>CM056801.1:7316312-8566312 GCA_029852875.1 Mythimna loreyi | reverse complement strand
TTAATCATTGTAAGTCTTATAAATATCTCGGTTACATGTTTCTTGTCGATACTAATATGTGAGAACAATGTAAACTAATAATAATAAATAAAAACAATTCCATTATATCGATGTCAGCCCTTATTATTTTATGCTATTACGGCTATGATACTAATACTATAGTAATATAGTTAAATCCTGAACTTCAAGTTTCAAAGCTAAACTCATACAGAATTTTCCGCAGATCACAAAAGATGTAAAACTAACAAAATAATTTGGAGACAAATTTCAATAATGTTAAAACTAGTTTTTCCCAAATTCCAGTTTGTGTTTTCACTTTGAAATCCAATCTTAAAGACAACGCTTAACTAATTAGCTTTAGTTTACCTTACCTTTAGGCTATCTTTTCTTAGAACTTAAAAGACTTCTTCGGTACTTACTCCAGTTTATGTTTGTTTTAAGAGTATTTCTGTGTTTAGGATGACTAAGGGTTTTAGGTTGATTAGATAATTCTTAGAACTAATTTGTTACTAAGATGTTGTTCAAAAACAACTGTCATAATTGTCATAAAATCTCGACATTTCTAATAGGTAAGTTAAAATTAAATCGTAACTAAAAGTGCTAAGTCATTTTAGTTTTAGGTCGTTGAAACTAATTAAATATGGTATTATTTGTTCTGTGTGTATATGGGATGAACAGAGTCCTCTATTCTATGTTAATCCAGTAGTAGTGTGCTAGCTAGAGGTAGGCTTATTCAACAAACAAACGCTTTCCAAATGGTTGGTAGGCTGTTTATAATTATGATTAGAATAATCTTAAAACTACGAAAGATTTACCTAATTCATACATGGGTATTTAATCTACACTAATATAATAAAGAGGTAAAGTTTGTTTTTTTGTTTTTTTGTTTGTAGGGGGTAATCTCTGGAACTACTGGTCCGATTGGAAAAAATTAAGCAACAATAGAAAGCTGCTTTACTCCTGAGTGACATAGGCTATATTTTATCGGCGAAGCTGCGGGCAAAAGCTAGTGTTTTATAAGAAGCTGGGTATAGATTTTTATGTACGGTCAGCGGCACATCAGACTATACGAATTTGTCAGATTTCTCCAATACATTTAGAAACCTTGTTATGGTAAATCGTTTACCATTCAAGCAGTGCGGCTATGGAATGAGTTGCCCGTGTCGGTAAGAAAGGCCCAAACGTTGACAACTTTTAAAAATATGGTCAAGGAACACTACCTCTCCTCTTGAACGTCATTAGGTACATATTTCTCTGCTTTCATATATATGTATATATTATATATTTGTATATATTTATGTATTATTTTTGTAGTATATGAGTTTCATTAGTTATGTATTGTATATATGTAAATAGTACGCCACAAACTACCCGTGTATCTTTCTCCTCTGTCAAATCCATCCAAAGGTTGTCTTTAAAAAATCGCTTTTAGCGATAAGACCGCCCATTATAACACCGTAGTAATTTTAAGTGTTCTAATGTACCAGTTTATATTTATGGTGTGCCTACAATAAAGTGTACATCTATCTATCTATCTTGTTATATTATGGTTAAGAGTTGCAAATCGTTTGCAGAATTTTGACAGTATGTTGTAGTCTGATGTGTTGCTGACTGTATATAAAAATCTATACCCAGCTTCCTATACTTACACACACATAGATTATACAGATAGAGTAGTTCAAAATCAAAATGGTTTTTATTTCACATAGGCCTAAATGTGCATTTATAAAACATCAGAAGCTAGAGCACAGTTAGTATTGAAGACAACTGGGGCCATGGGTTTGCGTCTGAAAGGAATGCTCTGGCCTGGTATACAGCGCAACGTAGGAACGGGGTAGGTTGTTTAGTCAGTAAGAGTCTGACAATATATTCCGCTCCGCCCAAGGGCGGAATTCGTCAATGGATAATTTTTAACTACCATAAAAAACCATACCGCGAGAAAAGTCATAGCATTTAATCATCACATCAAAAACAAATCGTTTATAACAGGGATAAGCAACTTTGTTTTATACTATGTAATGATGTACTGAGGTGTTTATTAAATTTTTTATAAGATTTAAAGGGGATTTCATGTTGTTGTCATTCATTTAAAACCTATAACTTTGCCATTAGACTTTTTTCCACAGAACCGGTAGTTTTGCCGGAATTAGAGATAAACCATTTTTTACCCTTAAAACCGCACACCCATCCACTTCCCGACCTCAGATCGACCGTAATTAATTTTTCCTTAAATTTTTGCTATATTATCTTCCTTTTCTAATGGGTTTCATTCTACTACTATTTAGGTCCACTTTTTATCGTTAACAGTGCTAATTGCACTGGACTAATAACGAGCCTCCCAGAAACAAAAAATCAAATCCGACCCTTAACAGACTCAATTTCCAACTTCAAAACGCAAATTATATTCGAACAGAAACTCCATAGTTACAAGTGAAGGCTTCTATTTTTTGTTGTGCGGGAAAAGAGCGCAATATGCTTGCGAAGTGGCTCTTAGGTGCTCTTGGCTTTTTATGGCTCGAGTCGGCCTGGGCACCGACGAACTCTAAACAACTAAGGCAGCTAGAGCAACTTATGAGCTTGCCGCTTGAACGTTATATTTTTCCCTATCATTTATGAGAAATTTTATGTTGTAATGTCGTATTTTCTTGGAAGGCATTAATAAATATTATTTATTTAAGCTCTGTAGTAGCACGCATATTGCTAAAGGAGTAATGAATATTTTCCCATGTGGATGTAAAGAGAGAGGGAGGCAAATGAAAAGATATATTCCGCCCATGTACCACTACTGTACATGAAGTGTAAATAGATATTAAATAATAATATATATCTATATATATACATATATTCCACAACTATCGTCTAGTCCCGAGCTCAGCAGAGCTTGTGTTATGGGTACTAGACAATAGATAAACATACTTATAATATTCCTAAATACATACATATTACTGATAAATTACACCCAGGCAGATAACAAATTATCGTGCTCATCACACAAACATTTGTCCTGGTTGAGAATCGAACCCGTGACCTCCGGTATAGTAGTCAGGGTCACTAACCACTAGACCAACAGGCCAGTCAAATCAATTTTCGGTGTTTAAACAGGGTGTCATTGACATGTTAACGCAAACGAATACCATAAATCCAGAACATGATTCTAGACCCCCAGTGGTGGATTTTTTTGTCGGTTTATTCTTGTATTTTTTTTATGATTTTTTAATGTTTTTTAAATTAAACTGTATGAAAACGTCATTTTAACATTTTTTGCGAAAAAAATGAGTGAATTACATTCTAACTTAATGTCATCGGTATTGATTAGAATAACGACTTTATTGGCCTTGATGATTTTTTTATTAATTTTTTTTGTAAAAAATTTTTTTTTTATCTTTTTTTTCGAAAAATATTATTGGAATTGGTTAGAATAACCATTTTATACAGGAAAAAAATAAAAAAACAACTTTTTTTCAAAAATTTGAAAAAAGACCGACGAAAAATTCCACCTCTAGAGTGTCCAGAATCATGTACTGGATCTATGGTATTCGTTTGCGTTAACATGTCAATGACACCTTGTATATTTTTTAGTTTTATCTTTCTCTTATTTTAAAGTCACAGGGGGATGAGGACACATTCGTACACCGACACATTCATATTTGTCTTTCTGTTATGTCTCTAATTAAGGAACACTTGATTACGGTATCATCAATACGATAAACAATGTTTATCAAAAATATGAAGACCACAACTTACTAGCTGAGTTCATTAAACTCCACCAACAACCCCGACCTAAATAACATACTGTACAAAATTTCAACACAGACACACTGAAAGCAGAAAGCTTATAAGAAAACGGGTCACTCATTCATTTAGTATTACAACTCAGTCGCCATTGTCTTGGCCTCATTCAGTCAAATTGTCATACCGTAATGTAATTTATCAAGGCGCTCGCGTCTCCCCTTTAGGGTGCTTTTGCACGTGAGATATGCGAGGGAGCTGAGCGATGTACTAGAGCTGCGGATTGTTTAAAAGATTCACTGTGACCTTGAAACGCGAGGGGTAACTATTGGAACATAGTTTTTCTTGAAGTTTAAACGAATAGCTTCTACTGCTCAGGGTGGAGTGAGAAAGTCAAACTTTTACTAATCAGTAAAAGTCTACGACAATGTTCCTTCAGTAGTTTTTTCTAGGACTTTTTTAGAATCCTTTGGCCCTAACAGGGCCAATTAACCTTGTAGGGACACATTGAATGTGTGATGTGAAATATGAGCGCGAGACGTATGCAAGATGTACGATGTATGCATGTGTGTATAGAGACGGTTGCGTCCCGTCAAATGGGATATATTTAAGCAGTCGTGAATATACCATCTTATTGTAACCACGTGTTGTCATTGCTCTCTCCCCAGTCAGCACACTCCCCTCACACTCAGTACACACTGTACATAACCCTAAAAACCTTGTCAGGGTCCAAGGGTTTGCTAACATTTTTTTGAGGCATGCGTGGAATTACGAGCTATGCACGACAGCTTCACAGTTAGATTTTAGTTACTGATAATTTGATACGTGTTCTTATACCATCCAGAATGAAACAAGCTATTTGTCGAAAACCACCATTGAGATTACTCCCATATATTCTATTACTCCTATATTTTTATCTCACACAGCTTAGGTGAAGATGGGCAAGTGAAGCTCTAGGTATTTATACTCATAAAAAGCCAAAATGTGTCCGAGAGATGCAAGTAAATTATGTTTACAAATACACTTTTTGTTTTTGGTAGGCTAAAATCATCCAATGACATCTTCCGCCTTTGGACGAATTGGAAGATAGTGTCAGACTTTTACTGATTAAAACCTTCTTATCTTCTTAGACCTAAATAAAGACACTTAATACGGTTATCACACCATTACACAGCTCTGACACTCCGCATGCTCCTCGTACACGTTTTCGCAACGCCGCTACGCACCCTCGCACCGCTTAGCTACCTCGCAAATGTTTAGTGGAAAAACGCCCTAAGAATTGAGGACGTTTACTCTGAAAACTCGTTTAAAACCTCGCGTTATGGTGTCATAATGAGTATAAAGAAGGTCTTTAGGTTTTGTATGGTCATTGTATAATTAGGTGCGGAAGCGAGGAAAGATTGGGGTTAGATATTAACATCTTTATGGGTGGTTGTCAGATGATTTTATAATTTGTTTGTTTGTTTTATGAATTTATTCCTAAAGACCTTGGATTTTTTTTGTAGAAAAATTATTTAGTGACTACTTTTACCTTAGGATAAAGAGAGAAAGCGTGCTAGACTTTTGCTGACTAAAATCTCATTTGTGTTTCTTCACTTGATCTTTGCGGCGTTTGACCGCAACCTCACCTGATGGTAAGCGATGATGTGGTCGAAGTTTGCCTAGAAGTAACCTGTTCATTCTTGACTTAAAGACCCCTAGGTTGTAGCTGTTAGGAAAGACAGACTCTGGCAGGGAATTCCACTCCTTAGCTGTATGCATAATGAATGTTTTCCCAAAACGCTTTGTACGTTTTCTTTTCAGGCACAGGTGGCTTTTTAGTCAATGAAAAATCGGACACGCCCTGTCGATTCATTCTAGAGTGGGATTTCATTGGATTCTCAAAAAAAGTACATTTTGATAAAAGTAGACAAAATATATGGGGTTGATCAGTGATTTGTGGGGGCTGCGGTCTGTAGGTGGATACTATAAATACATTCTATTGCAGCGAGAGCAAGCTAGCGTTCTTTTACAGACTAGTGCGGGAAACAATAAATTGTCTACCAAAAAGCGTTACCAAATTTTGGTAGACGATTTACTGTTTATCTTTACTGTGTTTCTGTGGAGATAAGAGTGGGTATTCCAATAAGTGTATTAAAAAATATCAACTTTACATCTCTGTTGTTGTTGTTGTTGTTCTGTCCAAAAAATTACACAAGCACACAATCTCCATTTTTACCATCGGACATCCCGGTGTACGGCAAATAACCCTTATGTTGTTGAGACGTCTATGGTCCGGACTAAGCGTTTTGCTTCGTCGTGTATACCGCGTACATCGAGGGACTGGAACAGTTTGCTGACTGCAGTGTTTCCGTCCGATTATAATTTAGGTGTCTTTAAGGCTAGAATGAATAGGTTCTTACTAAACTAGTGCGCCTCATCATCACTGCTTACCATCAGGTGAGATCGCAGTCAAGCACAAGTTTCTAGCAATTAAAAAAAAGCATCTGTCACATGTCGATCCGTAGGAAAATTATGTAATTTATGACAGATGCCATAGACAAAATATGTTATTTATCTGAGACCAAAGCAACTGTATTCTGCCTAGTGTCTATGGTGCAATACATTTAATACCTGGTTCACACTTAACAGATTGTTTATTATGTGCAGATGGATGGATGGAGAGGATGATGATGATGAGATCATCATCATCATCCTACCCTTATCCCATGTTACTTGGGGTCGGTGCAACATGTTTTTTTCTTCCAGTCCGTCCTATCACCCGTCACACGATCACTAACTCCCTTTTCTTTCATATCACTCCTCACACAATCCATTCATCTCTTCTTTGGCCTCCCTCTTCCTCTCCATCCATCTGCGTGTAAACTCGTGTAAAATATTATGTGCGTCTATTTGGGCAAAATAAACACTGTTTCTTTCTTTCTTTTTTAGTGAATTTCGTCCTCACAATCTTTACGCTGGCTGATCTTCCCACATTTCCACCAAAGGTCAGCGCCCCGCTAATTCCTAATTACAATTCATAGAGCTATAAAATGAACATTCACAATCAGGACGTTCGGCGATTGTCGACAAAACGCAATTAACTTAATTGGGGAAGACTTCATTTGACTTTTACGACTTTTTGTGTTTTTTCTCGAGAAATCGTCGCCTTGCAAACGGATAGAGATGTAAAGCAATCATGTCATTTGAAATTCTGGTTTCTGGGTTTTATTTTACGAAGCGTAAACGGTTGTTTTAAATAAATTGACGATTTTATTCAGCTTTAACTTTTGCCAACGGCTTTGCTTGTGTGAGAATAAAAAGTATACAAATAAAGCCTACTAGCTTTTGCCCACGACTTCGCCCGCGTGGTATTGGGGTTGGGGTTTTCGGGATAAAAAGTAGCCTATGTCCTATTCCGGAGTGTAACCTATGCCTGAACCAAATTTCATCCAGATCCATCCAGCCGTTTTGGCGTGATTGAGTTACAAACATCCAAACATCGTAACTTTCGCATTTATAATATTAGTAAGATGTCACGAAGTGATGAAGTAGCATTGTAAAAGTAATTCCTTGCCGGAGTCTATGTTTCCTGATGGCTACAATCCGGGAATCATTAAGTCAAGAGTGAATAGGTAACTTCTAGGTAAGCGTGCTCCATCGGCGATCGCATTGTCGCTTTCCAACTTGAGATATAGCATAAGATCCCGATATAAAACGACCTTCACCGAGATGTTTATTTGATGAAACGTATTTTATATGTAATTTAATATGTCAATAAATAAATTGCATATGGGTTGCCTAACAAATTTAAGTCAAGGGTATTTTTAATTAATAATTGAAAAAAAATTTTTTTTTAAACATTCCACCGGTGTGATTATTAGATAAACTATATACCAATCGAAAGTATGAAGCCCATAGAACATGCAAACGTTAGGTTGCCCTTTTTATTCCGGTCACAACTATCGGGTAGCCAGGTATAAACAGGTAAATCTACATATCATTACTTCAAAAAATTTTACGAACTATTTTCGTGAATTCCATGTGGCTTCATGCAACGGATCCCATATGCATGAAACTTCAGCCTGAGAACTGCGGTTGGTTCTTTGATGAATTTTTAAAACCAGTAGGATTCATTGGGGATCATTCACCCTTAAAGATTCAAGATATTGTCGAAAGATTTGAAACGGAGTGTAATGACCAAGAAGATTCAGAAGCTGAAGATCTAAGTTATATGTCCGATGACGCGGATCCTGAATAATTAAAAAAAAAAATTGTATTTTTAATTTTTAACAATACATACAAGTTTATTTTTAATTGTCGTTTTTTATTTTGTCTTCTAATAATAAAGATAAAATTTCCAAGATTAGTAATATATATGTATTACTATAACCTTCTTCTTCACTAAATATGTGTATATACTTTAGTGTCACATAAAAAAAAAAAACATAAATAATTAATTGATTGAAAAATAAAAAATTTAATGACTATTTCTCTATTCTAATAATAAAATACTCCAAAATGATGCGCAACGTATACGCGTCTATCGCTATCCTTTTCATTTTCAAGCACAAGTAGCATGCGCACTCTCTTTCTTTAAATGGGCGGAGCTTAATCAGTTGCTATGCTATGTCCTCTTCTATCGCATGGGATGGTTGGTTAAGACCTCTCAGTCGCAGACATTCACCCGCAGCGATATTTTACTTTTTAAAATTCGACAACCGGAATTAGGGACTGATTTTTCGCAGGCAACCCTATACCACCGTGTTTATAATTAAATAATCTTTAATTTTTATTAAGGTTCAATTCAATAAGCAGACCGTTGCAAAATGCTAGTGTAGATTTACCTGTTTATACCTGGCTACCCGATAGTTGTGACCGGAATAAAAAGGGCAACCTAACGTTTGCATGTTCTATGGGCTTCATACTTTCGATTGGTATATAGTTTATCTAATAATCACACCGGTGGAATGTTTAAAAAAAATTTTTTTTTCAATTATTAATTAAAAATACCCTTGACTTAAATTTGTTAGGCAACCCATATGCAATTTATTTATTGACATATTAAATTACATATAAAATACGTTTCATCAAATAAACATCTC
The DNA here is from genome assembly GCA_029852875.1 of Mythimna loreyi. Classification (NCBI taxonomy): domain Eukaryota; kingdom Metazoa; phylum Arthropoda; class Insecta; order Lepidoptera; family Noctuidae; genus Mythimna; species Mythimna loreyi. The sequence goes on along the minus strand of CM056801.1, from coordinate 8,557,499 downwards.
GGTGAAGGTCGTTTTATATCGGGATCTTAGACTAATAGCGGTCAAGCTTGAAACTATAATATATAATTTTTAAAAAAAAAAAGCAAAAAAAGGAATTATGCCCAGTGAGAAATTAGAATTCTACTGCTAAAAATGGTTTTAAAAGCGTCAAATTGTTTTAAAAGTTATTTATTTCAAACAAAAATGCGAAATAGACATCTCATGATGACAGTTTTATGTATGTATGTATGAAGCTTGGGAGCAAGGTAAGGTTAAAAATATGATGAATGGATTGTGTAAAAGATGATACGGCTAAAGGCATGAAATAAAACAAACAACTTAGATAATATACACAAGATATCTAAAGAGAGCAGTGGTGGCCGAGTGGTAACGGCCCCGACTTGCGTGTCGCGGGTCGCGGGTTCAAATCCAGCCAGGCGCATTACTTTGTGTAATTTATTTCATCACCACTGCTCTCAAACCGGTGAAGGAAAATTATCGTGAGTGTCCTAGGACATGTCCTAGAACCAAAAATTCGAAGACATGTGACATCCACCAACCCGCACTGGGCCCGCGTGGTGGATTACGGCCCATTCCCTCTCTTAGAGAGGAGGCCTGTGTCCCTGCAGTGGGAACATTAAAAAGGCTGGTGATGATGATCTAAAGAGACATGTGAAATAACATCATTTGTTTTTTAAACATTGCCCTACACTAGGTATTATTCCTGTGTCGTGGGTGCGTTCACAAACATGTAAAGCCACATACACAAGATACCCGGGACACTACACAAGATACCGAGACATAATAACTAGGTAATTCAAATAAGTAGGAGAACATACCTAATTAGAATCAGTACGTAATACAACAAAAGGTACAGATCTAAAAAGTTCGATCTCTCTTAATAAAAAATAAAAAATCTAATAATAAATATCATGAAAATTGGGAACAACAGTGAAAAGCTAACTGAATACCTATAAAATTACAATACGACCTCTTCAATAAAAATCCAGCGCTAATTAGCGTAAAAGTCAAAGACATCTAAGTGGGCGTAGAAGACATAAAAATGTGACTGATATAAAATTTAATCATTCAACAAGTACCTGGGACCTTTGGAAGCCATTCATTAATTTATTGATTTTTAAATACATAGAAATAAAGAGAGATGATAATGTGAATTTCTTTCATTCCTTGCTCTGAGTGGAGTGAGAGGAATGGTCAAAATTTTTAGGAGTCAGTTGAACCTTTCTTGTTATTCACACTGTCTTTTCGTGAAAACCGCATGAAAATCCGTTCAGTAGTTTTACGAGTTTATCGTAAATTGTCGCGGTAGTAGCCTTTCTGAATGCATTTTTTCAACACCAACAGGCAAAAGCCCCAAGTCCTCCCAAATCTTCCTTAACCGCGCCGTCTCGAACCAGTCTAGATCATCCCGCCACCTCTTTTTCGGCCGGCCGCGACGACGCTTTCTTCCTGCAGGTGCCCACTGTATGGCAAATGTCATCATCATCAACCTAGCGCCCGTCCCGGTTGTTGCCTTGGCTTTCACCTCGGTGCTCGGGGTCCGCTTTCCTTCCTAGACGCCTCCACTTCGCTCGGTCTTTTGCGTAATGTAACTGTATGGCAAAAAATGTGTACTATAAAATTCAAAATTATATTAATTGTGAAAGAGCTATAAAGACATATAACGTTCTTCTTTTTCATGAAAAAAAAATGGAACCTTATGATTAAGCTTTATAACAACTATCACAAAGTAGCAGAAGGCGTTAATATTTTCAGTACTGAAATTTTCACAGGTGTTATTTAGGATCATTCTAATGGAATATAATCTGTTTATTGCGGGCTTTTTGAGCCTTTTTTACATGAAAATGACATCACTTTAATTAGGTATTCTTTCTTTTCCAAATAATGGTTTTCGTTCCGTGTTTTGGACCGTCATTACAATTTTATGTATATGACACAACACTAAAAATTTTAGTCTTACATCTTGATCTGGTAAACAACATTACGTTAAAAACAAGTCTCTCAAACATTTACTACTTGACAACAATTTTATATTGCGCAAGGTGTGTACCTTACCCGAGGAAATGCAGTCAGGAAAATAAAGGAGAAAATTCCAAATCGTATCGTAGAATTTCCTGCAAATATGGTTGAAACATTTGGTAGAAAGAAACAAAGGACTTGAACATAGAAGGCCAAAACACAAAGTAAAATAATTTGCCCGACGCCTAACTTCAACATTGTCGAAAACTAACTCCGACACAACTATTTTAATGGGGAATGTTTCTGACATCGCTATCTCTAGTCTGAAACTACATGTCACACCTCCCCTTTAAACATATCCTCACTCTAATTAGAGTGAAAGAGATAGATGATATATTCAGGCGACGATTGCGAACGGAAATTGAGTGGACCCTTTTCACTTTAACGCCAAACCTCACTAAGTCTCGGATAAAGAAACTTTCGGGTTGTAAATGTTTGAAATATTTGCAAAAAGTGTTTCCTGGTCGAATAGTTTGCTGTCAAAGTGTCATAGCTGTTTTCCTTTTAGTACAACGTTTTATGTCGACATTTAGCCTTTAAAAGGACAATGCTCAGAGGAATACTCACATCGCTTCAGTAAATTGGACAAAGTTTGCGACAGTGGATACAATTTTGGATTTGGGAGCGTTGTTGTTTGATAAAACATTTGTATTATACGAAGAACACTTTGGTTTTAGAAGTAAAATTAAAACTGATTTCTAATTACTTAGGATAGGTCATGCAATCATTAAAACCAAAAAACAATTACAATCATCATCATTTGAATCGTCCACTGTTGGACATTTATGCTTTCCCGAAATACTCAACGAATGTTCTGTGCGACTTGCATCCACCACATTCCCGCCACTTTCGGACCCATCAACCATGCGCCGTTCTACGAGCAATGTGCCATGCCCACTGCGATTCTCCAAGCTATGTCGGCGACCTTGATTCTCCTGCAGATATCTTCATTCCTGATGGAGTCACATAAGGAAACTCCGAGCAATATTCTTTTCCATTGCTCTTTAGGTGACTGCAAATCTGATGAGGCTCATTGTGAGCAACCACTTTTCAGTGCTATCTGCTATCACAGAAAACACGCACTAGTCATAAATTTTCTTATTGAGACATTGTAGTATGTTGGATGAGTTACTACGCAGTGTCTCGAACGTTGTCGAATCGGATACGACGATTGACCTATTTCTCAAAGGTTGCCCTGCCCAACTGGATTATCTGTCCCAGGTAAACGTAATCGTCTCTAACTTCAAGTGTAGAGTCTTCGATCTTGGTCGAAGTGGGTGCTACATCTAAATTTAAACCGATTGCAAGGATTCGTAAAATTCGTCACAACATTTGCAGTATTCGCATGTTAAAAGGCTAATTTAGACTTGTTTTCAAAATTACAACAATTGAGCCATAGTTAGTTCTTCTTGATTAAAAAAATAACTGACCTAACTAACTTATGTAAACAGTTCAATTCTCGAATCAAGTCTTGAGTTTTTTTATTTTAAATGTCGTATCTATAAATTTACCGTTTTCAGATTTAATCGAATAGTATTGCTATGAGGTCAAAGAGAAGCATCATGATTTTTTTTTTAATATATACGTTTTTTTGCGAAACAAACGCCCGTATTTTTTTTTCGTTAACTTAGAAGTTTGATTTTTTCACAGCTACAAGGGACCGCAAGGTTAGTATATGATTTTAGTTTCAACTCAATACCTTCAAGCCTTCTTGAGATAAACGATCTTGACAGAGAGAGACCGACAGATGGACAAGAAAGTGATCCTATAAGATATTCGTTATTTATTTTGAGGCACGCAACTTTAAAAATGCTGACATCCAATAGACTAACAAGACACTGTAATGCAGATGGTTTTGATATTTTTTTGAACTTATGAATGTGGGAGGGTAAAAACTAAAGAGGAAAACTTGAAATAAACATCCACTTATTAATTTGAAACAAATAAAGATGCAACTGACTTAATAATATTTTATTATGTAATGTTCATTTTAAGTGGAATTAATTTTCCCTGCGGGTTTACCTACAAAATCAGCTTCGGCAAGTACACTTATATTGTTGGTACGAGAATGATCACGTATGCATTTTTGTTATGTTCTAAGATTTTTTTTGTTTGCAACATGAACAGTTATATCTATTTGTTCCGTTAACATGGAAGTTTGATTTTTTACATCCTCAAGGGACTGAAAACTTAAACCTATAGTTTAAATTTAAACTCGGTACCTCGACGCGTTATTGAGGTAAAGGGTCTTAACAGACCGACGGACAACAAAGTGATCCAATAAGGGTTCCGTTTTTTCCCTTTTTAAGCACGGAACTATAAAAATTGACATTATTTTCTGCTTCTATCCTAATTAATTACAAAAGAAAAGAGAGTTGATGATGAATGACAGGACAGAATGGAAGAAAAACACGTGTTTTACCGAACCCTAATGACAAGGATTTTTTTTTTTATAACAATAACATTTATGGTGGGAAAAATCATTTAATGACGAATCCCGCCCTTGGACGGGCAGAAAACAGTGTTAGACTCTTACTGACTAAACAACAGACCCCATTCCTTCTTAACCCTCATACTGGGGTCGGAGCTTCTTTTCAGAAGCCGGACAAGGCCCCAGTAGCCTTCGGACCTATAGTGGGACCTCTACATTTGCCGACTCCTTGAGGCGCACTGCAACAGAGCGCGCCGTCGACGTCCTGGCTTGGTCTGGACCGTTACCAGACGACCGGATGACGAGCTACCCATTGCTCGCCGTCCGCAATCTCGCGCCTACAGTAGCCGGAAAGCGGGATCGGAATCCCGGCGGCGTCTAGGGAACAAGAAAGTTACTCATATATGCATTTTAATACCCAGTACAAAGCAGAAACAAGCCATACTTTTCAAAATAAAACGCCTCCATAATTTGTGGGTCATTAAAAAACAAAGTCCAGTACCAACAGTGGGCGCAATTGACGCTGTGCACATAACAAACGACCAGCGGATGAGTCTCGGAGTCACGGACCACAAATTGTTTTTGTAGTAACCCTAATTATTTCCACTTGATGGTTTTATATGCAGATAGAGAATTTGGAAGAGACTACAGTATGATTTAACTTCGAAGTATGATTAAAGTACTACATTCAAAAGAAAATATCGTGAGTAAACTGGCATGTCCTAGAACCAAAAATTCTAAACCATGCTGGGACACAGGCCTCCTTTCTAGGAGAGGGAATAAGCCATAATCCACCACGCGGGCCCTGTGCAGATTAGTGGATATCACATGTCTTCGAATTTTTGGTTGTAGGACATGCCGGTTTCCTCATAATTTTTTCCTTAATCGTTTTGAGAGCAGTGGTGATGAAATATTTACACAAAGTAATGCGCCTGGCTGGGTTTACCTTTTTTTTTTTTTTTTTTTTTTATGGTAGGTGAAAATCATCCAATGACGAAACCCGCTCTTGGGCGGAGCGGGAGACCAGTGTCAGACTCTTACTGACTAAAAAACCTACCCCGTACCTTCCTTGCCTTATTTCTGGAGTCGAGGTTACAATTTTCACATACCCTCTAGGCTCCAGGAGGCTTCGACCCTGAAGGGCCCCTGCAGTTTGCTGACAACTCCTTGAGGCGCGCGGTAACGGTGCGCGCCGTTGACGACTTGGACTCGGTCTTACCAGACGATCGAACGGCGAGCTACCCATTGCTCACCGTCCGCGAGCCAGTGTCTACGGTGGCCGGATATCGGCAGGATCGCGGCGGCGACGGCTACGGCGAGTACGCCGTTGCCTTTGCCTTATGCGGTCGGCCTCCTCCTTTACGAGCATTACTGCTTCGCAGAAGGAGGCGACCGCCTGCCATTCCTCTTCGCTGCGGACCATGGCCTGAACCAGGGCCCGACGCGAGAGGTCGCCGCCGCCGATCACCCCCACGAGGACACGGCGATGCTCTTCCCAAGCAGGGCACACCTCCACCGTGTGCTCCACCGTGTCCTCCGGGCTCGCCTCACAGTGGCGACACCCGGACGTCTCTTCCGCACGAATCCGGTGCAGGAATCTCCCGAACTTCCCATGTCCGGTGAGAACCTGCGTCATGCGGAAAGTGAGGACGCCGTGAGGTCTATCCAGCCACGCCTCAAAGAGGGGCACTACCGCTGAGATTACGGTGTGCCCAGCGCTGGGTTGCGACAGTCGCTGTTTCCACTTCACCATGAGATCTCGCCGGAGCTCCTTCCGCCACGCCTCGACATGTTCGGGCAGCGGATCTTCGCCCCGGCGTTGCATCTCCACGCGCTGGTCGTGCATGCGTGCAAGGACTGTTGCCTCCAAATCCCATGGTGGTAGGCCAGCAAGGAGGCTCGCCGCCTCGCGGGACACCGTGCGGTATCCCCGCACCATCCGGATGGCCATGACCCTCTGGCAGGCGTTCAGCTGGGCCGCCGGGCGTTTACGCAGCGTCGGCGCCCACACTGGTGCCCCATAAAGGGCCATGGACCGGACGATGCCGGCGTAGAGCCTCCGGCAGAAGGCGTCTGGACCCCCAAGGTTCGGCAGGAGCCGCTTGAGAGCAGCCCCCGTCCGATTGAGTTTGGGGGTCAGACGTCGGAAGTGCTCCTCGAAATTCCATCGGCTGTCGAGGACAAGTCCTAGGTACTTCATCGTCGACCCGACGCCGATGTGAACTCCTTCTACCGTTAGTTGGGAACCCGTTGGTGGCGCGTTCCGAGGGCCGTGAAAGCACATGGCCTCGGACTTGTGCAGTGCCACCTTGAGTCCCAACTGCTGGATCCTCTCAACGACTGTCGCAACCCCACGTGTCGCTAGTTCGACCGCCGCCTGGTACGACCTTCCCTGCGCTAGGACCAGCGTGTCGTCTGCGTAGCAGACCACGCTGACCCCTACGGGGAGATCGGCGCGCAGCACGTAGTCGTACCCGATGTTCCACAAGGGCGGTCCTAGTACCGATCCCTGTGGGACACCGCACGACATCTCTCGCCGTTTCCAATCTCCTTGGTGACCGGGGTAGACTATGTACCTGTCGGACAGGTAGGCCTCGATTGTACGACAGAGGTAGTCGGGCACCCGGTGATACCGGAGTGCCGTCCTAATGCAACTCCAGGGCAGGGAATTAAAGGCGTTGGCAATGTCCAACGACACCGCCAAGACACACCTGCCCCGGGACACCGCATCCCCCGTCGTGAGGGCTCGCACGCGCATGATGGCGTCCACCGTGGAGCGCCTCCTGCGAAATCCGAACTGGTCGTCCGCGAGATCGGGCCCCTTCAGTGTTAGGTGCTTGACGAGGCGGTCTGCAATGACTCTTTCAAAGAGCTTGCCCACCTCGTCAAGCAGCACAATGGGCCGATACGCGGACGGAGAGTCCGCAGGGCGCCCCGGCTTCGCGACGAGGACCAGTTTTCCCGTCTTCCAGGGAAGTGGGAACTGGCCCCTCTCCAAGCATGCGCTAAAGAGCCCCCCCAATCGAGACCCGAGAGCCTCCATGGCCAGGACCCAAGCCTTTCCTGGCAAGCCGTCGGGTCCTGGGGCGGTATTCTTCGCACCCATCCTGCGTACCGCCACTCTCATCTCTACCTCGGTCACTTCCGGAGCATTGGTACCGTCGTCGCTGACGTGGTCCGCGTCAGACACCGCTGGTGGCGGAGCCATGGGCGGGGGGGAGTGGTCCCCCCGCGCAGGGAACAGAGCGCTCACCACACCCTCCACGATCTGTGGCCGGAGACTCTGCGTCAACGGGGGAGCCCATGGGCGGAGTTTCTCCCGCACCAACTTGTATGGGCGTCCCCACGGATCAGCGTTGAGCGTCCCCAGCCACGCTTTGCAGGCCTCGTCTTTGGCCCGCTTTATCTCCGATCGGAGGGTGCGCCTTGCCACCCTGTATCCCTCGTACAGCTCCGCCTCTACGGCCTCCGCATCCGGCGGGCGGAAGCGGCGCCTGCGGTGTCTGGTATACCGGTGTCTGGCTGGGTTTACCTGCAAACTACAACTCGTCAAGTCGGGGCAGTTATCACTCGGCCACCACTGCTCCAAAACAAAGCCGACGACGATTTTTCTTTAAATTGATGTGAATAAGTGCTTTACTGCGATCCTACGTGACGGTAAGCAGTGATGCAATAGTTGACGGTGAGGTGTCTTAGTTTATTAAAAGCTTTTTCATTCTAATGTTGGAAACATCCGAATTATAACCGGACGGGAAAACCGCAGCAGGCAGAATGTTCCAGTCCTTCGACGCAGTCCTCACATAATATCTATTAATACTGTATTAAGCAAATATTGTAATATAAATATATTTTATTAAAAGTAAACATGAAGTTTCCTGCAGATTTTTCTCGATACGAAACAATCAATTTGGAACCGCGCATTTTTTTTTATGGTATGCAAAAATCATCCAATGGCGAATCCCGCTCTAGGGCGGAGCGGGAAACAGTGTCAGAGTATTACGGACTAAACACCCCACACCGTTCCTTCTTTGCCTTTCGCAATGGGGCCAAGCCTTCATTTCAGAAAGAGACCCTGGGCCCCAGTAGGCTTCGACCCTTTTGCAGAGTCTCTACGGTTTTGCTGACAACTTCTTGAGGCGCGCGGGAACAGAGCGTGCCGTCGACGACTTGGGTTTGGTCCGGACTGTTATCACATGACTGGACGGCGAGCTACTCATCGCTCGCCGTCCGCAAGCCCGCGCCAATGGTGGCCGGAAATCTGGAGCGTGTGCGCCGTTGCCTTCTGCGGTCGGCCTCCTCCATAGCATTAGCTAGAACGTGGGTATATTAGTCAGTAAAAATCAAGTCAAGGGCTGAATATGCCATTAGATGATTTTCATCCACAAAAAAAAAACATGGTTATCATCCTTATAAACGCGAAAATCCAGTTTAAACACATTAAGAATTCACTTGCACACGTTGTACAGTCGTATATATGAAGCATGTTCAAATACATTGGACTCTAGGGACCAAGTAAGAGCAAATGATGAGAATACATTATCTTTAGAATATGTCCATTCTCGGTATTTAGTCACTTTTTGCCAATTCCTAAGGAAGGCATCCAAGTCGTCCTGCCATCTTCTTTTTGGTCTACCGTGACCCCTTCGTGCGATTTCAGGACACCAATTTTGTGTTTTACTGGCCGAGAACACTGGAAGGTTGCTGACATAGCTAAAAGAATCGCCAAACTTAAGTGGCAATGGGCAGGGCACATCGCACGCAGAACAGATGGTCGCTGGGGCCAAAAGGTTCTGGAGTGGCGACCGCGTACTGGAAGACGTAGTGTTGGTAGGCCTCCCACAAGGTGGACCGACGACCTGGTCAAGGTTGCTGGAATTCGATGGATGCAAGACGCACGGGACCGGTCGTTGTGACGACGTTTGGGGGAGGCCTATATCCAACAATGGACGTCTTTCGGCTGAATTGATGATGATGATTGATGACTGAAAGGAATGGAGGGAGGCCTTTGCCCAGCAGTGGGACAGTATGGGCAAGAAATAATAATAATAATAATGTCCATTCTTTGTAAGGTTCTACATCTGTAATTTCCACTCTTAGCGCGTTGCAAACTCAGCCACTATATCCAATAAAGATGCAAGCTTGTCAACGTTTATAGTTGCTATTTTTGTTCTCTAGTTTATTTTAAAAGAGTGGCGAAATATGTACGAGTATGTGTTTGGTTTTATGAGCCTTGTTTCCGTGCCTCTTCCATGAATGTGTTTTAAAGAAAACAAAGGAAGATAGATTTTAAAATGCATTATTAATTTAATGCTATAAATTGGGTAGTTGACTTAATTTTTATTATTATTAGTAACAACATGTATTTTTTTTTGGAAAGTTTTTATTTTTCAGATCAGGTTAAACGAGTTAGAAAACTTTTTCCATCTCGAATGGAAAAAAATAAAGTCACAGAATAAAGATATACTGAAAAATAACGTCTTTTCAGGTATGTATAAAAAAGAGAGCCAGATATTCCCACCATTGTATCCACTCTTTCTCATACTTACCAATATTCGAAATCTGTATTAAATTAGATTTAATTTTAATGTTATTTACATATTATTTTGCATAAAATATTGTAGAAAAATATATAGATTTGTTTATAAATTACAATTCTGGAATTTTAAATTAGCTCACGAAAATCTATAAATGTTTTTTAACAATGGACAGTCTTGTCGCTAAAAGCGATTTTTTAAACACAGCCTTTGAATGTATTTGACAGAGGAGAAAGATGAAGGCAGGTAGTTCGTGGCGTACTATTTACTTATATTATATCCTACCAAAAAATAAAATGTAAAAAAGCCAAGTCTCCCTACTTCCACCGTAAAAAGTTTTGAGAAAAAACCTAAACTCCTAGCTTTGTCCACATCGACGATACAGGGGGGTGAAATGAACGCGAAACGCTTCGAGAAAAGGAAGGTACGGCCGTTTCCGCTTTGCTCGAGACTTGGTGGGGCCTTGCCATGCCCCCTGATATAAAATATATAACTAATAATATGGTATGCTTTAGAGTTATTAATTTATTTAAGGTTTGAAACAGAAAAAATATTGTAAAAACACGACCAAAAACAACGATGGTACCCGTCCTCTTAATTAAATATTCTAAAAGGCAAACAGCTCTCGTCCTTTTTTTCACTTTTATGCAAATTCCAAGATCAACGTCGAAATGCCATCAAGACTCAATCTCATTGGGTATGTAAATTTGCAGGTAAAATTGAAAATGCCTTCCTATAGGCCATTAGTGTAGTAAGCGGTCGCTGCGGGACCAAACTTCGGGCTTTCGGGTTTGTAATCTTTCTTAAAGGATTTCCGAGACCCAGTATTGATTGAGTTAACAATACCTATTTGAATTTTCATTTTGTTCTGAGATGAGCAATCAGCGAAGTAAAGGAACTGAATTCTCTTGAGATAGGATACTTTACTTGCTTTGGTTATAAGGAAGTAGATGTTCCCCGGAATTTTGTTCGGAGAAATGGATTTACCGTTGTCTACAGAGATAGATGAAGTACAAATTAGTAGTGTAGATTTCGTAAAAGTATTTACAATATTTAGTTGTGCTTCTTAACCTTTCGAGTACCGTAATAAGAGACATAATATGAAGACAATAGGAGTGCGAAAGCCGCGTTGCTTGGGGCTCAAAAGTTCAATATTACTTTTTTCAAATAGCAGCACATTTTTACAAGCTTTTTATTAGCTTGCAATGTACCTAACTATGTATGTTTGGCTCAAATCTTCCAACTCAATTTTGAGCTGCAATTTTCATGCAGGTATAAATCGCATGACAATGCAATAATATGATGACATGGAGCTGATCTGATAATGGAATCGCGAGGTAGCCATAGGAACTCTGTAATTAAACGGCACAACCACGTCGAGTTTGGGCTCGTGTGAATCGTCTTGACGAGTTTTAATTATATAAGTATAGACCACCGCTATAAAAGTTTGTAATGAAAAAAAAATGTTTTCATTGAAACCTTGTTTAATGATGTTACTAGTGCTTGACTGTGATCCTACCAGATGGATGCAATCGTCAATAGTGAAGTTTAAGCCTAAAGCAAATGGTGATGCTGCTCCTCTAGTCAAGTTACAATCGTTTCGTTTAACGTGAACGCTTCGGTTCGCCTAGACCCCTAATTTCTTTATTGAGATGACGCACGAACAAGGGAATTGGGAGCGTGAAAACGAATGCAACTTTGCAAGAGAGGCTAATGTAGCCTAAAGCCGCGTTTCCTCTAGGCGACATTTGGCGCTCAACATGTAAGGCAACGTTGCACAACAGCGCGCAACGTTGCCAGCTGACGCGCAACATGTCGCGCGGCTTGTAGTTTGTTTATAGAGCATCGTAACATTTTCTTTATTTTGTAGATATTTTCTAATCCATCAACATGATTTTGTCCTTTTTGATGCATTTTTCGATAAAATAATAACCACTGCCGCTGAAATTAACACAAGTTCCTCTGGTGACATGTTGGCCGACGACTGACGTAGAGTAGTAGATGTGTAGACAGACAAAGTTGTTCAACAAAAGTTCCGCGCTGACTTTCAACATGTTGGGCAATTTGTTGTGCAACATGTTGCGCGTCAATTATTGCCTAGTGGAAACGCGGCTTTAAAAACACATTGCGATAACGTAAACGTTTATAACATGAACGGACATAATGTTTTTAAGTTTACATAATTATGTGGTGGATGTAGCCACCTACTTCAACAAAGTGTGACAAGCAATGAGATGAGTTATATTAATAGAATTTCATGTCATCACATTTAAAAATCTATACCTGTGTACTGGAATGCAAAATTTTTGTGTCAACAAAAATATTAAGAAAATATTTCCAACTTTATTTATATGATAATAAGGTTCAAACTGTTTTGTTAAGAAGTTCAAAACTAATTTGTGAACTGTTGCTTTAATTTAATCATGTATGTGACGTCACACTAGGGAGGGGAAAAGTTTCATAAACATGACCAGCTGTGACAACAACAATTGTGAAATTCATATGAAGTAATTTATAGGTGGCCTGTAAAATATACAGGGTGTCATTGACATGTTAACGCAAACGAATACCGTAGATCCAGTATATGAATCTAGACCCCCCAGTGGTGGAATTTTTTTTATTTTTTTTTAATGATTTTTTTACGTTTATTAAATTAACCTGTATAAAAACGTTATTTAAAAATTTTTTGCGAAAAAAATTAGTGAATTATATTCCAAATTTAAAATGTCATCGGGTTTGATTAGAATAACGACTTTATTTGCCTCGTTGATTTTTTTTTTCATTTTTTTTTTCTTTTTTTTTTCTAAAAATATCATTGGGATTGGTTAGAATAACGATTTTATACAGGTAAAAAATAAAAAAAAAACAGAATTTGGGGGGTCCACAATCACGTACTGGATCTATGGTATTCGTTTGTGTTAATATGTCAATGACATCCTGTATATACAGGATTTTTTTTAACCAGTGCGCAAATTTAGACATAATAAACTTGAATATATTTTAATAATCAGGTATTTCTTATTTAAATATGTGTCAATGGTAAAAAATTAAGTTAACGCTTACGAGACTTGTTTACTCAGAGACTTATTCTATGGACGTCGCTTGGGACAAAGGGACAAAGTGGAGAAATTAGAAAAAAAAAGTTATAAACAAAAAATGGAAATGTGTTCTATTGCTTACACTGACCCACCAAAAAAAAATTACGCAGTGGTTAAAAAATTGCCCGGTATATGATAGCCTTTTTTTTTAGCGTACCTTTCCCACATCTGGGCAAAGATTTTCCCTAACTTCTTCCTGGTATTCTCTTCTTAAGCTATCTCGAATCAACTGTTTTGATAGGCGTCGTGGTCATCTCGATACCTCTTTCCAAGTAAGACTAACTAAGATAAGACTGTTCATTGTAACACCTTAGTAATGTTAAGCTCCTTATGTACCAAATTGTATTTATTTACAATAAAGAGTAGGTATATCTAACTATTCATCTATACCTTATTAGTATTTTTTATGATATTTGTACACTGACAAACTGACGCGCTCATCATCATCATCAGCCTTATTAATTGAGTTGAGCTAATTTTAGTTGTCCTAAGTGAGCTATATTTATACTGACAAATGTTTGCACTGACACTCAATAACTGACTGGACAAGTCCACCCAAATCTCTTAGGTTATTTCCACAAAAGACTATTTCAAACACTAATCTGCATTGTTATAATTATTTGACTGTATGTTCATCTCGAATACGGAAAATCTGGGCCGTGGATCCAAGGGAGTCATTCGATGATTTTTCCACCATAAAAATTACCACCAAAAGTAAAAATAAAACGGAACTGAAATTGTTCTGACTCCAGTCAAATGACTCGTAGATTCCTTTGTGATACAGAATACAAATGATTCGTTCAAAGCGTCTAGTTCTGCGTTGATTTTATCTTGCTGTCTATCTGTCTGGGTGATTAAAATATGCACTATGTACCATCGCAGACATTTCTGCCTGATTACTTAAGAAAAAAAACGCTTGAATCCTGCGACGTGGCGCCAAATTAAACCTTTGGCAAAAATGAACTTAGCAGTGGTCATGCGGACTTCTGCTTCCGTCTGTGATGGTACTTAGCGCTAATTTCATTGCAGCATTTGAAGTTCCGACGTCTTTATAATCTTAAGAGGGTATTGAATGGTAACGCCTTAGCTATGGCGGCAAGTCCTCTCTTTGACGAGTGGCTGGAGAGACTTCACAGTGCCCTCATCTTCCACATGACGTAGTTTCTCCCCCGATACGGTCAGTCCAGCAGGGTCGGAGCCTACTGGGATTATGGGTTCGCGTCTGAAAGGAAAAACCGCTCCTGGAATGAAAGGCAACAAAGGAACTAAGAGTACATTCTAGTCAGTGAACTCTGACATGCTCTCTCGCTCCTCTCGGGAGCAGAGGTAATTAAATAAATAATATAAAGAAAAAAAAAAACTGGGTAAGTACGAGTCGGAATCACACATTGAACGTCAATTTTCGAATCAAATTCCGACGATTTTTTCGAATTGAAAAACCGTTTTTTCCTTTGCAAAGCAGTTTTCAATTTTATTCTTATGTTAATCCTGTAAGACCTTACTCTGTGCCAAAGTTCAGAATTCTTAGTCAAGTTCTTTTCACAGCTTCTAGGGGCCGCATATTTGAGTAATGGTTTTAATTGCAACTCAATACGTCTAAGCGTTCCCGAGATAAAGGGTCTTGACAGATAGACTGAGAAACACTCGGACAACAAAGTGATCCTGTAAGGGTTCCGTTTTTACTTTGAGGTACGAAATCTCAAAAAGCACCAGCCTAGATATGAAATCACGATGTACTCGTTACATACATCTCGTAAATCCTAATGACGATGATAATACTTACGACAGATCCACGTTTGAAAGTCTGTCGGTTTTAACCTAACCCGTCTTTGGCCACTATCAAGGGGTACAGGGTCGAATAACTTTATCTTTGACCGCAAGAACCCTTTAGCGCTAAAGGGTTAAGATAACCCCTGCTGTCTTACAACCCTCAACCGGCAGGTCGCGTACTATAACTCGTTTTAAAGCGTCTTGAGAATCGGATCAGATCACTTTAAAGGTCGAAGTAGTTTCGGGTTGAATACAACCATCTATACAACGGGTATAAACTTGTTTACACGATCCGATATTGTAGCATTTTAGGGTTGAATTCAATTTGGTATATTTGTGTTTGATGATGCTGTTTATTTTAGGATTTAAGGGTTGATGCCCCGTCTGCATGTAATCAGATCGGTGAAGACCTTTTGCATTTGTTTATTTTATTTGCCTTTTCTTGAGTTCTTTCAATGTTTTTGAGTGGTGGTTTTTTTATTGAGTAAGTTGTTTACGTTGATGAAAAGTGAAGTTCATTATTGATTAAATC
The DNA here is from genome assembly GCA_029852875.1 of Mythimna loreyi. Lineage (NCBI taxonomy): Eukaryota > Metazoa > Arthropoda > Insecta > Lepidoptera > Noctuidae > Mythimna > Mythimna loreyi. Next base: position 8,542,115 of record CM056801.1, on the reverse strand, counting down.
ATTTTTATGTGGTAGTATGGTACTTAGATATAACTTTGTGTGGTTCTGTACCTCAAAAGGAAAATACGGAACCCTTATTAGGGTTACTGTTGTCCGTCTGTCTGTCTGTTTTTCTGCCAAGACCCTTTATCACGGAAATACGTTGAGGTAGCGAGTTGAAATTAAAATCATAATTATGTTCAAGTCTATGGTCCCATGAAGTTGTGAAAAAGTTTTTTTTTTAAGTTAACGAGAAAAAAGATACAGCGTGAAGATGATATTATCCTTGCATGCCAGACTTTTACAGACTAAAACCCACTTCTGTTTCTCCTTTGTCTTCGTTTTAGGGTCTCGGGCTTCTGTTTCGTACAACACAATATTCTGTACCTATATCCTTGGAGCCATGGTCCGTAGCGAGGAGGAATGGCAGGCGGTTGCCTCGTTCGGCGAGGCAGTAATGCTAGCAAAGGAGGCCGACCGCATCAGGCAAAGGCAACGGCGCTCTCGCCACAGCCGCCACTGCCGCGATTCCGATCCCGAGTTCCGGTTCCACCGTAGAGCGGGCTTGCGGACGGTGATGAGTAGCCTGCCGAGTGGTCGTCCGGTAACAATCTGGACTGAGCCCAAGTCGTCGATAGCGTGCACTGTTCCCGCGCGCATAAAGGAGATGGTGCCCAGCAGGGTCGAAGCCTACTGGGACTAACGGTTGATGAGAAAGCGGGGCCCTAGGACCAAGGCAAGGAATAAACTGGGTAGGTTGTTTAGTCTGTAAAAGTCTGACACTGTTACCCGCACCACTCAAGGGCGGGATTTGTCATTACCTACCATAAAATTCTACGAGTATATCCATGGAAATAATCCATGAGTTCTAAGAGTACGTACGAATGTACGGAACGTTTTCATTCCAAATATTAACCGTATAACTCAACTGCAGTATCACACAGACATACCTACGTACATAGGTACGTATATATATGTATGTATGCAGTTCTGACAAAGGACACAGATGCGCTATTGTGATTATCTCAGGCTATTCGTAAGGCGCAAACAGATTGCTGGTAAACTAGTTATTGCTTCAGAATGTATAGGAATAGCAAAACGTGTAAATAGACAACAGTCGACTTAAGGTGGCCCGACTCGCTTAAAAATCGGTTTAAAAACTTGCTGCTTCATCTAAGGCAATCCAATGTGATGTTTGATCCAAAAGCAATACGAAAAAAGAAAGATAACAGAAAACTCTGTTGGAATTCAGTAATTCTACGATTTACTTGAATGTTTCACAAAACTTGTTTTAGGAAATACGTGTTTTTAATTTTTGAAAAAAAAAAGATTACAACATATAATCTCGATTAAATACTACATACAACCGCTCTTACGTGATTATGGAGTTACTACACTTATTTCTTCAGATATTTTGGATACACAGATATCTAATGGATATTGTCTAAGCTTCTAAAGAAATCAAAACATAAATTTGTGTAAGAATAATCCAGTAAACTGAGATAACAGTAACAGAGAGCAGTGGTGGCCGAGTGGTAACGGCCCCGACTTACGAGTTGTAGGTCGCGGGTTCAAACCCAGCCAGGCACATTACATACTTTGTGTAATTTATTTCATCTCCACTGCTCTCAAAACGGTGAAGGAAAACATCGTGAGGAAACCGGCATGTCCTAGAACCAAAAATTCGAAGACATGTGACATCCACCAATCCGCACTGGGCCCGCGTGGTGGATTATGGCCTATTCCCTCTCCTAGAGAGGAGGCCTGTGTCCCAGCAGTGGGAACATTGAAAGGCTGATGATGATGAATCCAGTAAAGACCTCTGAAAATCTGCTATTTTACGTGAACTTTGACTCTCCATAATGTACACCTATATTGAAAATATAAAAAAAGTACTTCTATAGAAGCCTAGCGCATTTAATAAAAATTCTAAATGTTGTCAATTGTTTTCAAAAATCCTTAAGAGTTTAATAGAAACACTTATTTCCTGGAACAAATTTTTTGATACATTAGAGTAAATCGTAGAATTACTGAATGCTAACAGGGTTTTCAGGAGTTATCTCTCTTTTTTTACATTACTTATGCATCAAACATCACATTGAATTGCTTTAGATGAAGCAACAAGCTTTTAAACCATGCTCGACGTAAACGATAGGCAAGTCGGGAAGGCCCACCTTCAGCAGCGATTCCCATACGTAGTTCAAGAATATCATAATCCGTTAAGTATAGAATGTTATGTCATCATCATCAGCTTTTTTAATGTTCCCACTGCAGGGACACAGGCCTCCTCTCTAAGAGAGGGAATGGGCCGTAATCCACCACGCGGGCCCAGTGCGGGTTGGTGGATGTCACATGTCTTCGAATTTTTGGTTCTAGGACATGCCGGTTTCCTCACGATGTTTTCCTTCACCGTTTTGAGAGCAGTGGTGATGATAAATTACACAAAGTAATGCGCCTGGCTGGGTTTGAACCCGTGACCTACTACACGCAAGTCGGGGCCGTTACCACTCGGCCACCACTGCTCTCCTAGTAGAATGTTATGTACCACTGTAGAAAAAGAAAACAACGACAAACAGTGAGGCACTTAGCCTGAATTGCAACTAAACATTTAATTGCCTGTTATCTCAATGTGTCATAAAGTAGTCAGACTAGACTGGAAGTCAACCCCAACATATCTGCGAATGGCAGAGCAGGGCCAAAACCTAGTGGGGTCGTAGGGACCCTGCAGAAGGGTCGAAGCCAATTAGGGCCAAGGGTTTGTGTCTGAAAGGAAGGCTCTGGCCCTGGTATATAATTATGGCGATGTAGGAACGGGGTTGGTTGTTTAGTCAGTAAGAGTCTGACACTGTTTCTCGTTGATCCGTCATTGCATGATTTTTACCTACCATAAAAAAACCTAGCGGGGTCATGAGTTGACATTTCAAAGGGCAACTTGTAGTCCTGGAAAGTAAAGAGCAAATAAGTAACAAACGTATAGTTTTAGTAAGAAAAAATCGAATATACCCTCCCGTTCCAACTTAGCAAGAGAAATCATGTAGTGATTTCCTAGCCCATTAAGAAACGTCAAAGTCTCAATTTTTCGCTTTTTGTTTGTAACCTAAAACACAAAAAGGCTAGACAGAAATCTCAAAATGCTAATAAATGTAAATGAGCCGATTGGATCAATACTAGTTCCAGGTAAAGGCCATATAACTATCTTACATAGACGTCGTCGGGGTACAAAATCGAGAGGCTTATAGGAAAACAATAGTGCGTATCCTATTATGACACTGTCTCGCGTGAATTTCTTGGCACACAGTTGGTAGTGTTACGCTCAGTTAAGTCTTACAGTTCTCGTAAGATTTTAGTCTTTGTATAGTTTGAAACAGCTGACGGAGTTACTATCAAAAAGTATTTAATGCTTGCAGCAAGCAGTGGTCTGTGTTAATTGTTTTAATATTTGAAAGTTCAATCATAGTATAAAGAGGAGGGAAGTAGGTTATCTTCATACAAACGCACCGCGCGCGGCTTGTATGTGTGCGCCTTAGTATCTATGCGTCGGCGCACGCACACATTAACAAAATCTCGACCCGTTTCTCATTGCGCCAGTCGGGGCTAGCATTGCACGAGGTTCGCGCGTCACTGCTTTTCGGCATCGCTAAATGAAACCAAAATGTCTGATATTCTGTCGTTTCGTAATAGTCGTAACGGAAGAAAGTATTTTTATTTAGCTAATTTGTAATTTTGTAATAAACGTGTGATTCAATAGATACGTTTGTATTAATTAAAAATAAATATGGTCCTTAAAAAAAAAACTACATTATGCCTATTAAAAAAATACAAAAATCTGACCAGTTTATGTATAAACTACTAAGAAAATAATTTAAACACAAGCTCTTAGTTTATGTTACCGCCAAAATAAAGAGTAGTCACACCCCACAAACCAAGTTTAGAATAAATAATAAAAAAACCCTGTACCCAGACAATACAAGTAAAAAATACAACTTCGTGACCCTTGCCCATTTATTGGCACTGAATTAAAATTTAGCTAAAAGTGACAACCATAAGACAGTAGGCAATTATAACGCGGATTTGGCCGAAGATAGCCTACTTCCTTTCTCTTTATACTATGGTTCAATTTTACAAGCTTTATACATTTGTGTCATCTGACCGATGTTTGTGACCAAATCTTGTAAATTAGATTTGATCTACTTTAATTTGATGAATTAAAAGGAATGAATTTGATGAGTATTAATTATATAGTAGGTATATACTTGTTTTGTTTAATGCCGTTAGTCTCTGTGTATTGAATGTTGGCGATTACTGCTGTAAAGTTGATAAAGTTGTTATTAAGCAGAGTGTTTAAAAAGAAAGAAACGCTTTTGTAGGTGCATAAATATTTTTGTATATTCATCATCATCATCATCATCATGTCAGCCGAGCGATGTCCACTGCTGGGCATAGGCCTTCCCCAAGGATCTCCACAACGATCGGTCCTGTGCTGTCCGCATCCAGCGGCTTCCCGCGACGTATATTATGTATATTACCAAACCCGAATTTTGGAGGAACTAGATTCTTTCCTAAGCTTTTATTCTTAAGTGGGTATAAAAAATAACTACAATAATGTCTAGCCTTACCTAACCTAACGTATCCTGTCCATGTAGAGGTGACCAAAAATTTCTTAGAATTTAAATACTTGTATCGAAGGTTTGCTCGATAGACTAGTTCACCCAAAAATTGTTTTTTTTTTTTACTAAATCAGAAACTGAAGACAAAAAAATACTAAAATGACATCATCCCTCGCGACTTTGGCATTCTTCGAAGCGAACTCTAACATTCATGATAACGCGCCTCAAAGTAGAAGGGGTCTTGACGGCGAGCAATGGGTAGCTCACTGTCCGATCGTCTGGTAACGGTCTGGATCAAGCCAAGTCATTGACGGCACGCTATTTTCCCGCGAGCCTCAAGGAATTGTCAGCAAATGTAGAGGCCCAGCTGCAGGACAGACGCCTACGGCCCCGGTCCGGTTTCTGAAAGGAAGATCTGGCCCCGGTATGAAGGCTAAGAAGAAACGATTTTGGAAGGCTAAGATTTTCTTTTTTTTTTATGACGACCATCACACAAAGCCGTCTAGTCTCAAGCTAAGCAGAGCTTGTGTTATAAGTACTAACCAACTGATAAACATACTTATATATTTCTAAATACATACATATTATAGATAAATTACACCCAGACACAGAACAAATGATCGTGCTCATCACACAAACATTTGTTCTGGGTGGGAATCGAAGCCACGACCTCAGGCACAGCAGTCAGGGTCATTAACAACTATGCTGACAGGCTAGTCTAATTATTTTAACCCAACATAAAAAACCCAAGAGTCTACAATGCGTAAATAAATAAACTAAACCGTAACTCAATTATACTTCAGCGCGTATTTTGCATACCTACGGGTGTTGGACAAATGTGTCATTCGATTACGCTAGGTGGATTTATTGGATTCAAAGGCTACAGTGAATAAGCTTTTAACAAACTAATGTGCCTCACCGTCAATTATCGCATTACTGCTTACCATCAGGTGGAATCGCATTCAAGCATTAGTGTATGGCAAATAATGGAAAAGAAAATATTTTGATTTGTTTTATGTTTTATTATGTTTGATTGTAGATATTAGAACTGCGCTAAATATTGTACCTAATAAAGATTGTAATTGAGTCACATCAAGTTTTTATTGACTAAACTATACCTATGTTTATTCTTTTCTTTGCTTTCCGAAACTGGGTTTCACTTTCGAAAGACAACATGCCAATAGTAACCGACGGTTTTGCTGACAAAAGACCTCCTTTTTGTGATTGTGAAATCATTCAATAGAAGTCATTGTCTTACGTTAGGGCAAAGGCGGAAGATGCGTCAGACTTAAAGCCATTTCCATGGCAGAGAATAAGCATTGCCATACAGCGAGCGTGGCGATGCTGCCAGCCTTTTGGGCAGGCAGTTTACCAGTCGACAGCGATGTGAAAGAGTTTTTTGACGCCTTATTAGATTAGGAATTTTTAGTTAAGTTCATAAGGGTTTTTTTATTCATGTGTAGGTATATTATTATGTAGTTTTAAGGTTACTTTATTATTAGATCCAATTGTAAAATAAATAAATATATTAAGATATTAAATTAGCTACCGTTTTGGTCTCAAAACGGTAAAGGAAAACAAAGTGAGGAAACCGGCATGTCCTAGAACCAAAAATTCGAAAACATGTGACTTCCACCAATTTGCACTGGGCCTGCGTAGTGGATTATGGCCCATTCCCGCTCCTAGAGAGGAGGCCTGTGTCCCAGCAGTGGGAACATTAAAAAGGCTGATGATGATGTAGTTTTAAGGTTACGTTATTATTTGATCCAATAGTAAAATAAATAAATATATTAAACTAGCTTTTGCCCGCGGCTTCGCTCCCGGCAACAGATTATTCTACTCTACCCTACTCTACCCTACTCTACCCTACTCTACCCTACTCTACCCTACTCTACTCTACTCTACCCTACTCTAAAAAAAAAAAAAAATGTATCCTATGTCATTCTCCTGGCTCTAAACTACCTCCCTGCCAATTTTCAGCTAAATCGGTTCTAGCTGTCCCGGCAAACTTCGTTTCGCCTATTTTCTTTTTTTTCGTTCTCACCGTTTAAACCTTCCCTGAACTATCACGAATATTTCAAGACCAAAATCAGCCAAATCGGTCCAGCCGTTTCCGAGTTTTAGCGAGACTAACGAACAGCTAATTATTTTTATATATATAGACTAGCTTTTGCCCGCGGCTTCGCTCCCGGCAACAGATTATTCTACTCTACCCTACTCTACCCTACTCTACCCTACTCTACCCTACTCTACCCTACTCTACCCTACTCTACCCTACTCTACCCTACTCTACCCTACTCTACCCTACTCTACCCTACTCTACCCTACTCTACCCTACTCTACCCTACTCTACCCTACTCTACCCTACTCTACCCTACTCTACCCTACTCTACCCTACTCTACCCTACTCTACCCTACTCTACCCTACTCTACCCTACTCTACCCTACTCTACCCTACTCTACCCTACTCTACCCTACTCTACCCTACTCTACCCTACTCTACCCTACTCTACCCTACTCTACCCTACTCTACCCTACTCTACCCTACTCTACCCTACTCTACCCTACTCTACCCTACTCTACCCTACTCTACCCTACTCTACCCTACTCTACCCTACTCTACCCTACTCTACCCTACTCTACCCTACTCTACCCTACTCTACCCTACTCTACCCTACTCTACCCTACTCTACCCTACTCTACCCTACTCTACCCTACTCTACCCTACTCTACCCTACTCTACCCTACTCTACCCTACTCTACCCTACTCTACCCTACTCTACCCTACTCTACCCTACTCTACCCTACTCTACCCTACTCTACCCTACTCTACCCTACTCTACCCTACTCTACCCTACTCTACCCTACTCTACCCTACTCTACCCTACTCTACCCTACTCTACCCTACTCTACCCTACTATTCGAATTTTTCTCACCTTTTAAACCTTCCCTAGACCTCCACGAATAATTCAAGACCAAGATAAGATAAATCCGTTCAGCCGTTCTCGAGTTTTAGCGAGACTAACGAACAGCAATTGATTTTTATATATATAGATTAATAAATTAGCAATTCCTATGTTCCTTATTTGCTTTCGTTCCAGGGCCCCGGGGTTTTCTTACAATAGATTCCCTTAGTGATAGCATGATGGGTGACAGGACAGAATGGAACAAAAAACATATTGCGCCGACCCCAAATAAAACGGAACAAGAATGGAATAGAATAATACTTTATTGTACACCAAAAAAGTAACAATTTTACAGAAACTTAAAAACAACAAGGCAGCAACAAACAACAAGGCAATAAGGGCAGGAAGAAGAAGAAGAAGAGTCCACTTTACGCTTTGATTCTCAAGACTGATTTGACAACCGAATAAAACAACCTTGTATGCAAATCACGGACTAGGTACAGGTGTACCTACCTTCGTCTTATAATTAAAACTTTTTATCTGCCCGACTTCTGCTCTGTAAGTTCATTCGTAACGTTAGGGATTTGCATTTAAAGATGGCTGCGTTCAGGCTGAGTCTCCAATTAAGCTAAGCAGGTTTTAATTTCGTTTAAAAAGTATGATTTTTATGGCTATAGTGTTGCTGTTTTTTTTTTTATTTTTTATGGTAAGTAAGAATCATCGAATGACGAATCCCACTCTTGGGCGGAGCGGGAAACAGTGTCAGACACTTACTGACTAAAAAACCTACCCCATTCCTTCCATGCCTTATTCCTAGAGCCGCGGTGACACTTTCACACCAACCGGCGGCTCCAGAAGGCTTCGACCCTGAAGGGCACAGTTTTACAGTTTGCTGAGGCTTCGACCCTGTAGGGCCCCTACGGTTTGCTGACAACTCCATGAGGCGCGCGGGAACGGTGCGCGCCGTATACTTAGAGCATTTAGGATAAATGCTCTAAGGCCGTATAATGTTGCTGGTAAGTTGATTAGTCTTAACACATTCCTAGGATCTTTATATTAACATTATAGTAGATTATGATAGGATATGACTAGGGATAAAGCGATGTCTTTAAGTCACAAGTGGCATATTGAATTCCGAACAAAACGAACGTTGCTAAGTTTTAATCCCGAAAACATTTATATAATTAACTCCCGAGCAAAGCGAGGGAGTTAATGTCGAAACCTGAGTGAAGTGAGAAGTTCAAGCCATCCATGTTAAAGACTGTTTTATCTCCGTGTTGCATACTCTACTTTTACACCATCTGTGAGATAACTAAGAGACAATTTACGGAAACTAACTATATTTCAGAGAAATAAAAACAATATTATTACATTATCGAGCAGGTAGGAATGCTAGTTTAGAATTTACATCAAAAAACATATTTGGGAGTTGATATTATCAGGTGATTTAGTTTAATGATAAATTATGTATATTTTGCAACTTAGTTTAAAAACTTTTTTAAAGTTCTTACAGTAAATATATTTTGTTTAAATCACATAAGAACTAGTCTGAGATGGAATGTATGTCCTTAACATCTAAAGGAATATATTTCCTTAATAAAGTTATTAACATTAAATGTCATAGATCAGCAGGCGTTTTGAACTCACATACAATCGCTATACAGTTTTTCGCAACACGATTTTTCGCACAAAAGTTACATCGCACATATAAAGCCTTGATGGAACAAAAGATTGTACAACCGAATTATCGATAAACCGTGTTCGATATAATAAAAATCGAATCATCAAGTTTCGCAGTCAAATAGGGAACTCGTATGTTAATCATCATTACATAGTATAAAACAAAGTTGCTTATCCCTATGTATGCTTTGATCTTTAAAAGTACGCAACGGATTTTGATGCCGTTTTTTGTAATAGGTAGATAGAGTGATTCAAGAGGAAGGTTTATGTGCATAATACATGCATCATACATGCATAATATATTCAATATCAGTATCCGTGCGAAGCTGGGGCTGGTCGCTAGTTTTGTTATAATTTTAATAATTGTGTTTTTTTTATAGTGGTCTGTGTTCTAATAAAAAAAACTATCTGATGACGAATCCCGTCGCCGGGCATAGCGGGAAACAGTGTCAAGCTCTTACTGACGAAACGACATACCCCTTTCCTTCTTAGGCTTCATGCTGGAGTCGGACCTTCCTTTCAGAAAGAGACCCTGGGCCCCAGTAGCCTTCAACTATTTTGCAGAGTTCCTACGGTTTGTTGACAACTCTTTGAGGCGCGCGGGAACAGTTACGCGCCGTCGACGAATAAGCTTGGTCCGGACGATTACCAGACGACCGGACAGCTAGAACCATTCTCGCCGTCCGCAAGCCCGCGCTTACGGTGGCCGGAAATCGGGATCAAAATCCCGGCAGCGTCAGGGACGTGAGCGCCGTTGTCTTATATGGCTGACCCCCTCCTTTGTTAGCATTACTGCTTCGCAAAAGGAGGCGACTGCCTGCCACTCTTCCTCGCCTCGGATCCAGGCCCAGCGCGAGAGATCGCCTCCATTGTATGATGGGTTGAGTTCCCTGGATTTGTAAGTGTTTTTTTTTTTGGTGGAACTTTAGAAGCTGTTATAATTATTCGCAAATTGATTCATAGTGCATATTGTTATTTAGAATTGGTGTTGTTTTCAATTTCAAGTGTTTGCAAAACAGGACTTAAGTCATACCTAAAAATGGTCACCATAACATGGCAAAATTTTCCGAGTTCCGAGGACTTTAGTACAAAATTAATTAAAAGCAGAATAACATATTACATCAGCATGTTATCAAAATTCAGTTCTGATGATGGAACTCATTAGGAGTTTAAGGATTTTCCTCCTTGATCCCTAAGCGCATGACGGCGTTTGCGTGTGTTTTCGCAGCATTCGGTTAAAGACTAAGCAGACACTGGAAATATTTCGTGTAGATAATAATTTATAATTGAGACTTTTTGATGCCTTAATAAATGAGCAATTTTATTAAAATAAGGTAAATGTAAATTAAAAAAAAATATTAATTCAATGATAACAAAACATCAGCGGGTATTGTAAAGTATTTGTTGCAGTTGCCTAGTATAAAGAAAGAAAAGAAAGAAATAACATTTATTGGTACAGACACAGGGCATAGCACAATAACAAACATGCAAAAATTAAAAAAAAACAAGAGTTCTTTTTTAATTACTCAAAACAAATTTGGTACAAAAATTGTTTGCCCCATGGCTGCTCCAAACAGGCCCAGTTCAGCATAAATGTCAGGCCACTAAGTGTCTGACGCTGGTTTTCTACTGAACTTGGAGTACCGCGACGTTTAAGCATATTATCTAGTCATATCAAATTTTCTTCAATAAACAAGAATGGCAATTTCATCTATTGTTTAGAATGTAAATAAGAAGTTCTTCACGAAGTAACCTGTGAATATCAAAAATAAGCAAATCTTTTCGTTACTGCCCGCACGAACGTTGGCGTTTGCGCGGGTATTAACGGGTTCAATCATAATCATTTATCACATACATAGTAATTTTAGTATTTTCATCAAGAGCTCAAGCATTTTGTAATAAAATAATCATTATTTTTTTATTACTATAGCAAAATAGCCAGTAATATTAAATCAAATTAACCCTTTCACTCTGTCTTCATATCTGTCTTACGTACTTCATATCTGTCATCATAAATGTACCTATTTAGAAGAATAACAGGTTACACAGCTCCATCACCTCTTTACTACAAAAAAAAAATAATAAAACTATTGGAAAGCGGGCCTGAATAACTCAATCAATACGGACCAAACCGTACATCAGGCGTTTGAATACTTCCCCAGTTTGAAAGCTCTCTAACAAATTGTGGAAATAACTAGTTTAGCGCTCAAATGTATGGAGTTTTAGCACAATTCGTATTTTGCCTTCTCGACTTTTGGTATAAAATTATTTTAGGAAGGAAGTTGTAACGTGGAGTGAAAAAAGGCCTTACCTGTATTTATTTTTTTGTCATGTATTATTATTATTATTTGATATGCTTTAGCAATTCTATGTTAAATTAATGTAATTAAGCATGTACCATTTTAATCATTACATAGTATAGAACAAAGTCGTTCCTGGCCCTCTATGTAAGTTTAAATCTTTAAAACTACGCAACGGATTTTGATACGGCTTTTATAATAGATAGAGTGATTCAAGAGAAAGGTTTATGTGTATAATACATGCATAATATATTCAATATCAGTACCCGTGCGAAGCGGAGATGGTTCGCTAGTTACCTATAAATATTTTTTTATTTTTATTATTGTAAGTTTAGTTGTTTATTATCATGACTACAATCAAGAATTTATTAAGTACCATTCACTGATTACAGTCAGCATATACAAAAGAACCCATACAATAAGTTCACTCGCACTGTTCCCGCTCGTCTCAAGGAGTTGTCAGCAACTGTAGGGGCCCAGCAGGATAGAAGCCTTCTGGGGCTAGGGGTTGATCCGAAAGTGGAACACCGGGACCCTGTAACTAAGGCAGGAAAGGACGGTGGATCGTTTAGTCAGTAGAAGTCTGACACTCTTAACGTTCATCATTCGATGATTTTTCCCACCATAAAAAAACCCTCATAATAATTGCTCAACTTCACTTCTTTTGTCTAACAGACATTTTGACAATTCAAAAGTGCCTGTAAATAGTTTATTTGAAGTAAAAATTTGAGGTTTGATTTCATATGCTTGGCGGTAGAAAAAAACGTATATTGTGAGAGTACTTTTTTAAACAAACTGATTTACAATTCGTAGCTCTTTGTTCTCGAGTTATTTATTTCTTTGTTTACACGTATAAAACACTCGTGTGTCTGTTTGACTGACAGCACTGTTTGAACTACTATTTGTATCTGTTACAGGCTGCAGAGGTAAAGATTTATCTGAAGGATAAGCTATGATAGAGTCGAGATAATAGTACAAGAGCTGCCGGTCAATGAGGTATTTTTTTTTTTTTTTTTTTTTTTATTGATTATAGGTTCGCGCTTGACCACTATCTCACCTGATGGAAAGCGACGATGCGGTCGACGATGGAACGCGCTTACCTAGAAGTAACCTATTCACTCTTGACTTAAAGATACCCGGATTGTAGCTATCAGGAAACACCGACTCCGGCAAGGAATTCCACTCCTTGGCTGTACGCATAATGAATGTGTTCCCAAAACGTTTTGTACGTATATTCCACGAAGCGCACCTAAAGTATTCCATCTAGCGCACCCGTAGGTGCGCTTCAAATAAAAACTTTAAAATAATTAATTTTCTATTCCACGAAGCGCATCCACGATTTTCACTCGCATAGTGCGGAGACTAAGAAATGAAAATGTCGATAGAAGAATATTTATTACTAGCTTTTGTCAGCGGCTTTTTTTTTTATTTTTTATTTTTTTTTAGGTAGGTAAAAATCATCCAATGACGAGTCCCGCCCTTGGGCGGAGCGGGAAACAAGTGTCAGACTCTTACTGACTAAAAAACCTACCCCATTCCAACGTTGCCATATAAACCAGGGCCAGAGCCTTCCTTTCAGACGCGAACCCATGGCCCCAGTTGGCTTCGACCCTTCTGCAGGGTCCCAACGTTTTGCTGACAACTCCTTGAGGCGCGCGGGAACAGTGCGCGCCGTCGACGAGCGGCTCCGCCCGCGTACACAAAATACCTATGCCTAGCCTATGTCACTCAGGAGTAAAGCAGCTTTCAATTGTTGCTATTTTTTTTCAAATCGGACCAGTAGTTCCTACAAACAAAAAAAAAAAAAACAAACTTTACCTCTTTATTATATTAGTGTAGATTTAAAATACTAACTTAAATATCAAATCTATCTTTCAGTTTCTTTATAATAATGTGACACAATACTTGTAATTTTCATGATGTTCATATTAAATCCCGTAGATGAGACGTATACATGATGCGTTAATAGTCAACGCGTACGCCCGCCATCGAATTCCCGAGCCAACCCGAATTTAGCCGAGCGTTTCCGGGACTGGTTTACATGCTTAGTTCTCATTACAAGTAGACATGGGTCGGATTAGGTTAAAACGATACCTGTTCCACCTAATCCTAGTACTTAAAAATACCTAATCCATAACCTAATACGAATATTTTATTTAATATAGACGCTGGCCTGTTACAAATACTGTACCGATATTAAATAGCGTATGTGGTACTTCATGTCGAATATTTCTTACCCAATAAGAAATATTCAACATGGAGTATGGATCTTCCGTTTCTGATAAATTGTAGAATAATGGACATAACGTGATATTTCGTATTTTATGGACTAAGAGTACTTGTACTTAAATACATACATATCTATAATATAAAAATGAATCGCAAAATGTATTGGTAAGCGCACAACTCGAGAATGGCTATACCAATTTCGCTAATTCAATAATAAAAGAAGGTTCTTATGAAAAAAAAATGGGTATAGTAGAATAGGGGTAGAGTAGGGTAGACTGGAGTAAAGTAGAATAAATTGTTGCCGGGAGCGAAGCCGCGGGCAAAAGCTGGTTATAGATAAATTACACCCAGACACAGAACAAATGATCGTGCTCATCACACAAATATTTGTCCTGGGTGGGAATCGAACCCACAACCTCCGGCATAGCAGTCAGGGTCACTAACTACTATGCTGACAGGCCAGTCAGATTTACACTTAACCTTAATAATATATACCTATAACTACTATAATACTGAACTAATATTTTTTTGAGATCTGAAATTAAATCGCAAAGACGTCACGTACGTAAGATGCACTTTTGCACTGCCAAAAGTTAGGTCAAGGTTACAGCTCATGGCTTTTTTTTATAGTAGGTGAAAATCATCGAATGACGAAACCCGCTCTTGGGCGGAGCGGGAGACAGTGTCAGACTCTTATTGACTAAAAAACCTACCCCGTACCTTCCTTGCCTTATTCCCCAGAGCCGCGGTAACAGTTGCACACAAACCGGTAGCTCCAGAAGGCTTCGACCCTGAAGGGCCCACAGCTCATGGTAGAATTACTCAAAAGACATAGGTAATTATTTTTTTGTCTATAGTATCGAAAAATGGATTAATATTAAAACTGGATATAGAAACCAGAGCATTATTTTTTTAGCATTCATTTCATCCATATTATTATATGTGTCTGATTTTTACACATTTATTTTCATTAAAAAGATGTAAAAGTTTTGTTATTTTTCTTCGAATGTATTTACACAATAGCGCCACTGATTCACGACGACGTATACGTAACGACTTAGATCGCTAGAGCACTAACTAGTCCAGTGGAATCTCACTTAGATGGCGCTAGCGGAAGTGCTAATTGAACTTGAAACTTAACTCCCACATTTTAAGGTGCAGATTCCAGTGCAGAATATTCTCTGTGTACGAATATCGTGTCATCGTCTGCCATACCTAATCCTCGACGCTTTGGATTAGGTACGGACTCGTATCGAAAAATACCTAATCCACATACCTATTCCAATATTTATGCCTCACGTCTATACAAAAGTTCGGCCGTCGGATCTTGGCGTCTCTGAAGTTGCGAACTTTCGCGCACACACACTTTTTCGAACACTCGCGAAACAGTGTTATTAGATTTTTTTTTAACGAAATACAAAAGTAAAATGACAATTATTGTGTCATATTATTATAATGAAACTGAATGATGTTAGAAGTTAGTTAGTCTTTTAAATAATACATATTTTCGTCTATCGACATTTTCATTTCTTAGTCCCCGCACTATGGATATTCGTGGGTGCGCTTCGTGGAATAGAAAATTAATTATTTTAAAGTTTTTATTTGAAGCGCACCTACGGGTGCGCTAGATGGAACTGTAGGTGCGCTTCGTTTGGGTGCGCTTCGTGGAATACCTCCGGTCAATCGGACAAACGGCTAGAAATTTGTAAAATAATGTTTAAGTAATAGTTAATTACGAAAGTAACGTTCTGGCAGGCGTACCGCGATTGCGTAATTACCATTCCCAAAATTATTGAAAAAGTAAAAAAAATAGAAAAGTAATCTATAAATAAAAAAAAAGAGAATAGTACTTTCATAGTTAACCAATCATCATCATCATCAGCCTTTTTAATGTTCCCACTACTGGGACACAGATCTTCTCTACAGAGGAGTTTATATTTTTGACTGGCCTGTCAGTCTAGTAGTTAGTAACCCTGACTGCTATGCGGGAGGTCGTGGGTTCGATTCCCACCCAGGACAAATATTTGTGTGATGAGAACGATCATTTGTTCTGTGTCTGGGTGTAATTTATCTATGATATGTATGTATTTAGAAATATATAAGTATGTTTATCAGTTGTCTAGTACCCTTATGGGTACTAGACAACTGATCGTCTAGTCCCAAGCTAAGCAGAGCTTGTGATAACACAAGCTCTGCTTAGACGACGTTGTGTGATAGTTGTGGACATATTATTATATATTATTATTATTATACATCGTGAAATTTAAATGGTTGTTTTCCCTGAGCGAAATGGTTGTGTCTTGGTAATACAAACGTTTGATAAAAAAATAAAATATTAAAAACAAAAAATGGACCTGTAGAGTGCAAGCTAATTATGACGTATCACAACGTGCGAGAGCTTATTTTGGTTTAAATATTGAATGAATCGGTTTCCTTTGACGGCGGGCTGCTCATACGACTCTAGTAGTACCTACAAATTACGTCTAATGTTACTATTGTTTTCGCTTTTTTGAGTTGATGAATATTTTTAATAATTATTTATAAAAAAAAACTTTTTATTTTTTTGATTTTTACTGTATGCTTCAAAAGTACTCCTTATGGCAAGTCATTCTGCCGCGGGAAAACAACCATTTAAATTTCACGGTGTATAATAATATGTACTCAATTGTTCATTAAAAGATTATATCTTATCTCTAATGAGTTAAGTATGTAATCTAGTGGCACTCGCGCCATAAGACGAAATTCGCACTGAGGGTACAACTACTGGAGTCGCACCGTAATTTCAAGGCGTTTGTAGTGCGGGTCCCGAACAGTTTTCTGCCTGTCGTGTTGAAGGAAGACTTTTGGCCGCAGGGCGTGGTGTTTCGCCGCTTCTGCGGAACTGTGCCACCGAACAGCACAAAATGACTCAGTGCAGTGAAAGTGCTACTAATAGTCATAAGTTTTATTTACTAACGATAAACTGTATTTGGAGATGGCGCGATAAGCTAGACAGATTCCTTCCGAACTGGCAAGAGGAAGCGCGGGACCGCGATGGATGGAAGGAGTGGATGGAGGCCTTTGCCCAGGAGTGGGACAGAACAGGCTAACAAAAAAAAAAACTGTATTTACTTTATATATGTGTTAGTCTATAAGGTATATATCTATGGGCCAAGATGCCTGAAAATAAATGATTTATTATTATTTATTATTATTAATTAAAGAATATTCATGATTAGATACTCATTACGCCCTTTTTATACCTGTTAAATGTAACGCAAATATTATTCACGATTTACAATTATATTTCTTCATCGTGGATTATGGAGTGAAAATGGTGAAATACAGCTATAGGTAAAAAGGAAGTAATTTTCACTTTTAGGGATGCACGCGGGGACAAAACTGTTTTTTTTTTACATAAAAGAGCCTTAAGGTAAAGTCAAGAGAGACTAGTTTTGCGAACCAATCGTATACTATTTCAATTGTTAATCAAAAGACTTTCCAGCTACTAATATGTTGACCGTGTCTTACATATCTATGGGATTGTATGAGAAGACAAAATGCGATCAGTTTTTAGGGGATAGTTAACCGTTTTACGGGGAGGGCATCTATCCTGTAAGGCATTTATATGAATCAGATAACTATCCCACACGTGGGACAGATTTCACAAAATGTAGAAGTAATGTAGAGGCCACGTAAAAAAAATTATCCTCATCCATAATCCTTATCAGTTTTATTAATATTTAAACTCCTGGGACACAGGCCTCCTCTCTAGAAGAGATAGAGAGGGCGCTAATCCACCACGCGGGCCCAGTGCGGATGGGTGGATGTCACAAGTCTTCGAATTTTTCTATAGTTCGTTTTTTAATTCTAGACTAGGATTTGACAACTCAGAATGAAACTCTAGAAATATATTCCCAATTTTCTGGAGTTTGACATTTTAAGTTGTCAAATCGTAGTCTAGGATTAAAAAACGAATTATAGGACATGCCGGTTTACTTGTAATTACTTGTAATTTATACATGTAATTTATTTCATCACCACTGCTCTCAAAAACGGTGAAGGAAAAAAAATAATACCTCATTAATTCAAAAAGATAAGAAAACAGTTTAAGTTCGATAAAATATTTACCCTCTCTCACCATATTTGTACAAAAGAAAGACATAGAATATAAAATAGTTTACCTGTTACAAATACGAGTACGTACTCAGTAATTTATTACTGAGTACGTACTCGTATTTGTAACAGGTAAATACCATGAAATATATAAATTTGAATTTACCTGTTACAAATAAATACGCTGTAGTAGTATAAATAGGCCGTTTTCATGTTATTTGGTTCATTCATAAACCAGTTCTAATATAAATTGGTTTTTGAGTAAACATTTGGGTTACTTAACTAAAATTATTTCTCGTAAATACTTTTAGCTGCCAATATGAAGGTTTTATTAATTTTGATAGTATTTTCTTTTATTGCAAGTGATTTGTGTGAGGCGAAAACATTCGGAAGATGCAGTCTTGTAAATCAACTTACGAAGATAAAAGAAATTCGGAGGTGTTTCCTGAGTACTTGTGAGTATACTCTTACTGTAATATATCATTATTCATCATCATAATTTTAGAGCAGTGGTGGCCGAGTGGTAACGGCCCTGACTTACGAGGTCGCGGGTTCAAACCCAGCCAGTTCAAACTTTATGTTATTTATTTCATCACTACTGATCTCAAAACGGTGAAGGAAAACATCGTGAGGAAACCGGCATGTACTAGAACCAAAAATTCTAAAACATGTCAAATCCACCAAACCGAACTGGGCCCCCGTGATGGATTACGGCCCATTGCCTCTCTCAGAGAGGTGGCCTGTGTCCCAGCAGTTGAAACATTAAAAAATCCTGATCATGATGCAGTGGTGGCCGAGTGGTAACGGTTCCGACTTACGAGTTGTAGGTCGCGGGTTCGAACCCAGCCAGGCGCATTACTTTGTGTAATTTATTTCATCACCACTGCTCTAAAAACGGTGAAGGAAAACATCGTGAGGAAACCGGCATGTCCTACAACCAAAAATTTGAAGACATGTGCCATCCATCAATCCGCACTGGGCCCGCGTGGTGGATTATGGCCCATTCCCTCTCCTAGAGAGGAGGCCTGTGTCCCAGCAGTGGGAACATTAAAAAGGCTGATGATGATGATGATCATGATGATGAACGATTTTTTATTTAGCCGAAAGCAGTCGTTGTAGAATTTAGAGTTCTTTTTTGGACTCTAATTTTTCCAAAGACTCATTTTAAGGGTTCGCAAACTCATTAAAAAAAATCCTTATAATGATCTTTTTGTTGTTAGTCTGTCTGTCAAGACCCTTTATCTCGAGGACGCCTGGAGATATCGCGTTAAAACTAAACCACATACATCTGCAGTCACTTCAAGCTGTGAAAAAATCAAATTTCTAACTTAACGGAAAAAAAGAAAAGGCCTCCTGGGGTCTTGGGTAGATTTGAAAGTTTAACATCAAGGCCCTGGAAATATGGTAAAAAGGAGCAGAGTGTGTTTTTAGTAGGTAAAAGTCTGATACTATCTCCCGCACTGCCCAAGGGGGCGTTCAAGTATTACGTAACGCGATTTGGGGGGGAGGGGGTGTCTCGTAAAACGTTACGATGCGTTACAGGGAGGGGGGGCGGTCTTTCTTACTACACGTTACGTAACATTGTTTTTTTTTAAATATAAAATTAGGGAATCAAAACTCCAAAAATGGTCTTCGACAACGGCTAAAAAAAGCTGAAAAATTAAGAAAAATTTAGGTAAAAATGTTCAGTTGAATGTTACGTAACGTTTAGAGAGGGGGAGAGGGGGTACAGAAAAACGTTACGGTGCGTTACAAGGGGGAGGGGGGGGGTAAAAAATCTTCAAAAATTGCGTTACGTAATACTTGAACGCTCCCCAAGAGTTGGAGTTGCCATTAAATGATTTTTGCCGACTATAAAAAAAAAGACGATATAAAAGAGTTATTCCTAGTATCATATGGGGAAGGAAACTTTTTTTTTTAATAAAACTAGTTTTCAGTTAAAATATTTTTTCATAGCGAGCTTTTATGGGGCGGCCATATATTTATTATATTTAAAACTCTTCAAGTTTGTTTTTTAGAGTTTTAAATATCACATGAGTTCAAACTAGATTGAGTTGTGTCATTTAATTATTAAGTTCCTATGGTCATCTTTCGGTTCCATCATTGCGACATGATAATTTTGCATTGTTATTTGATTGACAAACACATGAAAAAGTGAATCAATTTCAATTAATAAAATTTGATCTAAACATCGGAACAGGCGAAACTATATATATATATGTATATATATATATATATATATATATGTAGATATTTCTCATCATCATCAGCCTTATTAATGTTCCCACTGCTAGCCATAATCCACCACGCGGGCCTGCGGCGGCGACCTCTCGCGCCGGGCCCTGGTTCAGGCCATGGTCCGCAGCGAAGAGGAATGGCAGGCGGTCGCCTCCTTCTGCGAAGCAGTAATGCTCGTAAAGGAGGAGGCCGACCGCATAAGGCAAAGGCAACGGCGTACTCGCCGTAGCCGTCGCCGCCGCGATCCTGCCGATATCCGGCCACCGTAGACACTGGCTCGCGGACGGTGAGCAATGGGTAGCTCGCCGTCCGGTCGTCTGTAAGACCGAGTCCTAGTCGTCAACGGCGCGCACCGTTCCCGCGCGCCTCAAGGAGTTGTCAGCAAACTGCAGGGGCCCTTCAGGGTCGAAGCCTCCCGGAGTCTAGAGGGTGGTGGGAAACTGTTACCTCGACTCCAGGAATAGGGCAAGGAAGGTACGGGGTAGGTTTTTTAGTCAGTAAGAGTCTGACACTAGTCTCCCGCTCCACCCAAGAGCGGGTTTCGTCATTGGATGATTTTCACCTACCATAAAAAAAAAAAAAAAACCACGCGGGCCTAGTGCGGATTGGTGGATGTCACATGTCTTCGAATTTTTGGTTCTAGAACATGCCGATTTCCTTACGACGTTGTCCTTCACCGTTTTGAGAGAAATGGTGATAAAATAAATTACACAAAGTAATAGACCTGGCTGGCCTGAGTGGTGGCCGAGTAGTAAAGACCCCGACTTACGAGTCGTAGGTCGCGGGTTCAAACCCAGCCAGGCGCATTACTTTGTGTAATTTATTTCATCACCATTTCTCTCAAAACGGTGAAGGAAAACATCGTGAGGAAACCGGCATATCCTAGAACCAAAATTTCGATGACATGTGACATCCACCAATCCGCACTGGGCCCGCGTGGTGGATTATGGCCCATTCCCTCTCCTAGAGAGAGGAGGCCTGTGTCCCTGCAGTGGGAACATTAAAAAAGGCTGATGATGATGATGAATGGACCTGGCTGGATTTGAATTCGCGCTCGACCCACAACTCGTAAGTCGGGGCCTTTGGACCTTTACTACGCGTTCACCATTGCCCTCCAAATAAATGCTCTCGAAATCATTATCATTACATAGTATAAAACAAAGTTGCTTCCTGTCATGTATGTTTAAATCCTTAAAACTACGCAACGGATTTTGATGCGGCTTGTTTTAATAGATAGAGGGATTCAAGAGGAAGGTTTATAGGTATAATACATCACCTTTGCACCCGTGCGAAGCTGGGGTGGGTCGCTAGTACAGTATAATATAAAGTTGCTTACCACTGTCCCATGCTTAAATCTTTAAAAGTACGCAACAGATTTTGATGCGATTTTTTTAATAGAGAGAGTGATTCAAGAGAAAGGTTTATATTATGTACGAGTATATTACATGCATAATATTTTTTTTTTATTCCACAACTATCACACAACGCCGTCTAGTCTGGTCTGTATAAGAATGGTATCACCTCAATGCCCAGTGACGTTGTCAAAACAAAAAAATCAAAAGCGTTGCCGATTCGAGGCGATCGACGAAAAACAGTCGCAAAGATATGGTTGTAACTTAGCTAAGGCTAATCTGCTTAGAAATACAATATAATATTCAACAACTATCACACAACATCATCTAGTCCCAAGCTAAGCAGAGCTTGTGTTATGGGTATTGGGCAACTGATAAACTTACTTATTTATTTCTAAATACACACATATTATAGATAAATTACACCTAGGCACAGAACAAATGATCGTGCTCACCACACAAACATTTGTCCTAGGTCGGAATCGAACCCACGACCTATGGCATAGTAGTCAGGGCCACTAACCACTAGACCAATAGGCCAGTCAATAAATATTCAATATCAGTACCCGTACGAAGTTGGGGCGAGTCGCTAGTATATTCTATAAAAAAAAAAAACTAAAACATATTATTGTACTCTTATACTCATAAACATCAAAACGTGTTGATTATACTCTCATGAACTCAGGTTGATAAGAAACGTGACCGATAAATAATTTGTTATATAACTTATCTCTAAACATTTATTTTGTCTTAGACTTCATTACTCATCACTTGAACGTTTATGTCGAACGCCGCAATTAGTGACTATTGCGGTGTCATCATCATCATCATCATCAGCCTTTTCAATGTTCCCACTGCTGGGACACAGGTCTCCTCTCTAAGAGAGGGAGCAGTGGTGGCCGACTGGTAACGGTCCCGGACTTACGAGTTATAGGTCGCGGATTCAAACCCAGCCATTGTATACGATCATCATCAGCCTTTTTAATGTTCCCACTGCAGGGACACAGGCCACCTCTCTAAGAGAGGGAATTGAGGGGGTATTGTATTTTACACATAAACCTTCCTCTTGAATCACTCTATCTATTTAAAAAAACTGCATCAATATCTCTCGCGTAGTTTTAATGATCTAAGCTAACTTTATATATAAACTAGTCTAAGGACGAAGAAGGACGACATTAATAGTTCTTATACGTAATTGCAATAGTAACATACTCCGTTAATAGGTCAAACCGGTGTATTAACATGCAAAAAATCTTCGCGGAAAATACGCTAGTCCTGGCCAATCAGCTGACATTGACATTGAACGTATTACTCACTGCAAAATAGACCTTGTTACGTTGAAATAAGAACTATTATTAACGCTTTAATTAAATAACCACATCGTGTTTACGTTCATAAATAAAGATACAGCTATGAGGGCAACACGTGTGTGTTTTGTTTTGTGTTTAGTGATAAACGTGATTAGTGGTAAAAAATTTGAAACGAGGTGTAAGTTAGTGAGAGAGTTGTTGAAGATTGGAATGCCTCATGATATGTTTTTGGCGCAGTGTAAGTCTGTATATTTATTTTAAAACAGGAAAAATTAGAATACGCCACTAATTAGAACTATATAATCATTACATAGTATAAAACAAAGTTGCTTACCGCAGTCCCTATGTATGATTCAAGAGGTGGGTTTATATGTATAATACATGCATAATATATTCAATATCAGTATCCATGCAAAGCTGGGGCGAGTTGCTAGTTATACATAAATACCGAGTTTTATGGCGTCTTAAAACTTCACATCGCTTTCACCAGATAGTGTGCCCAAAAGGCTGGCGGCATTGCCACGTCGTATGGCAATGCTTAATCACTGACTGATTTAGAAGCTATCCCTTAGTTCAACTAAGCGTTTCGATAACTCTACATATAAAAACTTTTATTTTATTTTCGTTGATTAAATTATGTAAGGTCAGTGAAGGCCGCCTACAAAATGAACGAATGGCCTTGCGAGGGTCGTGGGAATTCGATAGATTTGACACACACAGAAACAATTGTTGTGGCAACATTTGTGGGAGGTCTTATGTCCAAAAGTGGACGGTTTTTGGACGCAAAACTGATAATTATATTAAAAATAGATAAAAAATTATTTATTTATTTTAATTTGACTCACCAACGAGTAATTCACTAGTTAATACAAAAAAAGTAAATTTAAAATCATTTTAAATATGTTGAATTCATCACTTACACTGTGTACTGTGTTATAAATGCTGTGCACAGTGTGCACGCCGCACAGCATTTATACTTACAATAACTTATAAAAAATTGTAATAACATAAATAATAATTGAATTACTTTGAAAATAATTTCAATTTTTGCAAAATATTGAAAACAGAATAAATCGAGATCAGTTGGATTTTAAATTTTATACAGTTTAATTAAAAAAACGTTAAAAATTCATTAAAAAAAAATAAGAAAAAACCGACGAAAAATTCCACCACTGGGGGGTCCAGAATCATGTACTGGATCCATGGTATTCGTTTGCGTTAACATGTGAATGACACCTTGTATAACAATTAACGATTAACTAATGCCTAAAGGTTGGTATTATGGTTCCTGGTTTTAAACTTTATTTTAAATTATTATTATTATGTTCGCCTAAATGATCAAAATATGCGGATGCGGATTTTTTCACAACACTACAAAGTAAGAACCTTCTCCATTATTCAAGTTAGCAAAAGAAACAGAGGTAACATAAGCGGTGAGCAATGGGTAGCTCGCCGTCCCGTCGTCTGGTAGACTGTCCAGACCGAGTCCAAATCGTCAACGGTGCGCACTGTTCCCGCGCGCCTCAAGGCAAGGGAGGAACGAGGTTGGTTGTTTAGCCAGTAAGAGTCTGACACTGTTTCCCGCTACGCCCAAGAGCGGGATTCGTCATTGGATGATTTTTACCTACCATAAAAAAAGAAGTAGTACAAGAGTATAATTCAAGATCTTAGTAACTGATGATGTCTCGTATTCTACATTATTGAATTTCCAATTATCATCTTCCTGGCATGATTCCTTAGTCATCTCTTATTCTTACGCCATACGGGAAGTACATGATCAACAACTATGAAGATTTCTTTGAAGGAACTTGAGTATTATTTGGTTTTATAGTACCAAATAGTTTCTCAAATGTCGTAATGACTCTGTGGTTAAAGCACCCGTCTCTCAAACATAGTTGCGGGTTCGAAATCTGGAAAGTACCAAGGTAACAATTAACCATTTCATTATAACTTTTGTTTATCTTTTTTTTTGTTTTTTGACAAAAAAAGAAAAATGTGGTCAGTACATTTTTTTCGCTGTCCAAAATTTACTGAATTTGCTGATTATTCGCGATTAGGTTTGGTCAAATAGTAAGGCGATTCTCACACTGCCCCGCATGATGCAGCGTGGCGTGTGGATGCGTGTTCTTCCGTTGCTTGTAAGTATCTCCGTTTGTATGGAAAACACGCACAGTTCAACACACTGAAAATGCATCCACGCGCGTTCATTCGGATCACGCGCATATACGCGGAGAAACATGCAACCCCGCGCGTAGGTGCGGGGCGAGACGAGGTATGGCACACCGAATCCCGTAGTGCCGCGCGTGATTTTGAATGAAATGAGAGCCGCCGTGCGTGAATCTACAATCGCACCTACGCGCGTGTGTGCGTATAAAACACGCACGATGATGCAAATTTGCACTCCCGCAAGAACGCGCGTAAATACGTTGAAACGCAACATGCAGCATGATGGGGGGCAGTGTGTGAACCGCCTAAAAGTTGTTTGTTATCGTCATGATAACAAACAACTTTTAGGCGATTTGCGATTTACAATCACGTGTTTTAGTATCGGTCACTAATTACCAGTCACCCTATTTAAATAAAGTGTAAAAACTTACACTTTAAATGTGTGTGTTAGTGAGATAATGAAAAGATATTTGACTGAAACAAACATAATTTTAGAGAAATATAAAAATTAATCATTATATTCATCAAGTTTTTAGTTCATAAAATAACAACGACAACATAATTATTATTATATTTTACAAAGAGCTTCATTGTTGTACCGCAATAATTTCAATAAGCACAAATAGTTTAAGCCCAAAAAAATAAATTAAAGTGCATTAGTTTAGCATAAAAGTGCGATTATGCAGCAAAGTGCAATACTTAAGACCGCACCGCGAATATTTTGATGTTAGATAGCTCCGCCCACTACACTCCGCGCGTCTACCGCGTCGCGCAAGCTATACTCTTCACTCAATGTGTAAAATTCGAATTTCGCGCCAATCGCACACGCCGAGGTCAGCGCGGGGTCAGGAGAACCGAACAGGGAAGATAAGGAGTCGCAACTTACATTTTTTATTTTTTGATCGGATTTTTTTTTTGTTGTACTTACAAAAATTATTTCTAATGAAAACTTTTTATGAAGAGTAATATGACAATTTGGACGTGTATGGTTGTGTGTATGTATGTGTGGTGTGTCGTGTATGTGTGTTTGTATATCCAGAACGGATGAATCGATATGTATTTAGGTTTTTTTGGTTTGAAATGAAAATTAATCGGGAGTGTTCCTAGCTTTATTTGGTGAATATCGGCCCAAGATTTCCGCCGCCACAAAATGGCGAATAACATATTTTTTTTTACAATTCCTTCAATATGGGTATCAAATGAAAGGGCTTGACCACCGCCAGAAAATGCTGAATTGCATTGTTTTTTTATAGCTCTCTCAATATGGGTATCAAATGAAAGTGTTTGAGGAGCAGTGTTAAATAATTTATACTAATATTATTTCCTTCATTTATTTTTTAAACATATTAATTACATTTTTAAATATTTTCTTAAAAAACACATACAAAAAAAAACATTTAAAAATATAAAAAAACAGTAGTCCGCCGGTGTCGGGAGCAGGGTCCAAGCTACCGGTGGTTAGGGCTCCAGAGACAGGAACCTCCTCACAATACGAGCCGTGTCGAGGAGTACTGCCTTCTGTATCAGGCCCTTGATCCAACCGCGCAACGACAGCTTCGACAGATGGTCGTCGAAGCTTTTGGCTATAAGGCCATTGGCGGTCACAACTATCGGCACAATAACAGCCGAGTCTACATCCCACATGTCGACAACCTCGTGTGCTAAGTCGAGATACTTGATTTGTTTCTCTTTCTCAGCTTTCACGAGATTTTCGTCATGTGGGATGGTGATATCGACTATCATTGCGCGGCGCGCTAATCGGTCTATCACCACTATATCCGGCTTATTGGCTACAATAGTCCGGTCAGTGATGATAGACCGATCCCAGTACAACGTGGCATGGTCATTTTCGAGAACTGGGTCGGGCACATACCTGTAGTACGGTACCTCAGAATCCACCAGGTTGTACTTCAAAGCAAGTTGCTGGTGAATAATCCTGGCTACTTGGTTGTGCCTGTGCAAGTACTCGCCGTTAGCCAAACGAGAACAACCAGAGATAATATGTCTGATAGACTCACCCGGACGATGGCATGCCCGACACACGTCCACCGTCCCGTCCTTCATTATATGTCTCCGATAGTTATTCGTTAAGATAACTTCGTCCATAATCGCACAAATAAAACCTTCAGTTTCCCCGAAGAGGTCGCTGAAACGTAACCAGGCCACGGACGCTGAAAAATCTACATCAGGATCATGTAGAGCCCGATAAAAGCGCCCGTGGAGCTCCTTGCCTTTCCATACTTCCTTGCGGTCATCAGTAGTAAGTACCACAGGTTTGCGCCAGTCCTCCTTAGCCATGGACAACGGGGTGAGTCCCTTGTCCACTGCGACCACATCGCGGTGCATACCCACGTCGGTTTTGAGAAAATATTCTCTGAGGCTGCACACCTCGCGGTTGTGTAGTCTTTGCGTTCAAAAAGCCTCGACCTCCACACTTCCGCGGGATGTACAGTCTCATCATCGATGACCGTGGGTGATGCATCCGATTTGCGGTCAGCAATGTACGGACCCGCCTATCCAGAGCGTCTAACTCGGTCTGAGTCCATTTGAGTATGCCGAAAGAGTACATTAAAACCGGCATGACCCAACCGTTGAAGGCGCGCACCTTATTTCCGCCTGACAGAAGACTGCTTAAAACCTTCTTCAGGCGGCCAAAGAAACGCTCCTTCAACGTTTGCTTCACGTCAGCGGTGTCAATGCCTAACGCTTCCGACATACCCAAATACTTGTAGGTTTCGGTCGAGGAGAGGGCTCTAAGGTGTATGGAATCAGAGAGTTGAATCCCCTCAGATTCCATAATCTCCCCTCGCTTTACATGCATGACTGCACATTTATCCACACCAAATTCCATCCTGATGGCACTACTGAAAGTTTCTGTTACCTTCAATAGTTCCATCAGCTGCGAATTGTTGTGAGCAAAAAGTTTCAGATCATCCATGTAAAGCAGGTGAGATAAGACCTGACCACCTCTTCTCAACCGATAGCCCAGGCCTGAATCCTCCAGCAACGTGCTTAGAGGGTTCAGAGCTAGGCAAAACCAAAGTGGACTCAAACTGTCGCCCTGAAATATTCCCCGTTTAATCCATATTGGTTCATCATTTGCCTGGATTGGTCGACATCCTGCATAGCAAAGGACCGTTCTCCATTGCCTCATACATGACTCAAGGAAGGTGCGTAGAGTTGCATCTATTTTATACAACTCCAACACCCTCATGAGCCATGTATGTGGAACAGAGTCATAGGCCTTTTTATAGTCTATCCAACATGTCGACAAATCCTTGCGGGATCGACGAACCTGTTGGCTTATGACCATGTCAATGAGGAGTAGCTCCTTTGTACCACGGGACCCGTTCCTACATCCATTCTGAGAGGCGGACATAACTGAGTTTTTATCTATATGTGCATTAATTTTAGCTCTCAGAATGGATGTAAGAAGTTTATAGACCGTTGACAAACATGTAATTGGTCTATAATTCTTGGGTTCCGTGGGACTACCTGTCTTATGGAGCAGGTGGGTGATACCAGTTGTTAAAAACTGGGGTAGAGACCCAGACTCTAAAGATGACTGGAATTGAGATGCCAGGAGCGCGTGTGCGCTGCTGTACCATTTTAGCCAGAAGTTTTGCAGTCCGTCCGGTCCTGGAGACTTCCAATTTGGTAACGGACGAACTGCTCTGGCTACGTCTGATGGACTAATGAAAACTTTTTCCATTACTGGTACAGCTTCGCACGCGCGCTCAACATCACGCATCCAGCCATCCTCAGTGTGATAGACGGGCACCGACCAGATGCTGCGCCAGAATGCATTCGTGGCGGCATCATCCGGGCGGGGCACGTCGGTCACACTTTGATCAGGTCGCTCCCAAGTTCTGTACACCCACCTTTCATCGCTCTGGAACATGCGATTTTGCGAGTATCTATCAACCCGCCGCTTAAACCGTCGAATACGACTGGCCCATGCACAAACTTTCTGCTTCAGGAAGTCGATGCGCTCCGTGACACGGGCCATGTATTCTCGGGGGGTAATTCCAGTTCCCGAGAATGCCCGCCTCACGAACCGCATCACACGTGGTCGTGTATTACCCTCCCTGAAGCAGTATAGTTTGCCAATGAGTGCTCTGGCCCCATCAATATGCCTCTCAATCCTGCATTGCCAGGCTGGTGCAGCAAGCTTTGGTCGAGTAGTTCCATCTATGTTTGGAAACTTGACGTTGGCTACTCGACATGCCGCTACAGCCCCACAATACAGGATTGAGTGCGTATCAACGAGGTTTTCACTACTCTCAAAGATGTTCTTGAGAAGTGAGTCCAAAGCACACACTAGCGCCCTATTTTTTTTGTGCATAGGCAACCGAGGTAAACGGGGCCTAAGCTCGGCTGGAGTCGATCTATACTCGCGAAGCGCATCCTCCAAAGCGCTCCTCAGTCTTTCGTTGCACTGGCTACTTACTGTTTCAACCCTATCATCCAACTCATTATCCACATGGTGGATCCGCGGTGAGAATGCATCAATGACTGGTAGCACCACAGTCTGTGTTGTGGGAGTCGGGATGATAAGGTTGCTCAGTACCTCTGAGCGCAGCCTATCAAGTGCGGCATCATCCAACCTGTGACTGCGTTGGATTACCCTCACCTGATCCGACAATCGTTGCGCCGAGACGTCTACGGTTGGTTCAAGGTCCCGAAACAGAGACAGCATCCTAACACGATACACATTGAGGTTAGTTCCCCCCTCTGTAGACCCATAATATGCGCGCATGACGTTCTCATTCATTGACTGAGTCCATTTCATGCGCTGCACACAACCACCGGTAGCGGGGACCCTGCTCGGGGCCGGTTGGCCCCTGGGTCCCAAGCCGATCGGTGGCCGGCCTCTCCCCGGCCGACGTACAGGTGTTGGCGACGTTGGCGGGGAAAAATACTCGTCGCTCGAGCTCGACGCAACTGCAGCCGCCGGTGACACTGGTGATCCGAGGTCCGGCGGCGGCGGGGCGGAGCTGAGCGACGAGCCCGGGGGTGGAAGTCGTGCGCGTCGGGCAGCTGCTCTAGTGATCATCGCATTATATCATCTTCAACTATTGTTTAATTTTATTCTGTGAATGACATCTGACATCTCTGCTAATATTATTATTATTAGCAGTGGTGGCCGAGTGGTAACGGCCCCGACTTACGAGTGGTAGGTCGCGGGTTCAAACCCGATCTGGCACATTACTTTGTGTAATTTATTTCATCACCACTGCTCTCAAAACGGTGAAGGAAAACATCGTGAGGAAACCGGCATATCCTAGAACCAAAAATTCGAAGACATGTGACATCCACCAATCCGCACTGGGCCCGCGTGGTGGATTATGGCCCAAGCCCTCTCCTAGAGAGGAGGCTGTGTCCCAGCAGTGGGAACATTAGAAGGCTGATGATGATGATGATGATGACTAATATTATAAAGAGGGAAGATTTGATTGTTTGTTTGTGTGGATTGTATAGGCTCTGAAACTGAATAAAAAAATAACAAACTGAGAATTTTATAGTATAACACGGTCTCCATAGATTTTTTGTTCTCAGAGTGCTTATGTTTACTGTATATACTTTATGTTTATCTGTGCTAATATTTACAATATCTAAGGACACTCATATTATATAGGGTGACGACTGGTAATTAGTGAACGATAACACGCGATGGTGTTCATGGTATTAAACAATTTTTATTATGGGAGCAAAGTCGAAATCATGAAAAAAATATCAGCTGTGCAGTACATTTGGTAAACGTAAATGTACTAAACAGCTGATATTTTTTTCGCGATTTCTACTTTTCTTCCATAGTAAAAGTTGTTGATTATCATGAGTACAATCTTTTTGTACTTATATGGCTCTCCCTCCATCACCCGCTGTTACCTATACCTAAAAATGGTTTTTATGCAGCGACTCGGGCAATATTCAAAGCCATAAAGTTTGAGGAGATCTATAGTTATATCTCTCCTACGAATGGTTATTGTTCACAACCAGAAAAATACGTTACAAAACAATAATTTCACTAAAACTAACAAATTACATAACTACATAATACTAATTGCTACTGATGATTTTATTTTATTTACCTTGCCTTTTTCACCTCTTGCATTTTTTTGGCACATTCTTTGAGTTGTTTTTTTTTTTTCTTTTTGAAACAATTTTTTTTGAAGTTCTCGCCATTTTAAACTTAAACCTAATTTAATAATATTAATACAATCAAACAAATTTCTTAGCCGACTAATATTTACACGTACAAAATATTTACACCTAAAATTATCGTCAAAAATTATTATACCTACGGCCGGAGCGACAACATGCACAGATCCGACCTCGGAGAGAGCTATCGCCGGACTGGCTCGTCTCCGTACACATTGTGTATCAATCGCTAGATCACGGACATAAGGTTCAGAATTGCGTAGCGTCTACCATGATCGCGGCCGCTCAAAAAATCCAATATCTTAAAACTTTATTTAAAAATGTTTGGTAATAGTTATGGAAAAATGACTTTGACAGAACGTTAATATTGATGTTACGAATATATTAGAGTAATTTTGAAACATAAAGATAGTGTAACTTTCTTGTAATCTCAAAAATAGTACTTTTTTAGACGTGTTTTCGGAATTAATTATGATCGAGTAAAATTATCAGTATCGTGTTTTCGCTCAGGCAGAATCTAGGTAAAGATATCAATTTACCTATATCAAAATTTCAGATCCATTGGTAAGCTGGTAGTCCTATAATTTGGCATGGCAAACGGCAAATAAAATCAAGGTGGCGTCTTAAGTCACGTACAGTCCGCTATAAAAGTGCTTTGCATAATAAAATTGTGGTCTTTAACACGAACACAGAACCATAACATTTAAGTTATAACTATTTAGAGCCAAGAAAATAATATCGGGGGACGGATCACTTGCTTTATTTATTTACTAGCAGCCGCCCGCGACTTCGTACGCGTGGATCTCGTTTAAGGGCCTTTTCATACTAGCGGATTGCGAACGTCCTCAAAGCGGAGCGGGCGCGCGACGAATTTGTTGCGAACACACAACGAACACGCCGCGCATCCGCAGCGTCTTTGTAACATACGCGCAACGAGATTTAAATTCGTCGATGCTTTCGTTTTCGTCTCCGGCGTCTTCGAAGCAATAAAGCCAACAGCAGTGTTTCCTCGTCGGAATCCATTTTGTTACTAAGTGTATTGTCTGGCGATAATTTGCTACAAACATGCCACGAAAATTTAATGCATTTGCCACGCGTCCGCGACGTCTTCGCTGAGCAGCCGCGGCGTGTTTGCGACGCATTCGTTGCGTGCCCGCTCCGCTTTGAAGACGCTCGCAATCCGCTAATATGATAAGGCCCTTAGGGTTGGAGTTTCGTAAAATCCGTTCTTACATATCGCATACATTTTAAATTACAACTCTCTTACTTCAAACACACAGGACTTTCATACAAACTTCCAACCCCCCTTTTATCCCCTTAGCCTAATTGATTTCTAATTCTGGATATTTACATCTTGTTTATGAAAAACTTCTTTTTTGCGTTCTTGGATAAATATCCTATAAATGTTTTTTTTTCACAAATTTTAAAAGAAATTTCTTGTATAATTTAACCTAAATTGAGTGGAAAGGATTCTCTTAATTATATTTCTTGTAAGTTTGATGAAGCTAAATGTAAATATTTCTGGGCAAACGAAAATAAATACAAGATAGTGCTTTCGAAATTGCATATAGTGTTTGCATAATAATTTTACTTAACTGGAACTGAATTCATAGTTCAAATGTAAACTATTAATCTACACTAATATAGTAAAGAGGTAAAGTTTGTTTTTTTGTTTGTAGGAGGTAATCTCTGGAACTACTGGTCCGATTGGAAAAATTTTAGCAACAATAGAAAGCTGCTTTACTCCTGAGTGACATAGGCTATATTTTATGTACGCGGGCGAAGCCGCTGACAAAAGCTAGTAGGTAATATAAATCGTATTAAGCCAATGGAAACATTTAGAGGGATTCGTGGCTAATTATCTAGTAACAGTTGCAAAGCAGTTATTCGAAGAAGTGCAAAGATATCCAACTGTTTGAGTTAAAACTATTTTGCTTTATAACGTGGGAAAAATGGTAATGTTATTTTTTTTTATAAATCTGTTTACTCTAAGTTTATTTTAAGTCTTTATATATATAAAGACTTAGAATTTATAATATACTAGCGACCCGCCCCAGCTTCGCACGGGTACTAATTATGAATATATTATGCGTGTATTACACACATAAACCTTCCTCTTTAATCACTCTATCTATTAAAAAAACCGCATCATAATCCATCGCGTACTTTTAAAGATCTAAGCATACATAGGGACTAAACAACTTTGTTTTATGCTATGTAATGATGACATAGATTGCCATGAATAAAATACTTGCATTGAAAACTTGTTTTCTGTATTGGAAATCTACAAATCAATTCTTATATAATATAGAAGAATACAGCTACAAAAAATATTCACATAACTTCACTTTATTCAATACAATAAATTCATCCACTATATAAAAGGTGCTCTCGACTCGACCGCAGTCATTCAAGAAACACAAAAGAAACTAACTCTACCGTTATACACAAACGAAGACCTTGAAACGTGACCTTCAATGGAGTACACTTAGAGCAGTGACCTTGGAACTTTAGTTTTAAACTTTTGCCCGCGGTTTCGCCCGCGTGGTATTGGGGTTGGGGTTGGGGTTTCCGGGATAAAAAGTAGCATATGTCCTATTCCGGAGTGTATCCTATGCCTGTGCCAAATTTCATCCAGATCCGTCCAGCCGTTTTGGCGTGATTGAGTAACAAACATCCAAACATCGTAACTTTCGCATTTATAATATTAGTAAGATAAAACCCCTTAGGGTACAGACAGGCTGATGTTTAAAACCTTTTTTAAAGGGAATTTCAGTGAAGATGCATTTAAGAACGTAT
This sequence comes from Mythimna loreyi, assembly GCA_029852875.1. Lineage (NCBI taxonomy): Eukaryota > Metazoa > Arthropoda > Insecta > Lepidoptera > Noctuidae > Mythimna > Mythimna loreyi. The sequence continues at coordinate 8,508,292 of CM056801.1, read as the reverse complement.
TGAGTTCTTTGTTCCTTGTCAATTTAATCGTTTGATAGTTCTTTTGTGGTTTTATATTGCGTTGGATTCGAAAATAGAAGGTTTTAAAATTGATTAAGTATGGCTTGGCAATGTAATAAGATTTTGGCGTTATATTTATCTAAAACTTGCTGATCCAACTTCGTAGCATCGCTCCGTAATAGTTTATTTATTTACTTAATTACGGCACTCCAACGACTTATTCACTAGTACATTTTAGGGGTACAATATCAAACTTAAACTCTAGAGTGAATTTGCCATGTAAAGGTGTGCACAGCACGCAATATTTCTTGTGATGTTACTATATATAAAAAAAACTACATGTAAACAGATTTGTAACATAAGAGCCAAAGAACACACAAGTCTGCTTTGTTAGTAAATGAATGTATTTAATGATTACTTTTAGGGCGTTTATTTTTTTTTATGGTGGGCAAAAATCATCCAATGAAAATCGTCCCGCCCTTGGGCAGACCGGAAAACACTGTCAGAGTTTTATCGACTAAAAACCTACCCTGTTCCTTCTTCACCTTAGTTCAACGGCCTTGGTGTTACACTTTCATTTTTAAAAGAGTAACCATGGAGTTTCTTGCCGGTTCTTCTCCATAGGAAACGACCAATTTGGAACCGTGCACTAGCTTCTGACGTTTTATAAGTGCCTATGTAGGCCCATGTGAAATAAAAAAAAAAATACTTTGACTTTGATTTTTACCCAAGCTCTAGAAGGCTTCGACCCTGCTGGACCCTTATAGTTTGCTTGTAACTCCTTCAGGCGTGCGGGAATAGTATACACCGTTGAGGACTTGGGCTCAGTCTGGACGGTTATCCGTGTGTGGTGGCCAGAAATCGAGATCGAGTACTCTTACTAATATTATAAATGCGAAAGTTACGATGTTCGGATGTTTGTTACTCAATCAGGCCAAAACGGTTGGACGGATCTGGATGAAATTTGGCACAGGCATAGAATTTACTCCGGAATAGGACATAGGCTACTTTTTATCAAGAAAACCCCAACCCCAATACCACGCGGGCGAAACCGCGGGCAAAAGCTAGTACAAACATATATTGATGTTTTTAGCTAAACTTATTGAGTAAATGATTGTTACCAATATATTTGCCGTTTGAGTTTTAAATGATTGGATCAATGAGTCCGAGTGCTTGTCTTCTTTTCAAAGAGGATTTCACTTCGACTTACCAACACTTTGCTTGATTAGAGGGCTGGCTCTTTCTTCATCCAAAGAATTAGCATTGCCATTTAACGTGGCAATGCTGCAAGCCTTTTAGGCACATTTCCGGATAACAGCGATGTAGAGGAATACTTTAACATCTGAGTTTAATTTGTGGTAATCATGACTTCGTTATGATTCTTTAATTAGGTACCAAAAAGTATACCACACTTCCATTCTTTAAAACATCCAACCATATTCCATAGCTCTTTAACTTGTATTAATTCAATGCAATATCAACCAATTGTCTGTCCTAGTAAATCTCTCTGGGGATATAATATCTCATTAATAGATCCCCGATATCTACTGTAGTGTGACTTTGACCTTTCCGAGTTAATGACCTTAGTACGGTTTATTATTATAGTACTGATAGATTATTACAGAAGGGTGGTTTTCTAAAGAGAGTATAAACGCATGCATACACGTTAACATCAGCTGACCGAGTCAATTACCTGAGAGTAGTTAGGAAGCAATGACCGAGAACTACCTACAAGTCATTAACTAGCTCAGCTGATGTTTACAAACAGCTGTTATTTTTTTTTTATATAAGAAAATTAGCGGTTAAGTTTGCCAGGTCAGCTAGTAATAAATAAATGACACCTGTTTAGTTGTAAGAAACGACTTTTTGTCCTTTTTGAAACCATTCTTTAAGAAACCGACCTTCTGTTCTTTTCTGTCGGTTCTATTTTGTGGTCCAATGCAGCTATCCCAATAATTATTACGAAATGTTTAGGTGTTTCAAATTAACAATGGAGTTTCGTTCCTTTGACGGTTTGTGGTTATAACATACTAATTGAGAGGGAAACTTAGTCGGTACCAGCTGTTTTGGTGTGTATGTTGTGGATTGCTGAAATGTTCCTGATTATTGTTCTAAATACCAGGTTGTCACTAAATTACGACAAGAATTGAGGATTATCAATACTTACTAGCATTTCTATTTAGTAGGTTTCTTTTTATGACATGTAAAAATCATTTAATGACGAATCCATTGCATTGGGCATAGCGGGAAACAGTGTCAAACTCTTACAGACTAAACAACCTACCCTATTCTATTCGTGTGGATGAGACGCCCGGGTGTCGCCACTGTGTGGACCGCCCGGAGGACACGGTGGAGCACACGGTTGAGGTGTGCCCCGCTTGGGGAGAGCATCGCTGTGTCCTCGTGGGAGCGATCGGTGGCGGCGATCTCTCGCGCCGGGCCTTGGTAGAAGCGATGGCTCGGAGTGAGGAGGAGTGGCAGGCGGTCGCCTCCTTCTGCGAAGCAGTAATGCTAGCAAAGGAGGAGGCGGACCGCATAAGGCAACGGCGTTTGCGCCCCAGACGCCGCCGCGATTCCGATCCTGACTTCCGGCCACCGTAGGCGCGAGCTTGCGGACGGTGAGCATTGGGTAGCTCGCCGTCCGGTCCGGCCATAAAGAATATATCTATCTATCTATCTGGTAATCGTCCGGACCAAGCCCAGTCGTTGACGGCGCACACTGTTCCCGCGCGCCTCAAGGAGTTGTCAGCAACCGTAGGGACCCTGCAGAAGGGTCGAAGCCAATCAGGGCCACGGGTTTGTGTCTAAAAAGGAAGGCTCTGGCCCTGGTATGTATTGCGACGTAGGAACGGGGTAGGTTGTTTAGTCAGTAAGAGTCTGACACTTGTTTACCGCTCCGCCCAAGAGCGGGACTCGTCATTGGATGATTTTTACCTACCATAAAAAAAAAATAAAAAAACCTACCCTATTCTTGCGTTGCCAAATATACCAAGGCCAGACCCTTACTTTTGTGACGCAAACCCCTTGTCCCCAGTTGGCTTCGACCCTTTTGCAGGATCCCTACGGTTTGCTGACAGCTCCTTGAGGCGCGTGGGAACAGTGCGCATCGTCGACGACTGGGCTTAGTCTGGACGGTTACCAACTACCCATTGCTCGCCATCCGAGCTAACGATCTGTTTATTAGGTGTCAATTGCTCTCAAACGGGGAAGAAAAACATCGTGAGGAAACCGATATGTCCTAGAACCAAAAATTGACATGTGACATTCATCAACGTGCAATTAACCCGCGTAATGGATTAGGGCCCATTCCCTCGTCTAGAGAGCAAACCTGAGTCGCAGCGGTGAGAATATTTGAGGCTGTTGCTCTGCTACGCTAGATAATAATAATAACATGTCCACAACTATCACACAACGTCGTCTAGTCCCAAGCTAAGCAGAGCTTGTGTTGTGGGTACTAGACAACTGATAAACATACATACTTGTATATATCTAAATACATACATATTATAGATAAATTACACCCAGATACAGAACAAATGATCGTGCTCATCACACAAACATTTGTCCTGGGTGGGAATCGAACCCACGACCTCCCCCATAGCAGTCAGGGTCATTAACTACTAGACTGACAGGCCAGTCATTACCATCATCATCATTTCAGCGTTTAGTGTTGGACATAGACTTGCCCCAAGTGTTGCCACAACAACTCGTCCTGTGCATGTCGCATCCATCGGATTCCCGCCCTCACCATGTTATCGGTCCTCCTTGGAAGTAATGCCAACGCTGCATATGGCACATGGTTTCCACTCCGTAACCTTTCATCTCCAACCACCATCTATTCTGCGAGCTATGTGCCCTGCAAACTTGCACAAGTTTGGCAATTTTGAATGATACAGAATAAGGTAATTTTTTTATTTGTTTCAGGGGTGTGCTTGATCGAAAAGGTTAGCGGTAGGGACACAAGTGCGTTCAACGTGTCACCTAGCGGAAGGAAGTACTATGGATTGTACCAGGTATATACTCTAATACTATGAACGAGAATTAAAAATGATCAAAACATTATCTCTAATCTCAAAATAAAGAAAATCTGGTTTTTTTTTCAATTGATGCAAACTTGACCGTGATCCTATCTGATGATAAGCAATGATGCAAACACTGATGTGAAGCGCTCTAGTTTATTAAGGACCTATTCACTGTAGTTTTGAAAAAAAACATATATATTTATAATTATACACCGTGAAATTTAAATCGTTGTTTTCCCGCGGCAGAATGACTTGTTATGTGTACTTTTGAAGCATACAGTAAAAAAAAAAAGTTTTTATTTATAAATAATTATAATTTTCATCAACTCAAAAAAGCGAAAACAATAGTAACATTAGACGTCATTTGTAGGTACTACTAGGGTCGCATGAGCAGCACGCCGTCAAAGGAAACCGATTCATTATATATTTAAACCGAAATAAGCTCTCGCACGTTGTGATACGTCATAGTTAGCTTGCACTCTACAGGTCCATTTTTTGTTTTTAATATTTAAATTTTTAATCAAACGTTTGTATTACCAAGACACAACCATTTCGCTCAGGGAAAACAACCATTTAAATTTCACGGTGTATAATCGATCGGAAATCTAGCTCATCGAAGCTATTGCTCCTGAAAATAGATTTAGATTTAATGTTAAAACGAGCCTAAAAATAAAATTGTATAGTATATATATATATATATATATAATATATACATAGTTGTTTTTTTTAATAATCTGTATAAATAAGCAAATGTCTATTAATTTAGCAGAATATAAATTTAACTATTTGTGATTTTATTTTTCAGATTCCTAAACAATGGTGCGGAGAAAGGAGAAGAGGTGGAAACTGCAATGTGACATGCGCAGGTATGGAGTTAACACTTAGCGCTAGTTTGCGCAGACATAGTGCCAATGGTCGTCGTACATTACAGCAGTGGGCCGTGTCGTCGTACGCCCAAACACAAACGCAAAATATGGCAACGTACGACAAACGCCCAACGCACCGAGTCTCCGTAAACAAGCACTTACTTTTTTGCGCATTGCACGATTTGATTCCGCCATCTCAATTTTACCATTGGACAAATTAACCTTACGTTGTTGAGACATCTACAGTCGGGACTAAGCGTTTAGCCTTGTCGTTTATACCGCGCACATCGAATGGAACAGTGTGCAAGCTGCGGTTTTTTCGTCAGATTATAATTAAGGTGTCTTCAAGGCTAGAGTGAATAAGCTCTTAATAAACTAGTGCGCCTCACCATCAACGATTGCAATACTGCTTACCATCAGGTTTTTTTTTAAGCTATGCATAGCTTTTATCGCAGGCCTTGAGCGTGGGGACTAAATCCAGAAATTCCGTAACGAAAAAACCTCACGCTCCCCACTCCGACGGGCACGGAGGTGTGGCTTGAAGGCCGTGCATCGTCTAACGTCGTGTCAGTTCGGCAGTCTTCGACACGGCGCTGTGTGTCGTGCGAATATAGTAGAATTTCTTTAAGTCTGCGCGCGCCGAAAAAAGGAAACTAATCATTTGCCGTCATCTTGACATTTATGTCAGGTGTCAGGAGAACGTGTTGTGTTCTGTGTTTTTAATCGTTTTCTAAAATAAATAATCGTCATCATTATACCGAAAGTGGTTAAAAGTGTTGGTAAAGATATTATCTTGAAATTCAAACGTGCTTGTTAAGAGGAATGAGAAAATATCGGGCCTACGATACGATTTTCCAAAGGTGGACCATTTGTCAAATATTTTTTTCGGGTGACCAGAACAACAAATTTCCCTGAATATTCGTACCCGAGTGGTTCCTGACAGAAAAACAGAGTCGGTTGAAAATGGACTGCTACCATGTATTTGATTCTTAACAAGTGATTATTATAACGTGCTATTAGAGTTTGTTGAAAATGGACTGCTACCTGTGTATTTGAATCTTAATCAAGTGACTATTATAACAAGCTATTATATATTAAATAAAGTACTTAATTTTCTAAGTTCTCATGACTTTTTTATAATAATTAAACAATAATTCAATCTATTTGTTTACTTTCATTAAAGTAGTAGTTATATAGATTTGGATCTATATCAATATGTATATATATAAAGATCAATGCAACTTTAAAAACGTCCAAATGTTTAGGCTTTGTTCGGACTATTTTGTAGATGGTTCATGTGAAGTTTGCACAAAATCGGTCAAGGGGACGGTCTTCATTTATCACATTTTTCTTGAAGCCGCGGGCAAAAGCTACTAATATGTAAAAGCGAAATACCACTCACTGATTAATCACTATATCTCAGAAACTATAACGTCTACAACTTAAAATTCGGCAGGTAGGTTTCTCACAGGAAGTAGACGTCCGTAATTACGTAATTACCTGTGCAAATGAAAGCAAATACAGTTGATTTGTTTAAATACTAGCTGAAAAGAATGTAAACAATCTTGACATGTTTCTTTATCTAAAAATACTATTAAATTTACATTTCTTTAAAATCGCTACATCGTTAACTAATCGTCATCTAGAATTTTAGAAGACCTGAAGAACAAACTAAAATGTAATAATATGTAATGAAATTAATCGTATTTCCCATTATTGATTTCAAAACGTATTTCTTGTGCTTTGTTTACTTTGTATTTTTTTTATTATATGAGGGAAAGTAGATTAATTACACTGGAAACATTAAGCACGCCCCCAGCCACGCGCAGACTTAACGTAATCCAACTTACGGAACTCGCCCGAATCGAGACGAGCTGCTCCGAAATCGGACGAATACATAATCAGCTGTTTGTGAGAAAGTGTATAGGTGTATAAGTATTTATCTACAACAGTGAACGGCTGTATTTGTAAAATTTGTGTATAAAGTGTTTTGAATATGAATGAACAAAGTGCAAAAAATAAATAATTATAATTGCATAAGTTGATACAGAATGCTATGCAATAGCTTTACCGCGGCAGTCCCCGAGTGCCACACGTATTTTTTTTTTATTTTTTTTTATGGTATGTAAAAAACATCGAATGACGAATCCCACTCTTGGGCGGAGCGGGAAACAGTGACAGACTCTTACTGACTAAAGAACCTACCCCGTACCTTCCTTGCCTTATTCCCAGAGCCCCGGTGTAACGCTTTCGCATCAACCCTCAGCTCCGGGAGGCTTCGACCCTGTAGGGTCCCTACGGTTTGCTGACAACTCCTTGAGGCGCGCGGGAACAGAGCGCGCCGTCGACGACTTGGGCTCGGTCTGGACTGCTACCAGACGACCGAACGGCGAGCTACCCATTGCTCACCGTCCGCAAGCCAGTGTCTACGGTGGCCGGATATCGGCAGGATCGCGGCGGCGACGGCTACGGCGAGTGCGCCGTTGCCTTTGAAAAAAAAAAAAAGAAAGAAAAACATTTATGCGGTCAGCCTCTTCCTTTACGAGCATTACTGCCTCGCAGAAGGAGGCGACCGCCTGCCACTCCTCCTCGCTGCGGACCATGGCCTGAACCAAGGCCCAGCGCGAGAGGTCGCCGCCGCCGATCACCCCCTCGAGGGCAAAGGCGTTCCTCTTCCCAAGCGGGGCACACTTCTACCGTGTGCTCCACCGTGTCCTCCGGGCTGACCACACAGTGGCGACACCCGGGCGTCTTTTCCGCACGGATCCGGTGCAGAAACCTCCCGAACTTGCCGTGTCCGGTGAGGACCTGCGTCATGCGGAAGGTGAGGACGCCGTGAGGTCTATCCAGCCACGCCTCAAAGAGGGGCACTACTGCCAAAATTATGGCGTGCCCAGCGCTAGGTTGCGACAGTCGCTGTTTCCATTTCACCATGAGATCCCGCCGGAGCTCTTTCCGCCATGCCTTAACATGTTCAGGCAGCGGAGTTTCGCCCCGGCGTTGCATCTCCAGGAAGGAAGGAAGGTCCGATTGTGGTATGAAGGCTTAAAAGGAATGGGGTGGGTTGTTTAGTCAGTACGGGATCAGGGCGGGATTCGTCATAAGACGATTTTTACCATCGTAAAAAAAAAAAATACGTGTGGCACTCGGGGACTGCCGCGGTAAAGCTATTGCATAGCATTCTGTATCAACTTATGCAATTATAATTATTTATTTTTTGCACTTTGTTCATTCATATTCAAAACACTTTATACACAAATTTTACAAGTACAGCCGTTCACTGTTGTAGATAAATACTTATACACCTATATACTTTCTCACAAACAGCTGATTATGTATTCGTCCGATTTCGGAGCAGCTCGTCTCGATTCGGGCGAGTTCCGTAAGTTGGATTACGTTAAGTCTGCGCGTGGCTGGGGGCGTGCTTAATGTTTCCAGTGTAATTAATCTACTTTCCCTCATATAATAAAAAAAATACAAAGTAAACAAAGCACAAGAAATACGTTTTGAAATCAATAATGGGAAATACGATTAATTTCATTACATATTATTACATTTTAGTTTGTTCTTCAGGTCTTCTAAAATTCTAGATGACGATTAGTTAACGATGTAGCGATTTTAAAGAAATGTAAATTTAATAGTATTTTTAGATAAAGAAACATGTCAAGATTGTTTACATTCTTTTCAGCTAGTATTTAAACAAATCAACTGTATTTGCTTTCATTTGCACAGGTAATTACGTAATTACGGACGTCTACTTCCTGTGAGAAACCTACCTGCCGAATTTTAAGTTGTAGACGTTATAGTTTCTGAGATATAGTGATTAATCAGTGAGTGGTATTTCGCTTTTACATATTAGTAGCTTTTGCCCGCGGCTTCAAGAAAAATGTGATAAATGAAGACCGTCCCCTTGACCGATTTTGTGCAAACTTCACATGAACCATCTACAAAATAGTCCGAACAAAGCCTAAACATTTGGACGTTTTTAAAGTTGCATTGATCTTTATATATATACATATTGATATAGATCCAAATCTATATAACTACTACTTTAATGAAAGTAAACAAATAGATTGAATTATTGTTTAATTATTATAAAAAAGTCATGAGAACTTAGAAAATTAAGTACTTTATTTAATATATAATAGCTTGTTATAATAGTCACTTGATTAAGATTCAAATACACAGGTAGCAGTCCATTTTCAACAAACTCTAATAGCACGTTATAATAATCACTTGTTAAGAATCAAATACATGGTAGCAGTCCATTTTCAACCGACTCTGTTTTTCTGTCAGGAACCACTCGGGTACGAATATTCAGGGAAATTTGTTGTTCTGGTCACCCGAAAAAAATATTTGACAAATGGTCCACCTTTGGAAAATCGTATCGTAGGCCCGATATTTTCTCATTCCTCTTAACAAGCACGTTTGAATTTCAAGATAATATCTTTACCAACACTTTTAACCACTTTCGGTATAATGATGACGATTATTTATTTTAGAAAACGATTAAAAACACAGAACACAACACGTTCTCCTGACACCTGACATAAATGTCAAGATGACGGCAAATGATTAGTTTCCTTTTTTCGGCGCGCGCAGACTAAACCCGGCCGCACACCAGGCATACAATTGTTTCTCCACAATTGTAGCGCCACATTTGAAATGCGACACAAAAAACGAACCGGTTCGATCTTGAATTATTGTAGCGCGGATGACGTCTCGCCACAAAGTGCGCCCGCTACAAATGTTTCCTCGGTGTGCGGGCTCACGTAGGAATATATGGGGGCGATAAATGTGTCGCGTTTCAAATGTGGCGCTACAATTGTGGAGAAACAATTGTATGCCTGGTGTGCGGCCGGGTTTAAAGATATTCTACTATATTCGCACGACACACAGCGCCGTGTCGAAGACTGCCGAACTGACACGACGTTAGACGATGCACGGCCTTCAAGCCACACCTCCGTGCCCGTCGGAGTGGGGAGCGTGAGGTTTTTTCGTTACGGAATTTCTGGATTTAGTCCCCGCGCTCAAGGCCTGCGATAAAAGCTATGCATAGCTTAAAAATGTCAGACGATCACCCGCATTAAAACTTCCAGTTGTGGTTACATTAGTATACGTCACAGCATTACAAAGTAAAGTAGTGGAAAGAGACATCACTGTAGCAACTGCGAACGACATAGCAAACAATTCGAGAGCTACCAGATTTTATGGTTCACGTTTTACATCAAAACTTTATAGGGTATGGTCAACTGTATTGTGTAGCGTTTTTGGTTATGTAACTGTTACTACTGTTTGAAGTACTAATGATCGTCTTTTGGTATTTCAAAGGTTTTATTTGAACTTTTTCCTGTTCCAAAGTTTGGTCGTGTTGGTTGTGTTTTGTTATTATACGAGTAGTTTGAAGTGTTTATTGATGTGATCGGCTTTTGTGTTTTGTTAACCTTTTTTTTTCTTCTTTATTCTTTTTCATCAGTCATAGTATAAATTGGGATTTTCCGTAATCTACCCGAATTCTTTTAGTTGCCATTTTCATTCCAAGGCCACGGTGATCTTTTCGAATAATCCTGTCTTCCTAGTCAAAGTCAAAGTATTTATTAGTGTGCTTTTTGCTAATACAGTAGGTCTTATAATTCATATTTGGTAACTCAAAAAGCTACCCATTAGGCATACACTATTTAATAGGTTAAAAAAGAAAAATTAATTAAAATTGATATACAATGCAATACAAACATGTCAAGAGTTACAGTAAAAATTTAGAATACAAACATTAAAATCAATTGGTCACATACATATATTGTCAGCTTATAACATTTTGTCAAAAAGGAATTCGTCAATGATATAATAGCATTTTTCAATTAAAAAAAAGAAGCCTAGCCTGGAATTCAGTTCTAATTATTCCGGAAATATAGACAAGATAATTTATGCAAGAGTCAGCATTAGTTTTGTTCTATTGTTACGATATGATGTGTAATCGTTTATGCCACTTAATTTTAAATTCGAGTTCATTTTTGTTTCTTCTTGACTTGTAGACCACTAGACAACTTTTAAATTTTTGCTTAGTGTTATACTAGTCCTTTTAATATTATTCCTTTCTCTGTCTTCGATTTAACTAAGTCAATGTGTTTGATTAATTTAAAATTCGTTATCAGGGTCTACTAATGTCGAGAAGTCTGAAAGTGTCTTTTAATTTCTAACAAGAGAAAGAAAACACGTGACTCATTGACGCTCGTCTTACGCCAAAATCCCATTTAGTCAAAGTAGAAAATTAAAACCTTTAAAATATTTTATTTGTCTTCCATAAATACACGAAAGATGATTATCCCTAATTTGATCTTTATAAAATTGAACAGCAGAAAATAGCTCATATATTTTATTATGTCGTCTCTTCCTTTTAAACCAACACGGTAACGTAGATTTTCTTTTGTTCTCATAAAGGAGAATAGCAACAAAAGCTTAAGTACCCATTTGTATTACGTAGGTAATTTCGCCAACATAACGGCGGAGTTACGGCCTTATTTTTTAGAGGTTGGCACTTCTTCAAATACAGCTCCGGGTATTTTGCTTATCAAGACATTGTAAATCAAAGTGCTGTCTATCGAAAAACAAGTCATGGGTACTTGAAAAGTTGGTGTTTTTTCAAGTATAGCTGTTGCCTGCGGCGTTGCTTCTTACGTGTGGAGGTTGTAAGAAGACAAAAATGAATTTAATAGGCCACGGGAACGCTTTTGAGGTAAAAAATATCCTATAAATCTCTTTACCAAGGTCAATTCTTAGGACAAGACTATCCTATAAATATGTATGTAAACACAAAAGTCTATACTTTTAGATGTTTACTAACCAATCGTGGTTTTTATTATGAGCGGGTGCATATCTGGGTGCAGTCTTTTACTGACTAAAACTTGCGAGTAAGAGCCGTGGTGATTTTTTGAAATATTGTAGCATCAATCAAACATTAATATCTTTTCTGATTTTGATCAAATATTGCATATTGTTAATATTAAATTCTTCTTTTTCTTCCTGCACTTATCCCATATTACTTAAGGCCGGCGCAATCCGTTTTTTTCTTCCACTCTGTCTTGTCACTCGCTACGCTATCACTAACTCCGTTTTTTTTTTCTGCTCTCTGACCCCTCACACAATCCGTCCATCTCTTTTTCAATCTGCTTCTTCTTCTCCATTGTGTTTTGCATTCTTCTCTACGTGTAAACTCAGAACTCTTTTAGTAACATGCGTTTCATCCCTCCTCTTTACATGATATATAGCAAACCAAGACAAACTATTTACTTTTAACTTTTAAGTCACTGGAGCCACTTTCAAACTGTACCGTTAATATTCAATTCAAAATATTTATTTTAGAACAGACCAACAGTGACACTTATAAAAAATCAAAAGCAAACAAACAAAACTATGAACTGATTTACGACATGGTATTCTCGATATCTCGGTTTCAGTGGGGTAATCTACAATGACCGTACTGGCGAAGTTTCAAGCCTACCTTGCTTTTTGTTTATAACTTACTAGCTTTTGCCCGCGGCTTCGCCCGCGTACATAAAATATAGCCTATGTCACTCAGGAGTAAAGCAGCTTTCTATTGTTGCTTAATTTTTTCCAATCGGACCAGTAGTTCCAGAGATTACCCCCTACAAACAAAAAAACATAAAAACAAAAAAACAAACTTTACCTCTTTATTATATTAGTGTAGATAACTCGACTTTTTTTAAGGCGAGATTGACGAACATTCAAGCACACAAACTAACGTTGACATTAATGAGATATTGAGAAATATGAGTAAATTATAGAAAAAAAAGCCCTATGAATTATTATATGATCTAGCGTACAAATTAAAACAAGAAAGCGAGTGATCATTAGAAAAAATAAAGGGAGGCGTTTGCTCACCAGAACAGTACGGGCTAGTAATAATAATAATAAAAAATATTTTTAAAAATATGTATGTAAAGATATATTAATGGATGAAATAATAGTAATAATGTATTATTTGGTTTTAATAAGTTGTATGAATCAATAAATATATTTTTAATTTTATTTTCTTCTTCCCAATCGAAAGCTTGTAGTAGTTCCCACCGTTATCTTTGTACCACTCGACTGGAAATATTAAAGTAGGAAAGTATAAATCAGGATTCTGTAGTAGAGGAAGTTAAGCAACATTTTTACGAGCATTACTCCAGTTTATTTGATTTCGCAACTTTCTCGGTTTCTGTAATAAGGATTTCGTTACTAAATGTTCTAGTGACATTGTGTGGTTGAGTGATTGAATGGTGTCTGCTATCAGATGATTGGGTGGGTATTAAGTATTCATGGTGCGCTGTTTTTACGTCTTTTTTCATAGTTCATGAAACGAGGATGAAATTATTCTCTTATATTATGTACGTACTGTATAGCTTGGCATGACTTGGCATAACTTTTTTATGGTCAAAATCGTCCAATGACGAATTCCGCCTTTGGACGGAGTGGAATCAGTGTCATACTCTTATTGACTAAACAACCTACCCGTTCCTACGTCGCCGTCTATATCAGGGCCAGACCCTTCCTTTCAGATGCGAACCTTTGGCCCCAGTTGGCTTCAACCCTTCTGCAGGGTCCCTACCGTTTGCTGATAACTCCTTGAGGCGCGCGGGAATAGTGCGCGCCGTCGACGACTGGGCAGTAGTGTCGTGGTGGTAATATTTCTCTATATCTTTTATACACATTTTACCTAATGGCAGTGACGTCGAAGTTGTGTGTGTGTATTGAAGACACCTTCGATACATGAGTATTGAAATCGATTCTTCACGCGTTGTCGGCAACCTTAGATCTCTAGCGGATATCTTAATTTCTGTCTTGATCACGCATGAAACTCGAAGCAAAATATTTAGAAGATAAACCCGTATAAGGGTCGAATTGATTGGTTGTGATGTTTTGGGAACACATTCATTTTGTGTAAAGCCAAGGACTTGAATTTCTTGCCAGAGTCTGTGCTTCTCGATGGCTACAATCCGGGAATCTTCATGTCAAGAGTGAATAGGTTAATTCTAGGTAAGCTCGCTTCATCGTCGACTGCATCGTCGCTTTCCATCAGGTGAAATAGCGATAAAGCGTGAACCTATAATTAATTAAACAAAAATCTATATAGCACGTACATACATGTTATAAGATTTTAATGATTCGATGTGAGGTAGTTTGTTATTGCAATTTATCTGTTTACGAAGTAAATTAATGAATCTCATTAGTTTATCTCGTGTGTCACACGCGCGTTGCATAGGTTGATTGATTTACCCATTTACCAGAGTTATTCCATATTAATAACGATCCAAGTTGCTATTATCTATACATATAATAAAACAGTAACGAAAGAAAAACTGTACATTGAGAATTTTCTGGAAAAAATGAGTAGGTTTTGTTAGAAAAACATAACTGATGACAAAAAGTGACTTTTTAGAATTTTTGTCTGTTTGTCTGTTTTTCTGTGCCTATGGTACGGGTTGGCGCCAAAACTACTGGATAAATTCATTTGAAATTCAGCAAAAATGTTCCTTGTGAACCAAGGAAGGCTTTAGGCTACATATTATCACGCCGTAAGTTAAGGGAGGTAAGCAATATTGAATTTAAATGGTGCAATAGATGCAAGGGTGTAACTTTTTTTTCCGTGGGCCGATCGACTCAAAACTTTGCACAAATATTACCCTAAATTAGGTATCAAGGACGGCATATTTGTTTTTTCAGTAGTACCCCCAGTGAAAGATTTAGGGGATGTTAAAGTTTGTATGGGAGAATCTTATTCCTTGGGCTAATTAACTTGAAACTTGGCACGTAAACTTATTTAGGTAAATAATAAAAATTCCTATTATTAGTTTTATAAAACAACGTAATTTGGGCAAAGAAACATAGTTTTTATGAATATTAATAGTATAAAAGACAATTTCAAAACAGCGCCATCTATGAGATTACACAAAAATCAAATCAAGTTACATATTAACACTTTTTGGAAATTAATAATTTAAATTTGATCATGTTGGCAAGGTTAGTAGTTACTCTTAAAATTCATAGATGGTAATGTCAGTAATGTGCATTTTCTTAGTCTTACTGCGCGGTCGAATTTACAAATGGTAATTAGAAATGAAAAAAAAAAAACAAGCCCAAACAGAGCAAATGTTACTTATTTATTTTTAGGGAATTATTTTAGGTAGTGGTTGGTTCGTTTTACGTTAAAAATGTGGGTTAATATTTAATATATAATTAAAAAAATAATAATTCATCTCTTTAATGGTGAAACGGCGTTCTCCATGTTTATATGAAATATCTTATTCTTATTCCAACGGTCTAACGAATTTATTTTGCAACGCAACCTAATGTTAAATAACGTTTCAATGTTATTTATATACGTACAACGACATCTACTGACTAAAACATTACATTAACAAAATAATATTATTTTTACCTTTCGTCTACCGTAATTACAGACACAATTAAACGACAACAATTGTACGGAAATTTGTGTCCTCTTGGGATTACCTACATATTATCACGCTATCACTTATGGGGGAGGAGTTGTGAATATTTATTTTTCTTACGCATTCTGTGACAGTGTTTATTCTAACGACGCATATTTAAATGTTGTTTTTGAGTAAGTAATGCTATTATCTGGCTTTACACTTTAAAAACTACACCATTTATGTAACTTGGGCAGAGAAACATAGTTTGTAGTAGTATAAAGAAAATTTTAAAACAGCGCCATCTATTTGATTTCATAAAAATCAAATCAAATGTCAACAATTTTTGTACATTAATAATTTAAATTTGGCAAGTTGGCAAGGTTAGTAGTTATTAAGGCAATATATAGGGCAGGGTATAGTTCGTTTTGAAAAATTCAAGTTCCAAAAAACCCTCAAAATCTTGAGCAGAGTTGAGCAAGACTATTAAAAAAAAATGCGGTGT
The DNA here is from genome assembly GCA_029852875.1 of Mythimna loreyi. Taxonomy (NCBI): domain Eukaryota; kingdom Metazoa; phylum Arthropoda; class Insecta; order Lepidoptera; family Noctuidae; genus Mythimna; species Mythimna loreyi. Next base: position 8,492,469 of record CM056801.1, on the reverse strand, counting down.
TCAGTATTACAAAAAAGTTATGTTCATTGAAATATCGCCATCATCTGTCTGAAATTTCTTTATGAAATAAGCAGTACCTTTGTACATTGTTTTCTTTTGTGATGTTCATTATCTATTAATTATATGTGTGTACATAAATAGTTAAATAAATAAATAATAAGATTTTCTGCGAGCTTTGAGGCGTGCTATTGGAGACGAAGTCGATGTACCTGAAGATCGTGTGCTGAACACCTGTCTCAGTTCGCTTCAAGATGTGGACATTTCTATCGACGGCAATCCACTGATTGAATATGGATTACCAGTTCCCCAATCATCACCGCATCAAGAGTATGGAAATCGAGAGTATAACGCTGAGACAGAGTTCTCTTCAGAGCAAAAACAAATTTATGACACCGTCCTTGAAAGCGTTGTGCAAAACCAGGGTAAAATGTTTTTCTTGGGTTGTTCCTGTTGGAACAGGAAAAACATGGCACACTTGCAGAGGTCAGGAAGCAAGGCAATATTGCTATTGCTGTCGCGTCGTCGGGAATCGCTGCCACACTGCTTCCGGGTGGCAAGGCAAGACAGCACATGCCACGTTTAAATTCCTATCAATTTAAAGAGCGCCAAATCGCCTGTTTGTGGTGTGTCACGTAACAGCGATAAGGGACACGTGCTTAAGGATTGCTCTCTGATCATTTGGAATGAGCGTACGATGGCCATCAGGAAGGCAGTTGAGGCCGAGGACAGAACCCTGCAGGACATCCGCGGGAACGAACATTTGATGAGTGGTGTCACAGTTTGTTCAGTGGCGATTTCGGGCAAACGCTTCCCGATTGCTACGTTGAAACAATCTTCGTTGTAGTCACGAGTTTGTGCGCTGCGCTTGACCATTAATATGAGAGCTCGGCTCGGCAGCAATGCACAAACTCATACTGACTAAACAACCCACCGTTATTTCTAGCCTTAGTTCCAGGGCCCTGGTGTTCCGCTTTAACATCTACCCTTACCCCCAGAATGCTTCGGCCCTGCTGGGCTTCTACAGTTGCTGATGACTGCTTGAGGTGCAGGGAACAGTGCGCGCCGTCGACGACTTAGGCCCAGTCCCGACAGTTATCGAATGGGTGGACAGAGAGCTACCCAGTGCTCGGCGATCGCAAGCCCGCGCCTACTGTGGCCAGAATTCGGGAAAGGAGACACGGCGGCGGTGGCTGCAGCTTGAGCGCCTTTGCTTTTGCCTGATGCACTCAACCCCCTTTTTTTAGCCGGTAGCATTCAAAATCAAAAATCAAAAAATCAAAAACTCTGCTACTCTTCTTCGCTCCGGATCATGGCCTCTGCCAAAGTCCGCTGCAAGACAAAGCCCACCGCAAGAGAAGTGGACAGGAGGTACTTCCAGAGTCTCGATACAGCGTTAGCCAGCTTAGAAGAATTCATTTGCTGTCTGACATCAGTCGTGTACCGCACCAGCAGAATTCTTGGGTATGTGAGCGGGCCATTTTGACGTCCAAAAATGATCAGGCTGCAGCAATTAACGAATACATTCTCTCGGAAATTGAGGGAAATGTAGTGGTCTATCATCATCACATCTGCATTTTGTTTACCTACCCTGTTCTACAAATAAAATATCTGATTCTGATTCTATACCTCGATAAACACTGTCGTCGAGCAAGATGACGCCACACATTATCCCGTGGAATTTTTGAAATCCCAGCCAGCAAGTGGACTTCCAGCGCATACCATCAAGCTAAAAGTCGGAGTCCCGATTATGCATCTTCGGAACCTATCTCCTCCAAAGTGGTGTAACGAGACCCGTCTTAACATCATCTCGCTGCACAGACACACCATTGAAGCAAAAATTCTTACGGGTTGTGGAGTAGGCGAGGCAGTATTTGTACCTCATAACTTCCCGTTCCACTTCAAGCGCGTACAATTCCCCGTGAGTGTTTGCTTCGCGATGACCATCAATAAGTCGCAAGGGCAGACACTGAGTGCAGCGGGTGTCAACTTCAAGACGAGTTGTCTCTTACGCGGGCAACTGTATGTCGCTTGCTCCCGCGTCAAGAGTCATGACTCTCTTTACATTTTGGCTTCTGGCAGCATAATTACCATCGTAGTATGGTGGCGGAGTGGTAAAGGCTCCGACTCAGTGATGGTGAAGTAGTAAAGGCTCTGACTTACAAGTTGTAGGTCGGGCGTTCAAACCCAGCCCGGCGCATCAATTTGTGTAATTTATTTCATAACCACTGCTCAACGGTGAAGGAAAACATCATGAGGAAACTGTGACTGTGAATGTCTTAGAACCAAAAAATCGAAGACATATTGTGTCATCCACCAATCCGTATTGGACTCGCGTGGTGGATTACGGCCCATTCCCTCTCCTAGAAAGGAGGTCTGTGTCCCAGCAGCGGGAACTTTATAAGGCTGATGCAATGCTATTTTAAAAGTTATTTACTTATAATGCTATACCGACACTGCCATCTTAGGTATTTTTGGTGCTGTAAAGCTTTCACGCAGACAACGTCGCGGGCAGCAGCTAGTTTTAGTAAATAACCTTTTACCCAAGTAGATAAGTACCGTTGTGATCTGTATATTTTTTAGATTTTAAATATTTCTGTGTTGGATAGACAGAGTGTTAGGGAGGGATGGAGTCAGAAGAAACTGTAGCACGTTTGTTTCTCGAGTATACAGCCGTCTGTGAGGATAAGAACAAGAACTTTAGCAGCACCGAGTTCACGGTTTGATCAGGTTTTGCTCAAAGTTTGGTCAGGGCATCTATGAGATGCCCTGACTAATCTGAAAAGCCCTGTGTGCTTTTAGAGTGGGGTTGGCTGGTTGGAATAAAGGCTGCTATGGCCCAAGCACAATGCTTCGCTAAGGACTAAGTGCGGAAACTAGACCACAAGAATTAGATAAGATAAGGTGAGGGAGGCTAAAGAAAAAATAAATGAATGGAATGAGTGAGAAGTGATGTGATTGTGTGATATGTAAGAGAATGGGGTTAGGGCCTTATCATACTAGCGGCTTGCGAACGTCCTCAAAGCGGAGCGGGCGCGCAACGAATTCGTGTCGAACACACAACGAACACGCCGCGCATGCGCAGCGAATTTATAGCGGACGCGCAACGAGATTTAAATTGGTCGATGCTTTCGTTTTCGTCTCCGGCGTCTTCGAAGCAATAAAGCCAACAGCAGTGTTTCCTCGTCGAAATCCATTTTCTTACTGAGTGTATTGTCCGGCGATAATTTGCTACAAACACGCCACGAAAATTTAATGCATTTGCCGCACATCCGCGACGTTTTCGCTGAGCAGCCGCGACGTGTTCGCGACGCATTCGTTGCGCGCCCGTTCCGCTTTGAAGACGCTCGCAATCCGCTAGTATGATAAGGCCCTTAGTGATAGTGTGACAGGACAGAATTGAAGAAAAAAAACGTGTTGAGCCGATCTCAAATAAAACGGGACACGGTCAGGAATATGGTGATGATGATAAAGTGTTTGTGTTTGTGATAATTTGTTTGATGTGATTTGAATTATTATTTAATTTAACTTAATTTTTTTATTATAATTTATTTTATTTTGGACACGACTGTATTTTAAAATTGTAATGGGTGTATTTAACCTGAAATAAATGTTTATTTTCATTATGTACAAAAATAAAATAAATAATAAATAAATAGATATTTATTTACCAGTTTACTGATTGGGTTTTTAGTAGGTAAAACAGCACAAACAGCAGTGCCTAAACTGACAACATGTAATATTAATATACCTACATATTTTTTTTAATTGCAATAAACTAGTGCTTGGCTTCGATCCTACCTGATGGTAAGCAGTGATGCAATCTACACTAATTATATAATAAAGAAGAAAAGTTTGTTTTTTTTTTATTTTTTTGCTTTTTTGTTTGTAGGAGGTAATCTCTGGAACTACTGGTCCGATTGGAGAAATTTTAGCAATAATAGAAAGCTGCTTTACTCCTGAGTGACATAGGCTATATTTTATGTACGCGGGCGACGCCGCTGACAAAAGCTAGTCGTTAATAATTTTAAATACATATTAAAATGTATTATTTGATAAACAGCACTACTAGACGATGATATCCGTGATGACACCGCGTGCGCAGTTCAGATCGCAGATAATCATGGCTTCCAGTTCTGGGAATTATGGAATAAGAGATGCAAGAACAATCACTTTACGAACGAGGAGATTCACAAGTGAGTAGTAGTAGTACTAAAATCCGTCAAATGTAAGAAGTACCATTTGAGAGTTCTCACAGAGAGAGAGAGATTTTTTTTTTAAATTTTATATCTTGTGGTAAAATGGAAAGTTTCTTATTTTAATGGCAGCTCAAGTCAAAGTCAAAATCTTTTTATTTCACATAGGCCTACATGGGCACTTGTAAAACTTCAGAAGCTAGTGCACGGTTCCAAGTTGGTCGTTTCATATGGAGAAGAACCGGCAAGAAACTTCATCCAGCTGATTTATTTCGGCCTGAAAATTATGAAACATCAAACGGTACTTCTTAAATTTGATGGCCTTTAGTTAGCATGTTATGTGCCACTGTTGAACAATAAAAAAACATTAATAATAATAAAAAAAAAACATTATATAGGAGAAGCTGTGAGAACAGTAGTGGTCGAGGGTAACGGCCCCGATCCATAAGTTCAAACCCAGCCAGACGCAGTACTTTTTGTAATTTATTGCATCACCATTGCTCTCAAAACGATGAAGGAACAACAAGGACAACAACAATAACAACAACAGGGATTGGAACAGTTTGCCGGCTGCAGTCTTTCCGTCCGAATATAATTTAGGTGTCTTCAAGGCTAGAGTGAATAGACTCTTAATAAACTATAATAAACTAGTGCGCCTTACCATCAACGATTGCATCACTGCTTACCATCAGGTGGGATCGCAGTCAAGCACTAGTTTATTGCATGTAAAAAAAAAATCGTGAGGAAACCGGCATGCCCTAAAATCAAAAATTCGAAGGCATGTGACATTCACCAGTTCGGACTGGGCCCGCAAGGTAAATTACGACCCATCCTGTTTCCTAAAGAGGAGACCTGAATCTCAGCAGTAGGAACATCATAAGGCTCAGAATATGCTATGCTATGTCTGCTACTAGCCCATCACTGTCTATGGGCCTAAATTATCTATACATATAATAAAACAGTAACGAAAGAAAAACTGTACATTGAGAATTTTCTGGAAAAAATGAGTGGGTTTTGTTAGAAAAACGTAACTGATGACAAAAAGTGACTTTTTAGAATTTTTGTCTGTTTGTCTGTTTGTCTGTTTTTCTGTGCCTATGGTCCGGGTTGGCGCCAAAACTACTGGATAGATTGATTTGAAATTCAGCAAAAATGTTCCTTGTAAACCAAGGAAGGCTTTAGGCTACATATTATCACGCCGTAAGTTATGGGAGGTAAGCAATATTGAATTTAAATGGTGCAATGGATGCAAGGGTGTAACTTTTTTTTCCGTGGGCCGATCGACTCAAAACTTAGCATAAACATTACCCTAAATTAGTTATCCAGGATGCCATATTTATTTTTTCAGTAGTACCCCCAGTGCAAGATTTAGGGGATGTTAAAGTTTGTATGGGAGAATCTTATTGCTTGGGTTAATTAACTTGAAACTTGGCACGTAAATTTATTTAGGTAAATAATAAAGATTCCCATTATTCATTTTTCAAAACTACGTAATTTAGGCAAAGAAACATAGTTTAATGAATATTAGTAGTATAAAGACATATTTTAAAAAGCGCCATCTATGAGATTACGCAAAAATCAAATCAAGTTACATTTTGACACTTTTTGGAAATTAATAATTTTTTGACCATGTTGGCAAGGTTAGCAGTTAGTTATTCTTAAAATTCATAGATGGTAGTGCGCATTTTCTTCATAAAAGTCGTATAATTCGTTTTGACAAATTTAAGTTTCAAAAAACCCTCAAAATCTCACGACATAGGTCGTGTTTGAACACGACCTCGAAATTCGACCGCGCAGTAAGAGACTATGAAATCTTGAGATTTCATAGTCTCTACTATGAGACTATGAAATCTTGAGATTTCATAGTCTCTTACTGCGCGGTCGAATTTACTCACAACTTCCCAGTTGTGAGTAATAAAAAGAGTGATAAAAAATGAAAAAAAAAAGGCCCAAACAGAGCAAATGTTACTTATTTATTTTTAGGGAAATATCTTAGGTAGTGGTTGGTTCGTTTTACGAAAAAATGTGGGTTAATATTTAATACATAATTTAAAAAAATAGTTTATCTCTTTAATGGTGAAACGGCGTTCTCCATGTTTATATGAAATGTCTTATTCTTATTCCAACGGTCTAACGGATTTATTTTGCAACGCAACCTAATCTTTCAATGTTATTTATATACGTACAACGACATCTACTGACTCAAGTTAGTACAAACGAAAATATTACATTAACAAAATAATATTATTTTTATCTTTCGACTACCGTAATTACAGACACAATTAAACGACAACAGTTGTACGGAAATTTGTGTCCTCTTGGGACTAAACTAAAGAGTTTTACGAATAATCTATACATATAGGTAATTATAATAAAATCGTAGGAAAGTCAAAACTGTTCATTAAATATTTTTTTAAAAGAATACTTGGGAAGTGATCTACAATCGATATCGAAGCCAAAAATATAGTTTTTAGAATTTTTGTCTATTTGTCTGTATGTATGTCCAGGCTAAACACAAAAACTTACTTGGATATATATTTATACATACTGCATGGATTATCTTCAAATTTTACTTGAATAAAGGATGGGCCAACATATAGGCTACATATTATCACGCTATCACTTACGGGGGAGGAGTTGTGAATACTTATTTTTCTTACGCATTCTGTGACAGTGTTTAATCTAACGACGCATATTTAAATGTTGTTTTTGAGTAAGCCATGCTATTATCTGGCTTTACACTATAAATACTACGACATTTAAGTAACTTGGGCAGAGAAACATAGTTGAATGTAGTAGCATAAAAAAAAAATTAAAACAGCGCCATCTATTTGATTTCATAAAAATCAAATTCTTCCTAAACGTGGTATCGTATATTATATATTTTTTACTATAAGCTTTATTGTACACCTCATAATGTGGACAGGATATACAAATACAAAATCGCACAGGGCAATATATAGGGCAGGGTCAGTGGCGGTCCCTTCATACAAGCCCAAAAGCCTTACTAAAATGCTCGATAAGAATCAATATCAAATCCGAACTATTTAAAAGTTCGCGCGCTTAATTCTTATCAAAATAACACAAATTATCTACCTATGCTGCACTAAACGTGACTAAACTACACATCGTGATTGTTCGCGCGCTTCGCATACACTCGGCACTACATATAGCTATCTCGCTTACACTTACCGGCTTTTACCGGGCTTTCAATGTCTCTTTCGCACTCATAGCGATGTGCCGTATAAGTACTTAGGACGTTTTGCGTCTAAAAAACGATCAGTATAGAAGATTTAAGCCGGGATTGCGCATGAAGTTGACGCGTATGCGTGACCTTGTCAGCTTACCAATTCTATTGTGTTGCCGTTTTAGCAATGTTGTGAGATCTTGGAGATTTTTAACGAGTTTGGAGACTTTTTTTAAGATTTAGCAACTAAAAAAAACTAGCGGCTTTTTAAAATAACGAAATTAAATATTCAAGCGTTAACTTAAAAATAAAAAAATTGCGAAATTAGCTAGATTTTTCATATACCTGGCGACTTTTTTTTGCATAAATGACAACACTGGAACTTTGCGTAAATAGTTTTTGACACCCGAGTGCAACTAACTTCAGTTTTATTTTGTTGACTTTTTTTGTGTGTTTTCTTAGATTTTCCCATTTTCCCAGTGTTATATGTAACTGTTTTGGTGATTTACCTACAACAATGGAGGTAATTGTACCTTGTGAGGATTTAAAATTCGTTCAAGTTTTGATTGGCGAAGATAAGGTAAAATCTTTAAACTTTGCTCAGAAAAAAGTTAATTTCTTCATTAAAACCGACGCCTAATCTGTGTATTTCTCAGTCTTTAATAGATCAGTGTATATATAAATTACTCACATTTTCCTACAGAGGGATTAGATTAATTATTTGACATTTATGCAAACTATTTCGACAAAAAAACAATAAAAACTTAATTGATTTGCTTGTATTCTAGTCCTGACCTAAAAGATCGTAATGTTTTGGAATTAATTGATTTCAATCATGACAATAACCTAGAATATGCCTTTCCCGAATTGTTAGTGTATCGTGTTTTAACTATTCCGGCTAAGTACAAGTTCTTCCGCGAAACGTGCTTTTTCGTCTCTTAAAAGTATTCATAAGTATCTGAGAAATACACAAGGTCAAGAGCATCTTTCTGAATTATCAATGATAGCTATTGAAAAACAGTTGTTGGTAGAATTAAAACCAACATTTTACTCTGATGTAATTTAATCATTTCTTAAGAAAGATAGACAATTCCAATTAGAATATAAATAATTTATTTGAATTCCTTATTATATTCTATGTAGCTATTTTTTTAGTTTTGTTTTGGAACTTTATTTATTTATTTAATACTTCATACACAAATGTACAGAGGCGGACTTAATGCCTTAGGCATTTTCTACCAGTCAACCTTAGGGTGAACTGTCTGTTTTGTTTTTTTTTTGTCTGTAACCTGTTAGAAAGCAAACAACTACTTACCATAACTTTGTTTCCTCAAGCAATGAAGCAAACCAAATGGCTTTTTTCAAAGCCACCGGAGGTATGCAATTGCTGATATGTTTATTATATTCAATCTAGTACGAGCATGCCTTCAGTTAGTGAAATTGAAGAAAAAAGAGGAAAGAAGATGGATGAATTCACTTTTAATTTATTGTATCTAACCAGTAGTTTATGAGAAAATTGCGATGATCCATACGTAGGTACTTACATACTCAGTCCACAACTGAACTTTCTTTTTTTTAAATCGGTTAAAATTTTTGGGCTTGCCTTATATTGAAACCCTAGGCACGCCACTGGGCAGGGTATAGTTCGTTTTGAAAAATTCAAGTTCCAAAAAACCCTCAAAATCTTGAGCAGAGTTGAGCAAGACTATTAAAAAAAATGCGGCGTTAAGTATTACAAAAAAGTTATGTTCATTAAAATATCCCCATCATCTGTCTGAAGATTTTCTGCGAGCTTTGAGGCGTGCTACTGGAGACGAAGTCGATGTAACTGATGATCGTGTGCTGAACACCTGTCTCAGTTCACTTCAAGATGTGGACATTTCTATCGGCGGCAATCCACTGATCTAATATGGATTACTAGCTCCCCAATCGTCACCGCATCAAGACTATGGAAATCGAGAGTATAACGCTGAGACAGAGTTCTCTTCAGAGCAAAAACAGATTTATAACACCCTCCTTGAAAGCGTTGTGCAAAACCAGGGCAAAATGTTTTTCTTGTGTTGCTCCTGTTGGAACAAGAAAAACATGGCATACTTGCAGAGGTCAGGAGGCAAGGCAATATTGCTATTGCTGTCGCGTCGTTGGGAATTGCTGCCACACTGCTTCCGAGTGGCAAGACAGCACATGCCATCTTCAAATTCCCATCGATTTAGAGAGCGTCAAAACGCCTGTTTGTGGTGTGTCACGTAACAGCGATAAGGGGCACGTGCTTAAGGATTGCTCTTTGATCATATGGGATGAGCGTATTATGGCCAATAGGAAGGCAGTTGAGGCCGAGGACAGAACCCTGCAGGACATCCGCGGGAACGAACATTTGATGGGTGGTATCACAGTTTGTTCAGTGGCGATTTCGGGCAAACGCTTCCCGTTTGCTACGTTGAAACCTTGGCTTCGATCCTGTTGGGCTCCTACAGTTGCTGCCGACTGCTGGAGACGCAGGGAATAGTGCGCGCCGTCGACGACTATCGAATGGGTAGACAAAGAGCTACCCGCGCCTACTGTAGCCGTAAATCGGGATTGGAGACACGGCGGCGGTAGCTGCGGCTTGAGCGCCTTTGCTTTTGCCTGATGCAGTCGACCCCCTTTTTTAGCAGCTAGCATTACTGCTTCGCAGAAGGAGGCGACCGCCTGCCACTCTTCTTTGCTCCGGATTATGGCCTCTGCCAAAGTCCACTGCAAGTCAAAGCCCACTTCGAGAGAGGTGGACAGGAGGTGCTTCCAAAGTCTCTCGATAGAGCGTTAGCCAGCTTAGAAGAATTCATTTACTGTGTGTACGGGGACAACAGTCATTTACCGCACCAGCAGAATTTCTTGAGTGTGTGAGCGGGCCATTTTGACGTCCAAAAATGATCAGGCTGCAGCAATTAACGAATACATTCTCTCGGAAATTGAGGGAAATGCAGTGATCTATACCTCAATAAACACTGTCGTCGAGCAAGATGACGCCACACATTATCCCGTGGAATTTTTGAACTCCCAGCCAGCAAGTGGACTTCAAGCGCATACCATAAAGCTGAAAGTCGGAGTCCCGATTATGTATTTTTGGAATTACCTATCTCCTCCAAAGTGGTGTAATGAGACCCGGCTTAAAGTCATCTCGCTGCACAGACACATCATTGAAGCAAAAATTCTTACGGTTTATAGCGAAGTCGAGGCAGTATTTATACCTCATAACTTCCCGTTCCAGTTCAAGCGCGTACAGTTCCCCGTGATTGTTTGCATCGCGATGACCATCAATAAGTCGAATTGGCAGACACTGAGTGCGGATGTCAACTTCAGGACGAGTTGTCTCTTACGCGGGCAACTGTATGTCGCTTGCTCCCGCGTCACCAGTCCTGACTCTCTTTACATTTTGGCTCTTGGCAGCATAACTACCATCGTAGTGTGGTGGCGGAGTGGTAAAGGCTCCGACTCAGTGGTGGCGAAGTAGTAAAGGCTCCGACTTACAAGTTGTAGGTCTGTCGTTCAAACCCAGCCAGGCGCATTACTTTGTGTATTTTATTTCATAACCACTGCTCAACGGTGAAGGAAAACATCATGAGGAAACTATGACTGTGAATGTTTTAGAACCAAAAATTCATCAAGTGTCATCCACCAAGCCGCATTGGACTCGCATGGTGGTTTATGGCCCATTCCCTCTCCTAGAAATGAGGTCTGTGTCCCAGCAGCGGGAACTTTATAAGGCTGATGCAATGCTATTTTAAAAGTTGTTTACTTATAATGCTATGCCATCTGATATACACTGATCATACACTGCCATCTTAGGTTTTTTTGGTGCTGTAGAGCCTTCACGCAGACAACGTCGCGGGCAGCAGCTAGTAATATATAAAATATATTCCACAACTTTCACACAAGGCCATGTAGTCCCAAGCTAAGCAGAGCTTGTGTTATGGGTACTAGACAACTGATAAACATACTTATATATTTCTAAATACATACATGTTATAGATAAATTACACCCAGATACAGAACATATGATCATGCTCATCACACAAACATTTGTCCTGGGTGGGAATCGAACCCATGACCTCCGGCGTAGCAGTCAGGGCTACTAACTACTAGTCCAACAGGCCAGTCAACAACAATTAGTCATGATTAAAACCTCATACTGTTACTTTAGTCTTTAGTAACATACCTTGAACAAGCTCTAAAATCTCTTTTCTTGAATTACGCACGATAACATTTATTATGTAGATTTACTTTAAGGACTTAAACCCCCATAAGAATATTATTAGTTCCTACTATATTATTTTTAGGTATAATGTTATTTTTAGCCGTCAGTGAGGGCGACGAGGCCAGTCCCTTCCTTATTTGTTCAGGCCACGATTTAAGGCCAGTATATTAACATAAAAGGTTGAGCGCCCCTTTTTCTGAGCTTATGGAAATGTAATCTTAAAATCGGTTTCTGCCGATTAAGTTTCAATAATAAAATTTTATGAAAATTATTATTTTTTAAAACGATTCAATGTTTGATGGGGTTACAATTTTCTTTTTGTAATTTATTTGAAACCAGCTTTTGTCAGCGGCTTCGCCTGCGTGCATAAAATATAGCCTATGTCACTCAGAAGTGAAGCAGCTTTCTTTTTCCAATCGGACCAGTAGTTCCCGAGATTACCTCCTACAAACAAAAAAACAAACTGTACCTCTTTATTATATTAGTGTAGATTGTGTAGATGTAGATTAGTCGTTTTTTCAGTGTTTGATGGGGTTGCAACTTTTTTTGTGATTTATTTGAAACTGGTAGAGAATTCCTTGTTTCTTTAGTATTGTATAGTCAGTCTTGGAATGCTCCCAATACTGGGGCTCAGGCCTCCTGTCTAGTATAGGGAACTGGCCGTAATCCACCATACAGGCCTAGTGCGGGTTGGTGGTCACTTGTCTTAGAATTGTTGGTTCTAGGACATGCCGATTTCCTCACGATGTTTTCTTTCACCGTTTTGAGAGCAGTGGTGATAAAAGAAATTGCACAAAGCAATGCGAAGGGTTTGAACCCGCGATCTAATCGTAAGTCAGGCCGTTATCACTCGGTCCCCTTGGCTCTCATTATTGTTGCGTTAAATCCACCTATACAGGGTTTCATTGACATGTTAACGCAAACGAATACCATAGATCCAGTACATGATTCTAGACACCCCAGTGACGGAATTTTTTGTTGGTTTTTTTCTTATTTTTTTTAATGAATTTTTAACGTTTTTTTAAATTAAACTGTATAAAAACGTTAATTTAACATTTTTTTGCGAAAAAAATGAGTGCATTACATTCCAAATTTAAAATGTCATCGGGTTTGATTAGAATTACGACTTTATTTGCCTCGATGATTTCTTTATATATTTGTTTTTGTAAAAAAAAAACTTTTTTTTTTTTTTCTAAAAATGTCATTGGGATTGGTCAGAATAACGATTTTATACAGGTTAAAAATAAAAAAAAAAAACTTTTTTTTTCAACAATTTGAAAAAAAACCGACGAAATATTCCACCACTGGGGGGTCCAGAATCATGTACTGGATCCATGGTATTCGTTTGCGTTAACATGTCAATGACACCTTGTATACGACTAGGGTACGTGAAATTGAAATAAATTTCGCTAGTCGTAGAATTGGGGACAGTGTCACACACTCTATTTAAAGCATGTAGTTTCTGTTCAGTTTTGTCCACTGTTGCACACAGTGCTTAAGTATTCATGTACTTCGGCGTTCTTCGTGAACTAATTCGTAAATAGCGTCGTTTATTTTAGACCATGATGCAATTGACCCTAGAATTGAGAGGCGAGGCAAGGGGATCATTGGCAAAAATGCACTCATCGAGTCGAGGCTTCAAAGACTTGAGCACCGGCGCCCAGTTACTAGCCTGTCAGTTTTCTACCGGTTGCATTTTGAGGAGTGGGCGTTCTAATTGCACAGCTTGATTCCACCTAGCTCGTTCTGACTGACTCTTACGGCGGTGCGCCACCAATACATGGATTTTTAAAACATGTGTAAAAAACGACAATTAAAACACTTTTCAAGGTCATTCATGCTGTACGGAAGTACTTATGTACAATCATGGGCAGGGCACATTGCGCGCAAAACAGATACCGGAAGACGTGGGGTAGGACGGCCTCCTACAAGGTACCTACATGGATGGTCTGGTCAGAGTTGCTGGAATGCAATGGATGCGAGACGCACACGACCGGTCGTTGTGACGGCGCATGGGGGAGGCCTATGTCCAAAACTGACGCCTTTTGACCGAATTGATGATGATGATGATGTTACAATAACAGCCAAGAACTGGTTTTATAAAAATAGTTTAGAACAATTTCTACGAAAATTGATCGCCGCATCGTTTTGCAATGCCACGTCAAGCTTGTTTGCAGGTGCCTTCATACAATACCGGGAGTGAAAACATTTTCTATACTCATCATTACAAACAAGTTTTACTACAGGACTGAACATAAAAAAAAAAAATCAGAACCTTTTGTTTCATACTACATAGTATGAAACAAAGTCACTTCCCGCTGTCTGTATGCTTAGATCTTTAAACCTACGCAACGGATTTTGATGTTTTTTTTTTGATAGATTTAGATTCAAGAGAAAGGATTATATATGCATAATAAATTATTTTATATCAGCATTGCACCCGTGCGAAGCTGGGGCGAGTTTTTTTTTTTTTTTTTATGGTAGGTAAAAATCATCGAATGACGAATCCCACTCTTGGGCGGAGCGGGAAACAGTGTCAGACTCTTACTGACTAAAGAACCTACCCCGTGCCTTCCTTGCCTTATTCCCAGAGCCCCGGTGTAACGCTTTCGCATCAACCCTCAGCTCCGGGAGGCTTCGACCCTGTAGGGCCCCTACGGTGTGCTGACAACTCCTTGAGGCGCGCGGGAACGGTGCGCGCCGTCGACGACTTGGGCTCGGTCTGGACTGCTACCAGACGACCGGACGGCGAGTTACCCATTGCTCACCGTCCGCAAGCCAGTGTCTACGGTGGCCGGATATCGGCAGGATCGCGGCGGCGACGGCTACGGCGAGTGCGCCGTTGCCTTTGCCTTATGCGGTCAGCCTCCTCCTTTACGAGCATTACTGCCTCGCAGAAGGAGGCGACCGCCTGCCACTCCTCCTCGCTGCGGATCATGGCCTGAACCAAGGCCCGGCGCGAGAGGTCGCCGCCGCCGATCACCCCCACGAGGGCACGGCGTTGCTCTTCCCAAGCGGGGCACACTTCTACCGTGTGCTCCACCGTGTCCTCCGGGCTGGCCACACAGTGGCGACACCCGGGCGTCTCTTTCGCACGGATCCGGTGCAGGAACCTCCCAAACTTGCCATGTCCGGTGAGGTCCTGCGTTTTGCGGAAGGTGAGGACGCCGTGAGGTCTATCCAGCCACGCCTCAAAGAGGGGCACTACTGCCAAAATTATGGCGTGCCCAGCGCTAGGTTGCGACAGTCGCTGTTTCCATTTCACCATGAGATCCCGCCGGAGCTCTTTCCGCCATGCCTTAACATGTTCAGGCAGCGGAGTTTCGCCCCGGCGTTGCATCTCCACGCGCAGATCGTGCATGTGTGCAAGGACTGTTGCCTCCAAATCCCATGGTGGTAGGCCAGCAAGGAGGCTCGCCGCTTCGCGGGACACCGTGCGGTATCCCCGCACCAAAGCTGGGGCGAGGTGCTGTCAATATTAGTACAAAAGCCAAAGATGTGTAAACGAGTTGGTATCTGTGTCACTTCTTTACGCTTAAAAGGCCAAACAGGTGTCTACGAAACTTAGTGCACGGGTAAACTCTACTGTAAACTCTACTGGTAAACTATACCGGTAGTGTATTCTTTTGGGTTAATTTTCTACTATGACACGGGCAAAGCCGTTGGCAGCATCTAGTGCAAACCTTATTGAATGGGGCTGGTTAGGCACGCCATAATAATGGATGCAAGACCCACAGGACCGGTCTTTGTGGCGGCGCTTGGGGAAGGCCTATGTCCAGCAGTGGACGTCTTTCGACTGAAATGATGAGTAATGGCGGTGAGTGAGTGCGTCATCTTCTGCATAACGCAGATCCTCTACGGATATGATACTTTTTGAAGGTTCCTGCACCGGATTCGTTCGACAAACACTCCGGGTCTTTCTGTCACTATTGCGTAACGCTTGGAGGACATGGTGGAGCAAACGGTAATGGTGGGACAACGTCGTCTTCCCGAGCAGGCGATGATTGGCAGGCGAACGCATCCTTTTGCAAAGTAGTAATGTTTGCAAAGGAGGCAATCACATGCATAAAGAAACGGACTATCACGCCTCAGTCCTTGTGGTTACTACCAAGACTTCCATCTATCGTAGGGGCCAAGTCGAGTGGAGGTGCTCTTTACTTTTCCTCTTCGAAAATTTCAGTGATCATAACTCTATTCATAAAATTGTAAATCTTCTTCCAGGTGCCCAGAGCTGTTGAGAATAAGCCGAGAATGTGACCGTAAGCCAAGCAGAATTCAACACCATTCGGTGTTGAGCAGCAGAATTCAACACCGAATGAGTCGAAGATTTAGGAGATCTGCCTACGAGTCACGAAGCAACTCTAGTCTAGCTTCAGACGAGACGGTCTAGTCTAGACACACTAATTAAATTCAAAGTGTTTGCCTATGTTTAAAATAAATACAGGGCTCAAAGTTGTTTGATTTATTTGCATGACCCTAATGTACATAGAGGTTAAATACTGAACCTGTATTGTGTTTATTTGAGGAGTAAGATGTCATTATTTGTTGGTATGATGTTTTCTTGCGAGGTAATATTAAGAGCGGCCAACCTAATGTACATTTTCATACAACAGCTCTTACGTGATTATGATGTTATTACATATCTTTGGATACACAGATATCTTGTGAATATTATCTAGGCTTCAATAGATATCAAAATATTACACATTGATGTAAGAGTAATTTAGTAAAACTTTAACTCTCCATTGTGTACTCCTATATAAAAAATTATCAAAGTATTATTTTTTATAGAAGCCTTGAGCATCTAATTGAAATTCTAAATAATGACATATTTAAAAAAAAATCATCATCGGTTTAATAAAAATATTTATTTCCTGAAACTTTTGTGAAACATTCGAGTAAATTGTAGGATTACTGAATGCTAATAGATTTTAAAGGTGTTATCTCTCTTTTTTCGCATTACTTATGCATTAAACATCACTTTGAAATACGTGAAATGAAGCCATGCGCGACGCTGACGATAGGCGTGTGAGTAAGGCCTACCTTCAGGTCCTTTACTCGTTGTAAAAATTTCTCTTTGACAAGTTTTTTATACTATCCCAAAGACATGTGCATCCTGCATACCCTCACCTACGAAAACTTCAAAAGTCAGCACTTGGAGTCTGCCAGCAGGCAATGGAACGAAGTATTCATAAGGTCAAATGAACAAGCTCACCATCCGGTCGTCTGGTAATCGTCCGGACCAAGCCCAGTCGTCGACGGCGCGCACTGTTCCCGCGCGCCTCAAGGAGTTGTCAGCAACCGTAGGGATCTTGCAGAAGGGTCGAAGCAATTAGGGCCAAGGGTGTGTGTCTGAAAGGAAGGCTTTGGCCCTGGTATGTATGGCGATGTAGAAACGGGGTAGGTTGTTTAGTCAGTAAGAGTCTGACACTGTTTCCCGCTCCACCCAAGGGCGGGATTCGTCATTGGATGATTTTTACCTACCATAAAAAAAAAAACTGCATAGGGAAGAAGTATAATTTGTTCTAAAACAAAATTCGCAAAAGCAGGCAAATCTGCCGCTAAAGTAAAACAGAACTAGACAAACGTATATATTATCTGATGCATGATACAACGAGATTGGGCGAAGGTCATCACTGACTGGATCAGTCAGCGACGCGGTAGACCCAAAAGGGGATGACGTGACGCTTTAAGCTTCTACTTGCAGGTAATTAATAATAATAATAAAGCATTTATTTCGGACAGGATCCATAAAGAGTTCGAAATCAACATCATTCATTCATCAAAATTTCAAAATGTCACACACATTAAAATTAATTATTTAACATTGAAAATACAATTAAACTTAAATAATTAAATAAATAACATTCTCATTTAAAATGGTTATAATTAATTTAGCCACTTCTAGCCCAATCCTGCAGGATTAACCAGAAGTAGCTAAAAACTGAGACAAGTGGAAATATAGAAGGGAGGTCCTTGCCCTTGAGTGAGACACGACTGACTCATAATCGTAATAATTATCTATAATTTAACATTTTGCATCAGTTCATTAAGCCCCAAGAGGACACCAGTGTCCGCAAAACTTTTGTCTTTTAATTGTGTCTGTAATTACGGTAGTTGAAAAATTAATTAACTGTTAGTTTTTCAAATAACATAAATAAATAATACCTCATTTATCTATCTGTATATCACAACTATAGGTTTCGTCAAATTTACTATTTCATTACATGGCCACGGTTGTATTAGGCAAAGTTAGTTTTGAGGTGGCCATTACTGTTTAGTGTTACCGGTGGGTGTCCGTAGGCATAGGTAGATCCTTTTATGTAATGTTGAAAATTAAAATAAATTTTACGGGACCCTTAATCATTTTTAAATACCTCTCCAACAATATATCACCAGTTATGGTAGAAATGAAAAAAAAAAATCACTTCCCACTGTATTACTCGTAGGGGAGGTACCCTAATAAAATATTTTTTCTCACTTTTTGTTTGTGCACTTTGTTGGCATGGCTGATATACATATTGGTCCTTTTATGTAATGTTAAAAAAAATTAAAATAAAAAAAAAACATCTGGATATGAAGAGCTCTCCTTAATTCTGAATCACAAAACATTACCGGAACTTAACTTCAGTCTACAATGAAACTTAGGATTCAGTATAAACGAGCTTACTTCCTAAACTATCCGTTTTATTTCACAAAGAAAATATCAAACAGTTTGTTCAGACCACAGAGTACGAAGACAGACGTCTTCACCTTGACGTTCACCCAGATGGGTGCATGGAATCGGACTAAAAAAAACTCTTTTTTTTTTCGAATGGACGATTTACAGGCACTTTTGAATAGCCAAAATTTTCTGTCAGAAGAGAAAAGAGAAGCTAATTTGCACGTTCCAAAGCGTAGATCTCTATGGAGAAGAACGTGCGAGAAACTCTATGGACACTCTTTTATATCAAACTAGTGACCCACCCCAGCTTCGCACAGGTACTGAATATATTATGCTTGTATTATACACATAAACCTTCCTCTTAAATCACTCTATCTATTAAAAAAATACATCAAAGGCACCCATCAAAATTACTGTATAAAGATAATGTTTTGGAATCTGCAGTTGGATGCCAACAAGGTGACCCTCTCGGGCCAGCAATTTTCAGCTTGGCTATTCATCCAATCATCCAACAGTTAAATTCAAAATTTAACGTGTGGTATTTAGATGATGGAACGCTAGGAGGTGACGTAGATACCGTTTTAGAAGATTTTCAATTACTCAAACAGCAATTTAAATCGATTGGCCTTGACCTCAACGAATCCAAATGTGAACTTTTTATTTCTGACAGCACTGACAGACTAACGACTCTACAGAAATTCTATGCAATAGCTCCAGAAATCAAAATTTTAGATAAAAGTTCACTGCGCCTCCTAGGTTCACCAATTTTGGAAGACGGTTTTTCTTCGTTCATCGACGACAAAATTGAGCGTTTCAACAACATTTCGGAAAGACTTTCCAAAATTAACCTTCATTCGGCTTTCACCCTCATACGATATTGTTGTTTTGCACCAAATTTCATGTATTTTCTCCGCTTTTCTCCTTTATGGAAGCAGCCACACCTCTTGGACAAAATTGATCAGACCATTCGGCATACACTAACATCCATCTTAAATGTGGCCCTGGATGACCGGGCTTGGCTTCAAGCTACGCTACCCATTCGTTTTGGTGGGCTCGGTATCCGCAAAATTACTAGTGTAAGCCTTCCTGCGTTCCTGTCTTCGGTCCGCAGCACTCAGCAGTTGACCAGTGGAATTTTGACTCAATCACTGGTTGACTGTGAGGTGCCGTGCTTGACCGATGCCTTGAGCGCCTGGAAATTGGCTTGCCCGGACGAGGCGTTGCCCGAGAACCCATCTTCCCAGAGACAGTGGGATGAGCCGCTCTGCAGGTTGGTACGGAATAACCTTATTAATACGTCCACCAACACTGCTGAGCGTGCCCACCTACTGGCTGTGGGTGAATGGGAGTCGGGCCTTTGGCTACAGACGTTACCGTCACCCAACATAGGCACTATGCTGAGTGACACCACCTTCCGGATCGCTACATGCCTGCGACTGGGTGCTCCTAGCGGAGCTCCACATCGGTGTCAGTGCGGTGAAGTAGTCGACCGCCTCGGTCACCATGGCCTATCCTGCAGCAGAAGCGCTGGTCAGATAGCTAGGCACGCCAGCATTAATGACATCATCCGTCGAGCCCTTGTCACCGCCGGGTTGCCAGCTGTTCTAGAACCCAATGGCCTGGCACGTGACGATGGGAAGAGGCCAGACGGGATGACCATAATGCCCTGGAAGTTGGGTAGGCCTCTGGTGTGGGATGCAACATGTGTCGACACCCTTGCGCCATCCCATCTTCTGAGTACGGCAGGTTGTGCTGGGGCGGCTGCTGCAAGTGCAGAAAACCTCAAACGGCGTAAATATAATAACCTTATTGGGAGTTATATGTTTGAGCCGTTTGGGGTTGAAACACTAGGGCCATGGGGTCCGAGCGCTCATCGAGTTGTACGCGACATCAGCAAACAGCTGGTCGACTCTTCGCGTGACCAGAGGGCTGGGCTTTACTTTTGTCAGCGAATCAGCATTGCCATCCAGCGTGGCAATGCTGCCAGCGTTCTAGGCACTTTTCCCATTGATATCGATGTGGATGAATTTTTTGATGCCCAATAAATTATTTGTAAATATTATTGTATTTTTAGTTTATTTAGGTTATTTTTAGTATAATTAAATGTATATTCTAAATTAATTAATTTTATATATAAAATATGTTTGTCAATAATGCTATTCAATATTTATTAAACAAAAATCATGAAATCTAGGTATCACGGATACTTGAAAGATCAAAGTCCGTTGCGTGTTATTAAAGATCTAAACATACATAGGGACAACGGTAAGCAACTTTGTTTTATACTATGTAGTCAAATTAAAAGTTCATATAATCTTGGTTATAAATTTCTTGTTGATTATATTATGCGGGCACGATCTAGCGGTACTTCATATAAAGTTAAAAAAAGAGATTAGAAAAGAAATAGAATTTGAAATATGCATCTAGCAGCTAAGAGATGACAGCTAGCCTTACGTATACTATAATTAGTGACAAAATAGAAAGAAGATAAGTGTGCGAACGCTGGTGTCCGGTGGGGCTCAAGCTCACTCCACCGATTTTTATTCCTACTCCTTCACTGCGCACGCAGTGCGGTTGTGGAATGCACTACCGCCTGACATCAGAGGCTGCCAAACTCTTTCAATTTTTAAGAGTAGAGTGAAAGAACACTATCTTTCTCTTCCCTCATAGTTGCTTATTTTTATGTATTATTTTATTATATTATAGTATATATTTTTGCTGTATTTATTTTACTATGTGTATGTATATTTTTATAATAATGTCAATTGTTGTGTGTGACAAATTTTACCTTTTACTTTTACACACGGTGTCTACATCTCTTTTCTTTTCTCTAACTCCTTTCGCAGGTATGCTGGAAGAGATTTCTTTAGAAATAAGCATCACCTCTGTACCTATTTTTCTGTTTCTTTTTCTTTTCTTTTATTATTTCGTGTGTACATAAATTGTTAAATAAATAAAAAAAAAAATAAGTTACCCAAAAAAAGAAAAATGTCTGAAAATTGTTTTGTTGGTACGGTCAATCACACATCACGCACATCAGACTACAACAAACTGTCAAAATTCTGCAAACGATTTATTTTCAACTCTTAACCATAATATAACAAGGTTCAAAATGTATTGGAGAAATCTGATAGATTTGTATAGTCTGATGTGCTGCTGACTGTACAGCACAAAATAATTAGTTTTTTGGAAAAATCTCAATGCGTTGATCTAACTATAATTTAGGTGAAAAAGCTCTTCTTCATCCAGGTGGTATCGCAGTACTTACTAGTCCATATAGTTTCAAAAATGTATTACGGTAAGCGGTTGCCACAATTTTTTTTCAATACACTTACTCGAAAACTGCCTCTTATCACACTCCTATTAGGTTCGATATAGCATGTATATCACCCAAGTGCTTTTTTGAGTTTATCACAACAAGTGCTTTTTTATTCCTTCCTTATCGTCACGGTCACGGGTGATTATTTTGTTTTTACTTGCGCTACAGGCGCGAGGCGTCCCCCGAGGCGCTGGGCGACCCCCATGAAATTAGAAACTGACCAGAGCAGATTTGAATGCTATTATTATTATATTTCTACTGTATGTTTGAAATACCATTAAACGTTTTTCTTTCTTTCTTTATTTCACAAGTCGTAAGTGTATTGAAAAACGTCGTTTGACACACGTGCAGATTTGTCATTGCAGCCCTCGGCTCCATAACACACTCGCCTACGGCTCGTGCGAATTTCGCCTCGGTCGCAATGACAAACTTCCTGCACTTGTATCAAAATGTACTATTTTAAACGTGTTTTTAAATGGCGCCTGCAATAACGATGCCGTAATTCCTAGCTCTATGATTCTGTTCCAGTCCGCGTTTTGTTTTCAACTTTGAACACTCAAGATTCACTTAAATCTGCGTTGTTTATTGAAGAAATGGGCATTGTTATGATACCTTTTTGGTGCACTATCCTGTTTCTCTCAAATCTCAGTGTGTTTTGGACGAGCGTAGTAAACTATGTTGCCAAATTAAAGCGTTGGTGGTAGGCTACGATGATGTGTTAGCTTTATTACATTACCATGTGAATGCCAATTTCAAAAGCGTTGTAATACCAAGGCGCAATTCCGCCCAAGGGCGGGATTCGTCATTGGATGATTTTTACCTACCATAAAAAGAACTATCAGAAAGCATCGCAGTTAAGCAATATAATTATGTAGTTTACATCATTAAAAAAACCTTTAATAGCATTCGATTTTTTTTTATGGTAGGCACAAATCATCGAATGACGAATCCCGCTCTTGGACGGAGCGGGAAACAGTGTCAGACTCTTACTGACTAAACAACCTACCCCGTTCCTTCCTTGCCTTAGTCCCAGAGCCCCGAAATAACGCTTCGCATCAACCCTCGGCCCCAAGAGGCTTCGACCCTGTAGCGCCTCTACTTAATAGCTTTCGATAAGGTTTTCAATCTTAAGAAATACTAAACTTCAAATTAATATATAATACAGTAATCATTGTTTTCACTCCTCCTTTACTTCATCAGATGACGCCAACATTTTGATGAAGGACCCAAATCATAAAACCTTGGTTACATTACAATTATCGTTTATCGTTCCAGCACCATCAAAATATGTCACCTATTCATTGCTCCTCAACTTTGACTCTTACCACTTTATATTAAAGTACAAAACAGGATACATCTAAAAACTTAAATTTGTTGTTGTATTAAGGCCTATTGTCTCCCAAGAGGCGAATAAACGGATTAACTCCCCTTTATTTTATGTCTTTATCTTTAATAGGCTGTTAAAAAGAGAAGAAAGAACGTGGATAACAAAGACGTTCCCCTTTATAATCTCGGTAATTATTGCTATAAAACTTGGGTGCAGGAGGTGCGGAACGGAACACGCAGATGTGAATGTTATTCGCTCTAGCGCTTTCTTGTGCAACCCAAAAGGGAAATTCAGCGTTATTTTGGATAAGGCTTTTGAAACAGGTTGTTTAAATAATGCTTATACGTTTATTCTAATTGTGCAGCTGTTAGAACGTTTTGTTCGTGTGGCGTTTGTGTAGGGTAGAATGTTGGTAGATATTACTGAATTTGATAGACAAACCAATTAACCTTTTAATGTCGTAATTAGAGAAGTAATAGAAAGACAATAGGTGTGCGAATACTAGCGTTCGCTTGGGGCTAAAGAGTTAAGAAACTGGAAAACTAGATGATTCAGTTTGACTCCTTTGGATTGAAACTCTTAAAAACAATAAAACTTTTAATTGATAATTGTCTATTGTGGTATTGGGTGCATATGGGGCCCCACCACGATCTTCGGGGCCCAAGTCAACCTCCCCTGCAAGTTAGGGCACCTGCCGAACATTGCTGTTCGGGAAAGCCAGCGCCAGAGCCTCATCTGCAATTTTACAAATAAATCAACGCTTTCAGTCAAGAAATTACTCTTGAACGAAAGTCAAGAAGCCAAACGCGGCGTAAAACGGGAGCCTTCGCGGTTCACAGAAGTGCTCCGTCCGAGCTCGCTACGTAGGGACCAGTCACATGCACAGTAATTATACATTAATGTTCTCCAACGATACGACTACATGCACACTGGTAAATTTGAACGACACTGCGCAGGTAATCATCTGGTTCCAAAGGGGGAGCTGCAAATGCGACGACGCCCGACAGGAGACCATAGTAGCCGTAAATATATTTCTATTGTAATTTATGTATTTATTCAGAGTAATTCTAATTATTTACTTAGGTATTAAAAAAAAGTAACAATCTAGATATTTTGGTCAAACCATTTATAATAGTTGGATTCGGATCGGATCCGCTCTTACGCAGCGTCGGCCCTTAAATTCATCAACAAAAAAAAAAAATGTACGCTACCGTATCAAAATCTCTTTCAAAGATTTGCCATAATTTCTTATACCTGCTAAAGCAGCGTAGCTTTCGCAGGTATAAGAAATTGTGGGCAGTCCACTTTCTAAAGATTCAGCCATAAAAGTGCGATTGATTTTCATTCTAGGCAGTATCAACGGATTCGCTGAAAGAGTTTTCAAGCATGATTTAAAAACGAGGCTGGTGAATACGGAAAAATCAGCCTTATAATTTTCCCAGTTCTGGGACTTTAACTTTCTTTGCGTTACGTATATTAAATTAATAGTCTTTTCAAATAAAAGACTATTTACGTTTTTTACGTCACGTTCACGTTTTTTTTTAGTAGCATTTTTGGTTTCTTCGAGTTCTGGGCTTATTTCTGTTGTTATTGAAGGAAGGAAGGAAAGAAGTTGTCCCTAACCAAAAATATACATTCATGATCCATCGTAGACAATTCCAACTGATAACCGCTAAATTTATTTTTACCTACATTTGAAACGAAAACTTTGGTTTAGCGATGGTTTCAGGTAATTTATTTTTTTTGTGATCAGGCTGAAATGAACGCGAAAGAATATTTATTGTATTTGAATTACGACGATGCACTTCCCCGGCCACACCATCACCACTGCTCTCAAAACGGTGAAGGAAAACATCGTGAGGAAACCGGCATGTCCTACAACCAAAAATTCGAAGACATGTGACCTCCACCAATCCGCACTGTTCCCGCGTGGTGGATTATGGCCCGTTCCCTCTCCTAGTGAGAGGAGGCCTGTGCCCCTGCAGTGGGAACATTAAAAGGCTGATGATAATGATGATGATGACTTCCCCGGCATGTCCCAGAACCAAAACTTCGAAAACATGACACATTCACCAATCTGCAATGGACCCGCGCGGTGGATTACGGCCTGTTCCCTCTCCTATAGCCCTATGTTCCAGCAGTGAGAACATTAAAAAAGCTGATGATGATGATGATGCGAATGAACGAAACGTATTTCGAACAAATTCATGGCATGTGCAGCAGAGCAGTAGATTCTTTAACAGAGTCTGTGTTTCCTGAAAGTTACAAGTTCTTTAAGATACAAGTGAATACTGAATAGGTTACTTCTCGGTAAGTGTGCTTTATCATCCGTTATACTATCGCTTATCATCAGATAAAATAGTAGCCAAGCACTACAACTTAATTATTACGAAAACCAACTTTTATCTTATTATATGTAGGTATATAGTTAGGTTTAGTATTCGCTGGGTGCGAAGTATAAGGTGGGGGAACCACGAAACGATCGCAGCGCGCGTCATGGCCAAAAAAGGAACTTTCGGTGGCGGACACTGTCACTTTTTACTAGCGAGATTTACGTTTTTAGTAAATAAACATGAGTCACGAAGCTTGCTGTATAGTTAATTGCAAAATCAATGGCAGAAATAGTGATAAAAAAATCTACAAACTAATTGTTTTCCTTTCAATGTTGTTTGTTGTTGGAAAATGATGTCGTGTGTGATTGGTCGGAATCCAGTTTTTATGATTAATTTAGCCATGTTTAACTGAAAATACATAAAAGGATGGATTATTGAGAGCACAAGCACTCATAAATACCTAATCGTCTGCTATTTACATGAAATGCGTTATTCGATGAAATTTGCTTATTTCTTTACTTACTTCTCATGACGACAGCCATGAAAAATCCGTAATATACTAAACGAAATCTATTGATTGTATCATTTTAGACGAAAAATAAAAAAGACTTATCTTATATAGATTTAGAATATTTATTGGAATAAATGTAAATTACAATATTTAATTAAAATTGTTCGTTTGTAAATAACTCGTCGTAATGACAGCCGGGCATTTGACATTTCGGAGGCCACCGTATTTGCAACCGCTAGTGGCGCTGTCATCGCGCACCCAGCGAATACAAGTATTTATAGTTTAAAATAATTTTTATTAACGCGTACGCTATGTATAAAGTTGGAAAGTTGTCAGCAAATTATGAGGCCCAACTGCAGGGCTGAAACCTACTGGGGCCCCGGTCCAGCTTCTGAAAGGAAGGTCCAACCCTGGTATGAAGGCTAAGAAGGAATGGGGCGGGTCGTTTAGACTGTAACACCGTTCCATGGTGGGATTCATCATTAGATTTTTCCCACCATAAAAAAATTTATCATCATCATCATGTCAGCCGAGTGACGCCCACAGCTGGGCATAGGCCTCCCCCAAGGATCTCCACAACTATCGGTCCTGTGCTGTCCGCATCCAGCGGCTTCGTCTTAAAAAATGTATAATGTAAATAAAATTGAATCCTTAAATATCTCGAATGTCTATTTCATCAAGGTTAATCGAAATTTGTAGAGACGCGTTATCTTTCTCAAAACTAAATTTTCCAAACTACGTAATTTATACTGAACATTTTATTCTATAATCAAACTAATCTTATTCATAGAATTTACGCAGAGTTGAAAACCATCCAATATCTTGTAGTATCTACATTGTTTTTACTTTGGAAACAACCTAAACTATTACAGAAAAACATACTCTAGAATTCCAAAACAGCTTTCTTATAGAAATAAATGGGGTGTTCTAGACAGGAGTAAAAAAAAAACTCAATATGTAAAAACAACCTCTTCAGAATTTTATTGGGTATTTCGTTCGTGTTTCAATTCCAATAGCTAGCCAATTTCATGGTACATTACATAAACACATGTTGAAAGTACATGATAGGCTTTCAAGTCGCCTACACTTTGCTGTTGATTTCTTCGTTTTGTTATGTTGAAGAAAAATTACCTAGCATGTGTATTTTTCAAGTGGAAGGGCGAAGGGACTTTGTACGCACCTAGCATGAATAAATATCACCTGTGATAGATACAATTTGAATCTGCAATTGGAGGATTTTGTACTGGATAAGGAAAATAACAGCACTCTACCCTAGTTACAATTGTTTCGTTAATGACCAGTTCTTGGAGTTGATGACGCCTTCAATTCCTATGTTCTGATCACGTGACTGAGAGGTAAGATGACGTCAGAATAAAGGAATATGAGACGTGGTCAAATCAAAGCGTTCTATGTTAACGAAACGATCGTAACTAGGCTAGGGTTTTGACTATAAATCGATTTGAAAAGCAAAACGACTCGATGTCAAAGAAATGTCCTAAATCGCAGGAGATCGAAGAGGATGTTTCGTGTTTTTGGTGAAAAACTACCAACCATTTTTTTGCGTTATAGTGGAAGTGAAAGTATATGTCAGACTATTACTGTGTGTTATGTTTTTTTCATTTATTCTCTGAGTTCCAGGACTGTGGTAAATCTTTCGAAAAATTTCGCAACCCTGAAGGCAGTAGAATACAGGTTCATAAGAAATATGATTAAATGACCCCTGAAAGTCCTGCGCGACTTGTGAATTATCTGTTGTTAATTTTATTTATTGTTTAATATTTTATTGTTTTCTTTCTACTTCTGTGTTTCACCTTTTGAATACCTTAATTAGAGACATAACAGAAAGACAATAGGTGTGCGACCTCGCGTTTGCTCGGGGCTCAAGAGTTTAAATAGTGTACCTAATTGGCTTCGGCCGTACTGTTTAAAAATTAAATAAATGATATTGGTGAAAGTTCATATAAAATCTATACATATAATAAAACAGTAACGAAAGAAAAACTGTACATTGAGAATTTTCTGGAAAAAATGAGTGGGTTTTGTTAGAAAAACGTAACTGATGACAAAAAGTGACTTTTTAGAATTTTTGTCTGTTTGTCTGTTTGTCTGTGCCTATGGTACGGGTTGGCGCCAAAACTACTGGATAGATTGATTTGAAATTCAGCAAAAATGTTCCTTGTAAACCAAGGAAGGCTTTAGGCTACATATTATCACGCCGTAAGTTATGGGAGGTAAGCAATATTGAATTTAAATGGTGCAATGGATGCAAGGGTGTAACTTTTTTTTCCGTGGGCCGATCGACTCAAAACTTAGCATAAACATTACCCTAAATTAGTTATCCAGAATGTCATATTTATTTTTTTAGTAGTACCCCCAGTGCAAGATTTAGGGGATGTTAAAGTTTGTATGGGAGAATCTTATTGCTTGGGTTAATTAACTTGAAACTTGGCAAGTAAATTTATTTAGGTAAATAATAAAGATTCCCATTATTCATTTTTCAAAACTACGTAATTTAGGCAAAGAAACATAGTTTAATGAATATTAGTAGTATAAAGACATATTTTAAAAAGCGCCATCTATGAGATTACACAAAAATCAAATCAAGTTACATTTTGACACTTTTTGGAAATGAATAATTTTTTGACTATGTTGGCAAGGTTAGCAGTTAGTTATTCTTAAAATTCATAGATGGTAGTGCGCATTTTCTTCATAAAAGTCGTATAATTCGTTTTGACAAATTTAAGTTTCAAAAAACCCTCAAAATCTCACGACATAGGTCGTGTTCAAGATTTCATAGTCTCTTACGGCGCGGTCGAATTTACTCACAACTGGGAATAAAAAATGAAAAAAAAAACAAGCCCAAACAGAGCAGAAAAAATAAATAAGTAACATTATTTATTTTTAGGGAAATATCTTAGGTAGTGGTTGGTTCGTTTTACGAAAAAATGTGGGGAATTAAATACATAATTTAAAAAAATAGTTTATCTTTTTAATGGTGAAACGGCGTTCTCCATGTTTCTATGAAATGTCTTATTCTTATTACAACGGTCTAACGGATTTATTTTGCAACGCAAATCTTTCAATGTTATTTATATAGGTACGTACAACGACATCTACTGACTCAAATTAGTACAAACGAAAATATTACATTAACAAAATAATATTATTTTTACCTTTCGACTACCGTAATTACAGACACAATTATACGACAACAGTTCTACGGAAATTTGTGTCCTATTGGGACTTAACTAAAGAGTTTTACGAATAATCTATACATATAGGTAATTATAATAAAATCGTAGGAAAGTCAAAACTGTTCATTTAATATTTTTTTAAAGAATACTTGGGAAGTGATCTACAATCGATATCGAAGTCAAAAATATAGTTTTTAGAATTTTTGTCTGTTTGTCTGTATGTATGTCCAAGCTAAACTCAAAAACTTACTTGGATATATATTTATACATACTGCATAATATATAAAATAAAATATTAAATATAAACTAAAACTATTACTGATACAATTTTCAAAGTACAATAAAATTAACAAGTATTAATAATTAGATATCTAACCTTAAAACTACATAACATACTGCATGGATTATCTTCAAATTTTGCTTGAATAAAGGATGGGCCAACATATAGGCTACATATTATCACGCTATCACTTACGGGGGAGGAGTTGTGAATACTTATTTTTCTTACGTACTGTGACAGAGTTTAATCTAACGACGCATATTTAAATGTTGTTTTTGAGTAAGCCATGCTATTATCTGGCTTTACACTATAAATACTACGACATTTAAGTAACTTGGAAAGAGAAACATAGTTGAATGTAGTAGCATATAGAAAATTTTAAAACAGCGCCATCTATTCGATTTCATAAAAATCAAATTCTTCCTAAACGTGGTATCATAATGTTATCGTAATGTTCATTAAAATATCGCCATCATCTGTCTGAAGATTTTCTGCGAACTTTGAGGCGTGCTACTGGAGACGAAGTCGATGTAACTGATGATCGTGTGCTGAACACCTGTCTCAGTTCACTTCAAGATGTGGACATTTCTATCGGCGGCAATCTACTGATCTAACATGGATTACTAGCTCCCCAATCGTCACCGCATCAAGACTATGGAAATCGAGAGTATAACGCTGAGACAGAGTTCTTTTCAGAGCAAAAACAGCCAACCATTTATAACATCGTCCTTGAAAGCGTTGTGCAAAACCAGGGCAAAATATTTTTCTTGTGTTGCTCCTGTTGGAACAGGAAAAACATGGCATACTTGCAGAGGTCAGGAGGCAAGGCAATATTGCTATTGCTGTCGCGTCGTTGGGAATTGCTGCCACACTGCTTCCGGGTGGTAAGACAGCACATGCCATCTTCAAATTCCCATCGATTTAGAGAGCGTCAAAACGCCTGTTTGTGGTGTGTCACGTAACAGCGATAAGGGACACGTGCTTAAGGATTGACAGAAAGAAAAGAAAGAAAGAAAGAAAATATGTTTTTTGGCACTCCATGATTGCTCTTTGATCATATGGGATGAGCGTATTATGGCCAATAGGAAGGCAGTTGAGACCGAGGATAGAACCCTGCAGGACATCCGTGGGAACGAACATTTGATGGGTGGTGTCACAGTTTGTTCAGTGGCGATTTCGGGCAAACGCTTCCCGTTTGCTACGTTGAAACCTTGGCTTCGATCCTGTTGGGCTCCTACAGTTGCAGCCGACTGCTGGAGGCGCAGGGAATAGTACGCGCCGTCGACGACTATCGAATGGGTGGACAAAGAGCTACCCATTGCTCGGCGGTCACAAGCCCGCGCCTACTGTGGTCGTAAATCGGGATTGGAGACACGGCGGCGGTAGCGGCGGCTTGAGCGCCTTTGCTTTTCCCAGATGCAGTCGACCCCCTTTTTTAGCCGCTAGCATTACTGCTTCGCAGAAGGAGTCCGCTGCAAGTCAAAGCCCACTGCGAGAGAGGTGGACAGGAGGTGCTTCCAAAGTCTCTCGATAGAGCGTTAGCCAGCTTAGAAGAATTCATTTGCTGTGTGTACGGCGACAACAGTCATTTACCGCACCAGCAGAATTTCTTGAGTGTGTGAGCGGGCCATTTTGACGTCCATAAATGATCAGGCTGCAGCAATTAACGAATACATTCTCTCGGAAATTGAGGGAAATGCCGTGATCTATACCTCAATAAACACTGTCGTCGAGCAAGATGACACCACACATTATCCCGTGGAATTTTTGAACTCCCAGCCAGCAAGTGGACTTCAAGCGCATACCATAAAGCTGAAAGTCGGAGTCCCGATTATGCATTTTCGAAATTACTTATCTCCTCCAAAGTGGTGTAATGAGACCCGTCTTAAAGTCATCTCGCTGCACAGACTTCTTACGGTTGTACGGACAAATTTTTTTACGGTTTATGGCGAAGTCGAGGCAGTATTTATACCTCATTACTTCCCGTTCCAGTTCAAGCGCGTACAGTTCCCCGTGACTGTTTGCATCGCGATGACCATCAATAAGTCGAAGGGGCAGACACTGAGTGCAGCGGATGTCAACTTCAGGACGAGTTGTCTCTTACGCGGGCAACTGTATGTCGCTTGCTCCCGCGTCACCAGTCCTGACTCTCTTTACATTTTGGCTCTTGGCAGCATAACTACCATCGTAGTGTGGTGGCGGAGTGGTAAAGGCTCCGACTCCGTGGTGGCGAAGTAGTAAAGGCTCCGACTTACATGTTGTAGGTCTGTCGTTCAAACCCAGCCAGGCGCATTACTTTGTGTATTTTATTTCATAACCACTGCTCAACGGTGAAGGAAAACTTCATGAGGAAACTGTGACTGTGAATGTTTTAGAACCAAAAATTCATCAAGTGTCATCCACCAAACCGTATTGGACTCGCGTGGTAGATTATGGCCCATTCCCTCTCCTAGAAATGAGGTCTGTGTCCCAGCAGCGGGAACTTTATAAGGCTGATGCAATGCTATTTTAAAAGTTGTTTACTTATAATGCTATGCCATCTGATATATACTGATCATACACTGCCATCTTAGGTTTTTTTGGTGCTGTAGAGCCTTCACGCAGACAACGTCGCGGGCAGCAGCTAGTTGATTTATAAACAGCTAAAAAAAAGAGTAAAACAAGCCCCACAATACAAATTTACTGAATATAATTTATAAATGTTGATGGAAAGCATCGCAGGCGGGGACCAACAGAGGCTTATTTATAGTCATTTCTGTTGTGCACCATTTAGCAGAATTTTCGTTGGTGGCGGTCAAGGTGGTCCCCGCCTGCGATGCTTTCCATCAACATTTATAAATTATATTCAGTAAATTTGTATTGTGGGGCTTGTTTTACTCTTTTTTTAGTGTGCAGTCGGGTATTTTGTTTTTTTAATAATAATTTTTTTATTTATAACTTTTTAGCTGTTTTTATTTAACGAAAATGTTGTAGATGTAGAAGACTATGTATATGTAAGTACCATTTTAAATTATTTCGACGACATTTGGCTTTAGATTACGAGTACATATTTTTTTAAAGGGAAATTTAGAAAAAATATTATTATGTCTTTATCCCGTGGGACTTTTAGGATAAAATGTATCCTATGACACTCCCGTAATCAAGACAAATCTAACGATACCTCATACATCAAAATCCATCAAGCCGTTTAGGCTACAGGAGGTCACAAAGGAACAGACATACATACATACTTACATACACTCGAAAAACATTACCCTCCTTCTTTGGCAGTCGGGTAAAAACAAGTTTTCAATGAAAATATTTTTTTTCATAACAAGCTTTTACAGCGGTGGTCTATACTTATATAAATAAAACTCGTCAAGACGATTCACACGAGCCCAAACTCGACGTGGTTGTGCCGTTTAATTACAGAGTTCCTATGGCTACCTCGCGATTCCATCATCAGATCAGCTCCATGTCTGCATAATATTGCATTGTCATCCGAACTAAACGTGTATACCAAATTTCAGCTCAATCGGAAACCGGGAAGTGGATCAAATTTAACTTGCAAGATTTGATTACAGAACGACAGACAACGGGACAGGTGAAAGTAAATAAAAGCTTGTAAAAACTACATTTTTCTGAGATGAGTGTTGCAAAGATACTCTTTCTTATGTTCATTTCTTAATTTTTTTTTTATTGATTATAGGTTCGCGTTTGATCGCTATCACACCTGATGGAAAGCAACGATGCGGCCGACGATGGAGCGCGCTTACCTAGAAGTAATCTATTCACTCTTGACTTAAAAAGTCTTCAATTTAGCCTACAAAAAGTCTTTTTAGGAAAACAAAAATTCCACCACAAACACACATAATAGTACCAAAACGAAATTCCCCAAACAAAATTATGCATTGAAACTCCGACATAGAAAAAAAAAAATAGAACTTCATAGTGAAAACAAAAAGAAAATTCAGTTTTCAAAGTTTTCTAGTCGCCGGGACACATCTGCGTCCAAACGGCGCTTCCACTGTACTATATCTTTGAAAATGGTGACCGGATTATTTTAAAGCTTATTTTAATGGTAGCTATTCTGAGAACTTATGTCCGGAAATGCGACTGTGTGCACTAGGTGTTATTCTAACAGATAATAATATAATATGTTTGTGTTTGCATTCTTATTTTAATTGTTTTTCATGCATCTCGGATGCTGGCGATAAGTCAGGTTTCGGACAACGCGAGTCACATTTATTAGAACGAGCAAACAACAAAGCGAATGAGCGGCAAGCAAGCTCCATCGTCGATCACATCATCGCTTACCATCAGGTGAGATTGTGGTCAAAGGTGAGCCTATCTAGAATAAACAAAAACGAATCAAGGGTCACATTTGAGGTCGCTGCCAAGGTCGGTGAAAGAAATGTAAGTGTGCCAATATCTACTCATTCTTGACGCAATTAGGACAATGGGTAGCTCGACGTACGGTCGTCTGGTAACAGTCCGGACCAAGCCAAGTCGTCAACGGCGCGCAGTGTTCCCGCGCGCCTCAAGGAGTTGACAGCGAATATAGAGGCCCAACTGCAGGGCCGAAGCCTACTGGGGCCCCGGTCCAGTTTCTGAAAGGAAAATTCGACCCCGGTGTGAGGGCTAAGAAGGAATGGGGTGGGTCTTTAGTCAGTAAGAGTCAGACAATGTTTTCCGCTCCGCCCAAGGGTGGGAATCGTCATTGGAAGATTTTTCCCATCATAAAAAAACGCAGTTAGGGCATAACACAAAGAGTTCTGTACGCCCCGCGCAAGAGCAAGAAAAGTCATCGACAGAAAGAGAGAAATCATGTTTATTTGGCTTACAAAAAAACACAAAACACTAAACATGTAATTAACGTTTTCTTTGTCAATTCGATTACTAGGTTCTATTTGAAAGCTGAATCAAAATAGCTTTTGCTGTTCAATATTGATGGTAGTCAATGCATACCTGTTTGAAAAGCGTTCATTCAAGTAGCCAGAAATAACCTTTAAATTTCTTCCACCGCTTGTCCAAAGCAGATCCTGATGGCTACAATCCGGGAATCTTTAAGTCAAGAGTGAATGGGTTACTTCTATGTAAGCGCGCTCCATCGTCGACCGCATCGTCGCTTTCCATCAGGTGAGATAGCGGTCAAGCGCGAACCTATAATCAATGAAAAAAAATCTTAAAATGCAAAAGATGATACAGCAAAATATCCCGTAATAGAGTATGCGAAGATTTTTCCTTAACCAAAATAGCATAACTTCGGTAATGGAAAAATTTCGCATTCTCAACATTATCATTCATCTGACTTAAACAATATACAGATGAATTATTTTAGTAGATAGAGAGATATATTTCTTATTGCGCACTAAAAAAAAAATAATAGCAACTTAAAATTAATAGGATGTCTAAATATGCGGTCATATTGCTAAAATTGATTTTTAAACACAACCTTTAGATGGATTTGACAAAGAAGGAAAATAGATACGTAGGTAGTTCATGGTGTACTGTTTACATATATATACAATACATAACTTATTTAAAATATATATATATATATATATATCATTACATAGTATAAAACAAAGTGGCTTACCGCTGTCGCTATGTATGCTTAGATCTGTAAAAGTACACATGCATCATATATTCAATATCAGTACCAGTGCGAAGCTGGGGCGGGTCGCTAGTATAGAATATAATGAAGTCAGAAAAACAATACATCTAATGTTCAAGACGAGAGATGATCCTTAACCATATATTTAAAAAAATTGTCAATGTTTGAGCTTGCCTCACCGGGCAAAGCATTCCACAGCCGCATCGTTTGAACTGCAAAGAACTTGTCGTAAATATTGGTGAAGTGGCATGGCATCTCTAGCCTCAAGTTTTCTGTTGACCTAAGATAATATAATAGAATATGATGGACAGCTAAATAAGGCAACGTAAAATATAATAGCAGAAACCCACTCATGCCCAAATGATATCGGTTCTGTAAAAAAATAATACAACATCAAAAAAGTCTACCTAAATATTAAAACTAAAAAGAACTTCTTCATGCAAATAAATTATGAATCGAGAATACGTTTTATTTTCTCTATATTTTGATAAAAACCGCATAAATTTGCTACAAGGCTCGGTATGTGACGGAGACAGCGGGTTCCGTATTTATATTCTATATTTATTTTTCCTGTTTACCTTTTTCTTTGGTCGGTTCAGACGGGTAGGTATCTATTTTTTTTAGATACTGGTCTGTTTAAGGGATTTTGTGGTATGTTTGGTTTGATTGTATAATACATAATCCTTGTCTTTAGCTGGACGAAGATAAAGCTGCTTATAGACTATCATCTTATCCCAGTTTTACGATCCTACATGATGGTAAACAGTGATGCAATTGTTGATGTTGAGGCGCACTAGTTTATTAAGAGCCTATTCGCTCTAGCGCTTTAGCATTAACCTAAATTATAATCATACGAAAAGACCGCAGCTGGCAAACTGTTCCAGTCCCTCGATGTACGCGGTATAAATGACGAGGCAAAACGTATAGTCCGGACCGTAGATGTCTCAACAACTTAAGCGTGGATATTTGCCGGGTTGTCCGATAGTAAAATAGAGATGGTGGAATCAAATGGCATTGCTTACTTTTTTATAGTAAGTAACAATCATCAATGACAAATCCCGCCCATGGGCAAAATGGAAAACAGTGTCAGACTCTTACTGACTAAACAACCTACCCCGTTAATTCCTCGCTTTATTCCCAGAGCCCTGGGGGCTTAGACAAAGTCACATTCTCACTAACGATAACGAAATTCGAAACTCCAAACGTATGGAACTGACATATGCCTTCGAAAAGTCACGTGGTCAAACGTTTTCGATTCGCTAATTGTTATTAGTTGTTTATACGTCAAATTGGACGTTTTAATTCGATAACCATAGCCAAGAAGTTGTTATTTTATCAGACCAACACTTCGACTTATCGATATGTTAGTCGATGTCACTTTGTCTACCATTTTGTGGTCGACATCGTTAAGGCGAAATCGAACTTAGAAATGGATTCGACACGGAGCGATTGCCACTTGTCTACGGCCCCTGGTGTTACGCTTTCGTATCAACCTTTCACACAGTGCTGGAGAATAAAAATGGCATCAGCAACTCTCCTGGCGAGATATTAGGTGTTGAAATAACAAAACATGTCTGATTTGTTTAATTTCTAATACAACTCTTCTGTTTTGAGAATTTTAAATTATCTATAAGAGAATAATGCATGCAAATAAAATCTTAGAAAAGGTTCATATTGACTTTTAAGCATTTCATTTGTCCCTCTTTTCAATAAACGAATACATTTATTTTATTTCAAAAAGATTTCTCAAAGACAAGTGAAAGGTGAATCTAATGAGAAGTGAATACAATAGGACTTACTCTAATTTTATATACAGGCTGTTTTTATCTTGTGAAATTTTATCAAGTTCTTGTCTTCATGAAGAACATGTTTTGTAAGTGGTTGGAGTTGTATGAATAACAGTTGAACCGATTTCGCTAATTCGAAAGAGTAGTAGAGCAGGGTAGAGCAGGGTAGAGCAGGGTAGAGCAGGGTAGAGCAGGGTAGAGCAGGGTAGAGCAGGGTAGAGCAGGGTAGAGCAGGGTAGAGCAGGGTAGAGCAAGGTAGAGCAGGGTAGAGCAGGATAGAGCAGGGAAGAGCAGTGTAGGGCAGGGTAGAGCAAGGTAGAGCAGGGTAGAGCAGGGTAGAGCAGGGTAGAGCAGGGTAGAGCAGGGTAGAGCAGGGTAGAGCAGGGTAGAGCAGGGTAGAGCAGGGTAGAGCAGGGTAGAGCAGGGTAGAGCAGTATAGAGCAGGGTAGAGCAGGGTATAGCAGGGTAGAGCAGGGTAGAGCAGGGTAGAGCAAGGTAGAGCAGTGTAAAGCAAGGTAGAGCAGTGTAGAGCAAGGTAAAGCAGAGTAGAGCAGTGTAGAGCAGTGAAGAGCAGGGTAGAGCAGTGTAGAGTAGGGTAGAGCAGGTAAGAGTAGGGTAGAGTGGAGTAGAGTAGAATAAACTGCAGTTACCGGGAGCGAAGCCGCGGGCAAAAGCTAGTAGAACAAAATTATAATTGTTTTGTTTATAATCGTATTTTACGCTTTCCTTTTTCTTAATGAATAGGATACTTCTTTTTACACTAAATTTACTAATCTATTAGTTTTATAATATTATGTTTTAATTTTATTTAATTTTGCCCTGTCCTATTCTGTGGTAAGCAAATAAAATAATTGGAACTCATTGTCGAAACTGCAACCTGCATAAGCGATAAGAATACCAAGTGCCTTAAAGTCACTAATATGGAATGATATTATACCTAGAAAATGAATCTACACAGGATCGTTTTATAATCATCAACAAGTATACAGACATAAACTTCTCATCAAAAAAATCGAAACACTTCCGTTTTCATTGTTTCTGTCCGAATTTAACACAAAAAAGAATTCATACGATAAAAAAAACACATATATTATAGCTGGCAGTTTGGCCATTACAGTAATAAGCGAAAATTCTAAATTCAAAATTAGAATTTCATTTGTTTATCTTATAAACGAAATGAATCACTGTTTTGAGACAAATGTGTGTTTAGGGTTGGAGTACATTTAGCGTTTAAAAACTAAAAATTGGCGCCTATCCTTAAACTTTTTGTTTTTTATTTCAATACTGTGACTTTGGGACGTCTGAAAAAAGGTTTTTTTTCTAAAACGTATGGATACTTCGCCCACAGAAGCCGCCCAAGTTGTGGCATTGCTGGATTCTGGCCTTAGTCAGCGTGTTGTGGCTGCAAGACTGCATCTAAGCCTGTCATCTGTTCATAGAGTCTATAAACGTTATCGGGAGACTGGTTTGTTCACGCGCCGTTCAGGATCTGGCAGGAATCGGGTCACTTCTGAGCGAGATGATCGATTTATTGTAACAACTTCTTTAAGAAATCGACGCCTTAACGCTTTTCAACTGCAGCAGCGGCTTCGTGTTGTACGAAGGGTGGCTGTAAGTGACTCTACAATTAGAAGAAGGTTGAAGGATCGTGGACTGGTACCGCATAAGCCAGCAAATGGGCCGAAATTAACTGCAGACCATCGAAGAGCGCGCCTTAACTTTGCACGTGAGCACCTAAATTGGTCATACCTACAGTGGAGCAAAGTTCTCTTTTCTGATGAGTGTAAAATTATGCTGTATGGTAACGACGGAAGGAACAAGGTCTACAGAAGAGACGGAGAACGCTATGCACAATGCTGCATTGAAGAAAAGGTCAGCTATGGTGGCGGTTCGTGGACGGTTTGGGGAGGAATCAGCGCCGACGGTAAGACAGAGCTTGCTTTCGTGTCTGGGCCACGTCTGCCTGCACTAAACTGTCATCGGTACGTCGAAGAGTGTCTCGAGCCTCATGTGATGCCCTATGCACATTTTATTGGCAACGGCTTCATATTCATGCACGACAATGCTAGGGCTCACACCGCGGGCGTCATACGAGATTATCTTAACGAAGTCGATGTCTCTATTATGGAATGGCCAGCAAGAAGCCCGGACATGAATCCCATTGAACATCTATGGGATGAATTAAAGAGACGAATTCGAGCAAGAGATCCTGCCCCAGAAACACTTAGCCAGCTGCAAGATGCAATCCAAGAGGAATGGGTCAATATACCACAGCATGTGATCGTGACTCTCATCCGATCGATGAAGAACCGTATGGAAGCAGTAATTAGAGCTCGGGGAGGGAATACAAGTTATTAAATAAACGTTTTTTAGCTTTTTTTTTCATTTACGTGTGTTGTTTTATCCATTTCCTTTATACTCCATACGGAATAAAAATGACTCATTTAACAAAATACGAAACCTATGAAAAATTCATTTAAATTTAGAACATTAACATTAAGATTTGATAAGCTCATATTACTCACTATTAAACGACATTTAACATTTATTCCTAAATGTACACATTTTTCTGATAATCCTGACAAAACGTAAACTTGCAAGGTGTTTCGATTTTTTTGATGAGAAGTGTAGTTATCTACACTATCTACACTAATATAATAAAGAGGTAAAGTTTGTTTTTTTATTTTTTTGTTTGTAGGAGGTAATCTCTGGAACTACTGGTCCGATAGGAAAAATTTTAGCAACAATAGAAAGCTGCTTTACTCCTGAGTGACATAGGCTATACTTTATGTACGCGGGCGAAGCCGCGGAAAAAAGCTAGTGTTAAATATTTTGCGATGGAGTTTCTGGCTCTTGTTTATGCTCGGTTGAGGTGCATATTTTGACGCTCGCTTGGAAATAACCTATAGGAAAAAATCTTCTAGGTTTTATTCAGGAATAAACTATTTACAAAGGTGAGTTTGCACGGAACAGTCAGTGCGCAAGTCTAATTCATACTTTCAAGATTTTTTCTGACAAAGTAATGTTGACAATTCGAAGGTCATCATCATCCTACTCTTATCCCATACTAGCTATTGTCAGCGGCTTCGCCCACATAAAATATAGCCTATGTCACTCAGGAGTAAAGCAGCTTTCTATTATTGCTAAAATTTCTCCAATCGGATCAGTAGTTCCAGAGATTACCTCCTACAAACAAAAAAACAAAAAATTAAAGAACAAACTTTACCTCTTTATTATATTAGTGTAGACTACTTGTATATTTGTTGGTCGGTGCAACAAGATTTTTTTCACTTTGTCCTGTCACCCGTTACACTATCACTAACTCCCTTCCCTTTCATATCACACCTCACACAATACATCCATCTCTTCTTGGTTGATGAGGACAAAAAAAAAATCATGAACAAAATCAAACTTCTGTAAAAGTATTAAAATAATTAATCCCATTTTCTAACACCCTGTATAGTATGAACAAAATGGCTGACCGCATGAAGTGATGGATTTAGTTGGAGCTGGCAGAAATAACATTAAAGGCTCGGTAATTCCATTAGCTTTTAATATACTGGGACTAAAACATAATAATGCAATCGAATTAATTTTAATGGTATAACAATGCTCTTAGTTATTGAAGAGAATCTAAGAGAGATGATGATTGAGTTTGTTAACAAAAAGCAAAATAATGGGCACTTAAATATCTAATAAATCTTGAGATCCAAGTGAACGCCGGCGTTTGCAGCTATTGTCTTTCTATTATGTATCTAATTACGATATTCGAAAGGTTAATTTACTAACTTTTGCTAACTAGTGATTTTACCCGGATAGTAAGTACTCGTAGATTTTTTTTAATATTATAAGGATATAACCAACATAAATATCCTTTTCATACAAGTAGTTATTGTCATGCGTTTTTTTTTTATTTTTTTTCATGGTAGGTGAAAATAATCGAATGACGAAACCCGTTCTTGGGCGGAGCGGGAGACCAGTGTCAGACTCTTACTAACTAAAAAACCTACCCCGTACCTTCCTTGCCTTATTCCTAGAGTCGAGGTAACAGTTTGCACCACCCTAGGCTCCAGGAGGATTGTCATGCGTGGTATACGCACGTGGGACGTGGGGTGTGATTCCGGACAGCAACCATGGGAGCAATCCCGCAAACGTAATGAAATCCATGCAATATAAAAATAACTTTATTCTAAGAGAACATAAAAATCATATAAAAATCAACGTAAAAAATTATACCTATTTCTTTTCATTCCGAAAATTTGCATACTTTTTATGAAATAGCTTTTTTTGAGATAAGTCACCTTAGAAATCTTTGTGCACCTATGGCAAAACTGAAGGTTTATTTATTTATTTATTAAACACATTAAGCACAAAAAGTACAAAGGAAGAAATCGTTGCCTGGAAGAAATCGCCTAGTGCGATAAGGCCGCCGATTGTATGTTTTTTATTATAAGTTTTCCTTTTAATGTTTTTAAGTATTGGTGTACAAAAGTAATAATAAATAAATAAATAAAGGCAGACTTAATGCCTTAGACATTTTATATCAGTCAACCTTAGTGTAATGGAGAGACAAACAGTGGTAGGTGCAATAACAGAGAAAGGAAAAGTGAATACAAGTGATAAATGATAAATGTTTTTTATTTTGTAAATAGGTTTTTACAAACACGTCATTTTTTTTTCGCCTATTGAAACTATATATGAAATATAATAGATATTCTAATAAACCTGCCTGTGTCCCTGCAGTGGGAACATTAAAAAGGCTGATGATGATGATGATGATGATTCTAATAAACCATAAATATTACTAAAGAAGCCTGTGTACTTGCAGTTTTTTGGGTTTCCTACCTCATTCAACAAAACGGAACGAAACTCTTATAGGATCATTTTGTTAGCCGTCCGTATATCCGTATGTCTATCCATCTGTCCATTATCTTCCTGTCCATTCGTCTGTCTGTTCATTTGCGATAATTTATTAGTGAAAAAAAAAATCAGTAAGCTAGTCAGACTAATTATATATTATAAAACTATCTGATCTTTCCCCTATTGTTTTGGGTTTTTTTAGGTGAGTAAAAATCATCCATAGACATCTCCGCGCCCTTGAGTGGAGCGGGAGATTGTGTCAGACTTTTATTGACTAAAAAAC
This sequence comes from Mythimna loreyi, assembly GCA_029852875.1. NCBI lineage: Eukaryota > Metazoa > Arthropoda > Insecta > Lepidoptera > Noctuidae > Mythimna > Mythimna loreyi. The sequence goes on along the minus strand of CM056801.1, from coordinate 8,450,701 downwards.
CCATTCTTATTCTTTTTTGCCTTCGTTTCTGTATAGCTTTTGACTCTATCTAATTTGTGAAATTTAACGTCGTGCCGCTATTGAAAGTAAAAGGTGGTGATTTGATATACCTACAAGCATTTCATGCCTGGAATAGGATCAGCCACCGCTCAGTGGTGGCCGAGTGGTAAAGGCCCCGACTTACGGGTTGCAGGTCGTAGGTTCAAACCCCGCCATTGCGCCAGACGCATTACTTTGTGTAATTTATTTCATCACCACTGCTCTCAAAACAGTAGAGAAAAACATCGTGAGGAAACCTGAGGAAAACAATGTACTAGAACCATGCCAATATTTATACCAATAAATAACAATAAAAAAAAACGTTATGCACATAATATTGTACAAAGGTGGACTTAATGCCTCAAGCCTTTTCTACCAGCCGACCTCGGGGTGGTGCAGAAACATAACAACTTAAAAGAAAAATAGACAAACAAAAAAGAAACAAATATAAAATAAATACACACTCAGACACCCTTCATATAAACAAGCAATGTTAATGTGAAAAAAAAAAATCCAAGCAATCAGTGCAAATTATATTCTATACTAGCTTATGTCCGCGGCTTCGCCCGCGTACATAAAATATAGCCTATGTCACTCAGGAGTGAAGCAGCTTTCTATTGTTGCTGAAATTTTTCCAATCGGACCAGTAGTTCCAGAGATTACCCCCTACAAACAAAAAAACAAAAAAACAAACTTTACCTCTTTATTATATTAAGTGTAGATTTATAATAATCTTGCTAATTGCATGAGGATGTGACAAAGTCTATATTAAAGTCTAGCTTATATTAGCATTCAACAAACAAGAACCGAATCTTTACACAAAAAGAGACCTAATACCTAGGAGCTAAGGTAGCTTTTCCAGTATTCAACCAGTCTTGTATACCTACAGATGTCACACAACTTCGCATTTCCCCAACCTTCCAATTGCCGGGTGATAATTGAGTAACGTATCAGGCATGACCTCACAGTCTACGCCGCCGGTCTATCGTAACTACATAGTATACATGATCTAGTTTGTTGTACTAAACTACAAATGCTAGGTATATGTACGGTCATATTATGAGGATAGAGTTTCTTGCTCATTCTTCTCCATAGAGATTCTTTAGAATGTGCAATTAGCGTCATTTTTTCCTGACAGACCGACTTCTTGACATTTCAAAAGTGCCTGTAAAGGTTTATTTGAAACTAGCGGCCCGCCCCAGCTTTACACGGGTACTGATATTGACTATATTGTGCATGTATTATGCCCATAAACATTCCTCTTGAATCACTCTATCTATAAAAAAAAACCGCATCAAAATCCGGTACGTACTTTCAATAAAGGAGGCCTTATGAAAACTATTTCGGTACTGAACATTTTCACTGAGATAATCTGGTAAAAGCTGAGACTAAATTATATTATTAGAGTGTCTTTTTGGGTAGTTTAAATTTTATTATTTTGTGTTGAGAAAAATCATCTAATGACAAAGCGGGAAACAGTGTCAGACTCTTACTGACTTAACGACCCACCCCATTCCTTCTTAGCCTTCATACCTAGGTCGGCCTCTTTCTTTGCTAGCATTACAACTCCTTGAGGCGCACTGCTTGAACTGCAAATGACTTGCCGTAAAAATTGTTGGAGTGGCTTGGCATCTCTAGCCTCAAGTTTTCAGATGACCTAAGATATCGTCTATGTGTATGTCATGCAGGAACTTGAAACGTTATTTGTGATAAGGGGGGTTTTAGAGTTGAACAGAACATTGTAGAGCAGAGACAGGATGTACCTTATAATGCATTGAAAGGTTACATTCTGGCAAAGTGTTTTTTTTTTACTATCTTTTTTTATGGTAAGTAAAAATCATCCAATGATGAACCCTGCTCTTGGGCGGACACTGACTAAAAAACCTACCCCATTTCTTTTTTGCCTTATTTTCAGGCCCTGGTATTACACTTTCGCATCAACTCTTGGCCCAGGAGGCTTCGACCCTATAGGGCCCCTACAGTTTGCTGACAACTCCTTGGGCTCGGTCTGGACTGTTACCAGACGACCGGACGGCGAGCTACCCATTGCTCGCCGTTTGCTATCTTAAGGTGTCCAGTCCAAATCCAGAAAAATCATTAATAACTTAATTTTTTTAATAATAGCTCTTATTTATTCCAGATTGAAGTGAGTAGACTATGTTTTTTAATCAAATGGACCAAAGACGATGCCTTCTACGTATGTTATTTTATCTAAAAAGGTTTACTTTGAATTTAAATTTTTAACTTTATTTCTGAAATTTGTCAAGTTTTTACCACAAGACGGTTTCAAATGAAATACAAAGACATTTCTTCAGGGCGTATAATAAAATCTTAGTAAAAAAATAATGATCGGTTTATTTATTTCTTTCCACTTTTTATGATATGTTACCAGAAAAAGAGATTATAGCTTAAAGACTATAAAGGCACGTTTTCAAACCTTCATCCAAAGGCCGTCTAGAGGTGAGATATTGAAAGTATACGTGAATATATTATACTAGCTTTCGCCAGCGGCTTCGCCCGCACATAAAATATAGCCTATGTCACTCAGGAGTAAAGCAACTTTCTATTGTTGCTAAATTTTTTCCAATCAGATCAGTAGTTCCAGTTACCTCTTTATTATATTAGTGTAGATTACTTTTTATAAATTGAACTATATTATTGAGCACAGCTCGAAACATAGATCTGATCATGATGTAGGTCAGAAGGCTACCTAGCTTAAATATAATAAGGCGGGACAGGTTTACCGCATGTCTATAGATTAGTGAGGCCGTAAAACCAAAAAAATCATGTCTTGAAATCGCATGGCAGGGACGCGGCAGACCACGGAGGAGATGGCAGGACAACTTAGATGACTTCCTTAGAAATTGGTAAGAAATGGTTCAAAGACGTGTACAGTAGTAGAAATGGAAAGGTATAATATTCCATTTCTACTACTGCCTAGCTAGGATCGTAGATATAATAATAATACTAATGAATAACAATAATCATTACGTAGTATAAAACAAAGTTGTTTCCCGCTGTCTGTCTTTAAAACTTCGCAACTTACCAAAAATAAGAGGCTCGCGTGGAACACTACGCGCCGCCTACTTGGGTTTGGTCTGGAAGGTTACCGGACGGTGAGTTACCTATTGCTCGACATTCAAATGAAGTAAAAAATATCACGCTATGCATAACTAGTATAACTACTGTAAAAAGATATCAGCAACGATTTATAAAGACACCTGTATCAAAAATTGCTTATATATAAAAATCTTAAAATAAGTCATTATTTTCAACACAGTAACTCCTGTAAGTGAGTTCCTAATTGGTTTTCAAAAAAACAACAACGTAAAACGACTGTTCGCCTCAGAATTTTTTTCTATAAATGCCTTGTCACCCGAGGCAAAATTAATTAAAGGAGAAAATGGAGGGAAATAAAAAAACGGGCTAGGAAAATTGTTCCCACTTCCTAAATATTTTGTAGCAGTCAGGGTCGAGGTCAAAATAATATCGGACAAAGATATTGGGTAACGTTTGTATTGTACTAAGTGATATTTGGTGAAAAACTTTGATGATTGTTTCAGGTGTAAAGGTGAATAAAAAGGTCCCGTGAGAAAGACTGCTTTTGTAAACTGTCGGTCGTGTTTATTTTTCTTCTTCTTCTTTTTCCTATGTGTGTGCTGTGTTGGTCATGTGATCCCGAGTGCAAGTTTTGTAGACTGAAAAAACATCCAACGTCATCTTCGCACCCTTGAGTGGGGTGAGAGATCGTGTCAGACTTTTTCTGACTAAAAACCAATTCCTGTTCCTTCTTTGCCCTCATTTTTGGGCTCCGGGTTTCATTTTCATATTGCCCCATGTCCCCACTAGGCTTCGACTGAGGTGAGCCCTAAGGTTTGCTGACAACTCATTAAAGCGTGCGTGGAACTCTATGCGCCGTCAACGACTTGGGCCCGCTCCGGACGGTTACGGGACGGTCGGACGGCGAGCCACCCATTGTTCGCCGTCGACAAGCCTATGTCCAAAGATCGGAATCGGGATCCTTGCGGTGGCTGGAACGAGATGCAAGCTCACGCATGAGGCCTCCTCCTTTGCTAGCATTACCAGCTCTATCGTGTGCTTCAGGTGTTCCACGCAATGACACCCGGGCGTTTCTTCCGAACAAATCCGGTGCAAGAACCTCCCGAATTAGTTAGTAAGTGGTTTACGATACAGGTTGGAACACAGTTTTAGGTTTTCACATAGCTGCTATGTGTAGATTAGTAGTCTTCACTTCATCTAATAACTTCGCATTTTTATATCTGAAACACGGATTTCGCAGGTTCTCGTGACGAAAACTCGGAATTCAGTAGCTGCCTGACTTTGTTCCTAGCAATTGACCAAAAGTTGGCCCCTTCTTACATAACACATTTTTTTTTTCTATTAATATTTATATGTAACTAATTCTGTTTTTGTGGTATTTGGCAGCAAAAGTATCGAGTCAGCATTCTCGGCAAGCTTTGCTGAGGTAATCGATACTGTAATAAAATTCGCAGTTCTATTTTATCAAGGTCGTGCTTGTTTCAATGATTTCCATTATCGTTCAGTTATGTAGATACTTGAATTACAAAATATTAACAATTTTACATCACAATATTTGTTAGGAATTGATTTGTGAACAATTGGGCTAGCAGACATTTTTTTTTTAAGTCAATGGTACAGTACGGCTGTATTGGAGTGATGTAAAAAACTAACACCCGACTACTTAAAAACACGCTCTAAAAAGTACGAAACAAGAAAACAAGAAAGCCGTGGTCGTATACCACTTTTTTTAATTTATTATTCTTATGGCATACGACCACGGCTTTCTTGTTTTCTTGTTTCGTACTTTTTAGAGCGTGTTTTTAAGTAGTCGGGTGTTAGTTTTTAAACTTTATTTTTATTTAACATATTTTGGAGTTCTAAATAGGTTCTATCTTGAATCTTGGGTTCATTGATTTCTCAGCCCATGAATACAGGTAAAGTCACAAGCAAATGCTAGTAATATATATATATTCAAAATGTACAAGTAAAGCGCTTTCAAATGATACCAAACACGGCATATTTATCTTAACTTTATTTTTTTACTTCGTATGTTTTGTCCGCTAGAGGGCGCCACATTAGATTTTGTGAAATCCCATATAGCCTATAGCCTATAACCAGCGGACAATTAAGACGCTTCTAATGATATGTCATTTGTCGAATTCTGATAAGTAGTTTAGAAGTTACGAGGGAACAGATGAACATCCATACCCACATACATATATACATACAGGTCAAAATCATAACCCTCCTTTTGCTTCGCCGTAGTCGGGTAAAAATAAAAGAGAACTGTTCAAGTTGACGATTCGTGTAATAATGACGTCATAATTTGGTGTGTGCAGTTACAAATATAAAGTTAGGCGAGCTGCACACTACACGACCGTCGAATCTTGGCGAGTCTGACGGTAGGCTCTAATACTCGTACAAAAATAAATGGTTTAAACAAATAAATGCAATTTGCAGTTGTAATTACTGATTGGCATTTATTCTTTTAAAACCTTTGTTTGTTGGTATCCATGATGGTGACGCCTGGATATTTCTTTCTTTTAAATCTGAAACTGGGACCTATCGAAAGGCGAGGATACTATAGCGTTTCACCAGACACTCCTCAAACACTTACCCAACCAACAAGAAAACCGAAATGTCTGATTACTTGCAAAGCTACCGACATTATCTTCTTTCGTTGTCGATTTGACTCAAATTTTGTCTGACCAATATTTAGCCACCTGGATAGCTCTTTCGTTGGTCTCGTACAAGACATTAAATGAGCAGGTGGTAGTGCACGCTGGACAGGAAAAGAGGTGACGCATATTCTGTGAAGGAGCTCCACGCTGGCACTGTACTTGCGATGGGTCAAGGAAACCTCATTTGGCCAGATTATCTCTGCAGCGACCAATTTGACCTCGCAGCTACCCAATGAGTACCTTCTTAATAAGATAATCTTAGCAAATGATCGTAACATCTCTAGAAGACGAAACTTTTTATCAATCCCCAAGAATCTTAAGTGAGACCACCAAAATCCTAATAAAATATCAACAATATGACGAGAACATCTGGTAAATTACAAGCACCCAATGGGATTGTTACTTACCGTTACAATGTGACCAGAACGAGGGTTGGGTAAGTAATGATTAGATTTCGCACGGATAAGCTCCACCAATTAGTAATGTAGTTAGAAACCCGAATTTAAATGCACCTTTAGTGTTTTGTGTTTGAAATTAATTTTATGGGAAACACGTTTTAGGCCTTCAGATAAAGTATAGTTTTGGACTAGTTTTAACTACCCTTTACGAGTTCGTGATCTTATAACTTTTGCTTTGAAAGTACAAATTCATTACATTATGGTTTGTTTGTAAAACAATGAATATTTTCTGTTATACCTATTCAACTAGTTTATTTATTTATATCGGCACACCTACGACTCCTTCAGTGATAATTCACTTCACTAATTAACATTATAAAGAATACAATTTGCAAATTATATTGTGGTAAATTTATCAGTTATAGGCGTGCACAGTACTTACCGTAATTTATGTAAAAAAAATATGATCGTATGAAAATAATAAAACTAAATTATATTAAAAATAATTTAAACCTTACATTTCAATAAATTGAAATCAGTTAAATTGGATCGAGAATACTTTAAAAAAAATTAAAATTAAACCATTGACAAGTGTTTTTAACCGACTTCAAAAAAAAGGAGGTTTTTTTTTTTTTTTTTTTTTTATGTTTGTTACCTCAGAACTCCGTTGTTTATGGATGGATTTGCAATTTTTTTTTTTGTACTTAAAAGGATATACTTCCAGATTGGTCCCATTTTTTTCAAAATCGAGTTATGATGATGGGATCCATGAGAAATCGAGGGAACTCCTCAAATATTATAGGCAACTATATCGTTTTTTTTATATTTTCATCGAGAACTCAAGCATTTACAGTCAAAAAGTAACATTTGATGAGGTGGAACTGGTGTAGAAGATCAGAAATGGCTAACGAAACTTGACAATCGCATGGATATCACAATCAAAGTAGTTAAGCAACTATGAAAATGCACTATAAACCAATGATCTTAAATAATTATGTTGAAAATGTTATCATCGAACCGATCTGATGATGATGATGGAGCTGAAAGGTAGGCACTGGAACTGCGTAACTAATTAATATATCCTAGCCGTGTTTGGGCTTGTTAGAATTGTCATAAGATGCACTTTGGCTGTAAGGTACTATCGAACTGATGTGATGATGAAGCTGGAAGGTGGAAGGTCGGCATGGGAACTTCGAAATAAAATAATGTATCCTAGCATTGTTTGAGCTTATTAGAGCTGTCATGGGCAATGCTGTCAAGGGCAATGGAAAGGGCTATGCTCGGAGTTTCCTTGCGTGTTCGAATCAGAAATGAAGAAATGCGCAGGAGAACCAGGTTCACCGACATAGCCCGAAGAATCGCCAAACTTAAGTGGCAGTGGGCAGGGCACATTGCTCGTAGAACAGATGGCCGATGGGGCCGAAAGGTTCTAGAGTGGCGACCGCGCACCAAAAGACGCAGCTTTGGAAGGCCTCCCACAAGGTGGACCGACGACCTGGTGAGAATCACGGGAACGCGATGGATGCGAGTCGCACAGAATCGGTCGTTGTGGCGACGCTTGGGGGAGGCCTATGTCCAACAGTGGACGTTTTCTGGCTGAAATGATGATGATGATGAGAGCTGTCATGAGATGTACTCATGAGATGAATCATAAGTATTTCATGCATCATATCATCTCTCCACGAGATCAAAACGATTACACTGTAACAATGTACCTATAATATGTATTCCTACTTATATGACATTGGTAACTTTTTCAAAAGAAATGTAGGAACGATATTGACTTCGTTGCCATAACACATTATAATAAAAAACACTAAACGGCTACAAATAAAAAAAACTTTTTACAAAAAAAAAACCGCCTTCAAAAAAAGCCAAACAATAAAAGTTCCTACACTAAAAAGTTGAAAATAAAAATTTGAATTGCTGTAAAGAAACTTAATTTATAGGTAAACTTATTTGACATTAATATTTTGCAAATATTCAAAATTTATTACTTCTTTTTGGAGTCGGTGCCAGCCAAGGCAAGGAATTACGAATGGGCAACAATCCCTTGAAAAAATACCCCTAACATAACTATAAAACTACTTAGTACCTATTTGCATACTCAAATATATAATACTTAATTAAGACATAAATACATGTTAGACTTCTCTAAAAAAAATCATCCGATTTGCACATTTTTTTAAAATAAATTATATATACCTACTTACAAAAACCTGCCACATTTTAAGTACATTGAAAATGTTTAAGCATTATGTATGAAAAATGGCACCGGATATTAAAAAAAGCTACCTAACATTAAGTTTCAACAATAAAAATGCTGGCACCGACTCCAAAAAAAAGTAATAAATTTTGAATATTTGCAAAATATTAATGTCAAATAAGTTTACCTATAAATTAAGTTTCTTTACAGCAATTCAAATTTTTATTTTCAACTTTTTAGTGTAGGAACTTTTATTGTTTGGCTTTTTTTGAAGGCGGTTTTTTTAAAAGTTATTTGCGAATTAAATATTCTTTATTTAACATTCATGTACACTAGTAATACATAGGCAGACTTAATGCAACAAGGCTTTTTCTGTCAGTCAACCTTTGGGTTAAATAAGGAACTTCATACAAAAAAAAAATACAACCGTTATAAATGAAAAAAAAGTGCAAAATAACTTTAATTTCGGAAGTTAGACTTTCAGTAATATTTTGACTTCTTCATTATTTCAACTTTCGAGCTTAAATTCGTAAATTAGCATCGCTAGTGTTCTGCTCTTGTAGAGTCGGTCCACACTACACGAATATCAGATCATGCTCAGCTCTTGTTTGTCTCCTCTAGCGTAGGTACCCACGCATTTATTTTCTTATTGTATATGACATTTGGAACTAACAGCTTAACGTGCTGTTCGAAAAGACATCAAAATCTCCTTCACCTATAACTTCCAACAATTTGCCCCCAAACAGTTTACTGCTCTAAATTCAAAACAAAACAAACTGAATCCAAACATCTATTTAGTAGCGACATTAACTAAATACCTCGTCTGCACCCTGCCGGTGACATTTCGATAAATTATCGTCAATGTCGATGAGGCCATCCATATTTCATAAAACAACAGAATCTGAACTAACTTCGTTCATGAAGTGTGGATGGGTAAACGAGGAACTTGGTAAATTACCAAAGTGACTGTTATTAAATAAAAAGATAAGATAAAGAAAGAAGAAGAAGCAATTTGTGTAAAAATTAAATGAAAATCTGTTTTTGAAATTTAAGTTATACATACCGAGGAAGCAGGCATGTTCCTAGAACCAAAAATTCGAAGCCATGTGACATTCAACAATCAGCACTGGGCCCGGTTGGCAGATTACAACAGCTCATTCCCTTTCTTAGAGAGGAGGCTTCTGTTCCAGCAGTGGCAACATTTAAAAAGGCTGATAATGAAGAATCAAGGGACACCAAGTGCAGTCGTACTAATTGTATTAATCCTCTCAACCGGATTTCGACCACAGTGGCAGTACGACACGACTAGGAACAGGAATCAAGGCTTTACATACTTTTCGAGGCACAGAGGTGTCACACCATTCAACTTTCAAATTTCAGGTTGTTACTAAGAAATTGTCAACATTTGGTTTTTAACTTGTGAAACGAATCTAGGAATCCACACTCAGTAGTCGCGCTTGGAATCAGGAGACCACTGAAGTACTCCTAGTTCAGCTACCAAAACTACTATCTAAATAAATTATTTGTTTAGGTACCTATTAGTTAGTGATAGCTACAACCTGGGGATCTTTGAGTCAAAAGTAAATAGGATACTTCTTTATAAGCGCGCTATATAGTTGAACACAATGTCGCTTTTAATTAAGTTATACAGTAGTCAAGCACGAGTTTATCAAAAATTAACAATAATAGTCTTTAATTCTTTATTGTACACAAAATCTTAACATAGATACAATTCATGTACATGTGATGACAATTCATGTACAAAGGCGAGCCTAACTCAACAATGCGTTTTTCCCAGCAAACCTTTAACAGCTTATTAGAAACGGGTAATATCTTGACGTACTGATCCAATTTTAAATATTCTATTACTGATCAGTCACTACAATTTTGCAGGATAAGCCGTAGGGGCAAACTCGCGAATAAGACCCAATATATTATGATAAGTGGGGTCGGATGCCAGTACGGTCCAATAACCTCTAAGGACTTTTGGGCTGAGTTAGCCCTCTAAGGTAGCTCGGTAAGATCTAAATATCTTAGATGTCATTTTGTAAATAGGGCTATTGCCCGGAGAATTTCTGGCTAGGAAACTTATGGTCTTCAAACGCAAAGCGTAAGGGTCAATTTATACAACCGCAGAGTCGAAGCACATTAAAGCGTCAATTTTTTTATAACTAAAGCGAAGCCACACGAATGCGCGCGAATTCACCCGAATGCGCGCTTGAATCCATCGTGATCAACACCGACGCAGGCCAATTTTCGACTGATGACGCGTAGGTTCTCTAGTGAGACACCAATCAGCGTAATTCACGCGCAGTCTCAGAAGTAATGTGCGCGTTACGCTGTGAAGTTAAGGTAAAGAGTTGTTTTCTTCTTCGATGCGCTTTAAAACTTACTCTACACTAAACTCTTGAGCGTCGACGTCGAATTGCTGGCCATAGCTAAAGTGAAAATGAACACCAGGGTCCTAGAACTAAGGCAAAGAAGGAGCGGGGTAGGTTTTTAGTCAGTAAAAGTCTAACACAATGTTCCTCCAGCAGATATTAATTACATTTTTGATGCGATCACGTAAGAAAACTCTAAACATAGCCCTTTCTCCAGTCCCTGCTGTGCTGTGACCCTGCAGAAGGGTTGAAGCCAACTACAGCCTGAGCCTGCCAGGGTGCGCGTCTGAAAGGGAGGCTCTGGCCCTGGTATATGACGACTTAGGAATGGGGTAGGCTGTTTAGTCAGTAAGAGTCTTACGCTATTTCTCGCTCCTCCTAAGGGCGGGATTCGCCATTGGATCACGTTTACCTACCATAAAAAAAAAACATAGCCCTTTCCGTAGCCCTTTAGCCACTACATTATAACACAGGAATTGAATACTGAATAGCCCTTTTCATTTACGTCCCTCGTTTAACCAGTCATCTAGCATAATACTGAGTATCATTCCAGTTTGTAGCCCCTATCCATCAAAGTCGATGTTTTCACAAAGTTACTTTAAAGTCCCCTCTAATGAGGTTATCCAACAAAAACTGGTTTAATAACGATGTCGTATTTTCATTATTCGTGCGTACGACTTCCTAATTTTGCCGGATAATGCTTGCTAGGTGTTGAGCAGTATTGATTATAGATTACCGCTTTTATAGGCTTAGCTCTTAAGTATTTGATAAGCTATAGAGTGCGTCTTTGAAATTCGATGTGACTTGTTCCCTTAGGTTTATGAAAATAAGTTTAAATTTGTTATTGATTCCTAGTGTTACTATGGACAATAACTTCCTGAACGTATTGTCTTGGGAGGCGATGTTCAGAAAATGCTTGGTTTTAATTTTTTAAATAATTTTCTTATATTCATAATATTAGTGTAGTATTTATAGTGTAGGTACTAGCGACCCGCCCCCGCTTCGCACGGGTACTGATATTGAATATATTATGTATGTATTATACACATAAACCTTCCGCTTGAATCACTCTAACTATTAAAAAAAGACGCATCAAAATCCGTTGCGTATATTTAAAGATCTAAGCATACACAGGGACAGCGGTTAGCAACTTTGTTTTATACTATGTAAGAATGTACTACGCACTAGATTAGGCGTATCGTACAGTCACTTCACTTCAATTAGGTGATCTGCAGGCCATACACCTTTAAATTGATGGCATTAGTGAAGTTTCAAAAGTGTTGTTAGACGACATAATGCCAATGAAGCCATGCAGCAAACTACTGTATTAAATTTTCAGTATTTTGACAAAAAGTTTTTATGAACTTGCTTGTCTATCGCTAGGATATAAGTTGATGGTAAGATGAAAATTGCTAATTCTTGCACAAACATCGCACACAATATTAAACTGAGACACTGTACTGTTGATAAGATAGGTTGATACAGTCCTACAACTTTTGTAGTGTTCGCAACACCTCGTCTATCATTCCTACTCAAGCGCTCTATCTATACGCAGCGTGTATGGCAATCAATCAGTCGATCCAATTGTTTGCGAACGCGTTTTATTTGTAAGAAGTGAGGGTGGCTGAGGAAGATAACGGAGGATACTTGAAATTATTTATAATGTTAGTTTTTTAGATTCGATTGAAAGGAACAAAGAAAAACAACGTATTTCAGTGCAATACTTTTTTGCCAATTAAAATAAAATGGGATAAGGGCAGGAAGATGATGATGAAAGTAACCAAAAATTTAATAGATAAAAAATAAATAGAGAGAAATAAAAACATAAGTAATATTCACTACATGACTTTTGAACCATAAGTTGAGAAAATATGAAAAAAATCTCAAAAGTATAACTTTATAAATCCTTTCTAGGGAAAATAATTTCGAACGCGATAGGAAGAACAGTTTTTTTTTTTTAAATAAAAAATAAATAATTTCTGAACTAAATTTTTAACAGTATAATTATATTCGTACAAACTTTTTTTATTTTTATTTTTTACATATTTTATTAGCCTGAACGTGTATTATTTCAAATAAAAAAATTAAAATATTAATATTGGTTTACGCAATCCAAAATTACCACCAGGTACAGCACCATCTCCCGGGGAATCGGGTTATTAATTTATACATGGGCTACTTCGCATTGTAGTCGTTGTTTAAGAGTTCTGTTATATAGTGAGAAATTTGTGACGGCCAGAAAATTACGGAAACCTAAACTGAGCGTGGCGCGACACGTTATGTAAGTTTTTTTTTCAAATGGTGTTGACGTTCCAAATCCAAATCACATTTTTTTCTAAAGAACGTTTATAGAGTTAGATCTATTGGGACAGAAAAACTAGTTTTAGTTAATGCGATGTAAAAAGGCATTACTGATCAAGGTGGTGTAAAAATAAATAAAAAATACCGTCAGTACTACTTCATTAACTTTAACCATCTACCCCACTACCCTCCAACTATTAATGAAAAGCTCAAAATTAAGCAATTAACCAACATCAAATTAGGCCGTTGAAGTTTTTGTCATCATTAAGCCTGTAATTGGCACAGAATGGGCATTTCCATTTCTACCTGTATTTACATAGTAAATGGGCAAAATCGGCTAATGGTTCTGCGTTGCGGAGGCGGGAATTGTGCAAAACGGGAATAATTTGCAGCTAGGGATGTTGTAATGAGATCAGGTTCGTGACCGATTTGGTGGTGGTGATACATTTTGCTGTCTGTATCTTCAACGTTTGCCAAGGTTGGTCTTAGTTGCTTAAGAGGGCCTTTCCGACTCGCCTATCGCCGAGCATGGTTTCAAAGCTCGTTGCTTCATCTAACACAATCTAACGCAATGTTTTTATTTTATTGATTAAAGGTTCGCGTTTGACCGCTATCTCACCTGATGGAAAGCGAAGATGTGGTCGACGATGGAGCGTGCTTACCTAGAAGTAACCTATTCACTCGTGACTTAAATATTCCCGGATTGTAGCCATCAGGAAACACAGACTCTGGCAAGGAATTCCACTCTTTGGTTGTACGCACCATGAATGTGTTCCCAAAACGTTAAAAATAAAAAATAAAAGTTGAATACGTGTTTATTTTATACCCTTAAAAGTTATTGAGGAACATTGTGGTGTTTCAGAATTTTGATTATTCTCAATGATCACCTGGGCCTGGTTCAGCCAATGGTACAGAGTAGAAAACCAACACTTGATGCCATCAAAAAGCGAGACTGTAAAGCTTCGAATCACTGATTAATCTTTAGAATACCGTAATTATAGACATAACAGAAAGACTCAAGGGCTCAAGAGTTTTAATCAATAAGTTACTTCATAAAAGCTATGGTTAGCATAGTATAAACAGCTTTTTAATATTCCCGTTGCTGGGACTCAGGCCAGGGGGTATTTTAAACCCTTAAAAGTTATTGAAGAATATTGTGGTCATTCAGAATTTAGATTATACTCAGTGAACACTTGGCCCTAATCCAGCCAATGGTACAAAGTTGTATGTATATTAGTTAGAAAACCAAAACTTCATGCCGTAAAAACTGAGCCTATGAAGCCTCGTATCAGTGATTCTATCAATAAGGTACTTCATATAGTCTATGGTTACATCTATGAAAATTATATTTGCAAGTCTCTTAGTCTCCACAATCAACGACAAACGAAGCAAGTACATTAATAAACTCAAGAATTCATAGGTCCTACCTGTCAAGATTAATAACAGCATCCCAGTACTCAAGAAGCGGGTCATATCACCCTACAATAGATCCCCGGCACACTCAAGTAATCTGGGGTCATCCGCACATGACAGTTCTCTACGTCATACGCTGTCAAAAGTGACAGCTGCGGGCGCCATCTTGCATTGTACGTCCAGTAGTGTTGAGTCATAGAAATTATTGTAGGTACGTTATTGTTCGAAGATGCTGTTGCTATGTGATATGTAAGTATGTGGTTATGTATTGTTACAAACTTGGTCTTACTTTGAAGGATCTGAAAACTAAGAGAAATTGTTACCGCGACCGCAAAAAGCAACTGAAGAAACATGGGTTAGTTTAGTTAATAATAGTCTTTATATAAATAGAAGACTTCTTTTCGTTCTACCTAAAAAAAATACATGATGATTACCCACGACAAAAACAAAAAGTAAGGTACGGTTCAGCCATCTTACTTGGCGAGTCTGAAGTTGGCTCTGCGAATTTTAACGCTTTAAAACTCGTACAAAAATAAAGGTTTAAAAAAATAATGCCATTAACAGTTTTTTACTGCAATAAAAACTACAAATATTTATTTGCATTTATTTTTACGGCGTAC
This sequence comes from Mythimna loreyi, assembly GCA_029852875.1. Classification (NCBI taxonomy): domain Eukaryota; kingdom Metazoa; phylum Arthropoda; class Insecta; order Lepidoptera; family Noctuidae; genus Mythimna; species Mythimna loreyi. The sequence goes on along the minus strand of CM056801.1, from coordinate 8,435,620 downwards.
GGCAAATATCCACCCTTACGTTGTTGAGACACCTGCGGACCGGCGTTTTGCCTCGTCGTTTATACCGCGTACATCGAGGGACTGGAACAGTTTGCCGGCTGCAGTCTTTCCTTCCGATTATAATTTAGGTGTCTTCAAGGCTAGAGTGAATAGGCTCTTAATAAACTAGTGCGCCTTACCATCAACGATTGCATCACTGCTTACCATCAGGTGGGATCGCAGTCAAGCACTAGTTTATAGCAATTAAAGAAAAATATATATATATATATATTTTTGTTTAAGTCATACATTTTTTACGAGCTTTCAAACGCTTAAATTCGCACAGCCTAACTTCAGACTCGCCTGTACTGTACACGTTGTTAGTCAAGTCATTGTTTTACACAATGACTTACTGAAGGCCGAGAAAGCTCATAGCAATCGGTAATATTCTACTGTCAAGATATTGCTTTCTGCAAATACGAATTCTTTAAATTGAAAGAAAACAAACGTTTATTCTTAACTCGCAAAGGAGAAATGAGATTTAAAAATAAAAAATAGCATTAAAATAGCCGTTAGTTTCAGGCAAATTTTAAGTTCCATTTTAGTGGCTAATGGGTAGAACAACTGCACGCAGCACAGATGCTCAATGTAACTGAAAGATTCTAAGGGTGAATACGTATCAGAAAACGCAGCATTTCGAAGGTCTCCCACATTGTGGATGGTCATCCACGGCCAGGTTCCAGACTACCAGGCTAAGTCTGGTGAGGAAAGCGGGTATTCGATGATTGGAGATGCACAGGACCTAGGAGCAATTGTTGCAAAACCTATTTCCAGCAGTCAGATCTCTTTTAGCTGAAATAAAGATGTTTTTTTTTATTGTTTATAGGTTCGCGTTTGACCACTATCTCACCTGATGGAAAGCGACAATGCGGTCGACGATGGGGCGCGCTTACCTAGAAGTAACCTTTCGTTCACTCCTGACTTAAAGATTCCCGGATTGTAGATGATGACTAGTTCCAGCGTTTACCAAATTACTTCAATACGTCCATAAATAAATCTCAACAAACTTGCAATAAAAAGCCCAATAGAATTGAAAAATAAACTGCCGAGAAACCCTTCTGTAATGTAAATTGATTTGTCCTACAAAACTTTTTTATTGAAACGTGTGAACGCGGAACCCGGCCTACTTTGGCGCTATATTTTTAACTTAACCTTTATTTGGTAAGCAATGAGATGAGGATCTCGAGATAAAAAGTGCTATACTTATTTAATTGAAGGAGAACTAAGAGCTTGAAAAAGAATACCAATAGCATATATTTATTATACACTTCATTCACGAGCAGTGGTGGCTAAGTGGCTTCGTGGACCTAGCCCAATACCTTGTTCTCACGAGATCTTGGCCCTCCACTCCGCCAAAAGCAGGAATAGATAGAGGAACTCTTATGATTATAAGAGCGATGAAGCAAGGTGGTCACGACCCTCACACATTGAGGAGTACAACGCAAAGAGGAGGATGGATATTTTATTACTTTTTTTTTTATCGTGCTTGTTAGTGATCCTATGTTTTCTTCTACTTCTTATACTATTACGTTTCTACCTGTAAGAATCTGTAATTGACTCATTGTACTCCCCTAAAAGTTCTGGATGGTATTTATGTATATGTATATATTTAGTTTATTAAATTGTATTTATATTATACTAGCTTCTGCCCGCGACTTCGTCCGCGGAAAATTTGCCAGACAAAAGTTGTGATGGCTCGGTTAATATCCATGTTATATAAATAATTTATAGCCTATGTCACTCAGGAGTGAAGCAGCTTTCTATTGTTGCTAAAATTTTTCCAATCGGACCAGTAGTTCCAAAGATTACCTCTTACAAACAAAAAAATAAAAAAACAAACTTTACCTCTTTATTATATCAGTGTAGATGTATGATTTATATATCTTTTTAAGGATATTATATTTTGAGATGATGAGAAACCATGAATAATAAGCTAATCCAGCAGGATCTTCACGACCTTCAGTAATCATCATCAGCCTTATTAATGTTCCAACTGCTGGCACTCTTGCCTCCTCTCTAGGAGAGGGAATGGGCCATAATCCACCACGTGTGCCCAGCGCGAATTGGTGGATGTCACATCTCTTCGATTTTTTTATTCTGGGACATGCCAGTTTCCTTACGATGTTTTCCTTCACCGTTTTGATAGCAGTAGTGATGAAATAAATTACACAAAGTAATGCACCTGGCTGGGTTTAATCCCGCGGCCTACACCTCGTAAGTCGGGGCCTTTACCACTAGGCCACCACTGCTCACTGAATGGCCGTACTGGACTATAAATAAGAGTTGGGAGGTAAATATTAATAAACCTATCCAAGGTCAAACCTGGATAGGTATTGAACAACTTACTTATCTATGAGTATAATAACAAAATACAAAAAATAAAAATCTCAATAGCACTTTTTAGGTCGACAAATTGTAATCTAATACCAAAAATTCAGTTTCTTAGGACTAGAACACCAGTTCATTAAATAAACGTTCCGAAAAAGAAAAATAAATCACAATGAAACCATTTAAAACGTAGTATAATATCTCATTACTGCTGAAAATGCGTACCAAGAGCGACCTCATTTTGAAAATTTAGGCGTTCCACAGACGAAGCAACTTTGATTTGTTGCGGTAATAGGCAACTCACAATAAAATTAGCGGCTTATAACAACTTTTACCGTCTTCAACACTTCAATTTCCTTATAAATCCAGTTACTACTCCTACTTTTTTCTCTGTCCATGCAGTAAAGTTGTAGAACTCTCTTCATCCGAACATTCGAGAGTTGAAATTTATTTTACAGTTCAAAGGAAAGAATCAATTTGACAGTTAAATGTAAGAACACTAACTTACTTGTAAAATAATTATAGATTTATCATACATAACCTTATTTTTAGTTTATACTATACCCAAAATGCATGTTAGTATTTTTTGCAAAGAATCAGCATACTAAGTTTATTTATTTATTTATTGAAAAAATTTATTATAAAATTTTTACAGAAGCGTCCAAGGCGATGCTATAACCAATACTAAAATACATAATAATGTTCTAAAATTAATTAGAATTATATATATAAAAAAATGATGTAAAATAATGAGCATTTTAAACGACTTGTGAGTACTACGCATGACCCAAGGGCTGGCCTTTACCTTAGGCTGAGAAAAAGCTTGCAAATTTCTTTCTTTTCCTATTGCACAAAGTTATATAACTGTATCATGAAAAATCAATAAGTTATTAGCTTATGTTACACTGTTAGACATAGATCGCCTCCAAGTATCACCACAATGAAAGGTCCTGTGTTTCTCGCATTCATCGAATTCCTGCAACCTTGTATGTATATAAATATTAAAATAAATATAAATAAACTTTCATATAAATTCAAGAAACACCTGTAACAATATAGCAATTTAAATTGTAAGTTTCAGTGAACGACAATAGTTTTCAGTAGCTATATTATGCTTTGGTCACACGAGCAAACGGGCCGAATGAACTAATCGACCGAACGCTTATCTTTACAACTTGTTTACATCACTGTCTCGGCCGAGCAACATCTTTCTGTCTCGGTCTTTACTCGTCACGTGTGAACATGGCGTTACTGTCAAAATCAATTCCAAATTGTCGCAGGAACTGACTTTGTGTCTTTGTCATGCTGTTAGTTTCCGCAATCGGCGACCGCAACACGTAGACCGACTACACTGCCTCTCTGGCCCCCAATCACTCTATGCCAAAATCACTCTGGCCCCCCACAATACCCTGAATCAGTCTTGCTCAACATCAATAGTTGCAAACGTAAACTGCAGGCCTAGCCAAGTTATAACCACAACAACACACTGTTAGCTACAATCCGGGAATCTTTAAATCAAGAGTGAATAGGTTACTTCTAGGTAAGCGTGCTCCATCGTCGACCGCATTGTCGCTTTCCATCAGGTTAGATAGCGGTCAAGCGCAAACCTATAATCAATAAAAAAAACCTTTTCGCGTCGAATGCTTTTCTACAATCAGTAACGCCTTGGCATAAGTGATTTTAGAAAACGATAACTTAGTACCCATACTGACACGTTTAAGTTGATCGCCCGTTCCCTTAGAGCATGTAATAAATGCTCTAAGCCCGTTCCACAATATCTTTAAAAAAAACGTACAATTTTGACAATGGCGAACGTTCCTACAAATGTCAAACTGGTTTTTAACGGGATTGTCATAATTATAACTTGACTACCATTTATATTTTAAAATTACAAGAGGAATCGATGGCATTTAGGGCCCATTGGTCTCTCTAAATGGGGCCCAGGGTCTCTCCAACTGCGGCCCAGGTTCTCTTCCCGATAGGAAGGCTTGGCCCCAGTGCGAAAGGCAAAAAAGGAACGGGGTGGAGTGTTTAGTCAGTAAAAGACTGAGACTATTTCCCGCTCCGCCCAAGAGCGGCATTCGTCATTGGATGATTTTTACCCACTATAAAAAAGCGATATATCGATAAACGTAGTAGAAACGATGATATTCCATTCTATCGTTTTGAATGATGTGTAAGTCTGACCACGGGATTTAACGTTGGGATCATTTCGTTCCCATACAATTGGTTATTTTTCTAGTTGCGTTAACGATTGTAGATTATCAGCTTGGTCTACAGATTCATTTTTTTAATATAAACTTTTGCGAAAACCTTAGAAGCTCCGTCTGTAGAGAGCCTAAAATAAAATGTTACAATTATATTACACCGAATAATTATTTCCAAGAAAAAATAAAACTTAAACTACACTTATTTAATGAATAAACTTAGTCCTTCAAATAAATTGTTAAGACTTCGAAACTCTACGTAATTGATTTGATCACTTAGATGTTTCATTAAAAAAGTTTTTATTTTATTAGAAAATAAATTTTCTTATCGCGATTTGTAGGTGTTTTCGATAAACTAGTTCAGGCACGTGTAAATCAAAAACATCACGCTTGACTACAAGAAGGGTCTAAAAGAGCTGTTTCCTAATTAGGAAATCCCGGTGTACGGCAAATATCCACCCTTACGTTGTTGAGACATCTACTGTCCGGACTAAGCGTTTTGCCTCGTCGTGTACACCACGTACATCGAGGGCTGGAACAGTTTTCCGGCTGTAGTGTTTCCGTCCGATTATAATTTAGGTATCTTCAAGGCTAGAGTGAATAGGCTCTTAATGAACTAGTGCGCCTCATCAACAAAGATTGCATCACTGCTTATCATCAGGTGGATCTCAGTCAAGCACTAGTTTATAGCAACTAAAAAAAAGTAGCACTTCTACATCTACTCGTAATTACGACGAGTTGTAGAATAAACAAATCTTCAGCTACTTTTTTGACGGGGGTGGCAGGCGGACGCCTCCTTCAGCGAAACAGTAATGCTAGTAAAAGAGGAAGTCGACCGCATAAGGCACCAGCGCTCACACCTCAGACGCCGCCAGGATTCTGATTCTGATTTTAAGCGGACGACGAGCAATGAGTAACGTCTGATCGTCGAAGCCCTACAAAAAGGTCGAAGCCTACTGGGGTCAAGAGGTTTTTTTATGGTGGGAAAAATCATCTAACGACGAATCCCGCACTTGGGCGTGGCGAGAAATAGTGTCACACTCTTACTGACTAAACAACCCACCCCATTCCTTCTTAGCCCTTATACCGGAGTCGAACATTCCTTTCAAAGGCCAGAACGGGCCTTAGTAGGCTTCGGCCCTGCAGTGAGGCCTCTACATTTGCTGACAACTCATTGAGGTGCGCGGGAACAGAGCGCGCCATAGACGGCCTGGCTAGGTCTGGACCATTACCAGATGACCTGACTGCGAGCTATCCATTACTCGCCGTAACAAAAAGGGTCTAAAAGAGCTATTTCCTAATTAGGAAGCTGCTCGTAATGACGAAGAGTTGTAGAACAAACTAATCGACAGCTTTTTGTGACAGGGGTGGCAGGCAGTTGCCTCCTAGTCATCATCATCATCAACCTTTCACCTCGGTGCCCGGGGTCCGCTTTCCTGCCTAGTCGCCTCCACTTCGCTCGGTCTTTTGCGTCCTCTGCCTTAAGCCCATTAGCACGCATATCGTCCCTTCGTCTCCTAGTAATGCTAGGAAAAGAGGAACCTAACCGCGTAAGGAAACGGCGCTCACGCCTCAGATTCCGCCGGGATTCCGATTCCGATTTTTTTACTGTTACCCCGCGCGCCGTTTGGACTTGCAAACCGTAAGAACCCTGTAAAAGCTACTGTACTGGGGTCAAAGGTTCGCGTCTGAAAGGAAGGCTCTGACCCGCGTATAAAGGCAACGTAGGGGAGGGGCGTTATTTAGTCAGTAAGAGTCTGATACTATCTTCTGCTTCACCCTAAGGCGGGAGTTGTCATTGGATGATTTTTACCCAACATAAAAAAGCTACTTTTTACTTTTGACCGATTACTTCGTTACCTTATTATAATTTTATTAAAACTTACAAGGTATAGATACAGACTAAAAATAATAATATGTGCAATCGAGTAGAAAAAACAACACATAAGGCAAAAAAAAATTCACCCACTTCGGTGTTACACCGGGGTTCTGGGAATAAGGCAAGGAAGGCACGGGGTAGGTTCTTTAGTCAGTAAGAGTCTGACACTGTTTCCCGCTTTGCCCACGAGCGGGATTCGTCATTGGACAGTACATAAAGTAAAAAAATAAATGACATAAGCAATTGTTATTGCTATTAACAACTGTTATTGGAGTAGTCACACCCGGCTCAATTGCCAAACAAAGTTTTCTGGAGAGATGACCGCGTACCGAAAAATGCAGCGTTGGAAGGCCTCCCGCAAGATGGACCGATGACGTGGTGAGGAGTGTGAGACGCACAGGATCGAACTATATGGTGAAGCCACAGCTGTGGACGACTTTCAGCTGAAACGATGATGATTTATGATTTTTTTACTTTTTTGTTCATTCTAATCGATAAAAAGGATTCTGACTGACTGTGAGTAGTCAAGACCGAGTGGTAAAAGCCCTGACTTAAGAGTCGAAAAATACTTTGTGTAATCTATTTTATCATCACTGCTGTCAAAACGGAAAAGAAAAACATTTTGAAGACACCGGCATGTCATAGAACCAAAAATTTACACATCCACCAACTCGCACTGAGCCCGCGTGGTGGATTGCAGCCTATTCCCGCTCCTGTAGAGGTGGCCTAGTAGTGGAAACATTGTAATACTGATGCTATGCTATGTTAAGAAACGACATAGAAAAAAAAAACCGATAAAATGAGTATGTCATGTATCATCACAAAAAGTATCATCACAATATATCAGAAAAGATTTCCTAAATGTAAACTCTAAGCTTAAAAATCAAATGAAATCACAAGCGCGTTTTGTGGTACAACGTTAAACACTGTACCATCACAACGATGCCAAAACACGACCTTACTCGGGTAAACGATAAACTTTTTAATTGGTTACTAAATACTGTCCCACTTAACACTCTGAACATAACAAAACACTAGCAAACTTATGAATACAGATAACACACAAAAGTTTCTCCATGTTATTGTATGTAGCTCACACAATACAAACGGACTACTAATAAAAGGGATTGAAGCCCTATTTACTCAGTAAGGAAAATCGTGACGACACATACATAATACACTCTCGTAAAACGATGAAATAATCTTGTTATGTTCACAAAAATCCCTGGTGTCCGTAAACACGATGTCAAAAGAGTTTGTATTAAAAGAGGACCAAAGACAAGAATTCTTTTGTGGTTCAAATTTAAAAATATGCAGCAGTGCACACGGTAGTGGTATGCTGCGCTCAGCTTGAATCGTTCGAGAATGTCGACTGAACGCATTTTCATTTTCAGTCGTCGCTTTGCCGCCGTGGAGTGAGCACGCGTCGCCGCCGAACGAATCAACGGACCAATTCCGATAATTGTCGAATAAACGTGAGCTTATTAATTGGATTTACAGCGGTGTGATTGAGAAACAAGACGATTTACATAGATATTGTATCGGTAAACGTGTTTCGATTAACCTGGACGTTTTTAATTATGAAATTTAAATTTTTGTATGTGATGTGGTTGACATTGTGAATTATATTTTTTTTTTGTGTTTAGTGTTGTTTTGTGAGCATGGTAAGTGGTAGTCTGTACTTTTATATATTCACTATCAAATTTAATATTATAAAATATGACTATAATACAATTTCTTGTTTGAAGCAAAACAATTTAGAGCTTCATTCATATTTTTGATTTTTGATTTGAAAGTGTCGCCAAAGATGTATTTCGTATGAAATTATTAACACTGACTTTGACATAAAATTATATAATATTTTGACAAAATAATCTTGATTGATTTCTACAGAAAATTTTCAAGGTACTTTGTAATAAGATTCTTCAGCGTCCGTTCTCAAAAAAACGGCAGTTAGGTAGGGACTAAAATCTATAATTTTTCGTTAGGTCCTTGCAAAAACTTCCACCCTTCGCCGTTATTATTAATGTACAAAACTTATCTTAATAGTTGTCGGCACAACCTAAAAATAATAATATGTCATTTTTTGTATCACCCCCAAGAAAATACCCGAGTTTTTGGAGGATTATATGAAGACATGGGTTCAAGGCTCAGGGGTTTTTAAAGCAATATGTATTATTGGGTTTTTTGGTAGTCTTGGCAGTTTGTTATAAAAATTGAGGATTTATATTTCTGGTCCTTTTCCGGTTTTTATTTCTGGGTTTTTTGGAAAAATACCTAGTGTCATTGCTTTTCTTAAAAAAAGAACTTTGCTTTCTGTTCCTTTTTAGCTTTTCATGGATAGATAGACAGATAGATATACTCTTTATTGTAGGTACACCATAAATACAAAGGTAGGAGGTAGGTTTTTTGCCCACACTAAAAATGGTTAATGACACACACCACTTGTATCTATATTTGTTTTTTGACGTTTTCCCATGTTTTTTTTTTTCATTTTGTTCCATTTGTACGATTGGGAAAAAAATATTCAAGATTAGCTTTTTTTTTTCTTTTTTTTCCTAAAAACATTGTCTCACACTTTGTATTTCTTCTACAACATGGGTGTAAGTTCACAAACATGTAAATACACATACAAAAGACACCCAGAGTCAAAACAACTATCTGAAGGCTATACATTAATTTTATCATCACATAGTTGTAATGGTCCAGAAAATAGTCTTTAACTTTGAAGTTTGCTCAAATTGTTGATATTGAACAATGTAGACTGAGTTCAAATTAGTTGTAGGAATATATCAAACATAGTTTCAACAAATTAGATTTGGATAAGTTTTAGTTGTGTGTGTGTAATATGTGTGTGTGTAATGTATATTTTGTATTATTACTAGTAGGTAGTATTTTAACCGGTCAGTGGGTTGTCTTAGGGGCAGATTTTATTCCTGGAATAAAAAACGTTCTACTCGTATGTGCTATAGCATTAGCACATACAAGTAGAACGCTTTTTATGGATAAAAGTCCAGGATAAAATGTTCTATCATTTGAGATCAAAGTTTGTTAATAAATACAATCATAAACCAATCGTCTTTATTGATAAGCATATTTATATGATTGGTAACACTTACGTAAAATTTTACTGAATAATTTAAATACTTATTGAATAGGTAATTTGCTAGTTTTTTTTTTTTATTATAAAGAAAAAAGTTAAGTAAAAAGATCGTAAATTGATTTTTTTTAATACACTAATTAAAAAAACATATATTCGTAGGTACAAAGATATTCAAATTAGGAATACCGTTTCAACACAATAAAATAATGAGTTCTGTCAACCTAGTTATACCAGAGGGACAGATTTTACTAGGACTGACAGCAATTATACCTAAAACAGACATTCAATTAACACCGTTAGTTATACAATTGATAATGCTATACTATTTAATGTATATTAATTGAATCACGGAAATTATTAGGCAGTAATTGATTAAACAGTTTCAATTAGAGGTAACACAATACTTGAGTAGTGGTTTACTGTAAGTGCTATGTAGGATGTAATTTACATTGATTTTGACAGAAATCTTATTAAAGAGATGCGTTATACTAAGTTACTAGCTTCTGCTTGCGACTTTGCCTGCGTGAAAATAGGGAGTAAATTTTTGTAAATTGTGTCTAAGTAATCGGATATTACATTTGATATTCATCTAAAGCCTTCTGGGGCCAAGGGTCGAAGCCTCTTGATGCGAAAGCGCATTACCGGGGACCTTGAATCGAGGCTAAGAAAGAACGGGGTAGGTTGTTTAGTCAGTAAGAGTCTGACACTGTCTGCCGTTCCGCCCAAGGGCGGGAGTCTTGGATGATTTTTACCTACAAAAGACTTTAATAGTCTTTTTTATGGTAGCACTAGCAAGCACTTTTGAATAAAATTATCAACTATTTTTACTCACATTCACATTATAAACTTTTTTTGACATTCAATTTAAACAATTATTGTTGAGATGTTGATATGTTAAAAAAAAAGTGAAGCTAAGATGCACAATTGCACATAAAATACACCGTTCACAATAACATTAAAAATTTAAGAAAACCTTTTTTTACAATGCGTTCAATTGATTATGAATTTTATTGCGTTGGTGGAATGACAAATGACTGCTGCAGTAAATAGTTTTTTTTTTTCATTGCTATCGTCTGCGTTCAAAAATGCAAGTGTAGGGTATCTATCTAAGTGTAGGGTATGACGTCATTAGAGTTAACTCCAACCTTAAATTTGAATAAATATAGCCTAGGGGTTGCGGAAATCCGATGGACTCAAGATGCATAGGACCGTTCATTGTAGCGACGCTTGGAGGAGATCTATATCTAATACTGTATGACTTTCGGCTGTAATGATGTTGAAGTGCGTTGCCTAAGTCAGAATAGAAAACTTGATGAAAGGTTTCACGCTCCTTTCCCCCCAGAAGTTTGGGCTATGCGTTGATATGTCAATGAATCGGTTTCTCCTTGGTCTTTACCTATGACATTGCCATTTTTTAAAACGAGTTGCTTTGAAGTATTTTGATTTGTTCTTTAGATTAACTTGCAATTAAAAGTTCAAATAAGTTTTATATTAAAAGTACGTTATTCTTTTCCAAAATTAACTAGTTATTTATTGTTTTTTTATTGTTTTGTAATTTCTGTGATATCTAGATATACATAAATATGTCGGAGAAAGTCATTAATACTGATGCTTGAGACCATACTTGAGACATAGTCAAAACGATAATGACGTCACATTACTTTGACAGAAAGAACTGAGTTTTGTTTATTGTCGATAGGTTCGCGCTTGACCTAGCATCAGATAGCTCTCACCTGATTTAAAACGACAATGCGGTCGATCCCACTGCTGGGACTCACGCTCTAGACGATTAGTAATCCAAAAAAAAACCAAGCGGGCTCTGTGCGGGTTGGTGGATGGCACATGTCCTTCAATTTTTTATTCTAGGACATGGCCGGTGTTTCTCTTTAACTTTTTGAGAGCAGTAGTGCTGAAATAAATTACACAAAGTAATGTGTCTGGCTAGGTTTGAACCCGCGTCATACAATCTCCCTATCTGAAGCCTACGTCATAGTAAATCAGTTGTGTGGGTTGAAATTATTTGTTTCTTACTCGTTCAATCGTTACACACTCTTCACCTACACATATGTTCTTCAGAGAAGTTTACTCTGATCGGTATTTTGTATCGAGATATAAATAAGGTACATAAATAGATAGATAGATATACTCTTTATTGTACATCATAAACAAAACTTGGTACATAGGACATTTAAAATACACACTTACATACACATACAGATACGTACATATTCACTCGTATCCATTTTTTATTTTTTTTGAGGTTCGTAAATTATCTTATAACTCCCACTCTGTGCTATGCTAGAGGACGGTTTCAGATACTGACTAAATCCTCCGGTGTAGCTTCAGTTACTCATTTCTAACTGTAACGATATGAGAAGTTTGTATTTTTCCATTTTGTATGTTAATTTTTTGTGATCTTTTTATGTCATATCATAACAATAATTTTAATGTCCAATTTATAGTGTAAGCTGCGCATACCTATAATAAGACTTGCATACCAGTGTATTGTGATTTTTAAATATTATTTTATTGATATTCCTGTATGCAATGCTGTTGGTGTGCCAATAAATAAGTTGTAAGTTTGAGTCAGATAACTGGTCAACTAAGGGGTATCTTCAAGGGGTATCAAGGGGTATCGGTTATTGCGCATTTAAGGTCGACCGTCATGACGTTTCAACTTGTGTTACGAAGATTATAACCAACTTCTAGTCTTTATTGTAGGGTGTGATCGAAGCGCAATCCCGTAGTAAATAGTCCAACTAATTTGCAGCATAAAATAATACCCTACACCAAAACTAATGTCAGAACTCAGGTGATTTCCGGACCAGAAATACTCGATAAGCTTCAATCAAAGTCATGTGCGCTTAATTAAAATGAGATGTTCACGTTCGAATCGAAAATAACTGGAGAGCTCTCCGGGAGCTGTCAATACGGCGTCAATTGTCGACGACAAAGCAACAGCTGGCCCAATTGGTGATTTAATAAAATGAGGATATAACAGTCACTTCGTATTCTGAATGCTTGCAATTTTCCACAAGAGGATTGAGCGGAGTGAATTTTGCTTTGAAGTGTATACCAAGCATCGATATACTCGTATATGTACTACGCACTAGATTAGGCGTACTGTACAGTCATTTTACTTTACTTTTGTTTTTTTTTTTGTTGGAATAATCATCCAATGACGAATTTTTTGAGCTGTGCGGGAAACAGTGTCAGACTCTTACTGACTAAACAAGCTACCCCGTTCCTTCCTTGCCTTAGTCCCAGAGCCCTGCTGTTACGCCTTTGCATCACGCTGAAGGGCCCTTACAGTTTGCTGACAATTCCTTGAGGCGCGCGGGAACAGCGCGTGCTTCGACGACTTGGGCTTGGTACGGACTGTTACCAGACGACCGGTCGGCGGGCTACCCATAGCTCGCCGTCTGTAAGCCCGCGTCACTTTACTTAACTTAGGTGGTCTGCAGGCTATGTACTTTTACGTTGATGACATTAGTGCAGTTTTGATGTTCATGCAGTGTGACAGAGCTGTAAGTTTTAATAGTTTTGTTAGACGACATAATGCCAATGAAGTGCTGCAGCTGGCTTTGGTATTAAGTTTTTAGTAGGTATTTTGCCAAATAGTTCCTATGAATGTACTTGTCTATGGCTAGGATACAAGGCTGAGAATCAGTATTTTTCATAACGGAAGGTCCAATCTGGACTTCACGACATAGATTATTTTAGTGTGGCAGCTAGTGTTATATTGCTTTTTTATTTTGAAGACTAAGTTAGGAGTGGGTTTCCCTACTGGAATGTGCGTTTCCAGATAACTACAAACTAGGGGTCTTTAAGTGAAGAGTGAATAAGTTACTTCTAGGCAACCATGTTCCATCGCGCACCACATCATGTGGTTCGAAAATGTATAGTAAGGGGAGATATATTGGTGATATAAGTAATTTGATCATACTTTTAAAACACAATACCATACCGGTTTCCTACTCATGATGTAGGTATTATGAGTATGAGGATATCTATTTCCTCACCCTCGTAACAACTCCCTAGCGCTGCCTCATGAATGAACTAGCTTGGAACTGTGTACTCTTTAAAAAAATATCATCAATTTACTTATATCATCAATATATCTCCCCTTACCCTATGGTTAAATATTGCTAAGATCTTATCAATCATATTAATTTAGGTCAAAAATTGTCACCCGTATGACGAATCTTTACTTCATCGAAGAAATGTAAAGTAGTTTTCCAATAAACAAATGGTATTACATATTTACGTTTTTATATTAATTTACGTACGAACGAACGTAAAAGGGTTTTACATAAATAGTCCTGAATTTATCGAATTGTTTTGTAAGAAAAAGAGATGAAAAAAATAAGATAATTGAAATACCAGTTAATTCATAAATACCGTAGAGTTATGAGATATATAAAAAAATCACTTTATATACATTAGTATTATTTATGTTCTTCTTTTCGTGTCGATTTGACTCAATTTTTTTTCGACCAATATTTGGCCACCTAGAGAGCTCTTTCGTTGGCCTCATACAAGTCATTAAAGGTGCAGGTAGTATCGTACGCTAAGCAGAAAAGGAGTTGACGCATATCCTGTAAAGGGGATCCACGCATTATTTGTGTTTAAAACACCAAAGGAAAACATAGTAAGGAAACTATCATGTCCTAGAACCAAAAATTTCGAAGACATGTGACATCAACCAACCCACACTTGGTCCGCGCGTTCCTTCTTCTATAGAAAAGGCCTGATTCCCAGCATTGGGAATATTATAAGGCCGATGCTGTGCTAGTATTAAATAAAGGTAACAGAATTTACTATTAAAAATCAACACCTAGAATCAAATATTCCATGACATGTGCCATCCACCAACCCACACTGGGCTTGCGTGGTAGATTACAGCCCATTCCGTCTCCCAGAGAGAGGTTGATGCTATGCTATGCTCCTTAAGTATATTAAAAAAAAAACTCAAAAGGCCAAGGACAAAAGAATAGGGACCAGAAAATTATAAAAAGGTAAAAGTATTTTTATTTTCTTTATAACCTGTAAAATCGACCAGTGGGACTGTCTTTATTTAGCCTAAGAGATACCAAAGTAGAATATGCTTTAGTTGGATAAAACGACGTACCGGTGAATAGAAGACTGCATTGCGACTCTAAGGACCAATTATTTTATTGCTCCGTTAGACTTAACGGGTTATGATAAAATTATTACGACTTAAAATAAATTTCTAAATGAAATTTCAAATACTTTTAAAACTGAGATCTATTTTAATCTATTCGGATAAAAGTTTTCATTGAAATTCATGATTAACTTAGCAAATTGTTTAATCTGACTCAATTTCTTCTTTCATTTATTTAATTGTAAGTTTTTAACTACCTACAATTTGTTAAACAAATTACATACAAATATAAGGAATAATAGGGATGTTATTCGTCAAATAACTTCTTTTGATATGGACTAATGCTTACGTTTAGCGACAATCTCACCTGGTGGTAAGCATGTAGTGGCCCTTCAGAATCGAAGTCTCCTGGAGCCGAAGGTTGGTGCGCAAGCGTTATACCGGGGCTCTGGGAATAAGGCAAGGGATTAACGGAGTAGGTTGTTTAGTCAGTAAGAGTCTGACACTGTTTCCTGCTCCGCCCACGAGCGGGAATCGTCATTGGATGATTTTTACCTACCATAAGAAAAAACTTGGTGATAAGCAATGATGCGGCCTACGATGAAGCACGCTTACCTAGAAGCAACTTAGTTTCTCTTAAATTATATTAGTATATGTGCCCTAGAATCCTGCGAAGCGACTCTAATATTGTATGATATAATCTCCTTAGCGTGTCTATGCCAAATCTAGTTAAATTTCTTGCCCGACCCAGTATTCGACCACGGCAACATAAATAGGTAACTAGATATAAAGTAATAAAAATAATGTACAAAATAATTTCGATCTGTCTCAGTTGGGTAACAATTTGCGTCTTATGACAGGTTGACATGACAAATATGTTTTTCTGTCACTTTTAGAACAAAAGAGAAAATAATATGAACTCATACATTTTTGTATGAGTTGGTTGCTAACCACTTTATATATTATGTTAGAGACTAGCAAGTCGACATTGCTTTGTATGGTTTTATTAGTGAACTTGTTAGAAACAACATAGTCAAACCCTGATTGAATTTTTACAACTTGACAATATACGGCGATGTTATTAAAATATTTTTATGTAATATTATTTAATGAGTTATACATAAAAATAAACAAGCCGTTAAAATTTTTCTTTTTTTTTTACACGCATTTTTATTATTTATATACTTTGTTTGCTAGTTTGTAAACATACCTCTATTAGGTATATAGGTATATTTACAAATTGCCAATATTATAATTTTTGACAATTTGTGTTATAGGTACCCATAGACAATTTTGTAAGTAAAGCTCTATTTTTTTATATTTCTTACTACATTAAAATTACTCTTATATCGTAAATGTATTCACTACATCTAAACTCACATTCAGGAGACAACAAGACATGAAATAATTATATTATGTAGACATACAAATAATTATTTCGTGAGACACGTAGCGCAACAATCAAGCGCTCAACCACTGTGTCAACCTTACTGAATTGTTAATTAATGATTTTAATTAAATTACGTTACGAATAACACCCCTTTTGCTGTAATAACAATTTGCACTTCCTTATTTCTTGAAATTTAATTCAAAAATATATTTCTGGGAGAAAATATGCTGCAACGTATCAAAAGACCAATTTTACAGTTCTTAGTATCCGGCTCGAAGGACCAAAGTTTTAGTCACACTTTAAAAGAGGTCAAGGTCAAAACTAAGTTGAGGTTGAGGAAGTTATTGTATCCAATATTGTTCAGTAACCCTTTTTATGGGTCAACTTTAATGGGAGCACGAAACACAGAAACTTACATTTAATTGACAGCTTGATTGACTTCGCCGGAACGTGCCTGTGGATTGATTTCAGTTGGTGTACCGACGGTTTTTCTTGGTTTGTATAATTGTGTTTGTTGGAATAATGGAAACCTATTAAATGGAAAGTTTTGTTTAAGATTGTTTAATAGGTATTAAGGTATTTGATAATTTAAATCCACGCCGATTCCGATACCCGCACCCAGTAAATATTTGTAATGCCTGCAGATAAGTGATTTGTGTCTGGGTGTCTTGTGTACATTTTAACATGTTTGCATGCATACCCATGCAACCGGAGTCATTCGTACAGTTAGGTAAATTATTAACTATTGTCTCACTATCTCGTAAATGTAGATATCACATAGGATACTGCTTTATGTTTAGCTGTCGGTCCTAAGTTTACTCAAGCTGTATTATTGGATTTCTACAATTTTTAGTTAAAGCTCAGAGGCTTGATTTGTATTTGTTCGTTAGAAAAATTCCATTGAATAGGACTTAAACATTTTTGGAAAAAATTTAGGTTTATCAGGAACTACTAAGTGCCCGAATTCTAAAGGTACACCAATCTAACTTTTCTGAGTATACAAAAGTAATTACTTAGTTCCACTAAATTATAACCAATATTTTAAGACTATTCCTGCAATAAATCATAATAATTCCTAATAACAATAATTTACTCGAGAAACGGAACTTAAAATATCATTTCATTTGATTAAGTCAAATAAATCATCGGATAAATCGACTCTGATAAAGATATATCGGCTAATAATACCCATTAATGGAAACATTAATGAACCAATAAATGCGGAGTAGACCTTTCAAGGAATCGCTGACCATTGTTATATAGTAATTTTGGTTGTACTTAATATATTTCATATCGGAAGGTAAATAATAACGGCTAGGATACTCAATAATCAATAAGTATGTTGTTTTCAGATGATTCACAAAACTGTTCAATTTTTTTTGAGCCCCAAGCGAACGCAGGCGTTCGCACACTTATTTCTCTTTAATTGTGTCTGTAATTACGTTAGTCGAAAGGTTAAGAACCATTTCTGCTATAATAGAAAGATTTACATTCAAATAAAGAAGAGAATTATTGTGCCAGGTACTAACAACAATTACTTATAAAGATTTGGATAATAGATTAACCCTAGTTAAAACAAGATTATGATAGTAAATCGAACGAACAATAATTCACCCGAAGCTCTATCAGATTGTAAATTAATCCTCCGAATACCATAATTAGAGACACGATAGAAAAAAACAATAGGTGTGCGAACCCCGGCGTTGGGGCTAAAGAGTATAAAGTTTTTATTTCAAAAACTGAGAGCAGATACTTACGGTTAGGCCTATTCTCATCTAATGCGTAACTTCATAGACACGACACGACGCTGCCGCTTCGTCAACTGAGTTTCATAGTTTGGTATGCTTCATAGCTACACGCAGGTGTAAACCAAGCGTATAATGATGTATCGGTTGACAATAGGCCTTGGTTAGATTTATTTTATTAATTATTACCTATTTAACTTCAACAATCAGCCACATATTCCCAATTATGAGCACTACACATGTGAAATATAATTACCACTTCACGGAATAACGACCTAAATAACCAATAGCAAAATTAGAATAAATTAATTATTCAGTTAACTATTATATAATTATGCAAAACTGTTTAGATTTACGCAGAAATTTAACTCATTACGTACTTATTATAAATACCAACGTATATTTCTGGTAGCCAATCTACCTACATATAATAAAAAACGTTTCGTATTTATTTTGGCCATACATTTTTTATACGACAAGTAATACAGGGGGCTGTATAGAAACAGTTTTGTTCGTGGAAGTACAGAAAAGGTACCGAAGGACCAGTTTTGAAAACCTTCTATACGCTTAACGCATTTGATGGCTTCATACTCCAATTTTAGAGGCTATATAATAGTGCCAACTTCTACTGTTCAAACGACGCAGAGTGCATGTTAGTTTTATTTTAATAGTTTATTAAAACTTTATATACTAATAAAGCACTCAACACAAAAGCGGGCACATGCTTTAGGTGTTTCCTACCAGTTGACATAACAGAAATATAACATGGCAGGAATCAAATACATCTATGTCATCTATCTTTAATTGGTCCATATTGCCTGAAGTGGCTACCATGTACTGTAAAGCTACGTGGTAGACGGATGACTTGGTGAAAGTAGCGGGAAATCCGATGGATATGAGATGCACAGGACCGGTGATTAAGGCAGAAAGCAGACGCTTAGAGACCTACGTCTGTGGACCTCTTTCGACTGAAACGATGAATTAATGAGTCTAAAAACTATCACTATTCAACCTGAGTAAAAACTGTCATTATTTATCAACCTTGACGAAATTTTCTTGACATGCAAAGATTCAAATATTTAAAGCATTATTTCAAATAAACCTTTGTACGCACTTTTGAAAAGTCAAGAAATCGGTCTCTCAGAAAATATGACTAATAGTCATATTTTAAATCTAATAGTCATATTTTCTGACAGACCGATTTCTTTACATTCTTCACAATTTGCACATTCTAAAGTACTCATTTTTAGAGATCTACGGATCTCTATGGAGAAGAATGTGCAAGAAACTCCACTCTATTTTTAATCATGTTATGTATTACAAATATCTTGGTTACATAATTTTGCTCGCTGCTATGATTTGAGAACAATGTAACTAAAAAAACAAATATAAACATCCGATTTGAGAACCGCCTCCTTTATTAGAAGTTGGTTAAAGAGAACAATGTAATAAATGCTCATAATATGATAGCAATAATAATTGACAATTGATGACAAAGCCTTTTTTATTCAACGTTGCCATCTTCAGTCCCATGCCCAAAATGTATCGGCATAAACTCACCGATTGCAGCTTGTGTATAGGTAAAATGGTTCACGCGTCCATTTTGTCGTAAAGTACACAATGACATGACACTTCAATCAACAGCCTGCGGTAATTCTGGTATTGTGTTCAGATTTCTGATCGGGCTTCAGTAAGTTATAGCCTCTGGCAGTGTCGATATGTATGTAGCAGTTGATTGGCATTTTGATGTTTTATGTGAGAAGGAAAAGTTGTGGCAGTTCGAAACGTATTGCAGTACGAAGTGATGCCCCTTTTCTTCTTCTTCCATCTTTCTCCCCGCCTTTTTCCATGTGTTGGTGATGATCACTGATTTGTTTTTTTGTGAGGTGAACACTATTTAATCTTTCCCTTAAGAATTCCAGGCTTCTTTTGACGGGAGATAACTCCTGAAAAAAGAAACGGATAGCTTGTTAAAAAAAATAGTGAATACACCTACAAACTTTGTGGACATATTTGAATTAGTGATAATTTGATCTTCTTCTCAGTCGGTACACTCTTGTCAGAGTGGTCGTGGTCATCACTCTGGCTCACGATGAGTTATTGTCTTGGTCATGCGGCGCCATTCATTGCGGACTGCAGCTTTCCGGGTGCATTCGTAGACCGAGCACTTAGTTGCGGCCTTGATCTGGTCTGTCCATCTCATTGGCGATCTACCACGTGGCCTGGTGCCCTCAACCCTGCTTTGCACTACGAGACGCTCTATGGAGTCATTACCACGCCGCGATACATGGCCGAAGAAGGTCAAAATGCGCGACTGCACTGTGGACGATAGACGCCGTCTGATGCAGAGTTCTTTCAATATGGAATCATTCGTGCGAAACTCTGTCCATGATACTCCTAGCATCCGTCTCCAGCACCACATCTCCAACGCGTCAACTTTCTTCCTCTCGGATTCACGCAGCGTCCATGTCTCCGATGCATAGAGGAAAATGGGGAATATCAGAGAGTAGACGAGCCTGGTTTTCGTGGACTTGGTAATATTCCTATTGCGCCAGATCTTCTGCATTTTATCCATAGCAGAATTTGATAGATCAAAACTAAAAATAAATATAAATATCAAAGCATAAAAATTCACTGTTCTTGCTCTGGTTGGCAGTGAGACTATCTATTATAATTTTGACAAACTTATTCGCAATTAAGGTGAATGTCCAACTTAATGCTTTATTTTTTTGATAATGTGGTTGTTGACGGAGTACGCTTGCCTAAAATATATTATTTACTTCCAACTTAATCGAGAAGCAAAACCGATAGAGCCCAATAGGTAAGGTTCTCTGAGCTTTGCTTTTTTTGGTCCTTATTTTAGGGTGGTCCTTCTATCTCAATTCCTTGGTGGCATAACGCCCCACCCTTTGTGCGAGAGTATGCTATAAATAAAGGCGACTAGATGTCGAGTGGTCGTACGTGTAGTGGGGCGAAGTTTTCTCTTTATATCGGATAGTCCTGGCCGGTCAGTTTAGTTCTGTTGTTTTTATTTTGTCCGCTTTTTTGGTCGAATGAAAGTTTGGGGACTTCTGTGTTCGGTTTCGGCTAAGTTTTAAGATAATACTGCCGCAGTTGCGTAAAAATAGGACTTCAGTGTATATAGAGTGAAGTTGCACAAACTGGAATAAAGGGTTAGTTGTTGCGTAGTCGGAATTAGGTTCCAGTGCTACGCTGTTGATGCAGTATACTACATTGTTTTTTTTTACCAGCATCTTATGTATAAAGTACGTCTGTAAGGTTTTTTTTAGTATTAACTTTTTATGATTGATAAAATCATACAATGATGAATAGGCGGAGCGGGCAACAGTCTCAGACTCATACTGACTAAACAACCTACCGCGTTTTTTCCTTGCCTTGATCCCAGAGCCCCGGTAATACGCTTTCGAATCCTTGGTCCTAGGAGACGTCTGTAAGGTGATATGGTTTTTTTTATGATAGTTCAAAAACATTCAATGACCAATCTCGCCCTTAGGTGAAGCGGGAAACAGTGTCAGACTCATACTGACTAAACAACCTAGCCCATTCCTACGTTGCCATATATACCAGGGGCCCTAGACAAGTGGCAATCGCTCCGTGTCGAATCCATTTCTAAGTTCGATTTTGCCTTAACGATGTCGACCACAAAATGGTAGACAAAGTGACATCGACTAACATATCGATAAGTCGAAGTGTTGGTTCGATAAAATAACAACTTCTTGGCTATAGTTATCGAATTAAAACGTCCAATTTGACGTATAAACAACTAATAACAATGAGCGAATCGAAAACGTTTGACCACGTGACTTTTCGAAGGCAGATGTCAGTTCCATACATTTGGAGTTTCGAATTTCGTTATCGTTAGTGAGAATGTGACTTTGTCTAAGCCCCCAGGGCCAGAGCCTTCCTTACAGACGCGAACCATTGGCCCCAGTTGGCTTCGTCCTTTTATCAGGGTGTGATTTTTACCTACCGGTTATTAACTTTGTCTAAAAATTACAGTACTATTGAATACTGACAAGAGCTATTTTGTTACTTAACTACTTAGGTTTGTATTATTTTGTTCGGACATTTAATTAATATTTAGTTTGAATAGCCAAAAATGATTTGAATGGCCAAATAGGAAACCGATACGCTATACCATTATCATTAGTTTTAATATGTACACACGAACAAATAACAAACTGTATACTTACCAATTATAAGTTAACTTAGATTCGTTAATAATTTCAATACATTAGAGGTCAGCTTACACTGGAAAAATAGCTTGTTGTGACGGTTGTTCAAAAGCCTTTAGAATAACGATTTGATCGTATCTTTTCATTTCTTTTTAATGACGTGCGTGTCGAGAGATTTCCGTTTTCGGGTTTATATTACTGAATAAATAGTTGTTATTTGAAAATAATATAAGAAAATGGTATTAAGGGAGAATTTTTCTAAATGGCTTACGTGATTAGGGTTGCCAGGCATTCGAGCTAATTCCGGACATAGTTAGATTTTTTGTTTGCGTATGCGGCCAAATTAGATGGTCGTTCGGTTTGTCCGGTTTTTTTTAGTTCGACCATTTTTTTTGACGACCAATCCTTTAGAGAAACTCTTATGGAAACTTCCTACTGTAGTGTTATTAGAATTTTCAACTACTACATAGTTCTAATAAGTTAAACTTTAAATGAAGGTTTGCCTAAGAGCAATAGATTAGCCACCATTTTAATTTCATGGAATATAAAAACGTCATAGACCTGTCAGAATCTGGGTGGCAAAGTTTTATTCGATTTTGCAACTAGTTATAGAAACTTAGTAGAAAAGTAAAGTAAAGTATTCACTTAATGGTAACTTTGTCATCACGTTAATAAAATGAAATATGAAAACGTAACGAGTAAAACGTTTACTAACAAATATTTTTTTGTACTATCTTTTAACCCATTGTTGATAGCATAACCAAATTACGAACCTTTTGTGGCTCTCTTTCTACAATCGAAACGGCTCAGCGTAGTTATCATTAAGTATCATAAAACTGCAGGATTTAGCGATGTTCATTTTAGAAATGATTACATTTTATTCTGAAATTTTGAACAATGTGAACTTAGCTACGAATTTTGTTGAAATTATGTTATTTCCATACATACACAATAATAAAATACAGTACACAATAAACAATATTGTGTACATACATATACAATAGAAAACGAATCAATAGTTTTCTATTAGTATGTTTGAGAGTGTGGTCAAACTGAAAGGGCCCGGCAGGGTCGAAGTCGCTTGGTACCAAGATCTGATGCGAAATCTTAACAATACCTGATACCTGGGATTAAAGCAAGGAAGAAACGGGGTGGATCGTTTAGTAAGCAAGAGTTAGACACTATTACCCGCTCCTCACCGTCATTAGATGATTTTTATCACCATAAAAATAACCCACTTAGACGTTTGCGATGGCTACCGTTTCACGCAGTGTTGACCCTTATTTCAATGTCTTAAGTTTTTATAATTTTAGTCTGTTTTTTCAACGGAAGACTGTAAAGTATATTACAACATGTTACGAATAATTCTAGTGTAGCTGGAACCAAAAACGCTGGCGAAACCACGATAGACAGCTACTGTATAATTATTAGTTTCCGCAGTGAACGCTCTCGTGGATGTAGAAAATTATTCTAAGGGAACACGTTCTTACAACAAAAATATTCTGTAAGCAATTCAGGATATAGTCTACCGATTTACAGTATGGCCGTCGGATCTTGGCGAGGTGAAGTTGTGTGCAAATTTTAGAGCTTGAAAACTCGTTAAAAATAAATGGTTTTTATTAAACATATAAATGAAATTTGCAGTTGTTATTGCTGTTAAAAACTGTTATTGGCATTTTTTTTTAATCATCACTGCTTATTATCAGTTGTGACTTAGGGAGAGTGTGTAATCATAAATTGCACTGTATATATTTTGAAAAACTAAAACTTTAAGAAGTTTTCAGTATTATCATAGTTCTGCATCGGTAACTGCGTTGCTTTACATTTCTGTAATATAAAGCGGAATATAATTAATTTATTTATCAATAAATCCTATTTATAACCTTAAAACTACAGCTTAAAACTATAACTTATAAAACTTATAAAAGAAAAAAAACCTAATGAACTGAACTAAAAATACCTAATCTAATAAAGCGTCAAAAAACTGCTGCCAGCCTTTTCGGCACTTTACCAGTCGACAGCGATGCAGAAGAGTTTTTTGACGCTTTATTAGAACCGGAATCAAAAAAATATCCTCAATATTCCTTTCAATTCATGGTCACACCACATCAGATATTATTTTTCTTTCCCATACGTCCAATTCTACCAGAATGTTCAGAATTGTAAGCAATATTTTTTTACCAAGTACACACGCGCTGAATGATTGCTTTTTTAAAAGATACGCTACAGATTTCTTTTGAAGATACCATGGGGATCTTTTGGTTTCTTTTGAGGGTTGCATTTGTATCTATGTTGTAGCGAAGACAAATGAATGAGTGTGAACTTTTGGTCGAATGGGTTTGTCAGTTTTTCTTTTTGCTGTTATAAAATATCTAGTAACAGGTGAATATTTGGAGTTATTCAAACACCAGGGTTTTTTATGATGGGAAAAATCATCCAATGTCGAATCCCGCTCTTGGGCGCTGCGAGAAACAGTGTCAGACTCTTACTAACTAAACACTCCATAAAGGCTAAACCTTCCTTTCAGAAAGAGACCCTGGGTCCCAGTAGGCTTCAACCCTTTTGCAGAGTCCCTACGGTTTTGCTGACAGCTCCTTGAGGCGCGCGGGAACAGAGCGCGCCATCGACGACTTGGCTTGATCCGGACTGTTACCGGACGACCGCATGGCGAGCTACCCATTGCTTGCCGTCCGGAAGCCCGCGCCTACGATGGAAGCACCAGGATTTGGTTTATGAACCTCTCAAATAACACGTACCACGACGTAACCATCTACCACGAGTTCTTAGTGCAATCCATTTTACTACTTCACCTAAAAACTGTTAAAGGGACGAAGCTATATAGCTATATATAGCTATATATATAGCTATATAGCTTCACGCTTTTTTCTCGCTAGAATATTTAACATTTGAACATTTCGTGGTAACGTCTGTGATCTCGTCGTCATTGGTGGTCTCTTAGCATTATGTATAGGGAAACATTATGCTAAGCGTTCCGCTGTTTTGCGCAGATGTGACGCATATTTTCTGTAAATAATAATTACAATTTGATAGCTAGTATTCACTTTCTAGAATAGAGCCGGAGGACCTTATCTGACCTTGACTGACTAAAATCACGGCTATAATCTTCATGTTAATGTTCCTTCAGTTGCCTTTTGCATTCCAGGACCACAAGTTGCTTGAGATTTGAACTGTATTACTAAGTGGTCTCATAATCACAAGTTCTTTAATAAACTCTTATCTGTTTGCATAAAGAACTAACTTTATATCAACACTAACCAGAATCAGCCACCGTAAACGTTGGCTTGTAGACGATGAGCAATGGGCAGCTCACCGTCCTGCTAACCGGTAGGCGTCCGGATCAAGCCCGAGTCATCGTGTGTTTTAAACACACGTCAGCAAGGTCAAAGTCTACTAAAACCTTACGCTAGCTTCTGAAAGAGATACCCATGTTCCAGGAATACAAGGTAATATAGAAGAACAGGAGTAATAAGGGATTTCAGTCAGTAAAAGTCTTCCACAGCCTCCCACCCTGCCCTAAAAGGGGAGAAGTCATTGGCTAATTTCCCACATTGAAAAAAAAAAACACTAACCAAAACAATTTTACAGCAAAAACCTTATCGGTTTAAAACTTTTTGTAAGCCACGAAAATAAATAAACTAGATAATACTTTGGTTCGTAAACCAATATTTTAGCGGGCTCTCGTGTTTATGGCCAAGTTCTAAAAGCGCTTTAAATATTACACAACATTATTTAGGCGTGTGTGTGTTCGTGGTTTTTTGGCGTATCTAGTAGCAGTGGCAGTTTTATATTGGTGTTCGTTATTGTCTAGTTTTTGTCCAAATTTATTTATTTATTTATTAATTCTTCATGCACAGTAGTGGTACATAGGCGGACTTAATGCAACAAAGGCATTCTCTACCAGTAAACTTTTGAGTTAAAAAAGAGAACACTGTAGTAGGTGTGCACTCTAAATATTTTTTTTTTTACTTGCAATAAACTAGTGCTTGACTGCGATCCCACCTGATGGTAAGCAGTGATGCAATCGTTGATGGTAAGGCGTAAATAACAGATTGTATTGATATAAACTAGTACTAGACTGGTAGAGAAGTCATTGCCACCTATAAATGGGTTTTTAAACTAGTGCACCTCACCATCAACGATTGCATCACTGCTTACCATCAGGTGGGATCGCAGGCAACCACTAGTTTACAGCAATTAAAAATAAAATACCAGTCCGCTGTTCCCGCGCGCCTCAAGGCAAGTTGTCAGCAAACTGTAGAGACCCAGTAGGGTCGAAACCTCGTAGGACTAAGGGCTGATATGAAAGCGTAATACCAGGGCCTTGGGATTAAGGCAAAGAAGGAATGGGTAAGATTAGTCAGTAAGAATCTGATATTGCTTTCCACTCTGCCCAAGGACAGGATTCGTCATTGGATGATTTTTACCTGCCTTAAAAAAACACCTAAAGGTAAGAAGTGATGCAATCATTAATGGTGAGGCGCATTAGTTTATTAAGAGCCTAATTATAATCGGATGGGAAGACCGCAGCAGGCAAAGTCCCACCGCTCAGTCCAGTCCCACTTAAGTTTAGCAGACTTCTGAGTCTCGTCAATGATTTGCGTTTTTTACGCATACGCTTACGCAAACATAACTTGTTAATAAAAAAAATGCTTCAGTGAGTTTCGAGATGTCTAACTTTATATAAAAAAGCCACTTCAATTCAATTCAAGATTTTATTTGACTAAGTTTTTCAGATGTTTAAACGAGTCCTTTAGATCGTATTTTTAATGCTTTACTTATGGCTCTTTAAACATAAACGGTCTTAAGCGATAAAAGAATTTCGTATGCTAACTAACGCTTCAGATATTTTGTAATCTTTGAAGCCCTAAAAGTTTCTTGAATACATTAGCAATATAAAAACATTATTTAAATAAGCATAACAAAATCTGCCAAACTTTCAGTGAACTACAAACATAAATATTTTAATGAAAGCATGTTTTCCAAAGTATAAACATAAAATATTCCTCTCATAAATATTGTATCGAAACACATTCTTCATGATTTGAAAAATGGAATAAATTCAGCTTCAAACAGAAGATAGATTTCGATAATGCACTGACTTCTTCATATTCATGAGGTATTGGCGGCAAAAACGATAAGTGTTCGGGCATTGATCGAGGCTATTTTGCATTTCAACATACAGCTTACATATTTATAAAATAAAAGTTTGTAAAATAGTCTTGTATAAGTTTATTGTATATTGTTGAATGTTTAAACACCGTCGTTATAAACCTATTATCTTTCTATTATGTCTGTAATTACGGTACTCGTAAGGTAATTGCTAGTTGCAAGATGCCCATGAAGCATGGGTTTTTGTCACGACGCACAAAAGAGCTGTGTCCAGTGGTGGACATCAATTGGCTATAATAAGGAAAAAGAAATTCTTTAAACTAAAGTTCATTTCAGCATCAATGAAGAGTTTAGTTTAGTACGGACCAATTGAAGTTTTTCGGTTGAAATGATGAAGATTAAGAGTTTATTTAACCGTCTGTCTTACCAGTTCAATAAATACTCAATATGAATGTAAACAGTAGGTACTTTCAGTTCGCATTATCAAAAAATCATGACTACTATACTAACTGTACCCTTTCGTAAGTCCGCAGCTGACGAGCTGCCTAAACAGACCCTATCGTATCACCATTTTGAGAGTCATGTGCATACACAAAATTTATTATGCAATATGTAGATGGCGTTAGCTGTAGTGCATGCACCCACACACTCAACTGTTTCGCAATGTGTACTTTGCTTGCAAACTTCCACGGAATACTTCAATACTGTTGAACTGGCAATGTAAAACGGAATATCTTTTCCCTGTTTAACTGATTCCGTAGTCTTTTATTACCATATTTCAGTGTAAGAGTTTCCTCAGGCGTTTTAGGTTTTTGTCGAATCAGAAATGAATTGTCAAGGCTTTTATTCTTTTGTGTGCTTCGCCAACGCATTTTGGTAGTCCTTTGTATTAAATTCAATGCGTGGGTCGAGGTAATTTCTACACGTTCAGTATTTTTTTTGGGTTGTACAATATTTTTTCAGAGATTGCCCTTATTTTACGATTATCTGTGGTTCGGAAATCATAATGTTGAATGTATTTCTAAGTGGGTAGAAAATTGGATAAAAGTTTAATATTCTGCTGAATTTAGTTTTAGTAGCATAATCAGATTTATAATGTTTCCACTACTTGGACTCAAATGTACTCTGAGGGGGCGGGAATCTATTCTCTAAGATAAGTTAACATCTAATCTATCAGAATGGGTCAAAATCCATTACATGTGTACATGTTTTCGATTTTTCTTTTCTAGGATAAACCAGTTTCCTGTTTCCCCGGAAAATAGTGTCATATTCTTACTGACTAAACATCGTAACCCGTTCCTTATTTGCCTTTCGCACTGGGACCAAGCCTTCCTTTTAGAAAGAGACCCTGGGCCCCAGTAGGCTTCGACCCTTTTGCAGAGTCCCTACATCGAAACTTAGAATTTTATGTTTGTATCCTAAAATACTTTTTGATTATTTTCTCATAAAAAGTATATATTTTAAAATTATTCGATTCAGTATTCGATTCATAATAAGCTAGTAATAATAGGATCTAAGTTTCTGTGTACGTTGTGGCCAACTCATGAAATTGATCATTTCATGATTATTATGGCCAAATAAAACTGGCCAGATCGTATTAACCGTTAAAGGATGATCATCCTTAAATCTCTGTTTGACCCAGTTTTTTTTTAATTCTTTTATGACCATAGAAATCCTACATCAGTGAATAAAAAAAAAATTAAACCGTCCAAAATCTCTGATGAGAAGCTAGTTACTCGTATGTTGTATAGCGAAATTTGTGAATTGTTTGTTTTTGCACTCATACCGTATACGTGAGGACTTGTGATTGGCTTCCTAATGTCTATGGATTCTTTTTTTATCTAGTTTCATTAGCTGTAAGTCTTTTATATACTAAATAAATAAACATTTTCGCCAAAATCATTTTTCTATTGTATATTCCGAAAGCTGAATGCATACAGCAGTTTACACGCCACATGCATTCGCTTTATGAATGGTCTTTCATTGAAGTACTAAATTAAAACCATTAGGAATTTCTATAGCGAATTAGAACACGTTTGCCGTATATTAATTATTATTTATGCTAATTATAATGTTTATTGAAAATATGGCTGTTGTTGACTTGTTTTTGTGAAAGCCATTGCTCTATTGCCTCTATTGTTTCTTGATTACTACAATCCGGGAATCTTTAAGTCAAGGGTGAATATGTTACTTCTAGGTAAGCGCGTTCCATCGTCGACCACTTCGTCGCTTTCCATCAAGTGAGATAATGGTCAAGCGCGAACCTATAAACAAGAAATAAAATGGGAAGCGTTGGACAAAGTCTCTGTTTCACCAGCTTCAGACATTAACCTTCCGAATACAGTAAAGAGACATAATAGAAAGACAGGTGGAGAAGATAGGTGTGCGAACGCTAGAATTCGCTCGGGGCTCAAGAATTTAATGTTTGTCCGTGTATCTTTATTGTATCAAATTTAATTGAGACCAGACACTAAACGTATCTCATAAAATCAAATCTCTCAAAAGAAAAAATCCTGGTCGCGATCCAAATAAATTATCATAATACAACCTTGAATATTTGGCAAACCGTGAGCCAAAAAGAGATGCAAATATTATTTCCCTTCCAACGCAATCGGGTACCGAACACAAGTAAGTCACAGAATTTGATGAAACTGACCACAGAACATTGAGATGCTGGGACAGTTCTAGACACGGCATTGCCGATATTTTATCATCGGAGATCCGTCGTACGGAAAATATCCACCTTTACGTTATTGAGACGTCTACAGTCCGAACTAAGCGTTTTGCCTCGTCGTTAATTATTATTATTTACTAGCGACCCGCCCCAGCTTTGCACGGGTACAGTGCTTATATTAAATACTAACTTTTGTCCGCGATTTCGCCCGCGTACATAAAATATAGCCTATGTCACGCAGGAGTGAAGCAGCTTTCTATTGTTGCTAAATTTTTTCCAATCGGACCAGTAGTTCCAGAGATTACCTCCTACAAAAAAAAAAAAAAAAAAAACAAACTTTACCTCTTTATTATATTAGTGTTGATATTAAGCATGTATTATAAACACCATTAAGCATGCATATAAACCTTCCTCTTGAATCACTCTATCTATTAAAAAAGCCGCATCAAAATCCGTTGCGTAGTTTTAAAGATTTAAGCTTACATAGGGAAGAAGCGACTTTGTTTTATACTATGTAATGATGATTTATTGACAGGCAACTAAGGCCCTTATATAAAATACATAACAAAACGTTTATACTGAGTACATTGAGCGACTGGAACAGTTAGCCGGCTGCAAACTTTCTGTCCGATTATAATTTAGGTGTCTTCAAGGCTAGAGTGAATAGGCACTTAACAAACTGTGCGCCTCACCATCAACGATTGCATCACTGCTTACCATCAGGTGGGATCGCAGTTAAGCACTAGTTTTTAGCACATAAAAAAACTTTGTGGAGAAAACGAACGTATCAGTGAATGATAACTCAGACTATGGTAACTGAAACTTGTATTCAAATCGAGTCAAACAAATTATGTGCTTAGTATGAATTTTTTTTGGAGGTGTGAAATCATCTAACGGCTGCTTCTACCCTAGAGTGGAGAGGAAGGCATGTCAGAATGAATAAAACCATACCTGGTATCTTTAAGTTGTCCATTACGTTCTTAAATCACGGGTTTCTTTTTAGGAAAATTTTCCTAGGCATCGGCCCTACTGGTCCCCTTTGTTGGGCATCAGCCCTATTGGACCCATACGCCTTCGCTGACATCTCTTTGAGATGTTGCAGTTTTATATTGTTAATTGTATATTTGATTGAATCGTTATCGGTATATCGTTTACGAGTCGGGCTCGGTTAGCACCTACATTTACCACACGGTTGGACGAAAAACTACCCATTGCTTGCTCTGTTGGTATTCGGTAAATCTATCATATACTCAAATACATATTTCAAAAAACTTGTCGGCTCCAGGAAATACGTGCTATTTTTAAACCTACACTTTTTTAGTGAACATTTCCTCCATTCAGTCTTGATTAGGTAAATATCTAAGGTTTCGGAAACCGTAATTAGAGACCTAATAGAAAGATAATAGGAGTGCGAAGGCGTTGACTCGAAACCCAAAAGTTTAAATTATATGCTATCTTTAATTTTGTTATAAAAGCAGATTTTCAAAGGTCTTAGTTTGGTAAGTTTTTTCAATTCAAAATCAATACGTCTATACGTTTACAAAAAATATTAAATACTAGCCTTCTGCCAGCGGCTTCGCCCGCGTGAAAGTAGGGTTTTCCGTACAAACTTTAGACCCCATTCCATCCCTTCAGGAGCTGAATTTTGAAAAACCCTTTCTTAGTGTTCGCCTACGTCATAAAAGGAAGCCTTGTACAAAATTTCACTCTCCTAGTCCTAGTAGTTTCGGCTGTGCGTTGATATGTCAGTCAGTCAGTTTCTCCTTTTATATATGATATGAAATATAGAACATAAGTTATATAATCTATAATCTCAAGTCACTGTCAATACGACGATTCCATATTCTATAAAGCCGGTGGAATATTTTTTCTTATATACTTGTCTTGTATGTTAGTATGTAACGAACCGCGAATTTTTCTGTTTGGTTTTCTGCTTCGATGAATGTGTCACGTTTTCGAATATGTTGTATTGGACTGTCAGTACGATTTGAGGAATATATAGGATATGATCGAGATGAAGGAGTGGATGGGGTGATTGGATTTGATTCATGACTTGCTTTGACCAATGGAATTAGACAATTCTTTGTTGTCTTTATACATACTTTTCTTTGACTCTATTTGAATGTATTGACAAAGACTTAACAGACAAAAAAATAACGTACCAAGAATAAGTGAAAGAACAAAAGAAAATGCTGAAACAATAAAGTTAAAAACTAAAGGAAAAATTAAAGTACGATTTTTTTCTGACATAATAATAAATTAAGTTACGGTTATGTTTGTGAAAGTTCAATTAAATGAACTAATGAAATTAGTTCTACAATATTAAACTTTATGGAATATTTTATAAATAAAACTATATTGAATAATATTTGTCGATGTCAGTTTCTAATTGTTTAGTCAGTAAGAGTTTGACACTGTTTCCAGCAACGCCCAAGGGCGGGATTTGTCATTGGATGTGTATAATAGTCGGCTTTTTGTTTAATTTGCTGCTGAAACTTTGTAATGTTTTAAAGATAAAAAAATATGTTCGCATGTGTGTATGTAAGTAACTATCACGCTCAAATGGTGGAATGGATTGACATGACGTTTGAAACAAGGGTAGATCATGATCTGGAAAGGCGCTGAAAGAAAAAGAAGGAAATAATATTGAGGAGACTAATTAAATTGCCACGTTGCAATGCTAATTTTTGAGCGCGGTTTTTTTTAATAGAAAAAGTTATTCAAGAAGAAGGTTTATGTGCATAATACATGCATAATATATTCAATATCAGTACCCAAAACTGGGGCGGTAGTTACCTATAAAATTCAAAAACAGAATACTAATACCTTAACCCAGACACAGCTAACACCAATAAATCCACTAAAAAGATTTTCATTGCTACGAGTATTCGTCAACAACTCAATGAATCTGTGGAGGCATTAGACCAGGGCTTCCAATATACAGATAAATATTAGAATCACGTACCTGATATCATGTTGGCTCTCTCTACAAATCTGAAAGCCTTAGTAGTAGTTCTAAGTACTAAAGTTCTATTTCTGTATTGACTGGATAGTGTATGGCTTCGTGTATAGAATTCGACTAGCTTACTGAGAAATATTGTAGACTTAAATGTTTTGTGGTTTCAGTCTAGTGTATCTAATCTATTATATTATTTTATAAGCTTTTATTTAGTTTCACTTGTCACGATGTTTGTGATCAAATCTTGTAAATATTTTATTTTCAAGAATGTAATGAATAATACAATATTAAAAAAAAACTTATATGTAAACTAAATATTGACACTAAAGTTAACTATGTACATATAATACAAAATAGAAAATACAGCGTAGCAATGCTGCCATTCTTCTGGGTACGTTTCCAGATGACAGTGATGTGGAGGAGTATTTCGACGCGTGATTGTATCTTGTAAATTATGTTTGATCCACTTCCCGGTTACCGATTGAGCTGAAATTTTGCATGCATATGTTAATCAGATGACAATGTAAAAATATTATGTCGTGGAGTTGATCTGATAATGGAACCGGAAGGTGGCGAAGCTTTTATTTAGTTTCACCTGTTCCGATGTTTGTGATAAAATCTTGTAAATCGATTTATCATTTCCCGGTTACCGATTAAGCTGAAATTTTGCATGCATGTGTCAATCAGATGATAATGCAAAATTATTAGGTCGTGGAGTTGATCTGATGATGCTGCTGACTTTGATTCGTACTTAAATTACTTTTCAAATGATATCAAAGATGGCGCTAGCTGTTTAGTGTCAATAAAAGTGCTAGTACGATATACGGTACAGCCGTTGGAACTTGGCGAGTTTGAAGTTAGGCTCTGTATGTCGTTTAAAAACTAGCTAGCAAAACAAGGCGTACTCGCCGTAGCCGTCGCCGCCGCGATCCTGCCGATATCCGGCCACCGTAGACACTGGCTCGCGGACGGTGAGCAATGGGTAGCTCGCCGTCCGGTCGTCTGGTCTAGCTAGACCGAGTCCAAGTCGTCAACGGCGCGCACTGTTCCCGCGCGCCTCAAGGAGTTGTCAGCAAACTGCAGGGGCCCTTCGGGGTCGAAGCCTCCTGGAGCCTAGAGGGTGGTGGAAAACTGTTACCTCGACTCCAGGAATAAGGCAAGGAAGGTACGGGGTAGGTTTTTTAGTCAGTAAGAGTCTGACACTGGTCTCCCGCTCCGCCCAAGAGTGGGTTTCGTCATTGGATGATTTTCACCTACCATAAAAAAAAAAAAAAAAAGCTAGCAAAAAAAATACTTTCAGACATCGAAATACTCCTTACACCGCTACAACCAACCTAAGAAGAAGGAGAAATGTTCTAAGAAGACTAACGCATAAAATTTATGCGTTAGTCTTCTTTATTAATAACCACGTTGATTGGCAATAATACATTTTTAGGTAAATTAAGGATTAAAACAAAATTATTGTTAAAGAATAATAGAGCGGTACAGAGAGAGAAAGAGTTACAATTTATACGTTTAATTTTATTAAATTACTTAAACATTTTTTACATCATTCCGAGTAATAAAATTAGGAATAGTATAAGGCTGATGCAATGCTAAGCTATGCGTAATAAAATAATAAAATGTTTTTATATTTATATATGTTATTATATATATATATATATACTTTCTCAATTTTGGGCCCTGTCTGTACCTTAATTATTTTTTATTAAATATCACAGTTACGCATTTGATATTATAGTAAAAAAAAAATCATTTCCCGTGCTACAAAGATTTAGAAAGGTATTTACTTACATATATTGAGAAATGTTGTGAGGAAAAAAATTGTATTGCAATTTCCGGCTTTATAGTTTGCCGTGAATGTTCAATATTATAAAGTTATGTAAAAATATGGAAATTAGTTTTATAGGTTGAACCGAAGTTTTCATGAATTTTAATACGAAACATAATTTTACCCATCAATATTTTAATTGATGGGAAATTACTTTTCTCTAAAAATATTGAATAAATTTTTAAAAAGTATATTAAATAGTTACGGTAATTTATTATCGTATTAATATACACAAAAAAAAAACCTTTATGAATTAACTATAATAAGGCATCAAAAATCTCTTCCGCTGTCGACTGGTAAAGTGCCCAAAAGGCTGGCAGCATTGCCACACTGTATGGCAATGCTTATTCTCTGCCCAAGGTAAAGCCCTTGTGTCACGCGAAGTGTCAACAAGTCGTTTAAAAAGCTCATTAAACAACTTGTGGGCACTCGGACCCCACGATCCGAGAGTTTCAACCCCAAACGACTCGGGTTTATTTTTTAATTTATTTATATTAATAGCGTAATAAACTACCATAATTCCTAAATGATTATGATAATGTGTTTAATAAAAATAATTTATCTTACCTAATAATAATTATATTTCAAAGAGACGAGTTTCTGAGTTTAAGACGTCTCAAACCTTGCCTTAAAATTTTGACAAATTTTCAGGCTAGAGTTTGAGAAATTCTTAAGATCGAATGATTTACTCAGAATTCAGGGCATATTATTTTTTCCAGATTAAGCGTGAGCATGAAACATATTTTTTTTTTTTTGCCGGTGGAATTTCAAGGAACATTTCCGTCGTCTGGCTCCCAAGCTGAATCGTACTGGGGCTGCCCTTAAGCGGCTCCTGCCGAACCTTGGGGGTCCAGACGCCCCCTGCCGGAAGCTCTACGCAGGAATCGTTCGGTCCATGGCCCTTTACGGGGCGCCAGTTTGGGCGCCGTCGTTGCAGCAGCAACCGAGGGCCCAGCTGAACGCATGCCAGAGGGTCATGGCAATACGCGTGATCCGAGGGTACCGAACGATTTCCCGTGAAGCGGCGAGCCTTCTTGCTGGCCTACCACCATGGGATCTGGAGGCAACAGTCCTTGCACGCATGCACGATCTGCGCATGGAAGTGCAACGCCGGGGCGAAACTCCGCTGCCTGAACATGTCAAGGCGTGGCGGAAAGAGCTCCGGCGGGATCTCGTGATGGTGAAATGGCGTCAGCGGCTATCGCAACCCAGTGCTGGGCACGCCATAATTATGGTGGTAATGCCCCTCCTTGAGGCGTGGTTGGAAAGAACTCACGGCGTTCTTACTTTCCGCATGACGCAGGTCCTCACCGGACATGGTAAGTTCGGGAGGTACCTGCATCGAATTCGTGCGGAAGAGACGCCCGGGTGTCGCCACTGTGTGGACCGCCCGGAGGATACGGTGGAGCACACGGTCGAGGTTTGCCCCGCTTGGGCAGAGCATCGCCGTGTCCTCGTGGGGGCGATCGGCGGCGGTGATCTCTCGCGCCGGGCCTTGGTCGAGGCCATGGTCTGGAGCGAAGAGGAGTGGCAGGCGGTCGCCTCCTTTTGCGAAGCAGTAATGCTAGCAAAGGAGGAAGCCGACCGCTTAAGGCAACGGCGCTCACGCCCGAGACGCCGCCGAGATTCCGATCCCGATTTCCGGCCACCGTAGGCGCGGGCTTGTGGATGGCGAGCAATGGGTAGCTCGCCGTCCAATCGTCTGGTAACCCTCCGGACCAAGCTCAGTCGTCGACGGCGCGCACTGTTCCCGCGCGCCTCAAGGAGTTGTCAGCAAACCGT
Organism: Mythimna loreyi; assembly: GCA_029852875.1. Taxonomy (NCBI): domain Eukaryota; kingdom Metazoa; phylum Arthropoda; class Insecta; order Lepidoptera; family Noctuidae; genus Mythimna; species Mythimna loreyi. The sequence continues at coordinate 8,399,232 of CM056801.1, read as the reverse complement.
AGGGACCCTGCAAAAGGGTCGAAGCCAACTGGGGCCATGGGTTCGCGTCTGAAAGGAAGGCTCTGGCCCTGGTGTATATGGCAACGTTGGAATGGGGTAGGTTGTTTAGTCAGTAAGAGTCTGACACTTGTTTCCCGCTCCGCCCAAGGGTGGGACTCGTCATTGGATGATTTTTACCTACCTAAAAAAAAAAAAAAAAAAACATATTTTTTTTTATCTTCCAAAAAAACTTAATCTAATCTTCCTCATAACTTTTTGTTACTTTTACGTACAGGTTACCATTATGGTATGTAATTATACAAATTAATATACCTTTAAACAAATTTACCAGCTTCATTTAATATAATAAACAATATTCTATTCTATTTAACTATCCTTAGAACAACATTATTCATTCCGAAAGCGTAACTGTCATCTCAAAACACTTTTCCTTCAACGTCACTAAAAACATCTTCAAACTTTGTATTTACATTATCTACAAAGATATCATTAATAACGCTTGCTGATATAACAAATGTTTTGAACTTCCCAAACTAAATGGGGCGAGGGCTTTCACCCTTAATCGTATAATTAATCATGATTACTCAACACTCCAGTAAGCATTTACTTTAAACTAAAATTTGGTTTGTGACAACTCGAAAATTGTGGTAACTGCAAGGCTTGTTTATATAAAGTTAAATTCCTGCCGAAAGAACTATGCGGGTCTCGAAAGTTAAATAACAAATATTGTTCTTTTTTTCCACTTTTTTTGTTGTGCAATATCATCAAATGTAGAAGTCAGGCCTCTGACATTTCTTCTCCCCCTTCTTTTACCTTGGGAGTGGTGTGACAGAGATTATCAGATTTTTACTACCTAAAACTAACCTGGCAAGACATGTCTGCCCCATGTCTAACTGAGCTTAGGGCCCGTAAAACACAGGATTGATGACCGTACACGAAGGGGAGATAGCGAGATGACTTCAATATTGTCTTCCTCAAGAATTGGAATAAAAAGCAAGCAACCTAGATAACTGGAAAGAATAGGAAAAGTCTTTGTCCAGATATGGGAAAGCATAGAAAATTAACAAAAAAATTAAAGCATAGTTAATTTAGTAAATTTACGATGATTCTTTCATCGAATTTTGTAGAAAATATTTTACACTAAATCAGGAAATAACACTTTTTAGGGTTCTGTTAGTCAACAAGAAACCCTTACAGTTTCGCCAAGTCTGTCTGTCTATCTGTCTGTCCGCGGATAATCTCAGCGACCGTTAGCACTAGAAAACTGAAATTTGGTACCAATATGTTTATTAATCACGTTGACAAAGTGCTAAAGTAAAATGTGGAAAAAATGTTTTATTAGGATAACTCCCCTACACGTAAAGTGGGTTATACTTTCAACTATTTGGCGACAAGCTCATCTCATGTAAATGAGCCTTTATTCTCCCATGCTAAAACAGTGTGTAAACGTAGTAATTATCCCGGATCAAAACTTTCCAACTAACGGACCTTTAGTATTTTCCTAATGAAGAAACTTTGAGGACAGAAGATAAGAGCCCATAAACTTGAATAGTATATGGATTTGAATCAAAATAATTGCCTGTTCAGATAACATGGAGATCCGACTAGATCGTCTTTTCTGTTACGTTTTTAAGCATAACATAGCATAGCATCAGTGTTTTAATATTCCCATTGCTGGGACTCAGGCCTCGTCTCTAGCACAGATTGGGCCGTAATCCACAACGCGGGCCCAGTGCGGGTTAGTGGATGTCATATAAGTCTTCGAATTTTTAGTTCTCGATCAAGCCAGCCCCCCCAGCCAAGTTTAAAATCTATAATCGTTAAAGGTCGGGACACAAACACGATACGACGTCGTACCACAATGCGGCATCGTTTCACGATACGACGTCGCGTCGTAGGAATCTACGACGAGCATCGTAAAAAACTACGTCGTGACATCGTAACATTGGAAATTGATGTAAATAATGAAGCAACAAAACTCTAGAATCACAGCCTTCCTAAATTAAATTAATTTATACTCATTTACAGGGCCGAGCCTTATTTAAGTTTACCATATTAGGTACCAATAATTGTTCAATTATATCAATAAGTAAACAATATTATAATGTACACTGCCCAATTTACTAGGGGTTGGCCCAACATCACTTTTTCTTCCTTTTCCTGTTACTCCTAATTCCTGTACCTCCTCCTTCATACACATTTATCTTTCACACAGTTCATTTATTGTTACTTCGTCGTCTCTTCCGCCTCTTTTAGTCATCTCTATACATATCTACTCAAAACTTATAAGTTAACCGAACATTCACGAATCATAGCAATTTGCCTGCTGCGGTCGATTTAATTTAGGTGTGTTCAAGTCTAAAGTGGATATTAATTGCCTAGTGCGCTTCATTATCAGTGATTGCTTAACTATCAAGTGAGAGTTATTTTAACATTTATATTTCGATTTTTTTTTACTTTATTCTTCTTCTTTTCTTCATCCTGCCCTTATCCTATATGACAACAAAGCAACTGTTTTCTTTTACTCTGTCCTGTCACCCGTCGCAGTATCACTAACTCCTTTTCTTTCACATCACTCCTCACACAATCCATCCACCGATTCTTTGGCCTTCCTCTTCCTCTCCACCTATCTACGTGTAAACTTAAAACTCTTTTGGTAACATGCGTTTTATCCCTTCTCTTTACATGACCATACGAAGACGAAGATTGTCTTTCAACTTTTTAGTCACTAGCGCTACTTTTTAACTGCCTATAATGTAATTATTTCTCACTTTTTAGCAGTTTAAAAGTGCCAGTAAATAATTAAATTAAAATAACTTGTTTTGGATTTTTGAATTTTTTATCGTCGCTAAGAACTAATTTACGTAATTCAAATATAAAAACATCCATTGCATTGTCACCCTCACTTTGTATTCATTGAAAAACTTTATTTTTGATACATATCAATGAAATAATGGAGCAAGTTTTATCAAATAAATTTTTTTTATTAATAAATTTAAAAAAGAATTTTAACCTATTTTCTTTTGTATACCTATCATCGCTATACGCTAAAAAAATATCCAAGCAAAATTTTGTTCGAAACGTCGCCATGATCCTTCAGAGTTCAAAGAACTCATGATCCATTCATAACAGCAAGACCAACTATTTAAAAAATCATTTCATTACCTACCCCTTTCACTCCCACTTAACTTAAAATTACTGTGATGAAGAATAAATTGGAAGTAAAATGGGCAGCCTTTGTGAGTTTTGAAAGCATTATTATTCAATCAGCTTGCATATTGGCTTCGTCGTTAGCTTGATATGACGAGCCGTAAAGAGTAAGGTTACACTGACTAAGTGCTGTTTGTTTGTTCAATTTATTTTCAATCCGAGTCATGTTTAAATTTATGTTGGTGTGTTTTTTTATTATTGTGGGCATGTTGATTTTTTCCATAAAACTTATTAATTACTAGCTTTTGTCAGCGGCTTCGCCCGCGTACGTAAAATATAGCCTATGTCACTCAGGAGTGAAGCAGCTTTCTATTTTTGCTAAAATTTTTCCAATCGGACCAGTAGTTCCAGAGATTACCTCCTACAAACAAAAAAAAAAAACAAAAAAAATAAAAAAACAAACTTTACCTCTTTATTATATTAGTGTAGATTATTAATGGCTAGAATATCTACGTCCATTATTTTGCTATTGTAAAGATCAAAGTAATTTTTTTTTTTAATTAATCTTTATTGTTTTTATTGGAAAGTCATCGAATACTTTCTCACATTCAAAGGCGGACGATAGTAGTGAACTACGTCTACATTCCTTTTTTTGACTTTGCGTCAGGACCACGGGTTTTCCATCCGGAAGCAAACACATGGCTCCAATCTTTATTGATATTATACTTACGGTAATGACTGAGTAATTGTACATTACATATTTTTTTATGCTGTTCACAAAGAAAGCCCACAATAGAATGCTTTCTTTATCTAAAACAGTGATTCCCAAAGTGGTCCAGGTGGACCCCCAGGGGTCCACGAGAGACATGCTGGGGGTCTACGTAGGCGTGAGTAAAAAATGGGGGTCCACGAAAATTTATCTGCTTTTGATTGTAAAGAGTACCGACTTTGTATGAAAGTTGAAATTTTTTTATGCGAATTCTGAAAAGCCATAGAACTAATGTTGTTCAAAATGGTTGGTAGAACACGAAGTTGAAGGAATATAAATGTTCACAGATACACACTGCATAAGGACAGAACTCAGAAGCGACACAATTTTTATTTTTGGCGACTTTAAGAATGTGGTAGAAATGTAGCAGCAGGGGGTCCACCGGAACCAGTAAAATTTTAAAAGTGGTCCACGAGAAAAATAAGTTTGGAAACTACTGATCTAAAACGCTAGGAACAAGTCCAAATCAAGTTTAAACATAGCGGTGTATTTGAGGAAAAGAAAATAAAGATTCGTTTGCAGGAATTCTCTGCCGGAGTCAGTTTCTTGATATCTACAACTAAAAAATCTTTACGCTAAGAGCGAATAGGTTACTTCTAGACAAGCTAGCTCCATCTTAGGCTACATCATCGCTTATTATTAGGTGAGATAGTGATCAAACGCGACCTTAAGCGTAGTAAAAAAAAAGATAATCAAGCGTTTTAAACTTTTATGACAGTTACTTAGCAAGAAATATGTCTTCTAACCTCTCAATACTTGCAACATCATCAAAATTGTTCATCAGTCGAAGCCTCTTACACAAAACTAATTGAGCGTTTCGAACTCCTCATAAACTTTGTCTATAACATTTTTATTCCTATGAAATTGTTCTCCCACCTGGATTTTTACTACGCTAGTATCAATTTGGCAGAAAATCAAGCTATAACTGAAACTTTGCTGAAGGTGGGCCGATATGAAAAGTTAAGCAAGATTGTTCTAGGCTGAGTTTGGTTTAAACTTATATTTTTGAATTTAGAAAGAATCTATGTTGGCTGTGTTGGTTTATCAAGGAGTTGTCAGCAAACTGTAGGGGCCCTTCAGGGTCGAAGCCTCCTGGAGCCGAGGGTTGGTGCAAAAGCGTTATACCGGGGCTCTAGCAATAAGGCAAGGGAGGAACGGGGTAGGTTCTTTAGTCAGTAAGAGTCTGACACTGTTTCCCGCTCCGCCCACGAGCGGGACTCGTCATTGGATGATTTTTACCTTCCATAAAAAAAAGCTGTGTTGATTCAAACTTATATTTTTGGACTTGGAAAAATATTTTGTTGCTACTTTGAATTTTGATTAAGAACCTTATAACATTTCCACCACAACTTTTGCATAATAGATAAATATGGCTTTTTTATTCAGAAAAACTGAAAGACTTCGACAACATTTAACATACGTAATAAGGAAGAATAGAGGCCTTACCACGAGCTCGTTACGCGATACATTTGAAGACCTGAGCTGAAATGTTAAAGATATGGAGCTGTATAGGTTGTAAGCTCCGTTCCTCTTTTTCGCTTCCACGCTTGACATTTTAATACGCTTTGGTAAGGTTCTCAATTCTTGGCATAATTCATTGCGGCTTAGTTTTTTTTTTGCTATTTTATTTGTTTTTTTTTTTTTATAAAAAGGTAAACGCCTTAAGTTTTTACAAAACAGACGACAGCACTTTTGGGTAACATCATAAAATAGTTATTCAGTCCATAGCGGCTTAAAAATTTTAATAAGTGTATAATATCGATATTATGCCTAAAAAATTTGCAAATGTGTGTATCAAGAAAAAAATATATCAAAACGAATTAAAGTTTATTCAATTAATTGGTCTTCTTTTTGTATTTGTTTTGACGACTTTTTTTTTGGATCTTATAACCATAAAATTAAAAACGTTTCTTTGATTCAATCTTTGTTACTAAGGAAATCAAATATCACTTTTCTTCAACGACGTATTGTCATGAAAACTACGCTCAAGAATATTATTTTTAACTCACGCAATATTATCATTAGCTAGTAACGTATTATTATTAACTTCAATATTTCAAGGTCTTAAATCCTTGGTACTTACAACCACTTTTTCCATGCCATCGCAACTTATCCCATACTAATTTCATAATACGCATTTTTCGTGCCCCTTAAATCTACAAGAAAGCATATAAAATAAAATTACGACCATGTAAGTATAATATTATTCGCCATTTTTCTCCCAAAGCATGCAGATTACAATTTATGATAACGGATTTTTATGCATTTTAATAAAAAGCGCTGTTTTAGTGTCGATAGAAGTTATTACGGTGCTTATCGATAATTGGGAACGTGGTGTCATCCCTATTCGTACACTTAGTTGCTATACGTTGCAAGAAAAATGTGGTTTCATTATGAATTCTGGCCACATAAGCTCACGTTGGCTACATTTTAACGTCTGGTCCATTAGTATACAAAAGGTTTATATACTGTGGTTATGTCTTCACAGTTGATGTGACTAGCATAGGTCATAATGTGTATGAAAAATAAGGCTTAAGAACTAAAGTCACTAGTAAAGAGATAGATTACAGCTAATGCTTCGATTATGTTTTTATATGATTTGAAGCAGATCAGAGCTTCTCTTTCAACCATACCATCTCAACTTTACTTTATAACATCCGTAACTCGAAACACGGACCCCCATTTCTACCAATTCTGTATGTAGAAACGCACGCCAAAACCCATTTAGCACAATTTCATAAGTTTAGCTGTTCGAATTTCACAGTAGTGCAGAGTAGTAATTTATGTACCTTTATCCAAATTCACCGACCAAAATCCAAATATAGCGCTGCGAATTTCAAATTTTACACTCTAAAACCTTCCAAACGCAGTGCATTTATTTTTATCTGTTTGCCAACGCTGTCAAAAAGGCACGTCAAAAAGTATATTAAAAAAAATGCAATCTCATAATTGGAGCCGCAACCTGCCCAAAAAAATGTCTCAGCAAGCAAAACAGAAATACAATCAACGTAGGCAAATAAAAGTGCAAATTAATTAACCCTACTCAGTTTCAGCATCAAAATAAGCTACAGTGGGTTCCCCTTTTTAAAATTCAACTCCCATTTTTTGTTCTGCCGAGTTCTTTTGCGCCAATTCGGAGTTCGATGGTGCTCCCGCTACTGTATTTGCATATTAATGAACGGCTGCTACGAACTAACATTTGTAATTACTTTTGTCCTGACTCTGCGAGTTACGCCTTAGGTAACAAAGGCCTTTATCTGTGTCGGGAAAAGTAGCGTTTGTGTTACTAAAATTTTCAACTTGTTTTTCATTGACATTATACGTTTGATCTTTGTGATTTATCCGGTAGATAGCTTTATTTGAATCTTCGTCAATGTTTTATTTGGTAGCATGTTTTAAGTTTAAAGCCAAAACATCTGATTTCAGTCTATCAGATTGTTTTATTTCGAGATAATCTTTATAATAATTTACCTATCTAAATTCTGACTCCACTGTAATGTTCATACGAAAACCATATCGCTTCAGGCTGAACAAAAACGGTTTATGAAATTTGTGGCGAGAAAAGCTCTGTTACAATTGTACCGTACCTACCTATCAATGCGTTATTTAAACCTCGTCCACACAAGAACGGTGATACGTGAGGAGGAACCTAATACTGTCAGTTTTTACTTGAATATTATGAAGGGAGAAGAGGGAAAAGACATACGAACAACCTTTTTTGTGGAGATTGTAAAAGGTAAAAGGATATTTTAGGGTTCGACGGATATTTTATGACGCGTTTTTTATTGGTGTCACTTTTTCTTTGGGTGAAATGGTCCAAATCTATTTTTCATTTACTCCGAGTGTCATCAGTGACTGTGGGGTTGGAACCCTTATAATCTTTTCTAATTTATTTTGTGAAACTCCGGAAAATTTACTTTTCTGCCCGCTTAGAACTAATCCTACTAATGTTGTAAATGAGAAAGTCGATATGACTTTGAATTTGGATGTGTTTTATCTTGGAAGAATTAGATGAATTTCACAATATTTCTATTTACTTATATCATATGAATTAACTGGCTCATAGCTAGTAAATTATAATTTTCAGTTGAAATTAAGACCAATGATTTGAAACATCTAACACTAAAATTTAAAGCTCATAACGGCTCTAAAATACAAATTTATTACTGCCATATTCACAATGGGATTTCTAACCAAACAATTAACAGAAAATTTGGGTTAATTTCAAATTCTCTCGCAATCCTATTAAAGTCATATGATACAGTATTTATGCCTTTTAGCCTCAGCTTTTAATACGACGAACGCTGATGAGTTGCGTAACTCCATTTGTGAAAATGGGCCACATCTTTCACGGACTTTATTCAGCGCAATTAAATTTTTCATTAACGGCTTTAATAATACTTTATTTTTGGACAATATTACTATTAACAAAGCGGTTCTGAGAATCCACGTGTTTCAATGGTTAATTGTGGTTCGTTTTATGTTTTATTTTTCTAAAATGCTTTTTCAGATTTCTTTAATGTGATAAAGAGAGTCGTCATTTATGTCCGTTTTGATAGTTAGTTATTATTATTCAGTCACGTCGTTGTTGAGTTTTTTTTTCTCTTTATTTAGTCTTCTCTTTTTGTTAGCGTTTTGTTTTGTTTAGCGTTTTATGTATCTCTTATTCATATGTGGTCTGCTTTTGCTTTTTTTTTATTAAGAATCTCTTTGAATAATCTATATGCATTTGCTTGTTTTGTTTTTTTCTTTGTTGTTTACACTGAAATTCACTCAAAAATTATCTCTGGATTATTTATTTTGATTTTTTAAGCTTAAGATAAATCCATGGATTATATGATTCGATATAATTGAAAAATCTTTCACTTCTAGCGTTCATCGGACTGAAAGACTAGGATAGCACAAATTTCTAATAACAACATTGTATAAAAAGTTTGCATCTTCATCCTCATCTTTTACAATTTCAATTCCGTCCTCACCACATTCTCTCACAACTGTCTAACCTTTTATTATAGGTAGAACTACTAACAAACGTTCAAATTGTCACAGTACAGTACAATCTACGCCACTTTTATCAACAAAGGACGCTCAAAGACAATTGCGAGCCGCTGCGGCTAACAACTGGGTGTTTATGAAGGGTAAATTGTAAAGAAAGACAAATTTAAAATTGTAGTTCAAAGTGAAAAAGGGTTTTATGTTGGCTGAGAATTTTTGTTCTGGGTTTTAGATGCTTCAGTTGCTTTGTCGTAATCAGAGGATTTTGTATTGGGTGTGGTTTATGGATTTATTTCGGATCTATTATTTAAGCCTTTTTTGATAACAAGTCGGGAATCCGCCTCTATCTATAGCATTACTGCTTTGCAGAGGAAGGTGACCATTAGACCTTACTCCTTGCTTCAGACCATGGCTTGTACCCTGGTACACCCCTGGCTGGAGACCTAGACCTAGAAGAGGTCGCTCCCCCACGAGAACACGAAGGTGCTCCACTCAAGCGAGATACTCCTCTACCGTGTCCTATCCTTATTAGGTGTGTGTTACTTTATCAGCTGTTAACATCGTCACCCAGGTCGATATTTTTCAATGGTGTAGGCAAAGGACATATTATTGGGCCAGTTTTTTTAAAGTAGTACATAGGGAGAGATTTTTGCCACCACATGTTATTTGTCTGAGAGGAAGGCTTTGGTCCTGGTATATATAGAGAAGTAGGAACGGGGTAGGTTGTTTAGTTAGTAAGAGTCTGACATTATTTTCCGCTCCGCCCAAGGGTGGGGTTCCTCATTGGATGATTTTTACCTACCATAAAAAACCACACATATTATTTAAAACCTCTATTGAAATGATTAAGTTAACAGTCCAAAAAGTGAAGTCTTGGCTTGACCTGTAGAATCTTATAGAGTTATGAATATCATTCTTGGCAAGTAGAAACATGTTCTTAGCATAAATCATAAATTAAATCGTTATTGCTCTCCATTCTTAGGCCTTCAGCCAACTACAAGTCCAAATTACGATATGATTCAAAAAAGATATATGGGCCATTTGATTTACTGATCTTTTTGCTACAGCTATGTAAAAATATGTCACACTCAAAATGATGAATGCTATAGCCTGAAGTCAAAAAGGATTACGTTACTTTAGGTCCATTGACTGTACGATATCGTTGACTTTTCCCAATCTGACAATTTTAATCTCCATTTTATGGGATTAAATCAACAAATGGACTCAAATCACTGACGTTTTTCCATTACGAAGGCGGGAATACGATTGATGTGCTCAAATTTGAACGAGGACTGATAAATTCGCTCCCTGGCAGTGCTGATTGACTGAGCTATTTCTGGTTATAACTTCATTTCCGTGGTGTTTTCACGCGTTTACAACATTTCGACGACGATTATTCACATATTTGTACAAAGTAAATGTTTGAATTCAAGCTGATCATAAAATTTTACTAAATAATGACACATTAAATTAAGATGTCTTCACGTAGATTGATGAATATCCCAAAACTAAAGAAGAAGAGGCAATAAAAAAATATACTGATTTCTTAATTTCTACTGTGCGTGATTATTACCTTATCCAAACGCTTGCCACATAGCCCAATCCAGTACTAGACGAGTTTTTAAATCAAAATATTATGAAACAATTTAAAATACAAAATGTTTCTTCATAAGATTCTCCAATAATACGGTCACATTGCTAGAAAAGACGGTGGTAGCCTGGAAAAGCTCATAGTAACCGGTAAAATAGATGGAAAAAGGCCTTATAGACGCAGCCCATTCGTTGGTCCTATCAGATCCGCCCCGTTTTTGACTTTATATGGGGGCCTTCACTCTGCCAGAGACAGAAATAGATGGATAAACATCATAACAGTGAAAATGATTAAGCAGGGTGGTCATGATCATCAGCATTGGGAAATACAACGCAACAAGGAGGCTTCTGCTGAGACTGACGTTGACCCCAAAATATTTGGGGAAGACAAGATAGATGGATTGTTTAATAATGTGAAAGCTTCTAAATTAAATGGACATTAGGTCTTTTAAATGCTCTCACTAATTTTCAGTCTTCTACGGAAGTTCATTATGAGCGGCCTCATTTTTAGGATTCCGTAGTAAACAAACCCTTATAGTTTCACTAAGTCTGTCCGTCTTGTCAGACAGACAAACTAAGTCCGCGGATAATCTCAACGACCATTAGAACTATTAAACAGAAATTTTAATATAAATAATATAATTAAATTATAATATAATTTCTTTGAAATAAAAAACAAAAATAAATAAAAACGGTTCAAGCAATCCAAAATTATCACCGGGTACAGCGCCATCTCTCGGGGAATAACTAATAAATTTATAAATGATGTTCTGTTACACTGTGAGAAATTTGTGACGAACGGGAAACTACGGCACCCTATACTGAGCGTGGCATGACATGCTCTTAGCTGGTTTTATCTTTCGTTGTAAATAGTAACTTCTGAATCTAACTATTACAAGCTAAATATACCTTATTTGAACTAAACGGCTCATTTAACCCCTTTGTGCAAATAACACTATTACATTACTACTTAATCCCGTTATTTACATAAACACACATACCTACCGGGTTATATTGGTCCCAAAAACCTTATAGCTATAAAATTATTCCCAACGATTAAACTATTTTCAGCAAAATTGCCTACAGACAGACATTTTCGTATATTGACGTTTTATTGGGACCAAATTATTCCTAAATATGTTAAAAGGTGGTTGAAATCGTGTTAATATGTGAACTAAATTAATATTACAAAACAATATCAAAATTATATGATTTTTTTAAATAGGTACAGTGACTATTTAAAAAAATCAGACTACATACTAAGACATTCCGCACAGTAAACACAATGTAAATATAGTAGGTACACTAGCTTTTGCCCGCGGCTTCGCCCGCGTGGTATTGGGGTTGGGGTTTTCGGGATAAAAAGTAGCCTATGTCCTATTCCGGAGTATGTCCTATGCTTGTGCCAAATTACATCCAGATCCGTCCAGCCGTTTTGGCGTGATTGAGTAACAAACATCCAAACATCAAAACATCGTAACTTTCGCATTTATAATATTAGTAAGATTAAACTGAAGTCCAATTATAACTGTACACGGCATTCAATGTTTAAGGTGGGCCTTCCCGACTCGTCTCGAGCATGGTTTAAAAGCTTGTTGCTTCATCTAAAGCAATCCAATGTAATGTTTGATGCAAAAGTAATGCGAAAAAATAGAGATAACACCTAAAAACTCTGTTGGCATTCGGTAATTCTACGATTTACACCAATATTTCACAAAACTTGTTCCAGGAAATACGTGTTTTTATAAAACCCTTTTTTTATAGTAGGTAAAACACTTAAGGATTTAAAAAAAAACAACATTTAGAATCTTGATTAAATGCGCTAGGCTTCTATAGAAGTAATTTTTTATATTTTTAATATAGGAGTACATTACGGAGAGTAAAATTTCAAGTAAAATAGGCGATATTCAGAGGTCTTTACTGGATTACTCTTATACAAATTTACGTTTTGATTTCCATAGAAGCCTAGATAATGTCCACAAAATATCTGTGTATCCACAATATGTGAAGAAAGACGTGTAATAACATCATAGTCACGTAAGAGTGGTTGTATGAAAGTGTACGTCGGGTTCGCCGCTCTTAAAGGATGGTCGTCGACGGCGCGCTCTGTTCCCGCACGCCTTAAGGAGTTGTCAGCAAATGAAAAGGCCCAACTGCAGGTCCAAAGCCTACTGGGGTCCCGGTCTGAAAGGAAAGTCCGACCCTGGTATGAAGGCTAAGAAGGAAAGGGGTGGGTCGTTTAGTCAGTAAGATTCTGACACTGTTTCCCGCTCCACCAAGATTATTTTTCCCACCATGAAAAAAAAGCGGTTGTATGAAAATATACGTCAGGTTGGCCGCTCTTAACTAAAAAAGTGATACACTTTACAAATATTACATACACAAATAAACAAAAGACAGTCATTATTCAAACGCATTATACTAAGCGACGAGCAATGTTGCGTACCCCCACAACTATTGCCCATTTCCTTACATAAAACTTACGTTCATTGCTCTGACGGGCGCGGTGGGGTGTTAAGTCAAATATATAACTTATTCCGGGGGATGCGAGGTGTATTTCTTAGGAAGATTCATGTTTGGTTTTCCTTTGACTGATGAGTTTGTGAGGATAACACAACTGTGTGTACTGACAGGTTCCTTGATAATTTATTGCTGTTTCCCTAAATAAGTTTCTTAAGAAGCTCGCGGGTAATATTATAACAGCCTCTTAGATCGATCTTCTGGGTTAAGCAATTCTTTACGCGGTCAGACCGCGGATGGGAGTGTATCCTCTGTGTGTGGTATCCTCTGAGGGTGTTGGTAGCGGCAGTGGCGTAGCTAGACCGAAAGGACCCCTATAAAAAAAAAATGAGGCTTTTTTACAAATGCTTGGTTTACCCTACGAAACGGTTGTGTTGTCTGGGCTTCTGTTGCGCATGGGCGCATGGATACGGCACATAGAGCGGTAACTACGCCTCTGAGTAGCGGCTGTTTGTCGATCTTTGACGGTCATTACAGACGACTGTCTGACTAGAAGCCAGAAAAGCCAGCAAATTAGCTTCAATTTTGACAGTTCAAAAGTGCCTGTAAATGATCTATTTGAAATAAATAATTTTGAGTTTCAGTTTTAAATCGGGTAAGTCATGCCAAATGGTATCATGATACCCAAAAACTAATGAAAGCATAATGGATGTAAAAAAAAAAATAGATGCATCCTCTTAGAACTTGAATTCGACCTCAACATAGTTATTAAAAGCTATAACTATCTATCTACGTAATACGCAGGGTTGGCCATAACATTCATATTATACTCGCTGTACAATAGACAATTCCAAAAATTTTCAAACAATCTGACCTTTTACCAACTAACGAGCTGTGAAACGAATTATCGGTATTTTACATTGATGGACTGTCAAAACTCAGAGCCTAATGGCGATACTATCAATCGTTAAATATTAGCATAATGATATATGCTAACATTTTCTCAGAATCGTTCAATTTTAGTCCTTCAAAGTTTTTGACAGAGATTAAATACTAGTATTCCCTTCTTCTTGAATTGGTATAATGATTGTCGGAACTTTGACTGAGCTGGGTTTTTGTTTAAAATGTGCTCGTCATAATCACTCTTTAGACTTACAGTACGGTTGACGGATCTTGGCGAGTCTGAAATTAGTCTCTACGAATCTTAGCGCTTGAAAATTTGTACAAAAATAAAGTCCTTAAAAAAATAAATGCCAATAACAGTTTTTAATAGCAAAAACAACTGCAAGTTGCAATTACGAGTATTTGCTTAAACCATAATTTGTTTTTACGGGTTTTCAAGCACTAAAATTCGCAGAGCCTTTCTTTGAAGGCTCTGGCCTCTGGCTCTGGTATGTATGGCGATGTAGGAACGGGGTAGGTTGTTTAGTCAGTAAGAGTCCGCCCAAGAGCGGAACTCGTCATTGGATGATTTTTACCTACCATAAAAAAAGAGCCTTTCTTTAAACTCGCCGAGATCCGACGGCCGTACTGTATTATAACAATCAAGATTTAATTTACGTTTTTTTTTAAGAGAGAAATCATCCAATGATTTATTCTATTCCAGAAAGGATTTTGAGAGCGTGTCAGATTTTCACTAACTGCAGCTATATCTATTTTCCTTCTTTATCTTATGTTCCAAGACCCTAAGGTTCCATTTCAGACTACCCATGACTCAAGTAGGTTTTTGCAATGCTAAACTGTGTAAGCTTATTACTTTTTCGCGGCCAAACGTGTGAAAAGCCATGCTATTCTCTAAGAAAAACAGCCTTGAATGACGAAATCGAAATAGGTACATTGGATTAACTATAACTATCCTATGCATAGGTCCATTGGGTTAACAATGCAATGTGCTTATTTCGATTTCGACGTTGCATACAGCGTTGCACTCAAGGCAGATTGGGATGAAATTTGGTACACGCAAACACTATGTTCTGGCACATATGATACTTTTTAGCTTGTTAGCTTGTTCGGGATTATTTTTTACATGCACATGAGTAATTCTACTGCCATATGCTAGTATTTTCATATAGGTAGTAATAGTTTGTCTAGAAATCAGCTTTGACAACTCAGCATAGGTACAGCCCAATCCATCCTAACATCCAAAACGACCTACAAACACCCGTACCTCTTTTTTTACATCACAATCAGTTCGAATCTAAAACAACTACCTTCATTTTGTTATAGAGGGCAAAAAGGTCAACCAATAAATTGTAGGGGTCCGATATTCAGTCCCTATTTACGAATATATTCCCTTTTAGTTGTAAATTCGTGAGTTATGATCGGATATCGCTACTTATCAGCATTTTAGGGCTTTTCGTAAATCTAGATTATGTAATCAATTTATTATTGAGTTAAAAGGATAAGCTTACCTTTGTGAAGTTATTTTCTTTTATGGTTAGCTACATTTTAGTGCTTTTCATCTTTTTAACTGTAATACGTTCACAGTTAGACATAGGGCTCCCAAAATTGTCATCACAATAAACGGTCCTCTGCGTTTTACATTCATCGGGTTCCAACAACTTTCACCAGATCATCATTCCATCACAGCATCTTCTAGTACCTCTCCTAGAGTAGAGGCGTGAATCCCAGTAGTAGAAACATTATAAGGCAGATGCTGATGCACTGCTATGCTATTTTCCAGTACGCGGTCGCTACTCCAGAACCTTTCGGTTCCATCGGCTATTACTCTATTTTGCGAGCAATGTCTCCTGCCTACTGCTACTTAAGTGTAGCGATTTTTTCTGGCTATGCTGGTAATCTTAGTTAGTCCTTATTCCAATTGTTTTATTTGTAGTATATTATCATGTTGAAGTTCAAAGGAAAGCATATAGTGCTGAAAAAATACGTGTGTGGATGGATAGCATAGCATCAGCCTTTCCCACTGCAGGGGCTCTGGGCTCCTTTATAGGAGAAGTAATGGGCCGTAATCTTCACGCGGGCTTAGTGCGGGTAGGTAGATGTCACATGTCTTAGAATTTTTGGTTCTAGGTTAGGTTTTCTTAAGATATCTTCTTTCTCCGTTGGATGGATGGTTTGGGAGAAAGAGGCCTTATAAAAATGTATGGATCATGTTAAGCATGATATGAAAGAAAAGGGAGTAGTTGATAACAAGGCGGTTGATGGGACAAAATAGAAGAAAAAACATATTACACCGACCCCAAGTAACACGGAACAAAGGCAGGAAGATAATGAGGGCACAATTACGTAGTTGTATGCCTGCGTTAACTAAAACAGTTAATATACTTTCACGGTATATTTACTGTCGGTTCTGTTAGGAAAAAAAAAATTAATACTGTTTAGACAAAGAAAAATATAAAAAATATTTACTAACGACTTGTTGCATATAGGTAATCCCATTAACCTTTCGAATATCGTAATTAGAGACATAATAGAAAGACAATAGGTGTGTATCGGGGCTCATGAGTTTAAACTCTTGAGCTCCAAGCCAATACGGCATTCAAAAGGTTAAGTTTGTATTTAGAACTAAATGTTTGTATGATTGTATGTTTGTGACTTCTTCAAAGTCAAACTTCTGAACGGATTTGAATAAAATTTGGGACATGGGTAGACCATTTCCTGGAAGAACACTTAGGATACTAGAAAGCATGAAAAGTTACTAGAAAACATGATCTAGGTTATTTTCTAGTATCCTGATGTTACTAGAAAACATGAAAATATTTCCTTGTAATTATGTTAAGCTTAGAACCTACTAGATAAATGTAATAAGTAACTTGATAAAATATTGCTAATTCCACAGACTAAATACTAAAAGCATTTAAGAAACCTATTACAACATAACACGCCAAAAGTCTTATATTAGAAGACCGAAATCGCTGAAAAAATACTGACTAGTTACACGAACGCAAACTTCATTAGACCAGTAGGTCGTGCGCTGAAAACGAAGGAGGACCAACAGTGTTTGTGCCAGAAGTTCCGCACATTGCTAAAATATAAATTGTCCTTATTCAGCGGTTGGTGTTAGATAAATTACGGTTCGTTCTTTTTTTTGGTCCTTCGATCTTAGATTGGCAATATCCTGGCTGGTCCTTTTGGCGGAAAAAAGTATAGTTCAATGAGTAGTGATGATTGGTTAGAGACTTGTTTGGAAGTATTTCATTAATGTCCTATATAGGTATCTATGTAGTCGCAATTAGTTGCGTATAACGTATGTATAGAGACATGACAATTAATTTTAATGAACCACTATCTTGTGGTTAGTCAATATATGCATAATGTGGCATAATTATTATTATGCATTATGCCGTAAACTAAATTATAAATTAGTAATGAGATATTAATTTGTGTATAATTTGAAGCAGATAACTGTGTTATATTTAAACAGAAACCACATAAAATCAATATAATTATATAAACGCAGTGTGGTACCATTTTTTTTTAATATATATTTCTTTAATATTTAAAATGTAACGAATGTAAATGAAATAAAGAATATACATATATAGCTTATACATTTTATATGTAGTAAGAACTACCTATAAGTTAACTAGCATTTTTTTTCTAATATATATGAAAAAGTCAAAACAAAAAGAGCAAAGGTCACTCGGCGCCGGAATCGAGCAGGACCTCAACTCAGCCTAAATGCCAGTGTCGATAATCTAGGATAGAATATTCTGGCACCGAAAAGTGAGGAAGCTCTAAAAGACATAGACAAAATAAAAAAATACAGCTATCATCAAATCAGAATGCTCATTAAAGATTCAAGACACAATCAAGTAGCTACCAATCTAATGACCGTTTTTATTGAAGACTAGCTCTTGCCCGCGTAGTATTAGGGTTGGGGTTTCTGGGATAAAAAGTAGCCTATGTCCTATTTCGGAGTGTATCCTATGCCTGTGCCAAATTTCATCCAGATCCGTCCAGCCGTTTTGGCGTGACTGAGTAGCAAACATCCAAACATCGTAACTTTCGCATTTATAATATTAGTAAGATGAAAATCGCAGGAGCATTATTGACCGAGTGGTATCGGCCCCGACTCACGAGTTGTAAGTCGCTGGTTCTAACCAAGCCAGGCGCCTTACTTTGTGTAGTTTATTTCATCACCAATGCTCTCAAAACGGTAAAACATCATGGCATGTTCTAGAACCAAAAAATTTAAGACAATTTGTGACATCCACCAATCTTCACTGGGCCCACATAGTTGATTGCCCGTTCCCTCTTTTAAAAAAGAGAGGAGGAGGAGGGAACATTAAAAAGGCTGATAATGATGATGATAAAGATTCAAGAAAATAATAAAGCAGGTACCATTCTAATGAACAAGCAATCGACAATATAAGCAAAAAAAAAACAATAAGCAACACACATACCTATATTGCAGCTTTTGCAATTTCCCCTTCAATACACAGTCCCCTCACAATAAAACTAAGGAGACCGCTGGAACCCTACGCCGTAACCCCGTCCTCAGAGAAAAAAACATTATCTAAATAGAGCAGCTTCCCTTATTGACTGGCCAGCCACAGAGTAATTAATTTAGCTTTATGAACCTCCTTTTATGAAATTTTAAGTAAATTAAGAACTTTGCTACTTTTTGAATTACGATTTAAGAATAGAATTTGTTTTGTTAACTCTGGTAATATTGTAATAAAAAAATACTGAACTAGGTCTTTCCTTTTTGTAGCCTAGCCTTCTCTCTGTGACTTCGCCCGCGTGAAAGTAACTTTCTACATACAAACTTTAGACCCTCATAACATCCCTTTAGAAGTTGAATTTTGAAAAACCCTTTCTTAATGTTCGCCTACGTCATAAAAGCATGCCTTGTGCAAAATTTCACGCTCAGTCAGTATCGCCTTTTAATATATATATAAGCTATCATTAGTATCATGTGGTTACAGGTAAGGTGTGGAATTTCTTGCCAAAGTCTGTTTTTACTGACAGCTAGTAACCGTCCACATGGGCTTCAAAAAGATGTCAGCAAAACTCTAGGGGCCTAGCGGGGCTGAAGTCTACTGGAGCCATGGGTTGATTTCTGAACGGGAAACCTGAAAAACTAAGGGCTACTGAAAAAACATAAGTGTCGTTTTAGTCAGTAAAACTCTGACACACACCTACCTGCTATAAAAAAGTTATGTTTTCTTTTTTTTGTTTTTTTTTTTTGCTTCATCGAATTCCAAAATCAAAATCACTTTTTAGCCACCGGTGTCTTTAGATTTCCTCTTACATAATAATTTCTCATACCATACATCCCTCCAGGGCATACATTAACGTTAATCACCCATTATATTCAGTTAATTTATATAAAAAAATGGGTTTATATAAAAAAATATCTCGCTTTTGAGATTGGCTGATTGGTGATACAGATTTGAGTCCAATCTTCAAAGACTCGAGCACAGGCGTAGAGTGGCCTGCCTTTCGGTTTTCTACAGGATGCATTTTGGAGAGTGCGCGGGAATTGCACGATTTGATTCCGCCATCTCAATTTTACCATCGGACATCTGTAGGACTAATATTACGTTGTTGAGACATCTACGGTCCGGACTAAGCGTTTTGCCTCGACGTTTATACCGCTTACTTTGAGGGACTGGAACAGTTTTCCGGCTGCAGTCTTTCTGTCCGATTTATAATTTAGGTGTCTTCAAGGCTAGACTGAATAGGCTCTTAATAAACTAGTGCGCCTCACCATCAACGATTGCATCACTGCTTACCATCAAGTGGGATCGCAGTCAAGCACTAGTTTATAGCAATAAAAAAAAATTAGTCTTTGACAGAGTTTCCTAGAACGGAAAGGTAGAATTAATTAAAAATTGTTTTGGGAAGGTATTAAAAACGGTACGAAGTTTTCAGGAAAACAGTTTTATATTACCCTGACAACTGACTCCTCGCTACGATAGATTCATCTGACACCTTTAAGCCGAAATATTTTTTTTACACACGAATATTTTCATATTTTTAATCTGCAATAAATAAAAAACTTTGTATTACGTCGGAAATAAATCAATTGGGAATTCTGAAAACATGAATGTTGTATTTTTGGTCTTTCCCAGACCTGTGTTAAGCTTGTCACTTGCATTTTATGCGGATTTTCGTTTAAAATGAACGAAATTTTTAATATTGGCAATTTTTAATGCATCAATATTTTACACCAACTCGATAATTACCCTTTATAGCTTGTTTTTTTTTATGGTGGGTAAAATCATCTAATGACGAATCCCACCCTTGGGCGGAAAACACTGTCAGACTCTTACTGACTAAACGTCCCCCCGCCCCTCTATTCCTTCTTAGCCTTCATACCGGGGTCGGACCTTCCCTTCAGAAACCGGACTGGGGCCTCAATAGGCTTCGGTCCTGCAGTGGGGCCTCTCCATTTGCTGACAACTCTTTGAGGCGCGCGGGAACAGAGCGCGACATCGACGACTGACTTGATCCGGACTGTTACCAGACGACCAGATGGTGAGCTACCCATTGCTCACCATCCGCATGACTTGCTTTAAGTGATGGTGACACGCTAGGATGATAATGTAGTCTGGGCGATCCCTAAAGAGTAATGAAATTTGAATTATGCGAGAGTACGTGAATTCTGCATATACGCATTAAACGAATCGTAATTTATATGCATCAAAAAAGTTCAAAAATGAAACTGGCTACTTACAAAAAATAAAAGAATTTTGGTAATTGACAAGCCTTAAAAAAACATTGAAAGAGCGAGAGCGTAATAGAAAATTAGAACTATAAAATCTTGGAGTGGTGAAGTTCTATTTGTTAAAATTTCGAAACATGTAAAGTGATGGTTAAGATAATTGTTAAATAATACCTACATAATTTGTTTCAGTAAATAGTTAAATTATCTTACAGATAGTGTAAAAGTAGACTATCTAACACGAGACTAAACCTTTTATCTTAAGCGACTTAAATTCTTCACTTCACATAGGTTTCTATATTATTAACTCTCTCGTGATGCTCGGGAGTTAATTATATACATTCTTCATCCTTTTCTTCTTCTTAGTTTGGTGTATATTTATTTATTGAACACTTTAAGCACAAATGTACAGACTAGAGGCGGACTTAATGCCTTAGGCATTTTCTACCAGTCAACTTTAGGGTAATGGAGAAATAAACAGCGGTAGGTGCAATAAAAGATAAAGGAAAAGTTAATACAAGGACAGACATACTAATAAACCATAAACTTTCAAAATATTTATTTTTAACAACCTTTGTTTCGTTTGGAATCCATCATGTCACATGATACTGCTTTATCTTCAATTCACATTTTCTACTGTTATAATAAAATACAACCCCTACCTATAGCTATATGCTATATGATATTGTGGCTTTGCAAGAAACGTGGTTGTTTCCCCATGACTTAGCCGTCCTTGGAAAGATTAGCGACGAGTTCGGGTTTACGGGCAAGTCCGCTATTGACACGTCTGTTGACATAATACGAGGGAGACCTTATGGTGGCGTAGCAATACTGTGGCGAAAGGATGCCTTCGATTCTGTGACAGTGCTTGAAACGAATAGTGTGCGGCTATCGGCAATAAAAGTGAGCGTCAGTGATCGATCGTTTGTAGTGTTCTCTGTTTACATGCCTGTAGACTTAATGGACAATCTAATAGAATTTACTGAATGCCTTAGTGAGATGAGTTCAATTATAGAAAATACTCAAGTGGCGTCGGTTTATATGCTCGGTGACTATAATGCTCATCCAGGTGAGCGTTTCGCTAGAGAACTGGAAAGATTCTGCTGCGACCAACAGTGGACATGTGTAGATGTTGACAAGTTAGGAAGTGCCTTCACATTTATAAGTGACGCTCACGGTACCACCCGCTGGCTGGATCACTGCGTTGTAACTGAGGCCGCCAGGCAGTCAGTTATGGATGTGAAGGTGCTCTATGATCCATCTTGGTCTGATCATCTGGCATTGGAGGTTAAGTGCAGTTTAAATGCTTTAAGACCGCATTATATTCTAAATGAAAGTAGTTGTAATAAAGTCATTTGGGGTAATAGGGACTCTAAACAAATTGATCAATACCATAAGTCGTGTAATGAAAAGCTCAGGGACTTAGATTTTCCGTCCGAACTGAGTCACTGTTGTGATGCCATGTGTGACAAGGTGGAACATAGATCCGTGATTGATAAAATGTACTCGGATATTATTCATATATTATGTAAAGCGGCCGTGGATAGCTTTGACTGTAAACATCGGTCACATAAAAAGTGTGTTGTGGGCTGGAATAGACATGTTTATCCAGTACATAGGGAAGCGCGTGTACAGTTTCAGTTGTGGTGTTCACTTGGACGTCCGCGTAGTGGACCTGTGTACGATAAAATGACAGAAACGCGTCGTATTTTCAAATCAAAACTGAAATGGTGTCAGAATAACGCGGAGCAGGTAAGGATGGATGTTCTAGCTACACAGCATACGAAGAAGAATTTTAAAAGTTTTTGGAAGGAAACTAGCAAGCTGAATCCACGACCGTACACCCCTCTCAGCGTCGATGGCTTCGGTGAGTCACTTGACATTGCTAATATGTTTATAAGTAAATTTAAAGTAGTGCCACCTGATCGTCCACCTGTGGTGCCGCGGGTGCTCACGGCTGTTGCCCAGAAGTCCAATTCATTACCATCTGTCAGCTTCTCTGCTAAAGGAGTAGCTTCTACTATCAGTAAAATGACGAGGGGAAAGTCCCCAGGACATGACGGCATCAGCATTGAGCATCTGAGACATGCTGGTGTACATTTGCCTAGAGTGTTAGCTATGTTTTTCACTTTCTGCTTGAGACACTCATATGTACCTGATGAGTGTACGAAAGCTGTTGTTGTGCCAGTAATCAAAAATAAGACGGGTGACCTTTCTGATAGCTCCAACTATAGGCCTATCTCGTTAGCCACCACGATAGCTAAGGTGCTGGACAGTGTGCTTGACCAACAATTATGTAAACATCTTAAAATTAGTGATGCACAGTTCGGCTTCAGAGCCGGATTATCCACGGAAACAGCAATTTTATGTCTTAAGCATACTGTTCGGTACTACACGGATAGGAGGACTCCAGTTTATGGATGCTTCCTTGATTTGTCGAGGGCTTTCGATTTGGTGTCTTATGATCGTCTTTGGGAGAAGTTGAGGTCCACTTCGCTCCCCGAGGAGATTATTAGTGTTTTTGATTACTGGTATAGCAATCAAGTTAATGTTGTAAGGTGGGCTAACGTTTTATCCGATGAGTACAGGTTGGAGTGTGGTGTGAGACAGGGTGGCTTAACATCCCCTCGGCTCTTTAACCTGTACATCAATGAGCTGATTGAGGGTCTTAGTAGTACTTCAGTCGGCTGTACCATTGATGGCACCTGCATTAACAATATAAGTTATGCTGATGATATGGTCCTGCTGAGCCCTTCAATTAGTGGTCTACGGAAACTTGTTAGGATGTGTGAGGAGTACGCTGTGACTCATGGGCTTAGGTACAATGCGAAGAAAAGTGAGTTGCTAGTATTTCAACCACGAAATGTAAAAGTCGACACTGTCCCATCTGTTAAACTTAATGGTACACCGCTTAACAGAGTGACGCAGGTTAAGTACCTGGGCCACTGGGTCACGGAGGACCTCGCTGATGACATGGACGTTGAGAGGGAACGTAGGGCATTGGCTGTCCGTGGGAACATGCTGGCTCGCAGGTTTAAAAAGTGCTCGGGTGAGGTGAAGTGCACTATGTTTCGGGCATATTGCTTGTCGTTTTACTCGTGCGCCCTGTGGGTCAGCTGTACTCAGCGGGCACTTAGTGCCCTTCGTGTTCAATATAATAATGTTCTTAGAATGTTGTTGGGGCTGCCGAGATTCTGCAGTGCATCAGGCATGTTTTTAGAAGCTCGGATTGATGGTTTTCATGCCATCATGAGGAAGAGGGCGGCCTCATTGTTGCACCGTGTACGAGCAAGCTCCAACAGCATTCTAAGAGTAATAGCGGACAGACTAGACAGTCCGTTTCTGAGACATTGGATTGCGCTCCATGTGTCAAAATGATGCTTTTTGATGTGATGTGTGAATGATTATTTTTATTTTTCAATTTTATTTGTGGTTTACTAACATAGTTCTTAAGTACTTACTAACATAAATATGGATCTATTTGTCTTTTAACATGGTCTGAAATAAATTTATTATTATTTCGTTTATTCGTTACATAACATATTAATTACACTTTTAAATATTTCTATAAAAAAAAACATTTAAAAATATAAAAAATAGTGTCCCACCGGTATCGGGAACAGGGTCCAAGCTACCGGCGGTCAGGGCTCCAGAGAAAGGAACCTCCTAACTATGCGAGCCGTGTCCAGGAGTACCGCTTTCTGAATCAAGCCCTTGATCCAGCCGCCTAACGAGAGCCTCCTAAGGTGTTGGTCGAGGCTCTTGGCTATTAAGCCATTAGCTGACACGACTATCGGTACAATGATTGCTGAATCCACATCCCACATGTCGACAACCTCGCGAGCCAAGTCAATATACTTGACTTGTTTATCTTTCTCGGCTTTCACGAGGTTCTCGTCATGAGGGACGGATATGTCAACAATCATTGCACGCCTCTCGCTTCGGTCTACCACCACTATATCAGGCTTGTTGGCTAAAATAGTCCTGTCAGTGATGATAGACCGATCCCAGTACAGGGTGATATGACCATTATCAAGAACTGGGTCGGGCTCATACCTGTAGTACGGCACTTCCGATTCCACAAGAGAGTATTTCAGAGCAAGTTGCTGATGGATAATCCTGGCTACGAGGTTGTGCCTGTGCAAGTACTCGCCGTTAGCTAGACGAGAACAACCAGAAATTATGTGACGAATTGATTCTCCCGGACGGTGACAAGCCCGACAAATGTCAACCGTGCCGTCCTTCACAATAAATCTCCGGTAGTTATTCGTCATGATAACCTCGTCCATAATTGCACAGACAAAACCTTCGGTTTCCCCAAAGAGGTCACCGGAACGCAGCCAGGATACGGACGCCAATTGATCTACATCAGGCCCGTGAAGGGCCCGGAAGAAGCGTCCGTGAAGTTCCTTGCTCTGCCACACAACCTTGCGATCGTTAGTGTCAAGCACTACAGGTTTGCGCCAGTTCTCGTTAGCCAGGGAGAGCGGGGTGAGTCCCTTGTCCACCGCCACTACATCTCGATGCATACCCACGTCGACAGCTAGGAAATATTCCCTGAGACTGCATACCTCACGGTTGTGTAGGGTCTTGGCATTTAAAAAACCGCGACCCCCACACTTCCGTGGGATATACAGTCTCATCACTGACGAACGTGGGTGGTGCATTCGGTATGCAGTCAGCAGAGTACGGACCCGCCTATCCAGGGCGTCAAGTTCCGTTTGAGTCCATTTGAGTACGCCGAAAGAGTACATCAATACCGGCATGACCCAACCGTTGAAAGCGCGCACCTTGTTCCCGCCTGAGAGAAGGCTATTAAAAACTTTCCTCAGGCGTCCAAAGAAACGTTCCTTCAACGATTGCTTCATGTCTGTGACATTGATGCCTAGGGCTTCCGACATACCCAAATACTTATAGGTTTCGGTTGGAGAAAGGGATCTCAGATTTATGGAATCCGTGAGTTGCGTGCCCACGGATTCCACTACCTCACCTCGCTTTACATGCATGACTGCACATTTGTCCACACCAAACTCCATCCTGATGGCACTGCTGAAGGTTTCAGTTACCTTCAGTAGCTCCATCAGTTGCAGCTTGTTGGGGGCAAATAGCTTTAAATCATCCATGTAAAGGAGGTGAGATATAACCTGACCACCTCTCTTCAACCGGTAGCCTAGACCTGAATTCTCCAGCAGTGTGCTTAGAGGATTCAAGGCTAGGCAAAACCAAAGTGGACTCAAACTATCACCCTGGAATATACCTCGCTCAATCCTTACAGGTTCACTATTTCTCCGGATATTTCGACATCCTGGATAGAGAAGGACCGTACTCCATTGCCTCATACACGACATCAAGAAGGTGCGTAGTTTTGTATCAATTTTATACAATTCCAGCACCCTCAAGAGCCATGTATGAGGAACTGAGTCATAGGCCTTCCGATAATCTATCCAACATGTCGATATATCCTTTCGAGAACGTCGAACCTGTTGGCTGATAGTCATATCAATGAGGAGTAGCTCCTTAGTACCGCGGGACCCGTTCTTACATCCATTCTGAGAAGCAGACATAATAGCATTGTTGTCTACGTGATGGTTAATCTTTGCTCTCAAAATGGATGTAAGAACCTTATATAGCGTCGGCAGACACGTTATTGGCCGATAATTTTTGGGTTCCGCGGTGCTACCAGATTTGTGGAGCAAGTGGGTAATGCCCATTGTTAGAAATTCGGGTAGCACACCAGACTCCAAGGCGGTCTGATACTGAGATGCCAAACGAGCGTGCGAACTGTGCAGCCACTTAATCCAGAAATTGTGCAGTCCGTCCGGTCCTGGAGATTTCCAATTAGGAAGCGGACGAACTGCACGGGCTACATCTTGGGGGCTGATTGTGACTGCCCCCATTTCTGGTATTGATTCGCACTCTCGTTCAACCTCTCGGATCCAACCGCCTTCAGTATGACTGACAGGCACCGACCAGATGCTGCGCCAAAACGAAGACATGGCGTCATTATCTGGGAGGCACGTATCAGTCACACTTTGGTCCGGTTGCTCCCAAGCTCTGTATACCCACTTTTCGTTACTCTGGAATGTGCGATTCTGGGTATACCGCTCCACCCGCCGCTTATACCTACGTATACGGTTTGCCCATGCATAAACCTTTTGCTTCAAGAAGTCAATGCGCTCTGTGACCCGGGACATATAATCTCGAGGACTGACGTCGGTCCCCGAAAATGCCCGTCTCACAAAGCGCATCACTCTTGGGCGGGTGTTGCCCTCCCTGAAGCAAATTAGTTTGCCAATGAGTGCTCTGGCCCCAGCGATACGACGCTCGATCCTGCACTGCCAGGCCGGCACAGCTGGTCTCGGTCGTGTAGCTCCGTCACTAATTGGGAATTTCACGTGAGCTACACGACATGCCGCTACGGCCGCGCAGTACAGCATCGAATGTGTATCGGTGAGATTTTCGCAGTCATCAAAGTAATTAGTAAATTAACTGCGAATCCAGAGCAGCCACTAGCGCCCTATTTCTGTTATGCATGGGCAAACGAGGTAAGCGTGGCCTAAGTTCGAGCGGCACGTTGCGATACTCCCGAACCGCACACTCCAAAGCACTCCTCAATTCGTCACTGCACTGGGTACTTACTTGTGTAACCATGTCAGTATTCTCCTCGTCAGCGTGGTCTGAAATTTGGTTGGTCGGTGGTACCATCGCTGGTACCACAGTTTGCGACGAGGAGGTAGTGGCATGGCTACCCATTTCCAATCGCAGGCGATCAAGTACGGAATCGTCCAACATATGATTACGTTGGATGACCCGCACCTGATCCGACAGTCGTTGGGTCGACACGTTGACGGCTGGCTCAAGTACCTGAAACAGAGAGAGCATCCTAACACGGTACGCAGTCAGGTTGTTCCCTCCCTCTGTAGCCCCAAAGTATGCGCGCATGACGTTTTCGTTTATGGATTGCGTCCATCGCATGCGCGATACACTTCCGCCGACAGCTGGGACCCTATCAGAAGCCGGTGGGCCTCGGAGTCCGAAACAAGCCGGCGGCCGGCGTCCTCCCCGACGACGCGCAGGTGGTGGTGACGTCGGCGGAGAGTAGTACTCGTCGCTCGAGCTCGACGCAGCTGCCACGGCCGGTATCACAGCACTCTCCGTGAGTCTGGTTTCCGGCGGCGGCGAGGCGGAGCTGAGCGACGAGGCCGGAGGTGGTGGGCGTGCTCGACGAGCTGCAGCTCTTGTCAACATCATTCATTCAATGCATTGTATCTGTTTTGTTGTAATTATTTCTTGGTGACATTATATGTCATCTGTCGCTTGAATGTTATTTTTTTTATTTTTGATTATTCTATCCATATTATTTTTGGTTTTCTGAGTTCCTATTATTTTAGATTTTCTTGTTCACTATTGCGTAAAAAATGGGCTCATAAATTAATATTTTAAAATTAAAAACACTTTGAACAAATTGTTGAATGTGCGTTGACATCTGGTGTTGGCAGCTTATTATTATTATTATTATTATTATTATTATTATAGCAAGTCATTCTGTCCCTAGGGACAACCTAACCTAATGTAGTACAGGCGTTCTCTAGGGAATTGTGTGATTTGAATATAGAACGTTTGAAAAAAAAAATCTGTGAATTAAAATGTGCCACATGCCTCAAATGGATATTCCAAAAGTCAAACTGGTCACTTACAAAAATAATAATGTGGTCATGGAAGTGTCTGTAAATAGTAGATTGTATTATAAGGAAGCAAAATAATATTTTCAAGCCAAATGCGTTTTTAATCCAGAGCAACGTGAGCGATACTTTAGTAGAATACTGAACATAGCGACGGATTTAAAGTACGTCACCCGAGTCAAAAATAATTTTAGAGCCCGAGTAATATACTCTAGTTTTCACCACCCAGTATGATAAAATAAAAGGCGTTTCGTATTTTTTTTTTTAATATTATTATTTAAATTTATTATTATTTGGCATGTCCTAGAACCAAAAATTCGAAGACATGTGACATCCACCAATCCGCACTGGGCCCGCGTGGTGGATCATAGCCCATTCCCTCTCCTAGAGTGAGGAGGCCTGTGTCCCTGCAGTGGGAACATTAAAAAGGCTGATGATGATGATGATGATTAATTAAAAAACAAAGCCAGTCTCGTTGTTCGAAGTTTTTGGCGCTGAACGTTATGATGTTCTAAATTCAAAAAGTGCGTGGCAAGAGTAATCGCGCCGCACTTATAGAGAGGATTAAAAACTCCAACGCAAAAAAAAAATAGTCTCTGTTTTATTCCCTATTAACATAATCGACCAAGATAGACTTGTAAAAGATCTAAAATTAGCTGTCATCTGAAAAAAATGTCGCTATCAAAATACACTTCGAAAAGGGATGAATGATCGTTGTAATAGAAAGAGTAAATGCCCATTATCTTGATACTAGCCAATAATCGCTTGCTTATATCTAACGCCTCTACATAAATCTGAAAGAAGAAAGTATACAGTAACGTTGTTCTGTTGTTTGTTTGTTTTTTTGAAATCTACACATTAATATATTAGTTTATAAGTAGAAGTATGTGGTATTTGAAGCCCTGGCTTACCGCTGTCCCTGTGTATGCTTAGAAGTACGCAACGGATTTTGATGTGGTTTTTTTAATAGATATAGTGATGCAAGATTAAGGTTTATGTTTATAATACATGCGGGTCGCTATTTCCAAATAAATTACCAAATATGTGTTTGTTATTTAATTTATTACCAAATTGTATAAAACATAGTTGCTTCCCGTTACCTTTCCTTATTATAGTTGCTTAGTTTCAAACATTTAAGCAGATTATGCAACGGATTTTGATGTGATTTTTTTGAATAGATGAGTGATTCAAGAAGAAGCTTTTTATGTATAATACATGCATAATATATTTAATATTTGCATTGCACCCGTGTGAAGCTGGGACGTGTCGCTAGTTCCACATAAAATACAAATTATATCTTTCGTCTAATTTAAAGAAATGAACAAGAAACTCTCACAACATCACAAATAAACTACACTATCCATGTCTTACAAATTCAAGAGTCTATCACTCTTTCATACCCACAAAAAAGTCCCAAAAATTTATCGGCACTGGCGTTTCGCTCGCTCCATATTTGTTTTTCGCACAGCCATCTAATCTATCTGGCCTGATCGACCATTAGCCTGGTATTTGTGTGGATCGTAACTTACTGCCCCTTATTTGGGTTTGAAGTATAATTTATTGTCTTCAATTCTATCCGTAAAGGAGGAAAGGTTAAGCAATAAATTGGACACAGCTGTGTTACGGACATAAGCTTGGAATTAGGTAACAAAAGAGCCGATTTGTGAACGCTCACGGCTATTCGTTATTGCAGATGGTATTGTGAAGTATCGCTCGGCTATTTCGCTTGTAGTGAAACATTTCTAGTAGTAAGAGGAAAAGGTATGCTCATTTTGTCGCTTTGTCGAATCTGAAAACGTTGAACTACAGTATTGTCGCTTTGGGATTGTCATCTATCTGCAATGTCTTTGGTATTTACCAAATTAATATTACTTGGATGACACAAGAGGGTCTTGACATCGTGTTTGCCATCTACCCAAAGGCTGGTTACTACCTAGAACAGTGGATAAGATATTTCTATACAGCATTGGTTGCGTACCTACGCAGAAAATATAGTCATGAGGCTGATATGCGTAAAAATTGGCCACCATGATCGAAATCGGTTGAGATGGATCTTTTGTGCATTAATAAATTTTTAAGAAATAAAGTATTATATTATTAATTTATTTGTTTCAACTTCACTTAGGTACGTAGGTGGATTTAACCTCTTGAATACTACAGTATATTAATTGTGACTGTACGAGTAATTACAATTACTCGTACAGTCACAATTAATAGGTGTGGGGACACCGGTGTCCTCTTGGGGCGTAATTAATTAATGCTGTTTGCTACCCTATAATCTTTGGTCAAAAAAATTATTACCACCAATCTTGGTCACGTTACAAGTCGTCAACATATTAGAGAATTTTTTCAATGCCATATCTTAGATTATAGTTTCGTAACAGATAAAAAACATTGTGTATTTATAGAGCTAGGTTTAATAAGAGTATAACAGTATGAATAGCGATATTTTGACAAATATCTTGAGACAGTAAACTGCAATAACTTATAATGCTAATTATAAAGATGAAAATTTGTTGTATTTGGGAAAAAATTAGTACAAATTGGTGCTAGGGTAGACCATGTCCTAGAATTATAAAACAAAAAATGTTATACCTGCTATTGTATATACAACATTTTACTTCGGGAATTTTCTACTTTTACGCGAGCACAGCAGTTGGTAACACAATATAAACACAATAATTGACAATACAGTATTACTATTACTAAAACCGATAAGCGATTCTATTCTTGTCTTCAAGTTAATCCAAACTCGGGCCCGTGGTTAACCTAATCGAATCAAAGATCAAATACTAGACCGAAACAGTATCGTAAATCATTCCGATTGAGGTTCAAGGACTTCTGAGATGGGTCTTGAAATTACAAGGATAGTTGACAAGCGTGACTATGAGGGTTTTGATTTGTTGGACCCAAATAATTGGCATTTTCTTCAGATTATCTACACCTAGCTTTTACCCGTCGCTTGGAATTTTATTTTATAACATTAAAATTTTATCGGAATGAAAAGCAGCTTAAAGAAATTGGTGACAGTGCAAAATAACGGTGAAAAGTATTTCGTTTTTTTTTTTTTATCAATGCTTCCAGAAATGGACGTACCTTATAAAATATAATAACAATTTTCAGACTTAACAACAATTGCTGTTATACAAAGTAATTGTTTAAATTGAAATAATTGTTTATACATATTTTATTCATCATCATTTACTGGATTAATTTCACATAACTTTATGTTTTGACTTTTACAGAAGCCTAGATAAGATCCAAAAAATATCTGTGTATCCAAAATATCTAAAGAAAGATATGTAATAACATCATAATCATATAAGAGCGAAAAAATTTAACTCGGGTTGTCCGGCCTTAATAATATTAGTATGATGTAAAATCATTTCGCAGACTGAAAATTCTTAGAGTCCACTCACTGCTACACAGTGAAAAATTACATGAAATATGCTCACAGTTTTGTTGACTAAGTTTATATTATGTATGTTTTATTTAAGGTTTCGTACTTCTCAATTTCATTTCTCAAAAATAACATACGGTAGGTACCATTATAAAATTACTTTATTGTTGGTCTGCCTGTCAAAAACCTTTATCTAGGTAACGCGTAGAGGTATCGAGTTGGAATTAAAAAGACATACGTAGATCTGTCCATCGAAGTTGTAAAAAAATCAATCTTCTAAGTTAACGACAGAATAGATACGGCCGTTTATGTTTCAAAAACGTACATTTCGACACTTTTAGGGTAACCAGAAACCAGAGGGTACTTCTTGTTTACCTAGAATTCTGAAATTTGGCATGAAGCATTATAGGACAAGTATAGGAATAAGTCTGAATACTGCGGATTTGGTGATTACCTAAAAAAAATACTGTTTTTCGATTAGGAAAAATCTTTGAGACTAAATTCAGGAATTGAACTATTTACATAACCTAATCTGTATAGACCCTTAGGTGTGCGACCCGGTCTAGTTTCTCAAAGGAAGGTCCGACCCCGGTATGAAGGCTAAGAAGGAATGGGATAGGCCGTTTAGTCAGTAAAAGTCTGACACTGTTTCCCGTTCCGCCCAGGGGCGGAATTTCTCATTACATAATTTTTCCCGCCATAAAAAACTCTAGCGGGCGAGTCCGACTCAAACTTTTGCAGATTTTGTTATTATCTATATATATTAAAGAAGAAACTGACTGACATATCAACGCACAGCCTATACTACTGGGCCTAGAAGCATGAAATTTGGCACAAGGCTTCCTTTTATGATGAAGGCGGACACTAAGAAAGGGTTTTTCAAAATTCAGCTCCTAAAGAGATGTAATGGGAGTCTAAAATTTGTATGGAGAACCCTACTTTCAAGTGGGCAAAGCCGCTGGCAGAAGGCTAGTACAATATGTAAAGTAAAGAAAAACTAATACTTCCTTCGTTAATGTTCAATTTATATTGAAATTCTTCACATTACTCTAATTACCCCACAAGCAGAAATTTACGGAGTCTACAAGCCAAGACTTCTATCACAAAAAATCTAGTGAAATCTCGACAAATTAAGCGCTTAACGACTGCCAAAGAAATACGATTTCGTTTAGTTTCAAGGCTAGCTAAATCGTTTCTATTTATGTATCTAATCCTTTTATCAACCCAGTTCCTTCAATTTGGGTTATCAATTGTTAGAAGTTCAAAATGGATGCCATATTAAATGAATTTAGATTTTCAGAGAAAACTAAACAGGTTTGTAAGCTGATTTGTAGATTAATTTAAATTCAGTTCAATATTTGTCTTGGAAATTTCCAATACAGCAGTTCTGAACTAATATTGTCGAACAGGTTTATTTATTTTTTAAATAGGTTTAGCTTTAAATGTAGGTACTGATACAATTATTAAAATTTTTACATTTTCAAACGTCTTGTTTTCATTTCTCGTAATTAAACGTAAAAAACGAACCTAGTTTTTAGTTCAACCTTTTGATTTTAAATAAGATTATAGATTAGGATTTATATAGATTAAGTTTTATATAGATTAAGTTTTAAAATGTTCCCACTGCTGGGACTCAGGCCTACTCACTAAGAGACGAAATGGACCGTAATCCACAATGCGAGCTTAGTGCGGTTGGTGGATGTCACATGTCTTCTAATTTTTGGTTCCAGGACATGCCGGTTTCCTCTCGATGTTTTCCTTCACCATTGCGTAGCAGTGCTGATGAAACAAATTACACAAAGTAATGCAAGCTGAATTCCGAAAGTGTTTTAGCAGCGTGGACCATACGCTTTGGCAGGTTATACAGAAGACTGAGGAGTATAATCAACCTCTCTGCTAAGCTTTTGTGGACTAAAAGAAAGCCTTTGATTTGATCGAGACCTGGGCTATACTGCAGTCTCTCCAACGGTGCCAGATTGACTATCTGAAGAAAGTGGTGAAGTTTTTGTGCAACAACACCATTATGTCAGTCTCATTTCAGAACAAGATCCCGAAACCTTTCTTATCGTGTTATACCTAATGTCATGGTCAGAAATTGTTAGTGAGCAGAGGTGGTAATGCTACCAACTTCTACCATATGGCTTACTGGCGGATTTCCTTAACTAGCGAATACCTTTACCACACAATTTTATTCTTCTTTCAGTATTTAGTCTTGTATTTTTAACCCCACAATATTCTGCCGGCAAACCGCCCTTTTCATAATATCTCACATTACTATCCCGATTATAATTCGCCACTCAAACCTTACCTGAAATACTCCAGACCTCTGCATACAAATCAGTGACATTACATTAATTTCGAATTCAAACGTGTTTCAAGAGGTCATTACCCGGCCAATTAAGCCACGTGGAGCTAAACGAGGTCCCTTCAGTGATAGTTGGACAGTCGTCAAGTGTGGAAAAGATAGGAACAGAAGTCCGGCTCCATTCCCGATTCAAAACGCACGCACACATAGATGCACTTCACCTACAGTGAGTTCAAGTGCACTCGCGACCGACATCTTTAGATTGGTCTACGGTAGAGCAGTCGAGGATGAATGGGGTACGAGCTGAGTTCAAACTCGTGTAGCGTCAACTGATTCTAGAAAGCCGACCACGAAACATACTATAAGAATTTGAGCTCGGTTCGTGCTCCACTCGTACCATCGAAGACATTTCCACCTGACCACCGCTAAGTTCATTTTTGCTTACAATCGTAACGAAAACTTCAAAGGTTTGTTTTGACGTCACTCAGCAGGATTCAAGCGATTTTTTTTAAGTAATCAGACAGGAATGGCCGCGATGGTACGTCGCTCGTGTGACCTTTAGAAATCGCCGTACGTACGAATTTATGTGTGCGTGTATCTCTATAGGGTCCCAACTTAGGTGTCATTGCTAATTTCAAGCTTAAATACCGCAGTTATAAACCATGACCTTCAACGCCCTTGGTTGAAAGGCGCGTTTTCTCAACCTCAGTGGCTGATTTGCGAACACAGTAGCGTGTGGTTTACATTTATGAAGCCGCAACACAAACGTTAGCTCTAACCAACCAAGGTGACCTCGGTTGGAATCCCAGTTTGTAACCGGCTGTTCCATCTTTTATGCTCAAAGCATGAATTGTCCTTCTGTACTGTTCTGTATAGTGTGCTTCAAGTGCTCACAGCTTAGTACAAGTATACTAAAAAGAATTGGTAAAGTTTAATTTGGTCCAAGCTAATTAGTTTGTACGAGAGAATTTCTTTTATATAATCCTTTTGATGAGACTTATGTGTGGAATATGTAATGAGGTTTTAGACTGTAATGGAAAAAAAAAACCACTAAGGTTTTTAAAGATTTTCATTGCTGTAAAGTATAGAAAGGACTTTTGTAACACAAGCCAAATAGTTATGTATATTTTTCAAATAGTTATGGTGAACCATAACAATTTTTTTTTTTATGGTGGTAAAATTCACAATAAGTATTTTGTCGTATACACCTATAACAGAATCGTAAGGAATTAAAAAAAAAAAACATTGGAATTACTGACTCCATTATGCTTTAAAATGTTGTTTTCTTCACAACTTATTGTGTAAAAGAGTATTAGGAATATTCTATTAATATGTATCAATGCATCAATTTTCAGAATATGAACGTTCCAATTTTGGAAACTATCATTTGAATTGGATAGAATCAAGATAGCGGAACACAGGTGACTCGCCTATAGCGCGAATTGTCACGAATTCACATCGGTCACGACGATTACACACATTCGGCTGCTAATGCTATTGTGCTAGCTCGACAGCGCGGCTCTTATCTCTGTCCTTGTCTGTCAGTGACTACAGGTATCGATGTATGAATTTCGAGTCAAGTTTTCTGATTGCGACGTTAACGCGTAAGGTATCTTCCCTTATAATATTTCAGTGGTATATTATAGAATAGGCTGATTTACAAGAAATAGTAAAGGCTATTTAACATAGAGATCAGTGGTAGCTGAGTGGTAACAGCCCATACTTACAGTTATAGATCCCAGGTTCAAACCCAACCAAGCGTATGACTTTGTGTAATTTATTTCATCACCACTACTCACAAAACGATGAAGGAAAACATTGTGAGGAAACCGGTATGTTCTAGATCCAAAAATTCGAAGACATGTGATATCTACCACCCCGTACTGGGTCCACGTGGTGGATTACCGCCCATTTTTTCTCCTAGAGAGGAGACCTCCCAGCAGTATATATATTACTAGCGACTCGCCCCAGCTTCGCACGGGTACAGATATTGAATATATATATGCATGCATTATACACATACACCTTCCTCTTGAATCACTCTATCTATTTAAAAAAGCATCAAAATCCGTTGCATACTTTTAAATATATGAGCATACATAGGGAATAAGCAAGTTTGTTTTATACTAATGATAAGGCTTATGTTATGTTGTGCTACATACATCACGTTACAATCCACGAAAACAGTGAAACACAGCTAGTCATTTTATAAATTCGAAATAACACTAGACACCTAAAATCACATAAAATCAAGACTACAACAATAAAAAGTCTTAACACTGTAAATTCCGTCTCAGCCTTTAACTGTACAGTTTCTAGATTGAGACGAGACAAATCGAATAAAAAGAAGGTCCCTTTTTTAGTACAGTTATTCGAAAAAAGTGGGGCAAGAAATGTAGGAGAAAATCCCTCGATTAGATCTTCTATCTCGCTTCACATCTTGTTAGGAAAGGGATGCTGATATTTAGGTAGGAGGGTGCCTTATTACAGCAGTTAATTAGAACTATTCTGTGACTACTGTCTTACTAATTAATATTACCTACCTTACTTTCCTGCATATTTTTTGCAGGATACCTAATTGGAGTTGCCCATACTTCGGACCATATTGTGTGACCAGTATATTAATACCAAAAACAATCTTTAATTATTTATTATAGCATATAAAAAAGAGGACTAAAATATCTATGTATAAAGGCGAGCTTAACGCAAAGTTGAGTTTTCTTCCAGCAAAATCTGACCTGTGTGATAAAGAGAAAGATTCATTTACGTGTATAATGCACTGATTTTTTTAACCACATTAAAAATTTAAAAATGTTAACAATTTCTACTTTCTCAAAAAATAACATTGTCATTTCCAAAATTATTTATGTCATTTTATATTTTGTAATTGGTATGGTGCCACATACAAATTTGGGCAATCACGGTTGCTATTCCAAAACCTTTCGGCACATTGGTCATCGATTCTATAATCACTTGCCCTGCCCGCTGCCACTTAAGTTTGGTGATTCTTCGGGCTATGTCGGCAACCTTGGTTGTCTTGCAGATTCTTCACTGGCAGGTGTCATTTGTGATTCCTTGAATTCATAGTGTTTTAATTGCATTTAGAACAAAATATTCTTTCATTAACAATATGAATAACATAATAAAGTATTAAAACAATAAAAGTAACACTCAACTAATTACATAAAACTACGTAGACATAAACTTAGTTATTCCTAGCTGAATAATGGCGTCATATTAACATTTTACAATATCTTATTCAAGATTATTTCATAATTTTGTTTTCAGCCAAATCCGTTCAGAGTTTGACTTTTTATGTTATTAACAAATTGGCTCCTAGAGTATACAAGTTAGTATTCATCTTCGCCACTATTTATCAGAAGCAGGACACACAATTTTTAGAAATACACACTCAAAACTGTACGTCTGTCGTTCCGAAGCCATATATCAAATATGGCGGGCACACAAAATGGAGACCGCGCGTGGTTCTGAATATAGCAGGCCGCCCTAATGCACTAACGACATTCGTTTGTACAGCTACGCCACACTTCCAGAAATTGTGTTTTGAATGCCTGTGGTTTATATGTACTGGAGTTTTATTGAAAGAGAATTGACAAGCATTATACTTTTTTTTTTGTGGGCAAAAATCATCAAATTATTTATTTAAACTTTATGCACATGTACAAAGGCGGACTTAATGCCTTAGGCATTTTCCACCAGTCGACCTTAGGATGGTGCAGAAACATATCATGGTAGGTGCAACTTAAAAAAATAGACAAAAAGAAAAGAAACAAAATATAGTAATATAAACATACTTAAATCCCATACATAAAAATAAGCAAAGTCATTGTGAAAACCAATCCAACCAGTCGCTACTGAGATAATTCTGCTAACTTTTCGCGAATGTAGTAACAATTATGTATCTCGCTTGTGAGTGGAGCCGAAGGTAGAGTCAGACTTTAACTGACTAAAAATCCACCCCGTTCCTTTGTTGCTTTAGTTCTAGGGCCCTGGTGTTCCCTTTCATATTTATCCATGAACCCAGGAAACTTCGACCCTGTTGGGCCCTGACTTCTCCTTCAGATTTGCGGGAATAGTACCTAAGTCGACGACTTGGGACAAGCATTATAATGGATTTCTATGCAGACTTATGATCCATAAGTTCTTGAATAGTTCGAGATGAAGTATCTTACAGTAATTTTTAATAGTTCTGGCTCATTGGGAAGTACCTGTGAATTTTTATTCGTTTGCGACATAAACGGCCAGGTTCAAAAGATCGTAGACTTTAAAATTTTTACAATTTCAACTTGACACCTTCTCGTCTTCCCGAGATAAAAGGTCTTAATAGGCAAACAGACAGATGGACAAAAAAGTGATCCAATAAGGGTTCCTTTTTGCCCTTTTAAGGTACGGAACCCTGAAAATGGGAATAGCTAGGGACACGTAATTGATCCCGGAAAACTGACAAGGACAAGTTTACCCAAACATGTAATATCATGTTTCGTGTAACCTAAAATACCAGGACAATATAAGAGCAAAGAGGTGGCCATTCAACGTTACTAGCTACCGACATGATTGGAAACTTCATCGGCATTTATCGAACACGATTCTAATCCCGAGGTGAAACTGAAAATTTGCCAAACTAGAAAATCCAATTACGAACACACAATTTGAAGTTGAAATCGAAGCCAAGCGTTGATAGGCAGGCTTTGGCTAGTGTTGTAATTGTGTAATATGTATTATATTATTATAGTAATAATAATAATAATCTTTATTATCGCATATTTACAGTTCACAGGGTGACTTATAATTAGACACAAGTAAATTTGAGGTACAATAAGTACTGGTACTGTCTCCCAAACTAAGCGAGTGCTTGTGTTTTGGGTGGCAGTGTTCAGTCGTTTAGTAGGGCACTTATTAACAGATTACAATATTGGTGTAAGTGAACGTAGTTGATCATATGAAAAATTTGCAATTATTATTTATGCGATTATAAAAAAAAAAAAATTTTTTTTGGTGGACCATGTATTGTTGAGTGGGCATGTTGTAATGTTGAATGATTATGTAGGTGTATGTGGCTGTTTGTGTAGATAATTGTGAGTTTGGATATTTGTGTTGTGAGTATTGTGTTATTACGGTAGGAGTGTCGTGTGTTTGTGTGAGTAGGTTACGCGATGTATGTTAGTAATGCTTCAGTTTGTTCATAGTTTAGATTTTGGAGCCAGTATAATAACTGAATAATAGTGTAATAACTGTCTAAATATCTCTAAATTTATTGTTGCAGTCACTGGGAATAGCTATCAAAATGACCGATATAAATGTGTGAAAATATAAAACGTTTAACTCACAAATTGGGTAATAAGCAATATTATTATGATGCTAAAGCAATCACTGGTTATCATCGTCATCAACTTTTTGCCTTCTTTTGAATTACTTGGGGTTGACGTAATGCGTTTGATCGTCCCATTCTATCGCTACTGGCACAATATATTCTTCTTAGTAAAAGGAGGCCATTTAATTTTTTTATTCATCCCTGATTCTTAGTCGTTCCCTCTTGACAGAGTGGTCGTGGCTGATCATTTTGCATTTTCATTGGCTAGTGAGGCTCCTGCAATGCGTCTCCACTTGACACGGGTTAAGAGGTTTACGGCGTCTCGGGAACTCTGGACCATGGAGGTTTGTGTTGCAGCTCTAATGAGGTCTGTCCAACGCGTAGGTGAGCACCCACGAGACCGCTTTCCTTCCACTTATCCCTAGACAAGTCGCTTGATTTTACAAAGATTTATCTTGATTTACCAAGTCAAAGAGGCTGTTGGAGGTCCATTGAACGAATGCGGCCGGATAACTGCCAGCAACCAAAAGAGGCAGCAACGTACGGCGAACCTTTATGGCTTCTGGAGAACTACCTTCCTGATAACTACAACCACTCTAGCAAGAGTGAAACAACTAAAGAAGAAGAATAAACATTTTTTTTTTATAGCAGGTATATTTTGGTTATCACTCACAATATGATAATATCTCAACAATTCTATTCTTTCTCTACATTGCCGTTTCCTATTCCTATTAATACAATATCTGTGACACATAATAACATTTGCATTCCTTTATTAAAGTCGACTTTAACACAACTTTATATTGTGAGACAGACTGCAAAAGAATACTGATTGCATTTCTCTTTAAATGGGTCATAAGACTCAAATTAGGACATAGCAGCTATTACACTGGGTTGGTTTTTACTTTTAACCTTTTTAATTGTGCGGTAAGGCTAAAAATTAATGGGTAGTGTAATTGGATAGAATGGGGATTTTAAAACGTATTTCATATATTTTTGAATGTTTAAAGTTCCATCAGGATTTCGCGAGTGATAGTCATATAATAATTTCTAAGTTGTAAGCTCCAATTTGGTTTTTTTTTCTTATTGTTGATAGGTTAGCGCTTGACCGCTGTATCACTTGATGGAAAGCGACGATGCGGTCGACGATAGCACTTACAGTACGGCCGTCGAATCTTGGCAACTGTCAACTTAGGTTCTGCGAATTTAGCGTTGACTCTTCGCGTGACCCAAGGTCTGGCTTCTATCTCGGGCAGAGATTAAGCACTGCCATACTACGTGGCAATACCGAAAGCCTTTTAGGCACACTTCTTCGAGTATTATGACGCCATATTCAGCTAGAATAAATTGCTTTTATGTTTACATACTTTTAAATTGTTGAGTAAATGATAAATGATAGGTATTTATTTTGTAAATAGGTTTTAAAATAGCACTTTTATAGTAATTTTTTTTTCTGTTCGTCAGTTTATACTAGATAAATCCGGTGTTTCTTAGCTGACTACCCTGCGACGAAACACCAAAACAAACTCAGATTAAGAACAGAGAGTAATTTTATTTCTGGTTTTAAACTCTTGAGTCCCGAGCGAACGCCGGCGTTTGCACACATATTGTCTTTGTCTTATGTCTCTAGTTACGGTATCCGAAATGTTAATACCTAGGTATCTAAACGTATAAAATCAAAATAACTAATTGAACACTTCAATACACAGGAAAAGCACACTAAACTAGCAATATATTTCAGTATCTTAGTTCGTTAAAAAATTCCAGTGTACGGCTCTGAAGTGGACTTTAAAATCTTGGATGGGGGAGTGGCGTCGGGTGGTTCTTGATAGCCCTCGTGACTTGGATCTGGGATCTAGGGAGTGTTTAGACGTGATTCTTGAGCAAAATACACGTATACTAGTTTAGTTTTTGTTGCTTGATAGCAATGTCAAAGTTTATTTGAAACTAGCGACACGCCCTAGCTTCACAGGGGTACAGATATTGAATATATAATGCATGTATTATGCACATAAACCTTCCTCTTGTTTCACTTGTATCTATAAATAAAAACTGCATCAAAATCCGTTGCGTACTTTTAAAGATCTAAGCATACATAGGGAAGAATTGCATCACTGCTTACCATCAGGTGGGATCGCAGTCAAGCATAGTTTAAAGCAAAAAAAAGCTTTGGGTTTTAGTTAGTAAAATATAGTCTTGCTCCCTTCAGCGATAGAAATTTTTGGATGATTTTCCACCTTATAAAAGTCCTATAAAATAAAATATATTTCACGTAACGAAATTCTAACGTTAAAATAAAAAAGTTTTACAAGACTCACTTAGAGATAATAATGTGAAATGTAGACGTTTCGAAAAGTTTAGCGTTTAGTTACTGGCTCGAGTTCAGTGGGTAGAAGAGATACGTCTAAACAATCCACGGAAGATTTTGAAATAGATACTTAGACATCGCATGAAGTGTTTTCAAATGGATTCTTGTGTTATCAAGATGAGTTTGTTCACTCTGAAAAAGGGATGGGATGGAGTAAAAAAAAAAAAACTGGTGGAGATGAATTAGTCAAGTTGTTTTATTTTCTTAGAGATTTGAAATTCAAGTATTCTTTGAATATAGAGGTGGAAATGTAAATAAATAACGAATGGTTTTATTCAAGAACTAGCTTGTGCCTGCGGCTTCACCTGCGTAATTTAGGTTTTACTTTACAAATTTTGAACCCCATTTCATGGATTTTAAAAATACCATCTCAGCGCTTGTCAACGTTAAAAAAGGAAATCTTAAAGGTTGATGCGACATGCTGTATTACCGGGATCCTGGGATCAAGGCAAGGATGGAACGGGGTAGGTTGTTTAGTCAGAAAGAGTCTGTCACTGTTTCCCGGTCCGCCCAAAAGCAGGAATTGTCATTAGAAGATTTTTACCTACGTTGCCGTTAATTTTTTTATTGATTATAGATTTGCGCTTGACCGCTATCTCACCTAATGAAAAGCGACGATGCAGCCGACGATGAAGCACGATTATTTAGAAATAACCTATCCACTCTTGACTTAAAGATTCCCGGATTGTAGCCATCAGAAAACACAGTCTCCGGCAAGGAATCCCACTCCTTGGCTGTTGTAGTTTCGTACATTTGGTGACAAATACCCTTTCATAGTGTCATTATCGATGCCATTACCACCTAATGTTCAAGTCATCAACGGCGCGTTCTGTTTCCGCGCGCCTCAAGGAGTTGTCAGCAAACTGTAGGTGCCCAGCAGGGTCAAAGACCCTTGGAACCAAGGGTTGATATGAAAGCGTATTACCAGAGCCCTAAATCAAGGCGAGGAAGGAACGGGGTAGGTTGTTTAGTCAGTAAGAGTCTGACACTGTTTCTCGCTCCACCCAAGGGCTGGATTTGTCACTGGATGATTTTTTTTACCTACCATAAAAAAAAATTGTTAGTCATCATAATAATTTCTTCTGTTTAAGTTATCCTATAATAGTCATTTCAGTAATTGCTTCTTTTTAGGAGTACTGAAATTATTGATACCAAATAATCAGGTGTGGTCCTCTAAAAACAAAAGTGAAATTTAATTAGCTCAATCTTAAGCTTTAGGTCAAATATGCTCCGAAGTGAGTATTAAAATTTATGTGCCATGTAGGTACATAATATTTTGATACCCGCATATAATATAACATATACGCAAATATAATATAACATATTCCACAACTATCACAGCGCAGTCTAGTCTCAAGCTAAATAGAGCTTATGTTATGAGTACTAGACAACTGATAAACATACTAACTTTTATATTTTGCAATAGGTACATACATCATTACATAGTATAAAACAAAGTTGCTTCCCCCTATGTATGCTTAGATCTTTAAAACTACGCAACTGATTTTGATGCGGCTTGTTTATTAGATACGGTGATTTAAGAGGAAGGTTTATATGTATAATACATGCATAATGTATTTAATATCAGCATTACACCCGTGCGAAGCT
Organism: Mythimna loreyi; assembly: GCA_029852875.1. Classification (NCBI taxonomy): domain Eukaryota; kingdom Metazoa; phylum Arthropoda; class Insecta; order Lepidoptera; family Noctuidae; genus Mythimna; species Mythimna loreyi. The sequence continues at coordinate 8,355,940 of CM056801.1, read as the reverse complement.
GGGGCGGGTCGCTAGTTATAGATAAATTACACCGAGACACAGAAAAAATGATTATGCTCATCACAAAAACATTTGTCCTGGGTGGGAAGCGAACCCACGACTTATAGAGTAGCAGTCAAAGTCACTAATTACTAGACCAACAGGCCAATCAAAACCTATAGGATACTTCCCGTAGACTTCTGCCCAATATCAGGACTCTGATATTAGGCGGAAATCAACAGGAAGTTATTGATTGAAGCAAAGTCTTATGAAATAACAAGAGCAGTCTAAATCACGTTAAATAGCTATGTCATAAAATAATTACTTTTGAAATAAAATCTTCGTGACTTGAGAATCAATCTACTTTATACGGTAGACCGATTTTAACTACACCGTTAAATCTTGATCGTTTTAATCCCTTGGAGGATCGATGCAGTACATGAAACACTATCGATTGGTAAAGTTAGAATAAAAAAACAAAGTACTTTTTTTTAAAACTCGAATTAATTTACGCATGTTCTAAATTGATTTCTTTAAGTAAACGTCAGCTGAGCGAGTTCAATGACCTGTAGGTAGTTAGTACGCAACGACCGACAACTACCTACAAGGTCAATGACTCGTTTACTTAAAGAAATTAATTTCGTAAATGCGTATATCAATAAGAGATTAAGAAAAAAAGTACTTTATTTTTTTATTTTATCTACACAAATCGATAGTGTTTCATGTACTGGATCGACCCTCTTCGGGATTAAAACGACTAAAATTTAACGGTGTATAGCCATTAAATCCCATTTGCCATTATGCCGTCTTTCCAAATTGGTACAGTTCGGCTTTCGGATCTTGGTGAGTCTGAAGTTCTCTCTGCGAATTTTAGCGCTTCAAAACTCGTAAAAAAAAATCGATTAAACAAAAAATACAATTCGCAATTGTTATTGCGTTTAAAAACTTATCGGCATTTTTTTTTAACTTTAGATTTGCTAAGATTCGATGGCCGTACTGTCTTCATTCTCAAAACATTTTCAAGTCATTTTCAAATTCATAAATATTAGAATGTCTAATCGTTTTCAAACCATTAATCTTCAGCATTTTCATTACATCAGCTGTCTCATCTGTTACATCTACTCAAATACACAAAAGCCTCAACTTCCACATCAAAATCAAAGTTTATAACGCCCGCTTGCCCACCATTTACAACTCATAATACCCACAACTATGTAACCAGTATAATAACATCACACCTTACGATACAACCACCTCAGTTCATAAGTACTGAAACTTCATAAGCCCGTCTTATAGCACCAAAGTCTTACTTGCGTCATTTATTCCAACCGGCTTTTGCTTTAGAATAATACCGAAGGTTGGCTTTGTGTAACGAACGAAAGTAGGCGCACGCACACATAGATACGTACGTATAACGATTCCAAACTAATACTAATCGCAAGTGCACTTGCATTTACTGTACGTGCAGCGTGTATATGTGTGCGTGTGTTTCTCATCGTTGTACGGAGTTGACTTTCGGTACAAGTTTGCTCTTTTACTTTAGCATCCATTGTGAACATGATACTGTCCTGTGAGAATTTACGTCACACCTATGTTCTCAAGGGAGGTTTAGGAGACGGAGGTGTAATATCAGACGCTCGCTGTCCCCAATGACAGTGTACGTCATATTAGAGGATGTTATGTTTGGTATCAATTCCACGGTGAGAATTTTATGTAAGAAGCAAATTCAATAACAATTTGAGTGTTTTGTAATTTCCGATGGGAGAGGAGTCAATATTTTCGTTTATGGATTTAAAATAGGCGTTGCATTTGATGTTGGCAAAATTTCTTAGATATACGGTATTTAGAACTGAAGGAAAATCTTTTCTGTTTCGCTTTGAGATTTGATTATAAGGGCTATTATTAGGATACCAGCCATTAAATATTCTTGTTACAAAGCAGAGAGTGTCGAACCTTGTTCGTCGTAATTCATTCTGACTGCGCAGAATCAGAATCGAACTTTGATAGATTGACTTTATATTGGCTAGGATATCCAAGGATACCCAAGTTTCAGTCAGGAAAGTTAACTAACTCATTCGACACTGGAGCTGCTACATAGAACCTTAATCAAAACAAAGTTGCCAATACGCTTGGCACGTTAACTACGTAAAAAAAATTGGACTAGTTGCTGCTTGGCCAAGTTAATTCTAGACTTGTTCGTAACTAAATAAGTACAATGGTTTGAGCTTAATTTAGGACAAGAACTTATTTCATGAAGAATGTTTATTCCGAAAAAGTAGACAAAGGTATATATTGCAGACTTAAAATGAAGGTGACTTAACGCACAAATTACTATTTGATAAAAATAAGCAATTGAAATATATATTTGACAGAATTGTTGGTGATGATTCGAGCTCTTTTTTACCGTAGGGTTTTATAATAGAACTGTAAAGATCATTCTATAATATACCTTTAAAAATCAGTTCATAACAACTTCATTTAGGTTTAAAGTTAAAGTGTGAGTATACTTTTCAATGGTTCTTGCCATCAGCTTGTTATTCTCTACGGTAAAAAACCTATTTGTATATTGTCAGCTATAGCCGAGCATATTACTTACAAGGAAATACGACCTCATGGTTCAATTTCGTTCTTGGACCAAAAAATGTATCCGCGCATTTCCGACCACGACACCAACAAAATTCTCAGACGAGAAACTCATTTTCGTTAAGGCAACATTTTCATCTTCGTCACGTTCTGAATTTTAATATAGGAAGCCTTCTCACACCATCGCAGATACTTGAAGGTTCGGCAAATATTTTCCATGTAGACAAACATGTTTTCGATCGAGAGTTCGGAAAAATAGATTTAGTTTGTTGATAGTAATCATTTGGTGGTTGAGATTGATTTAGAGTAATACTTTCGTGAGTAATGTGTCTTCTTGATAGTTTATCTGCGACAAAGTTCGGGGTCAGCGAATATAGTTGTTGACCTTCGTACCTTTGAATTTATATGTGATACATTATTTTGTGATGAGATCAAAAATTATAGGTAGGTGTACATACTAGTGCTATCAGTGATTGAACGAAGATGATAATGTTCAGTTATCATCAACTAAGCCTTCCAAACAATGATGAGGTACATCGAAGGACTGAAACAATTTACGAGCTGTGATCTTCCCATTAGATTATAATTTGGCCTTCAAGGCTAAAATGAATAGACTCTTAATAAACTAGTGTGTCTCACCGCCAACGATTGCACCACTGCTTAGGTAGAAGAGCAGTCAAGCACTAGTTTATCCTCTCGTCTTGTAATTACAGACAAAAATAAAGAACAATAGGTGTTCGAACGCCGGCGTTCTCTTGGCGCTTAATGAATATGACACAAAAAAAAGGTTGTCTCACAGTCTAATTATATAGGCGATACTAAAATGCCAATACTGTTCATGAAATGATTGCCCGTTTTTTCACCTTGATTACCTAAGTATGCAACAAAATATTTTTAAGTAAGACTAGAATAGATGATTTAAAAATAACTGTTACCCCAATTTCCTTTACTGCAACAAATGCCACAGCCAAAAATCTCTCTCGAAGCCCCAATACACAAAATATCCATATATTCAAAAAATATAATCCCGTTACAAAAGAGCAAACATATTTGCAAATCTAAAAAGTCAACGACAATTTCCAGGGGACTCATAAAAGCATGAATAGTATTAACCGCAAAAGCAAGACTGCTTTCATGCAACAAATTTCACCTCATTCCCTACTGAATGAATAGGAAGTGGGGTAGGCTTTTTAATATGGTCTTGTACTGCTTCAGTGTTAGCTTTAACACTATGAGAAGTTAAAGAACTTTTACGTTCATTTATATTTGCATTTTCTAGCGGAATGGCAATTTTAACATTGAATAGAAGCAATTTCATGCAGTACATTGAATAAAATGTAGTAAATTTAAAATACTTTCTTACCTTCAAATATATTAAATTTTCCGCATAATTATTATTTTAAGTGATTTTGTCGCAAAATGAGTAATTTAAAAAAGTTCTTTTTAAAACAGTCGGAGCAATATAATAAGAAAGAAATTAAAATATGCTAACAACTTTTTCTCCAAAAAATTTTCTGGATCACACAAAAATCTTTCCCAATTTTTGAAAATACATTTAAAAAATTAGTTATATCAATATGTATCTGATTTAATTCTCAAATCGAACTATTTTAAGGCTGTTTGATCACAATAACAGAAAATACTTGCGTTATTAGAAATCTGCAAAAACTAAACATCAGTTATAATGACTTCATCTGCCCAAAGTCGAATTCCAACTCATACAACATACAACTTCAACTACATAGTTCCATAGCATCGATATCTGTCAAACTTCGATTACCACTACAAGTGTACTGTAACAAGTTTGACAGAACCCTAAACACATTTGCATCGCAGCGGTGTTTCCTTGTCGGTCTATTGGGGAAAGCAGTATTGAGTTCCGAATTGATTATGCACGAATTGTGGGCTAGTTTGATGACTTTCGTATAGCGTGTAACTTGCCTAGATGCTGTAGTGTGTCTCACTTCCTTTTGGATTTTAATCACAGTATTTCATGGTTATTTGATACAGTCGTAAAAGAGATACAAAACCAATTTACAGTAGCTTTTTTATCAATCGCCTCAGGATTGAAGATGAGCATGAGAACAAAGGATAGTATTGAAAAACTAAAATGGTAATGGGGCGTACTCTATCCGCATTGCTCGCAGAAGACTTCTCACAAAGTGAACTAACGACCTGGTGAGGGTCGCAAAAATCTGATGGACGTGAGATATACAAAGACCGTTCATGGTGATGACACTTTGAGACACATATGTCTAATAGCGGAGGTCTGAAATGATTACGATAATGATATCAACATCAACTGTTTCTGTAATCAGCTTGTTATCCATAGTAATTTATAGATATTTCTTCACTGATATTTTACTTTTCCGTTATAGGCACGGTCGTGGCATCATCAATAATGGTCGTTTAGATACTGATACTATGACAATGCAAAGTAATCGGTCTCAATTTATTTGAAAGCTTTTGACGTGGGAAAAAGGTTAGGTAGTCAGTAAGGTTGATAGCGAGACTAATGGCCTAAGGTGCGTAGAACATTTATGTTACTATAGCGTTTCGTTTATAGATCTTCTTTTAGGTCATATAAAGATTGATACCGTGGTTTTAACGATACATAACACCAAAATTCCCAAAAGACATATATCTCGCGTACAACCAAATAACTATGCCGAGTTTATTGTAACACTAAACCAGTACTAGAAAATGTTCAGTCGACCGCAACGAAATGGTTCTGTACGTTTTACAAGCAGAGATGTTCGTTGAGACATCGGAACAACATAAAAGACACCTGGGCGACGATTTGTTACAATAAACGTGACAGCCACGCTTAGAGCTATTGTTCACTTGGTTTTAGTGTTTTTATTGCACCTACTAAGCTTTTTCGTTCCATTTCACACATGGTGCTGGTGAAGGGTCATTTGTTAAGTTTATGTCTTTTTGTTGAGATTGGTAATATAATAACAGAAAAAAATATTCATATTTTTTTATTATTTTGTGACGTAATGTTTTATTTAAACTTAGAAAAGTTATATGATATTGGTAGTTTTCAATGCTAAGCAATGCTTGAAAGGTTTAGTCTATCGATGAGTACCAATTTCTTATCGTTAAAAAGAAATTGGTACCGGCGATAATGGTTTGAAGGAAAATAATACTAGCGCCAAGCAGTGGATATTTTGATAATACGATACGAATATGATGGTGTATTTTGGGGATATTACATTTGAGATTGGTAATGACGTGATTAGATTCCGCCATCCCAATTTCACCTTCGGACATCCCGGCGTACGGCAAGTATCCACCCTTACGTTGTTGAGACACCTGCGGCCCGGACTAAGCGTTTTGCCTCGTCATTTATACCGCGTACATCGAGGGATTGGAACAGTTTGCCCACTGCAGTCTTTCCGTCCGAATATAATTTGGGTGTCTTCAAGGCTAGAGTGAATAGGCTCTTAATAAACTAGTGCGCCTTACCATCAACGATTGCATCACTGCTTATCATCAGGTGGGATCGCAGTCAAGCACTAGATTATTGCAAGTCAAAAAAAAAAATTACAAATTAATTTAACGATAAGAAGCAAGTAAAAATTGAAAAAAACAAGAAGGCTAACATTGGGTTATAAGCAGACGTAGCATAGCATAGCGTAGTATAAGTAAGCAGACATGTTTTAATGATAATGTCAAAGATAGTAATTTTTGATGACATGACATTTGAGATTGAAAAGGAAAAAATATGTTTACGTTATGAAATAGGTACCACAGTAAACGGCAAGAAAGAAAAGCGACCAACACTAAGCAACAAATGAATAATTTGTACACTTAATTGATAATATCAATAATGGTACCTATATCTTGTAGACATGACATTTGAATTTGGAAAGGAACTTCTCCTATCCAAATGTCAAAGTCGTTAACATGTTAAGGATATAAATATAAAACAAATACAAGGTAATTTTATTTATTCATTGTTACTGTGATTTCCGTCAATGTTCTGTCGAAAGCCGCCCACACCAGTACACAAGAAAGTTTTGTTTATTCACTGTTATTATTGACCTTCTAATGAGGACAAAAGGTCATATTGCGTAACTTTTAGTAAATTTCTATTTTTTTTATGGTAGGTAAAAATCATCCAATTACGAATCCCACTCTAAGGCGCAACGGGAAACAGTGTCAGACTCTTACTGACTAAACAACCTACCCCATTCCTCGGCGCGCTCCGTTCCCGCGCGCCTCAAGTTGTCAGCAAACCGTAGGGGCCCTACAGGGTCGAAGCCTCCCGGAGCTGAGGGTTGGTGCGAAAGCGTTACACCGGGGCTCTGGGAATAAGGCAAGGAAGGCACGGGGTTCTTTAATCAGTAAGAGTCTGACACTGTTTCCCGCTCCGCCTAAGAGTGGGATTCGTCATTCGATGATTTTTACCTACCATAAAAAAATTAAAAAAACCCATTCCTACGTTGCCAGATATAACAGGGCCAGAGCCTTCCTTTCAGATGCGAACCCTTGGCCCCAGTTGGCTTCGACCCTTCTGCAGGGTCCCTACGGTTTGCTGACAACTCAACTTGAGGCGCGCGGGATCAGAGCGCGCCGTCGCCGAAGTAAATTAATAATAGAACACGTAATAAAACAGCGAAGACCAGGAAGTGTATCAGTAAAGGGCAAGAGAATAAGATAACCAACTTCATGAAACAGTTGGAAATATTCCAATTATTCCTGGAACACCGAACTTTAATAAAGGAAGTAAATTGAGTGTTGCCCAATACCGTGGAACCTCCAACTTTTTAACAAAATGTTCTTTGTTTCCTGTCACTTTTAAATGCGATCTCTGTAAGAAGGACATTTTAGGAAGTTCATTTATTACTTTTAATTTTAATTTAGGAGGTAACAATTTAGATTGGAGTTGGAGCAAAGGCTTTGTTAGGAGTTAAAGAGATAGATAATTAATTCAAGGAAGATTATAAAGAGCCAGAGTTATTAATAAAATTTTAACTGTAAAAGTGCGCCTTACCATTGAGTATTGCATCATTGCTTACTATCAGGTGGAATTGCAGTTATGCACTAATTTATATCGATTTAAAAAATGGAGTAGTTGTTCGTATTTAGCTAAGTGTTCAATTTTAATCAACACTTCATATGAAAAATAGATTTCATAAACTAATTTGTTTTTTTTTTTTATTTTTAAGGTAAAAAAAATTGCTTCCTATCCCAGTGCTTTGATAAAAGAAACATGAATAAAGATTTGATTGATTATGATTGCTCACTTACTTATGAGTGTCTGAAATTCATTTTTTTTTTTTTTTTGAGATGTGACCTAATGACTTCACCCGCTCTAGTCTAGAGTGAAGTGAAAGGGCGTATCAAAATTTTACTGAACAAAACCAACCCTTGTTCTTTCAGATAAGTACGTTGTGCGTTCATGGGGCACGATAATCGTGCAGATAGATTTTAATTTGACCTTTCCTCAAATTACAAAATACAAACTGAATTTTATTTTGATTTGACTGACCTGTTGGTCTAGTAGTTAATGGCTTGACTGCTATCCTGGAGATCGTGAGTTCGATTCCCACCCAGGACAAATGTTTATGTGATGAGCACAATCATTTGTTCGGTGTGTGGGTGTAATATATCTATAATATGTTTGTGCCAATGGGCTTAAGGCTGAGGACGCGAAAGACCGAGCGAAGTGGAGGCATCTGTGTGACAAAGTGGACCCCGGGCACCGAGGTGTGAAAGCCAAGGTTGGCAACCGGGACTATCGCTAAGATGATGATGATGATGATGATGTATTTGGAAATATATAAATATGTTTATCAGTTGTCTAGTAAGTACCCATAACACAAGCTCTGCTTAGCTTGGCACTAGACGACGTTGTGTAACAATTGTGGAATATATTTTTCTTCTTTTCCTTTCTATACCCCTCAGCTAGCAATAGTTTCTTTGCGTAGGTAGTCTCAGTCTTGGTATATCTCAAAGACTAAGTTTCTATCTTCATCAATCCAAGATCTAATTGCTCCAAATACAAGTCTTAATAAGTTCAATGACCCTTAATTCAGTTTTATCATTCTACTCTTAACACAGCCATCATTAAGTCGTAACCCTATTTAAGTATACTGAGTAAAACACGTTCAATTTGCGTCGGTACCACAGAAAGATGTTCCCTTAGATAAACTCGGCGAATTCAATTTTGCCGGGTAAACAGTTTAAAAGCGTTCCGAGTAACGAGTATCGAATGGTAATGGAATGAATTGGACCTAATGTTCACAGGAGCGCAGTTGAAAACGAAAAGGCTTATGTCTGAGTTTGGTGCATGGAATTATGATTTCAATTTTAGTTATAATTGAAATCATTTTTGTGTGACGCTAATGAAGTCTTATGATGAAGAAATTAGGGTATTTTGTAAGCTCCGACCAGTTTTATTTTGTGATTTTATTATAATATTTTCAAGTGTGTTTTTCTTCAATTTCCGGGCATTGGTATTAATTTGGTTTAAAAAAAATCTCAGTATGTAAAATATTTCTTTTTCGTAACATAATTCAAAATTTGGCTGTATTTCAGTAACTTTGATTTCCCTTTCAACTCTTTTAAATGAGCACTTCCAATTGATGTAAAAACTGTAAAACATTCCGAAAATCTACATTTATTTATAAGTCCATTTGCTTTATAATTCTCAAAGCGACGAAAATGAAATGTACCAAAACGTGAACGCCCAAATTTCGTACATACGACCTTTCAGCTTCGCACAAACGAAGTGGTAAATGGAATGTGTTAGGCGGAGCGTCCTCTCAAACATGCAAACGATCCGTAACAAGTACTTACGAGTCGTAAATGATAGCATATGATCGTACGTATCCTTTGCCAAGGAGATAATAGCATAATGACAGATAGAAGCCGGTGATGTCACCAATGTACCGCTCCTTTAAGTGCGGTTTAACGAGTATGCTTCAGATATTTTTGAGAATATTTGCATACGTGAAATAACTTCTATTTCAGTACCTGCTTCTGGTAGAAGTTTTACTTGCGTTAATGTAGGTTTTGGTGGACAAATTTTGAAAATAATCTACACTAATTAATAAAGAGATAAAGTTTGTTTTTTTTTATTTTTTTGTTTGTAGGAGGTAATCTCTGGAACTACTGGTCCGATTGGAAAAAAATTAACAACAATAAAAAGCTTCTTTATTCCTGAGTGACATAGGATATATTTTATGTAGGCGGGCGAAGCCGCGGACAAAAGCTAGTAATTATATAAAGCCAAAAAAATACATATTTTAATAAATGCTTGCGTGCATATTTGTGTCTAGGTACGAGTATTGATATCAATACCAATGTGTTTATAATGTAGGTACTAATAAAAATATCATCTTATAAATAAACTATACAGATACACAAGTAAATAATAATATCGCACAACATTATGAGCACATTTATTTCTCTGCCGTGCTGACACTAAAACGCAGTAACAGGCTTTTTTAGGTATTTGAGTTAAATATTGATTCTGAACCGGCATTTTATAAGGAACATATTCGTCTTACCTAGGTTTTGATTCGATGATTTACTGGGCAGAAAAACGAAATTTACTAATGCAGTAACACAAAATTATATGCCAAAATTCATTGTTATACTTACTAAAATGCAGTTAAAGCTATTACGGCTAAATCGGCCTATCACTTTACCAACTTAAACGCAGTAAATGTCTCTATTACCTCATAAAATCTGTAATCCACAACTAAAGAAATATTATGCAATATAAATTAAAACGCAGTATGCCCTTTTTGTACCGAAAATAGTAATACAGCATTGTTGACGACTGATTGAAAATCAAACTAAATTGCAGTAAGTTGAGTATTTACTGCACTATAGTCTGTATCGTTCTAAAGTTGAAAACTAACTATTTTTTTATTAAATGACAGTATAAGTCACATTTACTGCATTATAATTAGTAACTCGAACAAAGCTACTAAGTTTTACTGGTGTCACGATTAGACTATACTGCGTTCTAGTCAGGAATTGTCTCTCAATCAGTCACAGACAGCTTGATCGTGCTTGTCCATAGTCACATAGAAATCAGGGAATCTGTACTAACAGATTAGTTAATTCTTTGGGCTATATCGGTAATCTTGATTGTCTTGTGGATAATCTTCATTTCACTACTAAGATGACGGAAGAAAATTTCCATTCTGTTAGGTGTCTTTAAACCTTCTATTGAAGCCTTACTGGTCATAGACTTTCCTCTTCAGACTTTGTGGCATATTTAACAAGAAATTATGGCACAGCTTCCCAGCCCAGTCGAGCTGGATCCGATGATTGAGTTCATTTCTAAGCTAGACCTTCTGCTCAAATGGACCGTCTGTTCCAGCTAAAATTAATCGTCCAAGACTTTAAGATAAAAATAATTACCTACAAACTATTCATTCGAGATGGCTGTCGTTGATAGTTACAAAATAACATCACGACAAAGCTTTGCAAACAAACGTAAGTTTGCCATCCAAGTTAACCATGGGCTTTACGAGTTATAGTAGCAGTTATAAAATAGTTCAGTTTAGGTCGTAAAACGGATCGTGGTAGGGCCTAAGGTCTGACTTAAGATGGGTAAGCAACGGGAGGAAACATACACATTAAAGTGAACGGCTAGTATTTTATCTTTTGTTGGAAAAAAATATTACGTAATAATACCTACCTATTTTCCATATTAGAATATTACTTTAAAAGTATTTCTGATATGTATTTTATATAAGAGTCCCTAAATTAAATAAAAAATTTAAAAAAAGTATCATCGCATCCAAACATTAGTAATAATAGTTTATATAGCATTTTCTGAAGTTAGAATAGGTACATCAAAATATTCCAAGTAAATAGTTTTAATACTGTTCATCAACTCATAGCTTGTACAGATCAACTTTAGAAACGAATTAGTTTTAATTTGCTTTATTGACTGGCATCAACACAATGAAAAAACTTAACAATAATAAGTCCAGCGGAAGGTGAGAACGCTGTGAAGTCTGTGAAGGCTATCCGCCATAATTATGGTCTGGAAAGACTTCACAGCGTCTTCACCTTCTGTATGACCTAGATCTTCACCGGAAATGGTAAATTCAGGAGATAACTGCACCCGATCCGTGCAAAAAAGCCCGAGTATCACCATTGTATAGACCGCCCGGAGAACACGGTGGAGCATACAGTGGAGATGTGCCCCGCGTAAGAGTTGGTACTCCACACGAGTAAGGTGGCCCCGAGTGGAAGATTTGCGGCAATGGCTTCTTACGCTGGGTCCTAGTCCGGAGTGAGGCGGCGGCTTCCACGTTCAGAACAGTAATGCTTACAAATCAGGTGGCTGCAAGCGTGTTAATATTACTGAGACTGATGTTAGGACACGACAACATTTATTACCGAGACACAGGTAGTGTTGAAGATTCACACGTTTCAGTAGCAGACAGAAGAGACTTTTAATCTTAAACAATACAATAGCCAATACCATACCACAGCAGATATAGAAGTAATCTTCAATAAAGGATAAAGTAAGACAAAGAAAACCTGCAAATATTGTACAAAAATCAGCAAAAAAGGTAATAAACCAGGCAAGTGTGAGTCGGACTCGCTTAAACGACGGTGATGCACCATTATTTATACAAGATTAGACATTACATGTATGCGGAAAAATCATGTTTGTTGTATGGGATCCCTTCTTAAATGTTTTTAAGTTAATTAAATTACAGGTTTTTAAAGTAAATATACAGTTATATGTGCTGTAAGCCTTTCAAGCTATGTAGTCTTCGTATTGCCGTAATTAATATCAAGAAAAATGGTAAAATCACGTTTGTTGCATGAGAACACCCACTTAAATATTTATTTTGTTCTGTTTTTAGCATTTTTTTTTAAGTTTAAATTAGCAGAAATGGTAAAAAAAAGTTTCTACAGAATAAAATACAAACAAAAATGTCTTGTTTTCTTTATAAATGCCTACACGACCTAATTATTTTCAAAATTTGTCACATACTGCATGTACAATTAGTTAAACGTGCTTATTAAAATGCAGTAAAAAATACTTATACTGCAAATTATTCTGTGAAATCGGTTAATACGACTATTAACTGATGAGTTTTTGCAGTATCAAGTATGTTTTACTGCATTTAAATCTGTATATCTATACTTTTTCGCATGCAGTAATAGACATGATTTTCGAAAAATCCATTTAATTTTGAATTGAATGGACTAAATAACACGCTTTTTTTCAAAATTCATTCTTTGTAATTGCCTTAATCCTCTAGGCAAAAAAAAATCTACCATAAAACATTATTACTATAAAATATACGACGTCAAAGTGTTTTTTGCGTTTTTCTCGAAACTGCTTTTTTGCTCTTACTGCGTTTTAGGGCATGCAGGGCAGTTCTTCACAATATGGAAATCAACGAATCAAAAGAATTCATTAGGAAAACTACAATCGTAAAATCAGGATGAATAGTTTGTGTTTTGGTTTTAAATTATAATTTTTTTAATAAATACTAAATTAGTGTTTTATCTAACCGATGATATGTCGACTATGAAACTTGCTTATCTAGAATTAAATTATTCACTCTTGATTTCAGATCCCTAGGTTTTTGCTAGGCTTTTTAAAAGGCAATGTATGTGTTTCCAAAACGTTTTGTATGAAAGTAGCATTAAATCATCATCATCAGCCTTTTTAATGTTCCCACTCTTGGGACACAGGCCTCCTCTCTAGGAGAGGGAATGGGCCATAATCCACCACGCGGGCCCAGCGCGCATTGGTGGATGTCACATGTCTTCAAATTTTTGGTTCTATGACATGCCGGTTTCCTCGCGATGTTTTCCTTCACCGTTTTGAGAGCAGTGGTGATGAAATAACAATTACACAAAGTAATGCGCCTGGCTGGGTTTGAACCCACGACCTACGACTCGTAAGTCGGGGCCGTTACCACTCGGCCACCACAGGATTAAATGCATTAAAGTATTTCCAGTGTGATTGATTACTAATTATAGACAATAATTAACTACACTAATTATAATAACAACTACTAAATATCACCACATTCTTTTTTCTCTTGACATCGCGCGGCGCGCTAATCGGTCTATCACCACTATACCTGGCTTATTGGCTAAAATAGGCTACTAAGCTACTTTTCGAAAATAAATATATCACCATATATTTTTTCTCTTCACTCCTAGGACAGATTTTCTTTAGTTTGCTAATAAGTCTGAAGAACAAAATGCATTACGTGTTCATTCTGGACAGCACTTGATCCAAGACCAATAATCATAAATTTGGCCAATGGTCTTTCAGTACTTAAATTACGATTGTACCTTAATTTTCTATCGTAATTTCTGCACCACTTTGCATTGTCCCTCGCGCCTCAAAGAGTTGTCAGCAACTGTAGGGGCCCAGCAGGGTCGAAGCCTTCTGGGGCCAAGGGTTGATGCGAAATCGGAACACTGAGGCCCTGGAACTAAGGCAAGAATGAACGATGGGTCATTTAGTCAGTAGAAGTCTGACACTGTCTCACGCTCCGCCCAAGGATGGGATTCATAATACGATCATTTTATCACACCATAAAAAAAAATCTAAATTTTCTAAATTTTGGCTTGTATACAAAATGAGTAGTATATGGACTAACTATAGCCAGTGAATATCAAATATTCTCCCTCAGGAACATACCTACTGAAATATAATTTTAATCAAATCTAGGTCACATCCTAGCTTTGTCAGAGTCACATATCACATAAATCGATTTAGCTACAGAGCTTACATTGAACAAACATCTAGATTTTTACATTTGTCAAATAGGTATATAGCAAGGCCATTCATAGGAAGGCTTCGCCTACGTGAAAGTCGATAAGAATCTCAAAGGAATATCTGAGATAAAAAGTGTCGTATGTATTATAGAACATGGCTCGGGTACCAAATATCATCTACCTAAATCTGTGCAGGTGTGATGCTGCGAAGATGTGAAGAGGTAACAGACAGAGTTAGGTACGGTCACATTTGTTATATTATTATAGAAGAGGTTTCTATGAAATTGGGCCAGCCTTCTAATTGTTTAAATTATTGTATCATTGGATAGATGATTTTAATTTGAATAAAACTACTACGGCACCAAGTTTCAAATCTTAACATATTTATAGTTATTCAAGTGCAAATTTAAAACGCTTTAAATAATTCTTTACAGATGTGATTAAATACTTGCTTTTTTCACTCCTTTTTTTTAACCCCAATTTCATCCCTTTAAGGTGTTAGTTTTGAAAATTATACTTTTAGTGCTCGCCTACATAATGAAATGAAGCAAAGTTGTTTTGGCTGTGCGTTAATATGTCAATCAGTCAATTTCCCTTTTAATAGGAGTTTCTCTCCTACTTGTAGATAAGTTCAAGTTGCCTTTTTATCAAACATCACGTTGTGTTGCTTTAGATGAAGCAACAAGATTTTAAACCATATTCGACGTTGACGATAGGCGAGTGGGAAAGTGCTACCTTAAGAGCTAGCACCATTCACTTAAGATTGATATTGGCACAATAAGTAAGATAGCATGTCAATCAATGAATGCCTCTTAGAGAAAGAGAAATTACGATAGCCAATCAGGATAACAGGATGAACGTTCAAATAAATCTGGTGATGAAAAAGATTTGATCTGTAATAGACATCTTACGGTTGGAAAACCAACTTAACCTTTCGAGTACCGTAATTAGAGACATAACAGAAAGACAATAGGGATGCGAACGCCGGCTCAAAAGTTTAATTTCAAAAGCCCTTCTACTTTTTTCACTTTTACGATCATATTGCATTTTGTACGTCAAATATTCATTTTGTCCAAAAAAAAAATGTATATACCTAAGTAGCGATCTTTTTGAAAACTTCACTGTGCTTTATATTCGCATTACAACCATCGTAATTTATTCTAATGCAAGATTAAATTAGTATTTATAATGCACTTACTATTCAGCCATTAAAATATTAACAAGCCAAGCACTAACTCTTTGAATCGCGAAAAGATCTTTCAAAGTTCAAACGGACTTCAAAAGAGCATGATAATACATCATATACCAACAAAGATATTCTATTTGAAGAAAGCGTACAAAGTCAGGAAGTAGTTGTAAAAGAACTTAAAAGCCTCGACGAAGTCAGAACTAAGAATAACGATGATATTTTACCACATTAAAATATGATTAAATGGAATTCAAGCGAACGGTTCTTCTTGCTGAATTATGTAGCGTCATTTTATTTCACTACTAGTGCAGTAAGAGAAATTAATGTTATATTTTAATAGTAAAACTTTTATTCATCAACGTTATCATTATTTCAGCCCAAAGACGTCCACTGTTGGACATAGGCTTCCCCCAAATGTCGTCACAACACTCGGTCTTGACTATATTGCATCCATCGAATTCCAGTAACCTTCACCAGGGCGTCGGTCCACCTTGTAGGAAGCCTTTCTGCGCTGCTTATTCGGATATTTTCGGCTCCAACGACCCTCTGTTCTGCGAGCAATGTGTCCTGCCCATTGCCACTTAAGTTGACGATTCTTCGGGCTTTGTTGGCAACCTTGGTTCTCCTGCAGATATTCTAATTCTTGAAAACTTTTATTGCAGTAGTAATTTTATGATAAGTTATGAAAAAAAAAAATTAAATTTAGAGCTATGAATTGGAATTCTTATTTACAGTGAAAGTTTTTTTTGTAGGATTCTATTTTCTTTTAAGGACGAATTCTATCTCACCTGATGTTAAGCGATGATTTGACCGATATATCTAGATTAAATTTTGTCACTCAACAAACTCCGGCAAGGAATACAAATCTTTAAGCTAACATATGTCATACAGATTTTGAGTTCAATCACACCGCAACGACTAAACGTATTTGCATACAATGAGGGTTTTCTAAAATGATGTTCACCAGGTGGCAGCACTGAGGCGTCAGGTCTAAGCACCTGTCTTAACGCATATTTTACGGACATTAGCTAGACATCAACGTCAACGTCGGACGTTAGACGTCAGCGTCATGTATAAGTTTTCAAAGGAAAAGACCTGACGGCTAAGTGGCGCTAACTGGTGGTGTGAAAATTCCTAAACACCCTTATTAAATTTGGAATCCGAGCTCATGACCATGAATGAAAGACAAAATTATATAGGGTGTCTGGTAATTAGTGACCAACATTTAAACACGTGATGACCGGCAGATTTTTTTTCGCGATTTCCAGTTTGATCCCATATTAATAGTTGTGTGTTATCATGACTACAATTACGTGTTTACCTTTTATATTTCAACATCACTTTAATACGTTTCTACGATATATTTTTTGAAGACGCTGGCACAAGCTAATGATTTAAGTGTAGTATTACATTGAATTGATGAAATAAAATTTTACATAAACCAAAGCTATTCATTGTTATAATTTCCTTAAATGCCATTCGCTAAAGCAGTACTATTATACTAAGAAATACATTCCGTTAATGCACATTCGTTTAGCAAAAATACGTCGTCAATTAAATCAGAACCCCGTTTTCCAACAATCGTATAATAACACATACACACAGGAAACGTCTGATATATACGCATAATACTGGGAACGTAATAATTTCTCGTCAAACGGAACATTTGAAAAGCATACTTGGTTCAATGTATCCATATAGAGACTTCGCTTTGAATCCATTCTTCCTGGAAACAGTGCTCAAATTAATGCCTGAAATTAACCCCAGGATTGCTACAAATGTGGATTATGAACTTCGATCATCAATGTACTAGATCAAGGATTAAAAACAAAACCATAACGCATAAGTGGACCAGAATCGCTTCAAAAATAAAAAAAAATATTACATTCGAAATTCAATTCTCATTATTAAAGCTGTTCAAAAATATTTGTTGAAAATTTTAACCATTTTTGTAAACAACTAGCTTTTGTCAGCGGCTTCGCCCGCGTACATAAAATATAGCCTATGTCACTCAGGAGTACAGCTGCTTTCTGGTTTGATTGGAAAAATTGTATTGTTGCTAAAATTTTTCCAATCGGACCAGTAGTTCCAGAGATTATCTCCTAAAAACAAAAAAAAAACTTTTCCTCTTTATTATATTAGTGGTGATAAGGTTTAATATACAAAATTAACAATGACGCTTATTCTATTTTCAAATTAGAGCGATGTCATATCTCAACGCCTACCATTGGACGATATTTGTCGGGCCGTTTTCGAAACAAAGATCGGTACTCTCGATCGATAATCGGTGATGATCGAAGCTTATGAAAGTATATGAGTATTGAAACAATTGCGAAGTTGAAAGAGTAACTATTTAATATTCTGTCTGTTTCACAGTCTCTCAAATAAACGACAGACGACTCTTTATTGAAATTCTGTAAATTTTAATAGAATTTGAGCGAATACCTGTCATATAAGTTTGCCGAAATTATTCTCAGAGGTGTTAGAAGATAGGTATAATTTATCAGTCATAAAGTTCGTAGTAATCAAATTCTTCATACAGAGGTTATTATTTTGTGTTCCTCATTTGAATGTTATACCTAAACGATTTTACTTAGTTTTTATTTTTACCGTTAATCTTACAAAAATGGAGTTATAAAAAAGAGAAATTATATCGTCGTTCAGGGTATTTATTAACATTATTATAAATATTGAAGCCAAGCAGATATACAGACTAAAAGTATTAACTAATGGCAAAATGTGGAAAGTGCCCAGAACGCTGGCAGCATTGCCACGCTGGATGGCAATGATGGTTCGTTTACAGAAGTAAAGCTCAGCGCTCTGGTCACGCGAAGAGTCAACGAACCGTTTGCTGATATCTCCGAGTCGTTATGGGTTGAGTTGTAAATGTAATTGAAAAAAGAAATCTAGATAATAAGAAGAGAAGATATCTATTTACAAAAATGGGAGAAAATACTGTATATTTAAATTAGGAATGTTATTAAACTAAAAGGAAACCAAATAAGTCATGTAAAATTTAGTAATCCAATTTCAAACATACACGATCTCTCCTGAAGACGGAGGCGAGACCTAGAACCGTCAAATTAACATTGCATTAAAGTTTGTTTTTCAAATCTTGAGAAAATTATGCAGTCTTCTGAAATATTCATAAAATGACTTTGTAACAGAACTTGGACCAGGAAGGTTACCTCAATTATGCGTAGATTATATAACAAATTAGATGGGCTTTGTTTTACAAAAGTTTGGTAAGGAAATTTGAGCTAATCTTTGTTTAATATACGACGGACTTGGTCCCAAAAGAAATCTGTAACAAGATAATCAGTAATATTTTTATCTTTCACCTGAGGGTTTATGGCCTTTTACAACCTACATAGTCTTACTAAGATCGATTACAATACTTTAAAATAGATATAGTATTACCTCAAAATTGGTTTTGTGTACCTACCAACCTGAATACATTGGTTGATAACTGCGTATAATTCTAATTATCTAGTTACTAAAAAAAAACAACCCTTAACAACTAAGTAAATAGTAATCTAAAGTACAATATCAAAGCTCCTCTGTACAACTGTTGAGTGTATCTAAAAAGCTGAAAGCATAACAATGACGCTGTATAGCAATGCTTATCTTTTACCCAAGGTAAAAGGCAGTCCTTAAATATTACAAAATGGTTATCAACTGCTTCTTAATCCCCGAGAGGACACCGCTGTCCTCTCGTGATTTTGCGCCATTCGGTTAAACATCAAGCGAACGCAGGCTTTCCTATAGATTATAAAATATTAGGCGTTTTTAATAGGGTATTTATCCAAGAACGTTAATAAGAAGTTTTTCATAGATAAAATGACATCATCATCACCATCATCCTACTCTTATCCCCTGTTACTTGGGGTCGGTGCAACATGTTTTTTCCTTCCACTCTGTCTTGTTTCTGTCTATGTGTGTTGTGTTGTCCCTGTATGTCTATTTCATAAATCAAATGTAAATATCAAAAATAAGCAAACCCTTCCGTTCCATTGCCGGGTTCGACAGATTAAATAGGTGATGTACATATGTCAAGCAGCTGACACTTCAGTACTGGCAACTAATATTTACATATGACTGCTATCAACATATTCGCAGCAAGTTGAACTCTATATCACTTGAACCCTAAATAATTTTCAACTCCAATATTGTCAGATCAATCTTTCCATAAATAAAGAGCTCTCGTTTGATCTGAGACTTGAAGGGTTCAGATTTTTGCTGAATGATTTATTAAGGGTCAGTGCTAGCACCCATCCCGTTTATTTGATTAAAGATCAACTGTGTGAAGAAAAGGTAAGGTTGAATGTCCTTTATACTGCTAGGATATTTTATCTGGAGGCAGAAGTCTACAGGACGAATAAGCAATAAGTGAGGGCTTATGTATATTCGTTTTATAGCAGTAGGTACTCGAGATGTGAGCCTAGTTGATAGAATAGGCGTCGCTTATGGTCTGACATTAGAAGCCCTTTTCATGAGGGTTGAAAAAATTACGTTAATGATATATGTGATTCTTGCGTTAACCAGTATTTACTTTAAGAGGTATAGAAAGTGAAGTGTAATGGAATTAACTTATTTGTTTAAATAGCAAACTAATTGCTATGTTCCTATGATACAAAGGTACTATTATTTATTTTATCACTCTGCTCTCAAACCGGTGAAAAAAAAAACGAAACCGAAAGTTATAAAATTAACGAAACAGCACTGTGCCCGCGTAGTGCATTACGGCCCATTCCCTGTCCTAGAGTAGAGACCTGAGGGTGATGCAAAAGGAAGAAAAATGTTAGTTAAAAAACAGCAAAATTTATTTTCCTTCTAAACATTACACAACAATGCAAAATGTAGAATCTATGTTATTGAAATCCAACACTTATGTTTGAATATTTATTTGTTAATTAATTTTTTTTTTAAGAAATAATAGTAGAATAGAATAGGCTCTTAATAAACCAGTGCGCCTTACCATCAACGATTGCATCACGCTTACCATTAGGTGGGATTGCAGACCAGCACGATTTTGTATAAATAAAAAATACTATATCAAAACCAGTGTTGCCAGTGATGACTTACGGTAGTGAGACGTGGTCGCTTACTATGGGTCTCTTAAGAAGGCTCAAGGTCACCCAGCGAGCAATGGAGAGAGCGATGCTTGGTATTTCCCTGCTTGATCGAATCAGGAATGATGAGATCCGCAGGAGAACGAAAACAACCGACATCGCTCGAAGGATTGCATCGCTGAAGTGGCAGTGGGCGGGACACATAGCGCGGAGAACCGATGGCCGTTGGGGTGGAAAGGTTCTCGAATGGCGACCGTGTACCGGACGACGCTCCGTGGGCAGGCCCCCTACAAGGTGGACCGACGATCTGGTGAAGGTCTCGGGAAGCCGCTGGATGCGGACAGCACAGGACCGATCGTTGTGGAGATCCTTGGGGGAGGCCTATGCCCAGCAGTGGGCGTCGCTCGGCTGACATGATGATGATGATGATGATGATATCAAAACATTCTCGAATTTAGTATCAAACTATATTTCAATACACTAAATACATTCATAAATGAAAGCACCTATTTAATCTAATGAGCCTCACAGATAGAATGCAAGGCATATCATGGTTTCCGCACAACAGCAAACACAGTGTTCTACAGATGTTTGCTTCAAGTCTGAATGTTTGAGCACATGATTTGTGTATGTTTTCTATTCACGATGAACGCTAGTGTTGGGACTTTTGGACCCAGAATATGTGATGTTTATTTATTTACCTAAGTCATAAATGTTGTGTGTGTGTTGTGTTTATGAGTTTCTGTGCGTAGAGGTGCGAATAACATTTTTAATACCAGGCCTATCAAGTTTATGGGTGGAGTCGTGAGTGTGTTGTTTTTGTCAGTTGTGAGGGTTGTGAGAATAGTGGGATTTTTAAGAGCAATGAAAAGGTCTTTTGGACTTTAATAAAAAATATATATAGGTATAATATTTTTTTGCAATAAATCATCCAATGGCTTCTCCCGATTTTGAGTGAAGCGTAATGCTGCAAAGCGCGTGTCTGAGATTTGCTGGCTAAAACCTATTTCTATGTTCCTTATTTTTTCTTAGTTCGCGTGGCCGGACAGCAAATTATCCATTGCTCGCCGTCCACGTTCTAATGCTTATGGATTCCTCATTTTGATGAAAATTTATTTTTAGATTTTTTTTTGTACAAAGCGACATTAGGTACGTAGTTGCCGAGATTGATAAATCGTTTTGTTTGAATAATCCTCTTTTCTAAATAAACAAAACAGATAAGCCATTAAAACTGAATTAATCGGAATCCCTTTAGCCGCAAAACCCAGTTCTTTGAACCAATCAATCTTACGAACTAGCAAGTTTACGGAAACTTATAGTCGTAACTGGGCAAGTTCCAGAATTTGTGGCCTGAGTTTTGGTCGAAATGAAAATGTATAAATGATAAAAAAAAATGTTTCTTTTACTTACATCTTGCTTTTCGTTTGGAATAGGAAGTAAAATTACCGTAATATTACAACTCTTACAAGGGACTTCTTGGAGAGTGTGCTATATTAATTAATTCCACCATTCCATTTCTTTCATCAGACAACCCGACGCACAGCAAATATCCTTGCGTTTTTAAAACCTTTACAGTTCGGACTAAGCGTTTCGCTCGTTTATTCCGCGTACATCGAGAGACTGGAACAATTTGCCTGCTGCAGTTTTCCCATCCGATTATAATTAGGGTATCTTCAAGGCTAGAGTGAATAGGCTCTTAATAAACTAGTGCGCTTCACCATCCACGATTGCATCACTGCTTACCATCAGGTGGGATTGCGGTCAGACTTTATAGCGATACACAAAAAAAAGGAAGATACGTTACGCGTTAACATCGCAATCAGAAAACTTGGATTCAAAACTCACATATCTATACTAGCTGTAGTCACTCATAGACCAGGACAGAGATAAGAGCCAGCGCTATTCTTGAAAACGAGTTTGATTGTCGTGACTGATGTGAAATTGCGTCAATATTCACAATTTCAGCTGTCCACTCACAAGAAGCGACTCACCTATCTTTCCCTATTTTCATTTCAATCTTAAGTTTTATATCATTCATTTGTAGAAACAGCTAGTCTTCGTTCCAAGCTACAATAAAATTCAAATTTCATTGATGAGGTTAGATGTCGTATAGTCCATTGTCTGAATACTCTCAGCGGTTTTCTCTTTAGAATATTTTATCAGACCAATTGTCATCTTGACAATAGATTCTTAAAGCTTTAGTAAAAAAATGGGCAGGTACGTGTGAGACTCGCGTACTGAGGGTTTCGTATTTTACCGAGATAAATAGTTCCCAAATAGATTTTCTGCGAATCACAAATAGCGTTTTTTTTGTGGACTATTTTCAGATTTATTCTCCTATACCTGTGCTATAAGGTGTAGATTTATGCCAAAATTTCAAGATTCTGAGTTTACTAGAAGTGCCTTATAAATTTTGATTCCCTTGAGTATCAAAATGTGTCAAAAAAGTTATGTGGCCGTATTTTTTTTTATGTCTTACAAGTTTTTTTGGAGGGTTTTTTTTATTCACAGCTTTAATGCCCCTGCGCATTCCTTAGATAAAGTTTTTTGTCAGAATGAGAGACAGACAACAAAGTGATTCTAAATTAGCTCCTGTTTTTTCCTTTTAATTTACGGAATCCTAAAGACCATAACATCTTACCTTCAGGTGCAATAGTGGTCAAACGTGAGTCTATGAATAATAATAATTTAAAAAATATCTACATAAAATTGGATTTCCACTGAGAACCAGTAGGTAAAGAGCATAAATAATATAAAGAGCTTTTCATTCCACTAACTTAATACCGCTAAAATTCATACTCTCACCACTTCTCTGACTACTGCTCCATGTTTTTCTTTTAGCACAAGATTAGCATGGGAATCCACGTAACATCTTTCGAGTACATCTTTGGCGCACACCCAAGGTTTAGCGTGTAAGCATCCAATATGGAAATCGTATTCAAATTCCTAGACTTGATCAAATTACTCCACTTTGTTACAGGAAACTTGAAACGTGGCAGAACCCGCAACGGATATTTCGACCTCACCGTCTTGTGAAAGATTATCTCGAGAATCGCTTCTCGATAATCAGAAGCGCTTGATTCGATTGTTGAATGTGATCGAATCAATTTAATCAAACATGAAACTGTTACACAAAGACAAATAAGTGATAAATATGTGAGTGTTGTGAATAATATGGATGAAAATAAATTAAATGTGGATAATAATAAATAAAATGAACAGTGCGTTGAACTGGCTGGCATAATCGATGGTGATCAAAATGACAACGCTACATTCATTGTTCGTTTGCATGGCACTGCAATTCATTGGTAAGTGAATATTTTTCAAATTTTGGAATTATTCCAGAAATTTATAGAATTTTAACCTGACAACGTTCCAAATCAAATAATAGTGAAATATTTTGATACTGATGAAAGCATTTTATTATACAATGTTTTAAAGATTTTACTCTTATTTGCTGTTGCTTTTTTAATTTTGATATTCATATATTTTAATTAACAGGTGCTATTGGATTCGTTTTCTTGAAAGCTTGTTACGTTAATTAAAAAATTCCCATTCCGTTTGGAAATTCTCTTTAATTTGCAGAACTATACAATAATATTTTACTTTTTTATATTACAACTAGTTTTTGCCTGCGGCTTCGCCTGCGTGATGTTAGCAATATATAAGCTACCAGCGGCTTCAACCGCATCTGTGGATACTGCTCCGCCTCCATAGGTTATATCGAAATGTTATATAGCCTATAACCTTCCTCAAAAAATGGACTATCTAACACAAAAAGAATTTCTCAATTTGAAACTGTAGTTCCAAAGATTATCCCCTACATACAATCTTACAAATTTTACTTCTTTGTATTATTAGTATAGATTTAGCAGCAGAATTTCTAAGTACTTTCTAAGCTACCAGATGTTGCTTAAACACTACGTCGTTATTAGATGGCTGTAGGCTTCTATTTTAGCTACTATTTAATGTACAAGTCTGAGATGTTATTTCTGTGTACTGCGTACTTGCCAAGATAATTATAGTGTACCAATTTTGTCGGTGTCATTAGATGAAATACTCGTAACATCTAAACATTGAAAGAAGAGATGCTAACGAATTTATATTTATAGAAACAAATGGAATCTTATCAGAAACGTGAAACGAGAGAGCTGGTGGTTTTTCCTTTGACTTATTTAAGAGTTATATTTAGAATCTCTCGAGAGTATTATTAATTAATATATCTCGCACACCATCATTTTGTTCGTCTAAACATAATAGTTAATAGAGCATTGAACTCCAAATAAAGTACCATCATCATCATCATCATCATTGTAGCCGAAAGGCGTCCATTTTTGGATATAGGTCTCCCTAAATTTAACGCCATTACGACCGATTCCGCCACCCTCGCTAGGTCATCGGTCTATCTTGTGGGAGGCCATCCCACGGTGCGTCTTCCGGTACTTAAATTGCACCATAATCATTAAAAACACAGCAAAAGGCAGCATAACGCACAAAATAAATGCTAAAATGATCCTTCACGAAACACAAATCCTTACATTTTAAATCTGAACGGGAAACGTGTTCAAGTGTCCGACGAAGATTCCATTACCTCAATGTGTTTTGAAGATTCCCCAACATCTGCGCAAAAGAATATTTTCTACAATATCTTTCTATATTGTTAACATTCACCACAAGATTTCGGTGTGTCATTATTGTTCAAGAATTCGTTTGTTCGCCCTTGTTTGCTTATTTCCCTTTAACATTCTTTTTTTATGAACAACTCCCTCGGGCCTGTCCTAAATTAAGATCCTATCTACCGAAGTATTTATATTTTCTTTATTCTCTTCTTCGGATTTGGTTGATTTAGATTAATAAGACCATAATTAGTTTTCTTTGGCTTTGAGTTTTTGTTAAGTGGTGTTAGATCTAATTATTTGATAGTTTCTGAATCGGGGGTGGTTTCGTTTGATAAATTGCTGTTCCTAATAGGATAATAACAAGGCCTCGTGGATCGTTACTAAATAATATACGTCCGTGAACACAGCGGTCAAAACACTTTGACCCCTTGAGAAATCTAAAAGTAAATGGGCAATTTCTTAATTGTTACTGTATAGTTACCCTAAGCTGGTTGAACAATGAGAGCATAGTAATAATGATTTTAACTTTCGCGTATATAGGTCATTGGTCCAAACCAAGGTAGGTGCTTTACTTTGTGTAATTAGATTCATCATCGTTACTCTCAAAAAGCTGAAGTAAAACATCACGAAAGATTTTGATGGACATAATTTTTTTTTTTTAAATTGATTATAGGTTTGCGCTTGACCGCTATCTCACCTGATGGAAAGCGACGATGCGGTCAACAATGGAGCGCGCTTGCCTAGAAGTAACCTATTCACTCTTGACTTCACATAATTATATTATTAAATCTAAAAATCGCAAAAATGTGACATATATCAACGCTTGTGGATTACAGACTAATACCTCTCTTAGAGAAGACGAAACATAACAGAACACTGGAAACAATATAAGGCTTATTATACTAATTAGAGTAAGCAAAACCGTGTTTTCGTAAAAACAACATCAAATTCTTTAAAGAAACAACTAGTTGTAAAAAATTAAGTAATTTAGTTCTTAAAATAAATGTTGTAATCCAGCCCGAAGGACAGAAAAATTCGTCAATTTTTAGTCACGAAATTTTTTTTGAGATTATTTGTATAGAAGTGATGTCAAAAATATTTACGCATATTTTATTACAACTTTTTATATAGTAACAAGTTTGGAAAGGGTATTCCAAGTATTCTTGCGTGATCGAATCAGAAATGATGATATTCGTAAACAGATTGCGAACGGAAGCAGGTTTTTTTTTATGATGGTGGAAAAAATCATCCAGTGACAAATTTCGCTCTTGAGCGGAGCAGGAAACAGTGTCAGACTCTTGCTGACTAAACGACCCACCCCTTTCCTTCTTAGCCTTCATATCAGGGTCGGACCTTCCTTTCAAAAGCTAAACCGGGGCCCCAGTAGGCTTCGGCCCTGCAGTTGGGCCTCTTCATTTGCTGACAACTCCTTGAGGCGCGTGAGAACACCATGCTCACCGTCCGTAAGCCTACACCTACGGATCTCGCCCTTGGGTGTATTTGGAAATAGTGTCAGACTCTTACTGATACAACCCACCTCGTTTCTTCTTAGCCTTCATACCGGGGTCGAACCTTCTTTTCTTCTTTTCAAAAACTGTCCCATGGCCTCAGACAAGCTTTAGCCCTACTGGGTCTTTATGAAACGGAAGTACGTATGTTTGATTTTATACCCTGTTCCGCATACGGTGTCTGAAGTATAATACCTATAGAGGTATACCTCAGGCAAGTCCTTCGGGAAATACAGGCCTGTTATTACTGCTACGTATCGAGTTGGCTTTATGAAAGTCAATTTATCGGTATCTAGATCTCGTTGTGATATTCATCCAGGTTTCATGTCTCTCATCGCATGTCATTATTTCTATTTTTAGTGAAGTGACTCAAATATCAACGATAAATCTAATCTGAAAAAGAAAATCGTGTATGGATTATTTGAAAGAGTTATCTTGACCCTGAATTGCAAAGGTCATGTGAACACAGATTGTTTTCTTTTTTTGGTATTAAAAAGTACTCCTATACTCCTTGCTACATAAAAAGCGGCCAGTTCGATTTGGTTTCGCGCTCCAAGGATAGGTACCGTATCATTTATTTATTTTAAAAACATACACCCTATCCTTACAGGCTTGACCTAAAGCGACAGTGGTTTATTCATTATATCATTTTGTGAATGTACAGGCTCTTAACTAACTAGAGCTCTTCACCATCAATAATTGTATCACTGCTAACTATGAGATGGGAAAAAATATATATCTACACCATTTATTATGGTAAGTAAAAATCATCCCATGACGAATTCCGCCCTTAGGCGTGTGTCAGTTTCTTATTGATTAAACAACCTACCTCATTCCTATCTTGCCATAAAAGATAACAGGGCCAGAACCTTCCTTTCAGGCGTGAACCCTTGGCTCCAGTTGATTTCGACCCTTCTGCAGGGTCCATATGCTTTGCTAACAACGTCTTGAGGCGCGCGGGAACAGTGCGCACTGTCGACGACTGGGCTTGGTCCGAACGGTTACCAAATGATTGGACGGCGAACTACCCATTGCTTGGCATCCTAAGCCCGCGCTTTATGTTACACAATTTGTTTATTCCATTTTTAATATTTGTACATACATACGTCATCAACTAGATAAAATAGCTATTACGGTTTATGGGATATAGTCTGATGACAAAGAGACAGACTGAGAGACTCTTAGCAAAAACTACGTTTTCCTCCTTTACTTACGGAACCCAAAAGAGCAAAAATGTACCACCATTCTTTCCTAAGGTCAACAAACAGTTATAAATTGTACACTATCTCGATACTTATACCTACTATTCAAAAATGATATATAGAGTTATTGAAATGACTTTACTTATACAATTCTAGTTTTTATTCAACTTCGGAGTGATTTATTAGTCTAGTGAGCAAATAGTATAGTGATTTATTATTTTATTTTTGTAGGATTTTTGGCAATCTTTGGTTCAAGGATTGGCCGTATTGAAAATTGAAAAACAATTAAATATCAGAAGAATTTTCTTGAAGACTTATGGACGGTCAATCTGGGGTGCATTTACGTACAACTGCTCTTACGTGAATATGATGTTATGGCACATCTTTCTCCAAGTATTTTGGATACACAGATCATTATGTGAACATTATCTAGGCTTCTACAGTTCACATGAACTACCTCATATTTGAAGTCGAGATAAGTATATGGTGATGTTATGGTCAAAGTTCTAAACAAAACACATCATTGCACTTCTACACTATTCGCGTTAAGTTAAACATTTAAAGATACTCATTTAGATTTAGACATTTGAAGAAGTAAAAATAATGCCTATTTAAAAATACGATTTTCATTTCTATTCTATAAGCATAAGAATGGCATTAAAAGAAAAACAGTCGTTAAAAAACCAACAAGGTACTGCAGTCGCCATTTGTCGTTCTACCAACGCAATAAAACTCAAAATCGGTTGAACGAACAGTAAAAAAGGTTTTCTTTAATGTCTTATGTTATTTTGAACGGAGTATACACAAAAAAATAAATAAAAAAGCGCTAATAAATAAGTATTATTCGAAATTTAAACAAATGAAGTTCTCTATAAAGCTGATAAACCTATAAAAGACAACTTCCTTTTCTTTAGCTTTTTTAGCCAGCGGCTTTACCCGCCAGTAAGCAGGTTTTTCCATACAAACTTTTGACCCCCTTTGAACCCCCTGGTTACGTTATAAAAAAAAAACCTCGTGCAAAAGTTTACACTCCTAATCCTAGTATTTTCGGCTGTGCGATGATGTGTCAGTCAGTCAGTTTCTCCTTTTATACTATACTAGCTTTTGTTAGCGGCTTCGCCCGCGTACATAAAATATAGCCTATGTCACTCAGGAGTAAAGTAGCTTTCTATTGTTGCTAAAATTTTTCCGATCGGACCAGTAGTCCCAGAGATTACCTCCTACAAACAAGAAAACAAAGAAACAAAGTTTACTATATTTATCTACACTATCTACACTAATATAATAAAGAGGTAAAGTTTGTTTTTTTGTTTTTTTGTTTGTAGGAGGTAATCTCTGGAACTAATGGTTCGATTGGAAAAATTGAAGCTATAATAGAAAGCTGCTTTACTCCTGAGTGGCATAGGCTATAAATCTATACTAATATAATAAAGAGGTAAAGTTTGTTTTTTTGTTTTTTTGTTTTTTTGTTTGTAGGGGGTAATCTCTGGAACTACTGGTCCGATTTGAAAAATTTAAGCAACAACAGAAAGCTGCTTTACTCCTGAGTGACATAGGCTATATTTTATGTACGCGGGCGAAGCCGCTGGCAAAAGCTAGTTATTTATATAACATGGATATTAACCGAGCTATCACAACTTTTGTCTCACAAATTTTCCGCGGACGAAGTCGCGGGCAGAAGCTAGTTCTATATATAGATGATATTCCTCGCAAAGACGGAAGTATAAAAGTGCAAAATCCTTAACCCAGTAAAGATGCTGCAGCAAATATCGGATACCAGATACCGCACTGCATAAGTAGCTGTTACCCCCTCATCCATATAAACTGAATCTTTAAAATCGTTCAATGTTTCCTTGGAGAAGCATTCAGGAAAAGATCATCGATGTTTGTGATACAAAACATTTTCCATGCTCTAGATTTGCACCCAGTTAATGGTACTAGGAATCAATATTTTTATACACGGCTTTTTGATAATTTTTATTTCAAGGAGGGTCAATTGTCGGTAGTTGCGTACTAAATACCTAGGGGTTTAGGTGTCTTCAAGGCTAGAGAGAATAGGCTCTTAATAAGCTAGTGCGCCTCATCGTCAACGATTGCATGACTGCTTACCGTCAGGTGGGATCACAGTCAAGCGCTAGTTCATAAGTATTTAAATAAAAATAGACTCGACAGGGAAATTCATGCCTAAACGTCGTATTGGTTATTTAGTATCTTTGTGAACGAGAAATTAGTTCAGTCTTTATGATACTTAGGTATTTATTTCTAGAGGATCCAATTCCAAACGGTCTACTAGTCATTGCTTAGACAGGTGTATACCAAAGGACTAATCACGTGAAACCCAATTCGTTCCTACCCACTTTATTTACGTTTAATCTGATACCGAAAACAACAGTCCTTTCTCCTTCATTTCTTATTTACTAGAAAGAATTTCGTTTGTTTCAACAAAGTAAACAACATTGATGTATCTCCATAATGAGGACTGGCAGACCGAATCAATTCTCGTGTATTTATTTAAGGATTACCAAAGAAAGATATTTATACTGGACTGTTCGATTACTTTATGTTTGTATTCAAAGTGGGTTTTTTTTTTTTTTATGGTAGGTGAAAATCATCCAATGACGAAACCCGCTCTTGGGCGGAGCGGGACACCAGTGTCAGACTCTTACTGACTAAAAAACCTACCCCGTACCTTCCTTGCCTTATTTCTGGAGTCGAGGTTACAATTTTCACATACCCTCTAGGCTCCAGGAGGCTTCGACCCTGAAGGGCCCCTGCAGTTTGCTGACAACTCCTTGAGGCGCGCGGGAACGGTGCGCGCCGTTGACGACTTGGACTCGGTCTTACCAGACGATCGGACGGCGAGCTACCCATTGCTCACCGTCCGCGAGCCAGTGTCTACGGTGGCCGGATATCGGCAGGATCGCGGCGGCGACGGCTACGGCGAGTGCGCCGTTGCCTTAGGCAAAGTGGGTTGGAATGACGATACATGCCATTGTCATGGTATAGCAATTGTAACTTAAGATATCTTCGAGCGACTTTTTTTGCAATTTTTTTTTTTTATTGTCGTAAACTAGTGCTTGACTGCGATCCCACCTGATGGTAAGCAGTGATGCAATCGTTGATGGTAAGGCGCACTAGTTTATTAAAATTTTTAGTAATGGGCTCTCGTTTGACCATGTATATAACCTGCACCCTAGCCAAGTTACAATAATTTCGTTCTTGTATAACGTTTGGAATTGGTCACGCCTTCAATCCCTTCATTGTGATCTGTTTGATATATATATGATTGTGACCATGTCACTGAGCGTTGACATTACATCAGAACAAAGGAATTGGGTTCATGGCCAACTCAAAGCATTCGATGTTAACGAACCGATCGTAACTTGGCTAGGTGGGCTGATGCTAAAAAATAAGGTAGTCAACGATGAAGCACGCTTGTTTAGAAGTAACCTACTCACTCTTAATTTAAAAATATTTTTTTCGAGATGGAATGTCATCTTTGATTTCTCCCGTTTAAGACTGAAGAGAAAACGAGTGTCAGACTTTTATTGACTAAAATCCACTTCTATTCTTTCCTTTGCCCGTCCCTGCAGTCATTACAATGGTTAGAGTTCGACAGCTGCTGCTCATTTCGATGGCTGCTACCAATGCCATTGGCAACATTCCGCTCGTGTGTAACCGGTCTAACCGGTATATCTATCTTCTATGTACATAAGAGAGAAACTGACTGACTGACATATCAACGCACAGCCGAAACTACTGGGACTAGGAGCGTGAAATTTTGCTCAAAACTTCCTTTTACGACGTAGGCGAACAGTTAAAAAGGAATTCCCGAAAATGATACCCTAAGGGGATGAAACGGGGACCCGAAGTTTGTATGGACATACCTATTTTCACGCGAGCGAAGCCGCTGGCAGAAGCTAGTGTTACATAAGAAGATAAAATTTCCCCACTGTATATACAATAAGTAATCCATAGTTATGTTTACCCAAGCTTTCTACCTAATAAGTCCAACAAAAGAATAGGAATTGTTTATTGTGACAATCGTAAACGGAGCGTTTATTTCGTTACATTTATAAAGAGATAATTTAGGCCCTATGTTCGGGGTACTGCGCAAATAAACACGTTTATAGGCCCCTACGTTATTTTTTTTGGGGTGTTAAATGTTTTGGAGAGTATTAGAGATTTAAAAGAGGTGTTTTTTATGGAACAGTGTGGGAGTATTTTAACTGTATTTGACTGGTAGGTATTTAGTTTTTGTTTAAGGTATTTTAGTTACCCTTTTAATAACAAAATAAAACAGCAGTTCTGTCGTACTCGTATTTAATTTAGTTAAGCGATTATTTTAAAATTACCATTACCGTATTTTTACCACTAACTAACCTCTATCACGCTTCATCATCATCATCATTTATTAAGCCAAAAGACGTCCACTGTTGGATACACTGTTACCCACCAAGCGTCGCCAGAATGAACAGTCTTTTGCGTTTCGCATCCATCGGATTGCCGCAGTCTTTACCAGGTCTTTGGTTCAACTTGTAGGAAGCCTAACTACACTGCGTTTTCTGGTACGCAGTCGCTACTCCAGAACCATTCGACCCCAACGGCCATCTGTTTTGCGAGCAATATGCCCATTGCCATTTCATTTTGACGATTTTTCGGGCTAAGACGGCAACCTAGGTTTTCCAGCGAATATCTAAAGTGACATGGGTACATTTTTAATTTGACACCTAGAGCGGCAGGTGTTCAACTATGATGATTCCTAACCAAAAAAATCTGCTAAAAATTTACCCAAAATAGTAAGAGCATTACCACACTGTATGGCGAAGCTTATTTTCTGTCCGGAGCAAAACCGAGCCTTTGCATCACGTAAAGTTTCAACAACACATTTTGAGAGATATTACGAAATTTCTACCTCTTTCCTTCCAACCTTAATAAAATAATGTACTTCCTCAGATGGTAGACAGTTCACATTTCTCAGACAAAACAAAATATAAAAGATACTTTGAAGATAAACTTAATATTTTCAAGCATTTTATTTTTGCATACTTTAAGATAATAAAGCACTTAATCTTGGAGATCCCGACTTCAAGCTATAAATCGTACTTGCGGCTCAGAAAAGGTATAGTCGTAATCTACCTGTTAAATGTGATTATATATCTGTTCCTCTGGGTGCGGCAGAAGAATTTGTACTATCTTAGAAAGGAATAAAAATATACGTCCAGTATTTATTATATAAACGTTTCTGGCATGATTGCAATAAGAATAAAGATATTCGCAATAGAATCAAGGTCGGCGAGGTAGCTTGAAAAATAGCCAAGTATAAGTGGCAGTGGACTTAGCACATTGCTCATAGAACGTGATGGTCCGGCAGAAGACATACCGCTGGAAAGCTTCCCACAAGGTTTTTTTTTAGTGAGAAAAATCATCTAATGCCAGAAGGCATTGGATGATTTTTCCCACCCTTAGGCAGAGCTGGAGATAGTGTCAGGCTTTTACTGACTAAAAACCTAAGCCGTATCTTCGTTGCCTTCGTTCCAGGGCTCTGGTGGTCACTTTCACTTTTACCCATGGCTCCAGTAGGCTACAACCCTGCTGGGCTCTTACCATTTGCTGACATATCTTTGAGGCGCGTATGAACAGTACGCGCCGTCGATGACTTGTAGTTGGTCCAGACGGTTACCTACCGGACGGTCGGACAGTGAGCTACCCGTTACTCGCTGTCTGCAAGCCCGCGCCTATGGTGGCCAGAACCTGGATAACCAGGGGAGAGTCGCGGGAATGTTATGAACACCAGACGCACAAGACGATTTTTTCTGGTGACTCTTGGGAGAGCCCTATTTCCTGCATTGGACGTTTTTCGGCTGAAATGATACGATGTTGGGAGTTTTTGCGTACCCACCTTTGGTCTTTATTTTTGGTATACTCGTACATCAATGGATTTAACGAAAATTACAACCTGAAAAAATTGGCTGTTCCCTACATTTTGACAAGATAAACGAACCGGGAATAGCTGAATTTTTTTCACGATTTCAGGTTTGAACACAGTAAAAGTTGTTCATAATGATGATTACAATAATTTCTTAAGAAGTCGTTAGTGTTTTACCAATAACTTTGTATAACATACCAAAATCATCCATTTTACAGTAATTGTCCACACCAAACTACATCCGTCAGGTCAAAGAATCTTCCCTTTCCATAGGCTTGTGGGACTTTGCACTCTGTTCCGCATGTCTTAAACAGCCTTTCTCTCCAAATTTAAGTGGGAGATGACATTAACTGATGTCCCAACTAATAAAAACATAATTTTTACTAGTGCCGTTTCTAGCAATGGCCTTGAAGGCATTTACGTATTCTGTGGTTTGGTCCTTTCGAGCCTAAAATAAAGTATTTAGCTAGTAGTTTTATTTGGGCAGTATTTCTAAGAATTTAGGATGAGACAGCTTAATATTATTTTAGTATTCAGTAAAGAGGTCACTGCGTAGTTTTTTTGTAGTATTTAAGCGAAAGAAATGTTATTAACGATAATTGTCAAAAAGAGATTCATTCTATTTTATTATTTTGTAAATGAAAGTAACTTCTTCAGTTTTTTGCTATTAAATAGATTGCCTTATACTAGAAATTAATCTTATTTCGTGAAAGCGTTCATAAAAATGTAAACCTACATACATTAGACACCCAGACTTGGAACATTTGTCAGTGGGGCATACAAATATTTGTGCGTATAGTTATCGATCCCCGACACGTAATGCAGCAGGCATCATTTCATCATCACTGCTCTCAAAACGGTGAAGGAAAACATTGTAAGGAAACTGGCATGTGGCACAAAACAAAAAATTTGAAGACATGTGACATTATCTAACGTGCATGTACCTACGCGCTGGATTACGGTTTACTTCTTTTCTTAGAGAAGAGGCTTGAGTCTCAGTAGTGAGGCCAATAATAGGCCTATTATTATATCTATGCCCATACCTTACCTCCAAACCCCAAACCTTTGGGTTGCTACTAAGCAATTCCTGATTGAATAATATATGTATCTGCCCCTTAAACATTACATATACACTAGAACCTTTATAATATCACTGTTTAATTGTTGCTATAAAAACAACCATCAACTCCGTAGTTGTTAATGGTTGTTTTTATCACAACATTTACAACAATCAACGACAAAACCGGAATAAATTTAATTTTCCTTTTGTCTTAAATTAACATAGATACCCGTGTATACATTTGACACGTGTAATGGTTTTTAGGTAGCAACAAAACAAAGAATATAATATTTTTTTATAAAAAGTGTTTTAACCTAATAAATTTTAATGTGCCTCGCCTGGGCGGATCAACGTTGTGTCTATGTGGGGGCGATGGGCGGCCACGACCTCTCACACTGACCTCTGGTGTAGGCAATGGTCTGGAGCGAGGAGGAATGGCTGGCAGTAGCCTTTTTCTGTAAATAGTAATAATAATGAGCAGTGGTGGCCGAGTGGTAATGGCCCCAACTTACGAGTCGCGGCTTCAAACCCAGCTAAGCATTACTTTGTGAAATTTTATTTCATTAACACTGCTCACAAAACGGTGACCGAAAACATCGTGAGGAAACCGGCATGTCCTAGAACCAAAAGTTCGAAGACATATGACATCTACCAACCCGCACTGTCCCAGCAGTGGGATTATTATTAGGCTGATGCTATGCTTTGCTAAGCTATGCTTATTACATAGTTCGTACATAATATTCAAACACGTTTTCATTTCACAATTAAAAACAAAACTGGCCGTTATTTTAACACAAATGATCAAACCAGGAATCCTTACACAACATAATTACGGAACAGGTACATCAAAAGATAATTTTAATTACATCACAAACATAATTATTGTAAAAACCTTTTGGCAACCGCATGTAAATCTTGTATGAAACAGTACACAGGAACGCTCACGCGAAAGCCCCCGTTTTAGCTAATAAAAACTCCGACGGTAATAGCACAGAATAGATAGGTACAGAAGGCCAAGATTATACAACTAACCAAATTTCAACCTGTAGGGACCCAGCAGGGTCAAAGCCTCCTGGGACTAAGGATAGATGCGAAAGCATTTTATCAGGGACCTGGAATCAAGGTATAGAATAAACGGGGTAGGTTGTTTACTCAGTAAGGGCTTGACACTGTCTCCCGCTCCGCTCAAGGGTGGGATTCGTTATTGGATGGTTTTTACCTACCATAAAAAAAACAAATGTGCAACAGCTTATAACATATTTTGATACGGGTAAAAATACTTTGAAATTGCGATAAAAGCGGAATTATGATATCATGGAGTCGAGTGATGCAATGACAAATTTCTACGGTTATCAAATGACATTTACCAAACGAAGATATCGGTCGCTTAGCACTCAACCTAATACAATAAAAGCAATGAATCATGAACTAATGCCAATAGCAGTAAATTACGTGACTAACATCGGTAGTTATAAGAGCGGGTTTTGAGTTAGTGCATTGAAAAATAAAATCTACTACTAACTCCTTGAGACGCGCGGGAACAGAGCGCACCGTCGATCATCTGATGGAAAGCGGCGATGCGGTCGAAGATGGAGAACGCTTACCTAGAAGTAACCTATTCACTCTTGCCTTAAAGATTTCCGAATTGTAGACATCAGGAAACACAGACTCCGGCAAGGAATTCCACTCCTTGGCTGTACGCACAATGAATATGCTTATCTTCCGAATGCAAACGTCCTTGCGACTGTCATTTATCTATCTATCTATATATATAAGGAGAAACTGACTGACTGACATATATCAACGCACAGCCGAAACTATTGGGTCTGGGAGACTAAATTTTTTTTTATGACGTAGCCGAACACTAAGATAGGATTTTCCAAAATTTACCCCCTAAAGGGATGAAACGCGTGTTCAAAGTTTATGCGAAAGCCTATTTTCACGCGGGCGAAGCCACTGGCAGAAAGCTAGTTTCAAATAAATTTTTATTGTACTCAAGAATGTATCTAGGTCTCTACACATTTTTCTCTTGTTGTACAGAATTGACCTACTGTTTCTTCTATTATTTTTGTGGTTTTGTTCCAATACGGAAACCCTCTCCAAACTTAATTAACAGCATTAAATTCACCATCCTTCTTATAATTAATACAATTACATATTTATGTCCTTTTGTTAAGGATTCCCTTGTGTCAAGGATATTGTTATTTCTCATCCCAAATTACCTCCCGGAGGTCCAAAAGGATTTTAAGACCAAAATCGCGCAGCTATAAAGAAAGGCAAGTGCTGAATAAATAAAAATGCTCTCATTTTTATTGCGTACCATTTTTTGGTACACCAACATTTTTCTTCGGTGCTTAAAAATGACTAGGTAGCGTAAAGTTGTTCCGCTCAAGGGTGACTTATTATACTTATTAGTCTAAAATATACAAGATTATTTTTCGGGTATAACAAAGGAGTGCATATGTGACTTAAATATTAACTGAGCACGGAAATCTTTATTTTCTCATCATTTCAGCCAAAGGACGATCTAATTACTAAATTATGGCCCGGGAACTTTGAAATACATCATCATCATCATCATCACCAGCCTTTTAATGTTTCCATTGCTGGGACACAGGCCTCCTTTATAGTTGAAGAAATAGTCCGTTATCCATCCGGCCCAGTGCGGATTGGTAGATGTCACATGTTTTCGATTTTTTGGTTCCAGGACATGCCAGTTTCCGCACGATGTTTTCCTTCACGGTTGAGATACATTATGCTTAAACTCATATACTCGTGTTTTTTTTTTGTGGGAAAAAATCATCATCATCCTAGCGGTATTAGTCCCGGTTGCCAACCTTGGCTTTCGCCTCGGTGCCCGGGGTCCGCTTTCCTGCAAGCACGCCTCCACTTCGCTCGGTCTTTTGCGTCCTTTGCCGTAAGCCCATTGGCACGCATATCGTCCCTTACGACGTCGATCCAACGCCTCTTAGGCCTTCCTCGTTTACCGGGTCCCGGCGGAGGCGGCATGTGTGTTTATCCGCTATGTCACGGACCTGAAGGCTGCCCCGGATGCGGGAGTTTTTAATGCGGTCTTTCCGCGACACTCCCGACATCCAGCGCAGCATATTCATTTCCGTGACACGCAGGCTTTGCTTATGCCGCTCAGGTACAGGCCACGCTTCACTGCCATACAAAAGGACAGGCCTAATGATGGTCTTATAGACCTGTCCTTTGAGCCTAACCGGCATTTTGGGGTCACAGATAACCCCCGCCACCTCACGCCATTTCGCCCAGGCCGCCGAGATACGAGACTCAACGTCGCAATCGACGTCCCCGGACTCGTGGAGCACCGATCCCAAGTACCTGACCTGTTCCGTGCGCTCGACTGTGTCTTCGCCAATGCGAACAGGAGCAGCGTTTGTTGTGTTACAGGCCAAGTACTCGGTCTTCGCCGCATTAATTTTCAGACCGCCGTTTTCCAGCGATTCCTTCCACGCTGTCACACGTCGAACCAAGCGCCCACTGTCCGAGTCCGCCAGCGCGATGTCGTCTGCATACATGAGCAGCCATGGCGGCTGCTCATGTAAGTCCCTGATGTTAGAGGACAGCACGTCCAGCACCACGCTGAACAGAAACGGACTAAGGACAAAGCCCTGATGAACTCCAACGGTGATGGGGAAGGGATTCGTATCGCCAACAGCGGTCCGAACCACAGAACCGGAGTCTCGGTACATGTCTCGGATGATGTCAACATAGGTCTCGGGCACTCCTTTGGATCTCAGCGCCCACCAGATCACATCACGGGGGACACAGTCGAAGGCCTTCTGCATGTCTAGGAACAAGAGGTGCAGAGGCGTATTCTTCGATCTGTATCCCTCCATGGTAACCCTTAGGGCAAAGATGGGGTCCATGGCGCCATGGCCTGGTCGAAACCCATATTGACATCCCGAGACGGTGCACTCCTGTCGGATCCGAGAAAAAATTTTTGTGGGAAAAAATAACTCATGCAAATTCCCGCACTTGGACGGAGCGAGAAACAGTGTCAGACTCTTACTGACGAAGTGACCTATCCCATTCCTTCTTAGCCCTCATACCGAGGTCGGACCTTACTTTCAGAAACCGGACCAGGGCCCCAGTAGGCAAAACTCATATTCTCGTGTCACATTACTGTCATTCGAAGGTCCGAAGATTTTCAACATTTTCACTTTGAATAACAGTATAGGTACGTTTTATTTCTAGATATTATGGCGACTGCAGGTTGAGTACCCAACAATCCCTACGTGCTTTTAATAGAGCAGAGATTTTCTGCTATTCACTCCATAATTTCCTATAAAAACGAAGTGATTACATTCTTGTACTTTTTGTTTTATTACAACACCAGCCATGTCGTTAGTTTTTATTTAAAATGAAATTACCGTTTTTGCTTGCACTGGGACACTTCGTAATGACATTATTATCGTTTTCGAAGTTGTTTGAGTGAACCAAAAAAAGAATATTATATAGAATACATAACCCAAAGAAATAAATAAAAAATAATTAAAGGACCTTTAATATAAAGTCTACAGTTACTTACAGTTACTTTACTTACAGTTCCAAATCAAACTAACGGTTATAGAATTTAAGAATTGTCTAGAAGTTTTTTTATGGTGGGTAAAAATTATCTAATGACAAAACTCGCCCTTGGGCGAAAAGAGCGTCAGACTTTTACTACAAAAACAAGCCACCGTTTCCGACGCAAATCCTTGGCCCTAGTTGGCTTCGACCTTTCTGCAGTGTGTAGACTGCTTCTGTAGTGTGTAACTGCAGTTACCTCTCTCGAAATCTGAAGTTACCTTTGTCGTCAGCAAAATGCTACTTACTCGTCTATTACCTGACATCGTGTCGTCTATTACCTTATCTCGTCTCGTCTTGATCTTACGTCTAAAGAGAATACGTTCCAAATAAAATTGATTTCTAAGACTTTCAAATACTTCTTCTTCCTGCCCTTGTCCCCTTTTTATTTGGGGTCGGCGCAATATGTTTTGTTCTTCCATTCTACCCTGTCACCCGTCACGTTTTTACTAACTCCTCTGTCTTTAATATCACTTCTCACATAATCCATCCATATTTTCTTTGGTCTCCCTCTCCATCCATCCACATTTATACTCATGGCCTTTTTTGTAGCATGCGTTTCATCCCTCCTTTTAACATAAAAAGCAAACGGCCATACTAAGACAAACAGTTCCCTTTCAACTTTTCAGTCACTGGCGCCACTTTCAAACTTCCTCTAATATACTCATTTCTCACTTTATCCATTCTCGTCACACCACACATTCATCTCAATCAAGACTTTCAAATACAATAATCAAGAATAATCTGGCATAAGTCTTTTTGGCAAAACTCCTAAACAGGTAAGCATATAGGCACATAACATTAAGTGGGTACCACAGTACCTGCCTTCCAATACACATCCTTTAGCCTACTGATCCCGAAGGGATGATAAAGATTAAGAGCAAGACGATGTATCCTTCCCTTTCCTTCCGTATACACGTTTAAAGCTTTACCCTACCAAATAAATTGGGGCAATAATCGGAACGGAAAATCGTTGCGTTTGGCGCTATTTTTTTCCTTTAAGGTATACACCTGAGAGTTATTAACGTTGTACGGTTGATCCCGCCAAACTATTATCTAGATTATGAACTTGACAAATTCGCCGTAGGCGCGGGTTTTGAGACCGGCGAGCAATGTGTAGCTCGCTGTCCGATCGTCCAGTAACCATCCTAACCAAGCCCCAATCTTCAAGGGCGCACTGTTCCCGTACGCCTCAAGCAGTTGTCAAAAAACCGTAGGGACCCTCAAGAAGGGTCGAAGCCAACTGGGACTAAAAGTTCGGGTCTGAAAAGAAGGCTCTAGCCCTGGTATAGATGATGACGTAGGAAAAGCGTAGGTGGTTTAGTCAAAAGAGTCTGACACTGGATTCGTCATTGGATTTTTACCTACCATAGAATAAAAACCCAAAGATATAGATAATTCTTAAGGCATTATGTCCGCCATTGTACTATTGTTTGCATTATATACTAGATAGCTAAACTAAATAACAAACACAGCAAAAACTTTTACTAACAAATGTGTTATTTGCTTCTTTTATTTCTGAACGCCTTACCCATTTTGGGAGGCCTTGTACGGCAACGGATCAATCAATCAAATCCGGACGCTGTATACAGACGTTACGGCTGTCTAACATTTATAACATAGTAGTTTTTGTGTTGTATCATCGTAAAATGACGATGTTATGATCCTAGAAGGGTGAGTCGTGAAATATGATGTAAACATCAAAGAAAAACTTTGCCAATCAAAGACATAATGTGTTTTTTTAAATTTCGAAATTTTTGTTGACCTTTTTTAAATAAATATACTTTTATTTACCCTTGGCTTAATGGAAGAGAATAGCTAAGGAAGTAGGCCGTTTCGGCTCCATCTTCATCATCATCATCAGCTTGTAGTTTCATCCAATAAATTTTTTGTAAAGAGGCAATGCGAAAAAAGAGATAACGCCGTAACGATTTGTTGGCATTCAAATAATTTTGTCA
This sequence comes from Mythimna loreyi, assembly GCA_029852875.1. NCBI lineage: Eukaryota > Metazoa > Arthropoda > Insecta > Lepidoptera > Noctuidae > Mythimna > Mythimna loreyi. The sequence continues at coordinate 8,314,512 of CM056801.1, read as the reverse complement.
ATCACTGGAATATTTCACAGAACTCGTTTTTTTTTTACATTGTTATTCGAAATGTCGTTTAAATGTTTCCATAAATATAATTACTTCACTTTTAAAATGTATGTGTACATTTTGAAGGGGCAATGAATAAGCACGTTTATCAATTAGTACTCATACCACAAGTTCTGCTTAGCTCAGGAATAGACGATACCGACGTTGTGTGCTAGTTGTAGAAAGAAATCCGTTATTCTAACGTGAAAGATAGAACTCTCCTATAACTGTTAAAAATCTTACAAGTTTAGTAAGGAAATTAATATTACTTTTCGTTGTAATTTTATAACAGCTCAAGAATGGGCTCTCCTAACCAAACCAAATGTTAAGGTATTGTTAGGACTATTTAAGTACCTAGTTGTAGAAAAAAAAGAACTATGAACGATGTAGGTAAATACTAACAATAAGCACTGTTTTGTAATCATGTAAGTGATTGTAGTCTTTTATGAGAATAAATTTCATTAAACACATTTAGTAGATAGTTTATTATGTGAAGTTTTCACAAAATCAATCGAGCGGTTCTTCATTTATATTTTATATATTTATTACCTTTAACTTTGCACTCCGTGTATGTATTGAGGCCCGGTTTTGACCATTCGTAAGTCCACTTCACTAGCAATGCAACGATATCACGTAAGTATATAAAGACACAGTTTTTACTACTTTTACGAAATAAAGTTTAGGAGCAAAACAAAAATGACCTACTCTGAGTGACGGTAGAAGGTTATTCCATTTATATTTATCACATTTTTTTGTTGCCGGGAGCGAAGCCGCGGGCAAAAGCTAGTACTTTTATATTTGTGCTATCTCGACCGTTGCTTGTCCTTCGATATGACCGTATGTATCATGTTACCTATCAATGTGCATTTCTTTACGTGAAAACCGTTTTATTGGTACATTTCCACCGATAAATCTTTTTTTTTTGTTGCCAAGTCATTTGTCAATCCTTATTTAATGCCAAAAAGCTTTTCGCTTATACGGCATTGAAGAATCATTAATGAAGTCTGTAGTGTATTCAAGTTTTATTTCTTTTTAGAAGATATAAAAAGGAAAAAGATCTTTGATACAAAAGGGGAAAGTTTGTCATTGTGACCGTGGAGGCATTTACCCGAGCTTTGGAGAGGGTGGTACGGAGCTGAGGACTGCAGTGATAAATTTCTACGTGTATCAAACCGTTTTCAATACACTAACGAAGACATGCCTTCTGCGGTCTTCCCATCAGATTATAATTTGAGTGTCTTCAAGACTAGAGTGAATACGCTGTTAATAAACTAATGCGCCTCACCATCAACGATTGCATCACTGCTTACCATCAGGTAGGATCGCAGTCAAGCACTAGTTTATTGCTAATGAAAAAAAACACAAATTAACTGTGGTCAACGCAATTCCTGGTTTAGAAAATAAATGTAATAAAATCGTGACGGGAACGAACAAGCGCACTTATCCGCACTAGTGCAAAAAACAGTCAATTGCGTGCCTAAAACCGGTGCGATAAAAGCTTGTTTTCGAGTAAATGTATTTTTTGACATTGATCGTTTTTCTTTTGTTTACCATTACATTATATTTTACGGTAGTTGTCATAATGATTACAAAAAGCTGAGACAAAAAAATGTAATATAATATAAATTTTTTCCTCAAGTTAGGGATAAGAAATGAAGTATAACAAGAGTTCCAATATTAATTTCCTCTCCCGAACGTAAAATGTTTGATTTCTGCTTTAATTTATTACTCACGATTAATTCTTTCGTAAGATGAATGTCGGCAGAATTACCGTTCCGTTATGATTTGTCGTAAAGAAATAAAAAAACTGATTCCTTCAAAACAGGAGATAAACTACTTTTTTTTTAGTATAGTCGTGGCCAAATAGTAAATTCACTTAGAAGCTATAGAATCGCGGGTTTTTTTATGGTAGGTAAAAATCATCCAATGACGAGTTAGAATCGCGGATTTAAACCCAGCCAGGCGCATTACTTTGTGTAATTTATTTCATCACCACTGCTCTCAAAACGGTGAAAGAAAACATCGTGACGAAAACGGCATGTCCTAGAACCAAACATTCAAAGACGTGATATCTACCAATCCGCACTGGGCCCGCGTAGGGATTTTTTTTTTTTTTTATTGGTTATAGGTTTGCACTTGACTGCTATCTCACCTGGTGGAAAGCGACGATGCGGTCGAATTACGGCTCAATAACTCTCTCTCTTCTTTAGAGCAGTGGTGGCCGAGTGGTAATGGCCCCGACTTACAAGTTGTAGGTCGCGGGTTCGAACCCAGCCAGGCGCATTACTTTGTGTAATTTATTTCATCACCACTGCTCTTAAAACGGTGAAGGAAAACATCGTGAGGAAACCGGCATGTCCTAGAACCAAAAATTCGAAGACATGTGACATTCACCAATCCGCACTGAGCCCGCGTGGTGGATTATGGCCCATTCCCTCTCCTAGAGAGGAGGCCTGTGTCCCAGCAGTGGGAACATTGAAAGGCTGATGATGATGAACTCGCTTGGGGAAGAGCCATGATTCCCAGCGATGGGAACGTTGTAAGACTGATGCTATGCTGTATTTCTAATGCCCGTGTGGGATAGTAAGGGCTAGATGAACAAAATAAATATTATACAGGGTGTCATTGAAATCGTACCACAAACGAATACCATAGATCCAGTACATGATTCTAGACCCTCCAGTTGTGGAATTTTTTCCGGTATTTTTCTTAAAATTTTTTTTAAGATTTTTTTACGTATTTAAGCAGTGATGCAATCGTTGATGGTAAAGCGCAATAGTTTATTTATAGCCTATTTAGTTTAAGGAGCAGTGGTGGCCGAGTGGTAAAGGCCCCGACTTACGAGTTGTAGGTCACGGGTTCAAACCCAGCCAGGCGCATTACTTTGTGTAAGTTATTTCATCACCACTGCTCTCAGAACGGTGAGGGAAACCGGCATGTCATAGAATCAAAAATTCGAAGACATGTGACATCCACCAATCCGCACTGGGCCCGCGTGGTGAATTATAGCCCATTCCCTCTCCCAGAGAGGAGGTCTGTGTTCCAGCAATGGGAACATTAAAAGACTGATGATAATGATGATGATTTTAACCTTAAAGTCACGTCATTACAATCGGGCGAGAAGTCGGCAGCTGAAAATCGTTCCACATTTGGCACAAACAAACATTTATTAACTAAATTTTAGTATACCCACGGCATAATATTTACGATCCCAAATAAGGACCCATAACCGCACATCTATCCATAACCGTAACATCGCAAAAACACTGGTCAATCACTTTTGTAAATTACTAGACCGCCTGAAGACGGGGTCTAATAACATTATCATAAATACTGTGGTCTTGGTAACGCTCCGTATAATCCAAATAGCTCATTTTAGGCCAGCGATGGACAAGAGTAGGGTTGTATCAGAACTTTCCCTTCGCAAATGCAAAAACACTATTATTTTTTTGTGGGAACTTTTTATAATAATATATCGGATTTTGTTCCCGCACTTGCTTTTTTTTTAAGAAATCCATTTTTAAGGTTACGAACCTAAAGGTTAAAATAGGGATACCATGTCTATCCGTCTAACCACGATGTATTTCAAGAATCGCGACAGCTAGTTGAAATTTTCAAAAATTATGTACTTCTGTTGCCGATAACAACAAGTACTTAAACAAAATCAAGGAAATTTTAAAGGGGAATCCCATAAAATTAACGCGAAGTTTTTGCCTCTTTTTTGCTCAATATCAATAATGACATCAAGTAGGCACCATACTGAAGGAACCAATAACAATTTAAGTGTACCTGTCCAATCAGTGCAAGCAATTGTCAGTATTTGCAAAGCTCTACGCCTCTAAGGACACTCTACGCCTTTATTAAATAACTCAACGATATTATAGCAATACACAAAGAACAGAATTCTTTTTACAAAAAATAGGCTTGCACTTGACCACTATTTCCTCACCTGATAGTAAGCGATGATGTGGTCAACGGTGCTGCCTAGAAATGTTGACTCAAAGACATCTTTATGATGTGTTATTTATGTGTTTTTGCATATTCGCATTAGACAAAAACAAGTAACGTAAAAGTAAAAAAAAGCCGGCCAAGAGAGTGTCGGGCCACACTCAATGTAGGGTTCCGTAGTTTCCCGTCCGTCATATATTTCTCAGGAGCGATTATTTCCAATTTCATATTAACATTTTCAAAAAATATTTTAAAACCCTTATTAATTTTTAATTAACATCTGACTGTTATATACCACGTTAGGATTGATATGAAAAAATAAAATCAATCTCCACTTCACGTCTAAGGGATCCATCCTAGACGTAAAGTGCAGATTGATTTTTTTCCCTAATAAAACAATTTCTTAACTGGCTAATTGCATAAATCAAGCCAAAAGAAAAAAAAAACCGACTATTGGCAACAAAATGTCAAATTGACATGAGCTTTAGACCTCGGCTCCGTAAAGAAGCCCTGTACCACATCCCTAGCCAAAATATAACTGACCAAGCACGACTATAAATTGCCCCTTCTTTTCATGAATCATTCCGACCAGAAAATGGAAGTGACACTAAGGTAGGCAAAGATATATTTACTAAAGATACTCATATGTTTTTTCGTAAAGATTTTTTGCGGAAAAATTCTGCTGATTTAATTGGATTTGGCGGAAACCAAGTCTTTTTTGGAAGATGTTTGGGCTTACGTATTTTGTTTTGAAGGGAAATCATGGTAAGTTATAGAATGTTCCCTTTTAAATGGAAAAGTAAATAGACAATTCTTTTTGAATTGTATAATAATTCTTGGCAGCGTGATATATTATCGCGTTGTTATTGATATGTATTTATTTTGGTGTTCAATAAAGTTTATTCTATTCTATTCTTTGTAGAATTTTTCTATGTTACTATCGACTTTGTTGTCTAACAAAACAGTGCAAGCTGAACCTGTATTGTATTTTTTATGGTTATTTTGGTTGTGCTCTTGAGTACAATATTGACTGGTCTGCACTGTCCTTACTTAATTTATATGTTAATACTGTAATATTTTTTTTTTAAAGAGTAATTATGGAGTTTCTTGCCGATTCTTCTCTATAGGAAACGACCAATTTGGATTCGTGCTTTAACAAAATGCCCAATTTTTTTTTAAGAGATTCAACCTAGTGCTTGAATGGAATGTAATCGGTGATGGTGAGGCGCGCTAGTATATTAAGAACCCTAGCCTTAAAGATGCCTAACTTATAACCGGGTGGTAAGGCCGCAGCAGGTAACCTGTTCCAGTCCTTCGATGTACGCGATATAAATTTCGAGGCTTAGTCCGCACCGTAGAAGTATCAACAACGTAATGGTTTTTTTTTTTATGGTAGGTGAAAATCATCCAATGACGAAACCCGCTCTTGGGCGGAGCGGGAGACCAGTGTCAGACTCTTACTGACTAAAAAACCTACCCCGTACCTTCCTTGCCTTATTCCTGGAGTCGAGGTAACAGTTTTCCACCACCCTCTAGGCTCCAGGAGGCTTCGACCCTGAAGGGCCCCTGCAGTCCTGAAGGGCCCCTGCAGTAACAACGTAATGGTGGATATTCGCTGGGTGGCCTGATGGTGAAATTGAGATAGCGAAATGAAATCATACAATTCTCTCCAAAATGCATCCTGTAAAATACCGAAAAAAAATACCTGTAAAAAACTCTAAAACTGGTCTTATCCAAATCTGAATCACCAATCGTATCGCTTTTGTTTTTTGTTTCTTATAATAACCTTATAACTGCCTTGTTTTCTTACAACGGGGACTCATTTTCCATAACCAAACACACAAAAACCTCACAATAACAATTCAATCTTCCTGTTTTTAAATCTCTATGCTATCACCACCTTTTTATCACCATGCGAATGGCGGCCGTGGCATGAAAAGCCCTCGGGTTCTTCGCAATCCAATAACAATAAAATGGCAATAAAAACCAATATTATTTATTGACGACTTTCTATTTCAAGTCAGGACTAACGCCACCACAAATTGACTGAGATATTGTGACGGTTTTAGGATTCCGTACTGAAAGGGTAAAAACGGGACCTTGTTACTAAGATTTCGGTACATATACAGTAACCGTCCTGACCAACCCCAAGTTATCAACGGCGCGAGCGTTTCCGCGTCAAATAGTTTTTAGCAAACCGTAGGGGCCCAGCAGGGCTGAAACCTACTGGCGTCAATAATCGTTTCCTGAAAGGAAGGATCTGTATGAAAGACAAGGAAGAAACCGGTGTGGGTTTTTAGTCAGTAGAAGCCTGATCCATCTCCCGCCCTACCCAAGGGCGCGGAGATGTCAAGCAAGTACCTATATAAAATATATTTTATTTTGCCCCTGAAAATCGAGTATTCTTCTAAAAATATAATCTGACAACCTTAGTTCCCATTCAGTATCATCCTTCCTTGAATTTGCTTACATAACAATATCAGTCTAATAATTTAGCTCTCTCTCTGTGGTATTACTCGCCTCAGGCAAATACTGTTGTGTCTAGCTACATTAACACAAATATTCAGCTTACATTTCATGAGTCAGAAAAAAACATAAAATCCACTATTATACTTTAACAAACGAACAAAAATAGTACATACAGACAACTCACTAATAATATTGAGTGGTTATTACCAACTGGTTTTACGAGAACCTGTTACCGTAAATACGATACCAATATTAATACATACGGAGCCTTAATACGTTATTTACTTTATTGCTAAAGCCGTTACTATATAATAGATACAGAAAAGTATATTCGTATAGTGCACACACACTCAAACAAAAGCCTATCGCAAATACACTTGCACTGACTGTACGTTAAGCTTGTCTACGTGTGCGTGTACTGCACACATTGATGCGTAGTTATGACGCGGCGATCTCAAACAAATGCCGATCGCAAGTACACTTGCACTGTACGTAAGTTTGTCTACCAGTACCTACGTGTACTCCATATACCTGACTTTGTTTTGATGTTTCTTCTCAGATTAGTCAGATAGGATACACCAGCCTCATCTAGTTAAAATGAAGGAAAAACTTTTTTTTATGTGTAAAAGTTTGTTAATAACATTTCCCTAGCACATACACACATATAGACGCGTAAGTTTAACGCAGCGATTTTAAACAAATATCGATCGCAAGTGCACTTACACTCACTGTATGTGCAGCTTATCAATGTGTGCGTATACTGAATATAGCGCACAAACGCATAAATACATAAGTATGACATGGCGATTTCAAACGTATGCTGATCGCAAGTTCACTTACACTCACTGTACATTTTGTCTACTAGTGCGTGTGCTCCATATACCCACCGCATATACACATAGATGTGTACGTATGACGCAGCGATCTAAAACAAATATCGATCGCAAGTGCACTTGCACTCACTGTACATGAAGCTCATCTATGTGTGCGTATACTGGATATAGCGCACACACGCATAAAGGCGTACGTACGACATAGCGATTTCAAACGAATGCCAATAGCAAGTGCACTTACACTCACTGTTCGTGAAACTTGTCTATGTGTGCGTGTACTTGATAGCGCGCTCACAACATATCGCACATTCAACGCAACTGCACTTGCACTCACTGTACGCGAAGCTAGTCCATGTGTGTGTATTTTCATGAGTTGTTTGTATCCAACCTTCTGTTCCTATTTCTTTTGTGCGTTTATTTTCACAGATTATGTATGAGTGTGCTAGACTAATGTATGGGTAATGTTTTGTATCTAATATGTTGGCTTAGGAAGCTTTTTATTTGATTAAAGTGTGGGTTTGGTGTGTCGCTTTTCGTGATAAAATTCTGCAAAATCGTATTGCTGGAATGATCTGGCTGTTTATTTTATGTTTCATGACTCTGTTTGTTTTTTGTAATAATTTATTAAGCCATCTAGCCATTTTGGCCACAACAATCGCATTCTTTAGCCTCTCATGGTGGTTACGAGTTCAAACAAAATATATGCTATTATGTGACTTGTTTAATATACCCTTTTCTTGACAATGTATCTTGTCAGACACATTGCCTCTTATGGATGAAACTACGAATACTTGGCAATGTATCTCATACACTAAGAACTTATAAATTTATCTTAAAAAATAGACATAGAAGTTCTTTCCATATTTTTATAGTTAATACTTATCTCCAAAAGAGAATAAATCATAAAAAAACTAATTCCATTTTTTTTCTTAACTTTGCTAACAATAGGGTTTTTTATGTTGGAAAAAAATCATCCGATGACAAAACCTGCCCTTGGGCGGAGCGGGAAGCATTATCAGACTAGTTAACATTCTGGCACTGTATTCCCCTCCGATTGATTTGAGATAAATATTCCCAACAAAAAAAATCTACTAAAAAAACCGTATCAAAATCCGTTGCGGAGTTTTAAAGATCTAAGGGAACATAGGGACGGACACCGAGAAGTGATTTGTTTCGTACTATGTAGTAAAGTTACCATAGAATGCTGAATCTGTTGTGTTAATCATCCTCGAATTTTCTCTGAGAGGTTATAACCACAGAAACACGAAGTTTCCATCGATAATAATAATCATTAACAAAGTTAAGGCATGGCAACTTGCATTATAACTGTCGATGGGGATACCCTAATAAGTTATACCAGTTTATACGGGATTTACCAACGGCGTGGTTACCAGCTGTGGTTTCCATAATACAGGTGATATTATTGCGAGGTAGGTGTCTTAATTGGGGTCGAAACTGCACCAAGTTCGAAGAGACTGTGAAGCTACATATAGTTATATTTTAAGAATACGTTCGGCCTATGAAAATAGTCATATTTCAACTAAGTTTTTTTTTTTAGGGGTGAGATATTATTTAATGACATTTCCTGTTCTAGGGTAGAGCATGTTTTTTATATGGTAAAAATCATCCAATAACGAATCTCGCCCATAAGCGGAGAGGAAACAGGGTCAGACTCTTACTGAACTCACCCCGTTTTTTCATTGCCTTTCGCACTAAAGCCAAGCCTTCCTTTCAGAAAAAGATCCTGGGCCCCAGTTGGATACGAAACTTCTGCAGTGTCCCTACGTAGGGTATATCTGACTTTTACTGAGAAATCCAACTGAACAATTGGTTTAAGAACAACTGGGTCCTTTGGTTGGGTTTTATGTTCCAGGACCACGGAACAAATTTTAAAAGATTCATATTGTGCCTCTACGGTTTTGCTGACATCTCTTTGAGGTGCACATGGAAGACTAAGAGCAGTCGGCGATTTGGGCTCAATCCTTACTGAAAGGCCGGAAGGTGAGCTCCCATTGCTCTTCGTCTTCAAGCCCGCACATTCGATGGTGCTGAAAAAGCTGACTCAATACATTTGCTGTCAAATCCTGCAAAACAAGTACTTTAAAAACTTGACTCTGGCTAAATGCAACCCACGCGATGCAAGAAAGAAAAAATATAAAATAAAGATAAAGTTTAGTTACCATGACATTTTTGCTAATACCTTCAGAGTGCAGATCCTCTAGGAGCATTAACCAACGTACTCTTATTGAAGAATACTAAAATTCATCATCTCAACGATGTAAAATCCCGAACACATTTGCTATAAGGCCAACACAGTGATGACAAGAAACATAAGTTGGTCATATTACCCGTTCTCAGCGTTCGGTGCTAGGACCTGGCTCTTAATACTGACAGTTTATGAGGGGTTACGGTCCAAGGACATTTTCATGATGATTTGACTGTAAGTTTTCATCTAACTCGTACTATCATTATATTTTCTTGTTAAACAGGAATTTAGAAGATTGCTAGGAGCAAAACGTTGTGCTTGAAAAATGGCGTTGCATTAAGGGGCCAACATAAAACTGTCGCATCATAAAATGCTACATGGTCGCACAACTCATCTTTTTAGGTATGGTAGACGAAAATCATTCAATGACATAAACAGGAGATAATGTCAGACTTTTGCTGACTAAAAACCCACCCTGTTTCCTCTTTGCCTTAATTCAAGGGCCTTGGTGTACATTGCCCACCGATTTGGCTAATTTTGGTCTTGGAAGATTCGTCGAAGATTTACACGGTGAGAAAATTATAATTATATGAAGGAGGCAATGTCCTGGATTGAGACATGTTATACTTTTTATTTCCTTGAGATGATAATAAGTGTGTTCACGTGGAGTAATTTTCAAAATTCTCGCGGACGAAGCCGCGTGGAGAAGCTAGTATGACATAAAAAGTATATATATATATAGTCTGCATAATGCCTGTTATTTTTTTACCAACTTGATCTTTTGCAGTCTATTGCAGGTCATAAACATCAACTAAATTGCACCAAAAAGTATTTCAGCCTTTGCTAGCACAAGTGCTTTGGTAAATTACGTAAATAAATTTTAACAAAATTTCAGTGTGGCTCAACAGTTTAAAGAAAATATAAAGGTGAACCAGACTTGGGTAAAAAGCTGATTCTGTTGAAAACGTTTATCCATTCAAGCGTGGCATAACTTTCCTGAAAATACCCGTGCAATCGCTATAAAGCTACAGGTTCTCATTTTTAACGAGGTTTCCCTTCAATAGAAAGTTCACTTATTAACAGAAAATAGCGACATAATTTAGAAAATGACGAACAATAAACGCTCAATTTTCTATTATAATAAAACATTGTATTCCGTCTAATAATTGAAGTGAATGAAGAATGCCATCAGTGAATTCGGCCGAGCCTTATAACTTTGCATTAAGGCGTATAAAAAGCAAATAAACATTCCAAGAGCCCATTAAGCGAGAGCCCGACATTCTACCGATAAATTGAATTCCATTCAATTTGAGGCTATGACTCTTCCTTATTCTGCCAGGAGACAAATCACCTCATTAATTCTGTAGCACGAGCCCACACCGTTTTGTTCTTACCCTAAAGAACTCTAAAAAAATGACACAGCTAACAAGGATATTGTGTTAGACACGCTTACATTTAAATTTCATTTAAATCGTTTTCCTGATTCTGTTATAACATTCTGTAATATGAATTTAATGTAACTTAAAGTCGTACAGAATTTATTTGCAGAAGCAGTCTATATTTTTTTTGAGAGTGGATTAAAAATTCCTTGCCTGAGTATGGGTTTACTGATAACTAAAACTAGGGGTTTTTAAGGCAAGTTAAAATAGAATAGGTTACTTCTAGGCAAGCGTGTTCCATCGTCACATTTTCGCTTACCATCAGGTGAGGTAGTTGTCAGCAAATGTAGAGGCCCAACTGTAGGGCCAAAGCCTACTAGGGCCTAGCCTACTAAAAGAAGGTCCGACCCCGGTCTTAGAGTTAAGAAGGAATTGGGTAGGTTGTTTAGTCAGTAAGAGTCTGACACTGTTTCCTGCACCGCCCAAGGGTGGGATTCGTCATTAGATATTTTTTCCCACCATAAAAAAAATCCGGCTATCGTCTGATTGAGTCCAAGGCATCCATCAGTATCCATGGCGTGTAATATTTAACGCGTACCTCAAAGAGATATTATCAAGAAAACCGTAAGAGCCCAGCCCTACCATAAAAAAGGTAGTGGAAAAAAGCAAGGCTATCACTATTCAAGTTTCTACGTTAATATTAGCACCAAAGAACCAATTAAATAGTCAATGTATCATTCATTTATTTAAAATACAAAAAAAAAAACAAAACACTACCACATTTAACAAACATTTTGTTCAACAGTATAATAATAAAAAAGATTTTCGATAACTTAAAACAATTTCTGTAAGCAAAACTTTAATTTGAAATGTAATTAATAAACTACATAGCTATATAAAACTAACATTAATGCGTATATCCAATTCATGCATACACTAGCACTTAGTCAATGAAACAAGCAGGGAACTTACCTACATCTCGTGTTATGAAATACCACACAAATAACAGCATATCATATCCTATGCTACCATATCATACCTCACGGGTTAGTCCGTACCGTATACTCCCTCGGAATTGATACGATAATGTTATTGCAAACACCTTTAGGCGTGTGAGACCGGGCACTATTCACTTTAGTTGATAGTACACGTGAGAAACGCTAGCTGACAAACTACTAGTATATGCATGTGATGTCAGCACTTTGTGACATATAGGATAGGTACCTTATCACACGTTGTATGCAAAGTTAGGAAACATCATGATTCATACACATGATCATGCACGTACTCTTGGACTTCACAGGTGTCACTGAGACACGCACACGTACACTGAACTCCCATATTGACGCACTGAAAAGTCTGAAAGGCCTAATCAGCTTTTGGAAAGAGGTGGGCTGTTTGGAATAAGCTCACCAAAGTTTATGGCCGCCATGGCTCACGTACGTCTGTATAGGACTAAGTGCGGAAACCATACTCAGACATAACATAACATCATGATTAAATATGGAAATATTGTAGAAAGACATAATAGAAAGACAAAAAATAGGTGTGCGGACGCAGCGTTCGCCCAGGTTTCAAGAGTAAAAAAAAATGTTTCTAAAATTTCTCAATAACTAATTTAAACACTCAATCCATCAATCATTTCTTTGTTCTATATTACACACACACACATAAACCATAATTTTAAAAATTGAAACCTTCACCAATTTTGATATCCTTCAACGTTCTTTAAAGCATTGCAAGAAATGACATTTCTTTGCTAATAAATGCTTGTTATTCCAAGCTTCATCCCGGTGTCTATATTATTTCTCTTCACCTCGACCCCGAGGCGATGCTTTTAAATAAAAATTGCATCTTCCAAAGTATTACTTGGACTTCAATTTCTACCTAACAATGATTTTTATTCCTTTGTTAAAACCAGCGGTCTTGCGATAGCCTGATTGAAATTCCCAGTTTTATTTTAAAAAGAAAGTTATTTCAGAAAATCTGGTGTATTAATATTATATCGTTCGTTGGCTTTGTGATAGAAATATTAATTGTACGGTGTAAGAAAATTATTATGCAGGTTTTAATGAAAGGATGTTTGAAATACTTTGTTTCATAATAGTTGATATTAAAGTTGACTGAAAGATCTAGCAAAGGAAGGCTCTGGGCCTGGTATTATATGGCAACGCGGGAATGGAGTAGGTTGTTTAGTCAGTAAGAATCTGACACTGTTTTCCGCTCCGTCCAAGGGCAGGATTCTTCATTGGATGATTTTTACCTACCATAAAAAAATAGTGGTCTACCGTAGGAACCTTGCAGAAGGGCCGAAGCCTTCTAAGGCCAAGGGTTCGCTTTTTAAAAGAAGGCTCTGACCCTGATATAAAGGCAAGGTAGGAACAGGGTAGGTTCCTTAGTCAGTAAGAGTCTGAGACTGTTTCCCGTTTCGCTCAAGGGAAACAGTTGTCATTGGACAACCAACAAAAAATCTATTTAAGAAGATTATACGTAATGGTGAAAAAATTTAACATTCGTTGCTACGCTACGAATCGCGGATTTTGTTCCCACACAAAACCAATAGGCATATGGATGGCTTACAGTACAAGAACTACATCTTCATCTCGAACTTAGCGGACCCCGGACACCGAGGTGAAGCCAAGGTTGCTACCGGGACGGACGCTAGGATGATGATGACAAGAACTACATCTAAGCTTATTATGCATGCGAGTTAAATTTTTATGAAAGCTTCTACGGTACAAGATTAAGTCTTATTGCGTGGTTAACTATTATTAAAAAAAAAAATTGCCAAACGGAACGCTATCATTTCAAGGGTTTGTTTCCTATTCATAATCGTCTTTCACTCGATCCTTCACCTCTCCTCTCTTCTCCGATCCTCGAGACTTGCATTTGACTACTATTTGAAAGTAAAACATGGTGGGTCCATTGGACCAATTGAGTTTTTTTATTTATACATGGGCTACTTCGAGTTGAAGTCGCAGTTACATTATGAAATTATGGAACCCTACAGTGAGCGTTTATTTATACTTTAATTTTCTTTCTTTAAACTATATAACAACAGAAACTCATTCGAAAGAACAGTTCGTCGATTAATAAATGTTCGGTGAATCGTTCATTCGAAGTCACGTTTGTAGGTAAAAAGTTCTTTCGCGATAAGTTCAGTCGACTTTCAGTTAATCAACCATGTGACATTCGAAGTATCGTTACGGACCCAGCCATGGTGTGGTTGTCGATAAAGCACGCTTACCTAGAAGTAACTTGTTCACTCATCTTTCCAAGAAGTTAGCTATCAGAAAACAGACTCCAACAGAAAATACCATTCCTTAACATAACAAACGTATTCGTAAAACGTTTAGCAAGCTTCTTTGAAAACATGAAATGAAGATGTCTCTTTCCTTTTAAAACTAACTCTATTGCTTTTTCCTTTTTCTATTCAACAATCTTCGTCGTCGATACGATAACGTCGTTCGTCCTCTCTGGAGTCTAACTTTAGTGTTCAACTTTCCTCTTAGCCTTTATTTCTTTAATTGAATTAAATACGATCACTTTACAATTCACACTGTGGTGGAATATCTTCCTTGAAAATCTTACGTGTTCAACATAATGTTTGAATTAATATTTTGTATATACCCACATTTTTTTTACTATTAAACCATTTTGTATAAGAGATGCCAATGGAGTATTACAAAAACTTTGAAATAGTTTAAATGTTACAGCTACCTGGACCTATCTACATGGTAAAATAATGTTTTCAGGGGTCAATACGTCGGCAACTAACCTCTCACTTCACACCGAGACATTTTTGAGTCTATTAAATCCGTTAATAAAGCCGTTGGTCTCGGTTGTTATTTGTAAATCACGGAGCTCGTCAGATAGGTCAGGTCTTGAGGTGCGCGGGAACATTGCGCGCCGTCGATGATTGTGTCAAAATCTTTTGCAGTCTTTTAGTACTATACCTAAGTAAATAACGACTAGATAAAATAAAAAAAATCGGTTACAGAAAAGATTGAAAAACCAATCAAGTTGCTGTTTCATGAAATATCTTTTACCAGAGGTAGGTAAGAATAAAATAAAACACGAGTGGAGCTTAAAACAGAATGGTCTATTTAAAGATTTGCTCAGCCTTTTTATACATTTTGATTTAATCAAAAACTTGTCAACTCGACAGCCGGGCCATAGATTATTATTGTGTTTTCATAGTGTTTCATGCTTGCCAGTGACTGGTACATGGCTCCTCCCCAGCGAAGCGTACTGGTGGTTTTGAACATCTCCCTGACTTCGTGGTGTAGGCAGCCTGGCGGACGACTTCAGCTTCGGGCTCGGAGTTTAGCAGGAATGCTGGTTTTAGGCGATCGATGGAGATAATTTTTGTTTTCCCATCAACTTGTATTGTGTACGTCTTATCATTCCGCTGTAGTACTCGATGTGGGCCGTTGTATGTAGGTGTGAGCGGCTTCCGGACTGCATCGTTACGTACAAACACATGGGAACATGTACGTAGCAGGCGAGGTATGTACGTTGTCCGACGATCGGTGTTGACGTGTGCGGCGTGTAGTTTATTCGTAGTCCATGTTCTTGCAACCTTTTGAAAACTTCTTCTAGGTGCTGTCTATGACGGGCTTGATCGGTAGACGCCAGAAGAATATCGTCGACAAATGGGTATACGTAATCCAAATCGCCCAGTATGTTGTTCATATGGCGCTGAAATGTCTGCCCCGCGTTACGTAATCCGAAGCACATTCTTGGGAACTCGTACAATCCAAACGGCGTAATCACTGCGGTCTTTTCGATATCACCCTCTCGGATACGTAATTGGTTATAGGCTTTTCGAAGGTCAATTTTGCTGAATATTTTCATTCCTTGCAGCCTGTAGGTGAAGTCACGTAAACGGGGAATCGGGTATCGGTCGGGCTTCGTAACGGCATTCAATTTTCTGTAGTCGCCGCAGGGTCTTAGTTCACCATTCTTCTTTTGGACTAGGTGGAGAGGGCTGGCCCACGGGGATTTGCTTGGTCGACATATGCCTTGTTCCAACATAAGTTTGAAGACGTTTCTGGCGGCTTGGTACCTGTGCGGTGGTAGTGGGCGAGCTCTGTAGTACACGGGTGGTCCGTGTGTGATGATGTGGTGTTCCACATCGCTGTTGGTTGCGTTACTGAAGTGGGGGGACGTGATGTCGTTATATTTCTTCAGCAGGTCGCAGTATGGGTCGTTCACGTTGATTGTGAGTACCGTCGGAGTCGATGTACTGTTCGACAAACAGCCGTGGATTGATAAGCCTGTCCTCTTGTCGATAAGTTTCTGGGCTCGTAGGTCGACTAGCAGGTCATGAAATTGCAGGAAGTCTGCACCGATGATTGGTCTCTTCACGTCTGCGATGGTGAATCTCCATTTGAGTGCTCGACGTAGACCAAGGTTGAGGTCCAAATCACGTTCGCCATAGGTTTATATCGGCGTTCCGTTCGCTGCATATAATAGTACGGTGGACGCTGATTTTTGTTTCTTACATGGCGGTACTACTGATACGTTCGCTCCTGTGTCGATTAGAAATCGTAGTTTGTTGGCGGTGTCATAGACGTATAGACGGTATGCGGTAATATGGTTGATCTCGGGTCCCGTCGTAGCCAAGATCTCGGTTAGTTTTCCTGTCGCTTGTTCGCATTGTAATTACACGGGGACCGGCAATTGCGTGCTTTCTCGCCGAAGCGCTGGTGAAAGTAACAAGCGTCGCTCGTCCTGCGATCGTATTTATGGTTGCGGCCGGCTGAGCGCGACCGAGAGTGGGATCGTGAACGAATGAAGCGTCGATGTCCGTGCGTTACTCGTGTTCGCTGTACTTTTAGCTCGGCTATCTCCCTCGTTAGTTGCATTACGGCGGCTCGGAGGTCCTCATCTCCGTGCGTTTTATGTTCTTGTACACGTGGTGGCAGCGATGATTTTGCATGATTTTGACAGTTGCAGGAACATACGGTTTGTATTTCAGAGGCTTGATCGTGCATTTTGTCGGCCATTGCTGCTAGTACGTCGAGTGATGATTGCTCACTTACTGCTAGGACTGCTCGTGTTGACATTGGTAAGCGCTGTAGCCATAACATTTGTAGTGTCGTGTCGGGCATTTTTTCGCGCGCAGGTTCTCGCATGCGTCTGAGCAGTTGTGACGGTTTTTGGTCGCCGAGCTCCATCTCGTTGAGGAGTTTGTGTAGCTGCTTCGTTTCAGATTCCTCGTACACGGAAAGCAGTCTCTTCTTCGCTTCCTCGTATCTTCCAGTGCGGCTTTTGGACATAACTATGTCACTGATTTGCTCGACGTCCGTTTTCTCGAGGTGAGCCACCATCAGGCTGAATTTGGCTTCTTCGTTGGGCTTCTGAGGGTGGACGACAGTTTCGAATTGCCCAAACCATAATGTCGGTTGGTCACGCCAAAATAAAGGTATGCGGGCTTTGACGGAGATGGTTTCAATTTCTTCTGCCATTTTGCACAAGAGAGGTTCGTCGGGGTCACCACTTTACCAGAGGTAGGTAAGAATAAAATAAAACACGAGTGGAGCTTAAAACAGAATGGTCTATTTAAAGATTTGCTCAGCCTTTTTATACATTTTGATTTAATCAAAAACTTGTCAACTCGACAGCCGGGCCATAGATTATTATTGTGTTTTCATAGTGTTTCATGCTTGCCAGTGACTGGTACAATCTAATACAGTTGCGAACGATAAACGTGTTGTACATTTTAAACAACAGCAGTCGTTTCAATTTAAAAGACTTTATTTTAAAAGGTCAGATGCTATCGTTTTGTAATTGAATCCGGCTTCGAATCATGTCTTGATTAAATAACAGGTCTCACTACTATTTAAAAGTATTATTATTTTCTTCGAAAAGCTGACGTGAAAAGTGTGAAGGCATGTCTTAATAAACTAGTGCCTCACTATCAACGATTGCATCACTGTTTACCATCAGGTAGTATCGCTGTTAAGCACTATTTTTTGACAATAAAAAAAAATATATGAAAGAACACTACACATTTTTGAGTTTTTTTTTTTTAGGTGGGAAGTCACCTGTCTTCTCTCACAGAGTTGGAGTGGCAGGGATTATGTATGTTTGTTCATTCTTTTTTTTATTTGCAATAAACTAGTGCTTGACTGCGATCCCACCTGATGGTAAGCAGTCATCGGTCATTCAGTTGCCTTTTGCCTCCCAAGATCACGAGTTTCTTTTTCAAAACTCAACTAATACCCTTTGTGAGGTGCCACATTTTATTTTTACGCTGGATGTGGCACGAAGGAAATCGAATTCTTTAAGTTAACATCAGTTGAGCGCGTCAATGACCGGTAGGTAGTTAGTTCGCTTCAACCAACAACTTACCTACCTACAGGTCATTGACAAGCTACAAATCAATAATGTTTGATGTACAGAATTGATCCTCCACGGGATTAAAACACGATCAAACTGTGTGTGTGTATTTTGTAGTTATTGTGTTGTGTATGTATCGAATAAATGTATTTCTATTCTATCAAAATTTAACCGTGTGCCGCCATATCAGCTCGAAATCATCTATCAAACATTGGTCTCTGGCTGCAAAATCTTTCCTTTTCTATGAAATTTTGTGACACTTAACACCTTGTTCCACATACTTCTAGATATTCACAAATTACAGCCAGTTACACATGCTTATCATGACTAAAACCATCATCCTCCACTATATACCTATTACCACCATCACTAAAACAAAAGCTAACAGATAAAAGGCAAGCTTAAGCACGTTCTAGCTCCGTAATTATGTGCTTTACAATTTTCCATATTGTTCTCGTATCAAAAGAAAAATATCAAGTGTATTAGCTCGTTACAACACTAGTTCGTAAAGTCAACAGAGGATACTCAAAGCAACCTATGATTAATGACGTCACGCTGTAATTTACAGCACTAACAAACGTTATTTCGTTCTGGTATTAATCAGTATTAATTGTCGCAATGCGTATGTACGTTGGTATTATTTTGATTTGTTCAGTAAGAGGTATCTAGAACTCTTTTTTGGAGCTTATGGCTAGAATGTTTATTTTATTTTTATTTTATTTACATCGGAAAACATACAGTATAAACAGCTAACAAAAACACAATTTACGCAACTATCAACCAATTACATGTTTTCGCATTTAGTTATCTATAAAGAACACGCTTGAAAGAGAAAAAATAAATAAAAGGGTAATTATGAATTATAGAATTATAGTAAATGTTAATCGCTAAATTAGTCGAGATTTATAATAGTTAAACAACATTTAGAAGAGAATGTTCCCACTGCTGAGACTCAGGCCTTCTTTCTAAGAGAGGGAAAGAGCCATAATCCACGCGGACCCATTGTGCGTTTTTGATGTCACATTTATTCGATTTTTGGGTCTAGAACATGCCAGTTTCCTCACAATGTTTTCCTTCACCGTTTTGAGAGCAGTAGTGATGAAATAAATTACACAAAGTAATACACCTAGCTGGGTTTGAACCCGCGACCACTCGTAATTTGGAGCTATTACCAATCGGCCACCACTGTTCGGAATAGAAATACGTTTATTAAAAAAATGCACATAATCAAAAATTTAAAAAGAACCATAGCTATGATATAAGTATGTAATGTTGATGATTATAGTCGAGGCAGTATTTACAAGCGGTAGCAAGTGTCTGATACCATTACCAAGAACAGTAATTATCAATTACTTATTTTTCAGAAATACACTTGTGACGAAATGAAAAAATACAACTTGACTAGATAATTATTTTCTACAACAGTACTACTAACAATACTTTTTTCATTAACATAGAAGTTTGATTTTTTCACAGCGTTAAGGGATCGCAGATCAGAGTAAATGATTTTAATTTCAACTCTATTGAGTTCTACACGTTCTAAAAGGTCTTGACAGACTACAGACTACAGACAGACAACGGCATTTTTGTTTTGAGGTACGAAAACCTTAAAATGTTTAGACTAATAATAGACATTTATTTCAGGCATCTTGTTACTGTCACATTGAATAATAAACCATCTCAAATTTAATGAGATGTTTGAAGTTTTCCAGGCAACGAGAACGTTTTATTTTAATCTCTACCACAATGCCTTTCGGTACAGTCGGTGCTCTGAGTTACCTAACCCACCCCCTATTGGAAAAAGCATCAGTGTGTTGGGAAGAGCATTGCCGTGTCATCATAGGAGCGGTCGGCGGCGGCGATCTCTCGCGCCAGATCTTGGTAGAGGCCATGGTCTGGAGCGAAGAGGAGTGGCACGTGAGAAGAGTGGTCACCTCCTTCTGCGAAGCAGTAATGCTAGCAAACGAGGAGGCCGACCGCTTAAGACAATGGCACTCATGCCCCAGACGCCGCTGGGATTTCGATTCCGATTTTCAGCCACCGTAGGCGCAGGTGAACGGCGAGCAATGGGTAGCACACCGTCCGGTCATCTGGTAACTTGGTCCGGACCAAGCCAAATTGTAGACAGCGCGCTCTGTTTCCGCGCGCTTTAGGGAGTTGTCAACAAATGTAGGGACCAAACTGCAGGGCCGAAAGCTACTGGGGCCCCGGTCAAGTTTCTGAAAGGAAGGTCCGATCCCAGTTTGACGGCTAAGAAAGAATGGGGTAGGTCGATCAGTCAGTAAGAGTCGGACACTGTTTCCTGTTCCACCCAAAAGGCGAGATTCGTCGTTTGATGATTTTTCCCACCATAAAAAAACCCACCCTCTTTGAAAAGCTATTAAAGTATGGGATAGGTAACATAGGACGCAAATCCTACAAAACCCTTCTATGATTCCCTAATAAGCAAAATTTAAACTGCAAAGGACGTACTCTCTCAGACTATTTAGGACCAACAAGTAGGTTACCTTTGTGTACCAAAGAACCGTTTGCCGTTTAAAGGTACCTTTATAAAAACTCCCATAATTCCTTCAAAAGTGCCGCGCAGGCTCTCCAAGATATTATCCTTTTAAAACGTCCAACGCACGTACACATTTTACTCACGACCATATAATGTGGGTCGTTTTCTCAAGTGAGGTCCAAGCCTTCATTATTTTCCGAGGATATCATTTGCAACACAGCGTTTTCATTGTTTGCACTCGGCCCTTTTTGGGACAATTTTTTTGGACCAGACATTACAGTGAGTGTGATAATGGCACAATTACGAAACTTCAAGTATGGCTATCCTCCATTGATTTGATTTTGTGGTCTTTTTGTTCGCGTCAAAGATTAATGATCGGGGAAATAGGTCAGGCGAATGAAATTAGTTTTACGGGCTGCGAACTGGTGAGATCATGTTGAAAATAATTATTTGAATGACGGGGATAGATCCCGTCCACAACTTGTAGGGAAGGAAGTATTTTATTACAAAGCTCATAGGAATTTGCTCACAAGTTTTCACTAGCGATCCGTATCTTTGATTTATAGACTTAACGCTTACTCCGAAGTTTGGGAGAGAGATTTATATTTTATTGAAGGGTTTGTTGGAATTATTCAGGTATAATAAACCAGTATGTAAGACTTATGTAAGTTATACTATTCAATGAAATATGTAGTATAATACAATGAACATTATTTGTAAATTTTTACGGTCGTTGCAGACATTCAGGCGCCAGAAATTCCCGTTTACTGGATTCTAGATGGTTTTATTTATGTTGGGCAAGAATCATACAGTGACGAGTCCCGCTCTTGGGCAAAGCGGGAAACAGTTTCAGACTCTTACTGACTAAACAGCCCACCCCATTCTTTCTTTGCCTTTCGCACTGGGCCTTCCTTTCAGAAAGAGACCCTAGGCCCCAGTGAACTTCAATCCACTGGGTTCTGGAGGTCAAATAAACAGTTAATGTACTCGTATATGTCCAGCTGTGTCTGTTTGGACTGAATCTGACCCTATAATATTTGGTAAACGTCTACTTAGTCAAAATCATATATTAATTTAATTAACTTTAGGTTGAATCATTATTGTTTTTAAATTTAATCATATTTATTTTATGTTTAATCTTATTACTTTTCAATCAAATAATAAAGTAATCTTAATACTACAAATACACACATAAATTAAAAAAAAACCTTATGAACTTAACTAAAAGTACCTATCTATCCATCTAATAAGGCGTCAAAAAACTCATTCGCATCGCTGTCGTTTTTAATTAATTATGGTTTTAAAATACAACAAATCCAATAAAAAAAAATTGTATTAATTTTAAGTTTAATCACATTCTACGTATTTAACTTCGCTGTAGACTGTTAGATGCCATGGAATTCTGTCACCGGCCCTATCAAGGAGTATTTACAGTTACTAGAAGCCAACCCCAGAACATTTATTAAAAGATTACTCAGTCAAAATCACAATCCTGTCTTTGCAATCATTTTTTTTTTCATTTAAGTGCATGAACATTATTTAAAACATTAACATTCTAAAATGTAAAAATAAAGTTCTTAATGAACGCTCCTTCACTGTCCTCATTTATTAATTACTTACTTACATTCATACTAATTTAATTTTCTAATGAGAATGTAAATAATACGACTCCATTTATTAAGGCCGTTTTCAGCACCTTTTTTATATGACCGTAATAAATTATGGTTAATCCTGACTTAAATGTGTATCTTTGTCTCGGGAAGTAAACAACGTAGATTATATTTTGTTAAATGGTCTAGAAATGACGGGAGTGGACTAAAGGCCTTAGGAACATTACCAGAAAAATAATGTGCTTATGATGGACTTATGCCATATTTTTATTATCAGAAATATTCAGATTTTTTGTCCTTGTTTTATGTGGCGTCTCTCTGCAGACTGTGCCTTTCATAAAGTATGCAAGCTTGTCACCTAAGACGTGAGGATCTTGTAATTGCGGTAATAATGGTGCTGTAGGTAAATGCTGGGTGAAATAAATAAAAAAATAGAAAGCATATTTGCTATTGGAACGTGGAGAAGAATTTTTAGTTTACAGACAAATAATTTCAGTGTTATCTGCAGTTTGATAGATAAATTAGTGTCAAAACAAATTATTATCTTGAAAAAATATAAATAAATTGAAAAGTAATCTTGTCAGTATTTAAGGAAAAAATAAAACTTGATTACTTGTCAGACCTATTTATCTTATAAAGATCGTAAACAATTTTTTTCTCAAATTTGTCACTGTCATCTTCCTGCCCTTGTTCTATGCTATTTGGGGTCAGTGTACTACGTTTTTCTCCTATTCTATCCTGTCAACGTTTAGTTTATTTTCTTTTATATCACTCACTGTTTTCTTTTTAATTATATGAACTAGTGTTTGACTGCGATCCCACTTGATGGTAAATCGTGATGCAATCGTTGAAGGTGAATTACACTAGTTTATTGAGAACCTATTCACTTTAACCTTGAAGACATCTTTTTTTTTATGGTGGGAAAAATTATCAAATGACGAATCCCGCTCTTGGGCGGAGCGGGAGACTGTGTCAGACTTCTACTGACTTTAGTCCAAACCACCCACCTTTCCTTCCAGCCATAGTTCCAGGGCCCCGGTGTTCCACTTTCGTATCAATCCTAGGCCCCAGAAGGCTTCAACCCTGCCGGGCCCCTTGAAGACATCTAAATTATACTTTCAACATAATCAACCAAAGCTAATTAAAATAAAAGTCTGGCTTTAATTTCTGAACTAAAACAGCTTAACCACTCCATAACAATGGCAGAAAGCAGTATATTAATAATTTCAACAGGGTCATTTTGCGTAGAAATAATGTGAGCCCCGCAAATGATTTAGGATCGCTTGACCTGAATACTCTCGTTGAGTTATGAGTTAATTTATATGCGGAAAATATGGTGAGGACACATGACAGTCAGATTAGCGAGTTGGAACGTATGTCTATTTGTTTTGATTACCTTTGGCCTTTAACCTTATTTCATCTGCTGTTTATTACCATATCTTCAAGTTTGGAGGGAGTAGGTTCTGAATAATATAGTCCGATTCACTTATAACGATTGCATCATCCATCAGGTGGGGATTAGAAGTCAAGCACTGGTTGATATCATTGAAAAAATAATTTAGGATATAGTAACCTAAGAAAGTGGCCGGTGACTGAAAAGTTGAGAGAAAATCAGATGTCTTCATAAGAAGAAATAGGAAAAAAGGAAAAACCAAAACAATTATGAACAATTACTAAGTTGATTGATAAAGAGGAAGAGTATTGGGGCAAATAAAAGAGGGACTGATTGGGTGAGAACTGAAATGAAGTAATAGGGAGTCAGTAGTAGCGTGAAAGTTAACAGAATAGAGCGGTAATAAATATATAAAAGACCTGAATACCTAACGTAAGCAAAGTTTACAGGTATAAAAAAAGACTTAGGTTTTAATTTGAATCTGCATAGATTACTTGGAAGTTATCATTTATTTTCAAATTCAAATACCTAGTAATAGACTAGATGATTATAAAGGTTAATAAGAAATTTATTTAGTAAACTGTACAAATAATTAGATATCTAACCTTAAAACTACATAACCCTAATTAACTTAACTAAAAATACCTAATCTAATAAAGCGTCAAAAAACTCTTCCGCATCGCTGTCGACCGGTAAAGTGCCCAAAAGGCTGGCCGCATTGCCACGCTGTATGGCAATGATTATAAATGAAACGATTTCGTTCCAATATTTAGATGGAGATTGATTATAAATGAAACGATTTCATTTCAATATTTAAAATATTTTTGTTAGAGAAATAAAGTTAGAAAGCTGAAATGCTGTCAGAAAACTGAAAAACTATTCCATAAGGTTACAATCGGGGGTCGGTCGGTAAGGAGTGGCGGACGTGCACACTAAGGTCTAATTGCAAGCTTTTTATTAGCTTGTTTTAAGATATTGTTTATCATTTTTTCCTTATCCACTCAAGCGTCCAAGCCGCGCGGTGTCAATCAACTATATTAATACGACCTGGCTATAGCGCTGTACACGTTTAAACTGAACGATGTCGTTCGGTGACTGTAGTCACCATGGACGCTTAAGGCGAATTTTTGGTTCTTGGATATACCGATTTCCTCACGATGTTTCTTCGCCGTTTTGAGAGCAGTGGTGATGAAATAAACTACACAAAATAATGCGCCTGGCTGGGTTTGAACTCGCGGCCTACAACTCATAAGTCGGCCGTTATCATTGTGCCACCACTACTCTGCTGCAGCAGCTCTCCTGCCAATACAAAATACTAGTGTAATTTATCTGTCCGCTTCCATCTCCGCTTGTCACTAACTCCTAATCTCACGATATCACAATACTATTACGGCATAGATACCATACGCAGTCGTACAATAGGCTCTGATTCCGATTTGCATTTTAACGCAGTTTGTGTCTGCCTAAATA
Organism: Mythimna loreyi; assembly: GCA_029852875.1. Classification (NCBI taxonomy): domain Eukaryota; kingdom Metazoa; phylum Arthropoda; class Insecta; order Lepidoptera; family Noctuidae; genus Mythimna; species Mythimna loreyi. The sequence continues at coordinate 8,289,327 of CM056801.1, read as the reverse complement.
TTGTTCCATATAATTGATACCGGCTCTCTAATATTGTAAGCAGTTGATTCCACTTAAGCCTGTTATTTGGAATAAGTGGGTTCAGCGTTTAGTGTATGTTCATTCGGAAATTTTCTTCATTATATATTAGAAGTTCCTCATCTCTTACTTTTATCGGTTTTGTACTCTCTTTTTATGATTACTTGTTTTTAGAAGCATTTAGTTTAAACTCTTGAACTCCAAACAAACACTTATTGTCTTTCTATTATGTCTCTAATTACGGTATTCAAAAGGTTCATCATCATCATCATCATCAGCCTTTTTAATGTTCCCACTGCAGGGACACAGGCCTCCTCTCTAAGAGAGGGGAATGGGCCGTAATCCATCACGCGGGTCCAGTGCGGGTTGGTGGATGTCACATGTCTTCGAATTTTTGGTTCTAGGACATGTCGGTTTCCTCACGATGTTTTCCTTCACCGTTTTGAGAGCAGTGGTGATGTAATAAATTACACAAAGTAATGCGCCTGGCTGGGTTTGAACCCGCGACCTACAGCACGTAAGTTAGGGCCTTTACCACTCGGCCACCACTGCTCTAAAAGAAAGAAAAGAAAGAAAGAAAAACAATTTTTATTCGGCCCAAACTAGACGCACATACATACACACATAAAACAACCACACAAGGATACGATCATTCAATTCAACTCGATTTTTTCAATACCTTTTTGATGGGTAGGTTTAACTGAAACATACAAAATTAATTCTGATATACTACAATAATCATTAATACTATCTACACTATTGGTTGGCACAATAGGTTTATGAGGTAAAAATCATCAAATGACTCCTTATCAATATCTGCACGATTGGTTTGTAAGTGTATAATTTGCTTCCGGTATTGGTGTACTTTATAAATTTCGATAAATATGTTTTTTTAAAATGATAACAGTATTTTTTGGAGTAAGGAAATCATCTGATGACATTTTTTTTTTCTATTATGAAAGAAGTGTGTGTCTTTTACTTACTAAAACTACTCCAGTGTCCATACAACATCACTAGAAGTGTGCATTTTTAATCATCTGATTACTTTTTCAGACATTCCCCTTTTATGAGCTCTATAGTACTTCCCAAATTAACCACAAAATGATAACTTAGTTCAACCAAATCGAGTACAGCAACATATACAAGTACTTTAATCAAACCACAAGAAACAGGTCAAAACAACATATAAGTCGCTATATCATCACAAACACTTAATTCTCTAATACCCACCTCTGCTTCCACACTTTTTCCAACTCCAATCCCATTAGCTCGGTTGCTGATGATAGTTTATTTTTTAATCCAGGGGAAGCCATTACGGTAATATCTTGATCTGAAAACCTCTAATTTATTGGCGTTCAGCAAATGAAATGCACTTTTGTGGTAGTTCTTTGATGAGACGAGAAAGTAAGAGAATTTTCAAGCTGAAAGTATCGTTGGTAGTTAATTTATTTTGTTTGGTTGAGTGTCCAATGGTTTGGAAATTTATAATGTATTGGAAAAAGATTAGTTTGTATTGAATTATTTTTTAATGTTTTTGAGGTTTTTTTTTTGTAAGTTATTAAGTTTTATATTTTTTTCTTGTGAATTAGGTGATTATAAAACTTTGCGAGATTTTATCAAAATGTTCTTTTTTAAGTTGGGAAATTAACTAATGAAATCTTCTACTCTTGGTCGGGCCAGAAGGTCGGCCGTGTCAGACTTTTACTAACTAAAGCTGACTTCTAGTTCCTTTTTACCTTTTCTGCCAGGGTCGAGCCTTCCTTTCAGTAGCAGATCCTCGATCCCAGACAGCTAGGCCTACTGGAACCATGTGAGCCCTGAAAGAGAGCCTCGGGAACCTAGAACGTAAGACAAAGAAAAGACATAGGTATGGTTTTCATCAGTAAAAGTCTGATACAACCTTCCATTCAGCCATAGAGCGCGGACAATTTTCCACTTAAAAAAATAACAAATAAGTTATAATAATTTATTTTCAGGCATCTTGGCCCTTAGATATACACCGTAAAATTTTGATTGTTCTAATCCCTTGGAACCCTCGAATTTGGTAGGTACATAAAACGCTATCGATTTGTAATGTTAAATTGTAAAAATAAAGTAGTTATTTTTTAAACTCGATTTAATTTATACACGTTCGAAATTGAATTCTTTAAGTAAACGCAGCTGGGTCAGTTCAATTACCTTTAGGTAGTTAGTACGCACAGACCGACAACTACTAAACGAGTCCAAATTTTGTAAATACAGGATTTAGAAAAGAGTACTTTATTTTTTTATCTACACAAATCGATAGTGTTTCATGTACTTACCGGATCGACCCAACACGAGATTAAAACGACCAAAATACGGTGTTTACCTTACAGACTAACATTATTATGTAGAGTAAATACAGTTTATTGTTAGCAAATAAGACTTACGTTTATGTTAGTAAGACTGCATTCAATCACTTGCTTTTAAAATATCAAAGCACTTTGCATGTCAAACAAAATTATTGTCTGACTTTATCCAAACTTATATCGCACTTCAAGTAACAATATTAACCACATTACTGCCACGAATACCATTTTCTTGACTGAACATGTAAAACCCAATTAAAATTTTATAATTTGTTGCCCATTACTCTTTGTAACAGAAAAAATTATAGCACTTATAAAGCAATTTGAACTTTATTAGAAGCTTTTAAGTTTGAAATGACTGTGTGAATTGCGAGGGTGAAATGTAAAATTTAAATACATTATTAAGACTATATAAAAACTATTAGCAGTAATAAATCAAGTTGACAAATCCTAGGAAATTATTGCGTAATTCTAGAGCTGTGTGGTTTATACCCTCTAATTTAAGTCTCTTATAAACTGTTTAATTGATTTACAGTTTGAATAAATGCAAAAATGTAGTATTTTCTACGATGTAGCATTTTTCCATTGTTTGTTCTGCGTACATCAAAAGACTGGAACAATTTGCCTACTGTAGTTGTACGGTTTGTTACTACGTCTTTTGTTGAGCGATATTGATTGATAGGGATGCTTCCTAATAGATTTTAATTTAGGTGTCTTCAAAGCTCTTAATAAACGAACGCCATCAACGATTGCAAAAGGTTTAGCTACGTTTTTTTGTTAACGAGGATCACATCATCCTATCGTCTCTTCCATCCATCAACAGGTGAGAGAGTGGACTAAAGCGAGTCTAGCAATAAGCAAAAAACTCATCATCGTCATCATTTTAGCCGAATGATATCCACTGTTAGACAGAAGGCTCTATTCTCTACGTCCAAGTGGTGTCCGGACGTTAAAAAAAAAAACATTATCCCACCACATACCGTGGGTGTTGTATGAGAATAGGCAGCAACATTCTCTGTGCTTTACAACAACCTTATTGCTATCACTAATTCGTCTGCCAAACTGCCAAAATATGAGCAAGTCTCATACAGTTTTGCATCAAAATCGAAAAAAACTGGACTCTCTAGTACTTTTTGGGAAATGTCACGTCATGTCATCAAATTATTGATCCTGGATATTTCCTTACTCGTACGATTATCAGGGGCCCTAGACAAGTGGCAATCACTCCGTGTCGAATCCATTTCTAAGTTCGATTTTGCCTTAACGATGTCGACCACAAAATGGTAGACAAAGTGACATCGACTAACATATCGATAAGTCGAAGTGTTGGTTCGATAAAATAACAACTTCTTGGCTATGGTTATCGAATTAAAACGTCCAATTTGACGTATAAACAACTAATAACAATTAGCGAATCGAAAAGGTTTGACCACGTGACTTTTCGAATGCATATGTCAGTTCCATACATTTCGGAGTTTCGAATTTCGTTATCGTTAGTGAGAATGTGACTTTGTCTAAGCCCCCTGAGCTGTAATTACGAAGTCATAAACTGTTACCATTGCCGTTTAAATTATTCAATTTTACTACCTCGACCTTTGACCATATCTCTAGTAAAGTGTTTTAATTTTATTAACATTTTCTACATATTTTGTAATAGAACGTTACATTATTTGCTATTAAAATTGCTGAAAAGGAATGTAACTGGCACGCTAATATTTCAAAGTCAAATTATGGCTGTGAACATAGTTGAAGAAATGATTAACGTTTATTATTAGGCCATTTTACGCAAGCTATTTGTACTTAAGTGCTTCAGTATTTTAATCAAAATTCTTACATCACGCGACAGGCAATCAGAAGAAAAGTTAAATTTCTGTGTGTTTGGGTGTATATACCACTAATTTTTTATCGTTTTAAGCCTGTGGATGATTGATTCGGTACATGAAACAATATCGATTTGTAAATAAAAAAAAACCGCGTCAATTACCTGTAAGTAGTTAGTACATACGACTGACAACTACCTAGAGCTCATTGATCTGACGTTTACTTAAAGATGATGTCATACTTGCTTAAATTGATTCGAGTTTAAAAAAATATCTTTACAAATCGATAGTGTTTAATAAAATGATCACAAGATTTGGCCGTGTATATTTGTTACTCCTTTGCGCTTAAACGTCTGGATAGATTTCGTTGAAACTTTGGATTGTCATATATTATATTATATACACAGTGAAATTTAAATGGTTGTTTTCCCGCGGCAGAATGACTTGCCATAAGGAGTACTTTTGAAGCATATAGAAAAAATAAAAAAATAAAAAGTTTTTTTTATAAATAATTATTAATACTCTTTATTCCTGAAGTATGTTCTTTAAGGACATAAAAAGTATCTGGTATATCTAAGGATTAAGACAAAACATAGCATTTGTATCATTCAAAATATGTACAAAAAAAAACAAACGAAACAGTAGATATTACGTACAAACGATGTGAGTATTAAAAAAAAAAGTATAAACTGCAAAAAATATTAAATATTTTCTAAAGATTGTCGATAGTAGCAAAAGATTGACGACCATGTACCGGAAAACGCAATATTGAAATTTCTCTTATAAGGTGAATCAATGACATGATGAGAGTTGCAGGAACGCATAGGACCAGTCATGGACCAATGACATGATGAGAGTTGCAGGAACGCATAGGACCAGTTATTATGGTGACACTAGGGTAGTCCTATGTCCTACAAGGGACGTCTATCGGCTGAAATGATGATGATTGTGATGAAGAAATATTCTTGTAGTACATCTAATATAATAGGTACAAAAAGGAAAAAATAGATCACAAAATAGAATTCAATTGAAAACTTTAACAAGATAACTAGGTTAACAAAGAAAATAATTAAAACAATTTCCCTATCTAGTTCTGGTAATGAATCAACAAAAGTTTCTACTTTCAAAGCTATTGAGCTCCAAATTAAAATCTTCAATCATTTACTCAAGCGCAATAAAGTTCCCGAAATGTTTTCCAACATTAAACCTTGGGCTGCTTAACATGCGGTTTGCAGAGATTCTAAGATAAGCTAAGACTCATTTAAACTTAACAATGTGCTAAACTTAACTAAGTAGTCGAGATTGTTCGCGGGGCGGTTGTTGAATTAATTCGTGATAAGTTTGAGTTAGTTTTGGGTAATATTGCACCTGAACTTGTTGCTAATGTGTTGAAATATTAATCACGTGTTATAATGGCGTTGGTTGGGGAATTTGAGTTGAATATTAATCATAAAGAATATAAATTGTTATGGGAAAATATTCAAAATTCAAAGCATGTATTTTAAGTAAATCATTTGAAAGCAATTTTGGATTGTCAAGAAGTCAGTTAGTCGGAAAGATGACGCTAAATGCACTTTCCAAAGCTAAATTTGTAAAGAAGAACGTACAAGAGAATTCGATATTGTATAGTCTATAATTAAATAAACAAAAGTAAATATCTACTCAATTGTATAACTTGGGAAAAATAATGACAACACAACAAACACAACAACACTAAACAACAACAACAAAACAACAAAACAACAACAACACTAAACAACAACAATACTAAATTGTAGAAAAAACTGCGATTTTTATGCTTTTTAATCTTGATTTTGACAAGCAAATTGGCAGCATGGACCTTTTTTGCGAAGAATGAACAAATAAAACTTAATTATTTCGTTTAGTTTTATATAAACAACTTGCCTGCTGCGGTCTTCCCGTCCGTTTATAATTTGGGTGTCGTCAAAGCTAGAGTGAATAGGCTCTTCATGAATTAGTACGCCTTACATTACTGCTTTCCAACTGGTGGGATTGCAGTCATCTACTAGAATATATAAAATAAAAAATAAACCTGGAATCTATGTATACATGATCATAATAGCTAGTTTGGTCTAAAACATGGTTAATGAAGACGGTTTTGAATGAACCGAAGAAAAAACCAAATACTACAAATGATTGATTTATTTACATATTATACACACGAAGATTTATGTACACACTTAAAAGTCAAAATATTATAAATATTAGTAAGAGCAAAGCTACTGCTTATTACAAAAGAAAAATCCATCCAACAGACCTGTAAAAAGACAGCTTAAAACAAATATAGACAAAAATGTGTAAAAAATAAAAGAAAAAGCGTTCGTAAATGCAATAGATCAGATAACACCAAATAATATCAAAACTTTCCTCCACTAAAGCATCCTTTCAGCCCCAATTCCGCAAACAACTCGAAAGTGTATGTTTAATATTTGGTGGCAGCCCAAACAACGTATAACCAAGCTAAGCCGTATAAATTCCATTTTGGAGCAACAAACTGACAAGCAATAATTAATATTCAACGGAACGCACACTCGACTATCAGAAGCGGTTCTGTACTAGTAAATTGCATGAGTTAGTCCAAGTGAGCCAATTCACCCCACCGCGGGGCGTTTGCTAAAACTTTGCTCATATTTAATTTGGCGAGTACGCTACTCGCTCGGGACCTGGCTGATTATTGTTACACGCTAAACACTATTAGTTCAAACTTCGGGCTGTATAGCATCAATATTGTCACAAAGTTTGCTTGTTGGAATTTGATTATTAATTTCTGTAACTTTATTTTTGTGTGCTTCCTTGTTTTTGATTTAGTACAAAAACTTTATATACTTTAGTTTGAACACTAACTTTATTCTTAAATACCTATACATTAAATTTATTCCGTACTACTACTGCCTGCAGTGACAGTATGGAGCTCCTTCCTAGAATATGCGTCGCCTTCTTTTCTGCTTAGCTTGCATATCTATCTGCAGCTTTCAAGACTTATAATGCGACAGACTGGTCAATGTGGCTAAATAATAGTTGTACTAAATACGAGTCAGATCAACACAAAAGAAGCACACTGCAGTTAACTCCTGTAAATTTTAATATTCTTTCCAAAGATAATGCAACCACCAAAACTTCTGATCGTAAGAAAACAATCAAACAAAGGAATTTCGACTTGCGCTGACAAACAAAGGAACTCAACACATCTGCATTGCTCCATTTCCTAGAACTAGGTATTCACGTGAATGCTGACAAAACTCTGGATGCAACACAATAAATTACCGTAACTCCAAGGTTACAAGTCTGCCAAAATCAATAAGCTTTGAAGGCGTACTGCATTGAACGCATCGCAACACGGGTATAATTGAGTATCAACCTTCCCTATGATACCTAACGAGTAGGTACCAACGTTAGTTAAGCAAATTTTGTGGAATTTGGCACAAAGCCGTGTACCAAAAGTTTTGGATCGAGTCAGTAGAGAATCGAGTTTGGATATATTCTTCGAGAATATTGTAATGAACAAGACGTTGGAAGGTTGGGAGATATGGAAAGACTATTTTTGTAAAAAAGTTTTATTGAGATTTGTTTTATGTGTTGATATTTCTTAGAATATTAAGTCTTTTAGTGTGACGGGTAGAGTGAAAGAAAACAATATGTTGCACCAACCCCAAGTAATATGGGATAAGGGAATGATGATGATGAAAATGAGCAAAAAATTACGGCAAGTATTGATGTAATCTCTAAAATTACTGATACGACTACAGAAATGTTTTGTTGCACTTAGACAGACGATGCCTTTTTTTTCTGCAACAAAATACAAGGTGTCTATCGAAAAGAAAAGATTAACAAGAAACTATACTACTACTTTTTGATAGAGTTTTTTTTTATTCGATATAAACTAATGCTTGTCAGCAATCCCATCTAATGGAAAGCAGTGATGCAATCGTTGATGGTGAGGCGCACTAATTTATGAAGAGCCCATTAAAATTCCCCATTAAAGTAAAACTTATTTAATGCAGAACTTTTCGAAACTACGACTGTAATTGCATCAGAAGAATCATATTGCTTCCGAACGTTACTGCCGAACAAATTGCTTCCAATAAAAACTTGGGAGTTGCAAAAATTAAATCTGTTAATGCCCACAGAGCGCTCCTACACTACAGTGCCAAGTTTATTAGAACAAATACATTGAACTAGATTCTAGACTCTTATTACCTTCATCTAGATACTGACCTGTTGGTCTAGTGGTTAGTGGCATTGGCTGCTATGTCGTAGGTCGTGAGTGCGATTCCCACTCGGGACAAATGTTTTTGTGATGAGCATGATCTTTAATTTGTTCTGTGTTTGAGTGTGTAAGTATAGAATGTATTTATAAATGCAACGTTAAATTTTGATCGTTTTAATCCCTTGAAGGGTCGATCCGGTACATGAAACACTATCGATTTGTAAAGTTAAAATAAAAAAATAAGCACTTTTTTTTTTTAAATTCGACTTCGTTTATGCACTTTCGAAATTGATTTTTTAAAGTAAATATCAGCTGGGCCAGTTCAATGACCTGTAGGTAGTTAGTACGCAACACCCGAAGACTACCTACGCGGTCATTGACTCGTTTATTTAAAGAAATGATTTTTTTAATTCGTTTTCCTACGAGAATTAGAAAAAAAATTACTCAATTTTTTTATTTTATTTACATAAATCGATAGTGTTTCATGTACCCGATCGACCCTCCACGGGATTAAAACGATCAAAATTTAACGGTGTATATAGGTACATCAGTTGTCTGGTACTCATAACTCAAACTCTGCTTAGCTTTTGACTAAATGATGTTGTGTGATACAAACAAGGCACAGCCAAAAACTACTGGGCTTAGAAGCGTGAAATTTTGCACAAGGCTTCCTTTTATGACGGAGGTGAACACTAAGAAAGGATTTTCCAAAATTCAACTCCTAAATAGATGTAATGGGGGTGTAAAGTTTGTATGCAAAACCCTACTTTCACGCGGGCGAATCCGCTGCCAGAAAGCTGGTATTAGATATAGATAAAGAACAATTTAGTTACTTACAGATGTACAATACTCGATCAAAGCAATTACTACCTATAAAAATATTACTATCATGTTTCCTATAACAAAGATACCAATTTTTCTGAGGTCTAAGAAAAGGTCACTCTAACCTTGAGACCAACTACCCTTGAGATTAGAACCGCCACAAAAAGTTAGACAATCTTAACAAAAACTTATTTTCTGCGTTTATCGTCTTGAACCTTGGAGGGGTCAAAGTACAGAAAATTTAAAAATAAAAGCTGGTTCTAATAAGTGTTTGACCATTCAAGAATAACCAATCTCCGGTTATTGAAGAGTAACCAATCTCCAACCCAACTTACCGTATGATGGCTTGCAATGGGTAGCTCGCTGTCCGGGCGTCCTGTAACTGTTGGACCAAGCCCAAGTTATCGACGGCGCTTATTGTTCCTCCTGCCTCGAGGAGTTGTCAGCAAAATGTAGGGGCTCAGCAGGGTCGGAGCCTCCTGGGGCATAGGTGAATGTGAAAGTTTAACACCAATGTCCTGAAACTAAGTTAAGTTTTCACTAACTAATCAATTAATAACACTCTTTGGAATGTGCAATTTAACGTCATTTTTTTTTCTTACAGACCGACTTCTTGACTTTTAAAAAGTACCTGTTAAGGTTTATTGAAAAAAAAAATGCTTTTCTGTCCCAGCAAACAAAGAATAATTAAAAGCTTGCTTATTTATATGTATGTATTTAAGTACGTATTTATTATTATATTTTGATAATCTAAATTTTGTCTTTTTTTTAAGTTGCACCTACCATGTTATGTTTCTGCACCACCCTAAGGTCGACTGGTAGAAAATGCCTAAGGCATTAATAATTAAGTCCGCCTTTGTACAGTGTTATGTGTATGAAGTTTTAATAAATAAAAGTAGTCACATGTCGAAAAAGTTTGTAATCTTCCAGTTTATATCAACATATAAATCAAATATTAATGAGCAATGCAACGGGATATTGAAATTTTACAGGGAAATCAACTGGCAATTTAATATCCACGTTTCCATACGGACAAAGTTATGGGCAAAAGCTATTCGTTAGTAATTTCAAAGTTACTTTAGAAACAATGGATTATATGTTCGTATATATGTGTTCTATTCTACATGTGTTCGGGTTATTAGAACTTCAAACCATGGTTCCTGGAAACGTTCGTGAGCGAATATATTCCTGGTAACGTATGAGAATTTCTCGGAATTTACTGATTGAGCTGTGATAGAATATTGTAGAATAATACTATGTTAAATTCAGTTAATATTGTATTTAATTAAGTCTAACATAATTAAGTGTATAGAATTGTATGTGGTATGGTGGGACTCTTAGCCTTTTGCCACCTCAATTTATTATTTATAGTTGTGCACTGTTAAATTTTGGTCATTTTAATGCCTTAGAAGATCGATCCAGTACATGAAATACTATCGATTCGTAAAGTTAAAATTAAAAAATAAAGTACTTTTTTTCTAAAACTGAAATTTATTTACGCGTACCTATACAAAATTCATTTATTTAAGTGAAGAACAGCTATGTGGGTTTAGTGACCGTAGGTAGTTATCGGTCATTGCGTAGTAATTACCTACGGTTATTGAACCTCCAAACCAGGAGGAAATATTAGATGCAAAGCCCAGCGCAGTAACAGGGCTGCAACCACGCTGCCGCCGCGCGGGACTTTGAAGGCACCTTAAGAAAAACCTATTCAAAACTAGTTTGAGTTGGTTTCGAACAAGAGGGGTTCCTTACAATCTGTTGCAAAAAAAAAAAACAAAACAAAATAACTATCGAAGCTCAACATAAATATTTTATTCTACACTGTTTTTAGTATTTATTGTTAAAGCGACAACAGAATTAAAATCATCTGTTACAATCTCAACTTTATAGCTATCACGGTTCACGAGATATAGCCTGGTGACAGACAGACAGCGGAGTCTTAACAATAGCTTCTCATTTTTACCGTTTTGGCACGGAACTCTATATTTTAGGCTCCTTTAAAAATATAATCGCTTTCCTATCAGAATTTCTCGTTATTGGTACGCTACAGTTGTTAGTCTTTTTACAAGCTTGCAACTCAATTTTGAAGCAAATTTCTTAACACGATTGATTTGCAATTTTGCATGCAGGTGTAAATCGCATGGCAATGTAATACTATGATGACATGGAGCTGATCTGATGATGGAGCTGAAAGTAAGCCATAGGAGCTCAGCGATAAAACAACTCAACCTTATCATGTTTGGGCTCATAGGATTTGTATTGACGAGTACTTTGATCCTATATGGCAGTCAGGCTGTGATGGTGGAGTTGGAAGGTGGCCATAGGAAGTCTGTTATACAATTAGGTAACCCTAACGTGTTTGTAGTTTTCGTAAATGCGAAAGTTACGATGTTTGAATGTTTGTTACTCAATCACGCCAAAACGGCTGGACGGATCTGGATGAAATTTAGCACAAGCATAGGATACACCCCGGAATAGGACATAGGCTACTTTTTATCCCGGAAACCCCAACCCCAATACCACGCGGGCAAAGCCGTGGGCAAAAGCTAGTAAAGGTATATACCGAGCTATAAAAGCTTGTTATAAAAATTTTTTTTTCATTGAAAACTTGTTAATAATAACCTTTACGAAAATGTATTATAACTGGATTTATTTTGTTCTTTAGGGCAACCTGTAACATGGCCACAAACCTGTAATTAACTTCGGTCGCTTTCTAAGAAGGTTTTCTTATATAATTGCGTTAGGGAAAACATTTAGCCGTGGAAACTTGGGAAATTATAATCTCGAGGAATGTTAGCGTGTATTTACTTGTATTTAAGTTGTAATTAGGAAACCTCTTGGGGATTGTGTTTTCGTTTTATAATAACTCTAGATTCTGTCTGTGGTGCTGTCTGCGTTAAAAATATATATGTACCGTACAGTAAGTTAAATGGTAGCATTTTTCAAGCGAAAGAATTTCTGGAATTAGTTTAGTACTTTTTGAGTTTATTCATTAAAAAGTCATACGAAACAAAAAAAAAAGTCTTAAAATATTTATTTTATTAGCTGTTGTCACCAGATTCGCACACGTAAAAGTATAATGTAACAAACTTTCCGGATAAAAAGTATCCTATGTTTTGCTATTTATTCCAAGGACATATCTTACCCCTGTATCTTTATAGTATTAGAGTAATTATAATTTGTATACCTGTATCATCTAGTATTTTATTTGTTTATGAAAAAAAAAACATTACTATAAGACAATATTTAGAAGGTAAAAGGAATTGAATTGGAAGGAAGGTGTGAAATTCCCTGCCGGAATCTGCTTTTTCTGACAGCTACAACTTAGGAATCTTTAGTTCAGGAGTGAATAGATTACTTCTGGGTAAGCCTGCTCCATTGTCCGTTATATCATCGCTTACCATCTGGTGAGATGGTCAATTGGTCATTTGATAATTTTACGTAAGCGCACTCCATGGTCGACCACACCGTCGCTTTCCATCAGATGAGATAGCGGTCAAGCTCGAACCTATAATCCCCAAAAACCCAGTCAAATTATTGTTTTCCACCAAATCACCATTTACCTAAGTTAGACCAACTTCACAACAAATGAAACCATCAGTCAGCAAAACATTCGGATCATCTTTTACCTTATAATATAAAACTGTGTCAGTCAATTTCCTTAATTTAACATGGCGAACAAAAACAGTTGCAAAGTCAGATATTACCTCGATCCAAGCTTCGTTGGCATATTGTGTAAGAATATTGTAATCTCAACTAAAAGCATCATCGAATCCCAAGTCACCGCTTACGTCTTGTTTTTTCCATTTAGTAATATCAAAACAAAATTCAAGCTCGGTTTGTCTGAAGAAACTATTTTTTTCTCTGTTTTCGTTTTTCTCTTTTTTGTTTCATTGTTTCACTTCAGTGTCATCATTTGTTTATTTTTGTAACTTGGTACGTTAATAGGACGTTTGTTTTGTCGTAACTAAAGCGTCATCATCATTTCAGCCGAAAGACGTCCACTGCTGGACATAGGCCCCCCCAAGCGCCGCCACAAAGATAGGTCCTGTGCGTCTTGCATCCATCGGCTTCCAGCAACCCTGACCAGGTCATGGGTCCACCTTGTTGGAGGACTAAAGCGTCAACTAGTGATTTATCTCAATATGATTTAAAACGATTTGATGATATGTGGTTTAAAAAGAGTGTCCGTAGAGTTTCTTGCACGTTCTTTTCCATACAGATCGCATTGGAAAGTACAATTATCACTCATTTTTTTTTTGACTGACCGACATTTTGTCAATTCAAAAGTGCCTGTAATTAGTCCAATTAAAATAAATAATTCTGATTACTGAATATGACAAAGTTAATTAATAATCAAGCCAGATCGAAAAGGCTCAACGACATATACTCGTAAATAAAAATCACATAACAAATCTAGTTACGGTGAATCCGTCAATACAATGTTGTAAAGTATCGTACTTTACAACATTGTCAGGGAATTTGAGAGTTAATTGACATGTTAGATAATGTTAGTTGAAATATTTACAGTACATTTAAAATGAGATATAATGTTCACAAATTAAACGAGATAGAGATAATAACTTAATCTTAAATCTTTTAAGTCTGCCGCATGCCGGTCGAACGGTAGACCACTAAAACACGTGCCTTAAAATCGCACGAAAGGGTCACGGCAGATGAAGCAGAAGATAGCGGGATAACTTAGAAATTGGCAAGAAGTGGTTCAAAACCCGAAATCACTGGAAAAAAATGGAGGGAGGACTTGGACCAGCAGTCTGGGACAGAATAGGCTAAAAAAAAGTACAATGATCTGATATCGTTTTATTTTTCTCGTCTTATTTTTTAAATACATCCAGTACTTCAAAGCAATTTAACAAAAAAACTCTTTGACTTAATATAAATTTTATCGACATAATTTTCATTAAATGTAATAAATTAAAATCTCGTCTCAGTTTTTGTTATAGAATTCCTCAGAAAAGGTTCCATCAATTTTTGAGACGTTTGTATAGATTTAGCAGGAGAAAAGATTGTAGGTTGTCCATTCCCCAATTTTATGTTTCGTCATTTACATGGGTACCAAAGTTAGTATTAAGGTATTATAATTGTCGTAATACAAAAAACCAGACAAGCGGGAGTGGGGCGCGCTCTAATGGTTCCGTACAAACCTGCGGATGGACAATTAAGTGACCCTATAAGGTTTTCTTTTTTACTTTTGAGGTATGGGACCCGAAAAATGATATCTTTGCGACTGTGCACCATTAATAATTTACTTGTCTATTGTATACAATTTTATCTTTCTTAAATAAATTCTTAGAAATCTGTCTGCTGTTTCAAAAGCTTTGGGGACTCCTTAGATATAAATTTTAACAAAGGTTAGATTTCATCTTTAACCTAATTATTCAAATTATTATCGAATTTCAGTTACCAGTCCTAAATTTGAATTTCACGTTTAATCACTTCTCTCATTGTAGAAATCCGTAACTTCTTTAATTTTAGTGTAATCAATACACCTTCGAGTTTCCTTGTTTCAATACTGCCAATCTGTATATATGATATAAATATGTACCACGCACTGGATGAGACCTGCCGTACAGCGACTTTACTCCACTTAAGTGATCAGCATGCCATACTCTTACATTGATGACATTATTGCAATTTTGACGTATCAGCCCTGTAGGTTTTAAAAGTTTTGACAGATGACTGTACCAATGAAGCGCTGCAGCGAACTTTTGTATTATCCTTTCAGTATTTTGACAAATAATTTGTATGACCGTGCTTGTCTATCGCTAGAATAAAGTCGATGATACAATACTTTAATAACATTTGTTCATAATAGTTCTGATACACGTAACGGCAGTTATTTCTCCAATTTACAGGAGGAAACGGCAAAGCCTCACTCGTTGAGTCTCCAGTGTGCAATCCTTACATATTCTATCTCGTTTTATTGTGCAATTTGTGAACTGAGGCGTTGTACTTTGTTTCAAATGTAAATTTTAGCAGAATTCAGTTTTGTTGGAAGATTTCTTATAAAGTTTGAAATGTTGAGTAGCAAGTTTCGTGATTCTTTACAGAATTCTGTAGTCTTACAACTTAGCTTTGTCATTATCATTTTTCTTGCCTTACAGTTTTGTATCACTAAACCTTGCACCTTCCTGGTATAGTCATTTGTTTGAAGATCACGTATAGACAGATGGTCATTTTAACTGCGATGAGCGTTAAATGGATTAAACGATAAGAGGAGTTCGATTTGCTGGCTACATCATTTTATAGAGAGTTGGTTATGAATTTCTACAGTAGATAAAACAATATTATTACTTTTATATTTCTTTCTTTTCTTTCAAAGAGTCGATCTCACCACTTCTTCAATTTTTCTGTGTCGACCAGTTAAAAGTTCATGACTTGCGGCATACAAACAGTTCCACATCTCCACAACTGGTACTCGAATCCACGTTTACAAATACCTTCATTTATCACCAATCTAGAACCTGATTGTGTATTTTGGGGCATTGCATTTGTATGTTGGGATTTTCTTTCGGATTTCTCGAGAATATCGCTGCGCTTTTCTTAATGCAGGTACTTTGAATACATTTTTAAATTCTGAACCATCTTGGTCTTGGTTCAGTTTTAAATTCTTGCTTGCCTTTACATTTTGACAATTCGTTTTCTATCAATTTATTACTGCGGCTTCGCCTATCCTAAATATGCCACGCATTTTTTCATGATTAATAGGAAACAATGACTTGACACTCAGCGTTGTAGTAACTTTCTATCAAAATGAACAAATTCGTGTTTTTTTAAGAAAAGAGGTGCTCATAGTTCCAATTATGTTTTAGTTAGATATAAACAATTTCAACTCATTTAATATACCATTTTTTTTCTAAATTAATTTGTTTCTTACTGATAAGGCCTTTTATTTTTCCTTCCAAACCTCTTTGCCTAGCGCTGTCTATGGCCCAATTTGACACGCAAACTTTATCAGAATTTTACACCATCATATTTGTATAATCAAACACCTCTGTTGTATTTATATTTTATTTAAATTCTATTAGAATGCACCCTTAACTAGTTACTGTACTACAATATTGTATTAACTATTTTTATAAACGTTTCTTTAGTAAATTTAAATGCTCACCTCATTACTGATCATACCACGTTGTAAGCTTATTCATGTTCGCTCTCTTTATGATTTGAATGAGACCCATTGGAGCCATATGCGGTCGAGTTCAGTTATTCTCTGAATTACCTGAGCGCATATTTGGGTGTTCATTTACTTTAATTATAGATGCAGTAACAGTAATTACTAGAAATACTAATTTGTTATAACGTTTAAAGCTACATGCTATAGCTTAACTAAATGAGACTCTTTTGATAGAAAATAAAGTAGTTAAAGAAGATGCTGTGAGTGGTGACAATAATGCATAAACTTAAAGCTAAGAGTTTATATCTTAAATTCTCTAAACAAATTTTCCTCCCCTTTTCTTGCTCACATGTCTGATAGTGTAACATATAAAACCGAGGTAAAACTCCTGGTCATTTTTTAAAATGTAAAACCAATTATTTTTATTAATCACTGGAGTACTTTACTCTGAACGTGACTAAATGAGAGATGTCGCGTCCGGGCTTAAAAAAAAACATTCGTGTATAGCGTAATGCATGCATGCTAAACAGCGCTTATAGAGGGCAGTCTGTGGATGCGTAATCATTTTAATGTACTTAGATTAATCCTGCTAGACTGAAAGTTAAACTCAACGTATTTGAGAAAAGTCTAAGCAATTTGAATCAGGGTTTCTCTTTGATGCATTCTAAGCAGCTTTACCATTAGAACTGCTTATTTAGGTTGATATTTGTCCTTTACCCTAACGCTACCGTATGCTATCCTGTGTCAGACTGTGTCTACATTTCTCATCCAAATCTACTGTCGCAGGTCTGCTGAAAGAAATTTAATTAGAAATAAGCAGTACCTTTGCACTCTTCTATCTGTATTTGTATTTTTTTAAGTGTTTGTGTGTACATAAATAAATACATATATCTGTACCCTTTTTAGTGAATAGTCGTCAAATGATCTTTCTTTTTTTTTACTGCGACTTAATCCCTTTCGTGTTTCATCACTTTCTCTCACTCTCTGTTCAAAGTGCTAACTAAGAACTCTAACAGTTCAGCTCTTTCGATTTTTCTATTTTAAACTCTTAAGCAATCCTAAACATATCTATACCACCATGCTTCACTATACTCAAAGCATAGTATAACCCCCCAAACAGAGCTCATACAATCAGCTTAAACATAAGCGCTGAACGTGTCTATAACACACGTGGAATGTTGAAGCACATTACAGACTGTATCGCCATATCAAGCCACCTTAATGCAACTTGCTTTTAACCTACATCGGATGAAAGCGCGCACCGTGTTACGCTTGCTTTAAGGGTGTAATCGTGGCCGTTTGTTACACCGAACTTGTTATAAATACGGTTTTAAGTGTATAGGGTATTTATTTTTGATGTTATGTCGATGTGAATGGTGCTCTTGTAACAGCAAAGATTATTAAAATGATAAAATTCATGGTACATCAACATATTTGTGGTATTTTGTATATTTTGGAGCCTTAGCTTGTGCTTCTTCCTTTCTCTCTTATTGTGGGCGAGATGTTGTACTTTTTTCTTCTTGATAGATTGATCCATTGTTTTTCATTCAGACTTTGTACCATGCACAAAATGAAAAACTCACTCAGAAATATTTTAACCTCCTGGTTATTTTATTCAAATTGCAAGTTTGTAATTTATTATACTTACAGTGGACAGAGGATAAACATTACTACACAGCGTAACAAAGCCGCCTGTTTTTTGGATACTTTACCAGTCCACAGTAATTTGGTGGAGTTTTTTGACGCCTATATTAGTTTGTATCTCATTACTTTTAATTAATTTAGGGTTTGCATTATACTATTTAGTTGAAACTTTACGTTAGTTAGTAATATTTTTTAAATGTAAATTATATATATGATCATCATCATCATTTCAGCCGAATTGTAGCAAGTAAAAAAATTAACAACAAAAAAAAATTAACCTTTAAAAATAATTACAACATCCGTCAATATGGACCACTTGTATAACCAAAATGATTATTAAAGTCACATACCTAATAATGAAGTCCGTAATTTTCTTCAAGCATCTGCTACCAAAACCCCTCTCAATGAATTCAATAAACAACGTAAAATGACCACGGTGAATGGTCCATATATAGCCATATGTGGCTATAGAGAATGAATATTAGGTACTAATGTAAGTGCAGTGATTAAAATTAACGGTAGTAGGAAATAGTTAGGCAGAATCCGTGATACCGCATAATGTAAACTAGATGGGATGTGGTTAGTTACTGATGCTGGGAAATAACTGTTATGGTACAGAAATGATAATAGAACTGAGCGCGATGATTGCGGAATGGGGAAAATTGTGAATACAATTGCGATTCCATTCATTTTGCGAATGCAGGAAGGTGTGGAATCTCTGCACTGAATATTGTTTTTCTGAAAGGTAATACAGATTCGTTTTTATTTTTGTTTGACTTATATATTTTTTATGGTAGATAAAAATCATCGAATGACGAATGACAAAACAGTGTCAGACTCTTACTGACTAAAAAACCTACCCCGTTCCTTCCTTGCCTTATTCCCAGGCCCTGGTTTTACGCTTTCGCATCAACTGTTTGCCCTGGAGGCTTCAACCCCTTGGCCCAGGAGGCTTCAACCCGCCCAGGAGGCTTCGGCCCTATTTGACTTATATTAGGTAAACAGATTGCCCACCCAACATTTTTTGAGTCTAATTTATTTTTCCGATGTATCAATTTTAATTCTATACAAACATGGTTTTGAGAAACACCAAAAAAGAATTAGCCAAATTGGTACAACCCTTCAGAAATATATATCCAGGTCTTTCGTGTACAGCTTCTCCTTCTCCTGTCCTGGCTGCATCCCCATGATGAACTTATCGCGGAGTGCCTCCTCCACGTTAAGAAAGGCACATTTTTCAGTCAGTCCTCGTAATCTCGCTGCCCATTGCGAATAAGATTCCCCTGCTTGTTGTGACGCCGCGTAAAAATTGTGACGCTCACCAAAGCCGACACATTTGGGAGTAAAATGGTTGTCCAGTAGTGATAATAGGTCTTCGTAGGGCACGTCTTCTATGACTTTAGATATCACTAAATCCGTTGCCAATTTGTAGGTAGCCTTCGTGAGTGCGCTGAGCAAGATGGCTTTCCGTTTTTCACCCGCGGAATCCGTCTTTTCGTTGATGCCATTTGCCACAAAGTATTGTGATATACGTCCCTTATACGTTTTCCAAGTCTGTACATTATGGTCGAACGTATGTAAGATTCCAAATTGCACAGAACTAGACATGGTACTAAACACATGGTCAGTAAAATCCTCGTCGCCAATGTTACGTATTGTACCTACGCGGAGGCTAACACTCGGTAGCTAGCAACGCACTGGTTTATTGAGTACGAGACTCGCCGGGACAATAGGTGGCGCGCGTGTACGTGTGCGCGTGCCTTGCACACATACATAACAATTCCTTATATTTAAATAAATATCATCGTTTCAGTCAAAAAGTTGGACATAGGGCTCCCCGAGATGAACGAATCGAAAAACGAAAAGAGAATGAACGGTCTTGTGAGTCTTGCATCCATCGAATTCCCTCAACCCTAACCAGGTCATCGGTCCACCTTGTAGGAAATCTTCCTATGCTACATCTTTCATTGCGTGGTCGTCATTCCAGAACCTTTCAGCCCCAACGGCCATCCGTTTGATCGAGCAATGCTGTAATCAATTAGTTTACGAACCAGAAAGGATTCTTTTTTTAATTTCATAGTAATTTTTCCCGGAAAATGTATTTTACCAGACCAATGACGCGATATTATTAAGACGATCAAGCCTTTTACGAAAATAAGAAATATAAGTAAATTTAGATCATATTTTTAATACTTTCCTGTTCATAATATTTGCGAGTTTATGCAAAAAGGACGCCTCATTTGCTAAAATTGAAAAAAAAAATTACCTGAATTACTTCGAGCAGTTTAAAAATTTTCACTAATCTTGGTATGCGTTGATGAAGGAAGTGAAATAAAAACTATAAAAATGTGATGAATATATTTATGTAAATATGAATAATAGATGGACAAATAGGGGCCAAAAAATTATAGGTCTTAGTCATAGTGTCACTGATAAGTAACATTGGATATTTTAAAATTAGCAGGGTTCAGAGTCTAAACGGCTTTTTGTTTGGTTGCCTTACAATAAATCATTACATGGTATAAAACAAAGTCGCTGTCTGTCCCTATGTATGCTTAGATCTTTAAAGCTACGCAACGGATTTTGATGTGGTTTTTTTTTAATAATTAGAGTGATTAAAAAAGGAAGGTTTATATGTATAAACAGTGCATAATATAGTTAATATCACCACTGCACCCGTGCAAAGCCAGGGCGGGTCCCTAGTTTAAATATAAACTCCAAAAACATAATCCTTCTCTTGGCTCAGTTTGTTGAAAATTGCGTAGAAATTACACGACATTGTAACTAGTCCCAAGTTATATCATGTAGCTGCTTGTAGATACAGAACCTGAACGTCATACAGGGTTATTTTGCATATTCATTACTTAGTTCCTTTGAGCATGCACGTATTTAACTAAACTCATTTGAACGACCCTTTTCATTGATCGAATCTAACAAAGTCTTAATTTTGGTAGTGCATGATTTGCTTTTGATGAAGTCTTTTGAAATAGGTATAAAGGGTTTTTTTACATAGCACTGTATACTTATACTCATATATTTTCTTCTTAGTCGTTTCACTCTTGGCAGAGTGGTCGTGGTTACCATGAAGTTAGCTATGTTAGTTTAATTAGCAAGTATAGCAAATATGTACGACGCTACCGACTTACCAATGACCTGTAATGAAACATGTAGCATCAAAAACCATCAATCGCCAATCTCTTATCTCCGTAGCGACATCTATGGACCTACATATGAACTAGACGATATCCTGCATCGCAAAATTAGAGTTCTCTGTCCGATTTAAATTTATTTCTAACTAGCTTTTGTCAGCGGCTTCGCCCGCGTACATAAAACATAGTCTATGTCACTCAGGAGTAAAGCAGCTTTCTATTGTTGCTAAAGTTTTTCCAATCGGACCAGTAGTACCAGAGATTACCTCCTACAAAAAAAAAAAAAACAAAAAAACAAACTTTACCTCTTTATTATATTAGTGTACATAATAATTTATTCGACCGGTCGTTGTGGTGACGTTTGGGGGAGGCCTATGTCCAGCAGTGGACGTCTTTCGGCTGAATTGATGATGATGAATAATTTATTCAACAGCCCGAAATCCTCTCTTGAGCAGTTGCCTAAACAGATATAACAACTGTCACATAACTTTTATCTCAAAAACTTAGCTTTACAATTTCCAATAGACAACTAAGCCGTTCATTTTTTTAAATTGCCTTCAATACGCAGCAAATATTGAAAAAAATATATATATGTAAACATTACATACAACAAGGTGTCTGTGCATTCGTCTGTGACGTTTAAACTAGCAAGTTACATTTTATTGCCTACGTGTCGGTTTCTCCAAACATTTCCTCTTCAGGCCTGGCTCTTGTGATAAATTGTGTGTACGAGTAAATGTCTGATAAGCTTGGCAGAAAACGGATCGCATCTTGTAAGCGTTTTGTCTCGTAAACCAAATCATTTTGTAAAAAATTGCGTTCAATTTGTTTTAAATGTTTGGGATTTTCTTGTTGAGAGAGTTTTAAGATTGAAATCATTTTCACCAAGCTTAAGAATTTATAGGCAATAAAGTAGTCTGAAGTAATCAGCTTCCTAAAATAGTTGATATGTAAGTCCATAGATATCGATTGAAAAAGTATTAAATAGATTAACAACAATCTTTCGGAGAAGGTTCTTAAGGAAGAAAAAAAAAGAAATTTAAGGTAGGTTTTTATGGTGGGAAAAATCATCTAATGGCGAATCCAGCCCCCGGTATGAAGGCAACCTCATACCGGGGTCGGATCTACCTTTCAAAAACCGGTCCGGGGCCCCAGTATGCTTCGGTCCTGCAGTTAGACCTCTACATTTGCTGACAACTACTTTAGGCGTGCGGAAAATTAGGGCAGGTTAGAAGAAAGAAGCCACAGGCAAAAGCAAAGAACGAAATAGGTACTATAATCAATAGTGACACAAGTTAAATACACAGAATCACTCGTTAGCGAACTAAAGGACAAAAGAATAACAAATGACACGCGAAAATACAAATACTGCACACTTCATTATTCATTTAGTTCCAGATCAACGAAACCAAACAAAGAATCGAAGACATAGAACGCAAACGAACCATTAAAGAAATACAACGATAGTTGGCATTAACGTGTCGGCATTTTGCTAAGCTGCTTTTGAATTCACTGGCAATTTTATTTGCTATCCGATACTTCGCAATACACCTCCGGCAGCTAGCTTTAAGACCCAGTATTTACTTGGATTTATTAGCCTTCCGATATTTCGGCAACTTGCCTTACGCTTACTTGTTTTCTTGTTTCAACTTTGTTTTTCCATTCTTACTGACTAAATTAAATTCAGTTCTAAAAGCGAATAAAGTTGGCCGCGCGAGTTGTTTAATTAATATAAGTTTACATCCTTTTATAGTTAATTAGTGTTTGAAAATTTAATATTAGAAGTTTTATAGTTTACAAGTTTCAAGGATTCGAGTTCTGCTTCTTGCTTTGTAGTCGTGGTGTAATAGGTTTTTCATTACTTATACTCTGAAAGTAGGTGTAAAGTTGCCTGCGGACAGGGTTGGAAGAAGTACTTTTACTCCCTAGGGAGTTTTACTTTACAACTGACAGTTGTTTTTTTAATATATAGACAGCAAATATTTAAAAAAAAAAACTAGTTCTATTTTGACATTTCTATTGAACCGTGACCCGAATTTTTATACTGCCAGTACAATTAAAATGACATAGAGATAGAAATAATTTGAGAATACTTTTTTTTAATGACTTTATTTTAATTTACTTTCAACTATTTCATCAAAACTAATATTATATTTGAGAAAAATGTTGACCTAACCAATTTTTACAATGATAAAATGAAAAACATTGACTGATAAGCCAGACGACGATTAAAAAAAAAAATGGCGGGTAAAATCTCTCTATAATCTGTGGCCGGTTTGGTCTTTCTTGACTTTTTTTCGGAGTGTAGTTTTGTTTAAATTTTGCTAAATCTCTGTTATAAGAAATTTGTATTAACACGACAAGTTCATCAGCTTCAGTTATAAATTTAACGCAAGATTCTTTGAGGAGAAAACCGCTTACCGCCTAAATCAAAAGAAATATACCTACCTACCTAAAAACATAGGAAGACATTTGACGACGATTCAGGTTTTTATTATTATTTTTATTTTCCTCGTATTCGTAATGAAAAGCACAGTGTTTACCTCGGGTTCAAGAGTTATTTAGTCCCTCGAACTATTAGCGACCTCGCTGTCGCTCGGTCGCCAAGAAATTTCTCGGGACTAAATAACTAACTTTCATACCTCGTATAACAATGTACTATTACCCGAGTTAATTTTGTTTTCATTTTTATTTGAAAAGGCCAAAAACTTGCCTTAAAATTTAGAAAATATTTTCTGAGCTACTCAATACCAATTTTCTAGTTCATTGGATCGCTGATAAAAACTTAGGCTCGTGTTATTTTAGATTTTTTTACGCAGAACGTCCACTGGTATATCTTTTAATAGTATAAAGTAGCTTAGTTTAGTCTCGATCATGTGTAAAACAATGGATTAATGATAATTATCTTTATTATCTGTCTCGCTTTGGGTTATTTCTTATTTTTTTATTGCTTATAGATTCGGGCTTGACCGCTATCTCACCTGATGGAAAGCTCGCGCGTTTACCTATTCATTCTTGACTTAAAGATTCCCGGATTATAGCCATCAGGAAACACAGAATATTCTTCTGATTTTGGAATTTTAATTCTAGTTTTCCTTACCTATTAAAAAAAGTAACTAAAAGTGGCTTTGCATGCGACAATCTTTGACTGTTATCAAAAATTGTGCCAAAAAAAAGATCACGATCAGAGAGACAGAAAGAATTACTCATTTATAATTTGTGAGATGGATTATTAAATTTTTTTCATAAACCTCATTTTACAATAATTTCTCTCTATGATCACTAAAATGAGGAACCACATTTATTTTGTTTTGGTTAACGAAAACCACATTACAATCCATCTCACGAATTATACAATAATTTCTGGATCTACAACAAATTTTAAGGCTATCGATTTGATTGCTTGTGTTTTGGGAACACATTCACTTTGCGTACAGCTAAGAAGCGGAGGTTTCTTCTAGGCAAGTGTGTTCCATCGTCAACCACATCATCGCTTACCATCAGGTGAGATTGTGGTCAAACGCGACCCTACAAACATATTATATTAGAGCGCCAGACTTTCGCAAAGCAAAGAATACTACAACTAGAAGGTAGTACAAGGGAAGAATAACCAGTTCCCCTTGCTGGCTTTCTGAGTATACGCGGACATAAAACGCGAGCCTATGTAGAATTAAAAAAAAATGCTCTATTTTTCCCCCAGTGAAAACAAAACATAACAACTGCCTTGCTCAATAATCTCAAGTGTATACAACTACTAAATACAGCCGAGATTTCTCACAGCTTATTTCGACCCCTTTACGTCCTCGTTTTTTAAACTCTTAAAGAATGGGAGTGAAAAGTTGTGAGTTCTGCTCGGCACACTGCATCTCAACTGTTCTTTTCTCGCGTTCATTTTCAATGTGAATTAAAATCTTACGAATGTATGTTTTTGGCTGTTATGTGGCTTGCAGTCTTTGTTAGGTTTTCTGTGCATATAGTGTTTCTAGATGTTTTGTTTGATGTATATCTGAGAGAAGTTTCTGGTATTTTAGAATATTGATACATATTTTGTAAAAATTTTTAGGTGCGAAAATTGTCCAATGTTATCTCCCGCCCTTGTGTGGAGCTAGAGGGAATGTTAAACTTTTGATGACTAAAAACCCATTCCTGTTCCTTCTTTGCTTTCATTCGTCCAGGTTCACATTCACACAACCTGTGGCCTAATTTTTTAAACGTAGAATCTTGAGAAAACCCCCTTTCAAATGTCACCCGAACCTCATACGTCCGTAAGTCCTGATCGCGATTTGCCCTCTTGTTATTTTTGGCTTTAGCAGATTACTTCATTCTATCAGTATAAGCTACAAGCCTATGGCACTTGAATTTGATCAGTATTTCTATTGAACTAGTACCTTTTTAGCTATTTATAATCATAATAATATAAGTTTGATTAAGACCAAAGCCTCGAGACAAGTGTAGGTTTTTTTTTTTTTTTTTTTAGGTAGGTAAAAATCATCCAATGACGAGTCCCACCCTTGGGCGGAGCGGGAAACAAGTGTCAGACTCTTACTGACTAAACAACCTACCCCATTCCAACGTTGTCATATACACCAGGGCCAGAGCCTTCCTTTCAGACGCGAACCCATGGCCCCAGTTGGCTTCGACCCTTTTGCAGGGTCCCTACGGTTTGCTGACAACTCCTTGAGGCGCGCGGGAACAGTGCGCGCCGTCGACGACTGGGTGCGCGCCGTCGACGACTGGGGGACAAGTGTAGGTTAGGTGGCCTTTCAGTTTTCTATAAAATATAAAATATTTGGGGATTGTGGGTAGAAATTTTATGATTTTGCCATCGTTTTTCTAGAATCGATAGCCCGACGTACAGCAAGTCGTCATACTTACGTAATTTATTTCATCATCACTGCTCTCAAAACGGTGAAGGAAAACAAACATCGTGAGGAAACCGACATGTCCTAGAACCAAAAATTCGAAGACATGTGACATCCACATCGTGAGGAAACCGACATGTCCTAGAACCAAAAATTCGAAGACATGTGACATTCACCAATCCGCACTGGACCGGCATGGAGGATTATGGCCCATTCTTTATCCTAGAGAGGAGGCCTGTGTTCAAGCAATGGGAAATTTATAAGGCTGATGCAATGCAAAAAAAAAATCAAAGTTAAAGGCTGCGCGTAACCATAGAAGGTTTCATAAGGTGTTTGAAAGAATAAGAGATAGCGTAACCTAAATTAAATTCACATAAAGAGGGCAGGAGGGT
This sequence comes from Mythimna loreyi, assembly GCA_029852875.1. NCBI lineage: Eukaryota > Metazoa > Arthropoda > Insecta > Lepidoptera > Noctuidae > Mythimna > Mythimna loreyi. Next base: position 8,262,921 of record CM056801.1, on the reverse strand, counting down.
GATGAATAGTATACACCAAGATTCAGTTGAGAAACTGTTGTCATCAAGGCCATTTGCAACGGTTGCATTTTAGTAACGGAACGTTATAACATTTCTATCTCACAGCTATCATTATTCATAAAATCCACGACATCTTGATTAATGTTTTAAACAAAGTTGAAATTTTATTTCAGTTCCAGAAATGGGAAGCTGACTGTAACTACCATTTTTCAATTCGTAAGAGACAATTTTATGAAAACTGTTGAAATGTGTTTTCGACAATTTTGTATGGCACTGGCTGTTGGCTAATTACTGTTTTCTGATGCTTAATTGCCTCCTTAATCACTTGTTTTAATCTGTGCTTCTACTCATTTCAGCAGAATGGATATTATGTTGGATGCTAAGTCTATTTTGGACTTGAAGCATTTTTTTTAATAGAATGGCCAGTTTATTTGCGTGGTAGGTAATTTCATGCAAATGATATTTGTTTATTTAATATTCATGTACTGTAGTGGTACATAGACGTTTTGAATGCTACAAGGCATTATCTACCAGTCACCACCTTTGGGTTAAAAAAGACACACACGACACACACACATATTTAGACTCTTTATGGTAGACTCTGTCAGTGGCTTTGCCTGCGTAAAATTAAGTTTGTAAGGGTTATACAGTAACGTTTTAAAAAAAAAGTTTAGTTGCTTACGTGTTCGTTGCGTGCAAAATTTTACATTCCCAGTCCCAGTAGTTTTGGCAGTCTGTTAACCGCAGATTACGCATATCTAGTGAAAAATATAAATAACATTGCTTATATTTAAAACATAATTATGTAAGAAGATAATTCTCTTTTTACATTGAATTTCGAACCTTCTCCCAAGAATTTAATTCCCAGACAAACAATTTATTTTTAGGTTGCCTAAAAATATGAAATTAATTTACGATAAATTATTTTAGAACAGCTAACTACTCCTACCTAAATATCTTGAAAAGGCTTTTACGTAGGATCATTCATTCCATCCTTTTTAAAACTTATAGAATCATTACTATACTACACTATCTATACTATCTCACAACTATCACACAACGTCGTCTAGTCCCAGGCTAAGCAGAGCTTGTGTTTTGGGTACTAGACAACTGATAAACATACTTATATATTTCTAAATACTATTTATTTATTTATTCTTCATGCAACACAAGGTACAAAGGCGGACTTAATGCCTTAGGCATTCTCTACCAGTCAACCTAGGGTGGTGAAGAGACAAAACATAGACAAATACAGACACACATAGACATATTATAGATAAACTACACCTAGACACAGAATAAATGATCGTGCTCATCACAAAAACATTTGTTCTGGGTGGGAATCAAACCCACGACCTCTTGAATGTCAGGGCCACTAACAACTATACCAACAGGCCAGTCATCCTCATCAAATTATGCAAAATCAAAGCAAACATTCCCAAAATTGTCATTCCCATAGATATACCATCATCTACCAAATGTCGTAAGGCGTGGTAGATTGACGGTGTCATTAATCTTTGTATGATCATCAATCTGTCTATCGTCCGTCTATATATAATCTTCATAGTCTATATCTTCCTGCTTGAGGTCTCCCTTGAGGCAATGGCTAACGTCATTTGTCATATTAAGCCAGAGCTAGTGCAATATGTCAGTAGTTAGCACTGGACTTGTGATCATCGTGTCATAATGAGTTTTGGATATTTAGTTAGAAGAGAGGTGTTTACCGATTCTATTATATTTTTATTTTATCACACCAATCTTTTTTAAATTTAAATGCATGAATGTATGGTAAAAATTATTGAAAAGAAAAGATTTTAAAGTCCGGGGGAATATATATTATAATATATTTAACAAATTTTAATAATTATTCATCACACCACAGTCTTCCCATCCGATTATAATTTAGTGTCTTGAAGACTAGGGTTAATAGGCTCTTTAAACTAGTGTGCCTCATCATCAACGATTGCATCACTGCTTATCATCAAGTGGAATCGCAGTCAAGCATTAGTTAATAACAAATAAAAAAATCGAGGATAATTAAATATTAAATTACGAGAAATCACAATAATTTTTGCCTAAAAACAAGGTAAAAATAATTCCTTAATAACCAAACGACACCAACATTGCACTTCACAGTACCCCTTAGCTATAGAACGAGTGAATATGAAGATCTCATCGAGATAAGCTAAAAAGACTGGAACACAAAAGCCCCAATCTTCAACTGCGACAATAGGGTCCTTAACAGTCCTTACAGTCGCAATTAATAGAACAATGGAGGGGTCGGCCAAACCTCTAATGTTTGGCACAGAATTTGCTACAATATGTTTAGAAATGTAGTTGAAAATATCTATGAATATGGTACTTAGAGGTTCTAGGCCTGTCTATCAAACTTTGAAGATGCAAATTTTTATAGTTAGAACTTTAAAAAGTATCAAATGGTCAGTGAGGTCAGCAGTGTACCGTAAGATGGAGAAGAAAGAGATTCTTATCAAGACAAATGAACATGAAAATCCAGTGGGTAATATTATCATTACATACTATAAAACAAAGTTGCTTACCGCTGTCCCTATGTATGCTTAGATCTTTAAAAGTACAACGGATTTTGATGCGGTTTTTAATAAATAGAATGATTGAAGCGGAAGGTTTATGTGCATAATACCTGCATAATATATTCAATAACTTATCATAGAAGCTGGGGCGGGTCACTAGTATCAAATAAAAGAGTTTTCTAACGTTTCAAATCATTAAGATGAAGGTAAACATGTTGATGTTATTAATAATGTCGGTCGTATTGATGAATAAGTTGACATACCACGTCTAGACGTTGTAAAATATGACATAAATGTTATTATGTTTGTCTTCAATGCAACTGGCACATTAATTAAAGTCAAAAGCGATTTACGTATTCATAAAATGACGAAACAACCTCTCAAAAAAATTAAAAAAGCCATTAAAACTGTCGTTTCTTAGCGTACAACAAACAGAATTATATTATTCACAGTCGAATCGTAAATTTTATAACTTCCATTCGTTTTAGCGAGAAATAAAATTTGAACTTCTTTACAACATTCATCAAGCCGTCACGGGCAAAGCTTTTGAATAATAAAAATCTTTGCCTCGAGCCACGAAACGAAGTTTCCATAGCCAGGACATGCTTCCCCCTTCACGGTTTTTTATAACTTTATTATAAGAGACGAGAAGTAATTTCTTACATTTATTATTATTGCCGAAATCCCATTTATCATGTCAGGTATCCGTGATAAATATCAATAACGATGCTTGTAGATTTTTTTTCCTGCGGTTTTTTGTTGAGCAAAGTGAAATATGTTGTCATATTTTAACGCCGTTTTGGTGTTGTGTTCGATATTAATGTCGAAACAATTTGTAGAAAATTTTAAAGCGGAAATTACTTTGATTGAAGGCAAGAGATAAAAAATATTAAGGCGTCATAAAACCGTTTTGTCTAACTTGCCCATTGCCATCATCATTAAAAATAAAAAGCATAAAATATTTAGAAATTTAACTCGAAGAGTGAACAATAAATTATAGGTTGTTGTAGACGAGTTTAATTTCTTGCCAAATTATAATTCAAATTGAACGAACTTCCTTTGTTGAGTCTCTGATGAAAGTTTAAGGCGCCTTAGCTCAACGACAGCCTTGTAAGAAAACCTTGAGTTTAAATGATTTACCTCGGCTTCATGTAGAATACATAAGATACCATTTTAAAGCATATACACAACTTTTGAGTTGGTAGAAAATTGACAGTAATGATTTTTTATTATTTTTTTTTTTTTTTTTTAGGTAGGTAAAAATCATCCAATGACGAGTCCCGCCCTTGGGCGGAGCGGGAAACAAGTGTCAGACTCTTACTGACTAAACAACCTACCCCATTCCAACGTTGCCATATACACCAGGGCCAGAGCCTTCCTTTCAGATGCGAACCCATGGCCCCAGTTGGCTTCGACCCTTCTGCAGGGTCCCTACGGTTTGCTGACAACTCCTTGAGGCGCGCGGGAACAGTGCGCGCCGTTGATGACTGGGCTTGGTCCGGACGGTTACCAGACGATTGGACAGCGAGCTACCCATTGCTCGCCATCCACAAGCCCGCGCCTACGGTGGCCGGAAATCGGGATTGGAATCTCGGCGGCGTCTCGGGCGTGAGCGCCGTTGCCTTAAGCGGTCGGCTTCCTCCTTTGCTAGCATTACTGCTTCGCAAAAGGAGGCGACCGCCTGCCACTCCTCCTCGCTCCGGACCATGGCCTCGACCAAGGCCCGGCGCGAGAGATCGCCGCCGCCGATCGCCCCCACGAGGACACGGCGAACAGTAATGATTTGAAGAAAATTTCTATTTAATTTATTAATTTCGGATCAAACTACGTTCTGTTATAGAGAATTGGACAACCCGATGTAAGTTGTAGTGGAAACTTCTATAGTCCGGACTAAGTATAGTAAGGGGATATATATTGGTGATATAAGTAATTTGATCATACTTTTAAAACACAATACCATTCGGTTTCCTACTCATGATGTAGGTATTATGAGTATGAGGATATCTATTTCCTCACACTCGTAACAACTCCCTAGCGCTGCCTCATGAATGAACTAGCTTGGAACTGTGTAGTATTCTCTTTAAAAACATATCATCAATTTACTTATATCATCAATATATCTCCCCTTACTCTATTTCTCTCTTTCCACATACTTTAAAAGACTGAATAAAATTTGCCAGCTGCAGTCTTCCCGCCCAATTATAACTTAGACGTCTTCAAGGACCAGAGTCAGTGAGTGTCTTGATAAACTAATGCGCCTCACCATCAACGATTGCATCACTGCTTACCATCACGTGGGATTGCAGTAAAGCACTGATTTATAACAATTAAAAAATACGTCCCAGTGTTACAATGGATTACATCGTTGGATCACTAGATAGTATAAAACAAAGTCGATTCCCGTCGTCTGTCCCTATGTACTTGATTACTTAAACCTTTTAAACTACGTAACAGATTTTGATGCGGTTCTTTTGATAGGTAGAGTAATTCTAGTAGTTTATATGTATAATATATGCATTTAGATTTAAAATCAGCACTGCACCTGTGCAAAGCTGGGACGGGTCACTAGTTTACAATAAAACTTAACCTCATTTTAAAGGTAGAACCTAAACCCCTGTTGCAATAAACAAAAAAACTCACAGCTATCAAACTCATTACATCTCTTACACGCTACACTGGAAACACGAGAACACAACTTCGTATAAGACATTATCGAAAACTTAAGTGATTAACTGTTTTCCAGAGTTGCTGTTACCAAGATGGAGGTACAATAGGCGAAAAGTTCGGCTATCCGCATATTTTAGAATGCTAATGTGATTTTGCACTTAGGCCACGTGACTTTACAAAGGGAGCTTTAAATATAGGAAGAAAGTTGTGAGTTAGAAGGTTGTTTTGGTATCTTTATATTATTTGGGAAAGGGGCGAATATAGAATGAACCTTTTTGTGCTGTAGGCAAGTTTTTGAATGGATGGGAAGGAATTGACAGTAGTTTATGTAAAGTAACTGTTTTTAAGGTTCCATACCTTTAAAGAATAAATGAAACCTTTATAGGATCACTTTTTTTTGACAAGTCTGTCAGCCAAGTAGTTTATGGCTCTGACTGCTATGCCAGAAGTCGTGGGTTCGATTCCCAACCAGGACAAATGTTTGTGTGATGAGCACGATCATTTGTTCTGTGTCTGGGTGTAATTTAACAATATGTATGTCTTTAGGAATATGTAAGTATGTTTATTAGTTGTCTAGTACTCACAACACAAGCTCTGCTTAGCTTGAGACTAGACGGCGTTGTGTGATAGTTGACGAATACTACTACTACTTTTTTATTAGTCTGTCTGTCTACCAAATCCCTTTATCATCGGAACTCTGGAAGGTCTGAAAGGTCTGAAAGGTCTGGAGTTGAAAGTAAGACCGTATACTCAGGTCTGCGGTCCCATGAAGCTGTGAAAAAATTAAACTTCTAATTCAACGAAAAAAAACTTCTTGAATTTGAGTGTAATAAGGCCGCCTATTATATGTTTTTTTTTTTATTATAAGTTTTTCTTACAATATATTTTAGTCTTGGAATACAAAAAAGTGCAAAATAAATAAATATACTTCGGGTAGCTACGATGTAACTCCTAATAGAAATATCCAATAGAACTATTTGTCTGACTTGGGATTCGAACACAAGATCCCACGCTCAGCAGTCGCGCTTACAATTTCGAAACCAATGAGACAGTTAAAACAATATCACGAAAGTAAATTATTTTTTTTTTAATTAAATTTAGATAAAAAAAAGTTAAGAAAATATAAAGAGTAGAAAAAGAAGATAAAGAGAAGAGAAGAAAAAGAGTCAATCAAAAAAAAAAAACATTATGTTCTGTTGTTTGAACTATCTTTTAAATATATATTTAAAAGATAGCTCAAACAACAGCACATAATCCTTCTCCAGAACAACAGCATAACTATTCACATCTTTAAGTTTCCAATATTGAAATATCTGGTTACTCATCTCAAGACAATGGGCGTCAGGAAATCGTTTTGTAATTCCTTCCTTTCAGTGTCTAGATTTTAATTCCAAGTAACCTGATCTGCTTTGGATACGCTTTCACCGATTTTATTACCGCTTAGTAATAAAACTTTCTACGGCAGTTTGTTTCAGAGTAAATCTAGATTAAAATCAGTGTCTATTAAAGAAAGTGCTATTGCAATAAAGAATACAATCTGTTCTTTTATTGAAGGAAATATGCTTAGTTAATTTTTATAACGGTACCTTTGTGCTTGAAGTTTGCGTTAAGTTTCCAATCCGTACCGGATTATAAATGTGAAAGTAACTATGTCTGTTTGTTTGTCTTTCTATAACGGCAAAACGGAGCAACGGATTGACCTGTTTTTTTTTTAAGTGGAGATAGGTGCAGGGACAGAAAGTGCCATAGGCTACTTTTTGTCTTTTTTTAATCCTTCGATTCCCTACAATAGGGGGTGGAAGTTTGTATGGAGCATTCCGCAATTTTCAAGGTAGAAAGCTTAAAATTGGTAAGCGGACTATTTATCACTAACGAAAGAAACATGCATCATTACTTTTTTAGAAAATTTATATATAAAATCCTTTCTTATGAATGACTAGCTTTTGTCAGTGGCTTCGCCCGCGTACATAAAATATAGCCTATGTCACTCAGGAGTAAAGCAGCTTTCTATTATTGCTAAAATTTTTCCAATCGGACCAGTAGTTCCAGAGATTACCTCCTACAAACAAAAACATAAAAAAAACAAACTTTACCTCTTTATTATATTAGTGTAGATGACTAACGGATCAACGCACAGCCTAAACCGCTGATCGTAAAAATATAAAACTTGGAAAGTATGTTTTTTAAATATATAATACAATATCACATACTTAATATAAAATGAAATTAATAAACTTTATACAACAAAACAATTGGTGATGGCTACATATAGTCAAACGATGGGTCCAATTTGTCATGCAAGCCTGCCGTTTTCGTATACGGCAAATTTGCAACTTTGTCAAACAGGTGACGATATCGACAAATGGAAAACATTAACGCTGTGATGATACTACTGTCAAATTCTTACAACTTCCCGCGAATTTTTCAATAAAATACCTTACCGTGTCTTTTAATATTCACACATGAAGAAACACAATCGACCTAGATATCCAAAATCTCAATAGAGAATATTAACTCATAAAATATTCACCTGGCAGCTTAAAATAAATTATCACAGCGTTCAAATGTAAGACAAGAACTTAATAGGGCGAATCATTTTGGTGCGCTCAAGTAATCGAAGTGGAAAGCAGATAAATTAGGAGGCGTTCGAGACGAGAGATCTTGAACAGTCCAAGGATCAAAGTGTTCCTGTGTGAAATATCATGATTGAAGACTCTCTTACCTTTTGTTTATAGTAGGATTTGTGAATTTTAAATGGAAAGTTTGGATTTTGCTGTAAAATTAGATTTTTGGGTACGTTGTACTTCTTCAGTGAAGTTAATCTTTTAGATTGAAAGTGTGCTTAAGGATATTGTGCCATCATTATGTTGGCTTAGACTCCGTGTTTTGGTTTTCAGTATTAAACTGAAACAATAAATGTTTTGGGCTAAATTACTTAGACAATGATTAATATAAAAATCGAAGTAGAAGAAGAAATATATCAACATTTGTCGCTACAAAAGACGTAATTCAGAATGAGAAAATTTGATACTTTAGCAATAAACATAAAAAAAATGCAAACATTAATCGATAGCAACTCGTTTATTATGTGAAAGGAAAATGTGACTGACTGATATATCAACACACAGCTGAAACTACTGGGACTAGGAATGTGAAATTTCACACAAGGTTTCCTCTTATGATGAAGGCGAACAGCAAGAAAAAACTTACTAAAAAATCGGCCCCAAAGATGATGAAATAGGGGTCCAAATTTTGCTCATAGAAACCTATTTTCACACGAGTAAAGCTACTGGCAAAAGCTAGTTAGAAAAAAAACCACAACCTTTGAACCTCATTCTTATATTCCTTCTCGCCTCACTGATTTAATGTTTAATTTTTACGCTGTTTCTAACATAAAACTCTAGAATATGCTTCTCGTTGACATCAAAAAAGCTGAAAGTAAAATTTCTTTCAAGCGTAAAATTTGGATCTTCTGCTTGAAAATCTTCTTAACCTTAATTTGTTTTTTGTCACAATTCATATATTTTGAGTTTTATTGATTAAATTGATTTAATATTTATCATAGTTTTTATTAGTTTATTTTTATAGCATAAATATGTATTTTAATAATATAAGCAACCTTATGTCAATGACACTTTTTAAATTGATTTATACATTTAGTATTTATTTATTGTCCACGACAGTGTTATCTTTTTTAACGGGAAGGCTTGGCCCCATTGCGAAAGGCAATGAAGAAACGGGGTGAGTCTGACATTATTTACCGCTGTGCCGAAGAGCGGGATTCGTCATTAGATGATTTTTAGCCATTATAAAAGTATTCATAGTATTTGCCTTATAATATTGCTACTGCTGGGACTCCATCTGGAATGAGCCGTAATCCACTACGCTGGCCCAGTGCAGATCTAATGGTGAAGGAAAACATCGTCAGGAAACCGGCATGTCCTGGAAATAAAAATTCGAAGTCATGTGACATCCACCAACCCGATATTACTGACCTTGATTAAATTATAATAGAGGGAAAATAATAATGATTATGTCAACAAACCAATGTAAATTCACTAATACAATCTGCGTTAGTCGAGCACCCGTGAAATCGCCTACCATTGGAAGCCGGGAGTTTGTTACACCAGACCCGGTCATGCGTAGCAATATATGACTTGCATGTTCAAATCGTTGGAACTTCAACGTGCATTTATATGACATTGTGAATATATTGGTACGCTTGAACGAAGACTGACACAGTGGTGTCAGAATTACATGGTTTTTGGATAATATTAGAATGTAATTACACTTCCAGTCTACGTCTAAGAAACAGATGATATCATAATTTTTTGGCTGGTACTGACTAAAAAAACCCACCCTTTTTTGCCTTTCATGCCTCTGGCATTTTTTGCCTATCCTTCCTTTTAGAAGTAAACCCTTGGTCCCAGTGTTTCGATCCCGCCTGCTGGTAGGCTGCGCCTCTACAGTTTGATGACCACTCTTTGAGGCGCGTGGTAACATACGCATCGTCAACGACTATACATAGATGATATCATATGAAATATAGTCAAAAAAAAAAAAACTAATTTGTACTTAAGTATGATAAATCCTGTTAAACTAAAAACGAACTTCAACAATGATACCAAACCTGGACAAATTATTTCTAAAATATTTATTGATTATAATTTAAATTAACACTTCAAATGCCTGTTCTGTAATTAAATTTAAAGTAACCAGTACAAATAATAAGTGATTGATAAATCGTACTCAAAATATCGTTTCTAGGAATCTTACTGAAATAAACCTTTGCCCGGCTTTATTGCAACTTCTACGAAAATACTGGAAATGGATTCTATTCCTAGAACAATTCACAAGAATTTCCATTCATAACAATTGAAAAATCATTACCAATAAAAAACTTGAACTTTTTATTTCAGAATCACTTATTTCAACTTAATATACCCACAGAGTACAGAATAGCAACGTAAAGACAGTGAGGTTACACTATTTAATATTGTTTTTAAATGCACTATAGGCATTAAGCCACTACTGCAGTTACGCTTATCGTAACTGTAGTAGTGTCTGGATAGCCCTTACTGTTGAGTCGCGGTTCAAAACCAGCCAGACGTATTACTTTGCGTAATTTATTTCATCACCACTGCTCTCAAAAAACGGTAAAAGAAACCGGCATGTCCCAAAACCAAAAATTAAAAACACATCCACCAATTCGTATGTATGGCCCATTTTCTCACCCAGAGATTAGACCTGTGTCTCAGCAGTGGGAACATTAAAAAGGCTGATGATAGCGATAAACGAATTGGGCTGCAGAATTATTGAAAAGATATCACAGCCCTGGAATGCAAAAGGCAACAACGCAACGAAGCCGCGGTCAAAAGCTAGTACAAGTATATCTTTTGCCCACAAAATCGTATCAGTGTTCTATAATAATACCGAATAGAATACAAGCTGATTATTTTATGCCAAAAGCAATTTATGCAAATGCTCCGTAAAAGATTACAATTAAAATAATCTTGTTAGGCATAATAAATTCGTTTTGGGAATACGAATTTCAATTAAGGTTTGGGGAATAACAATAATGTTAGAAGGAATTTTGATCTATATGCCTTACTGTACTCATTTGTAAGGTTGCTTATTTAAAATTTTCAATTTTAATTTTTTACTTACGTAATATAATAACCTAATAACCTAATTTGAATTTTTTTTTTATTTAAAGTATTTATAATTTAGAAATTACGGAATAGACCAGGACAATAGATATTATTGAAGTTGTCAAAAAATTGGCCCATTTTGACATTTGATGTTTTTACTATTTACTTTTAGTAACTGTCTTTATTGTAATATATGATATGTGAACGTTATTCTATAATTACATTTAAAAAAAAACTGCAAATGTAATTAATAATATTTAATTGTTACTTTCACTTTCATTCCAAGATACGAGGAAGATGAGATTCGATGTATTCCCATCTAAAAAAAGGGGGAGTAATATAGTATGTCTGCTTTCAAACGCTGCGTCTTACAATACGTAATCACAACTCCAAAACCTGTCCGCCTAATTGACCATCTGTTCTGCGAGCAATGTGCCCTGCCCACTGTCACTTAAGTTTGGAGGTTCTCCGAGCTATGTGTGTCACCTTGGTTCACCTGTGAATATCTGCGTTCCTGATGTAATCAAACAAGGAAACTCCTAACATACTCGTATCTCTGTTTTCATTTTTGGGTGCCTTTAAGTCTTCTGATTTCATTGTGACCACCTTTCAAAGCCATATATAAAGTTTATTCGAAAGAGGGGCTTTCCTTAAAAAGGATCATTGTAGACACCAATATGAACAAAACAAACTCGACAAAATGTATGGAGCAACGGGTTTTTTTTTTGTAATTTTTGGGTTGGTCTCATAGTAAAAGTTCTTTATATTGGTGTGTACAATAATCCTTTTTTAGGATAGCCCATCTGTCGTATGAACTTTGTATATTATATATCCGCAAGAGAACCAAGGTTGCTGACATAGCGAAAAGGATCGCGAAACTTACGTGGCAATGGGCAGAACACATAGCACGCAAGACAGATGGCCGCTGTAGCTGAAAGTTCCTGGAGTGGCGACCGCGTACCGGAAGACGCAGCGTTGGAAGGCCTTGCACAAAGTGGACCGATGACCTGGTCAGGGTTGCTGAAATCCGATGGATATAAGACGCACAGGATCAATCTTTGTGACGGCTCTTGGTAGAGGTCTATGTCCAGCAGTGGACGTTTTTCTGCTGAAATGTTGTTTTCCTACGCATGATGTGATAAGAGTGTCATATTTATCCTTCTCACACTCGTTACAACTCCCCTGAGCTGTCTTATGAATATGTTTGCTTGGGACTTTGTTATTATTCTGCTTAAAAAAAAATACACCAAATTACTTTTAACATCAGTTTATCTCCCTTTATCGTAGTTCTGTATTAATAAAATTTTGTTCCGTGAAAGACATTATACAACAAACTTGACAAAAATAGAAGCACGCTCTGTACATTGAACTCTAAATAGGTACACAAAAAGTAGAAATAAGCCGACATACAAACAACATTACATAAAATTCTTTTCTGTGCTAATCAGTAACGGAACTTCCTCTACCAAGGCAGTTTATCACAACTTCCCAACGAAATTTCTCTTTTGTGACATCGAAACGGTGGGGTTACCATATGAACGTAATACATCGGACAATAATAGACTACGGGCCGTTTTCCTCTAGCTATTTTGGAGCGACCATTTTTTTGTGCTGTGTTCGGAAAACGTATCCGTTTGTTATCTTTAAGATATATTTTAGTAAGAAATGTAGGTAGGTATTACACTCAATGGGGCATTTCGACTATTTTTGTAAATGTATTTATCTTGAGGAAGCTCGGTATAAGTCCTTCTTTCGTCTAATCTTACTAATATTGTAAATGTCAAAGTAAGCCATTCTTATCTTTGTTACTAAATCTTGTTTTTAAGAGCGGCCAACCCGAGGTATATTTTCATACAACCGCTCTTACGTGATTATGATTACTTACACATCTTTCTTAAGATATTTTGGATAAACAGATACCTTGTGGATATTATCTAGGCTTCTATAGAAATCAAAATACTTTGTGTAAGAGTAATCCAGTAAAAACTTCTACAAATTTGCAATTTTACGTGAATTTTAAGTCTCTATAACGTACTTCTATATTAAAAATAAAAAAAAAAATACTTCTATAGAAGCCTTGCGCATTTAGGTGAGATTCTAAATTGTATCATTTTTTTTCCAAAAAACTTCAAGGATAGTGGATAAGAATGTATAGGAAACATTCGAATAAATGGTAGAATTACCGAATGCCAATAGAATATTTAGGTGTTATCTGTCTTTTTTCGTATTACTTATATATCAGACATAACTTTGGATTGCATTAAATGAAGCAACAAGCTTTTGAACCGTGCGCGTTGACAATAAGCGAGTGAGGAAGGCCCACCTTAGGGTTTGATACAGCTTGTGCCCTAAGTTACCTAAACCTTGGAAAAGCTATTAAACGCTATATATGTAGACTAGACAAAAATTTAAATATAGGATTGTTAATTAGTAGGACATTATTTAAAACTCTTTGGTTTTTATTTAACGAATAGTTATTTACATTTATTTAGTAAACTGTACAAATAATTAGATATCTAACCTTAAAACTACATAACCCTAATTAACTTAACTCTTTGGTTGGAATATTGTAGAGAAAATAACACTGAAATTAAGTAAAAATGGTGAACAATTTTACTGGAAAAATGTTTCAGTAAGTTAGTACTTACATAATTAATAAAATCCTACACATTTTCTTGATGCTTTCAATAAAAATATGCACACTATTTTAAATTGTTTTTCCTTTTTCTAAGAACTTTTATTTATATATGATGTAAAAATAATAATAGCCTGTATTAGCAATCTAGTATATTTAATTAATAATAAAAATACACTACAGCATTGGTTTTAGAAGGTTTTAGTATACACCTGTCCGTATTCTTCCACAGTTCCCAATTATAGGTTTTCCTTCTTCACTTTGGTCCCGCTTCCGCCTTCACATCCTCTTCCCACCTTCGTATCGGACGTCATCTCTTCTATCTACGTTATTTGAGTTACTATCCGTTTACTAATTTAGTAGGGATTAAGTAATCGGTTTATTCATCAAAATATTCTCCTGTAATAATTAAAAAAAATACGTTTATCGTGTTCAGTAGGGTAAAGATTAATTGACGATAAGTAAATTGCCTCGTTTTTTTTTTCTTTAAGAATACAACAGAGTTCCAAGCAAGCATATTCATTAGGGCTGGCGAAACCACTAGGTTTCGAGTGTGAGTAGGATAAATAGCTTCACATCCATAACACATCATGCGTAGGGTGCCGAATGGTACTGTGTTTTAAAAGTATTTACTAAATTACTTACATTATCAAATATCCTTCCTTACTATATATCATACGTTAGACATTATCACGTCTGAGAGTAAACATAGCGGATATTGATAAAATCTAAATAACCAACCAAAGCTAAATTTCATAAAGTTGCTGCAGACAACAAACACAGACACATGTAACATCCCAACCCTATCACAAAGGCTGTCCGACTAATTTCCCCAATATGTACACCCTACTAACAGTATGAGGCGAGGTTACTAACAAATAAATTGCGCAAACCGTCACAGGTTTCCTGTGGGAACATAAAATTAACGTGACACAAAAATGCTGGGGAAACTTTACACTGAAGATGTCACCGTCCAGATTATTCATGTGCTCTTATGTTTGTTCATCCTGTATAAGGGTTGGCTTGCCTAATATGTTTGGTAACTACGTAAGGTCAGATTTTCTTTTGTTTTATTTCTGGAATTTCCTTATTGGTCATTTGTTTTTTTTTATAAGCCTTTGTAGTTCCACGTGTAACGTTGTTTGTGATCAAATCTTGTAGATCGGCTTGCCGGTTATCGATTAAGCTGAAATTTCATTTTCAATGATATTATTTTTTTCATAACAAGCTATAATATCGCGCTATATACCTATTTTATAATTAATACTCATCAAATCTATTCCTTACTAGCTTTAGCCCGCAGCTTCGCCCGCGTACATAAAATATAGCCTATGTCACTCAGGAGTAAAGCAGCTTTCTATTGTTGCTAAAATTTTTCCAATCGGACCACTAGTTCCAGAGATTACCCCCTACAAACAAAAAAATAAACTTTACCTCTTTATTATATTAGTGTAGATTACCAAGTTTCTATGGCAATTTTCCAGCTCCAGATCAGATCTGTTTACCATTTAGCATCAAAATACTTGTCAAGACAAATCATACGAGCCCAAATTGTATAGGGATATGTCGTTAAATTACAGAGTTCCTATGGCCATCTTCCAGCTCCCTCATCAGATCAGCTCCAAGTCATCATGACATTGCATTTTCACGCGATTTACATATGTACCTATGCAAAATTTCAGCTTAATCGGTAACCTGGAACTAGATCAAATTTAATCTACAAGAGTTTATCACAAACTGATGTTTGAAACCTGGTGAAATTAAAAAATAATCCAATAGCAAGTTCAAAGTACAAACAAGAAACTAGAATAAAAAATGTAACAGACAAAAGACTGTGCTTCACATATTACCGGCTTTTTCCCCCTTCAGATGTATTTACACAGTTATGTCCTAGTTAGTGCATAAAAGAATTCAATAACAATATCTTATTAAGCTTGTTTAAAGGAACAAGCAAAAAACCGGAACAAAAAAGCTGCAGAGAAACATCAGCTGCGCTCCACAATTACCGGTTTTTACCCTTTTACTGCCAAAGCGTTTCAGTACGGTTTTTTTGTTTTTATTGAAAACAGTATTGGGGGCGTGGAATCTATTAATGGTCTTAAAACACCAGTTTGAACAAGAAAAGTAATAAGGAAAAATATGGAGGGATATTAAAAGATGATTTTTTGAAGTTCTAGGAATTATTATAGCACTACTACGTTTTGTATCCCACGTAGACCTTTTTTAGGTGAAAATTTCACCCGTGGCACTCGAACAAAGGCAAAGAAAGAACAGGAGTGGGATTTTAGTCAGTAAAAGTGTAACTATCTCCTGTTCTGTCTTAGGGCGGGAGATGAAAAAAAAAGTGGTTAGCCATAACTTGGAAGCGGAGTTTCAAACAACCATCGGAAATTTCGAAATTGGAATAAGACTCCCGTAAAATCTCTGATCTATATCAGTTTCATATAGCGTCTTTATTTTACAAGTTACTGAAATCTCAGTGACAGGAAACTATTTAAATAAATCTAAAAAATATAGCCAAGTGCGAGTCGTACTCTTGTACGAAGGGTTCCATACCAGCCCTAGCAAAAAAACTACCCAAACATCACGTCAGTTGTATGGAAGCCCGTTTAAAATATTTATTATGATTTGTTTTTAGAATGTGTTATTACAACAGCAATAAAAATACATCATCTGTAAAAACTTTCAACTATCTAGCTATCACAATACATGAGATAAAGCCTGGTGTCAGACAAAGATAGAGAGGGTGTCAGAAAACAAATTTGTATTCGCTTTTGCCCTTTGAGTGAGGAAACCTGAAAAAAAATATTAAAAACTAAACCCGAAATAAAAACATGCCTTTAAAAATCTTGAAACTTTTGAGCTCCAAGCAAACACAGCTTTCGCACACCTATTGTTCTTTAATTGTGTCTGTAATTACCAAAGTCGAAAGGTTAAATCAAGAGTGAATAGGTTATTTCTAGGTAAGCGCGCTCCATCGTCGACCGCACCATGAGTGTGAGATAGCGGTCAAGCGCAAATTTATCAATAATAAAAAAAATACAAAGACAACAAATTCAATTTCAACAAACAAATGCAAATAACGTAAACAAAACAAATATATAAAGAAAAAATTTCAAATCACCCGTAATACAAAATTTTCTCTCGAATTTAGTATGCTTGAACGAACACACAGACAGACATCAATTCAAATCAAGGAACCCCACGCGTTGCCTCCGCGGTTGGTTAAATGGCTTGGAATTATATATTCAGCTATTTAGGGGAGTTTATTGCTTATAGCCTTAATATACTTAAGTATTTACCTCCGTATATGCATGTGAAGAAACGCTTTAAATTCTGTAATACATTTTCTTTTACATAGCAGTTGAATTAAGTAAAACAGTTTACATAAGTAGAACACAACTTGTAAAGGCTTCCTTGCTGTAGCGTCTGCTGTTCTTGATAGCTATAATCTGGGGATTTTTAAGGTGAAGGTGAATAGGTTACTTCTATTCGGGGAAAGCGTGGTTTGTGTTTTCGACTAAACCATTGCTTACCGGTGAGATTGCGGTTAAACACGAGCTTATCGATAATAATTAATAAAAAATTTAATCCAGTCAAATAAATTAGATGAAATGTACTTATGAGCTGTGCTTAAAGTTGCCCTACGTGATCGGATCAAAAATAAAAGTATACGCAGGAGAACCAAGTCTTATAGCCTGGAGAATAACCAAACTTAAATGGCAGAGGACAGGGCACATTGCTCGCAGATCAGATGGACCTGAAAGATTCTGAAATGATGACCACGTACCGCAAGAAGCATAGGAAGGCCTCCGGTCATTATGGCGACACCGTTAAAATACTTATGACATGCAATTAATCGACCTCTTTCGGCTGAAACGTTGTTGATAATCTTTATACAGCAAGCTGTCTTATAAAGAATGAATAAAAGTATCATCATCAGCCTTATTAATGTTCCCACAGCTGGGACACAGGCCTCGTCTCTAGGAGAGGGCATGGTCATAATTTATCCACCACTCGGACCCAGTGCGAATTGATGGAATTGTCTTCGAATTTATGGTTCTAGGACAAGCCGGTTTCGTCACGATATTTCCCTTAATCGTTTTAAGAGCAGTGATGATGAAATAAATTACACAAAGTAATGCGCCTGGCTGGGTTTCAACTCATGACCTACAATTCGTATGTCGGAGCCTTTTCAATCAATCCATTGATCAATCTAATTGCTTGTTTGCTTGTTTTAGGACATATCGGTTTCCTCACTGTGTTTTCCTTCACCGTTTTGAGAGCACTGGTAATTTTAAGCCTGATGAAATACTTTGTTGTGTTACGCAATAACAAAGCTCCCTTCTATAAATACAACACAAGAGTCCTTCAAAATCCATCCGTATTTTCAGTCCCTTTGCCTAACATCCGAAATTGTGATTGAAAACGTATTCAAGCGTCGATAGTTTTTATTTTAAAACTTGTGTCAAACGACTTTCAGTTGGTGGACGGCGAAGCGAAATTGGTTTTCCACTTTTGAGCCCACGTTTCGTATCGGCTGTTTTGTTTTCATTCGTTAAAACTGACGCTCGAATGTGTCAGCACATTGTCGGTGCTTCGTTAAAGAGACTGGGAATTTCATTGTCCAGACTTTTTTTTAATGAAGGTAAGAGGTTAAGCGGATATTGCCAATTATTTTTAAATCTACTTGCTTGAAAACCCCGTTCTTATTGCTACCGCTTTTAGCCACGTGATTTATGGTTTTTCGTGCTCGTGCGGAAAACTGCGTGAGCTCGCCCTTGGACAATTTTTTTTTATTTATCGTATTAGGCTTAGCGCTGAGTCTAGTCCTGTTAATTTATATCTTCATTATTCTCTCGCCTGACTCGGGCAAATTCCGCCTTGATCGCAATGATTAACTTTCCTCACCTGTGTCAATAATGTACTATGAAGGATAATGATCAATGGACTGATGTGCGAGAAAATGTTAATTACGCTGGGTTGGAAGATGGTCGATGAATGTGTATAAGCACTTCGCAAGAAAGTGCTTATAGACCGACGTAAACTTATAGTGTTTTTTTTTTATGGTAGGTAAAAATCATCGAATGACGAATCCCACTCTTGGGCGGAGCGGGAAACAGTGTCAGACTCTTACTGACTAAAGAACCTACCCCGTGCCTTCCTTGCCTTATTCCCAGAGCCCCGGTGTAACGCTTTCGCATCAACCCTCAGCTCCGGGAGGCTTCGACCCTGTTGGGCCCCTACAGTGTGCTGACAACTTCTTGAGGCGCGCGGGAACGGAGCGCGCCGTTGACGACTTGGGCTTGGTCTGGACTGCTACCAGATGACCGGACGGCGAGCTACCCATTGCTCACCGTCCGCAAGCCAGTGTCTACGGTGGTCGGATATCAGCAGGATCGCGGCGGCGACGGCTACGGCGAGTGCGCTGTTGCCTTTGCCTTATGCGGTCAGCCTCCTCCTTTACGAGCATTACTGCCTCGCAGAAGGAGGCGACCGCCTGCCACTCCTCCTCGCTGCGGACCATGGTCTGAACCAAGGCCCGGCGCGAGAGGTCGCCGCCGCCGATCACCCCCACGAGGGCACGGCGTTGCTCTTCCCAAGCGGGGCACACTTCTACCGTGTGCTCCACCGTGTCCTCCGGGAAACTTATAGTGTAGCTCTCCATATTTATAGAAACTGATGCGCCCAAATCAGCGTGTGTTTTTTTTTTTTTTTTTTTATGGTAGGTGAAAATCATCCAATGACGAAACCCGCTCTTGGGCGGAGCGGGAGACTAGTGTCAGACTCTTACTGACTAAAAAACCTACCCCGAACCTTCCTTGCCCTATTCCTGGAGTCGAGGTAACAGTTTCCCACCACCCTCTAGACTCCAGGAGGCTTCGACCCTGAAGGGCCCCTGCAGTTTGCTGACAAATCAGCGTGTGTGGCTCACGTATGAGCAGTGTAGTTCTTCCTTTATCATCTGATACCTACTTGAAGAAGCTCAAAATGAGCCTAGTTAAGTCTTTGGCTTTTTCTTCTCCACACAAACATAGTCCCGGAATAAAAAAATATCTTGTGCCCTATTCCAGGACTTACAGAACATTATTGTGTGCATTGCACCTGTGTGCCAAGAGCCATTTAACTCCGTTTAGCCATTTGAGCGTGAAGGAATAAGGGTGCTTTTCTACTTGAGATGTGCTATGCAATTATACTGTAAGAATATGAAACCTAAGCTACGAATTTATGTGACTATTTCCACTGATGGCCTATGCCTCAGTGACAAACGTACGCCCATTATAGAAGTTCAGTTTTAAGCATAGCTACACCACTCGTAATCGTCCATAGCACGTATATACCGTTATAAAGCTATAAAGACCAATGCTTAATATTGGCTGGTAACAAATTCATCCATAACAATCACTGACCTCAACTATTTATCTCACTGGACTGGCTGCCGTCAAAGTGCTTTTGTTCCCATTTGATTTCCGCCATATTAGTGCTGTAGGCCATAGCGAGTGTCTACGGTACTAAAACTAGTAATATCGCGCCTCTCACACATGACCTCACTTTTCATAGGTTTTATATAATTTCTGAAGCAGGAATAACAAGGAATTCGAACAAAATTAATTTGAAATACAATATTATATACTTCTCTGCATCCATTTGCATGTAATTAAATTAGTTCTCTGGACGCTCGCGAGTGGCGCTTCAAAGACGTACATAAAATTGCAAACAAACAAAAAATGATTGATTTGTTTTCTTTTTTTGTTTAATTTTTTTTTTTTTTTTGATCATTATTTGATATGAATGTCAAACATATGAAACAGTCTTTCTTTTAAAACTTACAGTGCTGATACGTCAAAATTGCACTAATATCATCAATGTAAAAGTGTATGGCCTGCTGATCACATGATGTGAAGCAAAGTGACTGTACAGCACTCCTAATCTAGTGTATAGTACATAATATATATCGATGTTTTAGGTAGTGTAAAAGTTTATTCCATTCTACGCACGACAAGGTCTGGAAAATCCTCTGTACCAAAAACCACAGTGTACCCAAACGTAGTGTACCAATTGTCCAACTGACCAAGTGCAGTATCCACTTGTCCGCTCTTATCTAATCTGTGTCCGGTATTTATTTCACATTGTAAACGCGTAAATTTCAGCGATAGTGGTCCACGCTGAACAGTATCAGTCCTTTACAGATCACTGAATGTATTCCGTTCCGGTTTTATTTTATTTTAATGGTTACATCGTATTTTGTTATTTTCTGTTGGGTTAGAAAATGTGGGTGTGGTTTTTGTAGTATCTATATTTTTACAAGTCTTGAGTATATTTTTAAGCTTTTCTGTAGGTTTTTCTTTTTAGTTTTTCAGTTTAAGAAAAGCACTCTGCGTGGTGTTAAACTTATCTTTTTTACTACTTAGTATAAATTAAAGTCGTAAACCCTTTTCGCTAATTCTTTTTTTTTGTATTTGTTCTTGTCCGGAGAAGGTTCTTATGAAAGAAGAAATTAAGGTAATGTGAGATAAAGTAGTAGTAGAATAGAGTAGAGTAGTGTACAATAGGATAGTATAGGATAGAGCAGTCAGTTGACGGGAGCGAAGTTGCTGCCAAAAGCTAGTAATTATATAAAAATCATGAA
Source organism: Mythimna loreyi (assembly GCA_029852875.1). NCBI lineage: Eukaryota > Metazoa > Arthropoda > Insecta > Lepidoptera > Noctuidae > Mythimna > Mythimna loreyi. The sequence goes on along the minus strand of CM056801.1, from coordinate 8,241,789 downwards.
AAACGTCTCATTTTGTCACTGTACTTTTTTAATGGTGGGCAAAAATCATCAAATCAAATTCCGCTCTGGGGCGAAGCGGGAAACAGCGTCAGACTCTTACTGACTAATCACCTCACCCCGGTCTTTCTTTTCTGTTCGCACTGGGGCCAAGCCTTCTTTTCAGAAAGAGATCCTGGGCCCCAGTAAGCTTCAACCCTTTTGCGGAGTCCCTCGTTGCTGCCGCTGTATGTTACAATGGCATATTTCAAAAAAAAAGTTACCCCACACTACGAATTACTCCTGTATCGTGGGTGCATTCACAGACATGTAAACTCACATAAACAAGACATACAGAACTGAAACACCTATCTCTAGGCCATACAAATATTTGTTCCGTGCTCGCTCAACCACTGTCTCAAAGGTGCCGTCGAGCAGAAATTCTCATAGAACAGATGTTTGATGGTGCTAAAAGGTTCTGGAGTTACAAACACATTAGTTGAAGATGGCTGCATCTTCCAAATCTGCTTGGAAGGTCTCTCTACAAGGTGATGATGGTTTATAGGATAGCATGAGCGTTAAAATTTTGATTAGATAATAGAGATTAGTTCGTTATGCTCACTCAAATGTCTCTCTAATAGTGGCGCGTGTGTTGGATCATTCGGTTCCCTTCATAATCGTTGAGCAGAGTGGTGCTGATAGGTATACGTGAAATGTTCGTGAACGGGAGCTGTCAGTTGGGATTGGTCATCTCTTATTTGGCAGTGGTTTATTTTAATTTGTTTAGAACATGAAGTTTCTTGCATATCTTCTCATTGTTTTACTCATCTACATATATAAAAGGAAAAACTGACTGACATATCAACGCACCGTCAAAACATTGGGACTAGGCTTATTAAATTTTGCACAAGGCTTCCTTTTATGACTTAGGAAAGTATTTTCCAAAATTCACTCTTTAAACTCTTTGGCTCAAAGCGAGAAGAATATTGCATTTCTATTAAGTCTCTAATAACGGTATTTGAAAGGTTAAAGGGATGTAACTGATCCAAAGTTTGTATGGAGAAACATACTCTCACATGGGCAAGGCAGAAGCTAGTTGAATTATAAAAAAAAACTCGACAGCATACAGACGCAAATTGTGTAAAAAACCCGTAATGATTTTTCGATCGCTCAGGATCGGAAGGCACTTGGCAGGCGATAGCGAACTAGGCAATGGCAGCCTTCGAAGCCATCAGTGTCAACTGTCAAACGCAGAAGCTTGACGGCATGTCGAATCGTGGCTGTGTTTGCCTCAAAACGGGGGCAAATTCCCACCAAATGGCTTGGACTGTGAAATAGCACGGAAAATTACTCAAATTGGTACTTACGTGTTTTTTATGGTAGGTAAAAATCATCCAATGACGAATCCCACCCTTGGGCGGAGTGGGAAACAGTCCCAGACTCTTACTAACTAAACAACCTACCCCATTCATACGTTGCCATATATACCGGAGCCAGAGCCTTCTTTTCAGACTCAAACCTTAGACCCCGGTTGGCTTTGCCCTTCTGCAGGGTCCTTACGATTTGCTGACCACTCCTTCAGGCGCGCGGGAACAGTGCTCGCCGTCGACGACTTGGTCCGGATGGTTACCAGACTATTGGACGACGAGCTCCCCATTGCTCGTCATCCATAAGCCCGCGCCTACGATGGTACTTACGTGTCATACTTAGTAGGTTGAATGTTAATGTACCCAGTAATGCACTTTACTTTGTGTATTTAAACGAAAACAGCTTTGTATAACACTAATAATGACTCTTGTATCGGTGGTGCGTTCACATACATGTAAACTGACATACATAAGCCCTGAAACCATTAATTTCAATGACTACACACTAGATTAGGTGTACCGTACATTCACTTCACTTGTCTTATGTGATCTACAGGCTATACATCTTTGTATTGATGACATTAGTGCAGTGTTGACGTTTCAGTCAGCAGATTTTTTATTAACTTTTCGGTATTTTGATAAATAGTTTCTATGAATGCACTTGTCTATCGTTAGGGTACCTATAAGTCGATACCTGAAACACATAATGGGAATTGAACCGCGACATGCTGCCCTATTACTAATCGTTAAACTACTACACCACTATTGTCGTCAATTTATCAATGTTTTTATGAATAGTGGTGATACCACTGTTCACAAAATGGCAAAGGAAAACTTCGTGAGGAAACCGGCACGTCCTATAAACAAAAATTCGAAGACATACAATATTTGGTTGCGAGACGTTGTGGATTACGGCTCATTCCCTTTCGTAGACTTAAGACTTGAGGCTCAACAGTGAGAACTACTAAAATAATTAAAATAATTCAAGAATAACAATGGTTGGTTGGTCTGAGAGACTTGGGCTCGGTCTGGACTGTTACCAGACGACCGGGCGGCGGGCTACTCATTGCTCGCCGTCCGAAACTCCGCGCCTAGGTGGCTCGATATCGGCGGGATCGCGGTGGCGACGGCTACGGCGAGGGCGCCGTTGCTTTGACTTATGTGGTCGTTTTTGTATTTAAACGAAAACAGCTTTGTATAACACTACTAATGACTCTTGTATCGGTGGTGCGTTCAGATACCTACATGTAAACTAACATACACAAACTATTATACAACTATTACTGCCTTGCAGAAGGAGGCGACCGCCTGCCACTCCTCCTCGCTGTGGCCCATGGTCTGAACCAAGGCTCGGCGAGCTAGGAAACACTAGACTCGTCTAGTTTAAACTGAATATCAACTCATCTTCTTTATAATTTATCATAGAAGTGATATTATTCTGTTATATTACAAAAATAGCTTTGACGTAATTTTGGACCAAAAGAATAACGTCCCGACACCTCATTTGTTTCGCCGGTTCAGTAGTTTCGACTAGGTACTCCTAGGAACTACCTACATCTTTTTTTATTCTATCTTTTTTTATACGTAACATAACCCTTCCTTTCACGATATGACAGAAACAAATTCGTATAGAACACAAGTCACGACACTAGAAAAAATCTCATCTATCCACATTTCACGGCGCGCACTGTTCCCACGCGCCTCAAGGAGTTATCAGCAAACTATAGGGGTGCTACAGGGTCGAAGCCTCCTGGAGCCGAGAGTTGGTGCAAAAGCGTTGCAACGGGGCTCTCGGAGTAAGGCACAGGAGCAACGGGTTAGGTTGTTTAGTCAGTAAGAGTCTGACACTGTTTCCCGCTCCGCCTAAGAGCGGAATTGGAAATATATGACAAAAAAAAATAGGACCGTTCATTATGGCGTCAATTGGGGATGCCTATGTCCTGTAGTGGACATGTCCAGTAGTTAAGATGGTGACGTAAAAACGGGGTAGGTTGTTTAGTCAGTAAGAGTCTGACACTGTTTCAAACTCCGCCCAAGAGCAGAATTCGTCATTGGAGGTTTTTTACCTACCATAAAAAAATCTATCCACATTCCGCAGAAAGAAAATTCGTGCAAAAACTTTACATAGTGATCAAACTCGTGATTCGGCATAAAATATGTGGCGTACCCTCAATATTAAAATAATATCGGTCCACAAGCGCTAGGATTTACCAAATAGTATTCCGTTAGCACAAACAAACCATAAATTCGGAGATTTAAAAACCTTTTATCTCTTTGTTTGCCTGCTGTTTGGCGCAATACCACGTTGAATATAAAAGTCGTGCTTAAAATATCATGCTTCAATGCGGGATATGCTTAACTGCGATTTCTGATATGAATATCTTAAACCTGAGCTGAAAATCGCGCGATGTATGGACCGTACATCATAGCGCGTGGTAGCGATAAAATTTTGAGAAAAGGTACTTTGCGGCAATCGTTAATCTTCTTTACTTAGATTCAAATCGTGCGTGTTTATTGGTTGATTGATTGCGTGTTCTTGAAATAAAATCTAACCAATCACTTGATACAATAACACTTGGAATTTAAAGGTTTCAGTCATGCCGTTCATTCCACATTTTATGTCTACCTTAAAGTGAATAATTACTTCAACAATACCTTTTTATAAGTCTTTTTGAAATAAATATACTGTTAATTAAGGTCATAAACGAAAAATACCTCTCTCCACATAAACGCCCCGCATAAATTACAATACTAAATACGAACGAAGCTACCAGGCAATAATAAGTTGTAGAAGTATTAAGTGGCAGATTTGGAGAGCAAGAAGCCACGATAACAGCAGGGACGTCGTTTAGCGTTATAGCCCAAGTTCTAACGAGCTGTCATAAAGTAGGTATTTACTTGACGCACCTCCAAGAGTGTTCAAGGTAAAAATGTACTGTACGAGCGCTATCGTAAAATCTTATGATGTTACCTCCTTGCTTCGCCTAGTCTCCTGGTACCGAGGAAGTGTTTAAGTATTTTGAAATTCTTAAGCTTCATTTAAAGTGGTGTGTTTGGATAAATATCGTGTGTTTTAGATTAAGTCATGTTTGTGGAATCTTCGTGTGTGAAGATTAGTTTTCAGTGCTTTTATTTTACTGCATTTTAACTTTTTTTACTCAAAATACTTACTTTGCAAAAGTAGAATCAGGCAAAAGTTTGTCGAATAAAACACTTATTACCGTTTCAGTGTCTTAAATCAGCGCTATGGCCCATCGCATTTTGCGTAAAACCATAGCATAGCTTTATGCTGAGCGTTCGGCCGTTTTGTGCGGATGTGGCGCATATCTTCCTTATGTAATTGGTTAAGTTTTCTAGTTTTAAGTTTGCGTCATTACGCGTAAGTAAACTGTTTTTATTTCTTTTTTTCTGGCAACTAAAACTTAATTTTTCAGTAGCTACGAAAATAATGTCAAAAATATAGATTTTTAAATGAAAGTTTTTAAAGCTTTAATATATAATACTTGCATGAGAAAAAATATTGTAATAATTGTAAAATTAATATTATTCTTTAATGTCGGGCATTTTATTTCGCATAAAACTCGTAGTAAAACAAACCTCTGCAAAGACGATTCCAATATTCAGTGTTTATATGACGACGTCTCCCCGCAGACCATGGCTCACCTTCCATTTTATGCCACCTGTTCACGTAAGGATCTAAAGACAGCGTCAGCGGACGCTATTACCGTGGCCAAATATTAGGCTAGGCAAGGAATGTAATCTAGAAAATTTGCTATTTTTGCCAACGACACACTAAAGATTGCAGTTGCGAAGCGATCCGATGCAATGTATGCTAATTGGATGCGACGCTTTAGTTCTGTCCTAAGTGGTCGTAAAACCACTGCTTCAGTCGCCATTTATGTATTACTAGCTGTGCCCGCGACTTCGTCCGCGTGGAATAGTTATTTTGTGGCATCATATTTATTTATGCAAACAACCTCTTCAGCTTTATAAGTTATTATTTTAGACAATTTAGTTTTTAAAAGAACATAATTATCTAAAAGTACTTCATAGAGCTACATCCCCCCTTGGGCACGCCATAATCTCGGTAGTAAGTCCCCTCTTTGAGGCGTGGTTGGATAGACCTCACGGCGTCCTCACCTTCCGCATGACGAAGTTTCATACCGAACATGGGAACTTCAGAAGATTCCTGCGCTGGGTTCGTGCGGAAGAGACGCCCGGGTGTCACCACTGTGTGACCAGCACGGAGGACACGGTGGAGCACACGGTGGAGGTGTGCCCCGCTTGAGAAGAGCATCGCCGTGTCCTCGTGGGGGTGATCGACGGCGGCGAACTCTCGCGCCGGGCCTTGGTTCAGGCCATGGTCCGCAGCTAAGAAGAATGGCAAGCGGTCGGCTCCTTCTGCGAAGCAGTAATGCTCATAAAGGAAGAGGCCGACTGCATAAGGCAAGGGCAACAGCGCGCTCGCCGTAGCCGTCGCCACCGCGATCTCGCCGATATCCGGCCACCGTTGAGGCTGGCTTTCGGACGGTGAGCAATGGGTAGCTCGCCGACCGGTTGTCTGGTGACAGTCCAGACCGAGACCAAGTCGTCGACGGCGTCACTGCTCCCGCGCGTCTCAAGATGTTGTCAGCAAACTGTGGGGCCCTTCAGGGTCGAAGCCTCCTGCAGCCGAGAGCTGGTGCGAAAGCGTTATACCGGGGCTCTGGGAATAAGGCAAGGGAGGAACGGGGTAGGTTGTTTAGTCAGTAAGAGTTGACACTGTTTCCCGCTCCGCCCAAGAGCGGGAATCGTCATTAGATGATTTTTACCTACCATAAAAAAACACCCTCCGCGTCGCCCGCAAGCAATGCCTCTCCTCGCCCGCCGGCCAGGCGCAGCGTCACGTTTTGCACAGCATACGGCGCGTGTAAATTTTATATCGGAGTTATTTTAAAATTGTAATATCTTCTAAGATGTTCATTGAAAATAAGTGATGTCAAAGAATTTTGTTCATAATTACATACTCTTAATCAAAAACATACTTATTTGGATATAGATTAATATTATTATGTTGATACAACTCTAACAAATAATTGGTAATAATGCAATCATTTCGGCCAAATTTGATTCCCATAAAAACTGTTCTAGTGAGTTAATCTTAAAAGATAGACATATACTGTCGCGGATATTTTTTTAGATCATTTTAAGAGGAATAATTCTTTCATACATATTTTTTTGGTATCTTGAACCGTTTTCGCAGCGCACGCAACGGAAGCCTTCAAAGATGAATAATTTTCCCCCGTTTTTTCCACATTTACCATTGTTTCTTCGCTTCTATTAGTCGCAGCGTGATGTTATATAGCCTAAAGCCTTCCTCGATAAATGATCTATTTAACACAAAAAGAATTTTTCAATTCGAACCAGTAGTTCCTAAGATTAGCGCGTTCAAACAAACAAACAAACAAACAAACAAACAAACAAACAAACAAACTCTTCAGCTTTATAATATTAGTATAGATATAAAATAATTCACCAAGAGTCTTAGCAAATTCATCAAAATAACGACCGCTTCGCTTCACTCATCAGCGCACCGCACCAACGTGCAGTTGATCACTTATACCACCGTAATAGTGTCGATTGTTCACATCACATTGGATCATCTACTTAGGACACTGCTTAAGAAAAAGCAAAACCACATTTATTTCACGTGGTGCTCAAGCTACAAAAATGTGTATGAATAATCCAGTACCCTTATTTCCATCACCACGAGACCTAGAATAAGAAAGATAGAACGTCGCAAAAACAAAATATAGTCAACATAAAAAGACACTTTTTACAGTTCCCACCTTAAAAAATTCGTACCTACGAATTTTGTTAGTATAAGTCTGTGGCATAAAAAAAGTAACGGGACAGCTGTTTCGTCATTGCCAGTGTCCCAAAGTAAGTTATTAACTTTTATACGTAGTGTCAGAGAAGTGACAATGAAAATAAATTGCCTATTACGACTGACTTTATTATTAAGTCCAACAATTTCTTTTTCCTTCATACATTTAATTTTTTGGGAAGTTTTGCCTTTTTTTCCTTAAATGAGTTACTGTTTGGTAAAGTCCGGTGGAGGAGGGGCGTTTTGTGTCTTATTGGATAGAGTTATAAGCGAGAATGCTACATAAGTGGATTTAGAGTAATAAAGAAATACAATGAGTCTATTTTCAAAAGCCATCACAAACTTAGTTTGGTCTTTGTCATATTATGACACATTCTGAGTTTTTTAAATTACGAGAATTTATGGTGGATGTTTATCATAGTCTTTCATCATCATCATCTCAGCGCTAGTCCCGGTTGGTACCTTGGCTTTCACCTCGGTGACCGGGGTCCGCTTTCCAACTCAAACGCCTCCACTTCGCTCGGTGTTTCGCGTCCTTTGCCGTAAGCCCATTGGCACGCATATCGTCCCTTACGACGTCGATCCAACGCCTCTTAGGCCTTCCTCGTTTACCGGGTCCCGGCGGAGGTGGCATGACGAGGCGTCTGTTACCCACGTAGTCTGCCGGTTTTCGTAAAACGTGGCCATACCAGCGTAAGTGACCCTCCTGCAGTTTATCCGCTATGTCACGGACTTGAAGGCTGCCCCGGATGCGGGAGTTTTTAATTTTCTAATTTACTTTGTTTATCATAGTCTTTATTAGTTAATAATTTTAGTATGACTCCCGAGTAGTGGATTATAGCCATTACCTTACATAGAGAAGAGGCCCGTGTCCCAGTAGGGGGAAAACTTAAAAAGTCTGATGATTATGATGATGAATTTAAGTATGTATGATTTTTTTTAACTGCAGAAATGTACCTTCAAAATATTAAACTTTTTTAATTACGCTTATATGTTGTTTTTTTTTATGATGGATAAAAATCATCTTACGATAAATCCCACCCTTGGGCCAAGCTGGAGATAGTATCAGACTCATACTGACTAAACCCATCCCGTTCCTACGTTGTTTTATACCAGGGCCAGAACCTTCTTTTCCTCGAGATACCTCGAGAGTATATTCCATTAGGATACATTTGTACCATTAAGCACACGAAGTCACTGGCAACAGCAAAAAAAAACTAACCAAGTTGTCTCACAAAAAAAAAAAAAACAATAAAAAAAGTATTAACAATATAAATTTTGTCTCCAGGTACAGTGAACTCCCTCAAATCACTTCAGATACACGTGCCCAAAGCCGTACTAACAGGCCACGACGCAGAACTAATGTGCAGCTATGAGCTAGAAGGGGCGCAGTTGTACTCCATCAGATGGTACAGAAACATGATCGAGTTCTACAGATTCGTGCCGAAGGAGTCGCCGGCAACTAAAGTCTTCCCAGTAGCTGAAATTAAAGTTGACGTAAGTCATATAATATTATAATTAAAAAAGTATTTTAGATAGCAAATAGATTGCGTCAGCAATGAACAGATCTACAAGAGAACAAAGGTCACCGACATAGCTCAAAGAATCATCAAACTTATGTGGCAGTAAGCCGGGCACATTGTAGAAAGGTGGCGACCACACACTGCAAAGTGTAGCATTGAAAGGCCTCTCGTGAGATAGACCTATGACCTGGTGGGAGTCACAGGAATATAATGGATGTAAGACGCAAAGGACCGATTGTTGGGTGGTATCTGGGTGAGGCCTATGTCCTTCGTGGTACGAGTATGTCTGGGTAACGTCTGTTGAATCAAGTTGCTCCATCGGTGAGTTCAACAAGAGGCAACTCAAAAAATACTGGTGGGATTTTTTATGGTCGAAAAAATCGTCAATGACAAATCCTGCCCTTGGTCGGAGCGGGAAACAATGTCAGACCTTTACTGACGACTCACCCCATCCCTTCTTAGTCCTCATACTGGGGTCGGACCTTCCTTTTAGAAACCGAAACGGGGCCCCAGTAGGCTTCGGTCCTGCAGTTGGGCCTCTACATTTACTGACTCCTTGAGGCGCGCGGGAATAAAGCGCGCCATCTACAACTTAGCTTAGTCAGTAAAAGTCTGCCGAAGCCTTCTGGGACCAAGGGTTGATACGAAAGCGGAATACCAGCGCCCAGGAACTAAGAGAGGAAGCAACTATAGGTCGTTTAGTCAATAGAAGTTTGATACATTCTCCCCCTACGCCCAAGGCGGGAATCGTCATTCGATGATTTTTGCCACCATAAAAAAAACCCCAGGAAAGGTCCCTAGTATACTGTTGGTACACCACTAGCTATTATTTTAAATGTAACCATTATAGACATTCACTTTACGATGTGGAAGCCGTAAAACTGAAGTCCTGTGTCGATGGGAGGCATACATATGTTAGTCATTATGTAGTTCAATGTTTTGTGTATTTTCCTTTTAGTGTGGACGTTGTCAGCCGTATTTAACCGGATGGTTGTCTCCCGAAACAGAGTATATTAAATGTACATACTCCCACAATTAGATAATATCATTATTACATATATTTTTAAACTTATTTATTTTTCTTTTTGTATATTTTTTATCTATGCATTGTGTTCAATTTATTAATATTTTAAATTTTGTTTGCAAGAGCAGTATACCGTAGACTATCCCTTTTTTAAGCTTTTATGGTCCATCCTAAGGTTGTTTTTATTTGGTAGATATCGCTATCAGAGATAAGATTGCCATTTTACCCAAATTGGTCAAGCCGTTTTGGAGGAGTTCGATAATAAACACTGATTTTTGATCTGGGTTTCTTTATTTTAATTTATTATCAACAGTTAAACAAAATCATATGAGATGGCACCCTCCATATTTCGCAGCTGAATTATTAAATAAAATCATTTTTTATTCTTCTTCATAGGCTAAGGCAATAAACTACTACAGGTAGCAAAAAATGAAATTTCAAATTTCACAGTTTTCAAATAACCTTTTTTCTTTCACACAGGTAGCAGCTTCAGACCAAAACCGAGTGGTGCTAACAGAGGTGGACCGAACATTAACTGGGGAGTACCAGTGTGAAGTGTCTGCTGATGCTCCATTGTTTCATACGGACATCAAAGCAGCCATGATGGTAGTAGTAGGTGAGTTTCATTACTTTATTCAAAAGGGGACGGCGGGAGTAGCGGGGGGCAGGGCATATTGCTTCTTGCAGAATATACAGTGGATGGAGATGAAAGGTTCTGAAGTATCATACCAGAAAGCCTTCTTCTCGCCTTCCTCTCTTCTAACTTACTATTTTCTGTGCCCATCAGGGTCCTCGATGGCTACCATTATATTATTTATATTACCATCAAATCATTACATTGTGGATTTGTAATAAAGAATATGAATGAATATGAAAGCTCAGCGTTAGATGGCAAAATAAATCCACATATATTTTAATTTATTAACAAACATACTTATATTATGTGGTAGGCAAAAATTATTTAATGATCAGATCTTAAAATAATCATACCTCAGAGATAGATAGCTCATTAACATCTCTTTGTGTAGAGAGGCGACTTAATAATACAATAATATTGATTTAGTCAATAATATACATCCACTGTAATCTTCAAGCAAAGTCAAATAATTTACATGACTAAAAAATTGCAATACAATACAATAAAATAAAAGAAACATCAATTAAACCAACACATTTAAAGTATAATAAAATGGACAATTTTAAAGCGCGCACATCGAAGGCCTGGAACAGTTTACATACCGCGGTCTTCACACCCGATTATAATTTATGCAGGGTTACTGGTAACTCGACGTATTCCTTGCAGGACATCATAGTAGGGTTAAAATGCAACAAATTAAGCCACCAAATGTTATACCGAAGTTCAGTAGTTTTTGAGTTAGTAAGGGTTTTAGATTTTTTTGTGAAAAATCCCAGATTAAATTATTTGAAGCCAATTTGAAAATTATTCACGGGGCGACTTTAGTAAATTAGAAACAATATATACGAGTGCTTAACTGCGATCCCACTCGATGGTAAATAGTGATACAATAGTTACTAGTGTAGTGGACTAGTTTATTAAGAGCTTATTGAAGCTTTAGTACTCTAGCCCTTAGAATCCTAAATTATAATCGGACGGGAAGGTCGCTGCAGGCTAATTGTTGCAGTTCTTCAATGTAGCATACATTGAAGAATAGGCGGAGAGAGCTATATAGATTGTATAGCGCCGTCCCTATTTATTGTTCGTATGATTAACAATTTAATACGTCATACATCAGAAGGCTCTTGAATCGTCTTTTGAAATTAAATAAATTGCCAGGTTCATCATCATCATCAAAAACAGCCTTATTAATGTTCCCACAGCTGGAACACAGGCCTCCTCTCTAGGAGACGGAATGCGCCTTAATCCACCACGCGGGTCCAGTGCGAATTGGTGTATGTCGCATATCTTCGAATTTTTAGTTCTAGGACATACCAGTTTCCTCACGATGTTTTCTTTCACCGTTAGTCAAATATTTTTGCTGACAAAAAATACAAAACTCTAAAAAATCAACGATTCGCTAAATTCAAAAATTTTATCTTGTTGCCTGTTCCACTGCCTTAATCCAAGGACTTAACGGTTTCAAAGACATCAAACAACGCATTATTCAGGCCTACACCTTATCCGAAACAGCTGTTAAAAAAAAAATATCTTCAAAAAATTAATTCAACTTTCTGGAAAATTTCGGTTAAAAATATGCAAGCGTCCTCTATCCAACATTTACATAAATAAATTGCAGTGTTTCCTTGAACAGCGGCAAATGTAGGGTTAATGTCTTGTAAAACAAATTTTCTTTTAAATTCCTCCTTAGTTTCTCTGAATAATTTACCAGCTTTTTTGGGTTTAATAAAAGGTAGGGGTTATTTGTTTAATAATGTTTATTACTTTTGTTTAATTAGGTTTTATGCTAATCTGGTAAAAGCAGGCGTGAACTCTTTGATGAAGGACTTGTCAACGAGCTATTGTCCTATGTAAAGTTAGGTACGGACGAGTTGTGGCACCTTTTTTTTATATTTCGTAATTTACACAACTTTGGTTTGGTGACATTACATTCAAACAATTGACGAGGTTGCCTCGTAAAAAGACCTAAGGAATTATGACTGGCTTTGTACCATTAGGTGCTTAAAGTATTAAATAAATTAATTGATCATCATTTCAATTTGTGCCTAATAACATAGGCAAATGAATACACAATAGAAGTAGACCTAAAAAACTTGTACTTTCTTTTTTTTAAACACTCTTTGGCATTACCATGGCCATATTTAAAGTATCCTAAACATTAACCACTAAAGAACCAAGGTTACAGACGTAACCTGAAGAATAATATTCAAGCATAAATAATAGCACAGCAGGACACATTACTCACTGAACCGAAATTCTATCAAACTAAAAATTTCTACAGTGGTGCCTGAAAAATGTATTGTGCAAACGATTTCCACACGTTGTCCTGGTACCTAAGTGTCTAATCGATTTGAGCTACACCGGAGCGGTCGTTGTAGCTACGCTTTAGGAAACCCTTTGTCTAACCGTGGATGTCTTTGGCTAAATTGATAATGTTGATGATGATGAAACCCTGGGGTCCAAGTCTGCTATTTTCGTAATGTCGTCATTCCAACACAATCCCATTGTCATTTTGCTAAAAGCTCGTAACCCGTTAATTCATAATGGTCGATCACTGGTCGGTGAGTGGTTTCGTAATAGAATTGTGATATAAGCTGTCTAGTAACGAATTAAAAACCACAGTTAAAAACAATGACTCCATAATAATGTTGTTATGGATCAAAGAAACTGTCACAATTTTAGATAGATTAAACTTTATTGTACACCAAAAAGTTACAGAACTTATACAGAAACTTAAATCTATGGGTACAAAGGCGGTCTTATCGCTAACAGCGATATCTACCAGATAAGATAAGATAAGATAAGATAAGATAAGATATTTATTTTGCAAATATGGGTACAAAGAACGGTGACATAAAAAATATAATAAGCATCAGCCATATTTAACCACAAGGCATGCAAAAGTACAAACTTCACTAGAGATTGTGAGTAGGCGCATTATGGAAATTAAAATTATAAAATTATATAAAGCAAAATATTAAAAATTACATAAAAAATACTAAAACAAAAATTAAACATGTCAGATCATTTGAAAAAAAAAAAGAACAACAAATAATTAAAATATCAAAAGAATTAAAATAAATAAAACATGTCATAAAAATCATAATAAAATAAAATTCAGTGTCACAAAAATTTAAAAAAATGTCATAGTGAAGTTAAATATTATAAAATGTCACAAAAAATAAAATTAATAAAAGCAAACTACTAAATAATGTCATCATTTTTAAATAAACTTCACAAAATCAAATATCATCATGTCCTTAATTCTAAATTCTTGTGACTTTAAAATATAATCAAGAAATTCGTTTCTCCAATAAAAAATCCGTCACACTGTAATACGCTTTGTCTACTAAAAAGTTTCGGAGTTTTTTTTTAAATAAGTTTAGGTTTAATTGTTTCCAACTCTTCGGTAGTTTATTATAAATGACTGGCGCCATGTAGCAGACACTTTTGCGCATTAAAGTCGTTCTCGCATTAGGAAGACATAGCCCACTATTATCACGCCTATTTCGTGGAAATACGTCTGCTATGCGCTGAAAACGATCCATGTTCAATTTTACAAACACTGCCATTTCAAATATATATATGCATGGCAAAGTTAAAATCTTATGCTGTTTAAAATATGGCACGCAGCTATCTGTACTTTGCAGTTTTAAAAAGGACCGTATGCATCTTTTCTGAGCTTTAAATGCCGATTCTTTTTCTGTGGAGTTGCCCCAAAAGATAACACCATATCGCAGGTGGCATTCGACTAAACCATAGTATGCTGTCAAAAGTGAGTTTAGATTTATAGCCGATGACAAAGTATGCAAAGCATAAGCAGATGTACTTAGTCTTTTGCAGAGTGTTTCTATATGTTGCTTCCAACTAAGCTTTTTGTCTATTTCCAGACCTAGAAATTTAGTACTTACGACCTCGTCAATATCAGCATTATTATATTGCACATGTAAATTACTTTTATCTGGCATGCGTTGATTAAAATGCATTACCTTTGTTTTACTTATATTTATTTTTAAGTTATTTTCGTCCAACCATTCTATGATAGATTTTAAAGCAATATTAATGTCATTTTCGTAAGAAGCTACACTTTTACAAGGTATTGTCACAGTACTGTCGTCTGCAAATAGAGTCAATGGTTGTTCAATGTATTTCGGTAAGTCATTTATATATAAAATAAAAAGCAAAGGGCCCAAGACACTACCTTGTGGCACCCCGTAGCTAACTATTCGCTCGGTTGATCTGTATGTTTCGTCTTGTTTATTAGCTAAATTAATTCTATTAATTTCAGTTACATGTTTTCTATTGTGTAGATAAGACTGAAACAGATGTAGAACATTACCCCTGATGCCATATGCTTCGAGCTTTTTTAAAAGTGTGGGATGGTGGACATAATCAAACGCCTGCGTCATGTCACAGAAAATTGCGCAGACTGGGTTACGTTTATCTACATTATTAATAATATTCTGCACAAAATCGAAAATCGCCATATTAATTGTTCTACTTGGTCTAAATCCTTTCTGTTGTTCACACAAAATATTGTTCTTTTCCAAATATTTGTATAACTCCTTGTAAATGAACTTCTCAAAAATTTTTGAAATAATCGGAATCAGTGAGATTGGCCTATAATTTTCCATTAACTCTCTATTTTCCTTCTTAAAAATTGGTTTTACAATGGAAGTTTTCAAAGCTTCTGGGTATATGCCAGCGCTTATACTGAGATTAAGTATGTAGCTTAGATGAGCACATATCTCATTAGCTACTGCTTTTAAAATATTTGTAGAGACGCCATCGTATCCTACGCTATTTGTATTTTTTAATGACATTATTATTTTATATATATCATCTGGTACGCTAGGTGCCATGAACATTGAGTTCATTCTTATGTCTATTTTCCTACTTACTTTAGACTGGCTTCCGTCCATTAATTTAGGTTTTATTTTATCGACAAAATAATTATTAAATTCATTACAAATAGTCTTCGGATTTGTTATAACTTTATCATTACATTTAGATTTAATTTTATCAATACGTTGGCTAGGAATATTGTATTTTTTTTTTGTTTATGATTTGCCAGGTAGTTTTTGCCATGCTTTTGGCTTTCGTTATTTTATAATTATTTTGTGCCTTTTGAGTCAGGTTTATGATTTTTTTATACAATTTACAATAGTTTTTAAACTTGATTTTATTGTCCTGAGTAGGATTTAGCCTCAGTTGCCACAAAAGTTGTCTCTTCCTTTTGCTGCATAATTTAACACCTTTAGATAACCATTGTGGTTTCTTTATAATGTTAACTTTGACTCGAGTAAGCGGGAAACACAAGTCATAAAATAACTTAAAAGTGTCGATAAATGTATTATAGGCAATATTGGGATCATTTGTGTCATAGATCTCCGCAAAAGAAATATTTTTTAGACAGTCTTGGAATTTAGCTAAATTCTCTGTACTATATTCTCTTCTGGTCATGTACCAATGGTTAATAGAACAAACTTTTTTTATGGGGCATTGAAGCAACTGCGCTGTATGGTCTGATAAAGCAAACTCTATTACCTCGCCCTTACATGACTTATTATAATTATGCGCAAAATTGTCTATACATGTCTGACTGGCCATTCGTGTTGGTTGTTTAAATTGTAGTTTTAAATTGAAACTTAGAAGTAGACATTCAAGCGTAGCAGAAATCCTATTCGACTTAAGAACATCAATGTTGAAATCTCCAGCGATTACAATATTCTTACAGCTAGATTTTGATATCTCTTGTAGAAGTATCTCAAGTTTATTTAGACATTCATTTAAATTGTTTACGTTTGGCACTCTATAAATACAGACGACAATTATCTTATAGCTGATAAGCTCAATAGCACAACACTCAAATACACCTGGACATGATATTTTCGCTATTTTAGGCAGTTCTTTCCATTTGAGTCCGTTTTTAATGAGAATACAAGATCCCCAGACAACCTTAGGATGGATCGTAAGAACTAAAAATGAATAAGGGGGTAGTCTGCGTTGTACTACAAATTAAACTATAAATACGAGTATAAAACAAAACATAACTACATTTACACATATACTTACATATATATATATATATATATATATATATATTTATATGTATATATATATACACATACATACATATTATAATATGTTACACAATTTCATTGAAAAGGACAAAAAAAAAGAAAGAAAAGGAAGACATTAAATTACGAAGTACCTACCGTTAAACAGAAAGGTAGTGGTCTCTAACTAAATTTTTAAAAGAATTTAGTGACTGGGCTTGCCTAGTTGCTAACGGCAGTGCGTTCCACAAACGCACCGCCTGGACCGCAAACGACTTATCACAAAATTTTAGCAGATACGTTAGATATTTATTTGTTATTAAGTACGTGATTATCATTGTAGCCCATTTCTTTCAATAAAGTGTCAGTAGTTGATCGTTGGAAAGTCATAATGACGTCATTATATTAGTATAATGACGTCATTATGATGGAAAATAGTTAAATAGCTCGGTTAATATCCATGTTATATAAACAATTCATAGCCTATGTCACTCCGGAGTAAAGCAGCTTTGTATAATACAAAGCAAATTTTCCCAATCGAACCATTAGTTCCAGAGATTACCTCCTACAAACAAAAAAACAAACTTTACCTCTTTATTATATTAGTGTAGATTACCAAACTTGACAAAATCAACAATTATAAAATCTTTTCTGACACTATTGTAGTAGCAAACTTGAGGCCCTGATCAAGGCCATTATTGTTGAAGGTTTATTCGAACTCTATTGTTACAACATAAATAGAAGAATTTGGGTTTAAAGAATTTTATTCTCATAAGAACAATCACAGTTCACTTAAAAAAAGATTCCAATAGTTTAAAGTATTGTAATATTCACATTTGGTGTGTTGTTGATGTCATAGGTTATTTTATACGACAACAAACAACTACAACATAAAACGTAGGTACTATACATGAAAAACATATAAACAATAATGTAGCCCACAGCGCTGTTCACAAATTAGTGTGTTAAAATTACTAGAATTGCAAAAGTAAAATTAACTAAGCCATCGTGCATGTTAAAAACAAATACAGAGACAATCAATAAAACAAACTTAAAAGAGTGTAGAGAAAATTATTTATAATGCTAGATTTTGTCAGCGACTTCGCCCGCGTAAATAAAATATAGCCTATGTCACTCAGTGGTAAAGCAGCTTTCTATTGTTGCTAAAAATTTTCCAATCGGACTAGTGGTTCCAGAGATTACCTCCTACGAACAAAAAAAACAAACTACCTCTTTATTATAAGTGTAGATATATTTTTTAAATTTATATTCAAAAGTGTTAATAATTTCAAACTTACAAAATTTTATTTATTAAACAATCGTGCTCCTTTAAAACAGTAGAACGATTTTTTAAATTCTGTAGGTATAATACCCAAAAAATGATTTAACTAAAACGATTCGTGTGGTACTTTCTAGCCGCGCCACTGTCGCATTTTGAATAGAAGCTAATAAGAATAAATGTACATAATTATGTTAATTATTGTACCAAATAAACTTAAAATTAAACTTGAAAGATTCGCGAGATATTTAACAAAATCCATATTTTTCTTTGAATCATTTGTTTGATCACCAGTCATTTGTTTTTCAATATTCCCTTTTTGAAAAACAAATGGCGAAACATTCCATTCAATGAAAAGTAGAAACAACTCCGCACAATGATTCACATTGAACTCTACTCCCGAAATTATGTAGTTTCAAACAAAAGCGACCCGTTATCAGTCAGAAAAGGCCGCTGACCATCTGCCTCCAATACCCTTTCGCCGAATCTTTTATTAGGTTTGCTGAAATATTGCATATTCACAATACAGCTGGCATTTTGTCGGCAAAAATAACCGACGGGTTGGATTTCAATGAGAGCACGGGGTTTTTCAGTTTTCGGCAATCAGTAAGCGCAGGCCGAACGTAGACGAACTTTTTTTTGTTGGTAACTTTTTTGTACTTTACTGCGGCTGAGTTTGTAGGTGAGAATCGTTGGCCGATTTTTTGTCGATTTAATACAAATCTTTTTACTTTCTATCAATTTCATATCATTGTATTGGTATTATTGTAGGTATACTAATAGTGGACTTACGTGTAGTAGTTATTGAATACTTTCCTTTATGATCTGAATGTTTTTGACTAGCTTCTCTACGATATTGTTTCCGTAGCATAATAAAAAAGATAAAAGAAAATCAATCAATGATAAAAAAAGAAACAAAAAAAATCAAAATAAAATAAAAAAATAATTTCCTGACTAATATTTTTTTCTACGGACCTTTATATTTTTTTGGACAATAAGCTGTGTGCAAAAAAAAATCATGTAAGTTTAAAAACATTCTGTGAAAAATTGGTTTGGATCGTCGAGTTTCAGTAAGATTATATTATCTCCTATCACAAAGAAATAAAAAAACATATTGAATCTCATTAAAGTTCCAATATCGCCCACATTTAATTTTGTCAGACAAAACACAAAAAAAATATATAACTGGCTATCGATAATAGTAGTACACTGTCGGTGGTCTGCGCAGCTTCTAATTTTGAAATTGAAGCTAGGAATTACGCTCAGAGAGTGAATAGGCAGCCAAAAAATTTGATTGTAAAACGCCAGTATTGTTCTAGTGGCCTATATTTGAAAATGAACAAAATATAGGGGCGTTCTGTAGGTTTATTCTATTTAACTCTTGGTGTATGGCTTTGCAGCACAAACGGAGGTGATAATGACAGATTAAAACTTTACTCTCAAAAAAAGTTACACAATCTATAATCAAATCTTACTAATATTATAAATGCGAAAGTTACGATGTTTGGATGTTTGTTACTCAATCACGCCAAAACGGCCGGACGGATCTGGATGAAATTTGGCACAGGCATAGGATATACTCCGGAATAGGACATAGGCTACTTTTTATCCCGGAAACCCCAATCCCAATACCATGCGTGCGAAGCCGCGGGTAAAAGCTAGTAATAATATATATATATATATATATATATATATATATATCGATGCCTCCCACGTAAGTTGTTGTAACCCCAAAAATGCAATTTTACAGGAGAGCGTTTTAAAGATACTTTTTGCGATACAAGCCACATTTTTCAAAGAATCTTTTTGAAATTCGGTATGACATTATAGTTTTTAATATGTTATCGTTTACTACATGTCATTACTTTATCATTTTAACGGTTTCTTCAATTTAGTTGTTACAACGGTTCACCGCGACATGAGGTCCTTGCAAAATGTTGTAACTATCACTTACGTTATTATACACGGGAGTTCAAAAGCCAATTTTGATCATATATGATACTTACATCATGTTATAACTTACTTTTACATATCTAGCATCGGCGTAAAATGTTGTATATATCACTTAACATAAAATATTTTTAAAATTAACAACGTAAATTGTTGTATAGGATCAATACCACATTTTAAATGGTTATCATGTCAGTTAAAGATAAGATTGAACGGAATAGTAATTACTAGAATATTAAATTAGCGACATAAAAATTGCATGAGAGGTGCGACCGGCAGCAAATTCCAGCGTAATCTGTGATATATGTCACATACAACAGGCGTGCGTGCGCTTTTCTCCGTTGTAAACCACTGCAAGTAATAAATACTACAATCTACTCCGGAATCGTTCGAAACATACAACATTATACGTTTCAAAAGTACCTTAAATAATAGGTTTTTTGGACATTTTGTTTTTTTGTAGGATAGTTTACATAAAATAAGACACTTTTACATAAAAAACCCAAAATCGCCATTTTGTGGGTTACAACAACTTACGTGGGAGGCATCGATATATATATAAATAGGCAAATTAACTTCAATTTCGACATTACAAAAGAGCCTAGAAAATGGTCTATTTGAAATAAATTATTTTGAGTTTGAGTTTATCCTACCGTCTCCGCCAATACCGACTCGATCCTCGGTGGTTTGTTTTTTGTATGGTTCAATTTTCAATGACATATTTCCATAACATCACATATTGAAGATCTAATAGTACATTAGAAGCGTCAGTTCAAAAACAAACAAAGATAGATAAAATTTTATCCGCCTCTGAATCCTCTTAATTTCCATATTATAAACTAGCTTTTGCCCGCGGCTTCGCCCGCGTACATAAAATATAGCCTATGTCACTCAGAAGTAAAGCAGCTTTCTATTGTTGCTAAATTTTTTCCAATCGGACCAGTAGTTCCAGAGATTACCTCCTACAAACAAAAAAACAAACTTTACCTCTTTATTATATTAGTGTAGATTTAGTAAAAGTAATGAATCATTTGTAATCATTGTTCTGTGCTAAAATTTTAAAATATATGGGTATTTTTTTTGTAGAAGTATTTTATTTTAAATGGTGTAAAATACTCTTTTATACGAGTACTAGTATTTATAATATATCTATAGGCAATTTGCTTAGTTTCTTCTAAAAAAAAAACAAAGAGAAATACTTCGAACTATAATAAACATTTCTCCCACAGAACCACCACTAACAAGTCCGAACGTGACATCAGACCGTATCTCGTACATCGGCGGTGACCACATAAGGGCAAACTGTTCATCACCACCATCGCTACCCGCTGCCAACGTCACGTGGTACGTCAACGAGCAAA
The DNA here is from genome assembly GCA_029852875.1 of Mythimna loreyi. NCBI lineage: Eukaryota > Metazoa > Arthropoda > Insecta > Lepidoptera > Noctuidae > Mythimna > Mythimna loreyi. Next base: position 8,220,747 of record CM056801.1, on the reverse strand, counting down.
TGGTGAGTTATCACGTCAGATAGTCAGTGAATGACCACAGAATATGCTGTGACCAGAGACTGCACTGAAGTAGTAGAGATAGGGCAAAAGCCTGATAGTTGCTCCTGTATTTGAAGTCACTCAATATTTTTTAGAACAATAAGATAAATATTTTATTCATTATGCTGACTATTAATCAAATTATGAACTTTAAAAAATATTATCTTTGATATTTCCGAAGTCTTAGCGATTTTTGCGGACTTCTACATTGTCGTTGCCAAATACATAAAATTTCGTTCGGGAAAAATATGGAGAAACAGAACGTTTATGGCAAAAAGTGAAATTTGTGGTAATTGAGAAGTCTCTCGATAGATAAATAAAATAACAAGCGATTTTTAGCGAAACTTGAGTCATTAAATTGAAGTAATTATATCCTTAGAGCTGCTACCCGGCTTTTACCCCAGATTTACAAATGTTTTTCATGCTTGGAAAGACATGTCGCATGGCCTCTTGTAGAATATGTATTTGTATGAAAATAGTAGATAATATTAAAGTAGTTTTAATAAACTTAACTAAGTTTACTAACTTACTTAAATTGTTGAAGGGGCATTACCTATCACTTTGATTTTTCTTCTCCTGTCTCAATTATATCCTAATCCTAACTAATATTATAAATGCGAAAGTAACTCTGTCTGTCTGTCTGTCTGTCTGTCTGCTACTCTTTCACGCCAAAACTACTGAACGGATTTGAATGAAATTTGGTATACAGATATTCTAGACCCCGAGATAAAACATAGGCTACTTTTTATCGCGAAAAAGGGGTTGTAAGGGGTTAAAAGGGGGGGGGAAGTTGTATGGGATTTCATATTTTTTAAAGATAAATCCATGAAACTTTATATTTAAGCACTTGATAAAAAATAATAAAACATTTGTTCTAGCGTTTTTGAAATTTCGACCTGTGAGGGGATGAAATAGGGGTTGAAAGTTTGTATGATGTTCGTCATTCTTGAAGATACCTTACATTTTATATTTAGGCATTTAGGCACTAAATAATAAACAAAAAATAGTGTGTTCTAGCATTTTAAAATTTACACCAGCGTGGGGGTGAAATAGGGGTTGCATGTGGGTGTTCGTCATTTTTGGAGATAAAACCATGTAACTTGGTACATAGGTCTCTTAGGTACCTACTTATATAAAAACTTTGCACATAGTTTTTATATAAGTAGGTACCAAAGGAATTCCAGAAATTGTAACTTTTGTTTTGTATCAATAAAAAAATCGACTTTTGAAGTTACGAATACTTATTCGTCGCCGCCGCCTACCGTCGGTCATCGGTCATCGTCGCGCACATTCGCCGAAGTGGGGCGAGCGCGGGGGGCGGTCGTGTAGTGGGGTAGCGCACGGCACGAATCTAACTATGCCTACCCGAACGGGCAGACACGTGAGGGCAGACGTCGTTGCCGGACGCATGCGATTAGAGAAATTTGCGCTACAGAGAAATTCATTTTGCAATAGAGTAAAAATATTTGATTGCTTCGCATAATTTTTTTAGTTCCTATTTTTTATTAGTAAGGTCCTAAAAATTAATTTTGTACATACTTAATATTTCGGGATATTTTAGTTCATAGTACATTTTAATTCATAGTAGGTAAGATTGTTTTCGTTACGTTAAAATAATACGATTAAGTTTAATTTTTTTAAGTACCTTAGTATTTTTTATTAGTTAGGTCCTATAAATTAATTTTGTACATCCTAACTAATATTATAAATGGCATGATCACGTTAAATCAAGAATTTTGTAATGCTGTCCACAACTTGGAAGATCTTAAAAACAACGTATATCCCGGTTTGGAATATAACATGAGGAATAGAGAGTGGTTGTGTGAAAGGGCTATATTAGCACCGACCAATGAAATCGTGGGACAGATAAATGAACGAATGATGTCACATGTGCAAGGCGATGTTGTCGAATATTTATCAGTAGATATTATCATGGACAGTGAGCAGGTGATATCTTATCCTACAGAGTTACTTAACTCTTTAGAGCTATCAGGAGTGCCGTCTCATAAGCTGAGACTGAAAGTTGGGGTTCCAGTTTTGTTAATGAGAAACCTCGAAGCACCGAGACTATGCAACGGAACTCGATTGCAAATTACGCAGCTAGGACGCAATATTATTAGAGCAATTATAATGACAGGAATAGCTAAAGATGAAGAAGTTTTGATTCCTCGCATACCCATGATCCCTACAGATTTACCTTTTCCGTTCAAAAGAATCCAGTTTCCCCTCAAACCAGCCTTCGCAATGACCATTAACAAAGCGCAAGGCCAAACACTGAAAGTGGCGGGTGTAAATTTAGAAAAGAACTGTTTTTCGCATGGGCAACTCTACGTGGCCTGCTCACGTGTATCAAATCCCAAAAATCTCCACATTTTATCTAACAACAATAAAACAGCAAACGTTGTGTATAAAAATGTTTTAAATTAGGTTTTTTAAAAATATTTTTGTACACAACGTGACGCTGGCCCCAGTAAGTGTCTCTTGGACATTAATAAGAGAACAATAAATTTTTATTTTTTAAATATACCTACTAATGATTCAAAAATACACCCAAAGATACTATTCCACGCGGACGAAGTCGCGGATAACAGCTAGTTTTATATATATTAGTAGACACCGAGAAATTTAAATGGTTGTTTTCCCTCAGCGAATCTTTGTAATACAAACGTTTGATAAAAAAATAAAATATTAAAAACAAAAAATGGACCTGTAGAGTGCAAGCTAATTATGACGTATCACAACGTGCGAGAGCTTATTTTGGTTTAAATATTTAATGAATCGGTTGCCTTTGACGGCGGGCTGCTCATGCGACTCTAGTAGTACCTGCAAATTACGTCTAATGTTACTATTGTTTTCGCTTTTTTGAGTTGATGAATATTTTTAATAAATTTTTATAAAAAAAAACTTTTTTATTTTTTTATTTTTACTGTTTGCTTCAAAAGTACTCCTTATGACAAGTCATTCTGCCGCGGGAAAACAACCATTTAAATTTCACGGTGTATTATTTTTTATTGTATGTATGTATTCGTGTTTATATATGATATTAGTATTTTTTTTCTTATAATAAATTGTACACTGACAACCCTAGATCTATCTCCTTTCGCGCAGTCCATCCAAAGGTTGTCTGTAAGAGATTGCCTTGTGCGATAAGACCGCCCATTGTACCCTTATTTTTTTAAAGATTTTACGCAACAGTAAAGACTTCGTTAAATTATCGACCAGAAAGACATTGTACAATTCCATTGTTCGGCCATTACTCGAATATAATACTGTCATTTGGAACCCGCACTATAACGTCTACGTCAAGCGCCTTGAATCTGTACAAAAACGTTTCCTTTACCATCTTTGTTTTAAAGATCGTCTTGCAAAGAAGATAATTAGTTACAAGCTACGTTTGAAACACTATAATATGTTCGCGCTTGAAGACAGGAGAAAAGTAGTTGACCTCTTATTCCTGCACAAATTATTCCATGGGGTTATTGATTGTAGCGAACTTCTCAACAAACTGCGGATAAATGCACCATCACGCTTACCACGGAAACGTAGCTATAATTTCTTTCACGTACCGGGTTCTAAGACAAATCTTGGGCATTATTCTATTCTTCCAAGACTCTGTCGGCAATACAACGAATTGTCCAAGTTTAATAATCTTGATATCACATGTGCAATATCAAAGTATAAGAAAGAGCTAACAAATGTACATTATGCACAACAACTGCATAACATTAAGTAACAACTATTTGCTGTCTATGTTTATATGTTTATTTATTTGTTCACACATTGTTTTATTTTTATTTGGTTTTTATTCTTTATTTTTAATTTCTTCTAGCATTTTTGTTTTGTAATGCACCCTTTAATTATTATTTTTTCTTGCTTGTATAAATTTATGTCAAACTTGTTTGTATTAATCTAGTTTATTCTGCAAATGCTGTGGTCTCCCATAATTGGAGAAGCACACAGAAATGTAATTGATGTATACCTATACATGTAAATGCAATTGTGTATTCTACGTTGGAGATCCTAATAAATAAATAAATAAATAAATAAATAAATTGTTTGTCCTATTTTTTTGTAATGTGGTGTACAATAAAGTATAAAATAAATAAATAATAATAAATAAATAAGCCTACGTCGGTTTATCCGGCTTACTCTGTTCGTTCTCCTAAATAAGATCCAGCTAAGCACAGGTACCTAGCACCTAGATAATACAGATTAAATTTTGCTTAGCTACCTTGAGTTACGAGATTAGTTTTTTTCTATAATTACCTACATAAAACTTTTAGTCTTAGCTCTTAATAAGATTATGTCTCTTGAATTTTTACCAGTAGTTGATTGGTTTATCGTGGAAGGTAGCTCAATTTAAGTAATTGTACCTAATGATCAACGAGTATATTTAAGAGGAAATTTTAAAATGGCGCCACTGACCGAAAAGTAAAATGGTAACCGTTTGTTCTAGTATAACCATGTAAAGAGGAGGAATGAAACGCATCTTACTACAAGAGTTATAAGTATACAAGTATGATATAAAGTAGATGGAGAGGTAAAGAAAGACTAAAGAAGTGATATGAAAGAAAGAGGAGTTAGTGATAGCGTGACGGGTGACAGGACAGAATGGGTTAAAAAACGTATTGCGTTGATCCCAAAATAAAACGGAAGAAGATAATGAATGATAAATGCCCCTTGTTAGTATTTTCGATATTTTTTCTTTCTTATCTTTTTTCTTCTTTATTTCCTATTGTATGTAATATAAATTTTATAATAAACAAATGTCAAGAATGTCTCATAAGGTTGTCTATTTTTAGGTTCCCGGTTTTACCGCCAATCACGTGCTCAACTTTAGCAACGGTTATGCGTCCAGCCTAGCAACGCTAGAGTTGGAGGCAGCCGTGCATTCGCCAGTGCCTACGCTCATGATACGGTAAGATACTAGCCATTACTTCATTAGATAACTGCTGGACAAGAAAGATTTTTCCCTAATAGATTTTGATGAAAAATAGTGTCAAAATCATGCAAGTTTAAAAACTATTTTTTTTTTATCCAAAATAATTTATTTATTTATAAAAACATTATGCACCATATTGTACAAAGGCAGAGTCAATGTTTTAAGCATTTTAGAAAATATTTTAAAATGGTATAAATACGTCTAACAAATAAATAAAATACATACTAAGAAGGTAAAGTTAGCTAGAACGAAAATAGCTGCAAATTTATTGGTATACATATAAAAAATAATCAATCCAATGATAATATAACGAATGCAAAAACAATGAATGAGGTCATGAAATCTGCCGAATTGTTTCTAAAAGAGTTCTTGGCCCTGAAATGTTAACTAATCAAACGCAGAAATACTCTCACACTATGTCTCAATTCACCAAGACCAGAAAAAATCATTTGATGATTTCCCAAAGAAAAGGCTGTTGATGATTATACCGCTGATAGCTTCATTCTGCTTCATATCAAAACCATCATTATTGCAAAAAAACAAACTTACTGCTTTTTAACTTAAATTTTGATGGTTGTTACGGTACAACCTCCAAATATGTTTTTTTTAGTAAGAATATCGGTAAACGGATAAGTGATTAAGCTTTAGCTATAGTAATGTCTCGATAATCGTAAGTAAACCTTTTCAAAATAATCACATATCATTGTCCTTTTTGCAGATGTGAAGCATCGATTTTCGACGTTTGGAGATCGACAAGTCACACGATAGTGTTACGGGAGAGAAGTGCTAATCCAGCCTCTGCTTTAGGCAGAAGTTTGACAGGTGAATAGTACTTTTAGAATCTATTTTCTCAAGTATTTATTTTGTCGGAAAAATGCCAAAACCCTATAACAATGTATGAAAGCAACGAAATCTTCAAACATGTATGAGCTTGGGCTTGCGGACGGTGAGCATTGGGTAGCTCGCCGTCCGGTCGTCTGGTAATCGTCCGGACCAAGCCCAGTCGTCGACGGCGCGCACTCTTCCCGCGCGCCTCAAGGAGTTGTCAGCAACCGTAGGGACCCTGCAGAAGGGTCGAAGCCAATCAGGGCCACGGGTTTGTGTCTGAAAAGGAAGGCTCTGGCCCTGGTATGTATGGCGATGTAGGAACGGGGTAGGTTGTTTAGTCAGTAAGAGTCTGACACTTGTTTTCCGCTCCGCCCAAGAGCGGGACTCGTCATTGGATGATTTTTACCTACCATAAAAAAAAAAAACATGTATGAGCTTAGTGAATTATTCGAGAAATGCGAAATCTCATACAAGAAATAAAGCTTTGACACATTATTTTGCGTCAACGTTGGAATCCAAAATCGGTTAAAGAGAAAATCGGCGGAGTGATGTAACCTACTGAACAAAAGGCTCTTTGAACATTTTATTGGATTCATAGAATTGGTCTTTATGATCTTGAGGATCACAGAAACATTCATATTGCATGTTCTTATAAGTGTAGAGATAAAAAATCAACAATGTTTTTTTTCTGACAGGCGCTGGTGCAACCGAAACCTGTCTGCCAACAATAATGGTGTTGCTTCTTCAATTCTTCCTTCAACTTCTTCTCCAGAGGTACAGTGGGACGTCAATAAGATAGCTATAAGGCGTACATGTCTTAGAATAAACAATTTGTACGTAACATACGATATTTAGAAATGTCAGGGTTTGAAAAAGTTAGATTGGAATGAAAAGTGAAAATGTATACCTAGTTTCATTAAATTATTTATGTGAGATTTAAATTTCATTTACTGAGAGTCTAGAAATATAAGAATGATTTTTTTCTTCATTTTCTTTGACCTCATATGAGGTGAGCACTCCATCTGCTATTAACTCTGTGTTTGAACCGTTTAGCATCAAGGTGATCAAGGCGTAAGATAATTGACGAAATGATTTGAAAAAAATGGGATCAGTTGCTAAAGCATGATGAAGGGGTAAGTTGATTGAAAACTACTCGAAGATTGAATGAGTGCAGGAAGTATGGTTTCTGTAAATTGTGGACACGTCAGAAATTTAAATGCAAGTCACGTCGTGTGATTGGCTGTTTACTCCTTTTTCATTTCAACTACATCGATTGCAATTGAATTATTTGACAGTGTTCTGAGTGTGAGTTGTTTTACGCTAACGCGATCGACGCATTTATGACTTTCGGCTCTACGATTGGCGCACTCTAAGCTCTTTAACCAATCAGAGAGCCGAACGCGCTAAACGCCTCGATAGCGTTAAAGTAAAAACAACTCGCACTCAGCAAACGGATTGCAACGACCCTTAATGGTTTCCAATTTTGTTTTAGCAGTTTTAAATCTCAGTGACGGAATTGAAAGTAAAGATTATGAATAAATGTTCCGATGTTTATAGTTAATGTCTATTTAATTGATAACTAGTTATATTTGAGCGTGCATTATAAAATACAACCGCTTTTTATATTAAAATAGTAATACCCATAAATCCACTTGAGAAAACAATGTTTCGTAAGAATAATGCATGTTTAAATATAACTTAATAATGTTTAGGAAATATACTGTTAACATAGACTGATTATATAGAATAATTTGTGTAAATAATTATAAAATTAATTGTTTGTAAATATTTACAAACTAAATTATTCATAATGTTAATTTTTAATCAAAATAATGTTAATATTTCGTAATTATAAGTGTTAGTCCAAATAATTATTGTACGCGAAGGAAAGAGAATTTATTTAATTGTTTCATTAGTTTAAATAGTAATGAGATTTTAAATAGGTAATAATTTATAGTTTTTAATATTTTATTTTTGTATTATGTCACCAATTAAAAAAAAGTATTCAACCGCATTTTATACATTCCATCTATTATTTATTTTTCAATCAAAAACTTATTTGTAATTAAAATTCGTATCACTTTTAAATTTTTAATGTAGATAACTAAGTTGCTAGAAAAAAATATTTTTTAATGTTAAAGATTGTTAAAAATTTATAAACACATACGATTATATTATTATTATGTTGAAAAATAAAATAAATTGAGAATACCTACATAAATAGCTAAAAGGCTGTGTTTAAAATAAAAAAGACGAGCTAATAAATTAATTTAGTTCATTTTATTTGCTTTAATTTAAAATTGATGGTGCATTAAATAATTGTATATTATAAACAATTTAAGATATTATTAAATGTAAATAATATTGTTAAGTTGATTAAGAATTAAGTTTGAAACAAAAGGGGTTTTGTGCATGATATTATTTGTTGATCTCTAAAACTGTATAATCCCAAAATATTAAAATAATGAAAAATACATAAGACGTACCTCTATCTGTAAGTATTAAACCTTAAAATATAAATATGACAAACTATAGAGTGCATTTTAAATAGAACTTGTTTTTGGAACAAATGGCTCTCTCACCGAAAACATTCATGTTGGTTTTTTGTTTTTTTCAATATTTATTATTCATATTTTTTCAAAACAATGGACACAACTCCAGCATTATTTTTATTACTGTTGAAACCTTTAAAAAAATACTCTCAATAGTTTGTCTATTTGTACTTCATGTTACAAAATACCAATGAACTCAAATGTTGTATACGTTTACCCATCATTTATATATTTTGTCATCTTGCCTACGATTTTTTTTTTATATTGACAATACAAAAAACCCTAACATAAATTTGACATTACAGAATTTTTTAACCCACTGTATTTTCCATTCAAATATAAATATCCACTTTAATCAATAAAATAATTCCTGTAAAAATAACAATTTGGAAAAAAAATACTTTGTAAAAGTAATGCCTCTGTTAACAATCTATTCTATGTTTTACTTTTACCGATTTTAATGACGTCATTATAAAATAATATCTCTTTTTATTATCAAACACACTTCCTTTTTAAAAATAAACATTCCATATTATTATTATTTTAAGTCTAAAAACATTTCCTACATTCTTACCCACAATGTATTCATCTAAATGTGCATTACATTGGACATACATAATTCTAGCCGATAATGTATTGATAAAATAAACGGGAAATAAAAAAATAAAGAAGGTATTAATTGTACACTGGATTTTTATTTAATGAAACCATTTAACTGTCACATTAGTTGCAACTATTAGCAAATCTATGATTTGATATTAATGAGTCGTCGACGGCGCGCATTGTTCCCGCGTGCCTCAAGGAGTTATCAGCAAACCTTAGGGATCCTGCAGAAGGGTCAAAGCCAACTGGGGCCTAAGGATTTGCATCTGAAAGGAAGGCTCTGGCCCTATATATGGCAACGTAGGAATGGGGTAGCTTGTTTAGTCAGTAAGAGTCTGACACTGTTTTCCGCTCCACCGAAGAGCGGAATTCGTCATTAGATGTTTTTTACCTACCATAAAAAAGCATACTATATCGAAAATCATCTTCTCTCAAGCTACGTATATTTTTCCTGATTTGCTACGAGTGTTTTTCCAGTCTAACCGGATAAGACTGAATACCTGTGTTATTTGAAATGCTATCAGATTGACACATTTTTTTTATGGTGGGAAAAATCATCTAGTGACGATTCCCGCCCTTGGGCGGAGTGAAAAACAGTATGACACTTTTTTTCACTCCGCCCAAGGGCGGGAACTACTACTGACTAAACAACTTACCCCGTCCTTCCCTGCCTTAATCCCAGAACCCACGCTTTCGCATCAACCCTTGACCCCAGGATACTTCGACCCTGTACGGCCCCTTCAGTTTGCTGACAACTCCTTGAGGCGCACGGGAACAGTGCACGCTGTCGACGACTAGAGCTCGGTCAGGACTGTTACCAGACGACCGGACGGTGGGCTACCTAATGCTTACCGTCCGCAGGCCCACGCCTACGGTGGCCGGAAATTGGTAATAAAATCAGAACAAGTTTATGCTCTCTCTCTTTAAATAAATGGTAATTACAGAATACACGCCGTTATGGTTACGTTAATTTGAATAATGCCGACAATTACAAAGGCCTATAGAGTGTGGTCTTAGGGTACTTGGAACTGCTCTCTAGCTGATAGAAATGAGGTAACGCAACAAGATGTCTCAGGACCTTCCTTTCAACTTCACGATGTGGTAGTGTATACCGAACTCTTGAGCAAGCGAATGCCGGTGATCACATACCTATTGTCTCTCTATTGTGTATCTTATTATGATATTCAAAAGGTTAAAAGTTACAGCTCTATGTAATGTTACACCTAGATTCTTCCGGTCCTCGTTATATTCCACGTCAGTTTCCTGCCACGTTATGTTAAGTTTCCAAGTAACTCTATAGGAAGCACAAAATTGAGTATTGAATGGCATTGGACGAAGAGCTTTATTGGTATAGTACCGAATAACTCAAGTGTTTGTGTCTATGTGTTTTCACACTTCGTGGTAGTAAAACAATGAAGCACACAAAAAGCATTCAGTTTACAGCGTAGTAAGCATTGTGGTAGCAAAGTGATTAAGGCCCTTATTTACGAGTTGTAGGCCGCGGGTTCTAACCCAACTTGGTGCATTACTTTGTGTAATTTATTTCATCACCACCGCTCTCAAAACGGTGAAGGAAAACATCATGAGGAAACCGGCATGTCTTAGAACCAAACATTTGAAGACATGTGACATTCATGACTCGCATTGAACCCACGTGGTTAGATAACATCCCATTTCCTCTCTTAGAGAAGTGACCTGAGTCCCAGCAGTGAGAACATTATAAGTCTGATGCAAGCCGGTCATCAGTGTAGATGTTAAACAATGTGGGTGCCAATAGACTACCCTGAGGGAGCCCGTTTTTAAGTCAGTGCCTTTTCCCTTATCTGAATGTATACCTACCTGAAAGTGGCAATTGTGCAGTAGTTTATTGATAGTGCTAACAAACTCATTGTTAACTAACTGATGGATAATTAGTGTACCGAATTTTGCAAGTAACATTTAAATATTAATGGTATCGTAAGTTACTGACATGCCAACAAAAACGACACCAATGATTTTTTAGTCTCGCCAACTTCTATGTACTGAGTTAATGGGAAGACATGGCTGAAATAAGACGCATCAAGTCTAAAGCCTGCTTGGAGACAAACTTTGGCACCGCTGCTTCAGTAAGACGTAAGTATTTTTAAACAACTGTAACTATGGCGTAATCAACCAATAAAAAAAGCCTAAGTTTGTTTCTGTGTTTCTTCTCAGGATAGTCAGCTATTAAACACCGCACTCATCTAGTTTAAACTAACGTAAAGAAAAAAAACTGACGTTGAAAAGTGTTATTATAAAAACTATTTACAAAATGAATATCATTTACCATTAATTTTATTACCTTAATATTGACTGCTTGTTTTGGGGGTAGTTAAAGCTATTTCTCAAAATTGGCAATATTATAATCGTACTCAGTCTTCAGCGTTCGGGAGTTTTCGAGGTGTTGTTCAAACATGTATTGAAGAAGTTGACAAGTAAAAATCTTAGATATGTACTAAGTATACTTTTTGAGAACTTCACGGACTTAAGACCCAAACCAAGTTTATGTGAAGTGCGTAATACTGTACAATTTTATCAACAAATGTTAGGGGATACAACAACCGTAAACATTATTTTCTCAGGCTACCATAATATATGCATATGACTTCATAATGGTTAGATGCAAATAATCAACCGAGGACGTCTTTCGGCTTAAATTACTATGTTGAAAGAGACTCAAAACAAACGATGGCCAAATGGATCCAAGTTTTTTTAATTTCTCTTTGGACAATGATCGCAGATTTATCGATAACCTATGTAATGGAATCGTACCAGTTTTATTCTTTTGAGTTTTAATAGTGCAAAATCTATACATATAATAAAACAGTAACGAAAGAAAAACTGTACATTGAGAATTTTCTGGAAAAATTAAGTGACTTTTGTTAGAAAAACGTAACTGATGACAAAAAGTGACTTTTTAGAATTTTTGTCTGTTTGTCTGTTTGTCTGTGCCTATGGTACGGGTTGGCGCCAAAACTACTGGATAGATTGAATTGAAATTCAGCAAAAATGTTCCTTGTAAACCAAGGAAGGCTTTAGGCTACATATTATCACGCCTTAAGTTATGGGAGGTAAGCAATATTGAATTTAAACAGTGCAATGGATGCAAGGGTGTAATTTTTTTTTCCGTGGGCCGATTGACTCAAAACTTAACACAAACATTACCCTAAAGTGATTATCAAGGATGGCATATTTATTTTTTCAGTAGTACCCCCAGTGCAAGATTTAGGGGATGTTAAAGTTTGTATGGGAGAATCTTATTCCTTGAGTTAATTAACTTGAAACTTGGCACGTAAACTTACTTAGGTAAATAATAAAAATTCCTATAATTAGTTTTTCAAAACTACGTAATTTGGGCAAAGAAACATAGTTAAATGAATATTATTAGTATAAAGACAATTTTAAAACAGCGGCATCTATGAGATTACACCAAAATCAAATCAAGTAACATGTTAACACTTTTTGGAAACTATTAATTTAAATTTGAGCATGTTTGCAAAGTTAGCAGTTAGTTATTCTTAAAATTCATAGATGGTAATGTTACTTATTTATTATTAAGGAAATATCTTAGGTAGTGGTTGGTTCGTTTTACTAAAAAATGTGGGTTAATATTTAATATTTTTTTTTTTTAAATAATATCATCATCATCATCATCAGCCTTTTAATGTTCCCACTGCAGGGACACAGGCCTCCTCTCTCTAGGAGAGGGAATGGGCCATAATCCACCACGCTGACATCCACCTTAAATAATATATAATAATATAATTTAAAAAAATAGTTCATCTCTAAATAGCGTTCTCCATGTTTATATGAAATATGTTATTCTTGTTCCAACGGTCTAACGGACTTATTTTGTAACGCAACCAATCTCAAATAACGTATCAATGTTATTTATATACGTACAACGCCATCTACTGACCCAAATTAGTACAAACGAAAACATAACATAATATATTTCTTACCTTTCGACTACCGTAATTACAGACACAATTAAAATACAACAGTTGTGAGGAAATTTGTGTCCTCTTGGGACTTAAGTGTTTTACGAATAATCTATTCATATAAATATAATAAAATCGTAGGAAAGTGAAAACTGTTTATTAATTTTTTTTAAAAAGATTACTTAGGAAGTGATCTACAATCGATATCGAAGCCAAAAGCATAGTTTTTATTAGAATTTTTGTCTGTCTGTCTGTATGTATGTTTGAGCTAAACTCAAAAACTTACTTGGATATATATATATATAAACATACTGCATGGATTATCTTCAAATTTTGCATGAATAAAGGACGGGCCGGGAAAGTTGTGAATACTTTTTTTTCTTACGCATTCTGTGACAGTGTTTAATCTAACAACGCATATTTAAATGATGTTTTTCAGTAAGCTATGCTATTATCTGGATTTACACTATAAAAACTACGTCATTTAAGTAACTTGGACAGAGGAACATAGTTCAATGATTATTAGTAGTAAAAAGACAGTTTTAAAACAGCGCCATCTATGAGAGATAAAAATCAATCAAATCAGCTTCCTAAAAGTTGTATTGTATAGTTCGTTTTGAAAAATTGAAGTTCCAAACAACCCTGAAAATCTTAAGTGGAGTTGAGGAAGACTATTAAAAAAAATGCGGTGCTAAGTATTACAAAAAAGTTATGTTTATTGAAATATCGCCATCATCTGTCTGAAGATTTTCTGCGAGCTTTGAGGCGTGCTACTGGAGACGAAATCGATGTAACTGATGAACGTGTGCTGAACACCTGTCACAGTTCACTTCAAGATGTGGACATTTCTATCGGCGGCAATCCACTGATCGAATATGAATTACCAGTTCCCCAATCATCACCGCATCAAGACTTTGGCTGAGACAAATTACGATTCGGGCGAAATGACCACCATACGAAATGACCATGTCGCTTTGTTGTCTTCAGAGCAAAAACAAATTTATGACACCATCCCTGAAAGCGTTGTGCAAAACCAGGGTAATATGTTTTTCTTGGGTTGCCCCTGATGGAACAGAAAAAACATGGCATACTTGAAGAGGCAAGGCAATATTGCTATTGAACAGCAATGTCGTCGGGAATCGCTGCCACACTGCTTCCGGGTGGCAAGGCAGAACATGCCATGTTCAAATTCCCATCGATTTAGAGAGCGCCAAAACGCCTGTTTGTGGTGTGTCACGTTACAGCGATAAGGGACACGTGCTTAAGGATTGCTCTCTGATTGTATGGAATGAGCGTACGGTGGCCAATAGGAACGCAGTTGAGTCCGAGGACAGAACCCTCAGCAGGACATCCGCGGGAACGAACATTTTGATGGGTGGTGTCACAGTTTGTTCAGTGGCGGTTTCGGGCAAACGCTTCCCGTCATGACTCGGGGATCAAAGTCTTACGAGGTGAATGCTACGTTGAAACAATCTTCATTGTAGTCACGAGTTTGTGCGCTGCGCTTGACCATTAATATGTGAGCTCGGCTAGGCAGCAATACACGTGCTCAAGAATTCTCTGATGACCTTCTAACTCTTGGAGAAGGCACTTTATCTTTTTTATGAAGGGGAAAATAAATGAATGACGAATCCCGCCTTTGGGTGGAGCGGGAGACAGTGTTAGAATTCTATTGACTAAACAACCCACCGTTCCTACTTGCCTTAGTTCCAGGGCCCTGGTGTTCCGCTTTAACATCTACCCTTGGCCCCAGAAGGCTTCGACCTTGCGGGGCTCCTACAGTTGCTGACGACTGCTTGAGGTGCAGGGAACAGCGCGCTGCGCGCCGTCGACGACTTGGGTTCAAGTCAAAGCCCACTACGAGAAAGGTGGACAAGAGGTACTTCCAGAGTCTCTCAATAGAGTGTTATCCAACTTAGAAGAATTCATTCACTGTGCACGGGGACATCAGTCGTTTATCAAACCAGCAGAATTCTTGGGTGTGTGAGCGGGCCATTTTGACGTCCAAAAATGACCAGTTTGCAGCAATTAACGAATGGAAATTGAGGGGAAGGTAGTGGTCTATACCTCGATAAACACTGTCGTCGAGCAAGATTACGCCACACATTATCCCGCGCATACCATCAAGCTGAAAGTCGGAGTCCCGATTATGCATCTTTGGAACCTATATCCTAAGAAAAGTAAAGAGACCTGTCAAAAATTCTTACGGGTTGTGGCGTCGGCGAGGCAGTATTTGTACCTCATAATTTCCCGTTCCAGTCCAAGCGCGTACAGTTCTCCGTGAGTGTTTGCTTCGCGATGACCATCAATAAGTCGCAGGGGCAGACACTGAGTGCAGCGGGTGTCAGCTTCAGGGCGAGTTGTCTCTTACGCGGGCAACTGTACGTCACTTGCTCCCGCGTCATCAGTCTTGACTCTCTTTACATTTTGGCTCCTGGCAGCGTAAATACCATCGTAGTATGGTGGCGGAGTGGTAAAGGCTCCGACTCAGTGGTGGCGGAGTGGTAAAGGATACGACTTACAAATTGTAGGTCGGGGTTCAAACCCAGCCTGGCGAATTACTTTGTGTAATTTATTTCATAACCAAAAATTCGAAGACATGTGTCATCCACCAATCCGCACTGGGCCCGCGTGGTGGATCATGGCCCATTCCCTCTCCTAGAAAGGACGTCTGTGTCCCGGCAGCGGGAACTTTATAAGGCTGATGCATTGCTATTTTAAAAGTTGTTTTCTTATAATGCTATAGCGACAAAGCCACCTTAGGTATGTTTGGTGCTGTAGAGCCTTCACGCAGACAACGTCGCGGGCAACAGCTAGTAGTGTTAATAAAATACTTTTACTGTCTAAACAACCAAACCTCTTTCCTTCTTGCCTTATTTCTAAGGCCCTGGTGTTTTGCTTTTGCATCAACTTACGGCCCGAGGAGGTTTGAACCTTAGTTTAAAAAGGTAGGTACTAGAAAAGACAGCACTATTAAAATGCACAAAGTTGAATTAAAGCTGACTCATCATCTCTAACCTTTTGTGACACTATCTGTAAGATAGTTAGTTAGTTTAGAGGCTAAATCGGTATGGATAAATCGTCCCGAACCGGCCTCTTAATGATTATAAAAACCAATACCAAAACCAGAACTTCCTGTAGTTCCACAAATAAATCAACTACAGTATCGCCAGTCGAGTTCGTTACCAAACCTTCGTCATTCTCGAAAATAAAATTTAAAAGAGAGACTCACGTTCTAAATTCGTGAAAACCGCCCGATTTTTTCTGAAGGAACAAAACCCTGGTACAAATCACGGGCGGTAGGTGCCTACCTTTTGAATAATTCATATTTTTCACCACAACAATAATAGCACAGGTGAACATTATTTTTCTTTTTTGTATTGCCCGTGCGTCAGTGAATAGGTGCCTGCGAGGGAGTGATAATAACTCACCGATTGTTTACTACTAACAGGGCGGTAGAATGGGGCGGTATTTTTTTTAAATGATGAATCGCCAGATATTGGAGGCATTTTGAGGATACAATACTGTTTTGTGACGGGTATGTTAATTTGTTGCAATTTTTTTTGATAAAAGGTTTTTTTTGTGATTTTTTGTAAGCATTTTTCACTTTTATAAGGTTTTTTTCTCTTTATTGTGTCAGCTGCAATCCACTATGGGATATTTTTCTCAGGTTTTGCGAATTTGATGATTTTTTTTTCCTGTAGTCGAAGATTTATTGCCTGACAATTTTGGATTTATTCTGTTTTGGTAACTGAATTGAGTAATTTGAACTAAAAACCTGTCAAACCCTATTTTAGTGTTATTACATTTTTTTTTTTAATTATGGATAGGCTCGCGCATGACCACTATCTCACCTAATGGTAAGCGACAATGTGGTCGATTTCGGAGTACACTTACCCAGAAATAACTTATTCACTTTGAATATAAATAATACTTATTTAGTTTGTTATCAGGAAACAGATTTTAATACCGCATTCAGATTTTGATACCGCATTCAGATTTTGATACCGCATTCAGATTTTAATACCGCATTCAGATTTTCTTAACTGTACAGTACGGTCGTCAGACCCTGGTGTGTCTGAAGTTAGGATCTGCGAATTTAAACGCTTGTGCACTCGTAAAATCTTTCGTTAAAACAAATAAATGCAATTTGTACTTGTTATTGCTGTTAAAAACTATTATTGACACTAATTTTTAACTAACTTCAGATTCGTCAAAAGCCGACGGCCATCCTATACGCACCAATACATATGCTACTAACATTTTATTCAGGAATCGGGAGCTTGTAGAATTTATTTTTCTCTTACAAAATGCCATTTAACGCAACACATTCTCCCAGCTTATATAAGCCTCACAAACTCCACGATTCGCCAAAAAACCAGTCCAAAACGAAAACATTACATCCCATATCGTCCGTAAACTTCACTCAGATCCCGAATAGTTGTGTGGGAAAAAGGAAACATTTTTATAACACGTCTATCTCTACAGCCGTCACTTGGTAGCCCATCCGAATGCAATTCATACAAAAAGCCTCGTATATCGTTAAAAATACGACGAATTCCCAGCTTTGTTTCAAGTTGCCACCCGCTGTAACAAGCGTTGGGTGAAACCGAGATATTTTAAGAATCGAATAAATCCCTAACTGAATTTTGGTCGAGTGGACTCGCTATCGTAATGATACGGTCTCGATTTTTTTTTAAATAACCACGAATTCGTGGTTATTTAATGTGAATAGGCTTTTAATTAACTAGTGTGCCTCACCATCAACGATTGCATCACTGATTACCATCAGGTTCTATTGCAGTCAAGCACTAGTTTATATAGATTAAAAAAAAACACACACTGATTATCTTTCAATTAATTAGTTCTGTCATATCATTTGAATTTCGAATATTTATTTATTGACACCACGCTCGTGAATAACAATGTACGAAGAAGGACATAATGGCTTAGGCATTTTCTACTGGTCGACCTAATGGCATTATGGTCTTGTCATCTTAATCCGCGTTCGAATTATGAATAAAAATGGTAAGTGGTTTTATTTATAGTCATTGGCTTACACTGAAAATAAAAGCAAATTGAAGTTGAATAAAATTCGATTTCTTTGTATTCAGTTTTTTTTTTTAACTTTACGTATTGTTGAATCCAATTTTTGAAATCGGATGTTGCTTTTATTCAGCCGTATCGATTATTCAATAAAGACCGAATGACTTTGTTTAATGCCTTTCTTTTTGGATTTAAAAATAATCAAATAACTTTTCTAACTCTGAGTGAAGTGACATAGAGTGACAGACTCTTACTGACTAGAACCCTACCGTATTTATTAAGTTTTGCATTTCACTGAAAAAATAGGAATGTTAGCTTGATGACCCGGTAGGGTAGATGGCGACGTTAACATAGGGTTAAAAAAGATAACACATGTATGGGAAGTAAGAATGTTGAGATGGATATGTGTAGTGACGAGAATGGATAATGTGAGAAATGAGTACCTATATTAAAGTAATTGGTCGACCCCAAGTAACATGAGACAAAAATAAGTTTTTTTTTAATTTGTTTATAAACTAATGCTTGACTGCAATTTTTACCTGATGCAGTGATGCAATCGTCGATGATGAGGCGCACTAGTTTATTAAGAAAATAAAAGAAGTAGTTGATGATAATGTAACAGTAATGATGATGATGCTGACTTACTTTGCAACTGTTCTAATTCACATTACTACAATTGGTGTCTGGTTTTCGATTATCCAGAAAATAATCGAGAACTATGAACGAATCGATTCAAAATACTCCTTTGCATTCCACTACTTGTGACATAGACATTAATGATGATGATAGTGACATTTTTTCCAACTCTTTTCTTTTACCTTGCTACAATCGGTCTCTGGTTTTCAGTAATCCAGAAACTTAATCGAGTACTTTGAACGAATCGATTCGAAATCCTTAGCGTTCCACTACTTGTGACATAAACATTCCCGATGATGATAGTGACTTACTTTACAACCCTTTTTTTGTTTCTTACTACAATCGGATCTGGTTTTCGATAATCGAGAAACATAATCGAGAACTTTGAACGAATCGATTCGAAATCCTTTGCATTCCACTACTTGTGACATAGTGCTTCGTAACGCACAGAGATAGCAGTTTCGGTATAGTGCGCCTCAAATTTATGGCTGTTTGCTCCCTCCGTCAAGTGGAAACGTTCTCCATTTAACAATTTTGATCTGTGATACCAAGTTTCGTGATTACGCTATGGATTGCGATGTTCCAGCTTGTTGATTGAATCGATTTAGCTCATATTAGAGTTTCTTTTGTTTAATTGATTTCAGTTTTCTTTATTCAAGTTAAGAATATAATGCACGGCATAGAAGTTAAAACTAAATGGCTATCTATTGTTATCTCAGACATGCACATATCTGAAAATAAATGTACCTGCAAGTGAGACGTTGCGACGCACTGAGTAAGTACATCGGTGTATGCACTCGTAATGTTTCGTTTCCCTGTTTTCAATGTCATTCAGTCACCACATTGTAACTTACAAAATCACGATTTACGAAAATCACTACTTTTCGTTCATGATCGTAACTAGCTATTCCGATTATAAGTCTCGTAGCCAGTTATTGTAACTAGTGACGTGATTTAACGCCCATACCTAATTACCAGTCAATAGACTTGCGGATTTTTTTTTCGACGCTGTATCAAGTTAGAGTTATGTAAATCATAGTTTTCCCATTATTTATTTTAAGATCACTACCAAACTTTTATTTCTTGGTTTTAGTGTGCTTTTATATAATGTTAATGTCTTATATATAGAAGCGCATTAATTTCACGGGCACATTAGAGAGAACTTTCGATGAAAAGGGTTTTATTAAATTCAGCACATACCTACGTGTTGAGTTTTTATCGTTCGGTCCGTAATGAAGTTGTAATCTGTTGTAATTATAAATATGTAAATATTATGTTGCAGTTGTAAATGTTTCAAATAAACATGTTATGAAATGATATTTCATTAATTCAAATTTGCTGCGCTTTGCGCGTTTGTTGTCAACAAAAGTTGAATGGGGTGACGCGTAATTTAATGGCGGAAGATGTTCAGACGTTTTTTTGCATATTATTGTTATAAAAACTTGTAGACAGTGAAAACAAAGGTATATAATTTTGAGGAGGCGATATTAGGTGACCTTTAAATGTCGTTTCTTTGTATTTTCAGGTGAGATAAAAGTGTAATTGTCGTAGTTAAAATCGTTTAACTACGACAATAAAATTACACTTTTATAATAACTATTACCACAATTATTAGCGAATAATTGTGGTAATATTATAAAGGCGTGTTAAATAAAACAAAACTTTGTATTTTCAGAGAAACGAGAAGATTTCAAAGTAAATTTGTGGTTTAATTTATCTTATAAATATACGCTAATACATAAATATAGGTTGGTACTATAATTACCTGATAACTCGTTTAGGAATTACGTGTGGATTTAGTTTAATATGTTTATATTTTATTGCAATATGACACTTTATTTATGCATTTTACTGTATCCTGAAACATTAATCAAAGACCACAGTATGTTGGTACACTAAATACATACATAATAATGTAAACTAACATATATTTAATGTATTCGTGACCATTAAAAGCTCTGCTGTTATTGTATTATTAATAGATTCAGTCCCAACAGCTGTGAACGCAAATGAAGATATATTTGCTGATTATTGCAAACTCTGCCATAGTAATACAAACTAATAAACAGACGTTTTGTTGGAATGAGTGAATATTTTGCTTATTAGTACATGTGTTGGTGACAGGAGCAACATTCTTTTAAAGTTGACTATGTTGACTAAAATTAATTAATAGCATCTAGTCAACTTATATTTATTTATTTTTACAATATGATCAAATAATAAAGTAATATTAAATCTACTTATAAATCTACACATAAAATGTAAAAAAACCCTTATGAACTTAACTAAAAATACCTAATCTAATAATAAGGCGTCAAAAAACACTTCCCTATTGCTGTTGACTTGTAAAGTGCCCAAAAGGCTGGCAGCATTGCCACGCTGTATAGCATATAAATTAAACTTAGTATTGTAGTATATCAGCCTTTTAATGTTGTCAATCTAGTGCAGTAGTTCCCAAACTTATTTTTCTCGTGGACCACTTTTAAAATTTTACTGGTTCCGGTGGACCCCCTGCTGCTACATTTCTACCACATTCTTAAAGTCGCCAAAAAATAAAAATTGTGTCGCTTCTGAGTTCTGTCCCTATGCAGTGTGTATCTGTGAACATTTACATTCCTTCAACTTCGTGTTCTACCAACCATTTTGAACAACATTAGTTCTATGGCTTTTCAAAATTCGCATAAAAAAATTTCAACTTTCATACAAAGTCAGTACTCTTTACAATCAAAAGCAGATAAATTTTCGTGGACCCCCATTAACGTCTTATGGACCCCCATTTTTTACTCACGCCTACGTAGACCCCCAGCATGTCTCCCGTGGACCCCTGGGGGTCCACCTGGACCACTTTGGGAATCACTGGTCTAGTGGGACTCGGGCCTTCTCTCTAGAGGGAAGAGGCCGTAATCCGTAGAGAAGGGCCTAGTTCGGGTATATCACACTCATGTCTTCAAATTTTGGTTCTAATGCCAGTTTTCTCACGATGATTTCCTTCACCATTTTAAGAGCTGTGGTGATGATATAGATTAGACAAAGTAATGTGCCTAGCTTTTTTTATTCCTTATGTCTACCTAGCTGGGTTTGAACTCCTAAGTCGGGGCCATTATCACTCAGTGGCTGTCCGACTTACGAGAAAATATTTTTTTGTGTGTGATTGATGTGTGTAGGTTTTTTTTTATGGTTGATAAAAATCGTCCAATGACGAATCCCGCTTTTGAGTGGAGCGGGAAACTGTATCAGACTCTTATTGACTAATCAACTTACTCCGTTCCTCCCTTGCCTTATTCTCAGAGCCCCGGTGTAACGCTTTCACACCAACCCTCGGCTCCAGGAGGCTTCAACCCTGTGAGGACCCCTACAGTTTGCTGACAACTCCTTGAGGCGCGCGGGAACAGTGCGCACCGTCGACGACTTGGCTCGGTCTGGACTGTTACCAGACAACCGAAAAGCGAGCTACCCATTGCTCACCGTCCGCAAGCCCGCGCCTACGGCGGCCGGATATCGGCGGGAGCGTGGCGGCTACGGCTACGGCAAGGGCGCTGTTGCCTTTGCCTTATGCGGTCGGCCCCCTCCTTCACTAGCATACATTGAGAACCATGAGGCAAAATGCTCAGTCCGGACCGTACTTTAAAGGTTTCAACAACGTAAGAATATATAGTCGTCGTATATCGGGTTGTCCGATGGTAGAAATGAGATGGCAGAATCAAATCACACAATTACTGCACACACTCTCCAAAACGCAGATTATAAAGCTAATTATTTGCTATTATACATAAATATTGGTTGCCAAGATTAGCCTCTAAGTTATTATTAGTAAAGCAGGAAGTGTTACCAACCAGAATTTAATTTACAGCCAAATTGAAATTATGGTTGCGATGTTTATTACCGCAATTTGAAACATCAGTTTACTGAACAAATAGTGGAACTAAATATTTGGCGTTCACTGAGTTTAGATTCAAACTGTGTGTGGGCCAAATTATTAGCTGATTGCGAGTTAATAGAGGTCTCAATCTGAAAATATCTTTTACAAAATATAATTTAGGCAGACTGAGTAGTGAGAGCAGTGGTATGGGCCTCGGTTTCAAAACTAGCCAGGCGCATTACTTGTTTAATTTATAAATGTACTACACTTCACATCACCACTGCTCTCAAAACAGGTGAAAAAACATCGTGAGGAAACCGGCATGTCCTAGAACCAAACGAAATAAATTACACAAGTAATGCGTCTGGCTGGATTTAAAGTATGGCTTATGTCTTAGAAGGCTCGCGTTAGGCGCTCTTCTTCAAGGGCTTGATTCAGAGAGCGGTACTCCTGGGCACGGCTCGTATTGTTAGGAGGTTCCTTTCTCAGGAGCCCTGACCGCCTTCGACTTTGTTCCCGATACCGGTGGGGTACTATTTTTATAATTTTAAATGTTTTCCTTTTTATTAATTTTCTTATGAAATATTTAAAAATGTAATAATAAGATTGAATAGTGAATTAAGCAATAAAAATGGTAATATTAATCGCTTCCTCTTTTCACTTGCACCGCACCACACCTAGTCACTAACTCGTGAACTACAATTTTGCCGCTAAAGCTATCAAGAACTTTAACTATGTATCCATGGAGCATAACGTAAGCTATTAGTAATTTATCGAAATAATACACAAATTGAACCTTGTGGTGTGCCCAGACGCTGGGTGCAGGACTTAAGGCTACAATGTTCTGGCTTTGTTAGCAGATAACATACTGTTACTGCCGCTGCCGCTTATTGCATATCATAACATCATGGCTGCATTCTCTGAAGCCCATCGTCTGATATAGACCTAACTTCGGTCGAAGCCCGAAGGAAATTAAACTCAAAGTTAACAAAAATGTACTGTAAATGCGTGATATGAATTCATATTGTAGTGTTTTTGTTTTCTTACTACGTACTTAGGAATTTGAGATAAATAAAACCCAATGTTTCGTTCAAAAAGTGTAGGATATATTATTAGTAATGACGGTTGAAGTAAGTTGCAATAGTCGAGGAACAATATGAGTAACCAACCAGAAACGAGGTCGCGTGATATTTCTGGTATTTTAAAGGTCACAGCTCATTAGAGCCACCCGGCACCCACTCCGCACCGCCTCGCCTCGTGCGGTTAGTATTCTTTATATGAATTTGTATGGGTATGCGCTCACTACATCAACTCCGCAGCGTCACCAGATCGCCTCAATCGTAAGCCATCCACGCGCGGACGGCGGGTGGACCACTAGGTGACAACTCGTTGCTCGCATGCTTGCCTTGCGTTGACTGCGCATTGCCAACACGCGGGTCCCGAGTGGACCGCGCGCTACCCGCGAATGATTCACGCGAGGACGATACGTTGGCGTCTGGCGATGGGCCGCTCCCCACCATCCCGTGTAGACCTAGTGCCAATTGTTAACAGACTACTCGGAAATTCGTGGACCAAGTGTCGTCCACTCATTGACCACGCCGGGTCCACTGGTTGACGACGCGAGGTCCACTGGTTGACCGCGCGACGTTTATTGGTGATAACGCGGTGTTCACCCGTCGACCACCTGTCGACAACGAGTGGACGCCGGGCGACGAGGCGGTGCGGGGTGGGTGCCGGGTGGCTCTAATGAGCTGTGACCTTAATGGTCAAAGATGGCGACGGCTCAATATGTATTTAACCTTAGATAAATTAAAACTTGCACCAAAACACTTTATAAGGGTACTAATAATCTGCCATTTTTTTTTATTGGGAAATTGATATTCACTCGCACCTAGCAGCAGCCAGCGGCATTGTCTGCATGTTAGTAGAAAATTGTCCCAAGATAAATAAAGGTATCCTATGGGTTATTACAGGACTTGGCTTACATATGTACCAAGTTTCATTGAATCCCTTTCAGTCGTTCGAGCATGAAGAAGTAAGAAACATATATACACTTATACAATTTTGCCTTTATAATATTAATGTGATATCTACATATATGTAGTATGAAGACTGCTGATCATCTGAAAAAATTCTTGAAATCGCAAACCATGTACAAGACTGTGATTAACAGTAGATTTTTTTACGACAGAAATATGGTTAACAATATTGAAGTAAAATATGTAAAAATATAATTTAACTTTTTTATTATACTCGCAAACAGGCAAACACGAGCCAATCTATCTCACGTTGATGACCATAGGGTGACGACCGTAGGGTAGGAAGGAAGGTCTCTTTTGGGCACTATACCTGATTGTGACGTATTCGCGGATGTATGAAAGAACATCATGTCTGTCTGTCTAGAGTTTTGTGAAAAGAGTGTATGACTGCCCTGTAGTTGTATTATTTTGTGTAATATATAACAAAACAAAAAAAAAATACCTAATCTAACTGGCATTTGATCGTGTTATGTTGAAGTAAATAAAAATAAACAAATACACCTATAAATGTCCAAAGTTAACTACGACAGCTCTTCAACTTGTCAATACATAAATAAAAAAAAAACAACTGACTATCTCGTAAAACTATAATACCTATTTACTATGTTGACTTTATATGAAAACTTTTTACACAATTGATAGCATATTTGGCAAAGGACAGGCCATAGAACAAGGAAACACCTCTGTGGCGGCTATTAAACTAAGGAAAGAAAAAAAAGTTTCGGCTGTGCGATGAGAAAGTGACATTTTTAAACTGTAGCACTAAAAATGAGTTTTTGGAGATTGCACTTTTAAGGCGATGAAATCGGGGAAACTTGTTTTTATGTAGAATTTTCTTAAGGATATATCATACTTGATACTTAGTACCTCCTCTGCCTCAATTTATATTTCTCATTGCTGAGGGTCGTGAAGTTCTTTTTCATTGATAGTGTCTGTCCATCCGTGATGATTCTTGGCATCATGAACTGAATATAATTTAGGGTCCAGTGTGAAACGCACCTAATCTGCTATCTCTCGTCATTCGTTATCTCTGATCATTATTAGTTGAAAAACTTAAACTCCCCCTAAATCGTCTGTTTTTGAAAGTAGTTTTTAAAAACTGATATGTATGTTTTTATATTCTTGATCTAACACAGTATATTTTTCATCTTGGTGTAAGATAAAGTACAAATAAATAAATAATGGCATCTCTAGTTGCTTCAGTGTTCTGTGTCACGGGCAATATGTGCCGATACATTTATTGTTCTTCAGACCTATTTCGTAGATTAATGCCGAAACTATCAAGACTGTATGGCAGTTTAGTTACCTTATGTGAGGTAAACAATATATATTGGGTTACGTATAATGAGTTGGCCTTGTCTGGGACGCAAGGGTCTTCGAATAAGATTTATCTGATCTTAGCAACCTACCAGGACGGATTGAGTTTTTTATGATAGGTAAATATCCTCCAATGACGTATCCTGCCCTTGGGTGGATCGGGAAACAATGTCTTACTGACTAAACAACCTACCCCGCTCCTTCCTTGCCGTAGTCCCAGAGCCCTGGTGTTACGCTTTCGAATCAACCCTTGGTCCCAAGAGGCTTCGACCCTGTAGGGCCCCTACAGTTTGTTGACTTCTTGACGCGCGCGGGAACAGTACGCGCCGTCGACGACTTAGGTTCGGTGCGGACCGTTAACAGACGACCGGACGGCTACCCATTCCTCTCCGTCCGCAAGCCTGCACCTACGGTGGCTGGATATCGGCGGAATCCCAGAGGCGACGGCTATGGCGAGGGCGCCGTAAGGACGGATTGACTGCTGAACTAATTCAAATGAAATTTTTGGCAAGAATTCTGAAGAACAAAAGTGCTATGAGTAGCATAGCATAATTAGCCATTTAGTCTTCCTACTGCTGGAACTCTGGTTTTTTCTCGGAACCACCACGTGGGCCCAGCGTAAGTGAATGTCACCTGTCTTTAAATTTTTGGATTTAAAACAAGCTAGTTTCCTCACGATGGTTTTCTTCACCGTTTTGATAGCAGTGGTGATGAAGTAAATAACACAAAATAATGCGCCTGGCTGAGTTTAAACCCGTGACCTACAACTCGTAAGTCGGGGCCGTTACCACTTGACGACTACTTCTTTTCTTGGCTACCAATTTTAATAATTTATTTATGGTACTTATGAGATATCGAAGCTGCACCAATATTCATTCAGACGGCTTCAATTCCAAACGAATTCTATTTGATAAAAGTTGGTAAAGTCCGCATAGGTCAGGGATGGCAAACCTAAGGTAAATAATAGAACATTCTGGGGAGCGTAATTTAAAACTAATCCAAGAAAGATTGTTTTATCCACAACTATCATACAATGTCTCGTACCTATCCTACAAGCTAAGTAGAGCTTGTGTTATGGGTACTAGAGAACTGATAAACATACTTATTTATTTCTAAATACATACATATTATAGATATATTACACCCAGACACAGAATAAATGATCGTACTCATCACACAAACATTTTTCCTGGGTGGAAATCGAACCCACTATCTCCAGCATAGCAGTCAGGGTCACTAACTACAAGACTGACAGGCCAGTCAAGATAATATCATCAGCATCATCTGAGCTTAAGACGTTCACTATTGTTGTCACAATTACCAATCCTGTGCTATATCATTGGTCTACTTTGTGGGCCTTTTAACACTGTGCCTTTTGATACGAGGTCGCCCTTCTTAACTGGAAAGGCAAGAAAAAATACCACTTCATCATAGAGTGGAAGAAGTAATTAAATTATTCAATGCCTATTACTGATTAGTAATATTAAATAGTCACTTGGAAGAAGCTTGTCAGAAGCCTAAGGTATGTACTATGTTTTAAAAGGTTTACCATATCTGCTTCAGGTTGCCAGTACAGTAACCTAGTTGTTAAATTTCGTGGAAGAATTTAAGAAAAATATATACGACGGTGCGCGGCATTCGGTGAATTTATTTCATTTCTTAGTACGGAGTTATTAAATGCTCGCCTTCCGGTTGAAGGTGCAAAATGTAGTCGTATATTTGTGCTGTTGGCAATAATTTGTTTCATATAATTTTTTCTTTGAATGTCTTTTCTAGGAGACATGAAATGAATATGATACTTATGGAGATTTTTTTATCATGTGGACATTTTTTTAGTTTGTGTAAGAAGTGGTATAAAAAAAAAGAGGAGTTACTGATAGCGTGACGGGTAACAGGACAGAATGGAAGAAAAAAGACATATTGCGCTGACCCTAAATAAAACGGGACAACGGCAGGAAGAAGATAATGATGAGATTTTAGGGCAGCAACTTTGTGTTTTACTGGCCCACCGCTCGACCGGCATGCGGCAGACATGTCCAGCCTAGTCCTACTTAAGCTGAGCTTTCAAATAGTTATCTACACTAATATAATAAAGAGGTAAAGTTTGTTTTTTTGTTTTTTTGTTTGTAGGGGGTAATCTCTGGAACTATATACTGGTCCGATTGGAAAAATTTAAGCAACAATAGAAAGCTGCTTTACTCCTG
The DNA here is from genome assembly GCA_029852875.1 of Mythimna loreyi. Taxonomy (NCBI): domain Eukaryota; kingdom Metazoa; phylum Arthropoda; class Insecta; order Lepidoptera; family Noctuidae; genus Mythimna; species Mythimna loreyi. The sequence continues at coordinate 8,192,723 of CM056801.1, read as the reverse complement.
AGTGACATAGGCTATATTTTATGTACGCGGGCGAAGCTGCGGGCAAAAGCTAGTTGTATATAAGTATATCATGTCTTTCTAATGTTCCCACAGCTGGGACTCAAGCCTCCTTTCTAGGAGAGGAAATCACGTATATACACCGTGAAATTTTAATGGTTGTTTTTAGCGAAATGGTTGTGTCTTGGTAATACAAACATTTGATAAAGAAATAAAATATTAAAAACAAAAAATGGACCCGTAGAGTGCAAGCTAATTATGACGTTTCACAACGTGCGAGAGCTTATTTTGGTTCAAATATTTAATGAATCGGTTTCCTTTGACGGCGTGCTGCGCGTGCGACTTTAGTAGTACCTACAAATTACGTCTAATGTTACTATTGTTTTCGCTTTTTTGAGTTGATGAATATTTTTAATAATTATTTGTAAAAAAAAAACTTTTCATTTCTTTATTTTTACTGTATGCTTCAAAAGTACTCCTTATGGCAAGTCATTTTGCCGCGGGAAAACAACCATTTAAATTTCACGGTGTATATTACATTGTTTACATATTAATAACATTTTTCAGACGTGGGCCATATTTTCTGGTAACCAGACTAGTTATTATATGCCTTTTAAAACCGTGGACTGTTCATAATTTTATTTTCCATGTATCACACAGAAATAGTCGTCGGATGGTAGCACATTCTACGAAAAGTGGCTTTGGCTTCGAGCCTTCGTACGCCTTTCAAATGTCCAGGACGCAAAGGTTCAAACAAAAAAGTACATGAAATAATAATTTCATATGACAATGTCCATTTTTAGTTACTTAACTTTTTTAATACCGTACCTAATTAGAAACATGGTCTTCGAAGCTTTATTATTTTATCTAGGAGTATCTGCCTTCTGTATCAGGCCCTTGATCCAACCGCACAACGACAGCATCGACATGGTCTTTGAAGTTTTATTTATTTTATTACTTACTAGCGACCCGCCCCAGTTTCGCACGGGGGCAATGCTGATATTAAATATATTATGCATGTATTATACATATGTAAACCTTCCTCTTAAATCACTCTATCTATTAAAAAAACAGCATTAAAATCCGTTGCGTTCTTTTAAAGATCTAAGCATACATAGGGACAGCGGTAAGCAACTTTGTTTTATACCATGTAATGAATCTACACTAATTTAATAAAGAGGTGAAGTTTGTTTTTTGTTTTTTTATTTTTTTGTTTGTAGGAGGTAATCTCTGGAACTACTGGTCCGATTGGAGAAATTTTAGCAATAATAGAAAGCTGCTTTACTCCTGAGTGACATAGGCTATATTTTATGTACGCGGGCGAAGCCGCTGACAAAAGCTAGTATATTATAATACAAATCGCTTTTAAAAATTAAAACACACAAACAGGAGCACATCTAGTAAACAGAATGTATTACTTTTCCACTTCTCTTTCACCTGTAAAACTTGCTGCAACAGCTCCTTGGAAAATATATTGTAACTTTGATACCTAGTTAAAATATATTTCGGTGCCATAATGCTCGTTGGACATGGGGCAAGTACAATAGCTTAATTATTAGCTAGTAAGTAGCCCAACGCGATGGTCGATGTTGCCGAATGGTACTAAAGTAGCCGTGCATCGGAAAAAGCAGAGTTGGAAGGCTTTCCACAAGGTGAACCGATTACATGGCTTTTTTATGGTTGAAAAAATCATCGAATGACGAATACCGCCCTTGGGCCATGCGGGAGACAGTGTCAGACTTCTATTGACTAAACGACCCACCGTTTCTTCCTGCTTTAGTTTTAGGGCTCCGGTGTTCCGTTTTCGCATTAACACCGATGATCTGGTGAGAGTCATGGGATTGCGGTAGATGTGAGACGCACAGGACCGTTCTTTGTGGCTACACTTGGGGGAGGCTTATGTCCGACAGTGGACCTCCTTTGGCTGCAATTATCATCATCATAATGATGAAGTAGCCCAACGCAACATGACATGTGATTCCAGAAAATTAGTGCGATACAATCATAAATTATTTCTCACCATAGTTTTTTCTCACCAATTACCGAATATTCACCGAAAACCCATCGCATACGGGAAATGCAGGCGTTTTGTTTAGCTGACAAATTATTTTATCCTTTTTTAATGGTCACAGCTGGGACACAGGGCTCCTCCCGAAAATACAAATCTTTAAAAATGTTTAGTACTCGTATTAAACTCTACAACATTTCATAAAACTCCTCACATACAGGATGTGCAGATGTTTTGTTTAGCTGTCAAATTATTTTTTACAATAATATAATTTGACACTAAACCAGACAAAATTTACTGTACTGTCTCGCTGACTCTCCTCTAAAATTTCGTCTGAACGCAACATCACCTGCCCCAACTTAACTATAACTTCGGGAAAGTTTATTTTAATTATCTCGGCAAGTTGCACTATTGTTTCAGTCCAATTAATCTACGGATCTTCTATTATGTTTTTATTTAATAAGTTAGTGCTTGAACTTTGTAGTGTTTAATTTATTTTAGCGTTTTACTGAATAGCATTTTATTTAAACGTTTTCCGGTTAGAGTTTGTTGATAAAAACTGGGCTTTATAATTATTGTTTAGTCATTAGTGGATCATAGTAACAGAATGATGTCAGAAGCTTTTTTTAGCGTTTTGTTGCGATGCTGTCCTGGCATCCCTACAAACGCAAGTTAGTCGCATTTGCAACGCGCTATAGAAAAGATGCCAATGCACTACTTTATAGCGGAAATCCAGGGCCCAGGAAATAAAGCAAGAAGGAACGGTGGGTCATTTAATTTTTAATTAGTAGATGTCTGACACTGTCATCCGCCCCGCCCAAGGGTGGGATTCGTAATTCGATGATGTTTCCGACCATAAAAAAACTAATTTATAGCGACTGTATTTGTAGCTTACGCGCTACAGCATCGCTACAAAATGCCGACGCAGGCGAAAGATCTAAAAAAAATATCAGAAATGGCTAAGAATAAAAAACAACTCTTACCAAAAAAAAGATCATCATCATCATCAGCCTTTTTAATGTTCCCACTGTTTGGACACAGGCCTCCTCTCTAGGAAAGGGAAAGGGCCATAATCCACCACGCGGGCCCAATGCGGATTGGTGGATGACACATGTCTTCGAATAACATACCCACTAAAAATCAATTTTCCAACAAATAAAAAAAAACAACTGAATTTAAAACCTTGTCAAAAACTCCATAATCACTTTCGCTTAGCCTTGTTATCTCCATGACCTTTACCTAAAGCCCTCCTACGTAGATCCACGATTACTTCATCAGTTAAAACATAACATTCCAGTGCGGTTGACCGCGTGAATTATTCAACTGTCCTACCGCTTACTGACCTGAGACTCACAAATAGAATTGTATAGTAGTTCAGTCCTTTCAAGTCTGTGTTGTCTAGGTATTTTAGTTGGTAGTCGTGAAATATTTTGGTCATTGTTTGGTGTAGCGAATAGCTATAGTAATCGTTCTGCCAGAGACACCAATTAATGTTTCGAATAATGTAATTAAAGACTTAATAAAGAAATCTACACTAATATAATGAAGAGGTAAAGTTTGTTTTTTTGTTTGTAGGAGGTAATCTCTAGAACTACTGGTCCGATTGGAAAAATTTTAGCAACAATAGAAAGCTGCTTTACTCCTGAGTGACATAGGCTATATTTTATGTACGCGGGCGAAGCCGCGGGCAAAAGCTAGTCTACACTTCTACACTAATATAATAAAGAGGTAAAGTTTGTTTTTTTGTTTTTTTATTTTTTTGTTTGTAGGAGGTAATCTCTGGAACTACTGGTCCGATTGGAAAAATTTTAGCAACAATAGAAAGCTGCTTTACTCCTGAGTGACATAGGCTATATTTTATGAACGCGGGCGAAGCCGCGGGCAAAAGCTAGTAATAAATAAAGACAATAGGTGTGTGAATGCCGGCGTTAGCTTGGGGCTTAAGAGTTAAAAATTTTGAGCCCCAAGGAAATGCCAGCGTTCGCATACCTATTGTTCTTTAATTGTGTCTATAATTACCAAACTTGAAAGGTTAATGGTATTTGGAATTTAAAAAACTACCTTTAAAATAAACTGTAATTTTATTTAGATTTTTCAAACTCGTAGCATAGCAAAGCTATCATGTTCCCACTGCTGAAATTCAGGCCTCTTCTCGAAGAGAAAGAATGCAGCGTAATCCATCATGCAGGCACAGAGCAGGTTGGCAGACAACACATGTCTGTAAATATTCGATTCTAGATTATTTTTTTTATTTGCTTGACTGTGATCCCACCTGATGCTAAGCAGTGATACAATCATTGATAGTAAGGCTTACTAGTTTATTAAGAGCCATATACACTTTAACCTTGAAGATACCCAAATTACAATCGAAGGGGAAGACCGCAGCAGGCAGATTGTTCCAGTCCTTCAGTAAATGACTCTCACGCGTGCGTCCTCCTCTGTTTCTAGCATTACTGCTTCACAGAAGAACGCAACGTCTACCACTCCTCCTCGCTTCGGATTTCACTCCTATCAATCATCACGCAAATATTAAATTCTATTACGTTCATATCGTTTATCCCACTTTCGGTCATTCTATTTAAGTTCCCTGCCCCGTATCACTGAATTTAGTCACAGGTGTGTTTTTCTCGTTTACCAGAATTCTCAAGTAAAACACCGGTGCCAGGAAATCAGAATAGCCAAAAAGTAGAAAAGAAACAATATCGGAATGTTTCGCTGTAAGAAACAAAGAACAAATGCATTTTTACATTAGCAACAATTCTAAACACCAAGCTGCAGGGCGCCGTAATAGCTTAACGGGACACACTGGCGAATAACTTGAATTAACTACATTATAATAATAAATATTTTTTTATTTCTTATTCAAATTATTAGAAGTTAGTATTTGCAGAAGCTTGTCAATACAAGTTACACAATAGAGCCTTATATTAATTTATTGTCTAGTCTTCTGCCAGCGGCTTCGCCCCCGTGAAAGTACAGTTCTCCATACAAACTTAAGACCCACATTACATCCCTTTAGGAGCTGAATTTTGAAAAACTCTACGTCATAAAAGGAAGCCCTTTGAAAAATTTCATGTTCCTAGGCTCAGTAGTTTAGGCTGTGCGTTGATATGTTAGTCAGTCAGTTTCTCCTTTAATATACGAGTATATAGATTGACAAAGTCTTGTCTTGTTAACACAGTCATGTCTTGTTAATAGTCTTGTCTTTTCAACAAAGTCTTGTCTTGCTAACAAATTCTTGTCTAACGAAACCAGTTCTTTTCTTGACAACTAAAAATAAATTGTGTCACTGTATTACTTAGTAACTGGGTCACACAGGTTATAATAGATAGGCACTTGTTTCATGTGAAATACTGATGAAATAATTAGTCCAATTTTCAACTGCCTTAGAAGTAATTCAAGACTAAATGTTACTTACTTTCTAGGTATAACAACTTATCACTTAATAATGAGGGCAAATAACCTCGGGGCTAAGGGACTGTAACCAAAAATAACCGGGGCTTTGGTGTAAAGAGCTATTGAAGCAGTGGTGTCCGAGTGGCAACGGCCTCGACTTACGAGTTGTAGGTCGCGTGTTCAAACCCAGCCAGGCGCATTACTTCGTGTAATTTATTTCATCACCACTGTTCTCAAAACGGTGAAGGAAAACATCGTGAGAAAACCGACCTGTCCTAGAACCAAAAATTCGAAGACATGTGACATCCACCAACACGCACTGGGCCCGCGTGGTGGATTATGGCCCATTTCCTTTCATAGAAGTACCTGGCCTGCGATGTGAGGCCTGTGTCCCAGCAGTGGGAACGTTACAAGGCTGATGCAATGAAAAACTGTTCAAGCTTTTGAATAACGTAATTAGACATAATGGAAAGACAATAGATGTGCGAACGCGTAGCTTGGGGCTCAAGAGTTTATACGTTTGCTTTAAAAAGTTGTACACAAATAACGAAATAAATACACAGATAATACAAACAAACAAAAGTCTCCAAGCCTTAAAGTCTTCCAAGTTGATTACGCAAAGCGTAAACTTCAGATTGTCCGCTAGGGACTCACAATTTTTACAATGAGTGCCCTATTGCCGTTCCTTCATTTGGGCCCAGAATAATCTAGCCTCGAATTATTAAGGCCATTTTTTGGAGACTTTAAGAAAAACCACTTTCAGTTTTCTAATAATTCCTGGGAATTTTACAGGTGGTTTCGAAACTTTAGGTTTTTGTTTAATACCTCAATGGACTGAGTTTCGTTTTCAATTTAGTGAATTCTGTTCTTTTTTTAAGTTTACAGTTTTTTTCAATGAGTTTTGGTATATTTTAATGAATAAGTTTTTTGGTTAGCAAAAATAGTTGAATAAAAGAGTTTTTACCAATTCTTTTATTGTGTTTTTCAATTTTTTAATACTCTCATTTACTAGATACTCATTTACTTGTCCTCCTAGCTATAGTTTTGTTAACGTTGAACGCTGTGTGACCTGGTTAGGGTTGCTGGAATCCGATGGATGCAAGACGCACAGGACCGGTCTTTGTGGCGGCGCTTGGGGGAGGCCTATGTCCAGCAGTAGATGTCTTTCAGCTGAAATGATGATGATGATGAACGCTCTGACAGGAAGGCTCTGGCCCTGGTATATGTGGCAACGTAGGAATAGGGTAGCATGTTTAGCCAGTAAGATTCTGATACTGTTTCCCGCTCCGCTCAAGGGCGGGATTTGCCGTTGGATGATTTTACCTACCAAAAAAAGAAAACCGTACAATTGTTAAATTCCTACGACCAGTCCTAATGAACTAACTAACACAGCTCAAACCACAAAACAGACAATTCCTCAATTTCTAACACATACAACAAACTACTGCACTCACCAAAAAACTCTAACAAAAACCTAACCCGCAAACGCTCGCGTCCGTGTGTCCGAAAGTAACATTTCCCTCGCCACGTCTGCAGCTGCATCCAAAGGGTTATTTCTCAAACACGACGCAAGCGCCAACATAATGGGTATCATTTATACCGGTGATCACTGCTGCCGGGTACGAGTAGAATTCTATATTTTATGACGGAATCGGGTTAAGACGGGTACTGTTTGACTTTGTGATCGTTTTGTTTGGGAGTGATTTAGTTGGAAATTAATCAACGAATTGTTAAGAGTGTTAATAAATTGGTCTAATTTTTCTGGGGCTGCCAGGGCCGATACATGCTAGGGCTGAGACGTGTTTTGAAACGGTTGTCTCTTCCCTGTCGGGTTCGACAATGACAATGACTATACCTAGTACATTCGCGTTAAGAATGGCACAGCGTATCGCTAAGTGGAATTCCCTGCCGGAGTCTGTGTTTTCTGATAGCTACAACCTAGGAGCCTTTGAATCAAGATTGAATAGGTGACTTCTAGGCAAGCGTGCTCCATCGTTGACCACATCATTGGTTACTATCAGGTGAGATTGTGGTCAAACGCGAGCCTACCCAGAATTAAAAAAAGAAAACAGTGAGTCATCATTGTCCGTCGGCCTAGCCCACACCCCTAACTAATCAAATCTTATCAAATTACAAAGTCAAGTTCACAATGGCAGTTGAAGGCATTGCTTCGATTGTTTGAATTTAACACCACTGTGAATACACGTTTATCTTGCAGTTGCACTGATGACTCACTGCATTCTTAACGCGAACATACCATATTCCTACGACACCACTTATTACGTGATATCTCCGCAGATAATGTCGTTGCATCCAATTGGATGTGTTTGTAAAAAAATCAATAGAATCGCTTCGTTTACCTCTTCTCGGTCAGTACAAATCTGGTGGAAACGGCTCAGCGGAGCTAGATTTTTGCGCATACAAAACAAGCGAAGATGTGTGCGAAGGATGCGTTTTCTATCTGCTATAAATTAAAGGTTGACTTCGATCCCACCTGATGGTAAGCAGTGATGCAATCGTTGATTGTGAGGCGCATTAGTTTATTAAAGGCCTATTCGTTCTAGCCTTGAAGAGACCCAAATTATGATTATTTTTTTTTACAACGGGCCCCGTTTGACAAGATGGAATGTGTGCGAGGAATGTGTATTGAGAAAGACATGTAGCGAGGTTTGCGATATTCTGTACCAGGTACTCCGAGTCAGAGTTTCTCGGAAGTAGAAGTGTGCAAAATAGATATGAATACTTGCAATGTATCCTCGCATTGCACATCATGGCGCATTTACACGACTCCACTGCACCTCTTCGTAATCGTACAAGGAGGTGCCACTAAATTTGTGCGAGGAAATGTATCGACATTTCTTCGTACAAATTTAGTGGAAACCACTTTCAGTGTTTGTACGGCGTCTCTCCGCAGACCATGGCCCTTCTTCCATCCTGCAATATTTGCCCTATTACAAATGTTCACGTAAGGACTTAATGAGAGCGTCAGTGGATAGCAGTGCCGTGGCCAAATACTGGGCCAGGCAAGGAATTTAGCCGGTTTTGCCATCGACACGCTAAGACGAAGAAGAAGGAGTGGAAACCCTCACACATTTTTACAGTACAGTTAGACATCCTCGCGCTACAAATTTTCTTCGCACATGTTTGATAGAAACACAGTTTTACAACACTTCTTTATCCCGCTATCGTTTCATGCAATCGATTGAGCCTTTTTATCCTTAATCCGCTTAGGAAACATCAAAATCAATTTAAATCAAAGGAAACAACAAAAGACACATTTTTTAGAACCAATCCAACTCCTTTTGACGGTAACAAATATGTATAAGGATTATGTACAGATTAAATGAGTGATCAAATTACGTATGAGTTGGTTACCTAAAGCCCAGCGCACACCGCTGGAGGCGCGGCGGAGCGCATTTGAAGACAACAAATTAATATAAACCTTAACTACCTTAACATACGGTCTATAAAAGAATAAATTCGCATGCGACGCTCGGAGCGCCTTCAAGCTACTATGAGAGCATGCGCGCTAGTGTTTGTAGACCGTATGTCAAGGTAGTTAAAGTTTATATTAAATTGTTGACTTCAATTTTGATTGGTCATATATTATAGATTGATAATTGTTGTTTTGACTGGCCTATTGGTTTAGTGGTTGGAAGCCCTGACTGCTATTCCGGAGGTCGTGGGTTCGATTTCCACCCAGGACAAATATTTTTGTGATGAGCTCAATCATTTGTTCGGAGTCTGGGTGTAATTTATCTATAATGTATTTAGAAATATATAAGTACTAGCTGTTGCCCGCGACGTTGTCTGCGTGACGGCTCTACAGCACCAAACATACCTAAGGTGGCTTTGTCGCTATAGCATTATAAGTAAACAACTTTTAAAATAGCAATGCATCAGCCTTATAAAGTTCCCGCTGCCGGGACACAGACGTCCTTTCTAGGAGAGGGAATGGGCCATGATCCACCACGCGGGCCCAGTGCGGATTGGTGGATGACACATGTCTTCGAATTTTTGGTTCTAAGACATTCACAGTCACAGTTTCCTCATGATGTTTTCCTTCACCGTTTTAAGAGCAGTGGTTATGAAATAAATTACACAAAGTAATTCGCCAGGCTGGGTTTGAACCCCGACCTACAATTTGTAAGTCGTATCCTTTACCACTCCGCCACCACTGAATCGGAGCCTTTACCACTCCGCCACCATACTACGATGGTAGTTACGCTGCCAGGAGTCAAAATGTAAAGAGAGTCAGAACTGATGACGCGGGAGCAAGCGACGTACAGTTGCCCGCGTAAGAGACAACTCGCCCTGAAGTTGACACCCGCTGCACTCAGTGTCTGCCCCTGCGACTTATTGATGGTCATCGCGAAGCAAACACTAACGGGGAACTGTACGCGCTTGGACTGGAACGGGAAATTATGAGGTACAAATACTGCCTCGCCGACGCCACAACCCGTAAGAATTTTTGACAGGTCTCTTTACTTTTCTTAGGATATAGGTTCCAAAGATGCATAATCGGGACTCCGACTTTCAGCTTGATGGTATGCGCGGGATAATGTGTGGCGTAATATAAGTATGTTTATCACTTACTGACTAGTACCCATAACACAAGCTCTGCTTAGCTTGGGACTAGATGGCGTTATGTGATAGTTGTGGAATATATCATATTATTATTTTAATTGCCCTCCGCCGCGCCTCCAGCGGTGTGCGCAGGGCCTAAAGGGAATTCGTAAAACTAAAGTACTTACGTAAATCTGAACGAGTACCTATTCTTTGGCGTCTCACAAAAATAAAGGAAAAACTCATAAATGTTGGCTAAACATTTTTATGATGTTCTTTTTTATAGGATAGATATTACTCACAGTTTTTGTGAGTTTGAGGAACTCTGAGTTAATCAATCAAATGAGAGCTTTACTATTTAGAAAGTCTCATCTGAGTTTTTATCTGTAATGTAGTTAGCACCAGCTAAAATAGTTTTTATGGTGGCAATATATCTTCTTAAGGGGGAGATATGTGACTTTTGATGATTTTAAATCGAACATCACGTTTAAAAGGCTGGACTATTTTTTTTCGGCTTTGAAGGTCGCGGGTTCGATTCCCGCACGGAAAACATATTTGTCAGGCCTACAGATAGGTGTTCTAGGTCTGGGTGTCTTGTGTTCGTGACTTTACATGTTTGTGAACGCACACACGAGACAGGATTAATTTCTAGAGTCCGGCAAAGTTTAAAAAAAATATTTCCTAATAATTTGATATATTTTTTTTTATATTGAACATAGCGTCATTTATTTTCATAGTCATGTCTAACACAGACAAAAAAGCAAGATCAGGCAAACCATGTGGCATATTTTTATGAAACTTTTAGATCTTTCGATATACAATTTTATTAATATTATGTTTAATAAATGCAGAAAAACATATTACACGAATAATCATGATGCGCGTGAAGTGAAGCTAGGTTCTCTTTTAATTTTTTTGGTCGCTGGCTTATATCCGCTTAGAAATATCAATATTAATTTAATCCAAAAAGAAATATAACGTACAATTAGTGTTTTTAGGACTAGCTCTACCTAATAACTCACATTGGTCAGAAGGTACAAAAGGCACAAACATCGCATGTCTGAAATTGATTTTTTAAGTAAACCTCAGCTGAGCGGATCAATGACCTGCAGGTAGTTAGTACACAACGACCGAAACCTGCCTATGGTCATTGACTCCCTCAGCTGACATTTACTTAAAGAAATTAATTTCGTACATATGTTAAAAATATAGGACTTTATTTTTTTACTATCTTTACAAATCCATAGTTTTTCACGTACCGAATCGACCCTCCACAGGATTAAAAAGATCAAAATGTAACCGTGTACATAAACTAAATTCCGATAGACATGCATCAGACACGTGTCTTAAACATAAGTAACTTATACATATATTATATCTTAGTAATAAAGTTAACGTAAAAGCGATTTCGTATCTGTTCGCGTTATTATCTTTTCAAAATATGGATTCGATGTTCTGTCGTAAAACTGACGGGAATTTAACGACCCCAAACGCTTTGAAAGCTGCTAGATAGATTTAATATTGCAGCATCCTTCTATAGCGTTATCATATAGAGGAGATAAAATGATATTTTTGGGTCACTTTGAGCAGTGGAGTGTTTGAGAGACACTGTTGGGTTATAAACTGAAGTTAATTCGCTGATTGACGATCTCAATTTTGTTGTTAAGCTTTACTACAGAGTATATTTGAATACAGAGTTGATTGTGTTATGTACAAAAGTTGAGGCAACATATTTGTATTAATAAGTTAGGTACATGAAAAAACAGAGTTAATGAAATGACAGTTGACAATCAAGAATTAAAAAAAAAGGAATCGGATTTACCAACCCCGAGAAACATGGAACAGGAACGAAAAGGTGATAAGAGTTATTTATGAAAAATAAAAAAATATTTATTTATTTATTATAAACTTTATTGTATACCTCATAATGTGGACAGGATAAACATTTACAAAAACTAAGTGTTAGGATAAATTCGCACTTGATCACCATCTACATGCATAGTATATGCATATACTATGCATGTAGATGGTGATCAAGTGTGAATTTATCAAATTTTATTTTTGATAAATTCGCACTGTATATTGTAAAAAAAAAGAACTTTACCGACCACAAAAAAAACTAACAGTATGTAACCATTGTTACATATTTAATTGAATGATTTATCTTATATTGCAATACAAATCCTCAATGCCATAACTCGAGTCCAAAGTAAATATCTCTAGGCGATACAAATATTTGTTCCGTGCCCGCTACCGGAACACATATTGTGTTCGGCCTATCGAGCCCTCTGTTAGGTACTCGGTTTGTGCCAAACGAGTTGTCAAAAACTCTGCCTGTACATACATGTATATATGCATATAGGTATATATATTCGTATTTTATTTGTGGTTGTTAGTTACGGGTGCGTGCCGGTCGAATGCGTCACCGATTTTGAGGACTGAAAATTTTCGTGTTTTTTGTCATAGATTTCATTCTGCTACTAGTTGTGGATCTACAGAAATGATTGTTTAGCTACAATATCCTAAGTTTTCTGCTACTTTTTCATTTTCTACCCGTGAGAACCTGTAATTGGCTCAATGTTTCTTATACATTATGTTATTCTTTAGTTATAGTTGTTGGTTCTCCTTCGATTAAATAAATAAATAAATATCTGGGTAAACTACTGTCATTATCATAATTTTCATTTCTTTTACAATCATCATTATCTTCATCGTCTTCAGCTTGATTTTGCCCAATGTTGAGCATTGGGAGGCCAAAAAATTCGAACAAGAAAGAGAAATCTTTCTGACAGTAAGCTACACATTGCTTGATGTCTGCAAGCGGGCGTTTCTTGCAGCGGCTAGAAAGAGAGGATATCTCCTCCCTAACGCTTTTACACACACATTATTATTTCGCAGAAGAAGGTGACTGCTTCCTATTTGTTCTCGCTTCGGGCTATGGACATGTGAAAAGAGAAATCACGGCGGTACTCCGTCTAACAGGATAGATCTCTATTTTGTCTTTCAGGTGATGCATACAATAATCCAGATGATCCAGGAGTTCCTTTTCACCAAATCTGAAAATAAATCATTCCAGACATTACACTCAAATCGCTTTAAATAAATAAAATACTGCATTTTAATTTATATTTCTACTATTTATTCTATCGATACTTTGCGTGACCAGAGGGCTGGCTCTTTCTTTGCCCAAAGAATTAACATTGCCATCCAACGTGGCAATGCTGCCAGTCTTCTAGGCACGTTTCCAGATGACAGCGATGTGGAGGTATATTTCGACGCTTGAACATTGTGTTTTTGTATTATATGTACATAGTTAGGTTTGGTGTAAATATTTATTTTAGTTTAGTTTATATTTAAGATTTTATTTTATATATTATCCTATAATATATATTTATTCCATAGTTTTAAAACTTTCATAAATTCTAATAAACTTATTTATAAAATATTGACTCACATTTTTTTTCAATTTTTCCGTTGGACATCAATAAAGTTCTGGTTCATTGGTTCTTTTGTCAAGATATTCATATTGTCAAGCACAATCTAAACATAGCACTATAATGGTAGGCAATTTGCTCTTGTCCCATTAAAAGTGATTGAATAATTTGAATATAGTCATAAATGAATTAATGTTGTTTAACATATTAATTAATTTATTTAGTAAACTGTACAAATAAAGTTAATTAGGGTTATGTAGTTTTAAGGTTAGATATCTAATTATATGTTGTTTTGATTATTTTTGTCATGATTTTTTAAAATTAATTAATCAGCTCGATTGATAGTAAATGGTTATAGCTACCTTTGAATTTCTAAAGAGTCACGGTAGAAAGCTATCCTTCACCGTTTTAAGCGGAGTGCTGATACAATAAATTAATTATACAAAGTAATGCGCCTGGCTGGGTTTAAACCCGCGACCTAAGAACTCTTAAGTTGGGTCATTACGACTCTTCCACCACTATGATCACAATATTTCTTCAAAAATTTTAAAAGATTCCTCTAAACATTTTTCGTCAACAGTTCACTCGACTATAAAAATATTATTCCGAAAAACCAAGCCATGTATAGACACTGAAAACCCAATCAAACCCGAACGACGTCTCAATCTTGAACAAAAAAAAAACAACGCCCCGAAAACCTATTGTGGCTAACGTTTAAAAGTAAACACATAATTTGGGGAGCCCCCCCCATCCCCCCTCCGTTTTATAACTTCATTTTACGGTTGGTGTGTTTCAGTAATGATCTGGCCTCCACAAACTTGGAACGGATTTTTTTTCCGTTGGATGTCTTGATATTTTTTCAAGGTCTTCGGTGGGTCTTGCAGTTTTATTAACCATGTTTATCTAATGTAAATAAGATTAGATTTTTTGGGTTTGTCATTTTTTTAAATAGGGCGGTTTATGACGCAGACAATTGATTTTTTGTTTGAGGTGCTTAGAAAAAGGTTAAACCATTATTTGATTTATATCTGGGTGTGTTCTTATTTTAAATAGTTTATACACATGTTTATGTAATGTAAATAAGATTAGATTTTTGGGGGTCTGACTTTTTTTTAATAGGGCTGTTTATAGTGTAAGAAATCTTTTTTTTTTGTACTTTGAGAATGGTAGAGTTAGGTTTCTTCAAACAGCATTAGTTGCGAAATTATCGTTACAACGTATCAAAAAAATAAAAATGAAATATTACTCAGAATTTCTTCCGTATCGTAAGTACGTTAACAAGCACTTTTAAACATACAAAACCCAGTACAAGTGATATATAGACTATAAAAAATGTTTCAAATATCGTGATATATATTCGTGAAAAACTTTCACATAAACATTCAAAGTAATCGTATCCTATCTATTTTCTTCTGCATAAAAACAACCTTCATCCTATACAAGAAAATTTACAGAACGCTATTAACTCAATTTTAAGTTCAAATACTAAACATAATGGTATTAAGGGCCCATAAAATTGGGCTGTTAGTACATAAATTCTCATAAACAACTTAGAACGGGCCGTACAAATGTTTATGCTACACACATGTAATAAAAATTGTATGAGCTATATAAAGTCTGTTTACACTGATACAAAATCGCTCAACGTAACCGTGGAAAATTTATTTTCGATTAGCTTGTTTTTATAAGCCGTTGCAGTGGGGATTTTTCCATGTTTTGTAAAAAGATTTACAGGAAAACTCAGACCACAATAGACATGATATAGCAACAGCCTTATAATCTTCCCATTGCTGGAACTCAGGCCTCTTCTTTAAGAGAGGGAATGGGCGGGCTCAATGCGGGTTGATGAATGTCACATGTGTTCGAATTGTTAGTTCATCAGACATAAGTTCACACACAAGTTTCTAAACTTTGTTTTTCTTCGCCGTTTTGAAGGCAGTGGAACCGGAAATCCTGTCGGGATGCTGCTGACTCCAGTGAGTAGATCGGAGGAGTGCTGCTGGATCCAGTGGGTCAGAGTGGTGTTATACGACACAGGGATTTAACTGCTAGCATCCACTAAGCAAGGTTCTTAATGTGACTAGCCAAAAGTGCAGGGTATTTAATCATGATTGCTGATGCGATCTCGTGGGCGCTCACCTACGCATTGGACAGACCTCATTAGAGCTGCAACACCAACCTCCATGGTCCAGAGATCCCGAGATGCCGTAAACCGTGCCAAGTGGAGACGCATCGCGGGAGCCTCACTAGCCAACGAAAATGCAACATGATCAACCACGACCACTCTGCCAAGAGTGAACGAATAAGGAGGAGGGGGCTGATGAGGCTAAGGATGATAATCACGTATGCATTTGTATTCCAGGATACCATTTATAGCCCCATCGAATTTAGGCTCATATGATTCGTCTTAATAAGTACTTTGATGCTAAATGGTAAATAGATCTGATCTGGAGCTGAAAGATCGCTATAAAAACTCGGTAACGAGGAATAGATTTGATGAGTATTAAATATTTAGTAGGTACATACCGCCCTCTTAAAGCTTGTTATAAAAAAAATACTTTCATTGAATACTTGTTTTGTCAAGACTTGGATGCCTTTCTTAAGAATTGGCAAGAAGTGGCTCAAGACCGTAAACAGAGGAAGGAATGGAGGGAGGCCTTTGCTCAGCTGTGGGACAGTGTGGGCTAGAAATAATAAAACTTGTTTTGTCTAATAAAGAGTTCCATGTAACAACATCCTAACTTTCTTATAAATGAGCCCACCAGTGCGGTTCGGCAGTAAAGAACACGCATATAGTTCACGAGAACTGAATAGCTCACTCACTCTAAATTATTCACTCACAACTTTCGATTCGGCGTCTTATTGCCGTCTTTCAAGTTTACGGCCGATAAACATGTGTGGAGACAGCCTAATAAAGTTTTGGGATGTAGCAGAAAATTTTAGGTTTTAGAAGGTACCTACTATTATCATAAATTTTATTTTTTACGCTTTGCTTTTATTCTTATTGGTATCATAGAAAACAATAATCCGGACAAGCCATGATCGATGGGGATGAAACGTGTCCACCACGCGGGCTCAGTGAATGGATTGGTGAATGTCACACATCATGCCGGTTTCCTCAAGATGTTTCCCTTCACCGTTTTGAGAGCAGTGGTGATGAAATAAATTACGTAAAATAATGCGCCTAGCTAGGATTAAACCCGTGACCTACAACTTGTAAGTCGGGGCCATTACCACTAGGCCACCACTGCTCCCTTCACACTGGTGCTAAATTTTAAATAACCCTTCTTACAGTTGGAAAAAAAGAAAAGAAAAAAGCGACGCATCATGTTTTTCACTTATTTCATATTTATCACAATAAAACTATAATTAAGGTACGGTGTGTTATATTGAAATATTGAATCGCAAGTCGAAGTGTTGTCACTTACGGGCTTTGTACTAAATTATTTGCGCACAGTGACATGTTTTCAAACATATGCGTTATTTACAAACGTTCAAAAGTTTCTGAACTGCATTCAAACATGATTTAATTATTAGTGTCATATAATGCGGATGGCGAGCCTTCCGATGTTAAGGGTTGAAGCGAAAGCGGAACACCGGGCAAGAAGACAAGAAAAAACGGTGGGTCGTTTAGTCAGTAGAAGTCTGACACTGTTTCCTGTTTTGCCCAAGGGTGGGTTTTGTCATTCGATGATTTTTCCCACTATAAAAAAACCCTAAACTTAAAAACGGCGTAAAAAAAAAAGCTTTAGTATCCGTCACTACTCGGTACCGATCCCATAAATTTTTTGTACTTATAACAATTTTTTCGTTGCAATACCCCTAGCAGTCACTTGCAGAACCAAAATTGGTAGTGTGAGTTAGTAAAAAACCTATCTATCAGGAACTCGGTAGCGAGTGAAATTTTTGTTAGTTTGCCATAAAAAATCGGTGCCATGAGTAAAAACATTTGACAGGTGCAGTAGCATATTGAAGAGTGAAAATTGGTTCGATGCGTGTCATATAGTAACAAATAATAATATTTTATTTATTTGTTAGTTAATATATCGACTAATATTTGTTTAAAGTGGAATATTTGATAGCTAAGGCTGTTGATGACGAAAAATGACGCAGAAAATTCTAAGAAAATTTTCAAGTTGTACGAAAAAGTTAATTAATGTTTATTATAATTATTTTGTTTAATTGTTGAAAAACTGACACTTAAAATCTCAACGGATAGCTTGGAGTGACTTTAAAGTTTATAACAATAAACTGTCAAATAAAGAGGTTAAGTTATATTGGAACTTATAGTAGACTAAGTGCATACTTTATTTATTTATTTATTTAATAGAAGGAGAACCAACAGCTATAACTAAATAATAACAATTGTGTAAGAAACATTGATTCTCACGGGTAGAAACTGAAAAAATAGCAGAAAACTTAGGATCACTAACAAGCACGATAAAAAAGAATACAATAAAATATCACTTATTACAATCAGCACGTTTGAATAAGTCCGCATTCAGCTGACATATGACATTTATTACAATAAATTATGATTTTACATTTGTTTTCATCAACTTCTACTCTTCTTTTTATTTAGAAAAAACTTTATAATTTTGCCAATAACATGACTTTTTTGTGGTGGGAAAAAATATCAAATGACAAATCCTGCCCTTGGGCGGAGCGGGAGACATTATCAGACTTCGCCTGATTAAACAACTTTAACACAAAATTATAATTTAATAAAATATTGACGTACCTCAAATTCTAAAATAATAAAGCTTATTTAAAAAAAAAATATGTATCATCCTTATTTCAATCACGTGCATATTCCCTTTCAACATCGAACTCTATTTCACTCATAAAGAACTTCTTCAAAGTCAAACCAACGACATTCAGCCACCCGCTTTATATTTTTAAAGCTATCTATCTCCACACGTTCTTTATTAGGTACATAATATAATAATAGAACTCAGTTGAATCTTTGTTCGCCTCACAATGCGTTCAATCGCATTAGGAGTCTGGCAACACATAAATTGTATCAGTCGATCTTGCGACCCCGATTTATCTCTTTCTCTGGGAACCAAGCAATTGTGTCTTGAATTGAAAATCGTTTAAAGTTTTATTATACTTCTGATTCTATTGTGGTCTAATTTTATTGGTATTTGCCGTCAGCTGGTTTTGAAGGGTTCGATAACGGTTTTAAAGTAAGAAAAAAGAGGAATTGTTTATTTTTATCTTCATGTACATTATCGGTGCATAGGCGGACTTAATGCAACAAGGCATTCTCTACCAGTCAACCTTTTTATCTTGTAATAATATAAATACGACACACATTATTTATATACATATGTGATCTTCATGCAGTCACTACAGTACCCCATGAACTAATTATCATAAGCTAGATTATTTATATTTTCCTTAATGATGGGTTTCTGTTGCCGCTATAATATCAATTATGAAAAATTAAATAAAATAAATAAATAAAAATCTCCCATACAAAAAAGTTTTTACCGCAGAACTTTTCGTGCACGAGTCCGACTCGGACTTGACTGAGTTTTTTTACCTATTTGATTACTTTTATCCTGTAGCAAATTGGTTATCAAAAAAATTAAATTAAAAATTTAAAAAAACCCCCGACTTTATAAAAACCAAATGTAATTAACGGAACGAGATATCCATAAATGATATCAATATATCCATAAAGCGCCATTTTGTAGAGGCAGCCATCTTGGATTTAAAATTTTTCATACCTAATAGTATTTCACTAGTCAAGCCCTTTCATTTGATACCCATATTGATCAAGTTGTAATAAAAAAATGTAAAGCACCATTTTGTAGAAGCAGCCATCTTGTATTTTAAATTTGTCATATCTAATAGTATTCTACTAGTCAAGCCCTTTCATTTGATACCCATATTGATGGAGTTTAAAAAAAATATCGAATCTGTCATTTTGTGGCGGCGGCCATCTTGGAACAATTTTCATCAAACTTACGTAAAAACACTCTCGACATTTTCTACTGTCAAACAAAAAAAACTAAATCAAAATCGGTCCATCCGTTCGGCGGCTAGAGTGGTACAGACAGACACACACACACACACACACACACACACACACACACACAGACACGTCAAACTTATAACACCCCGTCGTTTTTGCGTCGGGGGTTAAAAATCTAAGCTCACAATTTTATTATAGACTTGAAAAAATATGGCCTGGGTCCACGTGGACGATTAGGGCCCATTCCTTTTCCTAGAGAAGAAGGTTTAGTCCCAGCAGTGGGAACATTATATTTATGGTTTACTAGCTTTTGCCCGCGGCTTCGCCCGCGTGGTATTGGGGTAGCCCTATACAATATAATAATTTTACACTTCATCAAACAAAACGTGAAATCCCACAGGAACCTTATGTTTTCCGGGATAAAAAGTAGCCTATGTCCTATTCCGGAGTGTATCTTATGCCTGTGCCAAATTTCATCCAGATCCGTCCTGCCGTTTTGGCGTAAATCATCCAAACATCGTAACTTTCGCATTCATAATATTAGTAAGATTAGTATATCTATTCTTGTATTCACTTTTCCATTCCAGGTTTACTGGTAGAAAATGCCTACGGCATTAAGTCCGCCTTTGTACATATGTGCATAAAGTGTTTAAAAATAATAATAATAATAAAGCTATCATTATAAAGCTGACACTAAGATAGGTTAGATTATAATCAAGCGATAATTCCTTTAATCATTTTAGACAGGGTAAATCTAATCTAAAAATAACATCGTATATTTCCAAATTTTGCGTTAAAAACATCAAACTCATAAATATTAAACAGGGCAAATTCCTGACAAACTTCAAAGTACCACAGGTACCGTAAAACGTAGCGCTCAAAATGTTTTTAAAATGCTTTGTTTTAACAGAATGCTTGAAGAACACCGCAGCTCTACCATTAGTTAGGTCGGTGATCCCACAACTATTAGACGAAGCTGTGTTAAAAATGTGTGAGGTAACGTCACTGAAGAGATTAAGTAAGAAGGTCGACTGTAGTTTTGCGATTTTTTTATCATTTATTGAGATTTTTTAAGCCTATTCTGGTCTTCTCGGAAAAAAGCCTCCCTCTATTCTACAATACTGAAAGCTATTAAAAAACGTAGTGCGTAGGTATTATCCTGGCAGTCTTGGCCGTCACAACCAGGAAAGTAAAGGACCACTCAATACGCATACTCTCGGCAATGATGCAGCGGACGAACTCCCCAGAAGGTGATCGAGTATGGCAGTGATCCACTCCCCTTCGGTTACCTACGCAATTCGAGTGAGTGCAGGCAGGCTAAGGTGGCACTTCCCTCTGTTGATCGCCGCTTTACGAGACAGGCCCTAATGCTGTTTAAGCCTCAATTGCGAAAATTGACGGCCGTTACAAGTGGCCATGGGTCCTTTAATAAGCATCTCTCTATAATAGGAGTTACAGATAGCCCACTGTGCAGAGCTTGCATGGAGGTGGACGAAACAGCAACGCATCTGCTTTTGTGCTGCCCTGTCGTCGCTGGATACAGGGCTAAGTACTTCGGAAACCCAAGTAGCCTCCAAGAAATGGTCAGTAACACTAAGGCTTTGCTGGCCTTCCTTGACACATTTGTCCCCCCGTACGCAAAATACGCTCCTTACACGTGGAGTTGCGGATACCAGGCTGAAATACAATACAACGTAGTTGATAATCTACTTATCAACTAGATTAAGCGTCGGAAAAAGCCACAACCTTTAATGAAACTAGGTATTATTGCCATATTTTCTTTTGCCACAAAGCAACACTGACGTGACACGAAATTCCTCCGTCGAAATACGAATAAGCTTTGGAGGCTGTAAGCCCAACTGTGACCGTGGGCATGTGGGACTTGTATTGAATATTCAGAGAGTCAGACTGGATTAGCATTTAGGAGAGTTTTTTATTGTTTGGGTTTTCATGGACGGAATGGTACCAGAAATGCTAGTGAACAGAAGCGGTTTTAGGATCTAGACTAAATGATATTCTTTTTTTTTGGAAGTGTTAAATATGCACCATTGCTTGACAACGCTTGAAAGAATGCGATCCTACCTGATGTTATGGTTTTTTTTTTGCTATAAACTAGTGCTTGATTGCGATCCCACCTGATGATAAGCAGTGATGCAATCGTTGATGGTGTGGCGCAGTAATTTATTAAGAGCGTAAAAGTAAGTAGGTTTTTTTTAATAGGCGTAGTTCCCGGAGGTAGTGTCAAACTTTTACTGACTAAAAACTCATCTTTTGCCTTCGATCCAGGGCCCTGGTGTATATTTGCAAATTAGCTCTGACCCCGGTAGATTTCGACCCTGCCTGGGCCCACCCTACAGTTTGCTGACAACTCCTTGAGGCGCGCGGGAACAATACACGCTTTAGACGACTTGTGGAAGGCTTGTTATTTCTTTACAGACCATTCCGGAAACCTTCCTGTGCAATACTTATTAGGTTATATTCTTGAGGAAACCGTTAAGAATTTAGTCGTCCTCCTCAAGAACGCAATACGAGATCACTATGCTATCGTTTTTCCTGGAATTTGTTGATTCTAGAAAAACGAAGGCACAAAGTCCCCTTATACTATTACTACGAATACTGGCAAATGCTTGCACTGACTGGACAGATCCATTCAAAACTGTATGGTTCATATCTCAAACGACCATCTCAGACACTAATCTGCATAGTTTTCATATGACTGAAAAGACTTTGACTCCTGAATTTGTTTCGGTATTTCTTCTCAAGGTAGCTAGTCAGTAGTACGGAGTTTCCAAGCCATAGCCAGCTAGGAAACTCCGGACTCATCTAGTATAAACTGACAAAAGAAAATTGTCGTGTAAAAGGGTTATGGAAAACCCATTTACAAACATAAATATCATTTATTATCTCATATCACTGCTACTGATAGTTTTTTTTTTTTATAATTTATAGACATATACACGGCACGGGCAGGTTAGGTTACAGTAGTAAGACAAATATTAATAGCCTATAGGTAAGTATTCCGACTCTGGGTATTTTATGAATGTTAGTTTACAAGTTTGTGAACGCACCCACAATACAGTAGTTCTACGTAGTGTGGGGAAAAGATAAAAGATACATCTACCATTTTAGCTATCACGAACTGGTCTTTTTTAGGGTTCCGTAGCCAAATGGCAAAAAACGGAACCCTTTTAGGCTCGTCATGTCTGTCTGTCTGTCCGTCCGTATGGCACAGCCACTTTTTTCCGAAACTATAAGAGATATACAGTTGAAACTTGGTACGTAGATGTAATCTATGAACCGCATTAAGATTTTCACACAAAAATAGAAAAATGAAACTACAAATTTTGGGGTTCTCCTATCTTAGAACTGAAACTTATTTTGTTTTTTTAATAGTTCATAAATCCTAAAGCGCAATTGGTACGGAAGCCTTAAGGCCGAGTCCGACTCGCACCTGTCCTTGATAACAGTTTTTAGTTCTTTCACTTTTTCATTCAAAAAGAATAGATTTTTGAATTTACCTAATGCACATATAAAAGATTTCCAATGGTTAAGCCATTTACGAATAACTTGAAACTCTTTCACTTCACGGAATTAAAACTGTAAAATAGATTTCACACATTTCACCACCGGTGAGTAAGGCTCTTTGCAGACGACTTGCATAAAATGGTCATAACATTAATATTTGTATAATTTCGAAAAGAGAATAACCTGAGATTAGTAATCTACGTAATCTAGGTGCTCACATCATAAGTGATGTGAGCACATACATAAAGGACTATTTCAGAGATTAGGTAAGCCTAATCTTTGAAATAGTCCTTGATCTCTACCAAAGCAAAAAGGATACAAAACTGACTTAGGATTCAAAATATCATATCGTCAGGAAATTGTCATTCCATCACTATACACTGATTGAGACTAGATTCCACCATGTCATGTTGTGTATTTCCTGTGTAAGAGGATGCTATTGCGGTCACTCGCAAACCGGTTGACCGCAAATCCAACCACATGTTCGAGGAGTCGTGTATTCATAAACAATTGACTCCTCTAACTGAGGAGAAAATGCAGAGGTCATTCGAAAGGCTACGCTTTCCGTGACTTTATAACTGGTACTTTTCCGTGGTGTATAATCCGCTAAGTAAGTATTCATTATGAAAACATATTTTTGTCGGCTTGCGGACGGCGTCCGGTTGTCTTGCATCGGTTCGGATCAAGCCAGGTCGTCGACGGCGCGCTCTGTTACCGCGCGTCTAAAAGAATTGTCAGCAAATGTAAAGGCCTAACTGCAGGGCCGAAGCTTACTGGGGCCCTGGTCCGGTTTTTGAAAGGAAAGCCCGACCCCCGTATGAAGGCTAAGAAGGAATGGGGTAATTCGTTTAGTCAGTAAGAGTCTCACACTGTTTCCCGCCCCATCCAAGGGGGGAATTGGTCATAAGATGATTTTTCCCACCATATAAAAAAAAAACGATAATAAAGATACTACGGCTGTGAGATTATTCAAAAGATTTGCTAACCGTAAATCCTGCAACAGGCAACTGAAAAAGCTAAGCAGTCTGATGCAGTTAGTAGAATTTATTTTATTTCAATCTCAGATTTGATGCTATTACCTGTCACAGTCACCTATGACTGCATCAGACTACATAATATATAGTCACAATTTTTTTTTTTTGCGGTCGGGTTTTTGATACTGTCAACTTTTTTATTAGATGTATCATATTTTTTCTTTCTTTCTAATTGCACATTCCAAAGCACAATCCCTATAGAGAAAAATGTGCAAGAACCTCTTTTCAATCATGTTATGTATTACAAAAATCTCGGTTACATTCATATGCGTTTAAAACGGCCCATCTGAACGAGCCCTTTACAGAAACGTACACACTCAACTTAATTGAGCTAGCTTTTACGAAATCTGAAACTGCTAAAATTGTTGGTCAAATCTTTGAGTTCTCTGTTTGTTTCTTATCTTATGTTTGTGTTTCATATTGAAGAAGTCGCTCTGGGTCTTTGCAAACAAATATCATGTGGAGCACACTTTCATTACGTGATTAAATTGTTTTAAATAACTTCTGTGGAGAAATATAACAGGAATATAATTTTATTTTATTCCTGAAGAGATGGATGGATTGTGTGAGAAGTGATATGAAAGAAAAGGGAATTAGTGATAGTGTGACGGGTGACAGGACAGAGTGGAAGAACAAAACATGTTGCGCCGACCCCAAGTAATATGGGATAAGGGTAGGATGATGATGATAATTATTAATCACTACTTTAGTTGTCAATGTGTTCTTAGTACCTTTAAAGGTTTTAATAAAATACCTCAACTTTGTCGCGTATTAGAAGATGCAACGTTAAAAGGGCTGCCACAAAATGGATCGATAACTTGTTGAGATCGAGAGATTGAGAGAGAGAGAGATTGAGATCGATTTAGAAATAACGAAAAAAAGTTTTCTGAAACATTGAAAGTAGCCACGGAAGTTACTGGATTCTAAACGAGCGTTCAGGCTCTCTTATTTTGCGTTGCCTCTTTATCAAACATTATGTTGGATGAAACAAGCTTTTTATCACTACTCTAGTTGTCGATGTGTTCTTAGAATCTATAAAGGTTTTATTAAAATAGGTCAACTTTGTAGCGTACTAGATGATGCAACGTTAAAAGGCTTGTCACAAAATGGATCGATAAACTATTGAGAGTAAGACTAATAACCTTAGAAAAAACGCGTATTTCTTGGAACCAGTTTTCTGAAACATTGGAAACATTGGATCGAATTCTGAACGAGAGTTCAGGCTCTCTTCTTTTGCGTTGCCTCTTTATCGAACATTAGGTAAAACAAGTTTTTAACCTTTCGAATACCATGATTACAGACACAATTAAAAGATAATAGGTGTGCGGACACTGGTGTCATCTTAGGGCTTAATGAATTAAATCATGAATTAGACCATGGTAAAGTGAATGATATATGATCGGGAAGAGACCTCTTAATGATTTCGCAAGAAACAGTCGGTATAGCATATATTTTCGTAGAAAAAAATGGTAAGATTCAACGTGGTAATGCTGCCAGCTTTTTGGGTACATTTCCAGATGACAGCGATGTGTAAGATTACTTCGACGCCTGAGATTGTAGTGTATTTTTGTATTATATGTACATAGTAATTTAGAACCAAAACAACCAACATCGCTCGAAGGATTGCATCATTGAAGTGGCAGTGGACGGGACACATAGCGTGGAGAACCGATGGCCGTTGGGGTGGAAATGTTCTCGAATGGCGACCGCGTACCGGACGACGGTCCGTGGGCAGGTCCCCTACAAGGTGGACCGACGATCTGGTGAAGGTCGCGGGAAGCCGCTGGATGCGGACAGCAGAGGACCTATCGTTGTGGAGAACCTTATAGGAGGCCTATGCCCAGCAGTGGGCGTCGCTCGGCTGACATGATGAAGATGATGATGAGTAATTTAGTTAATTAAAAAAAAAGGAAATTATGTGTCAACAACCAAGGAGTATCCAGTTCTATCTTGTTGTCTAATAACTAGATTGTGGAGGTTAGTTCACCAATTGATTTATTCTTTATTTTTAAAGGTCTTTATTAACTTAAGATATATAACAAAAAGAGATCTTATTCTAAAATGTAAATTAACGAAAATCAAGATAAAAAATGTAAAATAGGCTATATCGCCTCTTAACATTTTTATCTTTTTAATTTATATTACCTAACCCTTCCATTTTATTACACAAATTATTATGTAATATTTATATTATTTAGTTTCTTAATAATCGACCTATACATACATATCGGCGCAAATATTTTTAACAACACGCAGAGTGCAAGTGCAATGAAACGTTACGAACTACACACGCGGCGCGCCCCGCCTTCGGCACCCCTTTAGTCAAAAGTGAAGCAAAAAGTTTATAAAAGGCGTGCACGGCACGGTGAGCGGTCATTTAGCTCATCACCATCTTAGCTGATCCGACGTTCTTGAAGTTTATTTTATTGTTATATTATTTTTTTAATTATTGTGATTACATAAGTGTCATGTAATTGCTAAATTTAATCATATAAAAAGTGTAAGTGATTTAATATAGCATAATGAGCAATGAAGATGCTTTTATTCATGAAAACTCCCCTCCTCTTACATACATAATTATTTAATTTTGTATTGTAATTACCTATAAAAGAATATAAGTAAGTTCATGATTCATCAATTGTTCGACGTAAAACACTGGTATCCAACTGCGACAGACTAGACCGACAGTAATTAGTAGAAATATTTTTATATAGGACAGAGTTAGCACAGCGGTTACAAAAACAAAGTGAAAAAGAACAAAAATATAAAGAAAGAATTCGCCGAGCGCGGCTGAACCAAAAAGATGACCACTAGCGTGACGTCACCCAGCAAATGTTGAATTTGCTGAATGCCAGAAAAAAACTAAGTATACTAACCGAAAACCAGCTTCGGCAGGACGTTGGTTTTCGGTTAGTATACTCGGTTTCTTTTTTTGCGCCTTGAGCGTCGATTGTACATACGTCTATACGTCTGTACTACTTGCTGACATTGAAAATTTTTTAATTGGCGTTTTTTTCACACATTTTTACGAAATTTATATTACCATAAATTTTGGTTTTTATATTTATTTTTTACTGTTTATCAACGTATTTTTTTTTAAATTTCAACAATAATTTGTGTCATTAATAAGTAATTTACCAATTTTAATCTGCTTCAATTACTTGTCAATGATAATCAACAACAGGAACATTAACGCCTTTACTATGCTATATAATTTTTGATCTTAAATCTGCAGTCGTACTTAATCAAATAAAATTAAAACAACTCCCACCAAAACAACTATAAATAAAAACACTCCAACAAATAATCCTCAGTATTTTTATTTCATAAAAAAACATTCGCGATGTTCACTCGGGTTTAAAGGCTCGCAATAAGTGTAATGGAGTCGGCCGCAGAGCTACCGTGTCCGTCCTGATCCGAAAACGCTTAGGTAAATCATATGTCCGCCATCAGCTATATTTTTAAACGTTCCCGTTCAAACATGGTAGCATTTTATCTTTACACGTGCATTTTTGCGGTGAAGATACGTTTTGCGGGGTAGATGAATAAATTATAGGAGTCATGAAATTTTGAGTGTGTGTTCTGCAAGTTGGTGCCCTGAAATCGGACGAAGGGATCTCGGCAGACCAAGAAGATGGCAGGACAACTTCGATGATTTCCTTGGGAATTTTCAGGAAGTCGCTCAAAGTCAAGAACATTGGAAATAATGGAGGGAGGCCTTTATCCAGCAGCGGGACAGTATGGGCTAGAAATAATAATAATAATAATGATGTACTTTAGATACCTTTATTTTGAAATGTGAAATTATCCAATGAGGGCAGACTTAATTAGTCTTTTACTGATCGAAATCACACCTGTGTCCTTTAGTAGCATTTTACATTTTAGGACCACAATTTCTACGTGGCTATAGCGGATATCGGCCCTACGTGAACTGATTTGTTGACATCTCTTTCAAGCACCGGACAACCGGAGAGCGAACTACTAATTGCTCGTCGTCCGCAAGACCGCACCTACGATCGTATCGTTCGATCGTCGAGTTGGCTGCGGCGTAGGAAAAGCCGTTTTCTCACGGATGCAATCATCTCAATAAATTGTCTACCTTCAAATTCATTTAAACGTAGCAATGAATAAAAAACACAGCCAACATGTTCAAACACTGCAAGTCAGTCGCGCTACGCTATTACTACGGCGTAGCAGACGTAGCGCTACGCGAGCTACGGCGTAGCACCTAAGCAATTCGCTGTACACTGATTTATTTGAGTCTTTGTTGGCCGGACTTGTATGTGGTGGTCCAATTTGTTGTAAAGGATTACATATAGCATCATGAAGCGTTATGTGAATTCTTGTTCTTCAGTCACCGATTTCCTTGGTGTGAAGACAGTGAATTAAGCTTAATGTTCCCACTGCTGGGAAGCAAGCCTAAGAATTAACAACTAATTAAGCAAGCTCTAAGAGAGGGAATATGAACCGAGTGCGGATTGGTGGATGTCGCAAGTCTTCGATTTTCAATTCTAGGATATGTCGATTCCCTCACGATATCCTTCCTTCAAGGTTTTGAGAGCAATGCTGATTAAATAAATTACTCAAAGTAAATACATCATCAGCCCTTTTAATGTTCCCACTGCAGGGACACAGGCCTCCTCTCTAGGAGAGGGAATGGACCATAATACACCACGCGGGCCCAGTTCGGATTGGTGGATGTCACATGTTTTCGAATGTTTGGTTCTAGGACATGTCGATTCCCTCACGATGTCTTCCTTCATCGTTTCGAGAGCAGTGATGATGAAATAAATAACTCAAAGTAAATACCCTAGGCTAAAATTGAACCCTTGACATAGAACTCGTAAGTCGGAGCTTTTGTCACTGGGTTTAACACAGCTCAACGGTGAATTAACTATTTGTGCTTTCAGAGATACAAACAGTTAATGCACTTCAGTGGTTAGGTTTAATAAAGACGTAGGAATTCCGACCTCAGGTAGCTGATCACTACATAGTACAAAACAAAGTCGCTTCTCGCTATCTGTCTCGATGCATGCATCTTTAAAACTACGCAATAAATTTTGATGCATTTTTAATAGATAGACACGAATAGATAGACCCACGGATGCCCCTCAAGTTGAAGGGTAAAATTTACAAGTCCGTGATAAGACCTGTCCTACTGTATGGATCAGAATGTTGGGCTGTGAAAAAGACGGATGAAAAAAGACTGCATGTAGCGGAGATGAGAATGTTGAGAATGATGTGTGGTGTGACGAGAATGGATAAAGTGAGAAATGAGTATATTAGAGGAAGTCTGAAAGTGGCGCCAGTGACTGAAAAGTTGAAAGGAAATCGTTTGTCTTGGTATGGTCATGTGAAGAGGAGAGATGAAACGCATGTCACAAAAAGGGTTTTGAGTTTACACGTAGATGGATGGAGAGGAAGGGGGAGACCAAAGAAGAGATGGATGGATTGTGTGAGGAGTGATATGAAAGAAAAGGGAGTTACTGATAGTGTGACGGGTGACAGGACAGAGTGGAAGAAAAAAACATGTTGCACCGACCCCAAATAAAATGGGATAAGGGTAGGATGATGATGATTTTAATAGATAGACACCAAGTCAAAAAAAATAGGTATCAAATAGTGAAAAATATCAAAGGGTTGACAAAACGATGCTAAAAAAAAAATAACTAACCTATGACATATGTATATAATCCGTACATATGTATTTTGTCGGACATTATACGTTATTTATTTATTTAATCTTCGTGTTCAGTAGTGGTACATAGGTGAACTTAATACAACAAGGCAACGTTATTCCGCTTACCTCTAAATATTATTATTTTTACATGTACGTGAAGGTATAAATATTGTCTTTCTAGTTAACTATAAATTGCTTTTACTAAGGTAAAAAATATAGATATATCAACTCATATTTCTAAGAAAAATATATAAGTAAAAGGAGAGTTACGACTTAATTTAGAGATATAATAAGTTCGGAAGTCATCTGGGTACGCCGGAAACGATTCAGATGACAGTGATGTAAAGAGTACTTCAGCGCGTAATTGCATTTTGATTTCGTACATATTTTTTTCCCATAACTATCACACAACGTGGTCTGGTCTCAGGGTAAGCAGAGCTTATTTTATGAATGCTAGACAGCAGATAAACATATTTATATACTTCTAAATAATCATAATCATAAATAAATTACTTCCAGACACAGATCAGATGATCGTGCTCATCGCACAAACATTTGGCCTAGGTGGGAATCGAACCCACGGCCTCTGTTATAGTAGTCAGATTCACTAACTACTTGACTGACAGGCCAGTCAGTCATATGTTCATTGTTAGCTTAAATATAAAAAAGAATTATTTAGTCATCTCACACATTTTTTTTTATTTGACTTCAGGATAAAACTTCTCATTTATAGTTCTTTCTCTCTTTGCCTTATCCCAAAACATCTGAATTCGGCTCTCCTCCTCATTTTTCGACCAGACTTCATTTCAATTCTGGATCACCAAATAATTCAATTGGACTTTCTTTAGGTCATTGATAATTAAAGACATCCAAATGAGAAGGAGTCTACTATGCTTTTTTGAACCAGTTCTCATGTGTAAGACTTGTCTAGTGATAGGTATGTTCTTCAGATCTTGATATATGACCATACATCTGAGTTGAGTCTCACTGAGGTTTTTTCAATCGAGCGAGGTTTAAAACTTTTCATTTCATAACTAAGCAATGGAAAAATGACATTGCCTCTAATAAATAGATTCGTTTTTTTAGATCACCTACTATTATAATTTAATTTTTTTTCTGCGGCCACGCCTCTGATTACATCTCAAAGTCATCACAAAGCCCAATAACGTGGTCAATACATAAAACTGATGGCATGACCTACTGGAAGCGTTCGACGCAATAGCTAGTATTAATTACTCTTAGAAAGCGTTCATTTCCGATCTCAACTATAAAAATAAAAATAAAGTGAGGAATCTAGAACAGTCTTGTTTAAACTGAATGTCGCTATTGTTAGTGAGTGGCGCGCACTTTACGTTAAAAACCACTTCTAGGTGCGTTCCTCTGAAGAAATCAATAGAGTTTACTATGCTAGTAGATGCTATCTTTAGGGTTATTACTGAAGCGATAGTTCTAAGAAGAACTTAATAATTTAATAGCTTGTTATAATGGCATTTTAAGACAAAATATGTAAGCGGTTGCTTGCATTTTTTTATATAAATTAGGGCTTGCCCACCTAACAGTAAGCAGTGATGCAATTGTTGGTGGTGAGGCGCGCTAGTCTTAGCCTTGAAGGCACTCAAATTATAATGATATGGGAAGACCGCCGCAGGCATATTGTGGCATATTGTTCCAGTTATAAATGATGAGGCAAAATGCTTTGTCCGGATCTTAGATGTTTCAAAAATTCATTGTAGGAATGAGTTTATTCGTGCATAAATTAAAACCCACGATACTGTAGTAATATCTTATCATCATCATCTTCCTGCCCTTGTCCCGTTTTATTTGGGGTCGGCGCAATATGTTTTTTTCTTCCATTCTACCCTGTCACCCGTCACGCTATCACTAACTCCTTTGTCTTTCATATCACTTCTCACACAATCCATCCATATTTTCTTTGGTCTCCCTCTCCTTCTCCATCCATCCACATTTATACTCTAATGTTAGATTAAATATTTAAAAAAAATCCTTATTCTGTACAGAATCTTAGTCGTCACGCGTCAATCAGACGACAAAAAGTCTGACCATGAGTCTATCTAAAGAGTAGGTTCATGGATATCTCAGCAAACCGGCCCCGGTAGGCTTCGAACCTGCTGAGAGCCTAGCCCAGCAGGTTTGAAGCTTACCGGGGCTATGGGTAGTGTGAAAATGAAACCTTGGAACAAAGGTAAAGAGGGAACAGGGGTGTCACTCGAAACGAAAACTTTGAAGAAGATGAATAAGTGTTTGAACACCGTCGTTCCCTTAGGTCTGAAGATTTTAAGCAGAAGTTACCGCAATATTACATTAACACTACCGTCGGGTATATTCTGGATAAAAAATATCAAGTTCAAGAAAAGTAAAAACAATACATACATATGTAAAGACTATAAGTTATTTTAATCCTGACCTGCAGTAAAGTGCTGCAAACCCACTTCTCTTTCATGCATTTTCGTTTAGTTTCGCGCTAGTCCATCCATCACGTGACAATGTATCCTGATACAAAATGAAAACATACGACAATGTGCGATGGGTTCCATAACTATACGTTTTTGTTGTTAGTTTTAACATCACCATATACCAACTTTATGCTGCTGTTTTTTGGTTTATTAGTGTAGGGGCAACTGGAACAGCTTGCCTGCTGCTAATCAACAATAAAAAAAGAACTCCAAGTTAAACGTCGCATTTAAGCAAGAATAGGCTGTTGCTACGCTTATACCGTGATGCATTGCCCCCTAACAATCCCACACATTAAATTCAAAGTTTTAATAAAAATATAAAATTTTATATCTCCCACAGAACCCCAAAATAACTCATCCAAAAACGAAAAACCTAATTTTACACACGCTTGTAACGAAAGCACGTATCAGCATGACAAAATCAGTTGCAGTCTAAAATAAAAGCAACATTCCTCTACTGGGCGCCGGCCAAGCGGGTAAAATCACGTTTAGATTGATAAAGCATGCAACAAAGGAGGCAGCGATGCGAATAGCGACATGAGATACTTTGTAATACGATGGTATTGTCCTGTAGGCTAGAATGAGTTATTTGTTTAATTTTTTTACGGGCATGTCACGGTTTTTGGCTCCATCGAGGGACTAAAACTGTTTGCCGGCTGCAGTCTTTCCGTCCGATTATAATTTAGGTGCCTTCAAGGCTTGAGTGAATAGGTTCTTAATAAACTAGTGCGCCTTACCATCAACGACTGCATCACTGCTTACCATCAGGTGGGATCACAGTTAAGGACAATCTCGCACACCGAAGGACTGCAACAATTTGCCTACTGCGGTCTTCCCGTCCGATTTAATTTAACCTTTCGAGTACCGTAATGAGAGACATAATAGAAAGACATGGGTGTGCGGACGCCAGCGTTTGAGGGCTCAAGAGTTTAATTGGTCTTTCTTGCCGGTTCTTCTCCATAGGAAACGACCAATTTGGAACCGTGCACTATCTTCTGACGTTTTATAAGTTCCCATGTAGGCCTATGAGAAAAAAACCATTTGAATTTTAAATTGCCTTCAAGGCTATCTGGCACCGTCAAAGAAATTGTAGTACCGCCCAAGTCTCTATCGAATCAAAAGCTTTTTCGTACTCCACGAACGCTAAACAGAGAGCCAACTTATACTCCTCGGTCTTCTGTATAACTTGTTGGGTCTACGGCGCTGTAGCCTTTTCGGTATCTGACTTGTTCTCGATCACTATATTTCCAGATTGCAGAGTTTTATATCTTTTTTTTAAACAGATTTAATTTTAATACCCAACCCCGCTAGCCAAGTTACAATCGTTTCGTCTAGAGTTAGCGCTTGTAGATATTCACGCCCCCATTTCCTTTATTGAGATGACGCCCGAACAAGGGAATTGGAAGCGTGGCTAACTACAAGCGCTAACTCTAAACGATACGACCGTGACTTGGCTAGGGGGCAGAAATGCCAACTGCGCCAATTATTTATTCAGTGGAGCATGATCACGGGCCTTACCTAGAAGAGCGAAGAAGATGGATAGATATATGCATATAGCACTATCTCTTCAATAGTTCAATTTAGGTCGTAAAATTGATTACTTAAGACCTTGTAGCAGAACGTATATTCTAACTCGCCGTAACTGACGAATAACACTCAATAAATGCTAAAATACAGCTACTTCTTATCCAACTTCGAAGCACCAAATCAAAGTTAGATTCTTGTCCAATCGTGAGACCTCTTTGTTTCAGCCAGCCTTTATCTCGTCAAAGACAGACAACATTTTTGGAATGACTCCAACACAGGAATTGATATTTCCTTACGTACAATGAATGGAAAAATATCAATACAGCTTTACTTGGAGCAATTTTCGTTGTGCTTTTAGCGTGAACCAATAAGATTTTACTGGTTTTATATTTCCTTTGTTGGCTAACTATCAAGTTTAAATTGCACAATTTGAACCAGAGTTATAATTGTTTTGGAATGCGTTTAGTTTATTAAACCCCAAGATGACACCGTACATCTATTGTCTTTTAATTATGTCTGTAATCACGGTAGTCGAAAGGTAAAACTACAGTTTATACCACATTCTTTGAAACCGAGAAGGACACTGTTTCGACCACAGTTTTGATCACCCGAAGAACACGGTAGAAGTGTGCTTCGCTTGGGCAAAGCATCTCCGTGTCGTCGTGGGGGTGATCTGTGGCTGCGATGTCTCGCGCCTGGCCTTCTTACAGGCCATGGTCTAGAGCAGGGAGGAGTGCTTTTGCGAAGCAGTAATACAATAGCGAAGTTAACTATGGGGATAGTATCAGACTCTAACTGACTAAACAACCCACCCTGTTATTACGTTGCCTTTAATACACGAGGCCGAGAATTCCTTTCAGACGTAAACCTTCCTTACAGACCCTGGCCCCAGTAGGCTTCGACCTTCTGCAGAGAAATAGTGGTGTGCTGTTTTCGGACTTGGGCTTGATCCGGAGGGTTACCATTGACGTTAGCTACAATATACCAGTCATGCTATTTAACTT
Organism: Mythimna loreyi; assembly: GCA_029852875.1. Lineage (NCBI taxonomy): Eukaryota > Metazoa > Arthropoda > Insecta > Lepidoptera > Noctuidae > Mythimna > Mythimna loreyi. The sequence continues at coordinate 8,158,095 of CM056801.1, read as the reverse complement.
TTAAAAAATCATGCTGCCATGATTATAGCGTTCCCAGTCTGCTCTTAGTGGAACAAGATACTCGGACTTTGACATCCTAAAACTCATCTATCGTTTTATTATCAGATGAAATTCTTAGAATCTCTAGACGCTTCTCTCTAAATGCTTGTAAAAATATCACATTCTTCTCTTTCTGAGAAGCCTAAGGTGATTTTATATTATATTCCTATATATTATTTTGAATAAAATCCCTGAAAACAGAAACCACACTTAATTTAAATATTCAGTTATTTTTCTGTTGACTGACGGAACTCGTATTTTTCCAAAAAACGACTCGTTCTAGAAAAATACGTTACTCTAAGTTATACACCATAGATCACGGAAGGGATCTAAGCGGCCGCTATAATACTTTCAATACTTTCCAAACAAACTATGCTTGTCAGTGGACTCCCTATCGCTACCTAAATCTACCGTATTCATTTGTTCATTATTACATAGTTTAGATTGTATGTGACGCTATAAATACAGTTCCATTCCAGTCCACAAATCAGTAAACTCGGTTCTCCTACGAATATCTTCATTCCTGGTATAACCACGCAAGAAAACTCGGAATGTAGCCCTTTTCTGAGAGTATTGCTAAGACGTTAAACGTTTATGGTACGACTATAATGCAGTCTCTACACTGACCTTTACGACTTAGCACTGTACAATATGTTCCATAAGTTTGACAGCTAATTTTTTATGCCTATTTGAAGCGCCACTCACGAGTGTCCAGAGAACTAATTTGACTAATATTGTATTCGGCCCGACATTACCAGTTTTAGTACCGTAGACACTCGCTACCAACACTGTGGCCGACAGCGCCAATATGGCGAATATCTCTAACAAAATCACTTTGACGGCAGCCAGTTCAGTGTAATAAATAAATAGAGGTCAGTGAGTCTCTGGTAATAGCCGGAGGAGTAATTCTTTGCTCTATGGCATTAGCAAACACGTGGAGTAATCCTTTGAAAGGTTATCCAATTACTGTTGAGGATAAAGTTTTCATCAGAGTATCCGTTATACTCTGATGATAAATTTGTGACTGATTACAGTCACAAATTTATCATCAGTGTTCATCAGTGTTTTGGTGATAGAGTACTTGGTAAAGGATTCTTTTTGGGATCAAATCCTTGTAAGTTAAAGAAATATTAGCATTAATATCTATTTTATTTGGTATCATTAGTATTTGGCAGCAACTAGTACCAGGGGCCCAAGTCTGCTATTTTCAAAATATTGTCATTTCACTGTCATTCTAATACGATCCCATTGTCATTTTGCTAAATAAGTTAGTAATCTGTTAATTCATAATGACTGATCTTTGGTCGGTCGGTCTCTTAATAGTATTTTGGTACAAGCTGCCTTTCAACCAATTAAAAACAATAAACCCAATAACATTGTAATCGTAAGTCACTAATTAAAGGAACTGTCACAATTTTAGTGATTTACTGCATATGTCAAACATTCACAAACTTTATGAACGAGATAACCATTCAAAAAAATATATATTTCAATGAAGTGTCACTGATTGATCAGTTTTTTTTCTTTATAATCTTGTCTAAATCAACACTTATTAAATCAATGATCGACTATTATGACATTATTATAATAACAGAATTGAGGTCCTGTTATAATAACTAAAAACAAAATCGCAACGCTATTGCAATCTAACCGTTTAAATCAAAATCAGTGTTCCAAAATCAAATGAATTCAAATACGATTAAAACAAACAGAGGTATCTATGATTCCGGAACTCAATACACAGATAACATGTGGTATTATCAATTATGGGTATTATTAATAGTGTTAGGTGTTCGTTTAACACATTGCTACCGGAATATGCGGTTGAGAGAATTATTTAATCATGGCGGTATTTGTAGAGGTTACTAGTAATTGCTATTTGCCGCAACCGAGATACACACTATGTTAGAATTGTCTCCTTTTAAATTAAATATCTTTCTTTCTTTCTTTTTCACTGTATCAAAAACTGTTCGACAAATATCACCACAAATAATTGTGGGGTGATATTTGAAGCCAATAAAAAATAGACAAGCACCATTGTCAATATTTTAATTTAAACCTAAAAATAAATATTTTGGAACATATAGTTAAAAAGAATTGTGTGTGTACAAATTTTCCCATTTCAGTAAAAGGGAAAATTTGTGGTCTACATATCTATTTTTCTAATTCTCCTTTCAGAGGCATACTGGAAGATATTTCTTTAGAAATAAGCATCACCTCTTTACCTATCTTTCTGTTTCCTTGTTATTTTCTTTTATTCTTTTGTGTGTACATAATAAGTTAAAAAATTAAATGGGGTTTGGAATTCGATTGTATTTTTTTTATTTTACATACCAAAAATTTGGCGGTGGTGACATACGGACGGACAGATTGACAAATCAGATATAACGAATCCCCAAGGTTCCATTTTTTACTATTTAGCTACGGAACCCTAATCCACCAACGAAAATAATCTTCTTCAGTTTTATTACAGCAATAACTTCGAAAAAAATACTCGATGGGAGAAAAATTATCGTCGAGCTAAGCTCGCTTTTGTAGATTAATTGATTAATCGCTTTTTAGTCTCGGTTAATAATTATGAAAGAAAGCCAATTAAATGATCGTATCCGGCTTTTTTAGATTTTGGCTACTAAGGCAGATTGGTTTCGTTGAAAAGAAATATCTAACACTATTTTTATCTCGTGGTGTTACTCCCTTTTTTATTTACGGTGCTTAGGGCAAATTATAGTATTGCAAGGTCATATAATTTTTTTATTGGTTATCCTACAAGTTTGACTCCATTAAAACAGTAGCATTTGCACCGGTTATGCTTCGAAAATGCCGTTAAATATGTCGTATTGTAATTCCAAACCGCAGTAGAGTGAAGAAGAACAGTGAAAAGTGAAGTGAAGTGGACCGAGGCAAAGGTGAGCCTACTGGGGCCCAGGGTCTCTTTTTAAAAGGAAGGCTTGGTCCCAGTACGAAGGGCAAAAAAGGAATGGGGGGAGATTTCAATCACTGTAATGGCAAATTTACGGTTTGCTTCGCTGGACTTCAACCAGCTCCGCTTCAAATGAAGCTTCAGAGTTTGAAAGGTTAAAACTTAGGTTTTTTTTTCAAAACTTAGTTAGGTTTTAAGGTTCAAACCTAGGTAGGTTTTAACCTTTTAAAGTCTGACGCTGTGATAGCTATTTCGATCAACCTATTACACTCAATGCCAATCTTAATTCCTTTAGCGCCTAAATGCCTTATCAAAGTAAACACGCGGCAAGGCAGTTAGTACAACCTGAAAGCTATTACCAATACTAATGATTTTCATAATAGGATACTGTAATAATAGTTTAATGTCCAACTTAAGTTCTGTGGGCGCGGGATTTGGGTGCGGTCTGAGTGACAGCGATTTGAATGATGGCAATAATGTAGTGGTACTAATGTTGCAAAGATGTGTAGATTTCTAGGGATTTTTGTTTGTGTGATATAATCAAAACAACAAAATTCACGAATAAAACGAAAGAGAGGGTTTGGTTTTGAATGAAGCTCATATATGTTTCCTTCGAATAATAAAAAACGTAATAATGACATTCAGCAAACCGCACTAAAGTCAGTCGTAAAGTAAATTAAGGCTCATTCTCTCACTATGAGAGGAAAGCTTTATCCCAGCAGTGGGAACATTATAGGACTCCTCTTGTCTGACCCGCGAACTCCAGGAGATATCTGTCTGCTAAAAACATAATCTACACTAATATAATAAAGAGGTAAAGTTTGTTTTTTTGTTTTTTTGTTTGTAGGGGGTAATCTCTGGAACTACTGGTCCGATTGGAAAAATTTAAGCAACAATAGAAAGCTGCTTTACTCCTGAGTGACATAGGCTATATTTTATGTACGCGGGCGAAGCCGCTGGCAAAAGCTAGTATATAATACACTTAAATTAAACAGTGATGACGACATAAAATGAACAAAAAAAATGTGACATAATTTAATTTACACTAATAATTTGACATATTATAATGTTAACATACAATATTATTGAACTTACTATTTTTTAAATTATTGAATTTGCTAAATTATTGAATTCCATAAATTACTACTTAGCCGTCTTCCTCTCTCCTAATTTTTGCTGTGCCCGACAGGGTCCACATTGATCTGTGATAACTATAAACACCATCTATGTACACATATGGATTGCAATAAAATATTGAGTATTAAATCGCTCTGTATCACGTGAAAGATATATTAGAATGAAAGGAATACAGGTGAGTTTTATTCAAAGTCTAACCCCTTAAACAAAAGCCCTTGAAATTCACACATCTTTGCAACATTAGTACCAGCATATCATCCGCTAACAGTCGAACCACACCTTATCCCACTCATTCATATAATCATTATGGGTTTTCGCAAGTAAATCGCTCTGTATCACGTGAACGACACATTAGGATGAGTTGTGTGCTTTATTTAATATCTCATGTTATTGTGTGAGTGGGTTTGCTAATAGGCTGCTAAAATATGCTCGTACTTTTGTGGAGAAGAAGAATAATTTGGCAAGTCGTTCATTTTTATTGCAAGCAGTTTATAAGCCTTTATTTACTTACTTGATTTGTGTCTATGTATGTTTGTTACAGGCAAATCTTGTTAGTAAACTTTGAAATTGTCTACGTGAGCATGAAGGTTCAAGAGCTTGTTGGTTTATCCAAAGCAATGTTTGGTAAAGAGGCAATGCGAAAAAAAAGATATAAAATCTAAATCAGATCGGTCTGTTGGCATTCGTCAATTTCGTCATTCACTTGAATACTAGAATGGGTTGAAAAGTTTTTGGCCTAACCCAGGGATAGTATTCCAGTCAGTAAAATTTTGTTGTTCCTGTCTGGATGGGCTTTTAATTTGTTCCTATGAGAAATTTCAACTTGATCTTGATTGCATCGTCGCTTTCCATCAGGTGAGATAGTGGTCAAGCGCGAACCTATAATCAATAAAAAAAAAAAAAAATCTCTCAATTAGTTTGTGTGCAGGAATGATTACACTAAAGGTCTTGCGTATTTGTGAAAATCATGGATTGTATATTTGCACTACGCACTAGATTAGGCGTGCCGCTCATTTTTTTTTTCTCGTATTTTACGGCACTTGTTCTAGGAAATACGTGTTTAATTTAGAATGTTTTGGGAATAAATTTAATTATTTAGAAATTCAATTAAATGTGGTTCTGTCTGTATACTTTCTTTATAGTTTAAATTAAATTAAAGCATAATTTCAAGGGCTTTTACTGAACCTTGTCGCATGCATGTGTGTGTGAGAACTGTTGCGTCAAGATTCTATGGAGGCCGGCCAGCTAGGAGGCTTGCGGCTTCGTGGGACACCGTGAGATATCCCCACACCATCGGTATGCTCTAAGTCTTATGCTCCTAGTCTTAGTAATTCAGTTTAGGAGCTAGACGTTTGAAGTGCACCTTAAAATTCCTCCGGCTGTCGAAGATGAGCCCAAGTACTTCATCGTCGACCTGACCAATTACTGAATCTAGATAATATCCACAGAAAGATAATCACGTAAGAGCTGTTGGATGAAAACTAATGAAAATTTATCTCGGGCTGGACGCTTTTAACCGATTAAGCGGAAATTTTGTAGACATGTTTAGTTTGGATGAAAATACATGGTTATTTAAGTAACGGTATTTTAAATCCAGTTAGTTGTTTTCGTAGATGCGCATCCTATGATATAGATATCAGTGAGTATCGTTACGAACCGTTACAAGACAGAAAATCTGATATTTGTCTTACTAAGAGGTATATGGGGTGACTGGTAACCGATACTTAAACACGTGATTGTTGTCATGATTACAAATAACTTTTACTATTGGCCCAAACCTGAACCACCTACCCCGGGATCTTTCATTCATTCTTGGGTCCCTACGGTTTGCCGACTTCTCTTTTTTTGTTTATGTTAGGTGAAAATCATCGAATGACGAAACCCGCTCTTGGGCGGAGCGAGAGACCAGTGTCACACTCTTACTGACTAAAAAACCTACCCCGTACCTTCCTTGCCTTATTCCCAGAGCCGCGGTAACAGTTGCACACAAATCGACAGCTCCAGCTTCGACCCTGAAGGGCGCCTACAATTTGCTGACAACTCCTTGAGGCGCCGAGGCTGCCGAGAACTCGTAATATAACTTCTCCAAATAGTTCAATGTTACAATGCCCCAATAGCAACCCGTAACGATTGAAGAATGATTCCATTAATTAAACCTTAATTAAATTTGTAAAGGTAAAGAACCCGTTCCCAAGAGTATCCTACAAAAAACAAACATCCGAATTTCGCGAAGCGATAAAGAAACGCCGGAGAGAATCGGCAATTATCTCGGAAACTTCCCCTTAACTGCTAATCGTTAAGGGTTAACTCTCCACGCAGCCAAGTTTCCACATTTACAGAAATAATTACATGCTACCCCTTAAAGGGGAGCTTGTTTAAATGCCAACCTTTCTATTTACCTTCCGACTGGTCTTATTGAAAAACTTTTTAGACACATTGCTATCGGCTGTTAAGGGAGGCTTCGTACTTGAAGAATTTTTGTTAAACTTGATTTATATTAATAGTCAGCAGAGGTGTTTAATAAAACCTACTCGTATCAGTGTATTACCTTCTCCTTGATACTTTCTGAAAGTAAACGTCTTCCAAATATGCTTCTGACTCGTCCACGAAACGTCGTTACCACTCGGCCGTCACTGCTCAAGTGAGAGGGTGTGTTAGACTTTTACTGATTAAAGCCACACTTGCGTCTTTCAGTTGCTCATTGCCTTCTAGGATCACCTATTCCCTGCGAATCACATTTAAAAGATACTTTACTTTCATCGCCATTTTTTTTTAGGTAGAAAATCACACTTCTCTTATTTTAAGGTGAAGTGAAAGGGAGTATCAGACATTTACTGACAGGAAATATACCCTCCAGTTGACCAGTTTTTTTGTAGACCACCATTTAAAGGTAACTTAACTTTTCATTGCCATTACAAATGAATGTTGTCCTCATTATAAATAAGAGGAATTTGAAGCTTTTGTTCATGTAAATTAAAGGGGCGAAGAATTTCCACGAAAATTGCCGTGAGCGATTCGGAAAATCGTATTCGAAAACCAATTATTCGGAGATTAACTTGAACATCGGGTTGTTAGGAGAGCGTGCAACAATCAAGTGAATTCATTTAACATTTTCAGTGTCATTCAGCTTCAAAATATTATCAATCCTGTAGTCTCTTTTTTGACGGCTGTTTGACAGTTTCAAGGTCGCTTTTAGGTGAGAAATTGTCCTATGACTTCTCCAGCGTCACAAGAGCCGGAAGGTGTATTAAACGTTTACTCACTTAGACCCACTCCTTAGTTTTCTTCTTTCCCTTTTGGAAGCCGCGATTAGGATCAGTATTCCGGTGGTGGGGGCATGAGCAATTTGGTTACATTTGGGTTGATGTGCGCATAATTGGTGAGAGAAGACTTGTTTAGCGTCAAACAAATAAATAAACGGACCAAATAATATAAATAAAGATTGAGATACGTGAACGAAGCATTGCTTACTATCACTACTCATATCTTCCACTATAACTCATACCACACAACCTCACCAGCAACACTCACATCCACACACGGTGTGTGTGTCACTCACTAAATACATATACCACACCTACACGCGCGATCTGAGCTTTGTATGATTTTTATCCGACTTCAAAGAGTAGGTTTTTTTTCTATTTAGTTACCTTTACTATTTTTAATCTTTTTAACAATAATTGAATGTCAACATTGTCTACATTTCAATTGATATGACAAGTGAAATCGCGGATTCACCTAATTCAAGGAATTCCTTGCTTAAAAGGTGATCTCCAATAACATGTATCAAAATGCCTACTATAATTGCGATAAACATTTTTTTTTGTGCCATAGCCAAAGGCGGCATAGCATCATACGCTTCATTAAATTCTGCTACGAGTATTCGTCTAAAATTTCAACCTTTACTTCAAAAACTGATAAGGAGTTGCAGCTATCACATAACGCCAGCAAGCATTCGCATTCGCATCTTATTCCAATTAATTTATGAGTTTCAAACTTGTGTTTGAATTTAGTGAAACATGGAAACGAACATTTTGAGATACTCGCCACTCACTTTAACTTCGGGGGGCGAAATTTTGTGAAACTCGCCACTTCAGGGGGGCGAAATTTTCCATTCCGTTGGATAAAGGATTAAGATGAGAAGTTAAGAGTTTTATCTATGTTATTGGAATATTTAGCCAACTCGAGGCGGCATGCGTAGTTAAAATGTTTTACGTTGATAAATGTCGAGCCGAAACTTGGGTAATTACAATATATCTTATGTTTTCCGATTGGTGATTTTGCCAATAATTGAATTTGGGGTTTGTTTATTGGTTAACCTTTTTGCGTCCCTGTTTATAAGTTATGTTTTGAATTTATTGGCAGTTTTAGTCTAAACTACATAGTTTAATTTTGATAATATCATCATCATCACTTTCTTCCTTACTCCATTTTTTTTAATATCACTCCTCAAACTATACATGCATCTCTTTCTTAACATAAGTTATCAATCATCCTACGTTATTTAGAGTCGCCGTCATGTTTGTCCTCTATTAGTTGTTAAATCTTACTGACTCAACGATTTACCTCTTTCCTTCTTAGTCATCATACCGGGGTCGGACCTTCCTTTCAGAAACCCGACTGGGGCCCCAGTAGGCTTCGGCCCTGTAGTTGGGCCACTACATTTGCTGACAACTCCTTGAGGCGCACAGAAACAAAGTGTGCCGTCAACAACTTGACTCGGTCCGTACTATTTCCAGACGACCGGAAGGCGAGCTAGCCATTGCTCGCCAATGAGAAATGATGATGTTATTGATTATAATGACCTTTATATCTTCAATACAACGTATTATTTTGCAAGTATTCAACATTGAAAATTCTACAATTCATAATTTATGACAAAAACAACTTTGAATTCTTCACAAAGTTTACAACACGTTGGATCGAATATTTATGTCCGAAATTTTCTGTTGTTTTGCCAAAAACCTTGCTAACATTCATGCATGACTGTCCCTGAGTGCGTCAACCAAGGTGCATCTGATAAAAGTTGTCGCCCAACTTTAGTGATAAAATTAAATTTGTTTTTGGATGTACAACCGTGAAAGATGTGTTTCCTAAAGACTGTGTTTTCGGATTTTCGGAGATTGAGAGATAGTGTGCAGTGTTGTAGAAGTCATGTCTGAGGAAACTTTAGCCTTTCGTTTTGCTTGTATTTTTTATCTTGCAAAGTTTTTTTTTTAGTTTGTTTGACATTCTTTTTTCTGTTTCTGTAAATCTTCTAATGTCATCTACGAGTGGGAGACAGTGTGAGACTTTTCATCATCATCATTTCAGCGGAAAGACGTCCACTGTTGGACATAGGCCTCTCCAAAGCCTCCACGCGTTGCCACGACCGGTCCTGTGCGTTTCCCATCAATTGGTTTCCAGTAACCTTGGCTAGGTCAACAGACAGACTTGCTTGCTTGCTTGGAGACCTACTTTTTGGAATGTGCAATTAGCGTCATTTTTTTCCTGACAGACCGACTTTATGACTTTTTAAAAGTGCCTGTAAAGGTTTATTTGAAATAAACGCTTTGAATTTGAATTTGAATTTGGTCTAACTTTTACTGTCTTAAAAACCACTCTCTGATTGAGCCCTCCAGTTTGCTGACATCTCCTACGACTTCTGGCTTAGCAATGACCAAGCCAGAGAGTACAGTAGTTAAATAAACGGAAACGTTCTTGAGAATTTAATTCGTCAGTTAAAACCGGCAATTTCGTTCTGTTTCGTAGAACTACACAATTAGAATAATAAATATCAGATTTCAGTACGACTGTGAGTTAAATAACTTAATTAGAAAATGGTTTCAACTCCCTTAGTAATCATCTAGTCAGCTATTTGATATAAGACTGTAGTAATCTTATAATCCTTATCTCTGTTCCTATAGCGACAAAGAAGTCATTATATTTACTAGTGAGGTTTTTTTTAATGTGAAACAATATTATATATTTTTCATAACAAGCTTTTATACCGCAGTATATACTCGTATCTATATATTTAAAATTCGTAAAGACAAATCAAATGAGCTCAGACTCGATGGGGTTGTGTCGTTTAATTGTAGAGTTCCTATGGCCACCGTCCGATTCCATCGTCAGATCAACTTCAACGATCAACGGCTTAATATTTTTGCATTGTTGGGAAGTGGATCTTTAATTTACAAGATTCGATCACAAATATCAATTAGGTGAAACTAATATAAAGCTTGTAATAAAATTTTGTGAAATCATGTGGTCTCTAGGGAGGAACTTCTACTGACTAAAACTACATTTATGTTTTTCTTTGCCTTTTGTACTTTAGGCCTAAGGGGGTTTCTTTTTCTAAAATCCCCGTATCCCTGGCAGGCACCGGTTTTGTAGGACCATCAACCCATTGCTCATCGCCTTCAATCTCATGCCTAACGAGGCTGTCATTCGGGGTCGGGATCTTGGCGACACGATTAGTACGTAGTGAGTTCAAACTCAGGCAGACGCTTTACTTTGTCTAGTTTCTTTTATTACCACCGCTCTGAACGGCGAAAAAAAACATCTTGAGGAAGTTCCAATGTTCTAGAACCAAAAACTGGCATATCTCAACATTTGAACATCCACCAACTCGGAGACACTTAAGACAGAAAGAAAAAAATATTTATTTTATCCAAAATAGAACAATCTGAATTTCATCACCACTGCTCTCAATACGGTGAAGGAAAACATCGTGAGGAAACCGGCATGTTCTAGAACCAAAAATTCGAAGACATGTGACATCCATCAATCCGCACTGGGCCCGCGTGGTGGATCATGGCCCATTCCCTCTCCTAGAGAGGAAGCCTGTGTCCCAGCAGTGGGAACATTGAAAGGCTGATGATGATGATGATGAAAACAATCTGTCGGTCATGTGTGAACCAGGTATTAATGTGTTGCACCATAGACACTAGGCAGAATACAGTTGCCTTGGTCTCAGTTAAATTATATTTATTGTCTACTAGCTGCTGCCCGCAACGTTGTCTGCGTGAAGGCTCTACAGCACCAAAAAAACTAAGATGGCAGTGTATGATCAGTGTATATCAGATGGCATAGCATTATAAGTAAACAAATTTTAAATTAGCATTGCATCAGCCTTATAAAGTTCCCGCTGCTGGGACACAGACCTCATTCCCAGGAGAGGGAATGGGCCATAATCCACCACGCGAGTCCAATACGGTTTGGTGGATGATACTTGATGAATTTTTGGTTCTAAAACATTTACAGTCACAGTTTCCTCTTGATGTTTTCCTTCACCGTTGAGCAGTGGTTATGAAATAAAATACACAAAGTAATGCGCCTGGCTGGGTTTGAACGACAGACCTACAACTTATATTATTATAAGTCGGAGCCTTTACCACTCCGCCACCACACTACGATGGTAGTTATGCTGCCAGGAGCCAAAATGTAAAGAGAGTCAGGACTGGTGACGCGGAAGCAAGCGACATACAGTTGCCCGCGTAAGAGACAACTCGTCCTGAAGTTGACATCCGCTGCACTCAGTGTCCTGCCCCTTCGACTTATTGATGGTCATCGCGATGCAAACACTCACGGGGAACTGTACGCGCTTGAACTGGAACGGGAAGTTATGAGGTATACCTATATACTGCCTCGACTTCGCCATAAACCGTAAGAATTTTTGCTTCAATGATGTGTCTGTGCAGCGAGATGACTTTAAGACAGGTCTCATTACACCACTTTGGAGGAGATAGGTAATTCTGAAAATGCATAATCGGGACTCCGACTTTCGGCTTTGTGGTATGCGCTTGAAGTCCACTTGCTGGCTGGGAGTTCAAAAATTCCACGGGATAATGTGTGGCGTCATCTTGCTCGACGACAGTGTTTATTGAGGTATAGATCACTGCATTTCCCTCAATTTCCGAGAGAATGTATTCGTTAATTGCTGCAGCCTGATCATTTTCGGACGTCAAAATGGCCCGCTCATACACCCAAGAAATTCTGCTGGTGCGGTAAATGACTGTTGTCCCTGTACACACAGCAAATGAATTCTTCTAAGCTGGCTAACGCTCTATCGAGAGACTTTGGAAGCACTTCCTGTCCACCTCTCTGTGCAGTGGGCTTTAACTTGCAGCGGACTTTGGCAGAGGCCATGATCCGGAGTAAAAAAGAGTGGCAGGCGGTTGCCTCCTTCTGCGCTAAAAAAAGGCGTCGACTGCATCAGGCAAAAGAAAAGGCGCTCAAGCCACAGCTACCGCCGCCGTGCCTACAATGCCGATTTACGGCCACAGTAGGCGCGGGCTTGCGACCGCCGATAGTCGTCGACGGCGCGCACTATTCCCTGCGCCTCCAGCAGTCGGCAGCAATTGTAGGAGCCCAACAGGATCGAAGCCCAGGTTTCAACGTAGCAAAAGGGAAGCGTTTGCCCGAAATCGCCACTGAACAAACTGTGACACCACCCATCAAATGTTCGTTCCCGCAAATGTCCTGCAGGGTTCTGTCAACTCCTTCCTATTGGCCATAATATGCTCATCCCATACGATCAAAGAGCAATCCTTAAGCCCGTGTCCCTTATCGCTGTTACGTGACACACCACAAACAGACGTTTTAACGCTCTCTAAATCGATGGGAATTTGAACATGGCATGTGCTGTCTTGCCACCCGGAAGCAGTGTGGCAGCAATTCCCAACGACGCGACAGCAACAGCAATATTGCCCTGCCTCCTGACCTCTGCAAGTATGCCATGTTTTTCCTGTTCCAATAGGAGCAACCCAAGAAAAACATTTTGCCCTGGTTTTGCACAAGGCTTTCAAGGACGGTGTCATAAATCTGTTTTTGCTCTGAAGAGAACTCTGTCTCAGCGTTATACTCTCGATTTCCATAGTCTTGATGCGGTGACGATTGGGGAGCTAGTAATCCATAATAGATCAGTGGATTGCCGCCGATAGAAATGTCCACATCTTGAAGTGAACTGAGACAGGTGTTCAGCACACGATCATCAGTTACATCGACTTCGTCTCCAGTAACACGCCTCAAAGCTCGCAGAAAATCTTCAGACAGATGATGGCGATATTTTAATGAACATAACTTTTTTGTAATACTTAACACCGCATTTTTTTAATAGTTTTGCTCAACTCTTCTCAAGATTTTGAGGGTTTTTTGGAACTTGAATTTTTCAAAACGAACTATACCCTGCCCTATATATTGCCCTGTGCGATTTTGTATTTGTATATCCTGTCCATATTATGAGGTGTACAATAAAGCTCATAGTAAAAAATAAATAATATACGATACCACGTTTAGGAAGAATTTGATTTTTATGAAATCAAATAGATGGCGCTGTTTTAAAATTTTCTATATGCTACTACATTCAACTATGTTTCTCTGCCCAAGTTACTTAAATGTCGTAGTATTTATAGTGTAAAGCCATTAATTTTTTCATTAATTAGCATGGCTTACTCAAAAACAACATTAAAATATGCGTCGTTAGATTAAACACTGTCACAGAATGCGTAAGAAAAATAAGTATTCACAACTTCTCCCCCGTAAGTGATAGTGTGATAATATGTAGCCTATATGTTGGCCCATCCTTTATTCAAGCAAAATTTGAAGATAATCCATGCAGTATGTATAAATATATATCCAAGTAAGTTTTTAAGTTTAGCCTTGACATACATACAGACAAACAAACAAAAATTCTAAAAACTATATTTTTGGCTTCGATATCGATTGTATCAGTATGATCACTGCCCAAGTATTCTTTTAAAAAAATATTTAATGAACAGTTTTGACTTTCCTACGATTTTATTATAATTACCTATATGTATAGATTATTCGTAAAACTCTTTAGTTAAGTCCCAAGAGGACACAAATTTCCGTATAACTGTTGTCGTTTAATTGTGTCTGTAATTACAGTAGTCGAAAGGTAAAAGTAATATTATTTTGTTAATGTAATATTTTCGTTTGTACTAATTTGAGTCAGTAGATGTCGTTGTACGTATATAAATAACATTGAAAGATTAGGTTGCGTTGCAAAATAAATCCGTTAGACCGTTGGAATAAGAATAAGACATTTCATATAAACATGGAGAACGCCGTTTCACCATTAAAGAGATAAACATTTTTTTTAAATTATGTGTTAAATTATATTAGTATTAAATATTAACCCACATTTTTTCGTAAAACGAACCAACCACTGCCTAAGATAATTTCCCTAAAAATAAATAAGTAACATTATTTTGCTCTGTTTGGGCTTGTTTTTTTTTTTCATTTTTTATTCCCAGTTGTGAGTAAATTCGACCGCGCAGTAAGAGACTATGAAATTTTGAACACCTAATGTCGTGAGATTTTGAGGGTTTTTTGAAACTTAAATTTGTCAAAACGAATTATACGACTTTTATGAAGAAAATGCGCACTACCATCTATGAATTTTAAGAATAACTAACTGCTAACCTTGCCAACATGGTCAAAAAATTATTCATTTCCAAAAAGTGTCAAAATATAACTTGATTTGATTTTTGTGTAATCTCATAGATGGCGCTTTTTTAAATATGTCTTTATACTACTAATATTCATTAAACTATGTTTCTTTGCCTAAATTACGTAGTTTTGAAAAATGAATAATGGGAATCTTTATTATTTACCTAAATAAATTTACGTGCCAAGTTTCAAGTTAATTAACCCAAGCAATAAGATTCTCCCATACAAACTTTAACATCCCCTACATCTTGCACTGGGGATACTTCTCAAAAAATAAATATGGCATCCTTGATAACTAATTTAGGGTAATGTTTATGCTAAGTTTTGAGTCGATCGGCCCACGGAAAAAAAAGCTACACCCTTGCATCCATTGCACCATTGAAATTCAATATTGCTTACCTCCCATAACTTACGGCGTGATAATATGTAGCCTAAAGCCTTCCTTGGTTTACAAGGAACATTTTTGCTGAATTTCAAATCATTCTATCCAGTAGTTTTGGCGCCAACCCGTACCATAGGCACAGACAAACAGACAAAAATTCTAAAAAGTCACTTTTTGTCATCAGTTACGTTTTTCTAACAAAACCCACTCATTTTTTCCAGAAAATTCTCAATGTACAGTTTTTCTTTCGTTACTGTTTTATTATATGTATAGATAACATTTGTCGTATATTTGTCTTAGACCCGCTTAGTGGATTATGGCCCTTCTTATACAGAGAAGGCCTAAATCTCACCAGTAGAAACATGAGGCTGTTTATGGCAGTTTTTTCCTGACCATATCTTGGAACATGACTTTTCAACCCGGGAGTACGGCCATTTGGGACCACTTATTTTCACGCACAAAACCGCTGGCAAAGGCCAATTACATTGTATTTACTAGTCTTGATACTATGTAAATATAAGTTATATTGTGGTGAGAAAATAAATTTTTATTTTTATTATTGGTTAAAACTATAAATCGGAAACTTAGCAACAATCCCTCGACTCCGCTCACATTACTCTTTGTGGCTTAGCGTTTCGTAACGTTAGTGGAGGAATCAAGTCTCTGGATTGAATTACAGATAATTTGATTACTGAAAGAGGGATCAATAAGTGATGTATTGGCTTCTAATTTCATTGCTTTGGGGGTTAGTAAGAGAGGAAACAAAGGTCAATCAACTCAAAGGTCGATGTGACCTTGATGGTGTAACTTTAGGTACGTACGGCAGATATCCGCCCTTACATTGTTGAGACATCTACGGTCCGAACGAAGCGTTTTGCCTCGTCGTTTATACCGCGCACATCGAGGGACAGGAACAGTTTGCCGGCTGCAGTCTTTCCATCCGATTATAATTTAGGTGTCTTCAAGGCTAGACTAAATATAATAATATATATAATATGTTCACAACTATCACACAACGCCATCTAGTCCCAAGCTAAGCAGATCTTGTGTTATGGGTACTAGATAACTGATAAACATACTTATATATTCCTAAATACATACATATTATAGATAAATTACACCCAAACACAGAAAAAATGATCGTGTTCATCACACAAATATTTGTCCTTGGTGGGAATCGAACCCACGACTTCCGAAATAGCATTCAGAGCCACTAACCACTAGACCAACAGGCTAATCAAACAAGTCCGTGTCTACTGTCTGTATAAATAAAATAAATATGCCCATTTCCATAACCTTCTGACCACAAAATATCGAAAATACATTTCATAAAATGTATAGTGATGTCCATTTCCATTACAGGATTAGCTTCATAGCCAACGATATCGATAAACTGTGTTCACACTAAACCGCGAACTCTGTCGCATCGTTCGTTTAGATTAGTATATTTTTTACATCAGACCAATATTGATTGATAGGTTTACTGAGTCATAACACTAAAATTTTGCTAGAAAAACTGTAACACAGTACAAGTTTGAGTGTCACTTTATTTTTAACTAGCTGTGCCCGCGACTTCGTCCGCGTGGAATAGTTATTTTGGGCTTCATATTTACTTTTGCAAACAACCTCCTCAGCTTTATAAATTACAGCTGTTACCCACGACTTTGCCCGTGTCAATTTCTGTTATTATTTTAGACAATTTAGTTTTTAAAAGAACATAATTATCTAAAAGTACTTCATAGAGCTACACCCCAACTGGGGCACGCCATAATCTCGGCGGTAAGTCCCCTCTTTGAGGCGTGATATCTATCACGGCATCCTCACCTTCCGCATAACGTAGGTTCTCACCGGACATGGGAAGAAGGAAGAGACGCCCGGGTGTCGCCACTGTATGGTCACCCCGGAGGATACGGTGGAGCACACGGTGGAGGTGTGCCCCGCTTGAGAAGAGCATCGCCGTGTCCTCGTGGGGGTGATCAGTGGCAGCGACCTCTCGCGCCGGGCCTTGGTTCAGGCCATAGTTCGCAGCGAAGAAGAATGGCAAGCGGTCGCCTCCTTCTGCAAAGCAGTAATGCTCATAAAGGAGGAGTCCGACCGTATAAGCCAAAGGCAACAGCGCCCTCGCCGTAGCCGTCGTCGCCGCGATCCCGCCGATGTCCGGTCACCGTAGACGCTGGCTTGTGGACGGTGAGCAATGGGTAGCTGGCTGTTCGGTTGTCTGGTAACAGTCCAGACCGAGACCAAGTCGTCGTCGTCGTCGACGGCGTGCACTGCTCCCGCGCGCCTCTAGGTGTTGTCAGCAAACTGTGGGGCCCTTCAGGGGCGAAGCCTCCTGCAACTGAGGGTTGGTGCGAAAGCGTTATACCGGGGCTCTGGGAATAGTGGCAAGGGAGGAACGGGGTAGGTTGTTTAGTCAGTAAGAGTCTAACACTGTCTCCCGCTCCGCCCAAGAGCGGAATTCGTCATTGGATGATTTTTACCTACCATAAAAAAAAAACACATTCGCGCCGCCCGCACGCAACCCCTCTCCTCACCCGCCGGCCAGGCGCAGCGTCTAGTTTAGCACATCATGCACCGCGTGTGAATTTTATATCGGAGTTATTTTAAAATTGTAATATCTTCTAAGATGTTCATTGAAATTAAATGATGTCAAAGACAATTTTGTTTACAATTACATATTTTTAATCAACAACACATTTATTTGGATAAAGATTATATTATTATGTTGATAGAACTCTAACAAATAATCGGTAAAAATTGGCTAAATTTGATTCGCATAAAAACGATTCTAGTAAGTTAATCTTAAAAGATAGACATATACTGTCGCGGACATTTTTTTAGATCATTTTAAGAGGAATAATTCTTTCATACATATTTTTTTGGTATCTTAAACCGTTTTGGCAGCGCACGCCACGGAAGCCCTCAAAGATGAATAATTTTCCCCGTTTTTTCCACATTTTCCGTTGTTTCTTCGCTTCTATTAGTCGCAGCGTGATGTTATATAGCCTAAAGCCTTCCTCGATAAATGATCTATTCAACACAAAAAGAATTTTTCAATTCGAACCGGTAGATCCTGAGATTAGCGCGTTCGAACAAACAAACAAACTCTACGTAGTTAGTGACCCTAACTGCTATGTGGGAGGTCGTGGGTTCGATTCCCATCCAGGACAAATGTTTGTGTGATGAGCACGATCATTTGTTCTGCGTCTGGGTGTAATTTATCTATAATATGTATATATATTTAGAAATATTTAAGTATGTTTATTAGTTGTCTAGTACTCATAACACAAGCTCTGCTTAGCTTGAGACTAGACGGCGTTGTGTCATAATTTATATTTTTATATATTTATATCATCATCGTAAACGAGATCCACAGCAGGACGTGCCTATGATCAACAAATCATTTAATTAGAAGGACTCTCTACACGTGTCGCCACAGATCCTGTGTGTCTCGCATCCATCGGATTTCCGTGACCTTAACCAAGTTACCGGTCCAGCTTGTACAATGCTTTCCAATGCTGCGTCTCCCGGTATTCCGTAGCTATTCCAGAACCTTTTAGCTACACTGACCTTCTATTTTGCAAACGCTATGTGAATAATTAGACCCAAACCCGAATTTCAGGCTGTTACCGAAATATTTCAGATGAACAAATTTTCAAGTCCTCTTTGCTCCCCGGGAATTAACTCAGTAAGAAATTGACAAATAGGTTATTAAAATAAATTGGATAAAGGCAAAAGTACCAATAATAACCTACTATAACTAACGATGATTTTGACTACCTGAAGGTAGAAGATTATCCCAAGGGAGTAAGTAGAAGATTATCCCAATCTCTCACAATAATAGCGTAAACAAGTAACAAAGATACTCACATACGCTTTAAAATATTAGTATGATTATGCAAAAAATATTTATATCCTTAAATAATGCAAGACGCTACGAACAATGTGAGAAAAGCACCCTTCTACGTCACTTTCTCAATAAAAACCGTAAAGAAAACGTCGACTCAGGAAAAAGGGATCATGGGAATCTATGTCATCAAAATAAAACCCTTTCTGCGCACTTTCCTCTAACCGCCACATCCAATTAAAGCCTATTCTCCCCTTAAGCAGAACAGAAAAAACAAAATAATAAGACGATTAAATATCCCAAGTCCTAAATAAATATACGGCTCCTCGTCGAGATTTTTGTTAAGGCAGCATCAAGGGAATATCGTTCCTAATTTAATTTCGTTTTCTGTAGAATTTTTTGTTTAAAAAAAGAACGTGTAGTGTGGTTTAATTTGCGTAAAGACCTTTTTTGGTGTTTGGTGTGGGTGTGAAATTAATTTCAGGCCTTGTTTTAAATTAATTATAGAGTATGTCTTGACATATACAACTGTTGGTACGTAATAATAAAGACAAACGTAGTTTTAACAGATACTCGTATGTTCGTTTAACTATATAAAATCAAACTATTCAAAAGTTATGATACAGATATTATGGTCAAAGCGTGGTGTACCATTTTTAAACTTCCCATAAGCATAAATATAATCAGCCTTTTTTTTTCATCTTTATGGCAACTCTTTATGTCGACTATTCTGCCAGTGTCAAGTGGATTTTGACTTTCATGACGATTGATATCTGACAGAAGCGAAGCTGTGGAACCAAAGACTTTATCATATTTTTTTTTTGTCATTGGTATACACTAAAAGATCCTACGTGAAGATGATAAGCAGAGATGCAATTATTTATAGTGAAACGTACCAGTTCATGAAGAGTCTATTAAAACACCAAATAAAATCAATTAATAATTATAATCGGATGGGAAGAAAACAGCAGTCCTACGATGTACGCGATGTAAAGAGCTTAGTTCTGACCGTAGAGGTTTTAACAATGTAAGGGTGAACACTCGCCGTGTATTGGGTTGTCCTATAGAAAGATGATGTCGGAATCAAGTAATAATTTTCGTGCACACTCTCCAGTAGACGCATTTATATTTATAAACGTTTTTTTTTATATATCTGGCTATTCCAGTCCCGTTGCTGGTTAAAAAACTGCCTCTAGTCCTTCCAGATATTCTTGTTCTCGCTCCATTTCAAGCCAGTACTAGTAATAAGTGAATTTAATGATCTTACCACGTCTTTTTGTGCTATCCTCGATGTTGTATTCCATCTGATGGAACCTCCTCATCTTCATCACTAACATTTCAGTTAAAAAACGTCCATTGTAAGACACAGTCCTGCCCCAAGTATCACTATAACCACTAAAACTGTGCATCTAGCATTTATCGAATTCCCTCATCAAGTCATCACTTTATCTTAATGGAGGTGGTAGGCAGTTACAGTGTGGGGATAAAAACAATATATAACTTTATTTTGTTCTCTTTTAAATATTTAAACAACAAAAATACAACCACCAATTCAAGTAAGCCTACCTCAAAGATATATTTAAAATACAACTTAATCCATTTTCATTGATAAGAGTGCAATACACAAAAATAAAAGTATTCACAATTTTCTGCGGCCACAATCATGACCTCGACTGCGGTAATCTGCATTCGGCTATATTTATTTTTTAAATAAAATACGCACAACGGCAGTGCAAACCACACCTTTAGCAGCAGTAATGAATCCTTTAGTGAATAGTTAGCTTTTTATTTAGCCATTCCTGGAACTAGTTTTTGGAGCGCCATAGAATCCAGAAGAAAACAGTAACTGGTTGTTTTAATGTCAAGCACGTTACGCAAAACAGATTACTAATAGCATTGAGATTTTGAGAAATAAATCATATCACTGTTATATATATAACTTCAGTAATAACTGCTACTGTAAAAATGACGTTTATTAGCAGAAAACTGAGTACGCATGTCGGGTACGTTACTATGGAATACACCTGAACTACATGAGATCCACGCCATATAAAGTTTCATGTTTCGTCTATGTGTGCGAGTCGGTCTGATGAAGTTCTAGCTTTAAACTAGTTTACCTCCAATGTAACTTCGAACTAAAATAAATATATCGTGACCAATATCGGAATTGGAGGTTTAAAGTCAGAATCGAAACACAACAACTCTGCTTCACAGTACGGCATTGAAAACTACGCTTCCACTAACAGTTCTAAATACAAAAACTGCGCTACAAGAAAAGACATGGAACAAACAAAGACGGAGAACAAAAAACATAAAAGAAAACAATGTTGAAAACCCCCTTTATCCAAATGAAACAGCTAAATAGCGTATTATTCAAGCTTCAACTGCAAAGCAGATACTTCACCGTATCATTCCGTTTAAAAAAGAATTTAATACCATCTGAGACTGTTAGCAAATTTGAATAATGTTTTTCTTGAAAATAATCAGGAGTTGGCAGTTTCAGCCATTTGTGCTGCTGAACAAAAGCGCTTTATAGCGCGATGCGGGTTTAAAACTGTTTTGGTTTTTTTTTTGTTGTTAAAAATTTAAAATGCAAACCTTTATTTAAGTTGTATTCTTTCGAGGAGCTTTATGCAAATGGTGAAGTATGTGATAAGTAGGGGGTTTTGGAAGCAGATAATGCCTAGGTTTTGGACGATGCAAATAATGCTTAGTCGAAAACTAAAACTTTATATAAAGCCTAATAGATTTTGAACTGTCTGTGGCAGAAATGAGATTTTTGTTTTCTTAAAGTATTTAACGTACTTGTTCCCATTTTTTTTTGGATTAAGCCCGCCCATGTACCATCGCGGTCATTTCTGCTGATCACTTTAAAAAATTGCGCTTGAATCCTGCAGCACAGCGCCAAAGTTTTCGTTTCGAGTGTAAGTGAAACATAACTTATCGGTCATGCGGAAGTGTCTTCAATTGTGTATGTTCCTTTTTTACTCAATAGCTATATTGTTTGTTTACAATATTCTAATTCATTTTATTTACTTTTCGCATTTTTTTTACAACAGTGCTTGGTAAATCAAATTGTCTCATGACCTGTCAGACGTAAAAAAATACAAATTATATGCAAATGGCAATATCACACCCAGGTTGGACGCAGCAAAGACAATCTCAACAAATAGAGGTTTTCTGAATTTTCTGATTTTCAGTATTTGTGTCCGACCTTCCATCCTGCATCACGTAGGACCTGATGACGGCATCGGTGGACAACATTTCCGTGGCCAAATACAAGGCCAGGGAAGGAATTGAACTAGTTCTAGCCATCAACATGCAAATAAGAAGAATATGGCAATATTGGTTCATTGTAAATACCTCTTGAGCCACAATTTCGCCAACGGATATTCTACATCTATTTTACAAGCTCTAAATCTTCTCTCACATCGCAGAAGTATGTCTTGCTTACATTGTAATGTTGAGACATTACAACCATCCTGTCTTCGCGGGCCCACGACAAAATTAATGATCACCCCCTCAATTTAGACCCACAGGTCTGTTTTATGAACGCTAAAATTTAACCAAACTGCGTCACAAATCTTTGCGGACCCCTAATTGTGTCTTATAAAACAATAAAGGGTTAATTTAGTGGTGGTTGTGTTGCCAAGTAAAATTAAAATTACTGTCGTTTGTTCCTTGGACATCGTTTGCGGGGGTGATGGGAAAGATTTTGAGGAAAAGAGTAAGTTTGGCCAAGTTACAATTGTTCCTCTTTGTACAATCAGTAACGTGCGGCGCGTAAGCAATTTTAGAAAACCATAAGTCGATCAAGTTTCTTCCTCACGAATCCGGTGCTAAATCTCCCGAACTTACCATGTCCGGTGAGAACCTGCGACATGCGGAAGGTGAGGGAGGAAACCGTAAGGTCTTTCAAGCCACGCCTCAACGAGTGAACTTACCGCCAAGATTATAACGTGCTGAAACAGGCATGTAGGTACATCTATCACAATATGGCACAGTGACTGACTACTCAGTCAAGAGTCAAGTCACCGAAGCACCTTCATAATTGGCTTTCTTTTTAATATCTAATCAAAAAGTACGACTGATATGTACTATTACGTATTCTATGCCGATAGGAATACCATTGAAGTAGGTGTGTGTCTATTGGAAACTCACAACCAGCAACTAGCACAATGTTGCTCCATCGTAATCATAAAACTGACTAAACTATATAAAAAAATATTTCTTTCCATCATCGCGTCATGTCGTAAATACAAAATAATTTCTTCCAGGCATGGCTCTGGCATGAGGGCTAAGAACGAATGGGGTGGGCCGTTTAGTCACTAAGAATCAGACACTATTTCCCGCTCCACCTAAGAGCGGAATTCGTTATCAGATGATTTTTCTCACCATGAAAAAAATACAAAATAATTTTATCATATTTAAGTTTTAAAATTATTTATTTATTTCAATAACGATCATTCCAATCTTACAACCTGTAGTAAACCATGGAATTGGAATTCTTGACCTCTCTGTCGGTGTCGCCCCTTTATGCTCGATTAGGTTAGCTATTACTTTGCTTACGTCTTCTCTTTGACTTTCCAGGAGACAGTAATTGCAAATTCTTCCCTCACTTACTCCACGTTCATCAAATTCTTCTTCTTTTCATATCGATCTTACTCAGATATTATCCGACCAATATTCTACCTTTATAGTTCGTCAAGTTGTATATTTATTATTAAGTCAATTTAGTAATCTGTGATTAAGTGCCTAAACCGTTGCTCACGCGAACTCCGGCGTTGGCATATCTATTGTCTTTCTACTATGTATCCAATTCTGTCGAGTCTGTTCGAGTCTCCTAATACAGGCTTCATACGCTTACAAGGAGGCTTCAATCACCACTGGTGTAAAAATAACTTGTAAAGTCCAATAAAACCTTTTTCATTTTTCATTTTTTCAATTGCGGTATTCAAAAGGTTAACAGTGAATTTCCACTAGAAATGTCCGAGACATGTAAATGTGCAAGGATAATCAAAACAATGATGCTTTAAAAATGTGTATTTTTTATGATACAATCGAGTGCTAAACTGTGTATCCTATCTGATAGTAGCATTGATGCAATCGTTGATGGTGAGATGCACTAGTACTAGACTCTATTCACTCTAGTCTTAAAGACACCTTAATTATCATCGGGTCGGAAGACCGCAGTAAGCGAATTGTTCCAGTTTTTAATCACGCTGAAAATGACAAGACACAACCCTTTTGCCTTAGTTCCTGGGCCTTTTTGGCTGTCGCATAAGCCTATGGCCCCAAGAGGCTTCAACCCTACTAGGTTGCTACAGATTGCTGACAACTACTTGAGGCACGCGGAAACGGAAGGAGAGCTACCCATAGCTTGTCGTCACACACGTATGAGTGAAACACGGCGGCGGTAGCTGACCTCGAACAACGCTTGCGTTCGTATATTTACGAAACGAAAGCGGCACCCGAAAATACACTTTCAAAGCTAGTAGCTTTCTAATCCTATAAAATTAAAACTAAAATTCTGCAAAATAAACTCAAGTTTTACTATCTAAAAGTCTGCAGATTAAAATAGGTGCAGAATTAATTCGGATTATCTAGTAAATCCTAGTGCGCCATGCATTTCACTTTGACTTTGTGCTTTTAAATTATATTTTTCCATTATAATTTATCGTGAGCACTGCCGAGTTTTATAATTAAAAGTTTTTTATATTTTTATTTACTTTGAGGTTTTATTTAATTCTAATGACAAATACGGAACGGTTGCCCGTCTGTCTGTCTGCCAAGACACTTTACGCACAACGCGTGAATATATTGAGTTGAAATTTAAACCCTAACCAATACTCAGGTCTGCTGTCCCTTCAAGCTGTGAAAAAATCAAACTTCTAAATTAATGAAAAAAAAAGATACGGCCTTTTATATCTCAAAAAGTCGTTGGTATATTTTGACACTTTCAAGAGAATCAAAATTCATAGGATACTTCCCATTGACCTATAACCCTGAAATTTAAAGCAAGGTCATAATGTTGCACAAGTTTACATGGAAAAAGGTCATGCAAGTGAAAATGATGAAGCAAAAAGGCCACGACCCTCAGTATTGAGGAATTCGAAGCAAGGATAAACGAAAACTGTTAATTTGTACTTACGTCATAAAAAAAAAAATATTCCAAAAATGTTTGTAGACTTTTTTCGAATGACAAATTCAATCATTTACATAGGTAAGTTTGTACGGCTCAAAACCAAGGTACACCATAGCATAATGACTGGAGCCAAGGGTTGATGCGAAAGCGGAGCGCCGGGGCCCTGGAACTAAGGTAGTAAAGAACGGTGGGTCGTTTAGTCAGTAGAAGTCTGACACTGTCTCCCGCAGAGCAGGATTCTTGAATGATTTTTCCCACCAAAAAAACCCATAGCATAACGAAATGAGTAAAAATTGCAAACATTCTTCCATTGCCTCACAGAACTTACCTAGGACAACAAACAGACATTTTTCTTGACTGCAAGGAGAGCCCGGAAGAATTACGCAATTAAATAAATCATCCTTTCTTTTCTCAGAAACTTGACGTACAAAAGTGGAACCTAGTAGCGTCCCTATTATTTTAACTACAAAACAGTGAGAAAAGTTGAAACATTCGCAGAATTACGGTAGTTTTTATTTACCGTTTCCTTACTGCCTCAAGGAAGTCTGAAGCGGTTCAAGTTGGTAGTTTCAGAAACCATTTACCAACAACTATATACTTTGTAATTTCTTGTGGGTAAAAAATTGGTGATGAGAGTACATTACGAAGAAATTATGAACTCTTTTTTCAGGTCTAGGTAAAGTGGTGTTGTACTAAACAGGGATATTTATGGACTATCTGTTTTGGTTTTTGTTGAGGGCCCAGGTATAAATTAGTGCTTAGTAGTAGACGCTCCTACGTACCTTTCCCAACTGCCAAGAAGGATTCTGTTTTTCTTTGCACAACCATAGACTTTCATGTCTTTTACAAGCTTTTATTTAGTTTCCCTCGTCCCTATGTTTGTGATCAAATCTTGTAAATTTAATTTCATTCACTTCACGGTTACCGACTGAGCTGAAATTCTGCAAGCGACAATCAGATGACAATGCAAAATTATTATGTCATGGAGTTGATCTGATAATGGAACCAGTAGGTGGTCATAAAAAGTCTGCAATTAAACGATACAACCCAATCGAGTTTAGGCTTGTGTGATTCGTCTTGACGATTTTTTTTTAAATAGGCAATATCAAGCTATAAAAGCTTGTTATGAAATCTTATATTTTAATTACAAACTTGTTTCCAATTTTTTTTTTCTTTGATTGCTCCACACCGATTATTGCCCACTGCGGGAATTTTTGTTTCTAGGACTTGTCGGTTTTTTCACGATGTTTTTCTTTGCCGTTCTGAAAGCAGTTGTGATTAAATAAATTATATGATGTAATGCACCTGGCTGGGTTTCGTGACACACAATTCATTATCGGGGTAATTACCACTTATATCTTATATCTCAATATTTTAAAACACGCTCTTCGTAAAAGTCTTCAAAAAAACTTTTAAAAGTACGTACTTCTTTTATAAGTTTTGTTGTAGAAGTATACAAGACAATACAAGACAATACAAGTTCCGTATGGTGCCGGACGTTAAGAATACCACCATCCCATTTCTTCCCGTGGGTGTCGTAAGAGGCGACTAAGGGACATCTTTAAGACCGTGCGTATTGCTAAGCACCTGAGGTCACCGCGTGGTTGCGGGTAAACTACCAACAACTGCATTCCCAAGGAGGGTTAGCGTCAGGCAGGCGGCCGGCTATAAAACAGTAGCCAAATCCTTTTTGCAACATGATAAATACGAATGGAATGCGCGATAGGATTAGGGCGTACCCCACAGGCGACGCGCAGGGGCAGCACCCGGCTCCTGTGGGAAATGGACCAGGGTTGTTGCACCATCCCGGGCGGGTGCAACGTAAGAAGCTAGCTCGGGAAATGAGATTGAGGTATGGGAGTTGGAATGTTGGGACAATGACTGGAAGGGCCAGAGAGTTAGCGGATGTACTGAAAAGAAGACGGATAAATATAGCATGCTTGCAGGAAACAAAATGGAGAGGAACGAAAGCGAGAGAAATTGGCGAGGGATATAAGTTCTATTATTGTGGAAGTGATGGAAAAAGGAATGGTGTAGGTATAGTGCTAGATAGTAGGTTGAAAGAAAGCGTGATGGAAGTACAAAGGATTAATGATAGATTTATAGTTGTGAAAGTTATGATAGAGAATGTGATGTTGAATGTAGTCAGTGTGTATGCTCCACAAGCAGGATGTGATGAAATGGTGAAAGAGAAGTTTTGGGAGGATTTTGATAGTGTCATAATGACCATTCCTGTACATGAGGAATTGATAGTTGGAGGTGACTTTAATGGACATGTGGGAAGAATGAAAGGTATTTATGAAAGAGTACATGGAGGATGGGGCTTTGGAAGGCCAAATAATGAAGGAGAAACGCTGCTACAATCTGCTACAGCTTTTGACCTAGCAGTGGCTAATACTTGGTTTAAAAAAAGTGAGAAACACCTGATCACTTATAAAAGCGGTCTCCACAAGTCGCAAATTGATTACTTTTTAGTTAGGCGTAACAACATAAAGCACGTCAAAAATTGCAAAGTGCTACCAGGAGAAGATCTGGACCCACAGCACCGACTACTGATTATGGAATCAGTAGTCAAAATTAAATGCAATAAAAGCAAAGAGCGTCCTCCTTCTAAAATAAAATGGCATATGTTAGAGAAGAATGATTGTGCGAAAAAGTTTAGAGAGCGAGTGGTGGACAAAATGATAGAGATGGGAGACATGAATGATCGAAGTATAAATGAAACCTGGAATGAGATGGCGGAATGTATTAGGAATGCAGCGAAAGATATTTTGGGAGAGTCGAGAGGAAAAGGCACTATAGATAGGGATACATGGTGGTGGTCGATAGAAGTTCAGAATGTGTTGAAAGAAAAGAAAAGGAAATTCAAGGAATGGCAGCGTGTAAGAGTGGAAAACAGTAGTTTGAAAGCTGAAAGAAAGAGAGAGTATGACTTATTAAAGAAAAAAGCTAAAAAAGCCGTAGCTTTAGCAAAAGCAAAGGCTCAGGACAAATTGTACGACACACTGGACAGTCCTGCAGGCCAAAAAGAGCTGTATCGCCTTGCTAGAACAAGAGAAAGAAAGGCGAGGGATGTCTGTCATGTAAGATGTGTGAAGAATGAAGCAGGAATGGTCCTATCGAATGAGGAAGAAATCAAGGACAGGTGGAAGGACTACTTTGAAAGACTGATGAATGAGGAAAATAATTGGAGTAGGAATTTAGAGAGTAAACCAGTGAATGTAGGGTTAGTAAGAATGGTTAGTATGGATGAAGTCAAAATAGCAGTAAATGGTATGAAGAATGGTAAAGCCATTGGTCCAGATGGAATACCAGTTGAAGTATGGAAG
Source organism: Mythimna loreyi (assembly GCA_029852875.1). NCBI lineage: Eukaryota > Metazoa > Arthropoda > Insecta > Lepidoptera > Noctuidae > Mythimna > Mythimna loreyi. The sequence goes on along the minus strand of CM056801.1, from coordinate 8,129,841 downwards.
TTATTGCAAGTGGATGGATGGATGTGGTTAGCTTTGTTCTTCAATAAGTTGTTGCGGGAAGAAGCCATACCTGATGAGTGGTGCAACAGTTCTTTAGTGCCCATTTTTAAAAACAAAGGTGATGTGCTTGAGTGCAACAATTATAGAGGAATAAAGCTAATGTCACACACTATGAAAGCCTGGGAGAAAGTTATTGAGAGGCGGTTGAGAGAAGAGAGTGAAATTTCACAGAACCAATTCGGTTTTATGCCAGGTCGCGGTACAACGGATGCCATTTTCGCTATACGCCAGCTGTGTGAGAAATACAGAGGTGCACATAAAAACTTGCACATGGTATTCATTGACCTCGAAAAGGCATACGACCGGGTACCTCGTGATGTTCTGTGGTGGGCCCTTACGGAGAAAGGTGTGCCTGGGAAGTATGTTCAGTTGATCCGAGCGATGTACAGTCGATGCAGTACCCAAGTCCGGTCTACAGCAGGCACCACTAGCAGCTTCAATGTGGCTGTTGGCTTACATCAAGGGTCGGCTCTCAGCCCTTACCTCTTCCTGATGATAATGGACGCTCTTACGTCGGACATTCAGGAAGAGGCTCCCTGGTGTATGTTATTCGCCGATGACATTGTGCTGGTTGCCGAGAGTGGTCAAGAGATCCAGAATAGATTGGAGGTGTGGTGGCACAGACTGGAGAGTGTTGGCCTGAAATTAAGTAGAACCAAAACGGAGTACTTGTTCTGTGATTTCGGCGGTCTCTCCGGTCCTGTGGCCTTAGCTCTTGCCGGAACGCCCATACCAATCTGTTCCGACTTTCGGTATCTCGGGTCGCTCGTCCAAGGAGATGGTGAGATAGACCGAGACGTAACGCATCGGATCAACGCAGGATGGATGAAATGGCGACAGGTCACGGGAACAACTTGCGACCCACGGATGCCCCTCAAGTTGAAGGGTAAAATTTACAAGTCCGTGATAAGACCTGTCCTACTGTATGGATCAGAATGTTGGGCTGTGAAAAAGACGGATGAAAAAAGACTGCATGTAGCGGAGATGAGAATGTTGAGATGGATGTGTGGTGTGACGAGAATGGATAAAGTGAGAAATGAGTATATTAGAGGAAGTCTGAAAGTGGCGCCAGTGACTGAAAAGTTGAAAGGAAATCGTTTGTCTTGGTATGGTCATGTGAAGAGGAGAGATGAAACGCATGTCACAAAAAGGGTTTTGAGTTTACACGTAGATGGATGGAGAGGAAGGGGGAGACCAAAGAAGAGATGGATGGATTGTGTGAGGAGTGATATGAAAGAAAAGGGAGTTACTGATAGTGTGACGGGTGACAGGACAGAGTGGAAGAAAAAAACATGTTGCACCGACCCCAAATAAAATGGGATAAGGGTAGGATGATGATGATGTAGAAGTATACAAGATGATAATTATAAACTTAAAAATGAAGTGATATCTACTTCAATATCATTAAAGAACAGCTTTTGTATATAATACAGCCTCGTAAGTAGACCTAAACCAGACTCTTTGAGGCTTCTAAAGTATGTACAACACGTCCGTAATATGACTTGAAATGGTGCCAAAAAATCTCGTGGTCAGCATTTAGAATTTTATTCAACCGTGAGGTACTTACGTGTTGTTGGTACTCTCTAGTACTGCGCAATGACCTGAATAGCATATTATGCATTTTATGCTCTCGTTGGGACGGACCTTGTAGATATTTTTTTTTCCCTTTTCGGTTATTTTAACCGGACCCCAAGACTTTTTTTATATTTTACTAGCAACCCGCCTCAGCTTCACAAGAGTGCAATGCTGATATTAAACAAATGATGTATGTATTACAAACATAAACCTTCCTCTTGAATCACTCTATCTATTAAAAAATCTACATCGAAATCCGTTGCTTAAAGATCTAAGCATACATAGAGATAGCGGGAAGCGAAAAAATATGTAACCGAGATATTTGTAATACACAACATGATTGAAAAGAGTGTCTATAGAGTTTCTTGCACATACTACTCCATAGAGATCTACACTTTGGAATGTGCAATTAGCGTTATTTTTCAGACAGACCGACTTCTTGATCTTTCAAAAGTGCCCGTAAATGGTTTACTTGAAATAAATGCTTTTGATCTTAAATCATTAAGATCAAATGGAGATAGATGGCAAAATAAGTCATCCATCCACACTTCTGTATCGCAAAGCATGTTAGACTGTTTTTTTTTTTATGGTAGGTGAAAATCATCCAATGACGAAACCCGCTCTTGGGCGGAGCGGGAGACCAGTGTCAGACTCTTACTGACTAAAAAACCTACCCCGTACCTTCCTTGCCTTATTTCTGGAGTCGAGGTTACAGTTTGCACATACCCTCTAGGCTCCAGGAGGCTTCGACCCTGAAGGGCCCCTGCAGTTTGCTGACAACTCCTTGAGGCGCGCGGGAACGGTGCGCGCCGTTGACGACTTGGACTCGGTCTTACCAGACGATCGGACGGCGAGCTACCCATTGCTCACCGTCCGCGAGCCAGTGTCTACGGTGGCCGGATATCGGCAGGATCGCGGCGGCGACGGCTACGGCGAGTACGCCGTTGCCTTTGCCTTATGCGGTCGGCCTCCTATGTTAGACTGTATTTTCCTGTTCTTCTTAATGAGGTTTCTTCAATTTTAGAGGGCTAATTATATACTGCAAGAAACCTCCATTAAGCCAAAATTAGAATGTTAACGAACAAACAAAAAGGGAATTACGTAATTATACAATGAGGAAACAAAATTGACTACCGTAAGTACTTCCCTCAAGTCGTTAAAAAAGCACAATTTATTTCATAAGAACTTCGTTAGCATTCCATTCTCATGTCCTTTACTGTTCGTAATTTAATGAACTGAAAGAAACAGTTGAAAATAGTAGTTATTTCCATTAAAAAAAAAACTATTATTAATGCAGTTAATAAATACGAACAATATTTATAACGAGTCAGAATTGATAATTAATTTTCGCCAAGCCTATTCCATCATAGGTGTTGATAGACCTACCCTTAGTACTTGTTTCCTTAGACGGAATGCGTTGGGCGTTTGTCGTACGTTGCCATATATTTGTCTATACGTGTGTTATAACGCAGCCCATTACAATGTACAACGAACGACAAAAAAAAAAAAGGAAAAATCTTTAACACTTTTGTGTCATGGTAAAGTTTCCCCATCTAAGACATCAACGCCTGGACCAATCAGCATCGAGGATAGGATAGATAAATATGAATAATAAATTATTCAGGCTTGTTATGTTTAACAATAATCTACACAGCTATACATCCCAATGTAAGCAGGCTGATGACGCAGTAAGTTAAGATATAGCGCGGCTTTTGGAAATATACAAGCCTATATTGCGAGCGGAGACGGTGAACTGGACACTGGTTGTGAGTTTAATCCTAGCGAAATTGATACGAAAATATTTGTGGGCTAAGGTAACGGGGTAAAACTTCTCAGAGATCGTTCAAGACAAAAAGGTGAAGAGGGAATTATTTGCCAACTATCGGGAAACAATATGGGCAAAAAGGAGTCAAGTTCCCGTAGAACATGATCAGAAATGACATGGAGCATTGAATCCTTGCTTATGCTGACCGTCCGCAAACCTACGCTGGGAATTGTTATTGTTTAGCTAAAAGAAGTACTACTTTCCATTCTCTCTCACTCTGTCCCCCTCCTTAGTCGTTCACTCTTGACAGAGTTGTCGTGGTTGATCATGTTGCATTTTCATTGGCTAGTGAGGCTCACGCGATGCGTCCCCACTTGACACGGCTTACGGTTACTCTGGACCATGAAAGTTTTTGTCTCTCACTCTGTATTATGACCTAAAACCGGACTGGACGTGAGAGGTCCCCACCGTTGACGTTTTATGTCAAACTAGAGAAAAAAGTCCTATGCATTGAACTATTGACGTACAAGACATGTAAAACCTTTTTTATCCTTAAAAAAAACGCAGCGTGACCGCTCAAACTTCCCATCCGTATACAAAACACACACTTGATCCAGATATCTCTAATCGCCGACGGCCATCAATGTAACTAATTGGGCATATAATTTATGCGGCGGTCACTTTGACTAATGACAACGGTTTACGCAAGCTGTATGCTTGAGGCCAATGCTGAGATCAGCAGATTATACGGTGTATCGGCGAAATGAGCGCGCTTCGAGTTGTCTATGATTAGTCGCTGTTTTGATGGCGCATCACTAGTGGTTCGGTTGTTTGTGAATACTATGCGTTCCAAATGAGAATAGGATCAATTGCCAGGATGTGATGTCATGCCGTACTGTCAAATGAAAGAAAATTTGGCAAAATTTAAGCGAAGAAAAATTGAAAAACTGAATTAAATTTTTCGTAAACTAATTAAATAAAAAAAAAATCTTAAGTAAGTACCTCGATTTGACAGTAAATTGTGACGTCACAACATGGCAATCGATCCTATCCTCATTTATAACGCATTGTAGTGATGGATTTGAAGCTAGGAAATTGGATGGATAATGATGATGGTGATGCAACACATAACTCATAACCTAAAAAAAGTAGTTTTTTGGTTAAAGATATGTTCCACGTGCACGTCAAAAAGTGAACAAAACCATAACGAATCAACTGGGCCGATGCACACTAAAGCTGCGGAGAATTTCTGAAAAGGACGCCCTAGAAGGGCATTCCTAGAACGCAAAAAGCAATTAAAAGATACATAGGATATAAAGGTATTTAAAGGTCTGGTTTTGTCAGTGGTCGGATTGTTGGAAACCGAGGAAACTAGATCACGTACTTTCACTTGCTAGAACGCTGTTTTCTATGGCCATTTTAATTGGCATGATGAATTTTGACGTCAAAGTCAATGTCGAATTTGTCTTTTTTTTATCACCGATAATTTTGCACTTTCCTATTTCTGTCTACAAGATTAATCTGATTAAAAAACGTTGATGCTATCGTACTAAACGTCTATTTGTTACTTGAAATATGATATCATCTAGAAATAACTCAATTTATCTTATAAAAATCCTTGAAAGATTCCTATTACTTAACAACGGCAGTATTTTCCATTCTCAAAGAACCTGAACATCTTTTCAAGAAAGTCTAATTGAAAGCAAACGCTATATAAAAACACTTGCTACCAACATCACGGAAAATCTAAAAGGATTGCTGGTCTAACAGTGCATACAACTTTGAAATACTGAGAATTTTAACCGGAAATTTTAAGGAAACCTTTACGTGGTTACGATACAGCAAGGTTCATAGTTAATTAGTGCATGTTTTAGTGTAGTTTTAACTTTAAAACTACAATAAAAGTAAGGAAAGCGTATAGAAGCTATTCTTGAAAAGTTCCACTCATATTTTATAATATGAGTGTGATTACACATACACTTTGGAACTTTCGCTTTTCGGTTTTATAAGCGAAAAGTACCATGCGCTCCAAATAGGAATAGGAAAGTCAATAACCTCGATCTGTCAAATTTTGAGCCAAAAATACGGTTTACAAAAAAATCTTATCCACGTGTCAGGAAAATGGTTTTTTTTTTTTTGCTTTTTATAACTGTCTTAGTTCATTCTAGGTAAAGTAAAAGCGTTATTATTTTAAATTAGCAAAATATATTGTTTTAAGTCATGAATAGTTTTTTTACAGTAATTGCTCCGTAGAAGGTGGCGACCGCCTGCCACACTTCCTTGCTGCGGACCATGGCCTAAACCATGGCCCGGCGCAAGTGATCGCCGCCACCGATCACCCCTACAAAGACATGACGATGCTCTGCCCAAGCGAGGCACACCTCTACCATGTGTTCCACAACATAGGGCTCAGTACAACGACCACGCAGGTCTTTACGATCGTACATCATATCACAGACAGAGGAATTTAACGACTTAAATTAATGAATCCCGTTACACACACTAAGAATACTGAACCCCAGTCGATACAAACTTGGTCCAAACATTTGACAAACTTATGGATTCCTGTCACGTGCGACTAAAGTAGTTAGAGTTGTGACTTTGATGCAAGAGCACCAACTTTGGTTTAGTGCTGGTTTTACTAGTGTGTTGTTATTGAGGGCTCGTTCGAGGTTCATTTGGACTTTAATCTGTGTGGGTTAGCTACTAACTTTGGTGCACGTAAAGTGTAATAGTTATGAATCGTATTTGATAGCTTCGAACAGAAATTCTCCATCGCATACCTCTTGGTATACAATGGAGAACCAACGTCGGAAATCTAACGAAACTGCAAATTTAAATAAAAACATTTTTAGCAAACTAATTTTCCAAAACTTATTTGACAAATTTTAGTTCACAACCAGCGTTTCGTATACAATTTATTTCACAAACGATTTGTTCTGCAAAATGTTTCATTTGACAAAGTCGCGCTATACAAACTTTTTTTTTTGCATTTGCATCTCTTTATAAATGATTCGGATGACATTTAATCGTTTTTACATTGTTCATTTAACATTTTGAAAACAATACGTTTCTACTAAATATCACTCCTAATTCATGAAGGCACATGAGGACATTATTTATTAGGAGGCATTTAAATTTTATAGTTTCTTTGGTATATTTTTTCATGAAAATAAAAGAAATAAAGGGGCTTTATGTTACGCAAATCTAATGTTTTATTAACATTTTTTTTTTTTTTTTTTGTTAGCCTGTTCTGTCCCACTCCTGGGCAAAGGCCTCCTTCCACTTCTTCCAACCAGCCTTTATTAACATTATTATAATTATATTAATACAGATAAGGAATACTTTATTTGACACACGTAGACACACAAATGAGCAACTAGCATCAACTACTCTTGAAACATACACTGCAGTACACAATAAACTCACGCATATCCATAAAAAAACTAATCGTGAAGTGCAATACAATCCTCCAAACCCCACTTCTATTCTGGCCGACAAAGCCACTTCGTCCTCAAAAATAAATCCTTTTTACTCGAACCATTGACCCCGGATACCACCGCACTAGTTTTAAAAGTCAATAAGTCAATAACTTAAAGGAGTCTGGTGGCTTCCCGTACGACGGAAAACTTTTAAAGTTACTAAACAAGATACATTAGTTTTTGTTGTTGAAAATACTCGAGTAGTTAGGTATATACTCTTTGAGAAATCTGCTCATTATATCGTATAGTGCTAACAACGAGACAGGTGTAAAAAGTTTCTTTGTTTTGAAAAGTATAAAGGTAGAACTACATTCATTAGACCGACTACGCACAGGTGTAACAAGTCTGCCCCCCTAACCAAGTTACAATCGTTTCGTTTAGAGTTAGCGCTTGTTGATAGCCACGTTCACAATTTCTTTATTGAGATGATGTCCGAATAAGGGAATTGAGGGCGTGGCCAACTACAAGGGCATACTCTAAACGATACGATTGTAACATGGCTAGGGGGATAATTTTATTTGTACATAGATCGACGTCGCGTGTATACAAGTCTAGTTTTCATATAAAATGTATGAAAACTAACATCACTTTGTGTAATTTATTCCATCTCTACTGCACTCGAAGCGGTGTAAGAAAACATTGTAAGGAAACCGCAATGTCTTAGAATCTAAAATTGATAGACATGTGACATTCACCAATCCGCACTTGGCCTATCCTGGTCGATTACAGCCCGTTCTGCGGTAATCTACCAGGCGGGTCTTCAAGAGTCGCCTGCGTCCCAGCAGTGGGAACTTTATTAGACTGGTTATATTATAATATGGCATAGGTGCTAAACACACTAATTATAACTGTATTGTGCTCATCGAGTTTAATTCTGTATGGTGATTGAAAAGCGCGTTCTGACTAGAACCAATCACCGTCGATATTTCAGTCGAAATATCAATGCACAGCCGAAACTACTGGGACTAGGAGTGTGAAATTTTGCACAAGGCTTCCTTTTATAGCGTAAGCGAGCGAGTAAGGATTCCCCAAAATTTACCCTCTAAAAGTTATGACACGGGGTCAAAAGTGTGTGTAGACAAACCTACTTACACGCAGGTGAAGTCACTGGCGATAAGCTAGTATACAATATAAATTGAGGGCTGTGTTCGGGTTCTTCCCGTGCCTGAAACGGTCCTAGCACGACCATGGTACGATATGGTAATACAATAGACTCCTTTACGATGGTAGCTCAAATAATTTACTTATTTGAATCGTGTTCTTTTGTTTTGTCATTCCAAATTCAGTTTTATGGACCTACATTAAACTTTTTAATGGGTACAGAGAGCGTTTCGTGTAATTATTATCGTAGTTATTACTTGGTGAATTAGTGCATTATTATCTTATGAAAGAAACTTTCCTCAATATGCTACCATTCGTGTTGTTTATAATATTATGTATTGTTTTAATTTTGGACTAGGGCTTGTTCCCACAAGAAGTTAAAAATTATGTTAAAAAAAAATAAACGTACCATCGAAGATAATTCCACCTGACAACGGCTAAGTTCATTTTTGCTTGCACTCGTAACGAAAACTTCAAAGATTTAGTTAGGTACCGCGCCGCAAAATTCAAGTGAATTTTTTTTTAAGTAGTCAGACAGAAATGACTGCGATAGTACCTACAGAATTTAATCTTGAAAAAAATTGTGTGTACTGTTTTTTTTACATTTTCATATATTTACAACAGTATACTACTATTAAAATAACTCTATGAGTATTTGCACCCCATGACCTTAGTATTTCAACCCAAAACTCGCTCAAATGTGTTAGTTATTTTAAATTCACAACCTTCATATTCGTTCGTTGAATTGAGCGAGCTATTTATTATAACCCAGTCCTATGTTCCGCTTTCGCCAATCCATGACTCCAGTAGGCTTCGACTCTGCTAGGCTCCAAAAATTTGGATGACATGTCCCTGAGGTGTGCGCGGAACACTACATGCCGTTGACGACTCAAGTTCGGTTACGGAGCTACCCATCGCTCGCCGCCCAGAAACCCATACCTACGGTGGCTGGAAATCGGGGTCGGGATCCTGGTGGCTGGGGCGTGAGGATGGCTGTTTACTTACGCTTCAAAGATAAAGCAGAATGCCTGCCATTTCTCCTCACTCCGTCCATGGTCTGTACTAGGGCCAATCAGAGTGTCATACGGGTACAAATCAGTTTCAAGACTGACTTAGTCAAAATTTCAGCTTATGAACCTCTTAACTTATGTAATGTCAACAATTTTCATAAAATCCTTGACAAAAATTCCTTTCAAGCCCCAGCAAATTCCGTCGATAGAAAACATTTTTGAAATGAAAAACGGATTCATAGCTGTCACCTCTTACCGTCTCTCAGAAACCCAAAACTTTACAGCTTGTAAAATATCTCTAACCTCGATTTAAAATGAATTAAGTCCTGTCCCTACTGAGTTTGACTAATGAATCAGTAATGGCACCCGATTTGCTTAAATATTTTATTGCAAGATATCTTCGATAGTGAGGAGCGTATTGGAATTATTCGTTTAGTCAAGCACGGTTGCGTTCGATTTGTCAATTGGTTGCTAGATCACAAATAAAAGATTTAACAACTCATGGGATGGCCTTTATAAGTATTCATTAAGCTCTATCAGTCGCAAGTCACTGGCTCAAATCCAGCCAGGTGCATTACTTTGCGTTATTTCTTATATCACTGCACTGAAAGCGGCGAAGGAAAACATCGTGAGGAAACCGGCATGTCCTAGAACCAAAAATTTGAAAACATGTGATATCCTTTGATTTGCAACTGCACTTGGCCCGCGTGGTAGAATACGGCCCATTCCCTCTCCTAAAGAGGAGGTCGGAATCCGAGCTATATGTTTGCAATACTGGGAGTCAGGCCTCCTATATTACTCATTAGGCTGATGCGGTTGCGTAAAGCTCAAATCAGAACTACTACAGGGATACTACTTGATTGACAATACCAAGGTAAGGACATTTAATAGAACAAGAGCGCAATAGAGCAAGAGTTTGTTCTATGGTTCCTTTCCGTACAACTATCGCAAGACACCAGTACTATACTATAAGTAATAAATTGTATAACATTGCAAACCGAGTCAATAACATTTATGAACTTCCTACCAACAAGTGCAAAGAAAAGATACGAAGTTGGCTATTGGAAGTAAATTATACACAAATGGAGGAAATTTTATACAGTTAATTCTTTTCACTTACACCACACACCAATTTACTCATCGTCGCAGAGACAACACATACATTATACACCAAGTCACATTCACCCACGCACGCGCACACATACCATTACACACACACTCACACACACATAAACACACCTTCCAAAAATGATAACGTAAACCAATACAATAAAATTGTCTGTTTTATATTTTAAAGTTTAAGTACCCACATTTTATATAACTAAGTTTCTACTTTTTGTTTTTTGATAGTACCTACTTATAAACTAATGTACAGAGTGGAAGGCGCTGACGACTGTGACACAGTTCATACTACTACGGTCGTCGACGTATTCTCTTGTTTAGATAATCACCAATTGTTGGTATATTTTTTCGTACACCAAGAGATATTTGTAATACTTAGTTTATTCAAATAAACTATTATTATTATTATTATTTGGGTAGGCCAAATTGCTCGACATTTTATTATGTTAAAATTACTAAAAGAAAAAAATCCATATAGTTCTCAGATTTCTCATATTCATAACAATCATCTTTCGCATTACCTACTTAGTTTTTATTTTATTTGATTGTTTATAGGCTCGCATTTGACCACTATCTCACCTGATGGTAAGCAATGATATTGCCGACGATATAGCACGCTTGCCTAGAAGTTACCTATTCACTCTTGACTTAAAGATCCCTAGGGCATAGCAATACTCTTCGTAGCTTAGCAATTCGTAGTGTAACTAGAGGAATCAAGTATCTCGATTGGATTACGGTTAATTCGATTACTGTAAGAGAGATCGTTAAGGTATGTACTGGTTGGTAATTTCAAAGGAAACTTAGTTCAACTACGTCACAAAGGTCAATGCTCCATCTTCATTTAATTTTCTTTGTCCTAGCTGCTACCAGAAGCTTTGCATGCGCGATAGTAATTAAATATGCTTTAGGAACTTACTTAGGAATAAAATGTATTTTATGCGCTATTTGTAGATCATATAACTTGTGAACCACGGATGCCCCTCAAGTTAAAGAATAAAATTTACAAGTCCGTGATAAAACCTGTCATACTGTATTTTTTTTTTATGGTAGGTGAAAATCATCCAATGACGAAACCCGCTCTTGGGCGGAGCGGGAGACCAGTGTCAGACTCTTACTGACTAAAAAACCTACCCCGTACCTTCCTTGCCTTATTCCTGGAGTCGAGGTAACAGTTTTCCACCACCCTCTAGGCTCCAGGAGGCTTCGACCCCGAAGGGCCCCAACAGTCATACTGTATGGATTAGAATGTTGGGCTGTGAAAATATGGATGAAAAAAATATTGCACATACAGTACGGGCACCGGATCTTGGCAAGTCTAAAGTCAGGCTCTGCGAATTGTAACGCATGAAAACTCGTAAAAAAAATAAATGGTTTAAACTAGTAAATGTAATCTGTAGTTGTTAAAAACTGTTTTTTACAATTTAAAAAAAAACAAAAAAAAAACTGTAAAAAACAGTTTTTTACATTTTTTTTATAAAAAACTGTAAAAAACAGTTTTTTACATTTTTTTTATAAAAAACAGTTTTTCACATTTATTTAAAAAACAGTTTTTTACAGTTTTTTACATTGTTTAAATAAAAAGCTGTAAAAAACAGTTTAAATATAAGGTGTGTCTGTGACAGGAATAGATAAAGTGAGAAATGAGTATATTAGAGAAAGTTTGAAAGTGGCGCCTGTGACTGAAAATTTAAAGATAATTGTTTGTCTTGGTACGGTCATGTGAAGAGCAGATGAGGAGATGAAACGCATGTTACAAAAAGAGATTTGAGTTTACACGAGGAAGAGGCAGGCGATAAAAGGAATGGATGGAATGGGCATTGTGTAAGTAGTGATATGAAAAAAAGGAGTTAATGATAAGATGGGTGACAGGATAGAGGGGAAGAAAAAAGCGTGTTGTCTCTTAAGGCCATGGGTAAACGTGAAAGTGAACACCAGGGCCCTGGAACTAAGGCAACGAAAAAACTGGGTAGGTGTTTAGTCGGTAAAAGTCTGACACTATCTGCCACTACGCCCAAGAACAAGAGATGTCATAGGATGCTCTTTTCCCACTGAAAAAAAAACTACAGATTGTTACAAACTCAAATTTAGAATTACACATTTTATAAATCGTGCGCGACAAGGCCAACTACCGAACCAATTAAACCCGACAGCTCAAACTCAGTCAAATCGAATAATTCGAATAATAAATCGATTGTTTATTCGAATGAGAAAACAGAGTGAATAGAATCGAATGTTATTTGCTCAACTCTGACCCGGATGGATAGATTCGTCCGGTGCGGGAATACATTAATTTTGGGCAAGTATTTATTAGAGCCCATTTACCGATCATCTACGTTAGGTACTTAATTACGGGATGTCTTTTAAGTACGAGACTGATTGTACTTTTGTTGAGTGGGATACAGTGGTTTAAATTGAAATGTGCTTATTTTGAAAAGGTTCGGTTTTAGTTAATCTACATTTCAGGTGTGAGTAAGTAAAACATCATTTGTTTTCACTACAACATACAAGTGACAGTTTTTTTTTTTCTAAATTAGACTGACCTGTTGGTCTAGTAGTTAGAGGCCCTGACTGGTACCTATGCCGGATGTCGTGGGCTCGATTCCCACCCAGGACAAATGTTTGCGTGATGAACATGATCATTGCCTGGGTGTAGATAATTTATCTATTGTTAGAGGCATAGTGAAGAAACGCCAACAAGGAGGTGTGACAAGCGGTGGCGGCAATCATAGATAAGCTCGTGCGCGCGTCGATTCTGGTGATTTTTAGACTGTCAACGTGCGGAAGAAAGAATGGCTCCCGATTTGAAAAGCCAATTTGCCTAATTTTGTAATATTTAGATTGTTTAGTGTTATTTCTTTTGAAGATTATTAAGCTAGTCCCATTTGGTTTCCTTCTCTTTGTGATTTTGGTTTTGTTTTGTTAAAAAGGAAATATAAAATGTCATAGTCTTTTGTTCTTGGTTGTTTAAATTAGACTCACTTCTGGTTTTTTCCTAAAATCAGAAGTGGGATACGGTTTTCCACGTGGCCTAATGAGCTCTGAAATCCTGATATGGCAGTTTGGCTATTCAAATCAATTAAAGAGAGAAATCTTTACGTTTCTCTTGTCACCTTAAAAGAAAGTAAGGTTATTTTGATTTTTATTGCTGAATCACGTAAGTAGCATGGAGTGAGCGCATGAAGTAAAAATTGGATTTTTACTTCATGAGTGAGCGCGATCTGAATTAATTGTAATTTTGGTGAGTACGTTCCAATTTTCGTTTATTATTCATCACTAGGTGGTGATTTTGAACATGTCTGTGCGTGATCACAAATAGATTTGTGAATTCAAATTTAAAACCTCTTGCGATTCATTTTGCTTTTTGGCTACACAAGCCTGCTTACTCGCCTGAAGCATTTTTATTATTTTGCCTAGCCCATTCTTATTCACCGTGATTAACAGTAAAGAAAATGCCTTGTCAAATACGTAAAAGTAGACGTCGCTGCAGAAACCGCAGCTCGCGTCGTGGCGACTGTGCTTCCCACTCAAATGTCAGTGATTCTGGTTCAAGGCGCCAAAAGTCGCGTTTAAAACGATATGATTCTTCTAATTATGTGTTAACCAAACAAATGCAACAAATTATAGATCGTTTGACCAGTCTCGAAGAACAGCGTCGCTCCTCGCTGTCGCGGTTTTGAGAGCCCAGTGCTGGTGCGCCTTCGCTGATGCCATCACGGCCGCGAACGGTGACTGCGACTGTAGCTGAGCGTCGGAGGTCTGCTCTGTGGTGCTATCTTCGCCGGGGCGTCCCGTGACTGCTGTTACGGACCGCAACGCCAGAGTTACCGATCGTACCGATCATACCGAACGTAACGTCGATGCGATAAGTATAATCAACACAACGATGAGGTCTAACCAATCTTATTACATATCAATTTCGATCGATTGTGTCCACCAAAATAGAATTCTTGGAACGGACAATAAGTTGGGGTCAGGTGCAGCCGAGCGAACAAAAAGTCCAAGTTTTAGCTGAGGAATGAATGAATGGGTGCATTACAAAGACTGTTAAGCAGTTGGGCAAGCCCGCCAATTTTTGGGTCTAGCGAGCTACTTCCACCGCTACATAGCTATGTAACACATGTGTTAAAGCAATAAAGAATTGAATTGAATTGGATTTGCCACTAAGACCGCTCCTATTACCGAACTTACCAAAAAAAAAGGCGTCCCTTTTGTGAGGGCCAGTGAACAAGAATCAGCATTGACAAGATTCAACCGTAAATGCTGACCGTAGACCTCTTCGGCCATTTGAAATTAATTCATTTATATTTGTAATTAAACAGGCACAAGCGACTGGCAAGTTCGACTCGTGTATGCGCGGGCCATATCGTGTGGTGAAGGCGCTTCCCCACGGTGGCTACGAGCTAGAACTGGTGACAGGCTCGTGTGGAAAAGCGAGCCAGGCTGCGGCAGAGTTCATGGTGCCGTGGCGAAGGGAGTGGACTCCCGATACGTGTGCTGCCTTCTATGAAGACTTCTAGTTGGTGTTGTACTTATGTGGCAAGCTAACGTCGTGCCTCTGCCATACAATGATAAGAGCCGCATGGTACGCTAACGTCGTGCCTCTGCCATGTGGGCGGACTCATATGATACGCTAACGTCGTCCCTATGTCATGTTGAGAGCTGTAAGAAATACGCTAACGTCGTGCCTCTATTTCTTACGGGCGGAGATAGCTAACGTCGCGCTTCCTCTCCGTTGTTTGCAATTTTGGTTAACTATGTCAATGTGTCTTCAGTGTAATCTGCGTCCCGATCCAATGTTTTTTGTTTTGTTTTATTATGTTCTCAGGTGCAGATAATGATGAAAATGTCGAGTCCACACCTGAACAAGCTGCTAGAAGCTACGAAGATGTGCCTCGCGAACCTACTACGGAACCTGTGCCCTCCTGGTCGCAATGCCCAGCAGCACGAGATACAGGAGCACGAGGACGTCCTCCAGTCAGGAGAGGCCGTGTTAGAGGCATAGTGAAGAAACGCCAACAAGGAGGTGTGACAAGCGGTGGCGGCAATCATAGATAAGCTCGTGCGCGCGTCGATTCTGGTGATTTTTAGACTGTCAACGTGCGGAAGAAATAATGGCTCCCGATTTGAAAAGCCAATTTGCCTAATTTTGTAATATTTAGATTGTTTAGTGTTATTTCTTTTGAAGATTATTAAGCTAGTCCCATTTGGTTTCCTTCTCTTTGTGATTTTGGTTTTGTTTTGTTAAAAAGGAAATATAAAATGTCATAGTCTTTTGTTCTTGGTTGTTTAAATTAGACTCACTTCTGGTTTTTTCCTAAAACTATAATATGTATGTATTTCATATCAGTTGTCTAGAACTCATAACACAAGCTCTGTTTAGCTTTGGACTAGACGAACGTCGTCTAGTCCCAAGCTAATGTGATAGTTGTGGAATATATTATTATTGCATATAGCATTTCTATTAGACCGTGATTAGACCGCTATGCAGAGGGATCTTTGTCTCCTTTTCGGAGTTGGTTAACACAAACATTGATTCTGTAGCATCATGACCATTTTCCATTATCCATCCCTGTTCATTTCCCACTTCTATTTACATTTAGCAAAAAAAAGAAACAAAAAACGAATCCTTATTCAAACCTAGGTACTATATTTTTCTTAATCTTCGTCCCCATACGGAAGTGTGGGGAGGACAATACTTCTATCTCATAACTTTAAATAATGCGATCTTTTACTCACCTATTAAACCAGAAAGAGACAGCAACAACGTTCCAATGAATAGTTGCTGGCCGATATTCAAACAAGTTAATGAAATACACCGCCTATTCTAGATCACTGGGTCTTCCCATAAAAAAGTCACCATGATACATTACTTTGCCAGTTAATTGAGCCAACTTTTTGTAAAAAATAACTATTAAAATGAACGTTAACCCGAAAATAAAGTTATTTCAACAAGCAAAGTTAAAAGTGCCGGGCGGTCGGCTTTCCAGGAAATATGCAGAATATATTACATACACTAAATCAGTTTTGCAACAGGAAAAAAGGAAGTTTTTCGTGCACCCGGAATGAGTTTCTCATTGCATATGGAGAGATTTCCTCAAAATGTGTCTGAAAGCGGTGGAGCGACCTATCCTCGAGTTATTGCAACAGAAGTGATTGTAGAGTTACGAAAGTGGTAGAACGTACCGGTTGGTACTTTAAGGATAACTGGTAATAATTAGTGACCGATACTTAAACACGCGATTGGATAACAAACTACTTTTACTATGGGACCACATCTGAAATCACAAAAACAATCGGCAAGTTCAATATTCATTTTGACCATTTAGGCGAACATAAATGTAAAAGTTGTTTAAAGTTGTGTATCGGTCACGAATTACCATTCATCCTACATAAAACTAGCTGCCAGCGAATGTAGAAAATTATCTTCAGGGTATAGCCTCCTGAGATATAAGTATCCTAAGTGTTATTCCAAGACATAGTCTATCCGTATTCCATATATCGAATTCCAATCAGACATTCTACCGTGAAGAAGTATTAACAAAACATAAACATTCATAAACGCATCAGCCTTATAAAGTTCTCATTGCTGGGACACAGGCCTCCTCTCTAGGAGACGGAATGGGTCATAATCCACCTCGTGGGCCAAGGGTTCAAATTTTTGGTTCTAGGACATGTCAGTTTCCTCACGATGTTTTCCTTCACCGTTTTGAGAGCAGTGCCACCACTACTTAACACTAAAAAATAATCTTCTACCTTCTTGTTATTTTCCATTTCTTTTTCTTCTTTTCTATCTACTTATTATTATGTGATAAAAAAAAATAGTAATATAAGCCGAGTGTACTAGATTCGTAGCCTTATTGGCAATTTTCACATGAAGGAAACTGCTAGAGGACATTGAATTAAAGAAAATAAATTAATTCTGGGTAACATTATAAAACCTGAGTAAGTTATGTAACATCCGTATGTGAACAACTTAAGTTAAATATGCCTTGGACATGTTTAGAACGCAATTAAAGTGAATTTTCAGTTTGGGAAATCGTCCAATGACATCTCCTACCCTTTTTGGGTGGGATAAACATCTAATGAAGAATCCCGACTTTGAGTGGAGCACGAGATAGTCTCAGACTCCTACTGAATACAAGACCCACCTTATTCCATACAGGGGTCAGGCCTTCCTTTCCGAAACCGCATCGGAGCCCCAGTAGGCTTCGGCCCTGCAGTTGGGCCTCTACATTTTGCTGACAACTCCTGGAACGGCTTGGTCCGGACTGTTATCAGATGATTGAACGTAACTGTTACCTGTCTACCCTGGGCGCTAAACAACAGAGATCAATTTAAAATATAATGATTAGGAGCGGTCCACCAATGCGGAGTATTTTTTTAGAACTTTGAATACATACTTAGGTACTTTAAGATTGTTTCTTTATTATAGTTTTACTTTTAAAGAAAACTTAGGTTTTTGTGTCAGGGTTTTTTGAAGTTAAAAAAAATTAAGACGCATTATACCCCTCCATTCATTTTCCTTCAAAACAAAACACGATCACCGACAAACAATTCGCCCAAACTTTGTAACGTCGTCGCGTCTTTTCAAAAATGGAACTAAATACGCAACAGTAATTACTGAAGCCTAACTTGTCAAGGTCTCAAGTTCCTCAAGTTTTGAGCGAACTTGGCTAATGTTCCAACAGTTACCACGCGTCAAAGTTACTCACTTTAGCTTGGAAGTACTCTTGACAAGGGACAATAGGACAGATGAAGCGGGAGCGGGAATTTGAAGTAGAGGAGAAAAAGAAAGAGTCTTTTTTGGTTGTGTAGTATTTACGGTTTTACTAAATGTAATACCCAAAGTGTTAACCACCAGGGGCCCTAGTCTTCTATTTTCATAATTTTCATTCTAATACGATTGCATTGTCATTTTGCTCACCGTAGGCGTGGGCTTGCGTATGGCAAGGGAAGCTCGCTATCCGACCATCCGGTAACCGTCTGGACAGATGCCCAAGTCATCGATGGCGCTCACTCTTCCTGTGAGCTTCAAGGAGTTGTCAACAACTGTAGAGGCCCAGCAGGGTCAAAGAAAACGGAACACTGGGACCCTGGAACTAAGGCAAAAAGAAACTGTGGGTCGTTTAATCAGTAGAAGTCCGACATTGTCTACCGCTCCGCCCAAGGAAAAAAAGAAAAATATTGTTAACATTCGCTAAAACTAAACATTTTGCTAAAAGTTCGTAATATTGTGTTAATTCATAATGGCTGATCATTGGTCGATCAGTGGTCTCGTAATAGAATTGAGGTTTTTTTTATGGTAGGTAAAAATCATCCAATGACGAATCCCACTCTTAGGCGGAGACTGACTCTTACTAACTAAAGAACCTACCCCGTGCCTTCCTTGCCTTATTCCCAGAGCCTCGGTGTAACGCTTTCGCACCAACCCTCAGCTCCGGGAGACTTCGACCCTGTAGGGCCCCCTACTGTTTGCTGACAACTCCTTGAAGAATTGAGGTAGGAGCTGTCTGCACAATGACGTTCTAATCTTAGTGACTAATCAAAACTCGCTTCACGCTGCGCTCATCAGTTGCGTGCTTACCCTTATTTGGACAAGGGCGCAAGGTGCCGCGAATTTTACCTAACTCAAAACTTTGTCATATTTCAACGGAAACCGTTCAAAGAACGATTTAAGCTATTCTTGAGTTAAACATTGGCGACATTTAAGTGTCGAAGGAATTTTGAATTACAGTTAATTATTTAGTGGTAATTGCATAAATTATTAGATACTAAGAAGTGTATTAATTATTCATTGGATTATACCGAGGTGGTGTTTGGAGTTATCTATATATATAAAAGGAGAAACTGACTGACTGACATAATTATCATCGCACAGTCGATACTACTGGAACTAGAAGAGTGAAATTTTAAAAAAGGTTACCTTTTATGAAGTAGGCGAACACTAAGAAAGGATTTTCCAAAATCCAACGGACATCTACACTAATATAATAAAGAGATAAAGTTTGTTTTTTTTGTTTTTATGTTTTTTTGTTTGTAGGGGGTAATCTCTGGAACTACTGGTCCGATTGGAAAAATTTTAGGAACAATAGAAAGCTGCTTTACTCCTGAGTCACATAGGCTATATTTTACATATGTACGCGGGCGAAGCCGCTGGAAAAAGCTAGTTAGTTTATATTTTTTATTCAACTCATTTAATAAAAAGAAAATAAACTAGTGCCCTTATACTAAACGTGGTAACGAAACCATAGCGACTTCTAATTCGACGCCAACGCCATCTATCAAGTGAATTAGAACTAAGTCGTGAGCAGATTATGATCATAAATGAAGAGTAACATTTATTTACCAAAATCCAGCTATTTCTGAACTATGAATTTCTAGTTCAGAACTTGCCAAACCCTAAATTGTATGTCACTATTTGACAGGTTTTCAAGATAAACATTTAATTAGACGTTAGAAAATTTATACAAAAACAAATACTACCCGAATGTTTCATGTTAATTAATTACCATTTTCCGCCTTCAGTTGGAAAATTTGCTGCTCAATACATTTATGTTCACCTAACTGATTCAAAATGTACTGAACTTGCTAATTTCTCTCGCTTTTAGGTGTAGTCCCAGTTACATTTGTTTGTTACCATGACTAAAATTACGTATAATACGAAAAAAAAAAACATTTTTTTCCACTTTTTATCTTAGCATTAACAAGTGATATGAAAGACAGAGAAGTTAGTGATAGCGTGACGGGTGACAGGAGAGAATGTAAGAAAAAAACATATTGCGCCGACCCCAAATAAAACGGGACAAGGGCAGGAAGATGATGATGATCTTAGCATTAACAAATTTTAGGACCGACAGACAGAAAGACTTGGTGAAACTATAAGTGTTTCTTGTTGACTACGGAATCATAAAAATGCACCGTTCTTCTAAAGGAATCAGTGAATTTTTTTTATCTTTGTCCCCATATTCGTACGTATGTATTTCACGAATGCTGAAATACCGATCTGGAATTCCATCCATGGTCCATCTGATTGAAATCAAACAAAGTATACATTCTCTATCATGTCATGTATGTCTTTTGCCCAGTAAATAATATACGTGTATGGTTACACGGCGAACAGAAATGTTACAAAGGGATTCTTGGGATCGCAGAGGACTGAGGTGTACCTACTCTTGATAAAAATCTTTTGTTTACTACAAAGTTGGTTGGAACGGTCCAAGCTCAGGCTAATAGGCAGTGTTTATAATTTTACTAGTATTATAAACGCGAAAGTTTGAAAGTATAGGTTTTTTTATAGTGGATAAAACATCATCCAATGACGAATCCCGCCTTTAGTCGGAGCGGGCGAGAGTGTCCGACTCTTACTGACTAAATAACGTTATAGGCGTTAAGCGGTTTTCTCCTCAAAGAATCTTGCGTTAAATTTATAACTGAAGCTGATGAACTTATCGTATACCAGGGCCAAAGCCCTTCCTTATAGACACGAACCCTTGGCCCCACATTTTCTATTGAAAAAAACCGGCCAGAAACTCCATGGTTATTCTTTTTCAAAAAGTTGTTTGTTGCAATATTTCCATTCCATATTACAGTATTAACAGATAAATAATTATGTCAGGACAGTGCAGACCAGTCAATATTGTACTCGTACCGTAAACATGGTAGGAAGTAATCTAAGATTTGCGTCCACAACGTTTTCACATTCACATTATTGAAAGAGGCTATAAAGCAGAAATAAAATAATGACAACTCTCAATAAAACAATCACATTATAATATGGAGCTATAAAATGGCAATATAATGAATATTATAAAAGCAATATGAAAAAAAAACAAAGATGGAGCAGTTAATAGATATATCTACAGAATATTTATAAGTTCCCAGGGGGCCACATGTGCAGAAGCAGTCATTGCCAAACAAGCGTGTCTTCGGCATAGTCTCTAACCTTATTATAAAATCCGAACATAGCCCTTACCATTGTCAATATTGTTTTTCCATTGTAATGAAATAAAATTTTGCCTGAGTTACTACTGCTAGTACTGCTTGTGGCCCATTGGACCACCGCTGCTGTATAAAATAGGCCTCAAACCATAATACCAACTGTCCGTAACTCACGAATCCCTAATCACAAACTACCCACATGTTGCTATTAAAGATGACACTGCTTACATATTCCGTGGATGTAGGCAGCTATACTTCGCCGGTCTATTGGCACCGGATCTTCCGGACGGCGGAACTGAGTGACGCGATACATCACAAACACACGTCTGTACTGGGAACGTTGATTTGGAATGTTGTGGTCAGGAATGTTATTGAAAGGAAATAACGATGGGTTGGCTTTAATCGTTGTATTTTTATGATTTGGAATCATATTGACACTGTATTTATTTTTTTGTGGAAAATAATCTGACGACTCCTCTTGTTTTAGGATAAGTGAAAAAGCATTTCAGATTTTTATTGACAAAAATAACCTATGTTCTTTCATATTTTTTTATGGTCTAGGATGACGGTCAGCATTTCTCCCAACTTTCTGGCGAGTATCAGCTCTACTGGGCCTCTAAGATCTTGAGGTATCGATGACGCAGGCTTGGTCCCTACCAAATGGCCAGACGGCATAAAAAATCTAAATCTTATTATTTCTTCTTTTCTTGGGGTCTTCTTTTTTATGTTATTATTTGTAGTATAATTATGAATATCATTAGTTATGTATTATGTATGTGTAAATAATACACCACAAACTACCCGTGTATCTTTCTCCTCTGTCAACTCCATCCAATAGATGTTATTAAAAAATCGCTTTTAGCGATGAGTCCGCCGATTGTAACACCTTAGTAATTTTAGACTCCTAATGTACCTAGTTGTATTTATGGTGTACCTACAATAAAGAGTTCATCTATTTTT
This sequence comes from Mythimna loreyi, assembly GCA_029852875.1. NCBI lineage: Eukaryota > Metazoa > Arthropoda > Insecta > Lepidoptera > Noctuidae > Mythimna > Mythimna loreyi. The sequence continues at coordinate 8,107,828 of CM056801.1, read as the reverse complement.
TTTTAACTTCTATAAACTAGTGCTTGACTGCGATCCCACCTGATGGTAAGCAGTGTTGCACTCGTTGTTGATGAGACGCACTAGTTTATTAAGAGACTATTCACTGTAGCCTTGAAGACACCTACATTATAATCGGACGGAAACACTGCAACCAGCAAACTGTTCCAGTCCTTCGATGTACGCGATATAAACAACGAGGCAAAATGCTTAGTATGGAGCGTAGATGTCTCAACAACGTAAGAATGGATATTTGCCGATTTATATTTTTCGTTTTTTGCTTCTTACAGACAGAAAGATTTAGTATGATTGTCGTTCTGCCAACCCTGCTTCAGAGACAGGCGTCGTTGTTTGCTCATTTCCGACCGTCTGAGTGCTTGTTGGTTATTTTATTTTAAAATACTTGTCTGATCGAATTTCGAATTGCTTACTTTACGATCTTTCAGACAGTTACTCGGTTAGCTATTTACAATGATCCTGTCTGGATAGATGTATAGATTCTATATACAATATTTATGTAGAGACCAACTCGACCATCCAAAATACATATAGCACGTGGAAGGACGCTGGAAGCCGATGGATGCAAGACGCACAGGACCGGTCTTTGTGGTGGCGCTTGGGGTAGGCATATGTCCAGCAGTGGACGTCTTTTGGCTAAACCGATTATGATGAATAAGTAAAACTAGTTACATGGTTAAGCGCAGCCCACCAGCTCGATTGAGACACGAAAATCACCTACCACAGTTGTCTTTTTTAACCTAAAAGTTGACTGGTAGAGAATGCGTTGTTGCATTAAGTCCGCCAATGTACCACTAATGTACATGATGATTAAATAAATTAATTAAATCTGTCACTGCTCATTCAAAGTCTGGAAAATATAAAAAAATCTCAAAAGTAGAACTTTATAAAGGAAGGAATAATCTTAGGAAAATAATTTTGAACTTGATGGGATGAATAGTTTTCAGAGCAAAAAATTAAAAAAATAATTTCTGAACTAAGTTTGTAATATAACATTTTTTATCTCAGTTTATATATTTTATTACCCTGAACGTATCTTCTTTCAAATAAAAAAAAAATATTAAAATCGGTTCACGCAATCCAAAATAACCACCAAAAACCCAATATACGTAATCCGTCTAGTGTGTATAAATTTGTAACCCAATTTCCCAAGAGATGTCGCTGTACTTTGGGTTATTTCGCGCTGTTAAGTCGTATTTTAAGGGTTCTGTTCAATTGTGAGAAATTTGTGATAAACGGGAAACTACGAAACCCTACACTGAGCATAACCCGACTGCATCTTCGCCGGTCATATATTTTCGTCTACCAATATTTGAATTGATCAACAACTACATCACATATGCATTAATATTGTCAAGCCAAGTTTTTGTCCTCAAGCCGAACTAACGCATATTAAACAAGTTTCCTTCTTGAGAAGTCTTGATGCATATTAGATTGCCACTTCCTGTAACTTTATATGAATATCGCTCAAAGTTTTGGTCATCGTTGACGTATTATCATACTCTTGCTGTGTAAAGACACTGTAACATTTTTATGGTTACTGGTCTTTCAATTTAAGGACTGGCCTGTCAGTCTAGTAGTTAGTGACCCTGACTGCTATGCGGGAGGTCGTGGGTTCGATTCCCACCCAGGACAAAGGTTTGTGTGATGAGCACGATCATTTGTTCTGTGTGTGGGTGTAATTTATCTATGATATGTATGTATTTAGAAATATATAAGTATGTTTATCAGTGGTCTAGTACCCATAACACAAGCTCTGCTTAGCTTGGGACTAGACGACGTTGTGTGATAGTTGTGGACATATTATTATTATTAAATAAGACCCTTGTGATGATTATTGTGGGTCTCCGAAGAATCAGAAGGGCTGGTCTTTGTAGTGATATTACACTTATATCCAGCAGAGGATGTCTTGCAAAATGATTGGTAAAGCATAGCATAATTAGTCTTATAATGGGGCTTAGACAAAGTCACATCTCATTAACGATAACGAAATTCGAAACTACAAAATGTATGTAACTGACATATGCCTTCGAAAAGTCACGTGGTCAAACGTTTTCGATTCGCTAATTGTTATTAGTTGTTTATACGTCAAATTGGACGTTTTAATTCGATAACCATAGTCAAGAAGTTGTTATTTTATCGAACCAACACATGTTAGTCGATGTCACTTTGTCTACCATTTTGTGGTCGACATCGTTAAGGCGAATTCGAACTTAGAAATGGATTCGACACGGAGCGATTGCCACTTGTCTAGGGCCCAATGTTTCCTTTGTTCGAAATCGTAACCCCAGCTCGGATTGGTAGATGTTGCATAATTATTTCCTTCAAATTTTTTGGTTCTAGTATATCCAAGATTTTTTTTAGAGTGAGAAAAATCATCTAATGATGAATCCCGCTCTTAGGCGGGGCGGGAAACAGTGTCAGACTCTTAATGACTAAACGAACCACCCCATTTATTCTTAGCCTTCATACCGGGGTCGGACCTTCCTTTCAGAAACCGGACCGGGACCCCAGTAGTATGTCCGGGGTTCCTTAGGATTTGAGAGCAATTCTTTTGAAATTAACTTGCAGAAAGCAAAACGACTAGCTGGGTTTGACTATTCCACTACTGCTTTCAATAAATGTTTATGCATTCTATACATTTATAATGTTTGTCTTACAAATCCTTCTTTCGCTCACACTATACGTGCCCAGCCTTTTCGATGACCGTCAGTAATAAAATCATACCAAAAACGTGTTTCTGCGTGTCTCTCACTTGAAAAAAGAAATCCTAATCAGGACCATTACATTTTTGTTAAAGCACATTTCACAGAAAGAAAACTACACGAATGAATGTAACTCACAAAAATGCTGAATGAATATTCTTTTTTTTTTATATCGTGTTCATTATAGAATTATATACGAAAGTCACAAACCAACGCACATACACCAGTACCTTTAACCATACCGCCCCAGAGTGACAGAACTCATTTCACAAAATCTCACGTACAAAAGTAACCTAAACGTAAAAAGGTCTAGTACAATCAAAACCTTCTTCCATTTCATGCGCCTAACTCCTTCAACAAACTACACACCTCAAGCGAAAGATTACGTCAAGCCCTCAAGCACACTCAGAGTCACCTTGTAAAAAGTCTCACCTTTTTTCTCAAAACTTCAAACGCAACATAGCTGCAGTACAAAAGCCGCACTTTTAACGACTTCAGCCACCATTTTATCGTATATAGGTCACAGCGCACCATAGACGTGGAAAATGGACTGAATATTTAAAATCAAAATGGTTTTTATTTCACATACGCGTATGGGCAATCATAAAACGTCAGAAGCTATTGTAATATTTGGAAAGCAATAAAAAGTGGCCAATTAGTATTTAACAAGATTTAATGGCATGTCAACCCAACTACAGATAATTAATATACAAGTACAAGTAGGTAAGTACAAGTATGAATTATAATGCAGTAATAAAAATGACCAGTCTGCGGAAAGAGAGAGCGATTGTGCAGTTAATATTCTGTTTTTCATTCATTCTCATTCATTTCATTTTCTATTGCATATACACTATGTTGTCCAATTTTACTTCAAACCATAAAATTGTTGAATATTATTTTTCATTATTTACATTAGAAGATACCTTCACAGCCGCGCATTTGATTAAATCGACGGTTTTTCATCGTCGAAAATCTTTCAGACTAACTTAAAATTTATGTCTGTATGCAGTGCTTAACCATACCAATAAGATTATGATTTAATCAAAACATGGCATGCTTGATTATTTTACCTTTTTCATACTTTTCTATCTATGTCCATTTCTTACGAGTATCACTGCCTGACCAACTTACTGGCTGGGAGTTTGTTTTTTTTTAATGTTGAAAAATTCACGCCTGGCCTTTATCTCTCTGATGATGGAGTGCGCTTACTTAGGAGTAATCTATTCCCATTCGATGATTCTCGGGTTGTAACTATCAGGAAAAATAGTTACCAAATTTTTTACATTTTGACATTCGCAACAACTAGAAACTTTATCCGGAGTTAAAATATGAAACAGTCACTCCATACTCTTATTTCTAGAAAACCCAGACTCCTTTAATGCGAAGAGAGGCGAGATTATTATTTTAATGCAATAAACCCTCCATTCAAATGTTAAATAAGACTTGCAGCCCTTTTGTCTGTCCACATAAATTATAGTCCTTGACTTTTGCGACGTGGAAGCTGAATTTGTCGACCAAATAGGAAGATGTTTCAGTTTGCTTTTTTGGTATATTTTTTTCATGTCGCAGCTTATGTTGAAATTGGAATATTTTTGGCCTGATACAGGTTTTTTTTCAATCGTTGATAGTAAATGATTATGCGTGGTTGTGGTATTTTTAAATGAAATATAGTTTAATCAACTAAACGATTTATTGAGAGATCAATTTCTTACAAAGGTAGAAGCGCCACAAGTGTCAAAATTAGGAACTATAAAATGGTTGCGTTCCATTACAACAATTCTAACAGATAGGTTTGCGCTGGGCCGCTATCTCACCTGATGAAAAGCGACGATACAAACTTTACTCTAGACTTTTTATTTTACATTTACCTACTGTTTTTTTTTTACTATTATTATTTTAATTAGATAAATAGCTTAGTTTTTTTTTATTGTTGCCAGCGTTCTGAGCACTTTTCCAGTTGATATCGATGTGGATGAATTTTATGATGCCCAATAAGTTTCTTACTTTTTTAATTGTTTGTAAAATTAATCTATTTTTAGTTTGTTAACCTTAGATTATTATTAGATTGAAATTTATAATATCAGTAAACTAATTATGTGCATTCGTGTAAAGTTTCGAGGTCGCAAAATAATCAGGAACAAACTAATCAGGAACATTTTCTCAAAATCTTGTTCATTATAAAATTTTCTACTTAATTATGGTAATCTTAGTGAGTCTTGCCGAAATTAAAGTGGATTGTGAAATTAAAAGCTGGTTTGTAAGAAGGGTTCCGTACTAATTTAGCAGCATAATATCAGCCTTATATAGGTACTAGCCAATACACTAAATTGTTACTTATGTGGTTTGTGATTATGAATAGGTACGTATTTATTTAATACAGAACGGTTGAAGCCAATCACACCATTTAAACACTAACAGAAGTATAAAGAAAAACGATAAAAAAACAATAACAATAAACAGACGATTTAGAAGTCACGCAAAACTTTCAAAGGTTATTAAACAAGTTGTACACAGACAAACATTCATCTCAGACAATTTCTTACATTCTTATAGTATCGTCTATTCTTCCCCAAATACATCCCAATCTGTGTTCTTGAGTTAATGCTCTCCTAGACTAGAGCCTAGGAGAGCATTAAGCGCAGAGAGTGTCCGTTGCTCGCTCATAGACTCCAAGTGCAGGCTTTTGCCATATCAAATGAAATATGTTACAATATGAATGTTAGAATATGATTACAATAATAAGTTGGCAGTTTTAAGACTTTTCGTGATATTTGACCACAGTCAAGCGTCTAAAAAATCATATTTTAAGTAAAGACAAACCCCGTTTCTATAATTATATTGTTTTATTTCGCTTTTACGCTTCCTATAATTATTTTTACTGAATTATTTGTGTCATATAATGCGGAGGACGAGCAATAGGTAGCTCGCTGCCACGCGCCTCAAGGAGTTTTCAGCAACTGTAGGGGCAGCAGGGTCGGAGCCTTCTGGGGCCAAGAGTTGATGCGAAAGCAGAACACCGATCCCTGTAACTAAGACAAGCAGGAACGATGGGTCGTTTAGTCAGTAGAAGTCTGACACTGTCTCCCGCTCTGCACAAGGACGGGATTCATAATTGGATAATTTAAATATAATAACAATCTACTTTCATTCGTAAACGTTGAAAAAGCAACCACAACCGAGCAAAAATCACACCGATGTCGGGCGTGACAAAATCACAAAAGGTTCTGTAACCGCATCACAAGCGGAACCCTAAAAAATGCTCTTTTCATTCGCCATGAATATTTTAATTTTATCATTATTTATCTGGCTCTGAATTTAATTTGGCAAGATAACGAACATTCGTGTTGAAGCTCTATTTTATTTTGCTTCATTTTCACTTTGAAATAATATCTACGTTTGTGGCAGTCTGTATGTTCCGTTGCCTGGTCGGCCATTTTCTTTCATACTCCATTATCCGTTTAGTTAAAACTTTATAGTAGGATAACATTTCAGAGCATTCGGAAGCTAGATTATGAATTTAAATGCTGTTTTAATATTCCTTTGCTTTTAAAGGAGTTTTAAATAATATACCAGTTCTTTGTGTAAGAGTTTTGCGTCTATGTTACTTTGTAATGTAATGAGGAACGCTTTTTTTACTTAGTCATAGGTAATGCCTTTAGTGTTACAATACAGTACAGTTACACTAGTGGTACATAGGCGGACTTATATAAGGCATTCTATACCAATCAATCTTTGGGTTAAAAAGACAACACTGTGGTAGGTGTGCACAATAAATAAATACCAGATATTTAAATTAATATAATGATAGAATATCACTAAAATAAGTTACTTATAACAATAAAATACGTATATAGGCTAGTATTATAAACTAATAATTACTTTGTAATAATACATATAATAGTAGAATATAATAGAACAATACTTTATTGTACAACAAAAAGTAACAATTTCAAAGAAACTTATATGAATGGTACAAAGGCGGTCTTATCGCTGATAGCGATATCTACCAGACAACTTTAAAAAAAATATCAGTTCTAAGTATTAAATAATATAATAGATGTGGTGGCCAAGTGGTAACGGCTGACTTATGAGTTGTAAGTCGCGGGTTCAAACACAGCTAGGCGCATTACTTTGTGTAATTTATTTCATCATCCTTGCTCTCAAAACGGTGAAGGAAAACATCGTGAGGAATGTCCTAGAACCAAAAATTCGAAGACGTAACATTAACCAACCCGCACCGGGCCCGCGTGGTGGCTTAAGACCCTTTCTCTCTCCTAGAAAGTGTTTCTTTTGGGACGTAACTAGAAATTCACAGTGTTTTAGATTTATTCTTTTACTTGTACCCTGTGACTTTTATTTAATGCCAAATTTCAGGATTCTAGGTCAACAAGAAGTACCTACCTTATAAATTTTGATTACCTTGAGATTATCGAAATGTACTTATTTTCCTTAAACGACTGCATCTTTTTTTCCCGCATACTTTAAAATTTGTTTTTTTCACAGCTTTAAGAGACAGCTTTGAGTGATTTCAACTCGATACCTCAACGTCTTTCCGAGATAACGGGTCTTAACAGACAGACAGACGAACAACAAAGTGATCCTATAAGGGATCCATTTTTCCTTTTACCCATTCGATTTTGTAATTACAGACACACTTAAAGAACAATATGTGTGCGAACGCCGGCGTTTGCTCGGAGCTTAGTGAATTAATTTGCGGAACCATTTTAACATACTCTAAAACTACAAAATTTCAGAAAGAACAAAAATTTAATATCAAATAATATCACTTACGGCCATAACTTCTTCCTACCTCTGTAATACTAGTGTTTCTACTAGGTATATTACCGCCGTTGCATGAACGTTAAGCATCACATAAATATTCTTTTAAGAACCATTCTAAAATTGGTTTATGTTTCTTTAAATTTTTGTGTAAAGAATGCAGTTTTATTGATTGTTTTGTTGATAAGTTCGATTGTTCAGTTTTCAGGTCACAATCTTTAATCGTCATTACTATTACATGACTGCATGACAATCGTCATTACTGTTACATGACACAGTGACTTTTTGAAGGAAAATCATCTTTTTTTTTCTTTCCTATCTGGATGAAGGAATTGTATATTTTGATATAAGTTCAGAAAGTTTATCATTGCGACCGAGGCGAAATTCTTGTACGTAATTGTTATAGAGCCGAGGGCTGCAATAACAAATCTGCACGTGTTTCAAACGACATTTTTCAATACACTTTACTTGTGAAATAAAGAAAGAAAGAAAAAAACGTTTAATCGTATCTCAAACATACAGTAGAAATATAATAATAATAGCATTCAAATCTGCTCTGATCAGTTTTTACTTTCGTGGTGGTCACCCCGCGCCTAGTGGGGAACGACTCGCGCCTGATTCGATGAACTAAGTAAAAAATAAATAATCACCCTTGACCGTGACGATAAGGAGGGAATAAAAAAGCCCTTGTTGTGATAAACTCAAAAAAGCACTTAGGTGATATACATGCTATATTGAACCTAATAAGAGTGTGATAAGAGGCAGTTTTCGAGTAAGTGTATTGAAAAAGAAATTATCAGACTTATGCTGACAGAAACTCAATAGTTTTCCTTAGCTTCTGGCGTTTTTCGAAACAGACTGTAAAGAGAATGTGTTAATATCACCACTGTATTAGGTCAGCAGTTAAAGTGAATTATAAGTTATTTTTTCAATTATAATATTACTGAATTTTATAATTAAATGTTATTTAATTATGGAGGAAAAAACCTAATTTCTCTTACGACATCACGTATGACTTTTCTTCCTGTTCTTATCCTATATAATTTGGGGTCGGCGCAACACAGTTTTTTACTTTGCGTCCTGTCTCCCGATACACTATCACTAACTCCTTTTCTTTCATAACACTCCGCACACAGTCCATCCATTTCTTCTTTGGTTCCTCTCTTCCTCTTCATTCACGTCCTTTTCACATGGCCGACTCATTATTGGCTAACGTCACTCTCAAACTACGTCTAATATACTCAATTCTCACTTTATTCATTCTTGTCACACCACATATCCATCTCAACATTCTCATCTTCGCTACATACAATCTTTTTTCATCCATCTCTTTCATAGCCAAACATTCCGATCCGTACTTAATTTTTGTAAATTTTATGCTATCACGTAAACCGTCGGTACTTCATAAATTCTTGAGACCCAAGTGAATGCCGTCGTTCACACACCTATTGTATTTCTATTATGTCTCTAATTACGGTACGCGAAAAGTTGATATTTTAGTTCCCACAGAACACAAGTTGAGAACCATTGACTTAACCGATAAATCTCCCCTAGCTTACCGCCAGTTTCTGCAACATACCGGTAGATTGTTTCGCCCTTCCATCTGATATACACAGTACCCCAAACTGCTACAAGATTTCTTTTTGATTTATAACCCTCAAGGAACGCCTTTAGGGATGCCTTTCAAAAATCAAGAACGACCTACAATCTTGGGTGTATCATGTAAGCCATCTCGGGAGATTTTGATACTTGTTAAACCGATTCTGCAAAGTCAAATGTTACGTATGAATTATTTATTTTATATACCGGTTACACTTTGTACACGAATTTCTGTTTTCTTTTAACTTTGTATCGAACGGTTTTCCTTTCGGATTTCCCAGAAGTAACAATTTGGTTTAGAATCAAAGGTGGCTTTCTGAATCGGATAGAATAAATGTTATGTGCTACGTTATAGAATAATCCAGAAGTTTTGATACGTACAACAAGCGAAAACGTACACACATAGACACGCTTCACGTACAACGAGAACAAGCACTCATTTATCGTACACGATGTTAGCACTACCACTACTCGAAAAGTTCTCTAATTATTTTGTTATTTGTAATCGTTTCGACTTTTTATCATGTAGGTATTTATGCTTTGTAGTATGTTTTCTATTTTTCACTTTACGCACCTACAGCAAGAACTAGCGTATACACAATTACACATAGCCTAAATGCTTCACGTACAGCAAGAACAAGTGCACTAGAGAGCAGCATTTGTTTGTTAACAAGTATAGTAGTTCTCTACTATACCTGTTCTTAGGTACTGTGTTCTACTACACTTCTGTGTAGTAATAAAATTTTTTAGAAATAAAAAAATATACAATTATATTTATTTCATTAAAATAGGGCTTCCTCACTAGCCTATCATCAAAGTCATGCATGGTTTAAAAGTTTGTTGCTTCGTTTCACGCAATCCAAATGCGAAAAAAGAGATACCTGAGAAACCTGGAAATTCTGTTGGCAATCGGTAAAACTTGTAAATACGTGATGGAAAATAAAAAAGTGACATAATTTAGAATCGCAAATGCAGACGTACGGCATTGCGCCACCGGTACATGGTGGATATCCCACATATACGTACAAAACGTTTTGGGAACACATTCATTATGCGTACAGCCAAGGAGTGGAATTCCTTGCCGGAGTCGGTGTTTCCTGATAGCTACAATCCGGGTATCTTTAAGTCAAGAGTGAATAGGTTACTTCTAGGTAAGCGCGTTCCATCGTCGACTGCATCGTCGCTTTCCATCAGGTGAGATAGTGGTCAAGCGCGAACCTATAATCAATAAAAAAAAAAAAAAAAAAAAATCGCGATTAAATACGCGAGGCTTCTATAACTTTTTTATATGTTTAATATACTTAGAGGTACATTAACGAGAGTCAAAGTCCATGTAAAATACCAATTACTCAGAGGTCCTTACTGGATTATGCTGACGTAAATTTATGTTTTGATTTCTAAAGAAACCTAGACAATATCCACAAGATATCTAAAAATATGTCCAATGTCCAAAATATCTGAAGAAAGATGTGTAATAGCATCACAATAATGTAAGAGCGGTTGTATGAAAATGTACGCCGCGTTGGCCGCTCTTAAGTACCTTAGGTCGCGAACTTATCAACCGCCTCTCTAAATATATATTTACAATCATATATTTTCCCTCGATCTATAGAGCCAACCTTCTGTACTGTCTTTGCTTTTTATGTATATGTCTTACGAAACATAAAAAGAAAATTCAGTTTTAATTATTTCTGAGAAAAGAGAACAAAGCAAAACATTATTTGTGTACTTTTTGCTCAATTTAATGATATCCTTGTTCTGTGTAAAAAAATAATGATTATAACCGTGAATTTAATGGGTTATTTTCTGTCTTAATTTTGAGAATTCAATAATATATTTGAAACTGTATTTATAAACTAATAGCTGCGAACGGCTTCGCCTACGTGTAAATTAAAAAAAAAAAACTGGGCACACATCTAACAACAAATAACAACAGCGAAAACAAAGAACAAAAACATGTAAAACAGTAACAACAACCAATTATAACAACTTCATACTTACAATACATGTGCATTGTGCTGTACGAAATAAATTATTTGTGTTTCTTTGTTTTTTAAATGACAACTCGCCTTTTTACGAATTTGAATCTGATTTAAAATAAATATTTAAAACAAGAATGTACCTAGTGTATTGATAATTATAATTGTTGCAACTGTAATGGTTTACCTACGCTTTGAAGTACAGTTTGCGCACAGCTCCATCACACCACCCTCAATCCTGGACCTGTGATTTGTATAACACAAGAAGCTGTCTCGACGTGAAGTACCTTTTTGATGGTGGGGAAAATCATCGAATGACGAATATACCTTGGGCGGAGCGGGAGACAGTATTTAACTTCTACTAACTAAACGACCCAGCGTTCCTTCTTGCTGTAGTTCCAGGGCCCTGGTGTTCCGCTTTCGCATCAACCCTTGGCCCTTGGTTTCGACCCTGCTGGGCCCCTACAGTTGCTGACAATTCCTTGATCCGCGTGGGAACATTGCGCGCCGTTGACTACTGGGATACGAAGTATCTCTACAAAAAAGTTTTTACAATTCACACACCAATACAAGTATAAATACCAACAAACGGTATTATAAAGCTACCGAAACACATCATGAAAACAACAAAAAAATTAATACAAACCCCAAACAAATGTTTTGTGGTTTTCCATTTTCAATGTATTTCAACAATGCAAATAAAAATTTAATTTTCGTTGCACATGTTTCGGTTATAAAAAGAGGGTATTGTCAACACCATAGATATATCAAACAGTAGAGATATGTTATCAATACAATTTTGTTCGAGTTCAGATGTCTCCTAACTACGCCCATTTTTTCACTAACACAAATTCAAAATCTATACGTACGCCACACGACCTAACATGTCTCACGGACACAGAGATATAGATATCAACACATTTGAACTTTTTTATGAAACACACTCAAAAAAGAGGTGGAGCATCCTCTTGTAACTACGGGCTCAGTCTAAACACACATATGCAAATTATACAATTAGTGATGACAAGTAGCCGAGAACAAAATATCGATAAATTCAGAATTGCAAAATTTGCTCTATCTCACCAAGGCAATCTTTGATGAATTACGTTAATAACTTTTTATTCCGTTTGCAGCACGGAAAATACACACACACGGAAACTGTGTCATAAAAAATATAGCTGATATTTACACAGGAACAATGAGTAATGAGTCTACACACACATCCAGGATTGTCACCACCTTCGTAGGATAGGACCTATTATCTTCTATTTAACTAAAAAATATCTTTACTTAAAAAAAAAGCTAATTCGAGTTACGAGATGTTTAATAGGAACCTAATTCTATACGAGCGAAATTTTTTAATTTATTATTAATTACAATACAAATTAGATTTTGTAAACACTATCTAGAAACTATTCATATGTCAATGCAAGCTTTTGTCAGTATTCACTCATTCATCATCATCATCATCATTTCAGCTGAAAACTTTCGCAGTTGGACGAAATTTATATCTATTCAATCCAAAATAAAAACATACTTGGGACGTTCATGATATTTCCACATAATTTGTCAAAATGTTCTTCAACTTCAGTGTTGGAGTCGCCCTTTTCAGAGTGAATTCATCCACTTTTATTCTTGGATCCTTCGGATAACTAAAAATTTTAAATTAAAGGACAGTGGATATGATTGATAATGATAAAACGAATGATGCAGGAATATCACAAGAAAACATAAACTAATAGTTTCCTTTATTTGGTTTTACTAACTATTTCATGCCTGGTTCCGTCAGTTCCCAAAGGTGTATTTTATTACCAATTAGTTTACAACAATTTTGTTGCTAAATATTATTATTTTCAGCCTAAAGACTTTTGAAAAGATATTATAGAAAGCCCAGGATGTGGATTATTTGAAATATTTATTAAAATAAAATATCTATAAGAGGTATCTAATGTAGAGGAAGAAATATACAAACAAAATAATTTTAGATATTTTTTAGAAATAATTTTTCATCCTGTTTTGTTCCGTTCAGTTTATTTTTTTTAGGTTTCTCGCGAATAGACATACGTAGGTACATACATAAAAACGGGGATCATGAAAAATATCGATAACCACAAATATTACTTAACATCCTTAACAAAACAAAAGACTAACGCATGATCTTACGTTAAATACACATCCATTGTGCATCTAGGCCAGCTGATTAATTGATCGATATGTACTAAGCAAGCAATGATATTTGTTCTCAATTCAAAGAATTGTCTTTGCACCTAATTGCGTTTTTTAGTACCGGGAAGAAGTATGCCGGCCTAGTTGTGTTCGCAAGAACCACGCCTCCTTGCCATATCTCTACTGATTAATATATCTATGGTCAACACTTTTATTTAACAAATATATTAAAGTGGGAAAAAATATAACTGGATTAAAAAATATTATAGAGAAACGCGTTCCATTTTCATTAATACCTTTTAAAATGATCGATATATATGTTCAATCGTTTTAAACTTCGCAATCAGAAAACCTGGACTCAAAACTTATACGTCTATGATCAATAATCACATAATTTGTAAAATACAAGACAAAATTGTAATCTCCACTAATATAATAAAGAGGTAAAGTTTGTTTTTTTATTTTTTTGTTTGTAGGAGGTAATCTCTGGAACTACTGGTCCGATTGGAAAAATTTTAGCAACAATAGAAAGCTGCTTTACTCCTGAGTGACATAGGCTATATTTTATGTACGCGGGCGAAGCCGCTGACAAAAGCTAGTTTTTAATATTGTTATTTGATTTATTTTTTTATCTGTTGACATTGTAATTACCAATTTTTGTATTTTGAATTTTTTTTTTATATTTTTAATAAAAATTCTAATTTTTAACATTAAATGATATTGGTATTTTTGTATATATTGAAATATTGTATAATGGTTCATAATTTTATCATATATTTTTTTTATCTTATTGGGAATGTAATTCAATTTTGACAATGCAGTATTAATTTCTACTACTCTTCTACTTCTGTTACTAGTTTGTAAGCCTTAATATTCATACGTAATGTAAATTGTTTCTGAAATAAATCAATCAGTGTCATCACAGTCGCGGCAAACCTACAGTCACTGATAGACAAGGGGAGAGAAAACAACCGGCGGTTCTATGGCATAAACGGTGTATAATTGTCGCGAGAGATATGGAACCGTGTCATTAAGGTACAATTTCAACCATCCATACACTAAAGGCGAGTCACCACTCCACTGTACTGTTTTTGAAAGGAAGGTCGAACCCCTGTATGAAGGCTAAAAAGGAAGGGTCGTTTAGTCAGTAAGAGTCTGTTACTATTTCTCGCTCCACTCAAGGACGAGATTCGTCATTAATTATATTAAAAACTTAACAATAATTATATTTAAAAAAATCACTAAAATATTGTATCTTACTAATATTATAAATGCGAAATTTACGATGCTTGGATGTTTAGATGTTTGGATGTTTGTTACTCAATCACGCCAAAACGGCTGGACGGATCTGGATGAAATTTGGCACAGGCATAGGATACACTCCGGAATAGGACATAGGTTATTTTTTATCCCGGAAACCCCAACCCCAACCCCAATACCACGCGGGCGAAGCCGCGGGGAAAAGCTAGTGTAATATAAGTATCACTGTGCCCATGGTAGGAGAGCGCTTATCTGCTGATAAGAAGAAGAGCGCTGATCTGATAATTCCTCCTTCCAATTTTTCAGTCATTGGCACCTCCCAACTCTTCACAATATAATCTATATATTATACAACTAGCTTTTGCCCGCGGCTCCGCTCCCGTCAACAGAAAAATGTTATAAATTAAGAACCACTCGACAGATTTTGAACAAAATTAATTAACAACGAAAATTGGCATTGATTTTTATATACACCGTGAAATTTATTCGTGGTTGTTTTCCCGCGGCAGAATGCCTTGCCATAAGGAGTACTTTTGAAAAATACAGTAAAAATAAAAAGTTTTTTTTTTTATAAATAGTTATTAAAAATATTCATCAACTCAAAAAAACGAAAACAATAGTAACATTAGACGTAATTTGTAGGTGCTACTAGAGCCGTACGCGAGCGGCATAAGCAAAGCCTGCGTGTCACGGAAATGAATATGCTGCGCTGGATGTCGGGAGTTTCGCGGAAAGACCGCATTAAAAACTCCCGCATCCGGGGCGGCCTTCAGGTCCGTGACATAGCGGATAAACTGCAGGAGGGTCGCCTACGCTGGTATGGCCACGTATTACGAAAACCGGCAGACTACGTGGGTAACAGATGCCTCGCCATGCCACCTCCGCCGGGACCCGGAAAACGAGGAAGGCCTAAGAGGCGTTGGATCGACGTCGTAAGAGACGATATGCGTGCCAATGGGCTTACGGCAAAGGACGCGAAAGACCGAGCAAAGTGGAGGCGTTTGAGTTGGAAAGCGGACCCCGGGCACCGAGGTGAAAGCCAAGGAAGCAACCGGGACTAGCGCTGAGATGATGATGATGACTAGAGCCGCACGCGCAGCACGCCTTCAAAAGAAACCGATTCATTAAATATTTAAACCAAAATAAGCTCTCGCACGTTGTGATACGTCATAATTAGCTTGCACTCTACAGGTCCATTTTTTGTTTTTAATATTTTATTTTTTTATCAAACGTTTGTATTGCCAAGACACAACCATTTGGCTAAGGGAAATAACCATTAAAATTTCACGGTGTATATAGAAGACTATCTCGCTACCAAAAAAATAAAAACCGGGCAAATTCGAGTTGGACTCGCGCCCTGAGGGTTACGTACAAACCTACCTATGAAAATAATTCAGTCATGAAGATTTTCCTTTTTTTTGTTGCCGTAACTAAAAAGTTACAATTTTCGGATTTATTTCCTATGTTTATGTTATTAAGATCTCTAGGAAATTTCAGGATTCTGGATCAGCTAGAAGTACCTTACGATTTTATTTCATTCCCGTGAGAATATTGTAATATATGTTTTTTTTTTTAAGAAAAACGGCTGTATCTTTTTTCCTTTAACTTGGAAGTTTATTTTTTTCACAACATCAGGAGACTAGAGACTTAAATATATATGGTTTTAATTTCAACTCAATACCTCCACGTACTCTCGCGAAGGAGGGCCTTGACAGGCAATCAGACGGACAATAATGTGATCTAATATGGGTTCCATATTTCCTTATGAGGAGCGGAACTCTAAATAGTAGTTTACATTCCAACAAATCGAATATTTATATGTATAGTCGAATAATCAAGAAATTAAATATTAAATTCCATTGGCTAAATATTGAACTGAAACGTTGAAAAATATAAATCCTTTTTGCAAAACATATACTCGTAGGTTCATATACTAACTGTGCCTGACCCACGGGTCGTGACATACTTCAATCACAAAAACCTGCTGAAAATAATACCTTAGTAAGTGAATTTTCACACAATAAACTATTGAAAAAAAAATCAGGTGTAAATGTCAATCACCGTGAAAATATTTCAGCAAAAACGCTTTGTGTTAAACTAAAAAAAAAGCCGGGCTTTTTTCAAAAGCGCAAAGCCAATTCGTCAAAGCTGAAAGCTTCAAAGGTATGAATGAAAACGACATGTGGAGTGACCCGAAATCACGAGGAATCAGGGAGCGAACAGCTAAATATAATATTGATATACATTGCACGTACGGGAACAAAGGACCGCTTCTGCAAATTTTTGTTTAAGGGATTTAAATATGCAGAAAAAAACGTGCCAATCGACTTTATATGCACAGTATGAATAAAACCTACTTACCCAGATGATCAACGCCCAGTTGGACTGGTTTCAACTCAATCTTACAAAGTACGATAATCGTACAAAACTTATTAAGCCAACCGACGCCGTATATTTTCATCTGGTATAATAAAATTTGCATACCAAATGCAGCTCACACTGGGAACGGATTTCCACGTCACATTGCCTATATTTTGTTAGGAACATTGCAAATTCACTTGTGATTTATATCAGGAAAAACAAAAGTTCTGTTGTTTTGTGGTCGTGGGAAGTAATTAAAATGTGTTTGTATTAAATAACAAATATAGCTGCCTTAGTTTTGTTTGATTTTTTTTTTTTTGTAATGTTTAAAGCCTGACGTTTGACAACTATCTCATCTGATAGTAAGCGATGATGTGCCTGGCAATGGAGTACGCTTGCCTAGAAGTAACCTATCCATTAATTGCTTAACGCCCGGAGGACACGACAGAGCACACGGCAGAAGTGTGCTACCCTTCGAAAGAGCATTGCCGTGTTCTTGTGGGGGCAATCGGAGGCGACAATCTCTCGCGGCGGGCCTTGATAGAGGTCATCGTCCGAAGCGAGGAAGAGTGGCAGTCGTCCGACCGCATTAGGCAAAGGCAATGGTCCGATACCAGTTTCCGACTACCGTAGGTACGGGCTTGTGGAAAGCGAGCATTGCTTAGCTCGCCGTCGGCCCATCATACTATAGCCAAAAGCTTTGACGACCAACTGTCGAAGCTATCGTTGCGCGGTTGAATCAAGGGACTGATACAGAAGGCAGTACTCCTCGACACGGCTCATTTTGTATCTGGAGCCCTAATCACCGGTAGCTTGGATTCTACTGCCGACACCCATGGGCTACTATTTTTTCATATTTTTAAATGTTTTAGGATATGTTTAAACACGTGAAGAAAGAAACTAAAGGAAATTATAATTACAATGTAAATTCGTCTCCTAGAGAGGAGAATTAAGCATCAGCATTGGGAATATTACAAGGCTGATTCCATGCTATACTATAAGTTAAACTCAAATGAATAAACCAAATAAATACTATCTTAGATAACTTTATTGAACATGAGTTATTAGTCGTTTTTTTTTCTGTTTATACAATCTCAAGTTAAATCTAGGTTAGACTAGTGTGTTGAACTGATTTATAACATTCTCCAACAAATATTAATATTAGTCGCCTATAAATCTCAAAGTAACACACCATCCCTCAACTTTTCAACAAAAGTTGACTACTTCATCAAATCGCAGCGCCGAAATAACTCATATCCCTTCAAACTAATAGTTTTATGTCCAAATCGAACATCCTTTAGATTGATGCCGCATCATCCCAACATACATCACTGAGTATAGCCCATTTGTTATAATTCTTTATACAGGACGATTATTTTTCTTTTTTTTTTTGAGCGTGTTGGTATGGTGTTTCAGACTTCTATAGTTCGTTTTTCAATTCTAGACAACTCAGAATGTCACACTCTAGAAATATGTTCCCAATTTTCTGTAGTTTGACATTTTAAGTTGTCAAATCGTAGTCTAGGATTACGAACTTTGCTGACAAAACCTACTCCAGTTCTCTCTTTAAATTGTGATAATGATAAATGATATTTATTTTTGCAAATTTAATTTATTTAAGTTATAATTTAATTTTAATTGTAATTTTATTAATTGTACACTGATTAAATTCATTTCTATTTACTTAAATATAATTAATTTTTTGTTGTATTTTAATTAATTGAATTATGGTTTTATTCATCGTACTCAAATGTATACTTTAAATTTTAGTTTAATATTGATATGTGTATATATTGTATTTTTGTTTATTATTTTATTTTTAAGAAAGTAATTAGTTATACCTATAATATAAAATTATTAATTAGTTTTTTCAAAAAGGTTTTTTAAAAAACACTCTTTACATGTAAATTTTTTCGTCAATTTAAACTAAATGAAGCCGGTTTTTTTAACTGACTGTCCTGAGAAGAAACACCGAAACAAACTCAACATTCAAAGTCTCTTTTAAAGTCCATACAGCGAACATGTAATGGTACCAAAACATAATTATGAGAACCATGCAGATTGAAGTCTGAGATGGTTTTTGAAGAAAGAACCACACAGTTCTGAGTGGACCTACACGTCAGTGCAAGCATTTGTCAGTATTCGTGTAGCTCAAACTCTGGACTACTACGAAGATTCAAGCTTTACATTCGTTATAAGGCCCTGGGTTTTTTTTTCTCACAATTCACCAGTCCCCAGTAGGCTTCGACCCTTCTGCACGGCCTGAGGCGCCGTCAACGAATTGAGCTCGGTCCGTATATATACCGGATAGCGAGGTACACATTGATCATCGTCCGTATGCCCAAACCAACTGTCGTAGGGACCCTGCAGAAGGGTCGAAGCCAATCAGGGCCACGGGTTTGTGTCTGAAAAGGAAGGCTCTGGCCCTGGTATGTATGGCGATGTAGGAACGGGGTAGGTTGTTTAGTCAGTAAGAGTCTGACACTTGTTTTCCGCTTCACCCAAGAGCGGATCTCGTCATTGGATGATTTTTACCTACCATAAAAAAAAAAATAAAAAAAACCAACTGTAATACAGTATGGGGCCCTACAGGGTCGAAGGGGGGAGCTGAGGGTTGGTGCGAAAGCGTTACACCGGGGCTCTGGGAATAAGGCAAGGAAGGCACGGTTAGGTTGTTTAGTCAGTAAGAGTCTGACACTGTTTCCCGCTCCGCCCAATAGTAAGATTCGTCATTCGATGATTTTTACCTACCATAAAAAAAAAACTGTAATACAGTACGATGATGATACTTTTACAAACTATTGAAGAAGTTTTTTCGTAACTTTAATCGTAAAGTAATTTAGTAGTAATTATGGATACGGACCCTGCAGAAGGATCGAAGCCAACTGGGGCCAAGGGTTCGTGTCTGAAAGGAAAGCTCTAGCTCTGGTATAAGGCGACGTAGGAACAGGGGTACGTTGTTTAGTCGGTAAGAGTCTGACGCTGTTTTCCGCTCTTGCAGGTTCGTCATTGGATGATTTTTACGTACCTAAAAAAAATTATTATTCCCTTTATTTATTTTTCTAAACATATTATTTACATTTTTAAATATTTTTTATAAAAACACATAAAAAAAAAACATTTAAAAATATAAAAAATAGTCGTCCGCCGGTGTCGGGAGCAGGGTCCAAGCTACCGGTGGTTAGGGCTCCAGAGACAGGAACCTCCTCACAATACGAGCCGTGTCGAGGAGTACTGCCTTCTGTATCAGGCCCTTGATCCAACCGCGCAACGACATCTTCGACAGATGGTCGTCGAAGCTTTTGGCTATAAGGCCATTGGCGGTCACAACTATCGGCACAATGACAGCCGAGTCTACATCCCACATGTCGACAACCTCGTGTGCTAAGTCGAGATACTTGATTTGTTTCTCTTTCTCAGCTTTCACGAGGTTTTCATCATGTGGGATGGTGACATCGACTATCATTGCACGGCGCGCTAATCGGTCTATCACCACTATATCCGGCTTATTGGCTACAATAGTCCGGTCAGTGATGATAGACCGATCCCAGTACAACGTGGCATGGTCATTTTCGAGAACTGGGTCGGGCACATACTTGTAGTACGGTACCTCAGAATCCACCAGGTTGTACTTCAAAGCAAGTTGCTGATGAATAATCCTGGCTACTTGGTTATGCCTGTGCAAGTACTCGCCGTTAGCTAAACGAGAACAACCAGAGATAATATGTCTGATAGACTCACCCGGACGATGGCATGCCCGACACACGTCCACCGTCCCGTCCTTCATTATATGTCTCCGATAGTTATTCGTTAAGATAACTTCGTCCATAATCGCACAAACAAAACCTTCAGTTTCCCCGAAGAGGTCGCTGAAACGTAGCCAGGCCACGGACGCTGAAAAATCTACATCTGGGTCATGTAGAGCCCTATAAAAGCGCCCGTGGAGCTCCTTGCCTTTCCATACTTCCTTGCGGTCATCAGTAGTAAGTACCACAGGTTTGCGCCAGTCCTCCTTAGCCATGGACAACGGGGTGAGTCCCTTGTCCACTGCGACCACATCGCGGTGCATACCCACGTCGGTTTTGAGAAAATATTCTCTGAGGCTGCACACCTCGCGGTTGTGTAGAGTCTTTGCGTTCAAAAAGCCTCGACCTCCACACTTCCGCGGGATGTACAGTCTCATCACCGATGACCGTGGGTGATGCATCCGATTTGCGGTCAGCAATGTACGGACCCGCCTATCCAGAGCGTCTAACTCGGTCTGAGTCCATTTGAGTATGCCGAAAGAGTACATTAAAACCGGCATGACCCAACCGTTGAAGGCGCGCACCTTATTTCCGCCCGACAGAAGGCTGTTTAATACCTTCTTCAGGCGGCCAAAGAAACGCTCCTTCAACGTTTGCTTCACGTCAGCGGTGTTAATGCCTAACGCTTCAGACATACCCAAATACTTGTAGGTTTCGGTCGAGGAGAGAGCTCTAAGGTGTATGGAATCAGAGAGTTGAATCCCCTCAGATTCCATAATCTCCCCTCGCTTTACATGCATGACTGCACATTTATCCACACCAAATTCCATCCTGATGGCACTACTGAAAGTTTCTGTTACCTTCAATAGTTCCATCAGCTGCGAATTGTTGTGAGCAAAAAGTTTCAGATCATCCATGTAAAGCAGGTGAGATAAGACCTGACCACCTCTTCTCAACCGATAGCCCAGGCCTGAATCCTCCAGCAACGTGCTTAGAGGGTTCAGAGCTAGGCAAAACCAAAGTGGACTCAAACTGTCGCCCTGAAATATTCCCCGTTTAATCCATATTGGTTCATCGTTTGCCTGGATTGGTCGACATCCTGGATAGCAAAGGACCGTTCTCCATTGCCTCATACATGACTCAAGGAAGGTGCGTAGAGTTGCATCTATTTTATACAACTCCAACACCTTCATGAGCCATGTATGTGGAACAGAGTCATAGGCCTTTTTATAGTCTATCCAACATGTCGACAAATCCTTGCGGGATCGACGAACCTGTTGGCTTATGGCCATGTCAATGAGGAGTAGCTCCTTTGTACCACGGGACCCATTCCTACATCCATTCTGAGAGGCAGACATAACTGAGTTTTTCTCTATATGTGCATTAATTTTAGCTCTCAGGATGGATGTAAGAAGTTTATAGACCGTTGACAAACATGTAATTGGTCTATAATTCTTGGGTTCCGTGGGACTACCTGTCTTATGGAGCAGGTGGGTGATACCAGTTGTTAAAAACTGGGGTAGGGAACCAGATTCCAAAGATGACTGGAATTGAGATGCCAGGAGCGCGTGTGCGCTGCTGTACCATTTTAGCCAGAAGTTGTGCAGTCCGTCCGGTCCTGGAGACTTCCAATTTGGTAACGGACGAACTGCTCTGGCTACGTCTGATGGGCTAATTACAACTTTTTCCATTACTGGTACAGCTACGCACGCGCGCTCAACATCACGCATCCAGCCATCATCAGTGTGACAGACGGGCACCGACCAGATGCTGCGCCAGAATGCATTCGTGGCGGCATCATCCGGGCGGGGCACGCCGGTCACATTATTATTATTATTATCAGGCAACTAAGGCCCATAGATAAAATACATAGCTTTACCATTTTACAAAAAAAACTTAATAAACTAATACATATTAAAAATAACATATACACGTAACATCGGCGTCGTGTTCCACTGTGTGGTATATAGATCTATGACAAGATTATTCGCAATATTTGACAAGATAAAGCGGTCTTCTCAAACCAAATTGGAGAACTTACTCAAATAAAATCGTTTTTCTCAGAAATCTCTTTATTGAAGGACAGTAAATTATGGTTAGACTTCCTGATTACTTTTACCTGGAAGTTTTTAATTTGAAAATGAATTAGGTACGAAGGCTAGCTATTATTCTGTCGTTGACTGTCGCTTACCATCATTACAAAGTATAAAACAAACTCGCTGTCTGTCCCTATGTATGCTTAAATATTTAAACCTGCGCAACTGATTTTGATGCGGATTTTTAATAGGTAGTGTGATTCAAGAGGATGGTTTATACCCGTGCGAAGGTGGGGCGGGTCGCTAGTAAGATAACATAGATATAATTATATCTATCTAGATAAAAATCAATTACTCTTCGTTAGTCTCGCTTAATATTCTACTTTGGTTTGGTTCACCAGCATACGGGGAGGGTTTATATTTAAAAAAAAAAAACAGGTGTTACCTACCTACCCTGTAGGGCACGAGCAGGGTCGAAGCCTCCTGAAACAAAGAAAAAGAAGGCACGGGGTAGGTTTTTACTCAGTAAAAGTCTGACACTATGTACCTTCCAAGTTCCCTCCGCCCAAGGGCGACGGATGACATTGGATCATTTTTGACCACTGTGCTATAAAATAAAAAGCCTACTTACCCAGATAGATAGTTAGGTCGGGTAAGTATCTAAGAAGGTAGTGGATGGAAGCAAAGCCGCAGACAAAAACTAGTAATAAATAAATTGAACAATGCATTTGAAGTTTTGCTTGTATCAAAGACAATTTTATTGTGTTTTTAAAATATACTAACACGATTTTCCTATCCGGTGGCGGTTTAACGTGATGGCCAACACGAAGCGATGCAGCATGTTTTTATAAAAAAATGTATACTCTATAGCTTATCGCTTACGTGATCAACCGAACATGGGTACGAAACGGCCACGAGCCGCTCTTTAGCAGACCCATTCGGGTTTGACATTTTCACTCTAACTCTCACAGTGCAGTGGTATATCTTACTTACAAAATTATATTGCAGTTTTTACTATTTTTTTTATCATCGAAGTTGTATTTGGTTTTAATTTTAATTTTATTTTACACCTATATCTGTATTCTTTTCAGTCACATTAAATACCATCTAACTCAAATTTTCGAAAATGTATCCACAATTAACCACATTCTTCAAATCGGTTAAAATTTCCAAATCCGACAAATAAGTAAATATAAAAGATAAGTGAACATTCTTGAATGATATTATACAAACAAAACCAAGTACAAAATAATTCTTCATCCGAACTGATTCTACTCATATTTAGCAGGCATGTTATGAAGACATGGCATTTTCACACATTCGCGGAAACCACGAATGCTATAAAAAGAATTTGAATACTGACGCATATAATACACGAACACAATAGCTCGTCTCCTACAAGCAATTCAATCTACACGTATTTACGATTCTGTTTACTCCACAAAGAATAACACGGTCGTGTCGATAACCCCTAAAATATTCAATTCGTTGCAGACTTCTTGGATTAAGATTCTTCTAGCAATGCTATTAAGATTATGTGTTCTAGGTTAGTGTTTTTTTTTTTTCATAATAAGATACTCTCATTAAGCACTGAATAGTCGGGCCACACTCTGTCCTGTCACGTGACGGGTGACAGTACAGAGTGGAAGAAAAAAACATGTTGCACCGACCTCAAATAAAATGGGATAAGGGTAGGATAATGATGAGTCGGGCCACACACAAAATGCTCAGTCCAGACCAAGCCAAGTCATCGACGGCGCCATCTGTTAAGATGAGTCCTCGTAATTAAACAATTTTTTTACGTTAATTTTAATTTAAGAATACTTGTTTGAATAATTTTTTTTTTATATGTGTTTGTTGACTCTATTACCTCCATTAATCCGAAGACAAAAACATAAAACAAGTAACTTTCCTCGATAGAAAAAAAATCCGAACTTACCTCTAAAAATAACATTTTATGAATTTTATGCCGTAGTCATGTACTTTCTGTCACATTAAAATAATGAAAAATGTAGATAATATCTTATTAAACATTAATCAGAAATCAGTTTTTAAAGAAACATGAAATTGAATTTTTAATACATTTTTATTTAGTATGGCGCTTACGTTATTTTTTTCGAGCAGGTTGCAAGTTTCCTCTCTCTATCTATTTACGTTGCTATCGCATAGTTCTATCACTTTCAACCATTTTACCCAGTTCGTCCGTCGTTCGCAACAAGGTATCGTCTTAAAGAATTGTCAGCAAATGTAGAGGCCCAACTGCAGGGCCGAAGCCTACTGGGGCCCGGTAAGGATTCTGAAAGGAATGTCCGACCCCGATATGAAGACTAGAAGGAATTGTGTCAGACTCTTACTGAATAAACAACCTATTGAGTCAGTAAGAGTCTGACACTGCAGCCGATCCGACCAAGAGCAGGATTTGTCATTACATGATTTTACCCACCAAAAAAAGCTTACAACATGCTCCATTATAAAAGCATATCCTAGAAGTAGTATATTTCAAATCAGCTTGTGTACACAATAGTTTTCCAAGTTTGAACATACCCGTAGCTTTCATCAGTACAAAATGATTCGTTCTTTAATTATTTTTTTTATTGCTATAATATAGTGTTTGACTTAAATGGGATTGGGCAGGTCACACTAGTCGCATGCACAAGGACCGCTGGGCAAGAGTCGCCACTCAGTGGGCACCATAGAGAAGAAAGCGTTGTCGAGGCAAGCCTAGAAAGAGGTGGCGGGATGGTTTAGACGCGTATTTTAGACGCGATGGTCGAGACGACTGGTTCGAGACGGCGCGGGATAAGAAGGTTTGGAAGGGCTTGGGGGAGGCCTTTGCCCAGCAGTGGGACAGTTAGGGCTATATATAAAAAAAAGTGTTTGACTGCGATCCCACATGGTAAGCAGTGATGCAATCGTTGATGGTGAGGCACACTAGTTTATTAAGAAGCTATTCATTCTAGCCTTGAAGACACTTAAATTATAATCGGACGGAAAGACTGCGCAACCACTTACACAGTCAATACTCATTATAATTTTATCTCACAAAAAATGCACAAATTCTATGAGAAAGGACACATGAGAAACAATAGGTTTTGTAATAAATATAAAACTACTTATAAAAATGTACTTTGTGAATTTCAATAAAATTCACCAAGTACATTTTTTCCAAACAGCCTGTATATTCCCCTATAGTTAATACAGCATAGTGCTCGGCAGGGTAACGTCAGCAATAATGCAATACATAAGTCTTCCCCGTAAACAAGCGCGCCCATCAATAATACCATAAATACTCACTAGCTCTCACCGGGAAATGTTGGTGGTGAATGTGCGTAGTGACTGGTTAATTTGGGAAATGGTGATGGAATTTTTGTGAGTTTTTTTTTTGGTATTATATACAGTTTATATACGAGTTGTATAGTTATAAATGCGTATTATCGTAGAGTTATTGTGGTTGAAAGCAGTGGTGGCCAAGTGGTGACTGTACCGAATTACGAGTAGCAGGTCGCGGGTTCAAACGCAGCCAGGCACATTACTTTGTGTAATTTGTTTCATCACCGCTGCTCTCAAAACGGTGAAGGGAAAACGTCATGATGAAACTGGCATGTCCTAGAACCAAAAATTAGAAGACGCCGTCGGAATAGCTCGCCGTGTGGTCGTCTGGTAACTGTCAACGCCAAGCCAGGTCCTCGACGGCGCGCTCTGTTCCCGCGCGCTTCAAGGATTGTCAGCAAACGTAGAGGCCCCACTGCAGGGCCAAAGCCTACTGGGAGCCGGTCCAGCTTCTGAAAGAAGGGTACGACCCTGGTATGAGGGCTAAGAAGGAATAGGGTAGGTTGTTTATTCAGTAAGAGCCTGACGCTGTTTCCCGCCCCGCCCAATGGCGGTATTCGTCATTAGATAATTTTTCCCAACATAAAAAAGAGTGATACATATTATCGATTTTAAGAACACAAAACCAGAGAGAACATTTTGATACAACATAAATCTGCAAAGAAACAGGCTTAAACACAACTTAACAAAAAAAAAGTAAATAATACCAACCTCTAAACATTCACAGCCAACCGTTAACAATTTCAATATAAGTCTATCCTCGAACAATGACTGACAAGCAGCGTACAAACGCGCGCACAAGTGACAAGCCGCGACCGGTACAGTCGAGCACGAAATCGCTTTTGTACCCAACGCGTAAACACGCGCTGACATATTGCTAGTATTTGTACCTATTGGATCTAGCGAACGTTTGATTCAAAGGTGCCCTTTTTCAACGATAAAAAATGTTTTCCGGTACATTTTAGATGAGTATTTGTTTCTTCGTCTTTGTGTTTAATTTTCGTTGGCGCAAGTATTATAATCTATACTGCCATCATGATTAAAACAGGACATAACTAACATCTTTTTTACTAAATTGGTTAAATACATAATCGGAATATAAAAAAACACTGATTCCGAATATGTCTTTTAATTAAAAAAAGTTAGTTTTACCCTTTTTGCTAACGACGGAATTACATTCACTTACTTTTAGTATTTTACTGATGATATTAACCCGTGAGAAGGCGCGCCTAATTTTCTTACACGAGTAGGCGCGCGCGAGCAAATTGCTCACACTATCATAAATGTTTATATTTTTAGTGTTTCTGTATTTATTGGTTTATAATGTATTTAAATAAATAACACAAGGTTTAGTAAGTAAGAAAACAAGTATTTTAATCAAAACTATTAAAATAATAGCAACTTCTAACGCAAATAACAAAACAACCTAGTATTAATTAAATTTTTTGGCACATTTCATAAACAACACAATAAAAACTGTTACATAACAAAAACTAAGTAAAAGTCTTATTCATCCATTAAATCTACACTAATGGGCCTCTCGAAACACACTGAACACATGTATTTTACATGTTTGGTGCAAAGAGGTGGCGGGCGCGTGATGAGCAAATTGCCGCACGTTGGTTCATGGCCTCCACAAACGCCTTGCTGCGCGGTCGCAACGCCACTGAGCGGATCGAGAATTACATCAGAGGCGAGGTGGTGAATATTTAGGAAGGTACTGAAGTGCTTGAATTGGTGTGGCAAGGGAAAGACAAAAAAAAAATTGAAATAAATTTTTGTGTGAGCAAATTGCTCATAGCGCGCCTTCTCACGGGTTAAAGAATACTTCAAGAATGAATAGGTAATACTTCTAGAATTAACCTATTTTTTAGTCTAAACTAGTTTAGCGCGCTTAATCGTCGACAGCGTTTTCACTTTCCAGCAACCACCCTAGCCAAGTTACAATCGTATCGTTTAGTGTTAGCGCTTGTAGTTGACCACGCTCAATTCGCTTGTTCGGACGTCATCTCAACAATGGAATTGGGGAACTGGGGCTACCAACGATAAAACAATTTCACTGTCTTGAGTTTTCTTTACCAGTTAATACTTGTAAAACTTAAAATTTATGATTTTAGTCATCAAAATTAACGTTACGTATTTTTTCCATAAGATGTTTAGGTTGAATCAAGAATGTTTATGGACTATTTTGTGTGTATTTGTCCAACACTACATTCTATATAATCATTCAATACCCACTCTCACACCACTTTCATCACGAAACACCCCAAAAAACAATATCCAATCAAACAATTCGACTAATTAACTACAATGACCGAATGTTCCCTAAAATTAAGCTCCGAACACCAACAAAACCCGGTTAGTCTATCAGACGAACGTTTACAGAAACCGGATTTAACCGGTTCCATCCTGTTTGCGAAAGTGGTAATTACCAGTTCAATTTACGTGAATGCTTTACATCGTGCGGTCAGTTGGTTGGTTTGGAAGTATGTTCAGTCCTTCAGGTAATTAGAAAACGACTCACTATTTGAATATAGAATTTGGTGTGTAATGAAGGCCATTTTGTGCTCTTAGAAATTATTTGGAAGCTTTTAGTGAGGTTGGCTTTTGAAAGTCTGAATGAAATAAAGATAGTTTACTATTACACTCCTATTTACAAACAAGTAATAGTAATTACTTGAGTAAAAGTGTGTTGTTATTAGTTTAAAAGAAGGAAATATTAATTCATTCAGTCCTAAGAGAACACTGGTGACCGCGCACCTATTTATTTTAAATTGTGTCTGAAATTACATTATTCTAAACATATGTTTTGTCAAACTGTTATTTTATTTATGAAGTAAGGAAGCATTGACACGTTTGAATAAAATTTAGATTAAAAATAATATGCTTATATAAAGATTTCGCATATTACAACAATTTTTTTTATAAAAACGGGTGTTAGTTCGGTGCTTTATTTGACATTATTTTGAAGGGATGTTCATAATTTCGATAACACTCAAATTTACTCAAAAACTAGTGGATGCATTTTAAAATATCCTTTCTCAAGTAGAATGTAATGTTTATCATTAGTTATATTATTTTTACTGTCACGCAAGCAAAGCCACTGGCAAAAGCGAGTTAGTAAAAAAAAATGGTAATTCTAGAATTTATTTAGTACAGAAATAAAATACGTTGTAAACAAATCGTGGGCATACGGAGATACCCTTTTATTATCATGTTACGACAAACACCCGATGTACGTTAACCTTTTCCTAAATATTATGTTAACACATCAGGGAAAAATTTCCTGACGTTTTATTAGCAGCAGGACCAAATTCATCAGTTGTCAAAAAACACGGTGTTCGTCACTTTATTGTACTGTCGAACATTGTCACCACTGTCAACAATGTAAACTAGGGATGTTACACGTATGTCATATCGGATCTGATTACGGATAGTGGTGGGTTCCAACTACTGAAAAGAAAGAAAGAAAAAAGTTTATTCGCGCAAGATTATGGCGCATACAATAAAAAAATAAAACCACTAAATAATAAAAATATGCGACACAGCCGCACAAAACGGCCGGTGCTCAGCAAGGGCTCATCATGTGTGAAACAGAGCCACAGCGCTGATTTTCAGCACCAGCCGACTTTTACTACTGACTAAACAACCTACCCCGTTCCTACGTTGCTATACATACTACAAAGCCTTCCATTCAGACACGAACCCTAAGCCCTAGTTGGCTTCAACCCTTCTGGGTTCCCTATGGTAGTTTAGCTGGTGTCGGGTCTCCTCGTACATTTACACCAGAGAGCTCTGTTCTGGCTTGTCTGAGCACTTAGAGTCGCTTGCTAGATCTCTGGATGGTGATGGGTTCCAACTACTTCTAGTTGCGCTCTAAGGCAAAGTTGGGTGGCATGACAGACTATTATTGATTAACACAACAACTATGTTCTTTCTTTGCGTTGAGTTCTAAATCCACGGATTTTCTTTTCCTTTTCGGCAGTTTAGTGTGTGTTTAAAGAGACTTACCACCATAACTATGGCATGTTGGTTCTTTACTACCTCATCCCTCGCTACGCATCCTCGCACATACTCGTATCTGGTAAAAACGCATTTTTAAATTTAGTATAACACAAGTAGCAAGATTTGAATTTAATTTCTAGTCTTTATTATCATTTTTTTCCCAAAAAAACAAACAATCAAACATCGTTCTTTAGTTTGTGTAAAATTTTTTGCATTTCAGTTACGATTACGAATACTTTTTAATTCGGATTTCCGATAGTTTCGATTACGGTTACAGAGCTCTAGAACATCTCTAATACAAACCTTCAAAAGCTGCGCAATGCTGAGTTGTCACCGCAAGAACGCAGCCTCCCCTTGACAAATTACGTCGAACAAAATATTAGGGACCCAAACAAACAATGCTACCGACTGATATATCTCCAAGAAGTTTTTATTCTATTTATATTCCGAACGGTACCGTATATAAACAGTCCCGAATAAATATACAAGTTGTGCGCCCCGTATATCAAAGAAAATGCGGTTTTAAGCAAAATACTCATATTAATTCTACCTGAAGTTTCACTAACTTCCTTACCCCTGGCTTTCTTCATTACTGAAGTTCGTAAATGTTTGTTTGCCTCATTGTTTAAATATAATTCATTTGGATGATTAAAATTATGTTTCTGTATATTTATTTTGTAAATGTGGATGTTAACTTTGGTTTGGCTCGCCCGTTATTTTAATGAGTACTCGCATAATAACGTTATATCACAATTTACTTTTAACTCAACATTGGTTTGGCTGACAGTAGTATTATACCGGTGTACTGGATTTTACATGTGAATTCATTTATATTATATATCTTCCTAGACTTCGTTACACCTTGTTTGCAGTTTTTTTTAACTAGCCTCTATCAGCGGCTTCGCCTTTTTTTCCAGTGGGAAAATCATGTAATGATATGTCAGCGCTCTTCAGAGGAAGACAGTGTCTGACTTTTACTGACTAAAAACCTACTCCGGTTCCTTCTTTGCTTTTCATACTGGAGCAGAGCCTTCCTTTCAGAAAACGATTGCTGGGTCCCTACGGTTTGCTGACAACTCTTCAAGGCGCGCGTAGAACACTCGCTCCGCAACGCAACGCTCCTCGATGACACTAGGCTTGGTCCGGACGATTACCAGACCTACCCATTGCTCACTATCCGCAAGCCCACTATCCGGAATCCTGGCGCAATCAAGCTAGTCGCCTTCTTTGCTGTGTAATGTACTGCTTCGCAAAAGAAGACGATTGCCTGCCACTCCTCTCCACTTCAGACCATGGCCTGTGCCAGGCAATGCGCGAGAGATCGCTGCCGCCGATAGCCCCCACGAGGATATGGTGGGCCAAGCAGGGCATACCTCTACCGAGTGCTTCACCGTGTCCTCCTGGTGGTACACACAAAGTAAATAGGATCTTAATAAACTAGTACGCCTCACTATCAACGATTGCATCACCATCAGATAAGATCACGGTAAAGCACTATTTTATATCAATATTTAAAAAAAAATACAAAAAATAGATAGATATAGGCACTCTTTATTGTAGGTACACCATAAATACAATTAGATACATTAGGAGCTTAAAATCACTAAGGTGTTAAAATGGGCGGTCTTATCGCTAAAAGCGATTTTTTAAAGACAACCTTTGGATGGATTTGACAGAGGAGAAAGATACACGGGTAGTTTGTGGCATACTATTTACATGATTGTTGATGACATAGTATAAAACAGAGTTGCTTAGTTCCTATGTATTCTTATATCTTTAAAAGTACGCAACGGATTTTGATGTGGTTTTTTTTAATAGATAGAGTGATTCAAAAGGAAAGTTTATAGATATAATATATTACCTTTGCACGGGTCGCTAGTATAGGTACAATAGTTAACTTATAAAATACAATTTAATAATATTTAATGATTAAACAATACAGACGTAATTTCGTTACAATCTGATTGTGTAAATGCTTACATTAAAACAAAAATGGGTCAACCTCACATGCTGATTTCGTTGTAATTACTGTTCCCTACTGACGCAGAAATAATTGTTGCGACAGCAATCACTCACGAATTAATCATTAACTAATTTAAATTAATTTTGTGGATTTGTTACATGTTAGGAAAATACTTTATACGGCTCATTAGCCTGTTAGTCTAGTGGTTAGTGGAGCTTATTGTTTTGCTGGAGGTCGTGGGTTTGATTTTCATACAAGACTTTAGCCGAATAAGCATGATTATTTCAGTGTCTGGATGTTTAGAATTAAAAATAGTTAAGTATAAGCTTGAGAGAGCTTTTAGAGAGCAGTGATGGCCGAGTGGTAACGGCCCCGACTTACGAGTCGTAGGTCGCGGGTTCAAACCCAGCCAGGCGCATTACTTTGTGTAATTTATTTCATCACCACTGCTCTCAAAACATCGTGAGGAAACCGGCATGTCCTAGAACCAAAAAATTCGAAGACATGTGACATCCACCAATCCGCACTGGGCCCGCGTGGTGTATTATGGCCCATTCCCTCTCCTAGAGAGAGGAGGCCTGTGTCCCTGCAGTGGGAACATTAAAAGGCTGATGATGATGATGAAGTATAAGCTAATAGTAGTAGGCAGAAGCTAATAGCAAATGGAAGGTGAGCCTTCAATTAGCCAGCCAAAATGTTGACTACGATTTTTTTATGGTGGGAAAAATCATCTAATGTCGAATTTCGCCCTTGGGCGGAGCGGAAAACTGTGTCAGACCACGACCCACCCTATTCCTTCTTAGCCTTCGTACTATTTTGGACTTTCTTTTCAGAAACCGGACCGGGGCCCCAGTAGGCTTCGGCAGTTGGGCCTCTCAATTTGCTGACAACTCCTTGAGGCGCAGGGGAACAGAGCGCGCCATTAACAACTGGCTTGGTCCGGACTATTATCAGACAACCGAGGCGAGCTACCTATTGCTCACCGTCCGCAAACCCGCGCCTACGGTGGCCGGAAATCGGGATCAGAATCGCGGCGGCGCCTGGGGCGTGAGCTCCACTGCCTTATGCAACCGCATATATAGCGTATAGCGCATAGCGTTGTAGCAAAGCTCTGTTCACCATACCGCAACTTGTCCCTTCTAAAAAAATCAAGTAACACACATTCACTAATAGTAATTGTTCTATTAAACCACCTAACTACTATTACGCAATACAAAAGCCACTCTATTTGACACCAGAGCACCCCGAGATACCAGGACAACATAATTATATAGGAGCATACATGAACGAGAATCAGCAAACACTCACTCAAGTGTTTAGAAGGGCTCTTAGCCTAGATCTACAGCTATCCCCGAAAACAGCCCTTCCGTTCTCAGTAAACGGCAAACTTTGTGAATGTCAAACAGTCATCATTGTTCTAAAATTGCGTCGAACAACTCCTTAATTGTGAGTTTTGCCTCCACTTCGCCCTTTCACGTTAAAACTGTTTGAGAGACGGCCATTTTGTTAATGAAAAATGTTTTTAGGAGTTCTGAAAGTGAGATAAGGTCCGTGTTAGCGTCTAGTTTTACATATTCAGGAGATCAAGCCATTAATTAAGCATTTTAATTGTAGTTCGTCCGGACGAGAGTTTCCTAAGCGTGTTAAGTCAGGGTGCTCACTTCT
Organism: Mythimna loreyi; assembly: GCA_029852875.1. NCBI lineage: Eukaryota > Metazoa > Arthropoda > Insecta > Lepidoptera > Noctuidae > Mythimna > Mythimna loreyi. The sequence continues at coordinate 8,074,219 of CM056801.1, read as the reverse complement.
GTTGTATTTTTTGTATTATAAATGCTTTGTTGAAAGTCTTCTTGGAGTTTTTGAATTGAACAGAATATAACATTACCAAATAATTATGGTCGAGAACTTTCATCATTTTTACTCTATGAGTTCATCAACATCATAACTTCATATTAATTGGATATAGGTTTGGGGTGGGGACCTATGTCAAATTGAGGAATATCTCATCTCGCATCCATTGGATTCCCATGATCTTCACTATGTCATCGTTCCACCTTGAGCAATGTGATCCTGATTCACCGTTAACCAACTATAGTAACTTTGCTAGGGGGGCTGATGACAGTAACAGACTGCCCCACTAGCCAAGTTGCAATCGTTTCGTTTAGAGTTAGCGTTTGTAGATAGCCACGCCCCCAATTCCCTTGCTCGGACGTCATCTCAACAAAGAACTTGGGGGCTTGGCTATCTACTAGCGCTAACTCTAAACGAAACGATTATTCCCAATTTCAAGGTAAACGATACCATTGTAATTTTGCTAGCGAGGCAGGTCATTGTTGCCAAAATCGGCAAGTGTACTGCTGCAAACTGTACTGCCCCTTACTTGCTTTTTTCAAAAAACCATTTACGTTTAAAAAAAAATAACCCACACCACTTCTCCTTCTTCCTCAAACCAGTTGTTACCTTCACAATTATAAACGCCAATCATCTGAATAGCAAAAGTAAATTCGACATTGTTACTTAACGATCTACATTTAGGGCTCAAGAACGTTATGAACAAGATTTGAATATTTTAATGGTAGAAGATTTATCTAGCTTAAAATTTAATTTAAGAGGATTTAGCGCAGCTTATGGCTTACAATAACACACAGGACTTACTGTCTTTGTGTTTATCTATCGAGATTCTACGTCGGAAGTCTGCTTTAGAGCTTTTTGTGTTGTTACTAGTTGGATTTTTAAGGCTGTTTCGTTAAAAATGTTTTACATTTTTCTTTTATAATCGGGTTTTTTTTTCACAAGTTTATGTTACCATCATCATCATCTTTCAAGCCGAAAGACGGCCACTGCTGGACTTAGGCCTACCCCAATTGAAAAATTGCGAAATGCTCCATACAAACTTCCAACACCTATGGTGGGGAAGTGGGGGATTAGAAAGAGACAAAAAGTAACCCATGTCACTCTCCATACCTTCAACTATCTCCACTTAAAAATCACATCAATTCGTCGCTCCGTTTTGACGTGAAAGACGGACAAACAAACAGATACAGTTACTTTACCCATTATAATATTATAAGTATGGATAAGACGGTCAACACGATACAAAACTTACACCTTTCCCAAAATAACGACTTCAAGAACAGTCGTTATATAGATATGATTTTACGAAAAAATTATAAATGTATTTATTATTTTTTCAAGCAGTGGTGGCCAAGTGGTCGCTGTTTCTAAACCAGCCAGGCGCATTACTTTGTGTAAATTATTTCATCACCACTGCTCTCAAAACGGTGAAAGACAAAATCGTGAGGAAAGCGGCATGCCCTAGAACCAAAAATTCGAAGACATGTGACATCCACCACGCGCACGCGCAACTTTGGGACACAGGCCTCCTCTCTAGAGAGGAGGCCTGTGTCCCAAAGTTCCAAAGAACATTAAAATGGCTGATGATGATTATTTTTTAAACATTTGTTTTGTAAGTATGCATTTTATCATTGTCCATAGAGTATCAACCCTAATACTTACTTTACTTTTAAGCTGTGTTCTCGAGAAATTTAGTTTTCTCCAGCGATGAAATCTAACTAAGCATTAGGTTTAAAATATTAGCTTTACAATATGAAACAAGAATGAAAAAAAAAATACTAACTAAGAAAAAAAATACAAATATAGAACACTAGTTGTGAAAAATAATTCCATAATTGGTAAAATGCTGCCGGGATTCCAATCCCGATTTCTGGCCACCGTAAGCGCGGGCTTGCTTTGATCAATGGGTAGCTCGTCGTCCGGTCGTCTGGTAACCGTCCAGACCAAGCCCAGTCGTCGACGGCGCGCACAGTTTACGCGCGCCTCAAGGCGTTGTCAGCAACCGTAGGGACCCTGCAGAAGGGTTGAAGCCAACCAGGACTAAGGATTAATGTCTGAAAGGAAGGTTCTAGTCCTAGTATGGATGGCAACGTAAGAACAGAGTAGGTTGTTTAGTCAGTAAGAGTCTGACACTGTTTCCCGCTTCGCCTAAGTGCGGGATTTGTGGCGCGGGACCGGTAGTTATGGCGCCAGTGGACGTCTTTCGAATGAAATGATGATAACTAGATTCTGAACCCAAACAAACATAGGATATCATAATGACTTCATTATGATATCCTATATCAGAACATGATCTGCCCACATGACAAATTACACCCAAATCTGATCAGCTGTTTGAGAGTAAAAGTTAACAGTAACACACATAATTTTGGCCGTTAAACTATTAGTGTGATAAGTCTATTGCCAACCAAATTTCAGGCCAAACGAGTTTATCCAAGGCCAAATCCGTTTATCCTTAGTATATCCTGATAAATTAGTTTAGCCTAGGTCAATTTAGTTTGGTCTAAATACTTTAACCATTCCACAAACTACGACAAGTCGTTGGTAGTTCAAGCGTGGAATGCTATGCTTTGCCCGTGTTTTTTTTTATGGTGGGTAATAATCATTCAATGACATGTCCCACCCTTGGGTGTAGCAGAAGATAGTGTCAGAGTCTTGCTGACTAAACAACCCACTCTGTTTCTACGTTGTTTTTATACTAGTGCCAGACGTCCCAGTAGACTTCGACCCTTCTGCAGGGTCCCTACGGTTTGCTGACAACTCCTTGAGGCGCGCGGAAACAGTGTGTATTGAAGACTTGGGCTTGGCGTTTAGTTTGTATCAGAAAAACAAGCACAGACTTAACCGTCTTCAATTTAAAATTATGGTCGTTACATCTATCCAAAGAAAGAAAGCCAAAGAAAGCCATGAGTATGAATGTGGATGGATGGAGAGGGAGAGGGAGACCAAAGAAGATATGGATGGATTGTGTGAGAAGTGATATGGAAAACAGAGGAGTTAGCGATAGCGTGACGGGTGACAGGACAGAATGGAAGAAAAAAACATATTGCGCCGACCCCAAATAAAACGGGACAAGGGCAGGAAGATGATGATGATGGTCGTTACATCTATCCAAAGGGAAAGAAGTGTTCAACCATACTCCATCTGTGTACGAACTTCTTTAAACGTAATCAACAATCTTATATCTTTTTTTTTTCAACAATCTTATATATATTTATTAAAAAAAAAACGAATAGAAGGCTCTGACTCTGGTGTAAAGGCAACGTAGAAACAGGTTGGGTTGTTTAGTAGAGTCTAGAGAGAAAACTATTTCGAGATTTGTCATTGAATTATTTATACCCACCATAAAAAAAAAACATCGGTATGCTGTTTACAAGAAAAGTAGATGGAGAAAGACCCAAGGGCAGAGCTAGTCAGACCAAATCTCAGAAATATAGTCCATCAAAAAGTTTTAGACTATATTTTCATCTACACTAATATAATAAAGAGGTAAAGTTTGTTTTTTTGTTTGTAGGAGGTAATCTCTGGAACTTCTGGTCCGATTGGAAAAAATTCAGCAACAATAGAAAGCTGCTTTACTCCTGAGTGACATATGCTACATTTTATGTACGCGGGCGAAGCCGCGGACAAAAGCTAGTATAATATAAAAATGAATCGCAAAATGTGTTGGTAAGCGCAAAACTCGAGAATGGCTTAACCGATTTCGATAATTCTTTTTTTGTTGTATTTGTTATTGTCAGGAGAAGGTTCTTATGAAAAAAAAATAGGGTATAGAAGGGTAGACTAGGGTTGAGCAGGGTAGAGTAGGGTAGACTGGAGTAAAGTAGAATAAACTGTTGCCGGGAGCGAAGCCGCGGGCAAAAGCTAGTTTTCATATAAAAAACATGTGAAAATCATTTATCAAGTTAAGTACCAAAACACTAAATAGATCGAGTATGAACAACTCCTTTTTTACCGATTTCTCCTCTGACAAACTTGGATAGAAACAGGGTTAAGCCGGTAACATAATATTCGTATTTCGTTTGCGTATATTTCAAACTGTGAATTTACTCTTTATATTTTTATAAAGTCTCAGTTTAATTCCAGAACCTCACTTTCCTTATAAAAATATTACGTCTCTCGCTGTCAGAGCAGGTTTAAATGATAAGTAAATAAGTTTAAGGCAGCGTTTCCACCAGAGATGTGTGAGGGAAATGTGTTGTGAGGTGGTCTAGCTGTGCTATGAATATGTGTTGGGGTTTCCACCAAAGCTGTGCGAGGAAAAGGTGGCGAATGAGGTGGTGTAGCGAAACTATGAAAATACCCATTAATGTGCAGTGTGAGGATGCGTTGGCAAGGATACGTTCCATATCTATTTTGCGCACTTGTACTTCCAATAAACTCCGTCTATGGACTGGCTGTCGCAAACCTCGCTACACATCTTTCTCAACTCACATTCCCCGCAACACATCCCTCGCTTGTCGTGTATGTGTTCACTAAGACGTTTCTACCAAAGTTATGCTGACCGAGGCGAGGTAAATGAAGCAATTCTATTGGTTTTATATTCTTTACAAACATCCCTCGCTACGAATCCTCGAACATCTCTGGTGGAAATACAGCCTTAACATTCAGTTACTAGAAAAATCTACTCAACGGATATTTTCCAATTTTTGTGCTAACTCAAATATCGGTGTAATTGGTTTTTAAAGTCAGTGCATTAGCATTGCAATTTATTTCATCACCACTGCTCTTAAAACGGTAAAGGAAAACATTGTGAGGAAACCGGCATGTCCTTGAACCAAAAATTGGAAGACATGTGATATCCGTCAAACCGCTCTGGGTCCGCGTGGTGGATTATACCCCATTCCCTCTCCAGGGAAGGAGGCCTATGTCCCAGCAGTAGGAACATTAAAAAAGTCTGATGAAGATTATGTTGATTATTAAATAAAATTGTCATCAAATGACTCTAAAGTTGATGACATTTATGAAAATATGATTAACACAAAGCAAGAAAATAACAGAAATCATAACCGCTAGAGCTTCGAGTATGAACACGAAACCTTTACAAAAGAACTCACACGAATTGCACTGTCCAAGATTAGGAACTTGGCACTCCCGTTAGTATCAATAAATTCAATACTGCAGAAATACCTGGACTAGAAATAAGTTAAACTGGTGTCGGATTTTTCAAATAAGAGGTAAAAAAAGTCTCAAATAAAGAAATGGAATAGATAGAGGTAAAAGAGTGCTGCGGTTACAATTTTAAATAAATGTGATATGTATACTTTAATAACAAAAATAAAAAAATATTAAGGTCGATTCACACAATCCAAAAATTGCACCGGTTACAGCGCCATCTCTCGGCAAATTGGATTATTAATTTATACATGGGCTACTTCGCTAAGGGTTCTGTTACATTGTGAGAAAATTATAACAGACGGGAAACTACGGAACCCTACACTGAGCGTGGCCCGACGCGCTCTTGGCCGGTTTTTTTTTCTTTTTTTATTATTGACAGCAACGAGACTTTTTCAAAATACCACAGATCATACCATTTTTTTTATAAAGTACAAAACATAATTAAGTTGTAATACCGTAACACCTAAGGTAAATACAATGATACAGCATACAATTTATTCTAACCAAGAACACTGTCACAACATCAAGACCAATTTCTTGTACAAAGTCAAAAAGAACCTTACCATTTAAAAGAATTCCACAAGCACCAACCACACAGCGAATACCGCACTACGGAGAGTACCGGACTCACAATTTGTCTTGCAATACAACCATTGCAGCACCCAGCTGGAATGCAGAAGTTGGCTTCAAAAGAAATCGTTCAGTCACTTTTAAAAGAAACTTTCACAATACTGAATGTTCAAGTATAATGGTGTCTATTAATTTGGCAGTTTTATTTGGTATTAGAGTATTTTAGTGATTGCTAAATAGTTGAAGTTGAGACTCTTTATTATTTATTTAACTCTTTATGCACACACACAAGAATAAAAGAAGAGAACAAAGAAACAGAAAAATAGGTACAGAGGTGATGTTTATTTCTAAAGGAATCTCCTCCAGCATACCTGCTTTTTAGATTATTTTTTTCACACAGCTTCAAGGGACCGCCGACTTGAGTTTGATTTGTTTTTAATATCAACTCAACACCTCCACGGGAAGTAAAAGGTCTTGACACACACAGGTAAAAATATGGACAACAAAGTCATCCTATAAGGGTTTCGTTTTTATTAGGATTCTGTTGGTACCACAAAAGGAAAAAAAACAGAAACCTTATAAAATCACTTAATCCTTCGTCTGTCTGTCAAGACCCTCTATTCACTTAATATTAAATTACTAAAAAGGCTTTTTTTTGTATTATGGCAAGTAAAAATCATTCAATGCTGAATCTCGCTTTTGGGCGACGCTTTTGGGTGTCAGACTCTTACAGATTAAACCACCTACCCAGTTCCTTCCTTGCCTTGACCCCAGGGGGCTTAGACAAAGTCACATTCTCACTAACGATAACGAAATTCGAAACTCCGAAATGTATGGAACTGACATATGCCTTCGAAAAGTCACGTGGTCAAACGTTTTCGGTTCGCTAATTGTTATTAGTTGTTTATACGTCAAATTGGACGTTTTAATTCGATAATCATAGCCAAGAAGTTGTTATTTTATCGAACCAACACTTCGACTTATCGATATGTTAGTCGATGTCACTTTGTCTACCATTTTGTATAATATCTGATAATACGCATTCTCCTCAACCCTTGGTCACGAAAATTGAGCTACACACAAATTGCAATGTTCACTGTTACCTAAAACTGCATTTGCTGACAGTTCTTTCAATATTGAATCACAAAATTTTAGGAAAATTCAAAATAAAGATTCGCTGACTCATATACAAAAGATACATGAATTCCGTACGATTCTTAAATCACTTCAATTCAAAACTACGAACAGAGATACTTTAGCTCCCGCTCAAATGTATTGACCTGCATCGAATACACTAAACTAAAACTTTGGAAATAAATTTATCGTTCGTCCGTAGAAACGTCCAACATTTAGACTGCGCAGTTTGTCTTGAACTGTTTCAAAAGTTTCTACCAAAAATATTTGATTACGCGAACTCTATAAACGTTTCTGTTAAATTGAATAAATTGATTCGATGAAATTTTCGGATGTAAGGAAACTTGAATGTTGGTTGTTTGTGCTCTTGCGAATTGTAGCTAAGAAGATAAAGTTTATATAAGAAAATATATTTTTTGAAGGTGGAAAATTGTCTAATGATTTCTGCCGCTCTAGTGTGAAGTGAGATGTATCAGACTTTAACTGGCTCTAAAAGTCACATTATTCCTTCAGTTGCAATTTCCATTCAAGACCTTAGGCGGTAAACTGACTTTAGATTATTATTATAGATATTTCTATAAAGGTAATTAGTGCGCCTTACCATCAACGATTGCATCACTGCTTGCCATCAGGCGGGATCGCAGTCAAGCACTAGTTTATTGCAAGTAAAAAAAAATAAAAAATTAAAATGTCCATAGTAGGTATTAAACGGATAGTTTGGGTTAGGAACATCAGGCTCCACTCCGTAACTCAAATCAAATAGCAGATGTCGGGGAAAAAACAGCCAAATTGAAGTGAGAGTGGGCTGGCCACATCACACAAATGTACCCGGACAGATAAGCGAAGATTGTCACTCAATGGATACCTGAGAGAGGTCGACGCCGTCGAGATTGACCGCGGTGAAGGTGGTATGACGATCTGATCATGTTCGCGGGGCAAACTTGGCTGGAAGTCGCCCTATACAGAAAGGTTTGGAAAGAAAAAGGGGAGGCCCTTGCCCAGCAGTGGGACATACAATAGGCTATCAAAAAAAAGAACCAACGATTTATAAATTTCGATGCACGAATTTAATAATCAGGTTTTGTCCGTTCTGTTTTCATATTCTCATGAAATATTAAATCATTTCCCTCTATTATATTCGTATGATCACACTTATCCAATCTTATAACAACTTAAACGTAAGCCTTCATGAAACTCTTTATACCGTCAATAAAGATGCAGTCATCGTAAACGTTGAAGAAAATAAAAAAAAAAATTGAAATTCAACGACTTCTGCTAAATAAATATGAATATAAGCCATATATCTCTCAAAACTCTATATAACATTTCTGTGGCCACGTATTCAAAATATAGTTTTATTACTCATAAAAATGGTCCACTTAATATCATGAAATGAAATCAAAGGTCCGGTTTCATCCTCGATAATACATTTTATGGGACAACCCCATTGGATGAATTTCTATCTCCTGTTTTTACGATACTGGACGATGAATCAAATAATTTTGGGATTTCTGGATTAGACACAAGGGTAAGATTGGAGAAGAGTTTTACATATTTTGCAGTGAGTATTTTTTTTTTATAGGTTCGCGCTTGACCGTAATCTCACACGTTAGGGTAGAAATGAAAACAAGTCGCTCCTCACTTTATGTGTAGGGGAGATAGGTACCCTAATATTTTTTTTGCACTTTGTCGGCGTGACAGCTATACATGTTGGTACCAAATTTCAGCTTTCTAGTGCTAACGGTCACCGAGATTATCCGCGGACGGCCACAGACAGACAGACATACATAGCGAAACTACAAGGGTTCTTTGTTAACTACGGAACCGGACTTAAAAAGAAGGAACTGACTGACTGAAACATCAAGGCATAGCGGAAACTATTGAATCTAAGAGCGTGAAATATTGCACAAAGTTTCCTTGTAAAAGCCTTCTATTCTACCCAAAAAGATGAAGTAGTAATACAATAGAATGAACCTTATAGTAACAAAGAAATTATTATCCTAAAGAAAATTAAAGTATCTGAACACTTACTATAAAACACGAACAGTAAGACATGAAATAGACAGCCTTCAACAGCTATTCCACCTAAATTAGTATATAAACAAAATTATATTTCACAAATTGTGCTTCTAAACGGAATAATTGTTCGCAGACAATTGCTTTTATTGGACGCTTTCAAGAATATTCCTCTGAAACAGTTCTGCGGGGCATGACCGAAGTTATTTGGATGAATTACAGTAATTCTATTATGAAGATATTTTCGGTGCAATATTGTTGCTGGAGATCCAGACAGGTAGAGTTATAAGGAAATGTTTACTGCATCTTCTGTTGTTAGTTGTAATTCAGTTTTGAGTAATTCAAACGTTGCGTGTGTATTCATTTCTTCAATATTGTTGCTGGAAACCGGAGGCAGGTAGAGTTATAAGGAAATGTTTACTGCATCTTCTGTTGTTAGTTGTAATTCAGTTTTGAGTAATTCAAACGTTTCGTACCTATGCATTTATTGCTTTTCTAGTGTAACGACTTTGGGTAACAAAATCACTACACTAGAAAAGCCCACTACCACTCTTGGGCGGAGCAGGAAATAGTGTCAGGCTCTTACTGACTAAACGTTCCTTCTTAGCCAGCATGTCAGGGTTGGACCTTCCTTCCAGAAGCGGGTTCATGACATGGTCTCAGTAAGCATTAGCCTTGCTGGGCCTCTACCTTTGCTGACAACTCCTTGACGCACGCAGGAATAAAAGGCGCCGTCGACGATATGTGCTCGCCGTTCGCAAGCCCGCACCAACGTGTGCTAAAAATCGGGGCCGAAATCGAAGTCACCCATCTAAAAACTAACCTTTACCAGATTGGCTTAGCCTAGAAGATCCATGCTGTTTATTACATCCCCAAACTTTCTTAATTCTATTTCCTGCTACCAAAAATAAATTCTACCCAAAGGTTACCGTTCTTGCCAGCACAAGATGCATTCCATAGTTATTTATGGCATTATGGAGTGTGACGTTCCCTCGTAACATTTGCATTTGGACGCTACTTTTGTTAAGTTCGTCGACGACATGGGCTCGGTCGACGGTGAACTGCCCATTGCTCGCCGTTCGCCCATTGGAATCAGGGTCACCCATCTAAAAACTCACCTTGACAAGAGTAGCTTAAACCAGAACATCTGCGTGGTATTTATTACTTACTAAGCTTTCTACTACCAAAAATAAATTCTACCCAAAGGTTACCATTCTTGCCAGCACAAGATGCATTCCATAGTTATTTATGGCATTATGGAGTGTGACGTTCCCTCGTAACATTTGCATTTGGACGCTACTTTTGTTAAGCTTCATGGTGCCAAGTGGTTTTGGCGAGGCAAACTTAATTGTCAAGTAATTTAGTTTTGAGTTATTGGTATGTCGCTGCTCCAAATGGGGTAGCGGTGAAAATTGTGTGTTTTATTTGTGGGTTAGTGTATTTGGGTTGGTCTGTTGATGTGAAATTGTTTACTGTTTTAGTAAAGACGATATCAGATGACATTTTGTAGAGTAGAATTTTTTTAAGTCTACGCGCGGCGAAAAAAGGCCGTATTTGCCGTCATCTTGACATTTATGTCAGGTGTCAAGAGAATGTTTTGTGTTCCGTGTTTTTAATCGTTTCCAAAGTAAATAATCGTCACCATTATACCGAAAGTGGTTAAAAGTGCTGGTAAAGATATTATCTTGAAATTCAAACGTGCTTGTTAATGGGAATGAAAAAATATCGGGCTTACGATACGATTTTCCAAAAGTGGACCATTTGTCAAATATTTTTTTCGGGTGACCAGAACAACAAATCTCCCTGAATATTCGTACCCGAGTGGTGCCTGGCAGAAAAACAGAGTTGGTTGAAAATGGACTGCTACTATGTATTTGAATCTTAACAAGTGATTATTATAACAAGCTATTAAAGAGTTTGTTGAAAATGGACTGCTACTGTGTATTTTAATCTTAATCAAGTGACTATTATGACAAGCTATTATATATTAAATAAAGTACATATTTTCTAAGTTCCATGACTTTTTTATAATAATTAAACAACCTATAATTCAATCTATTTGTTTACTTTAATTAAAGTAGTAATTATATAGATTTGGATCTATATCAATATCTACATCTACACTTCTACACTAATATAATAAAGTAGTAAAGTTTGTTTTTTTTATTTTTTTGTTTGTAGGAGGTAATCTCTAGAAGTACTGGTTCGATTGCAAAATTTTTTCACTGATAGAAAGCTGCTTCATTTCTGAGAGGCTATATTTTATGATTATGAATAATATAATAAAGAAGTAAAGTTTGTTTTTTTATCTCGAGAAATTGTATAGGAGCAGAGTTAAATATGTTAAAACAAGAAATTTTCCGCGGACGAAGTCGCGGGCAGAATTTAGTATATTATATAAAGATCAATGCAACTTTATAACTCAAGAACGTGCCCACCTATCCAAACCAAATGTTTAGGCTTTGTTTGGACTATTTAGTAGATGGTTTATGTGAAGTTTTTCAAAATCGGTCAAGGGGTTCTTCATTTATCACATTTTTCTGATTCCGGAAGCGAAGCCGCGGTCAAAGGCTACTAATATATAAAAGCGAAATACCACTCACTGATTAATCACTATATCTCAGAAACTATAACTCCTACAAGCATAAAATTCGGCAGGTAAGTTTCTTACAGGGTGTAGACGTCCGCTATGGACAGTTTTACGAAACTCCACCCCTATGGTGGTTAACAGACTTTCACGCAGGCGAAGCCGCTGGCAGAAGCTGGTATACCTACCTACTACAGAAAAAAGGCTGCGTGCGTCTAAAATTTGTTTTAATTTTTTTATAAAATTTGTTGTAAAATCGCTATCGCTACATTGTTAACTAATCGTCATCTATAATTTTAGAAAACCTGAAGAACCAACTAAAATGTAATAATATGTAATGAAATGAATCGTATTTCCCATTATTGATTTCAAAACGTATTTCTTGTGCTTTGTTTACTTTGTAATTTTTTTTTTATTATATGAGGGAAAGTAGATTAATTACACTGGCAACATTAAGCACGCCCCCAGCTACGCGCAGACTTAACGTAATCCAACTCTAGACAGAGTTTTTTTTTAAACTAGTTTAATTCTAGATCGTGACATTTGCGGCCACTGTCATTTCTAAATCTGACAGAGGTATCTTCCTTCATCTGTTATTTGATTATGATAAATATTATATGTTATACTATAGGTAATTTCGTTTATTCAAAGAATACTGATAAGTCCCTAGCTAAATCTGGTGCTGATGATGTTAAACGACAAAGTTTGTTACTACATTTTCGTCTTCATATAATATTCTTCGAAAAATATATAAATGGAAAAAAAATCTTTTAAACCTACTTAAATTATGTTCCTTCTTTCTCCTTGCATTCCAGACAGACAGCTGGCTACCCCGGCTGAGCCCCTAGTTTGCTGACAACTCCTTGAGGCACGCGGGAACAGTACACGCTGTCGACAACTTGGACCCGGGCCGGACGGTGACCGTAAAATCCGGTCAGCAAGATATTCATTGCTCACCATCCGCAAGCCCGCACCTATGGTGATGAATGCTGGTAATTACAATTAGGTCATAAAAATAATATTAAAATGTCCTTATACATTTTACCATTTTAGCATACAAACATTGATGCGCAAGTTCATCAACAAACTTATAATATTGATACACAACTATTTATCAGCTAGAAAATCCAATACGCAGTAATAACACTTAGTTATTTAATAAAAATGCAGTTAGTTTCTTTTTTTACTGGTTCCTCTTTTATAGAATTAGGAATATGGGTAAAAATAGCCGGCCGGGTAGATTATGGTATTTACATTCTCCTAGAGAAGAGACCCGATTCCCAGCAGTAAGAATATTATAAGACTGATTGTCCTATGCAAATCTGTATATTCTCCGTTGCCATTCTGATTGTTTGAATCAGAATACCAAGGACATTCGCTATAGACATTGAACCCTCATTCGTGTAATACTAGATATTTCATATGGAATCTATACGCACGTACGCTCACTCCCCCAAAATAAAGTAAGTACTATGTCGTGACATCTCAAATCCTCCCCTCTATCACATTATACAACCCGACAGACAGAAAACCAACTTGCATCAAGTGTCGATATTTGATTTTGAATTTCAAGGTTTACTGCTATTGCCTCTAACCCTACATTAGGATGTGGGGTGATTATGATGTAGGCATCATCATCCTACAGGTTTTTTTTAAATATATTGCACAACTATCACACAACGTCATCTAATCCCAAGTTAAGCAGAGATTGTGTATATGAGTATTAGACAACTGATAAACTTTTTTTACATCTTCCTCCATTTCTTTCTTCCTTTTTAAAAGGGCCCTTCCCCACTCTTCTATTGTCAATGTGGACGTGGTTTAAAAGCTTGTTTTTTCTCCCATCTGCCATCTCTGATAATGAGGCATCTTAAAATGGGACATAATACCTGAAAACTCTGTTGACATTCGATAATTCTCTCCTTTACTCGAATAGGTACTTCTCGAAACTTGCTCCGGAAAATAATAATAAAAATATAAACCTTTTTAAAAAGTTTTTCGTCATCCAGAATCTCAAATAAATAATAACAAGTAAGGTTTCAATAGTCATATATTTTTATATTTCATTTTTGAATACGTTATTAAAAACTAAACAGATTTTTACTAGATTAGTTTTACACATGTTTTAATTTCAAAAGAAACCCAGATTGAACCTTTCGCAAAATATCTGAACGGGTTTTGATGAAACTTGGTACAAGTGGAGAACATGTCTTGAAATAGCACATAGGACCCTTTTCTGTTATCACGTGGGCGAAGTCGCTGGTAGCAGCTTGTTTGTAAAGTTGTAGATAGATAGATTAAACTTTATTGTACAACAAAAAGTAAACTTTCTGGGGACAAGGGTTGATGCAAAAGGGGAACACCGGGACCCTGGAACTAAGGCAAGAAGGAACGGTGGTTCGTTTAGTCAGAAGAAGTCTGTCACTGTTTTGCGCTCTGCCCAAAAACGGGATTCGTCATTCGATGATTTTTACCCAAAAAAAGTACCAAAAAAAGTAAAAGAACGTATAGAAAACTTAAATCTATGGCTACAATGACGGTCTCATCGCTGACAGCGGATCTACCAGACAACCTTAGAATAGTTATATTATTTTCAATACTAACTTCAATACTCGAAAACTGCCTCTTATCACACTCCTATTAGGTTATAGCATGTATATCAGCCAAGTGCTTTTTTGAGTTTATCACAACAAGGGCTTTTTTATTCACTCCTTATCGTCACGGTCAAGGGTGATTTTTTTTTTTTTACTTTGTTTATCGACTCAGGCGCGAGTCGTCCCCCACGAGGCGTGGGTGACCTCCGCAAAATTAGAAACTGATCAGTGCAGATTTGAATGCTATTATTATTATTATATTTCTACTGTATGTTTGAGATACGATTAAACGTTTTTTCTTTCTTTTGACAAGTCCTAAGTGTATTGAAAAACGTCGTTTGACACACGTGCAGATTTGTCGTTGCGACCGAGGCGAAATTCGCACGAGCCGTAGGCGAGTGTGTTATGGAGCTGAGGGCTGCAATGACAAACTTTCTGCACTTGTATCAAAATGTACTATTGTTAAACTTCTGCTTCCGCCTTCATCGTGTCACTTGTCACCTAGTAGGGCTACTGTACAACTGACAAATGAGGGATTTGACGGCATTACGGTTTTGTCGGGTGTTCCTAGCAGTATTTATTGTGTGCCTTGTTCTTTATGAGTTATAAGTGTTTTCATGCTTGTGTTTGTAAGAGGTGGGCAGTTGAGATTGTATAAGATATTATGTGTTTTTGGAACTCGACAAGAAGATTATTTAACTACCGTAGGTATGACAATTAACATTTTTTAAAAGCAGTAACGCTGGCCAATGAGGAGGCATGGCCTCCAATTGGAATGCCAATATCCATTTCCGGTCATCGTAGGCGAAGGCGACGAACAATGGGTAGCTCGCTAACTGACCATCTGGTAACCGTTCGGACCGAGTCCAAGTCGTTGCCGGCGCATAATGTTCCACGAGCCCCACAAGGAGTTCTAAGGACAGTGTAGGGGCCCAGCAGGGTCGAAGCCTACGGGGGCCAAGGGTCTGTTTCTAAAAGAAAGGCTCGGCCCTGGTATGAAAGTTAACGAAAGATCGGAGTGAACTTCTTTGTCAGTACAAGTCTGATACTATCTCCCGCTCCACCCAAGAGTGGAAAATATAATTGGATAGATGAAATTGATAAGAATTTACAAGTCTACATAGAAATAAATTGTCCGTCCAATACAGTGAGTATTCTAAGGATTCCCTCTGTTTTTATTTGTTACATGTGTCATTATCTGTTTTTTTTAATTTTAATTATATAAACTAGTGCTTGACTACGATCCCACCTGCTGATAAGCAGTAATCCTGCCATACGCTTTTACTATTTAAAACCGACCTGCAGGTCGCCGTCCGGTTCGCGCTCTGTTCCCGCGCGCTTCAAAGAGTTGTCAGCAAATGAAGAGGCCCAACTGGAGGGCCAAAGCCTACTGGGGCCCCGGTCCGGTTTCTGAAAGGAAGGTCCGACCCCGGTAAGAAGGCTAAGCAGGAATAGGATAGGCTATTTAGACAGTAAGAGTCTAACACTGTTTCCCGCTCCGCCCATTCTTTGCATCCCAAAGCTTGAGTAGTAACTCTATCGAACAATGCCACGACCAGATCGATGTCGACTGGGTTCTGTTGTACATTTGTATATGTTTTATGAGCAATCTACGGACAAAACTCTCAAACAAACGTATATCAAAACAATTTCCCTCAGAAAAGTCGTTCACATTTCCCGCCATGGGCAACCCTAAGCCGTTTTGATATTACATCTGTTCTGAAATCCTTCACTATATTTCCTATCGACCGACAACTGTTCAACAAATAGAATAAAACATCGCAATTTCCTTGGGACCGTGCGTGGTTCCGTACTACCTATTTCCTACCGAGTCATACCTGACAACTCTAATTTACACTCGAACTGAACAACCTACATTGAAAATTGAATCTTACTACTACAAATTAAAGTTGTGTTTTTTATTTAGCGGCCAGTAAAAAGTAAGTTTGTAAGTAAACACATGCTTGCCTTCTAAATAAATAAGAACAATATTGCAACCAGTATGTCTTCAATGTTTTTCTATTTCATTACCTCGTTTCAGCGTTTCACAGTTGCTGAGGAGTTTGACGTTTTGCTTCAAAAACACCCATACTTATAAACAAGTAAAAGTAATTACTTGAGTAAAAGTAGTTACTTTTACTCTTACATAAGTAGTTACTTATGTAACAATTTGTATTGTATAGTAAAGAAAAAATAGAAATTTTGAATAAGGGGTTTCTAACCAGAAGTAATGACAGTGCTTAGTAGTAGTAGGTTAATTTAATTATATAGCGATAGTCCAGATTTTGATAGCCAACTTTAGTGTACTTATTGAGACATTTTTTTTTTTTTGTTTTACTGAGATCCCACTTGGTAGATAAACAGTGCTGCAATCGTTGATAATGAGGCTAGAGTGAATAGGCTCTTAATAGACTGGTGCGCCTCACCATCAACTATTGCATCACTGCTTACCATCGGGTGGGATCGCAGTCAAGCACTAGTTTATAGGAAATTAAAAAAAAAGGTGATTAAAACCGAGAACACTGGAAAGAATGGAGGGAAGCCTTTGCCCAGCATTTTATCACTTCATAACAATTTTATAAATAAAATTGTTCCCAAAAATATAATTTTCATTTTCAGTTTTTAAAAGTAGCACTTAGCTGGCGTTCGGTCCACCTGAGTCTGACCGATAGCCGCATGTAATTGGATTGCGGAACCCGGAGACTAACATTTTTAGAGACGATAGAAATAAGTATCGTAGAAAATCTTCTTAGACAAACTCTTTTACAGAAAAGTGTTACATAACATTACGTCGTTATCAATATATCAATGTATATAAAAATCAATGCCACTTTTTTTTGTAATTTTATAACTCAAGAACGGGTTCACCTATCCAAACGAAATGCGAGAATGCAAATGGTTTTATTAAGACTTTTTAGTAGATGGTTTATGAGGTTTGCACAAAAATCAGTCGAGCGGTTCTTCATTTATCACATTTTTCTTTGCTGGGAGGGGAGCGAAACTGCAGGCAAAACCTGGTTATAATATAAATATGTTTATTACTGTACTGTCACACCAATGATAGCCCCATATCTTGTTCAGTCATTTACTGTCCATTCCAGCCTGGAAGAGTTCGCGGACACCGCTCATTGTTTATATATGTATTTTAGTTTCTTTTTGTATGTATAATGGTGTACAATAAAGCATATAAATAAATAAATTACGTCTATTAAGAATACTGGCGTTATGTTTTGTAGGTATTCTTCTTTTTTTCTTCTTCTGTTTCCTTTCGGTCAGGACTCGCGCTAGGATTTTCTAGCTTGGGGCTGAATCAAATGGGCTAACTGGAGGTCTCTTTGATTTTAGACCACCAGGTCAATGACGTCGAACTCTGCCTTTCTTTAGTTCAAGCAGGGTTTTTATGACAGGGTCTTTGCTTCTTCTGCTAATATAATATTGACTGATCTAAATCGAACCAAAACCCTTTACTCAGATTTGTCAGCAAATGTAGAGGCTCAACTGCAGGGCCGAAGCCTACTGGGGCTCTGGTCCGCTTTTTGAAAGGCAGGCAGACCCCGATATGAGGGCTAAGAAGGAATGGAATGTGTCGTTTAGTCAGTAAGAATCTGACACTGTTTCCCGCCCGCCCAACGGTGGGATTCGTCATTAGATGATTTTTTCCACCATAAAAAAAACCCTTTACTCAGTGTAGCGTTTGTGACCAATCAATCAACGAGGCAGTACAAAGAAACATTATTAAATTATTCAGATATATGAAGTGTATTCACTACATTTGGTTTCGAAATATCACGTAAATAGATATACCATTATAATGTATCTCATTTTACTACCAAAATTACAATAATTATTTCCGAGAAAATTTGATATTTTCCTGTTTACAAAGCTCTATACATCGCTATAATTTTCGATTCACTTTGTATTCGATATGGAATTATTGAAAAGATAAATAAATTATCGCAATCAGAAATCAAGCTTTACGATTTAGAGGTAAATTAAATTTATTTTTGTAAAAATATTACTGGACGTTATTAACTTGATAGTAGATATCTTTGAATAAGACGTGATTATTATAATAATGATTTATATTTCTAAATTGGGCAATAAGTTATCTTCTTATTTATATAAATAAATAGCTGTTAGTATTGCTAAAATTTGACAACGGCTAGACAGATTTGCCTGATTTTGGTCATGAAATAATAGAGGTTTAAATGGTTTAAATAAAAAAATAATAACTTCTACTGATGCGAATTCACCCGAGCCGCACAATATTTTCAAAACATTTAACAAGATATAAATTTATTAAACATTGGTTTGACCATTACATTAATCATCACCACTTCAGCCTAAAAATGAAATGACGTCAGAGTTAAATAATTGTGGGCGTAGCTAACTCAAAGCGTTCGACGCGGTGACGTTAACGAAACAGTCCCAATCTAAGCGATTATACGAGTATAGCAAATCATCAGTTATTCCTTTTAACCTCTCACCTTCGATAAAAGGGGCTGATTTAACGCATGCCTTTGCCTTTATTTCAATGTCCACCCATCCTTGAAGGGTTGACAACAGCGAGTTCAAACTTAGACACTATGTTAAGCTTGGACTACACGCGTGGATTTTGATCGCTATGAATGAGATCATACCTACCTGTCACTACTAACTACAATGCACAGATTATCCGAAACTATACTCCGCGCTCTGTTCCCGCGCGCCTCAGGGAGTTGACAGCAAAACCATAGGGACTCTGTAAAAGGATTGATGCCTACGGGGGCCCAGGGTCTCTTACTAAAAGGAAGGCTTGGCCTCAGTGTGAAAGGCAAAGAAGGAACGGGGTGGGGTGTTTAGTCAATAAAATATAACACTGATTCCCGCTCCACCCAGAGCGGCATTCGTCATTGGATGATTTTTTCTTAACATTAAAAAAAACTAAGGATCCCTGGAACGAAGACAAAAAACGAACAGGAGTGAGTTTTTTGGATGGAGTCAGTAAAAGTCTGCCACACCCTCTTTCTCCGCCCAAGAGCGAGAGATGTCACTGGATGATTTTTTCAACTAAAATTAAAAACTTCTACGATGCAAGCATTTCCTGGGATACGTGGTTTGTGTTCTAACTGTGGTAAAACTCTAACCCAATTTTTAAATTCTCTTAATAATAAAGAATGTATCTTTGTTGATCCATTCTGTTTCAATATATCGACGGATTTAGAAAAAAGTTTGTATGCACGTGGACAAAAGCCTGGATTAGGGCTTTTTTTTTCACACAGCAGAAGATGGTGGCTATGGTATAATTCACAATCATTGTCAAACAACATGCTCTTTTTAGTTCGTAGTCATTTTATTGGCGCGACTATCATATAAAGCGAGTTGATGATCTCTTGACTCGACTTGATTGAGGGGCAGAATTTTTTTATACGTCTGATGGCGAAAACTTGATTTTTATACAAAGAACTAAGAAGCTAAATGCATACGGACGGAAACTGAATATTTATTTGCTAAATAAACATAATGTCTTACTTTATTTTAATAATATTTTTGATACAAGTGGAGAGTGCGGTAGCAAAATCGAGACGAAATTCTCCCAGAACGAAATGTTTTTTTTTTTATGGTAGGTGAAAATCATCGAATGACGTAACCCGCTCTTGGGCGGAGCGGGAGATCAGTGTCAGACTCTTACTGACTAAAAAACCTACCCCATTCCTTCCTTGCCTTATTACTCACGTGTATCAAACGACTTTTTGACACTTAAGAAGATTATACATAAAAGGGGTTAATGTGTGTTTTTACTCACAGCGATTCACTAAGTGTGGACGAAGCTTTACCGATTTTCTGGACGATATAAGCTTAAAGCTGGAATGTAAGAAATTCCAACTATTCCATTACTGTGTGAGCAATGTTACCGGTAGCTTCAAACAAAGTTGAGCTAGTTTAGATTGCGATGCTTTGACGTTCGTACCGTTGGATGGTCATTTGTGTTAAACATTGCAGCATATTCTAAGATATATGTCACTTACTTTAACTGTATTAACTTTTGGCATAAACAATATGCTGTTCGTTCTTTTAGGAGATATAACTTCCTTGGCTTTGACTTCGGTAAATTTATCGACATTACTTTTGACATTCATTTGACTTAAGACTTTTTTAATATGGCAACTTGTTTATAACATTACTGCCAATTTCCAGTCTTGAGAGCTGCGGTAAAAGATAAGAAAGAAAAGAAGGTATATCATCATTACATAGTATAAAACAAAGTTGCTTAGACCTTATGTATGCTTAGATCTTTAAAAGTACGCAAGCGATTTTGATGCGGTTTTTTTTTAATAGATAGAGTCATTCAAGAGGAAGGTTTATATGCATAAACATGCGTAATATATTCAATATCAGTACCTGTGCGAAGCTGGGGCGGGTCGCTAGTATAAAATAAAAAAATAACAGTTTTCAAAGTCGCCAGTTTGCAGGGTATAATAAGGTTTATTAAATTTATAGACGAGTTTTTAATAGATTGACTAAATAACAACCGAAAAAATAAAATTACTTGAAGTTTTACCTTGGGCAGAGAATAAGCATTGCCATACAACGTGGCAATGCTGCCAGCCTTTTGGGTTCTTTACCTTTAAGAGTTTTTCGACGCTTTAGCAAATTAGGTTAGGTACTTTTAGGTAAGTTTAAGTTTTAAGGGTTTTTTTTTTTTAATTTGTGTATATATGTAGTTATAAAGTGAATGAATAAAGCATTAAATGGGAAAAAAAAACTTAAAGTTTAAATTCGAAATAAGTCTCTTTAATTTCAAAACTCAAATATAGACTGTAGACTTTTGATTTTAAAGATAACAATTTAATTCTAAAGTGGCTCTCAAAGAAGCACACGTTGCACCAGAATTTTAAGTTAATCTTGCACGACAACAGAATCTGTTGTTCCAAAAATATAATCTCGAATTAAAAAAGTGACTTTAACAGCATTTTCAACAAAAGTCTAGTGCGAGAAAAAAAGAATACATTATATCCAAATAAATATAAAAAATATATTATACACATAAAAAATGCAAAGTCCGTCTAACATTATGATCTAATTAGCAAGCGTTATCTGCAACTCCCTGGCAAGTAGACACCAAGGCAAAGTCTTGTATCGAGTTATGATTGCCGCGAGGGGTAGGTACCCAATGTTGCTTGTTTTTAGGCTACGAAATAAGCGTCTTTGGAAAGGCTTACGATAAATAATTTACATGACTCTAATTTGTAAATATAAGTTAAAAAAAAACGAACTTTATGTACAGATAGGTAATAAAAAATAGGCAAGCTTAAATCAAAATTGGGTTATAGTGTTAATACGATTTAATAGAAAAAAGAATCACAGAATTGTATCAAAGGTCCTCTGCATAAGCTTGTGGACCTAATCTGCTACATGAACAATGTGTAATTTCCATGTTTTTATTTTAATTACAATTTAGACTCCTTTTCATTACAGGATTTATCGAAGTTGGCATTTTTTGGACAATTTTTTCGCCAAATACGCGACTAGAACTATGAAAGACTTGTCAAAAAAGAAAGTGGAATGCAAGTAAATATATTGAAAGGCTGTCTAGTAATCACCTTTGTCTTTCATATATTATAAATCACCTTTGTATCATTTCAAGGAAGGTAAGAAGGTTGAGGCACGCGGGAACAGTGCGCACCGTCGACGACTTGGGCTCGGTCCGGACTGTTATAAGACAAACGAACGGCGAGCTACCCATTGCTCGCCGTCCGCAAAGAAAAAACACTTTTTTATGGTAGGTAAAAATCATCCAATGACGAATCCCGCCTTTGGGCGGAGCGGGAAGCAGTGTCAGACTCTTACTGACTTATTATATTTTAATCGTAATTATGTACCATTTATACAAATACATACATATCTGTTATCAAAATTCACAATCGCCTATACCCTCACTTCATGGCCACATATTAGATTACTACATAGCTTGTTTCTATTGCCTTTGTGTTAGTAATGGCTTGTTAAGTTTCACTGAACGATGGAGACGATTCCGTACTTACAGTTACATCATAGAAATTGTGGATTCTATATTGAGCCAGTGAGATATAGCGAGGGAGGTTTTATGGTGGGAAAAATTAAGCACAGAGTGTGGCAAAAATCATCCAATGACGAATCCCGCCCTTGGGCGGAGTGTGAAACAGTGTCAGACTCTTACTGACTAAACGACCCACCTTATTCTTTCTTAGCCTTCATACCAGGGTCGGACCTTCCTTTCAGAAGCCGGATCACGGCCCCAGTGGGCTTCGGTCCTGCAGTTGGGCCTCTTCATTTGCTGAAAACTCCTTGAGGCGCGCGGGAACAGAGCGCGCCGTCGACGACTGGCTTGGTCCAGACTATTACCAGACAACCGGACGGCGAGCTACCCATTGCTCACCGTCCACAAACCCGCGCCTACAGTGGCCGGAAATCGGGAATAGCGAGGAAGGTTGAGGTGCAGAATTTTTCTTTTACTTCTGGTGTCTGGCGTCGAAAATTTGGATTTTAAACAGAAAAGTCGACTTCATAAGAACAGTCAGCAAAACCAGATGTAAGAGCATAATTTAGGTGTCTTCAAGGCTGGAGTGAAGAGGCTCTTAATAAACTAGTGTGCCTCACCATCAACGATTGCATCACTGCTTATCATCAAGTGGAATCGCAGTCAAATATTAGTTTATTATTATTCTATTTATTTACATTTTAAATGTAAATATATAAATACATATTAAATACATTTTTAAATATTAAAAAAAAACATTTAAAAATAGTAGCCCACAGCCCTGACCACCGGTAGCTTTGGACCCTGTCCAAGCTACCGGTGGTCAGGGCTCCTGGGAGAGGAACCTCCGGACAATATGTGCCGTGTCCAGGAGTAGCCTTCTAAATCAAGCCCTTAATCCAACTGCCTAACAAGAGCCTCCTCAGATGTTGGTCGAGACTGTTAGCTAATAAGCCATTAACCCCTTGACACCCAAGCGAGCGCCGGCGCTCGCGGGTGACACCCAAGCGAGCGCCGGCGCTCGCGGGTACTATAGCGAACGCCGGCGTTCGCGGGTAATAAAGGAAACTATTAACGTACAATATTTGATTTTTTTTTTTGTAGGGTATTTTGATATTTATCCAAGAACGTAAAAAAAAAGTTTTTAAAGATAAATAACTTTCCGTTAATACCCGCGAACGCCGGCGTTCGCTATAGTACCCGCGAACGCCGGCGTTCGCTGTATGGCTGAGGAATTAACCGTCATTGTTATTATTATTTCTAGCTCATACCGTCCCACTACTGGGAAAAGGCCTCCCTCCATTCTTTCCAGTATTCTCGGTCTTGAGCCACTTCTTGCCAATTGCTAAGGAAGGCATCCAAGTCGTCCCGCCATCTCCTTCTTGATCTGAAGTTTATAGCAAATAAAAAAAAACCGCTCAGCTCGGGGCTCAGCAAAAGGGTCGAGGCCTTCTGGGGCCCAGGGTATATTTCTGAAAGGAAGGATTGGCCCCAGTACGAAAGGAAAAAAAGGAAAGGGGTGTTTAGTCAGTAATACTTTGGCACTGTTTCGTGAATTAGTAGTATATTTTGATACAAATGAAGAAAGTTTCCCATTGCGACCGAGACGACGCCCGAGGTTGAGGTGAAATGCTGCAGTGACTTTTTACGTGCATACGACATTTTACAAACCACTTACAAATAGAAAAATAAAGGGACGTCCAGCATGATACAATAAAATAATGGAATTAATTGTGACAGGGGGAATTCGTGGCCTTTACCACGTACAAAACAGTAAATGGCGTGCCTAAAAGCGATAGGGATTTGAACTGGTTTTCGATTGGGTAATTTTTTTTATTATTTTGTTTTTCCCATTTAAAATGCTCGTTTAAAAGTTTTCACATCGATAACAAAACCGGGCAAGTGCGAGTCGGTCTCACACACTGTGGGTGCAGTACAAACTTACCTGTGAAAACGGTTCAATTCTCAAATCGAGTCTTAAGTTTTTTTCTGAATTTAATTTTTTTTTCTTGTGTACCCTATGAATTTTGTTTCCCTTAAAACTGTCGAAATATATATGTTATTTGCGACATAAGCGGCTGTATCTTTTTTCATTAACTTACGAGTACAAGTTAATTTTTTTCACAGACCTAAAATATCTGTGAAAGAAATAAACTTTACGCATTTCCAAGATAAAGTGTCTTAACAGACAAACGAATAACAAACTGACCAATGTTTCGTTTTTTTTTTCCTTTTAAGGTACAGAACCCTATAAACGACGAATAAATACAAAATTTAACAGAGCTTTCGCTACGCGTAATTGCTCAACGACTCAGCGAATAATTCCACGAACAGTATTGTACCCTACCCTACGTGGGAAAATATCAGCTGCAAATATTGTGTCATACAAATCATCTGGCCCCAACCTTACAACAAGTCTATCGACCATTCAAAAACATATTCTGTCCGAAATATTCTATTCAATTTCCGCCACTCTATTCAGCTCACTCCCAAACCATTATTCGTTGGTTCTCGCAAGATACTTCCGAATCTAATACTGAAAAGTTGATAATATCGTCATTTGCCAACGTGCCGGCCGTTAAACGTGCCACCGCAGCGTTTAATGAAACAATAATAATGCTTCTGGTGTGGTCAGATTCTGATTTTGAGAGTCTGCAGTTTGCTCGGAACATGGCAGTACATAGGGTTACTGGTAATTTAGAGACCGATACTTAAACACATGATAACGAAAAACTTTTACTATGGGACCAAAAACCTTCTGGTCAGTATATTTATGTTCACTTAAATGGTCAAAATGACTGAACTTGCTGAATTTTATTCGCGATTACAAGTTTGGTCGGATGGAGTTTCTTGTCGGTTCTTCTTCATAGGAAACGACCAATTTGGAACCGTGCACTAGCTTCTGACGTTTTATAAGTGCCCATGTAGGCCTATATGAAATAAAATCCTTTTTGATTTTTATTTGATTTGGTCCTATAGTAAAAGTTGTTTGTTGTCATGACTACCAATCAATCGATCATAGTGTTTAAGTATCGATCACTAATTATCAGTCACCCTATATAGGACGCTCCATCCTTTTTCTCGCTTTCACGAAGGGCATTTTAACACGTCATAGGCTGGAGGACCAAACCTGAAATCACGAAAAAAATATACTGTTAATGAGTTCGCTTAACTGGTTAAAATGTCCTGTCCTGAACTAGCTGATTTTTTTCACTACTTATCAGTCACCATATATTGAAGTTTCAAGGAGTTGTCAAGCAAACTGTAAGGGCCCTACAGGGTCGAAGCCTCCTGGGGCCTAG
The DNA here is from genome assembly GCA_029852875.1 of Mythimna loreyi. NCBI lineage: Eukaryota > Metazoa > Arthropoda > Insecta > Lepidoptera > Noctuidae > Mythimna > Mythimna loreyi. The sequence continues at coordinate 8,048,854 of CM056801.1, read as the reverse complement.
GGTTTATGCGAGAACGTTACATCAGGGCTCTGGACCTAAGGCAACGAAGGAACGGGTTAGGTTGTTTAGTCAGTAAGAGTCTAACACTGTTTCCTGCTCCGCCCAAGGGCGGGATTCATCATTCGATGATTTTTACATACCATAAAAAACCATATATTGAAGTTACTTTGCGACGCTTGAGTTGAGTTCTATTTAACTCATTCAGGAGGGTGATCTACGTTTACTGAAGTAAGCTTGAGTGAAATTCAGCGTACGAGCAATTGGAAACTCGTTTTCTGACCGTCAATTTCGTTCTTACTGAGCCTGAGTCGTTGACGTCAAGGAGATGTCAGTAAAACCATAGAGGAGAGTCTTAGTTTGCTGTAGAACTCCAGGGCCGTGGTACGAAAGCAAAAAAGAAACAGAAGTTGGTTTAATATCATTTTTTTTCAGGAAATGATTCCCATATTATACATTATATTTCGAATAAATATAAATTACAAAATTTAAATTATAAAATTAAATTTACATCACAAATACAACACATCCTTCACCCATCCATTCAAATACAACCTCCATCGCTCCTCCCAAGAGCTGGAGAAATCACTGGATGATTTACTAACGCAAAAAAAAAACAAATTCAGTTTAAAAGAAAGAAAAACTGTTTTTTCGTATCTAACATAATCACATAAACTAAAACTACACATTGAAAAACCATGAAATTAGTGCAAGGCTAAAAAGGCGCCTTTTTGGCTGCATTGTTTACTACGATAAATATCACACTGTATGCGCGGGTGTGTCGTATATTTTGCGATGCTTACTATAGTAGTTTGTGTTTTTTTATAAGTATGTATGATATGCGCCATACTCTTGCACAAATGAACTCATTTTCTTTCTTTCTTCTTTCTGTCTTTCTAAAAGCTGATTTCTATATAAACGTGCTCAATTATTATCATCGAAATCATCGCTTACTGGTCTGCTATCACTGGAAATGTGGTTAATTCGATCAAAAAATCTACTCATACAAGTATTTTGTGGCTTCGCAAATTGCGATTAACTGCAAAACATCCATTAATTTGTAAAATATTGGTGATTTCGGTCTGTTAATTACCTTTTGAGAGTTTATCAGATACTAGTATATTTATTTAACCACATTTTGGCCTGAAATAATTTAAGATTCGATTTCATATTCTTTATACGACTTACATCGAAGAATCGGAACAATTTGTCTGCTGCTGTCTTCTCGTCCGAATGTAATTTAGGTGTCTTCAAGACTAGAGTGAATAGGCTCTTAATAAATGATTACGGCTCTCTATCAACGATTGCAACACTGTTTACCATCAGGTGGGATCATGGAAATGCGGTAAATTACTGACACTGATATCAACTTTGTCATACTAAACTTCTTCAAAGCCAATACAGAAAATTATAAGCTCTCAAAAAAAAGCTCTCAAGAAAAAAAATCTTTGAATATTATACTATATATGTTATATTATATATTATACCGCGTACATCGAAGGAGCTGTAGAACAGTTTACCTGCTGCGATCTTCTCGTCCGAATATATTTTTGGGAGTATTCAATGCTAGAATGAATAGGCTCTTAAAAAACTAGTGCGCCTCACCATCAACGATGGCATCACTGCCGTCAGGTAAAATCGCAATCAAGCACCAGTTTATATCAATTTAAAAAAAAGCTTCAATGCTGCGGTCTTCCCAACCGCAAAACCTAATTTAGATGTATTCAAGGCTAGAGTGAATAGGCTCCTAATAAACTAGTGTGCCTCACCATTAACGATTGCATCACCGTTTACCTGGGTGGAATCGCTATTAAGCACTAATTTATTTAATAAAAAAAAAACACTTAAAAACTACTGATACCAATACAATAAGAATTTTTGTCTTATAAAGTATGAAAGTTATACAAAATTTCTTATAAGCCTTTAAGCTCTTGAAAAAAAAAACCTCGAATAAAAAAGGCCCCCATAAACTTAAAAAAAGTCCTCCGAATCTGGCTAGCGACCTTGTTAACATGAAACGACAAAATGGGTTCACAGAACGGCAAGTCATGAGGAGAATAGCCCGCACCGATCCAAGATGTATGAGCTACCTACTTTAATATTCTATTTCCGAAGGTTCGCGAGATATGTAGTTCCCTTGAATTATTACTCGACGGATTCCTCTTTGTGTTACTGAGGTAATAGTGCTAGTTTCTTTATTCTTTAATAGATGTCGCTAGTGTCTTGAGGACGTGCGCTGGTGATGAATTGAGTTGAGAGTGCAAAGTTGTTGGAGGTAAGTGAAAAGTTCTGTTGGTAGAAATCAATTGAGTGTGGGCGAAATATTTCTTGGTGAAAATGTTGTGAATTATTTACGAGCGTACACGGTGATACTTTCTTAATATTGTTTTGATGAAGTTCGCTGTTGTTGCTTTTAACTTTTGTTTTTTGAGATGTAAGACTCCTTTGTGCTATTACAGCGACAAAAAAAATTAAAGGCCACGATTTTATATTACGGCATGTTTTTTCTTTGCACAATTTGTCATTTGGAGTCACCATAGCTTGTGTTCTTCTATCATAAACCTATATGATCCGTTATTCGAGAATAGTCATAATTTTTAGTCCAGAAACGTCCACTGTTAGATATAAGCCTCCTCCAAATGACCGTTCCTTTGTGTCTGCGTCCACCGGATTTCACCAAACCTGACCAAGTAGTTTTTGGTCTACCATGTGAGAAGCCCTCCAACGCTGCGTCTTTCGATATGTAATGATGAAACGGTATTGGTGGCATTCAGTTGCACAGCCCGAAATGTAAATGGTAGAAAACCGACAGTTTAGCAACTCGGCGTCAATGTTCCAGACTATGGAGTTTTGACTCTAATGATACTCTATAGCTACCTTCTATCCAGTACACCGGGGCCCTGGAACTTAGGCAAGAAGGAACGGTGGGTCGTTTACTAGTGGGTCGTTTAGTAGTCTGTTACTATCTCCCGCTCCGCCTAAGGGCGGGATTCGTAATTCGACGATTTTTCCCACCATAAAAAAAAACTTCTAACCAGTAAAAAAGATCACAACAAAACTATTTAAGTACACCAATCAGGAAGACACATTGTAAATGTTTTTGTTGTGAAATGTTTTTCCCTTCATTACAATTTTATATATAATCCGATTAACAGAAGGGACGTAATTTAGTGCTAGTTCAGTGATAAGCGTCTGCCGTCCTTTCTCCAAGGTGACAGGTTTAGTTCAGAATTAATTATCTCGTTCTATTTATCCGGGAATTGCTTCTGAATATTTTATAAGTAGGCCGTCGTCACATGTTGCCCGATGTGTTTTGTCTTGAAATAATATTGTGAGACTTATATTTTTTTTTGTGTTACTAAGGCGTCTTTTGTGGAGAAATGATTTAATAGGTCTTCGTCTTGATTGTATTAAGGTAATGTAATTATTTTATTTCATATTTTTATTAGCAGACTCGTGAAACGTTGTTGTCCATATAATCCATACGATATTTAAAAAACCTTTAAAATATACTGCAAAACGAATAAATGATGTTTCAAGAAAATTTGGCGAAGGCAATCGCAGACTGGGTTCCGGTGACGCGGTAGGCCCAGAAGTAGATGGCTTGATGATTTGGATTCCTACCTTCAGAATTGGCCAGAAGTGGCTAAGAACCGAAAAGATTGGAATAACAGAAGGGAGGCCTTTGTCCTGCAGTGGGACACAGCGGGCTCATAATAATAATTGACGTTTCAAAATAATGGGCCTTTGTGCTGCTGATGATTCGATTTTGATGCAACGAGATAGTGAACTGTCGCGATCATAATTCATCGATTTCATGTACTGTCGAGCAAACGTTTTCAAGCAAATGTTATTCGAGCAATCGTCATTCGATTTCAAGTAAGGAACCTCCCTATACATCCCAAGTCGTGATGAAAAGGAACATAAATAAAATCAATTTGCGAAAGACTCTTCAAAATCGCAGTAACATCATTGAAGTTGAAGCAATTAGGGATCAGCCAAGCGACACAAATATTCGCAGTCTTGCACCACTGCAAGGTGAAATGCATCGCTCGAAAGTCGACAATTACAATTCATTCAATTGATGAGCGAAACGGGGTTGTTACGTTCTCCTCAATATGCATGAAGACTTGGATTCTAGGGCTGCAACTTGAAAATAAATGTGAAAATATTTTTCAGAAAATGAATTCAATTGCACCACATTTCTGGGCTAAGTGAATGTGAACCCTAGGACGCACAGGACCGGTCTTTGTGGCGGCGCTTGAGAGAGGTCTATGTCCAGCATGGACGTCTTTCGGCTGAAATGATGATGATGAACCCCAGGGCCCTGGAACGAAGGTATAGAAGGAAAAAGGAGTATATTTTTAGTCAGTAAAAGTCAGATGCTATCTTCTACTCCACCAGAGGGCGGGGATATCATTTGATGATTTTCCCACCTAAAAAAAGATAGCTGTAAAAAAAAAATAAAACCTCACGTCCACATGCAAGACATAAAAAATATTTATCATATTACGAGCTAACCTGGCTTTTGCACTGGCTTATATTTTTAACCGACTTCAAAAAAAGGAGGAGGTTCTCAATTCGATTGTATTTTTATTTTTTTTATTTTTTTTTTTTTTTTTATGTTTGTTACCTCAGAACTCCGTTGTTTATGGGTGGATTTGCAAAATTTTTTTTGTACTTGAAAGGATATGCTTCCAGATTGGTCCCATTTTTTTCAAAATTGAGTTTTGATGATGGGATCCATGAGAAATCGAGGGAACTCCTCAAATATTATTGGCAACTATATAGTTTTTTTTATATTTTCATCGAGAACTCAAGCATTTACAGTCAAAAAGTAACATTTGATGAGGTGGAACTGGTGAAGAAGATCAGAAAATGGCTAACGAAACTTGACACTCGCATAGATATCACAATTAAGGTACTTAAGCAACTATGAAAATGTACTATAAACCAATGATCTTAAATAATTATGTTGAAAATGTTATCATCGAACTGATCTGATGATGATGATGGAGCTGGAAGGTAGGCACTGGAACTGCGTAACTAATTAATATATCCTAGCCGTGTTTGGGCTTGTTAGAATTGTCATAAGATGCACTTTGGCTGTAAGATACTATTGACCTGATGTGATGATGAAGCTGGAAGGTGGAAGGTCGGCATGGGAACTTCAAAATAAAATAATGTATCCTAGCATGGTTTGAGCTTATTAGAGCTGTCATGGGCAATACTGTCAAGGGCAATGGAAAGGGCTATGCTCGGAATTTCCTTGCGTGTTCGAATTAGAAATGAAGAAATGCGCAGGAGAACCAAGGTCACCGACATAGCCCGAAGAATTGCCAAACTTAAGTGGCAGTGGGCAGGGCACATTGCTCGTAGAACAGATGGCTGATGGGGCCGAAAGGTTCTAGAGTGGCGATCGCGCACCAACAGACGCAGCTTTGGAAGGCCTCCCACAAGGTGGACCGATGACCTGGTGAGAATCACGGGAACGCGATGGATGCGAGTCGCACAGAAACGGTCGTTGTAGCGACGCTTGGGGGAGGTCTATGTCCAACAGTGGACGTTTTCTGCCTGAAATGATGATGATTATGAGAGCTGTCATAAGATGTACTCATGAGATGAATCATAAGTATTTCATGCATCATATCATCTCTCCACGAGATCAAAACGATTACACTGTAACAATGTACCTATAATATGTATTCCTACTTATATGACATTGGTAACTTTTCCAAAAGAAATGTAGGAACGATATTGACTTCGTTGCCATAACACTTTATAATAAAAAACACTAAACGGCTACAAATAAAAAAAACTTTTTACAAAAAAAAAAACCGCCTTCAAAAAAAGCCAAACGACAAAAGTTCCTACACTAAAAAGTTAAAAATAAAAATTTGAATTGCTGTAAAGAAACTTAATTTATAGGTAAACTTATTTGACATTCATATTTTGCAAATATTCAAAATTTATTACTTCTTTTTGGAGTCGGTGCCAGCCAAGGCAAGGAATTACGAATGGGCAACAATCCCTTGAAAAACTACCTCTAACTTAACTATAAAACTACATAGTACCTATTTGCATACTCTAATATATAATACTTAACTAAGACATAAATACATATTAGACTTCTCTAAAAAAATCATCCGATTTGCATATTTTTTTTTTAAATAAAAAATATATACTTACAAAAACCTTCTGCCACATTTTAAGTACATTGAAAATGTTTAAGCATTGCAAGCACAAGCAAAGCTACCTAACATTAAGTTTCAACAATAAAAATGCTGGCACCGACTCCAAAAAGAAGTAATAAATTTTGAATATTTGCAAAATATGAATGTCAAATAAGTTTACCTATAAATTAAGTTTCTTTACAGCAATTCAAATTTTTATTTTTAACTTTTTAGTGTAGGAACTTTTGTCGTTTGGCTTTTTTTGAAGGCGGTTTTTTTTTTTGTAAAAAGTTTTTTTTATTTTATTCGTTAAAAACGCTTAAACCTTCCCTGGACTATCAAAATATTTCAAGATTAACGTTGGCTCAATCGAGTAAAACTCGAGAACTGCTGAACCGATTGAGCGAAACTAACAAACAGCTATTAATATTTATACATAAGAGAAGATTATTATAAAGGTGAAACTTTGTTCCTATGTATGCGTGTGTGTCATCATCATCATCATCAGCCTTTTTAATGTTCCCACTGCAGGGACACAGGCCTCCTCTCTAAGAGAGGGAATGGGCCGTAATCCACCACGCGGGCCCAGTGCGGGTTGGTGGATGTCACATGTCTTCGAATTTTTGGTTCTAGGACATGCCGGTTTCCTCACGATGTTTTCCTTCACCGTTTTGAGAGCAGTGGTGATGAAATAAATTACACAAAGTAATGCGCCTGGCTGGGTTTGAACCCGCGACCTACTACACGCAAGTCGGGACCGTTACCACTCGGCCACCACTGCTCTGCTCGGCCACCACTGCTCTGTGTCTGCGTGTGTGTATATATTTGTTACGTGATTGCGTGAACCGATTTTAATATTTTTCAGACAAATAGACAGACTTGGTGAAACTACAAGGGTTCCTTGCTAATTACGGAACCGTAAAAACACAGATACCCAGCAATAACCGAGAAAAACATTCCATCTCAGCGTTTTATAAAAACTTTTCATTCCGTTTCTAATACATCGATAGACCAGTCCAATAAAACGGTTGCCGTCAATAGAACCCAATTGGAAAAAGAAACAAAGAAAGCACTCACTTGTAAGTGCATTGTGCCAAGAAAAATACACCCTGTTGTTAGTTTTACAAGAAGTTTAGGTCAAATTGAATGGTTTGGCGGGTCGCCGGCTGTCTTCGGGTTTTATGCGTGCGCTAAAACTGTGTTTTGAACATTGAGTATTGATTAATATTGGAGTAACTACTAGCTGCTCCGGCAAATTTCGCACATACGGTGTGATTTTTTTTTCCTATTATTTTCTCACCGTTTTAACGTTTCCTGGACTATGACGAATATTTCAAAACCAATATTGGCACGCCGCGCACTGCAGAAGGGTCGAAGCCAACTGGGGCCAAGAGTTCGAGTCTGAAAGGAAGGCTCTGGCCAAGTATAAAGGCAACATAGGAACGGGTCCCATTGTTTAGTCAGTAAGAGTGACATTAACTGCTGCTCCACCCAAGGGCGGAAGTTGTCATTGGATGATTTTACCCACTATATACAAGGTGTCATTGACAAGTTAACGCAAACGAATACCATAGATCCAGTACATGATTATCGATGCCTCCCACGTAAGTTGTTGTAACCCCAAAAATGCAATTTTACAGGAGAGCGTTTTAAAGATACTTTTTGCGATATAAGCCACATTTTTCAAAGAATCTTTTTGAAATTCGGTATGAGCATATAGTTTTTAATATGTTATCGTTTACTATATGTCACTACTTTATAATTTTAATGGTTTCTTGAATTTAGTTGTTACAACTGTTTACCGCGACATGAGGCCCTTGCAAAATGTTGTAACTATCACTTACATTATTATACACGGGAGTTCAAGAGCCGTTTTTGATCATATATGATACTTACATCAATGTACGTCGATTACAAATAAAAAAAATGGTATGGTATGTGTATCATTACTGGATATAATAAAATAAATACAATGTTTTTCCAGCTTAATTTCATTTAGGACGATACCTTTTCGTTGATACGTTACCGAAATACAAAAAAGTAGTATATTTTCAATCATGTTTACCAAAATTTTACGTTTTAGGGTTTAGAGTTTAGAATGATAAACGATATTTTAAATATTAAGAAAACATTAAACATTAAGATTAAAAATCATTAAAAAAACTGAAACTAAAAATTTAAGCTATTTCTAAATTTAAATTATACTTTTTAATAATTACATCGTCATTTAATCAAATTTTTATTAGTTTAAATAATCAAAAATCAAAAAAGTATCGTAACCAAAATGATTAAGAAAATTCTAATAATTAATGAGATTTAAAAATAGGTAAATCATCATCAGGTTCCTATCTTAGTCCAATGTGATTTGGAGTCAGTGGAACAGGCTTATTCTTCCATTTTGTCGTATCACCTGTCTCGCTATCATCCTTTTCTTTCATATCACTCCTCCCACAATCTTTACTTTGTAATCCTTTCCTCTCTCCATTTTTCCAAGGGACTATATTTATAGCTTATTCTGTAATATGCTTTATCCTTCTTCTTTTCATAACCATATCCAAGATAAACTATAGATAAATAAGTAATGTTTAAAAACTTATTCTGAATCTAGAAGAGCCCTCTACTATTAAGTTTTGCTCTTGATACCTATGGTAATATAGGTAGAATAGAGGGATTGTTTCCTGACCCCAAAAAACTAGTGTCATGCACCTAGCTGGTGTATTAATATTATCAGTATTTCGTCATCTTAAGGTATTGGTGTTGAAAGAAATGGTCATCTCGTTGCAGTCTGACAAAACATTATATTAATATTGAATCTTTAGAACAAACTTGTACCTCTTTTATTTTCACGATAATGTTATCTTTCAGATCTCGTTTTTCATTTGTACCCTTAAGGCTAAAGCTATACATTATTACTGTATACATTAAAAGTTTAAACCTCTGTCTAAATATAACATTTGTGAATTTTGTGAAACATAATGTGACTCAACTTGCAAGCAGTTAAAAGAATCTTGAAATGATCACAAACGATGGTTTTGACAGACCCAGACTTTTTCACAGGCTGTCAAATATCTCTTTGATTGAAGAATAATGTTGCTTTTGGTATATCTTATTAATCTAACGCCTTATTAAGAACTTAATCACTTACAGAAATGGGAAAACTGTTGTTTACACACAACTGAAGTTTCAGTAACGTTAACAGGCAACTTATTTATAAAATTTAGTTATATCTCTCAATAGTATCAGCATACAGCAAACTCAGTGGGCCAGTTTTCCTATTGGCTCTTTTTAATATTTTACTAGAAACGTTTTCCTTTGACGAATTTCTTTTTTTTTAATCTCTAGTCTTTTAAGTGTATTTTTTTCATTGCCTTTATCAAACGATGCTTAATTTAATCAAATAATTAATAGTGGGCTTAGCTTAAGAGTCCAACAGTGCAGAAATGCATGTGGTGACTGAGGTAAAAGTATGTACGAACAATGTTTTTGGATTTGGGAAACCGGCAATAAACACGAACAAGAAGCAGGTTCTGGGTTTTAATCAGTAAAAGTTGCTTTTACTGACTAAAACTCACCTGTATTCTTTTGGTGCCTTTTATGTTACAGGACCACAGTAACTCTTTCGGAGTCTCTCGCAGCTTTGGTAGGATAGGTCCCTGATTCAATATGAAACTATTTTCACTCTCTATATAATATAAACCAAATGGTTAATACTACACAACTAAGAAATGCGAGTAAGTGAGCAATTTCAAGTTCAGTAAGATCTACAGTTTTAAGGTCAGAAGTTACGAATATGTCATCATCTGTTACATTAGTTATTTTAAACTTCTCAGATTCATTGGAATTGCGGTCTAGGGTGACTCTGACTCCAATGATATTCATAAAATACCCCTTGAAACAATACATACAACGTACTCATAACAATCGATTACTGACGTAAAATGTTGTATGTGATACTTGACAACTTCGAAATTGTAAATATTGCGACGTAAATCATTGTATGTGATATTACAACGTACTTTTACATATCTAGCATCGACGTAAAATGTTGTATGTATCATTTAACATAAAATAATTTTAAAATTAACAACGTAAATTGTTGTATGTGATCACTACCACATTTTAAATGGTTATTATGTCAGTTAAATATAAAGTTGAACGGAATAGTAATTACAAGAATATTAAATTAACGACATAAAAATTGCATAAGAAGTGCGACTGACAGCAAATTCCAGCGTAATCTATGATATGTGTCACATACAACGGGCGCGCGTGCGCTTTTCCCCGCTGTAAACCATTGCAAGTAATAAATACTACAGTGTACGCCGGAATCGTCCGAAACATACAACATTATACGTTTCAAAAGTACCTCAAATAATGGGTTTTTTGGACTTTTTAATTTTTTGTATGATAGTATACATAAAATTAGACACTTTACCATAAAAAACCCAAAATCGACATTTTGTGGGTTACAACAACTTACGTGGGAGGCATCGTTATGGACACGCCAGTGGTGGAATTTTTCGTCTATACCTATTATCTTTCTATTATGTATTTAATTATGGTATTTAAAAGGTAAAAAAGTCGTCTCCTAGCAACCCTAACCCGCATCATGACGAAGCATTGGGACTGTACCAAGAAGATCGTCGATTTGATCCCGTGGTGATCAATTAGTCAGTTCTTAAAATATCTACTCATTCGGTAGTCTGCACGTTGAAGAAATATTTGCTTTACACCTTGTTAGTGAAAATATTAATGTTTGTTCCGAATGTTTTTAATATATCGGTGTTTATTATTTTTCTTTTTTTTTAAGTTCTAGAGTGGCGACCGCGTACCGGAAGACGTAGCGTTGGAAGGCCTCCCATAAGGTGGACTGATGACCTGGTCAGAGTGGTGAGGATTACAGGGTCGTATGGCGACCTATGTCCAACAGTGGACGTCTTTCGGCTGAAATTTTGATGAGAGTGATTTATTTTTTTTCTAATTATCTGTAAAATTTCCTCACATTTACCATACTATCCGATACTGAGTTTCAAATTGCAAAAAAAGTTATTTATTTGTTTTTTTTTTTTTATAGGAGGTAATCTCTGGAATTACTGGTCCGATTGGAAAAAAATTAGCAACAATAGAAAGCTGCTTAGTGACATAGGCTATATTTTATGTGCGCGGGCGAAGCCACTGACAAAAGCTAGTAGTAAATGTATCGTTTACATTCAAACTAGGCACAAGATGGACCAAATCCATCGCAACAAAGTCAAGTATAGGTTAACACAATAAGTCGTCACACACACACATAAGTAGCTCCACACTTCCCCATAACATATCTATCCCATGACTGATGACGCGTCCATCTCGAGCCGCAGTCGTAAACATCTCTGAGTGTGACGTCACGGACATCTCAATGATGCGTCTCCGAGTAAATCACGGAGATTGATGGACTTCGTCGTGACTGATAGATGTTGGGGAGACGATATTATAGGCTGTCGTTGGCTGGTTGGAACGGCTGCGGGATATTTAAATTTGGAACAAATATTTTGAAATGGTTTTTTGTAGAAGGGTGATTATGAAAAGTCTTGCAGTCTTTATTGCTTCTTTTTATGCCGAAGAAAACGTGGTGGCCATAAGATCGAAACCGTGGTGAATAGCTTAGTCTAAATAAAAAGTATATTAGTACTACTATGATTAAAATTTTCAATATTCTACTCATCTCTTAGAGAGACTTCTTTTCGAACTACAGGAGAAAATCCCTGGGGGTTGGGGGATATCTCTAGATTAAAGGGATATGGCTGAGGGTAGATATATATCCAAATTATATATAGAACGTCCTGTCGTCCTCGCCCATGCAAAATTAAAAAATATATAACAATAAAAAATATGAATAACAAAAATAGTAAAAGATTTTTTTTCAAGGCCAGTAATTTTTCCGTAGGGACTCTGCAAAAAAAGGGTCGAAGCCTACTGGGGTCCAGGGTCTCTTTCTGAAAGGAAGGCTTGTCCCCAGTGCAAAGACCAGAGAAGAAACGGGGTGGGGTGTTTAGTCAGTAAGAGTCTGACACGGATTCGTTATTGGAAGATTTCAGCCCACCATAAAAAAGGTCACAATTTTTTTTATATTACAGCCAAAGATTTCATATACAAAAAGACTTATCCATCAAAAACCACGAACACAGGTTACACAACAAACCAATTTAAAATTCACACAGTCCCTGAAATAGTTAACACTCCTCACGAAGACTAATCAGTAAGCCCAACTTTATCCTATCCTATTATATATGTAACAGTCTGTATGTTCAGATGTTTGTTTTCTACCTATTTCTTCTATCTATTGAGCAGTGGTGGCCGAGTGGTAAAAGCCCCGACCTACGAGTTGTAGGTCGCGGGTTCGAACCCAGCCAAGCGCATTTTTTTTTTTAACCCGTTCTGTCCCACTCCTGGGCAAAGGCCTCCTTACACTTCTTCCAATGGCCAGGCGTATTACTTTGTGTAATTTATTTCTTCACCACTGCTCTCAAAACGGTAAAGGAAAACATCGTGAGGAAACCGGTATGTCCTAGAACCAAAATTCGAAGACATGTGAAATCCACCAATCCGCACTGGGCTCGCGTGGTGGATTATAGCCCATTCGCTCTCCTAGAGAGGAGGCCTGTGTCCCAGCAGTGGGAACATTAAGCTAATGATGATGATGATGATTGAAGTTTATTTTCGTCTCTTAGTCCAGGGTTGCGTGGGCATCATCATGTCAGCCAAAAGACAGCCACTATTCGACAAAGGCCACTATTCGACAAGGCCGAAGCCTACTGGGGCCCCGGTCTGGTTTCTGAAAGGAAGGTCCGATCCTGGTATGAAGGATTAAAAGGAATGGGATGGGTCGTTTAGTCAGTAAGAGTCTGACACTGTTTTCTGCTCCGCCCAAGGGTGGGATTCGTCATTAGATGATCTTTCCTACCACAAAAACCCATGGAACAATGGCGAAAGGTGTACAAGAACCGATTAGTCAGAAAAAAAAACCAAATCTACACTTGTTTTTTTGTTTGTAGGAGGTAATCTCTGGAACTACTGGTCCGATTGGAAAAATTTTAGCAACAATAGAAAGCTGCTTTACTCCTGAACGACATGGTCTATATTTTATGTACGCGGGTGATACCGCTGACAAAAGTTAGTATTTGATAAACTAATAGTAATTAAATCTCTCTCTCTCTCAAAAAATCAACTTTCACTCGAGCAAAACTACTGACAAAAGCTAGTGTAACATAAATAAATAATTTATCGCACCATTTCATTTATTAAGTGTCCCTTCCCAAGCTGTTTAAATATTCGATTACTCTAATACCCTTGTGCTTGGGTGAGATTAAGCTATGGTTTGGTACTGTAGACTCTTTTGTCGGGACCTCTTTGGTTTAAAACTAATGGCACAATGTAAATAAAATAAATAAACTTTAGTTTTAATTTGAAAAGAGAAGAAAGTAGATTAGGGGTTTTTTTTAATCTATATATATAAAAATCAATTGCTGTTCGTTAGTCTCGCTAAAACTCGAGAACGGCTGAACGGATTTATCTTATCTTGGTCTTGAATTATTCGTGGAGGTCTAGGGAAGGTTTAAAAGGTGAGAAAAATTCGAATAGTAGGGTAGAGTAGGGTAGAGTAGAATAATCTGTTGCCGGGAGCGAAGCCGCGGGCAAAAGCTAGTCTATATATATAAAAATAATTAGCTGTTCGTTAGTCTCGCTAAAACTCGGGATCGGCTGGACCGATTTGGCTGATTTTGGTCTTGAAATATTCGTAATAGTTCAGGGAAGGTTTAAACGGTGAGAACGAAAAAAAAAAAGATAGGCGAAACGAAGTTTGCCGGGACAGCTAGAACCGATTTAGCTGAAAATTGGCAGGGTGGTAGTTTAGAGCCAGGAGAATGACATAGGATACATTTTTTTTTTTTTTTTTAGTGTAGGGTAGAGTAGGGTAGAGTAGGGTAGAGTAGGGTAGAGTAGGGTAGAGTAGGGTAGAGTAGGGTAGAGTAGGGTAGAGTAGGGTAGAGTAGGGTAGAGTAGGGTAGAGTAGGGTAGAGTAGGGTAGAGTAGGGTAGAGTAGGGTAGAGTAGGGTAGAGTAGGGTAGAGTAGGGTAGAGTAGGGTAGAGTAGGGTAGAGTAGGGTAGAGTAGGGTAGAGTAGGGTAGAGTAGGGTAGAGTAGGGTAGAGTAGGGTAGAGTAGGGTAGAGTAGGGTAGAGTAGGGTAGAGTAGGGTAGAGTAGGGTAGAGTAGGGTAGAGTAGGGTAGAGTAGGGTAGAGTAGGGTAGAGTAGGGTAGAGTAGGGTAGAGTAGGGTAGAGTAGGGTAGAGTAGGGTAGAGTAGGGTAGAGTAGGGTAGAGTAGGGTAGAGTAGGGTAGAGTAGGGTAGAGTAGGGTAGAGTAGGGTAGAGTAGGGTAGAGTAGGGTAGAGTAGGGTAGAGTAGGGTAGAGTAGGGTAGAGTAGGGTAGAGTAGGGTAGAGTAGGGTAGAGTAGGGTAGAGTAGGGTAGAGTAGGGTAGAGTAGGGTAGAGTAGGGTAGAGTAGGGTAGAGTAGGGTAGAGTAGGGTAGAGTAGGGTAGAGTAGGGTAGAGTAGGGTAGAGTAGGGTAGAGTAGGGTAGAGTAGGGTAGAGTAGGGTAGAGTAGGGTAGAGTAGGGTAGAGTAGGGTAGAGTAGGGTAGAGTAGGGTAGAGTAGGGTAGAGTAGGGTAGAGTAGGGTAGAGTAGGGTAGAGTAGGGTAGAGTAGGGTAGAGTAGGGTAGAGTAGGGTAGAGTAGGGTAGAGTAGGGTAGAGTAGGGTAGAGTAGGGTAGAGTAGGGTAGAGTAGGGTAGAGTAGGGTAGAGTAGGGTAGAGTAGGGTAGAGTAGGGTAGAGTAGGGTAGAGTAAGGTAGAGTAGGGTAGAGTAGGGTAGAGTAGGGTAGAGTAGGGTAGAGTAGAATAATCTGTTGCCGGGAGCGAAGCCGCGGGCAAAAGCTAGTCATGGATAAAAATCATTCAATGACAACTCAACCCAAGGGCGGCTTGGGTGGAGCAGGAGTTAGTGTCACTCTTACTGACTAAACAACACACCCCTTTTCTAGTAGCCTTTATAACAGGGCCGAATCTTTCTTTCAGCCGCGAATCCTAGGCCCTACCTAGCAAGGCTTCGACTCTTCTTGTCCCTACGAAATAGATTAGGTTTTAGAAAATCTGTCATGTCAAAATTCCCACCTCCTGGGCTGAGACCAAATCGCACACACTCCTGGAAAATAGTGTGCCACACTTTCCAAAAAAAGATGTCCGAAGTTGGGCCCAAGTTCTTTAAGGTTGCGTGGGTTTTCTAAAAAAAAAAACCTGTGGTCTTCGAATGTAAAGGTTAACTCAGGCGTTTTTTAGTCATGCCAGTTTCTTCATGATGTTTCCGCTATCTTTTTGAGAATAATGATGATGAAATAAATAACTAAAAGTATATGTGCTTAGCTGGGTTCGAAGCTCGAACCCACGACCAATTTACTTCTCGTAAATAGTACCTGTTATCTCATACTAGCAAACAAATAATTTCTCCTTTTTTGTCGAAGGGTATAAAAATGAATGAATGGGAATCCGATAAATAAGAAACGAGAGACACGGGACTGATCATTGGGTCGATTCTTGCAGTGGAATATTTTTAGCTGAATTGATACTATGTATTTAATACTGAAGTCTTTCTGCACCTTCTTTCCTTTACACAATAATCTATCATCTTTCAATGACACACAACACTGTGTTCAACAATTTGTTTTACAATGTCCCTGTAATAAATATTATTATAAAAAAATATAAATATATAATGTTGAGAATTTGGACATTAGTGTGTAAAAATAATAAGAAAAGAAGAGATTCTGAAAACTTAAATCAATAAATACGTGAATAACACATACACACATAACCGTACACAACTTATACTAAAAATAAATACATATATTTGACATATAAAAGTACTTAAAAACCATAGTTAAAAACGAATGTATAAAAATCCCTTGTCACAGTATTTATTATTGAACTCACTCTGAAGCGGCTTGACAGATTTTTGTACTGTGTATTTTATAGGACAGTTCTGAGAATAACAATACCCCTGATCGCCTGTTACTTGAACCCTGTTCCCGATACCGGAGGTACACTGATTTTTTTTTTAAATATTCTTGAAATATTTAAATACTGTGAATTCTATGGACAATATGAATACAGAGGTATTTCTTTTTAGACTTCGTAGAAAAAGAATAAAATATTTTGTAAGCTATTTTTACACTCCAACCTCCCGTTTTTAGGGTTCCGTAGCCACATGTCAAAAAACTGAACCCTTATCTGTCTGTCTGTCAGTCCGTATGTCGCAGCCATTTTATTTTCCAAAACTATAAGAATTATACTGTTGAAATTTGGTAAGTAGATGTATCCTGTGAACCTTGCATTAAGATTTTCACACAAAAAAACAATAAGTTTTGGGGTTCCCCATAGGTACATAGAACTTATAGAACTGAAACTCGATTTTTTTTCATTAACCTCATATGTGTGGGATATCTCTTTTTTTTTATGGTAGGTAAAAATCATCGAATGACGAATCCCACTCTTGGGCGGAGCGGGAAACAGTGTCAGACTCTTACTGACTAAAGAACCTACCCCGTACCTTCCTTGCCTTATTCCCAGAGCCCCGGTGTAACGCTTTCGCATCAACCCTCAGCTCCGGGAGGCTTCGACCCTGCAGGGTCCCTACGGTTTGCTGACAACTCCTTGAGGCGCGCGGGAACGGAGCGCGCCGTCGACGACTTGGGCTCGGTCTGAACTGCTACCTGACGACCGGACGGCGAGCTACCCATTGCTCACCGTCCGCAAGTCAGTGTCTACGGTGGCCGGATATCGGCAGGATCGCGGCGGCGACGGCTACGGCGAGTGCGCCGTTGCCTTTGCCTTATGCGGTCAGCCTCCTCCTTTACGAGCATTACTGCCTCGCAGAAGGGACATCTCTGGATAGGTCTTCAAAAATGGTATCGTGGTTTCTAATGTCATTTTTTTCTAAATTGAATAGTTTGTGCCAGAAACACTTGCAAAGTGGCAAAATATGTCCGTCCCCCATACCCCCATAAATTCTAAAAGTTTCTGAGATTTCGTGATTAATCAGTGAGTATTTTACTTTTTTTTACATCGAACTACTGTTTTGCCCGCATGTAATTACCTCCTTACGACACTCCACCCAATTACACCTTATATAATAATAATAATAATAACCGCCGGCCTCTGATAGGGTCCCCGCTGTCGGTGGAAGTGTGCAGCGCATGCGATGGACACCATCCATCAATGAAAATGTCATGCGCTCATACTTTGGGGCTACAGAGGGGGGAATTAACCTGACTGCGTACCGTGGTCGGATGCTCTCTCTGTTTCAGGTGCTTGAGCCAGCTGTCAACGTTTCAGCCCAACGACTGTCGGATCAGGTGCGGGTCATCCAGCGTAATCATATGTTGGACGACGCCGTGCTTGATAGATTGCGCATGGAATCACAGAGTAGCCGTGTCTCACCCGCTACACCACCGGCCGCGGTGCAACTTCAACCAAGCGTTTCACCGCGACCCGATCACGTTGGTGATGCTGATGGTGATGCAGCTATATCTGTGAGTACCCAATGTAATGAACGATTGAGGAGTGCTTTGGAGAAAGCATTTCGGGAGTACCGCTCCACGCCGCCGGAGCTTAGACCTCGTTTACCTCGTTTGCCCATGCACAAGAGAAATAGGGCGCTGGTGTGTGCTCTAGATTCGCAGCTATCAAATTTTTTTGATAGCAGCGATGACCTCACTGATACCCACTCTATCTTGTACTGTGCGGCTGTAGCGGCATGTCGTGTAGCTCACGTTAAATTTCCAAATTGTGACAGGGCTACACGACCAGCTGTGCCAGCTTGGCAGTGCAGGATAGAGCGCCGGATTGGGGAGGCTAGAGTACTCATCGGCAAGCTTATCTGCTTCAGGGAGGGCAACACTCGCCCTAGGGTGATGCGCTTTGTGAGGCGGGCGTTCACGGGGATTGATATTAGTCCTCGAGATTATCTGCCCCGCGTCACAGAGCGTATCGACTTCCTGAAGCAGAGGATCTGCGCATGGGCAAACCGTATACGCCGGTACAAGCGGCGTGTGGAGCGGTATACTCAGAATCGCTCATTCCGAAGCAACGAAAGGTGGGTTTATAGGACTTGGGAGCGACCCGACCAAGATGAGACTGATACTCGCCTGCCGGATGATGACGCCATGAGTTCATTTTGGCGCAGTATCTGGTCGGCGCCTGTCAGTCACATCGAGGGTGACTGGATTCGAGAGGTTGAGTGTGCATGCGATCTTTTACCAGAAATGGGGGCAATCACCATCAGCCCCCAAGATGTTGCCCGTGCAGTCCGTCCGTTGCCTAATTGGAAATCTCCAGGGCCGGACGGGCTGCACAATTTCTGGGTAAAATGGTTCAAAGGGTCGCATGCTCGCTTGGCATCTCAGTTCCAGTCTGCCTTAGAGTCAGGGTCGCTACCCCAGTTCCTAACGACAGGAATAACCCACCTGCTCCACAAATCCGGTAGTACTGCGGAACCTAAAAATTATAGACCGATCACTTGTTTACCGACGGTCTATAAAGTTCTTACATCTATTCTGAGAGCTAAAATCAATAGTCATATTGAGACAAATTCTACCATGTCTCCCTCTCAGAATGGATGTAGGAACGGGTCCCGCGGTACTAAGGAGCTGCTCCTCATAGATATGGCCATTAGCCAACAGGTTCGACGTTCTCGAAAAAGTCTGTCGGCATGTTGGATAGATTATAAGAAGGCCTATGACTCTGTTCCTCACACGTGGCTCATGAGGGTGCTAGAGCTGTATAAAATTGATGCAACTCTGCGCACCTTCTTGATGTCATGTATGAGGCAATGGAGGACAGTCCTTCACTATCCAGGATGTCGACAGATTTTGGAGAACAGCGAACCAATAAGGATTGAGCGTGGCATATTCCAGGGCGACAGTCTGAGTCCACTGTGGTTTTGTCTAGCCCTGAATCCTCTAAGCACATTGCTGGAGAATTCAGGTCTAGGCTACCGGTTGAAAAGAGGTGGTCAGGTTATATCTCACCTCCTTTACATGGATGACTTGAAGCTATTTGCCCCCAACAATCTGCAGCTGATGGAGCTACTGAAAGTCACTGAAACCTTCAGTAGTGCCATCAGGATGGAATTTGGTGTGGACAAATGTGCAGTCATGCATGTAAAGCGAGGGGAGGTTGTGGAATCCGTGGGTACGCAACTCACGGATTCCATAAACCTGAGATCCCTTTCTCCAACTGAAACCTATAAGTATTTGGGTATGTCGGAAGCGTTAGGCATCAATACTGATGACGTGAAACAGTCGTTGAAGGAACGCTTCTTCGGCCGCCTGAACAAAGTACTTAACAGTCTTTTATCAGGCGGGAACAAGGTGCGCGCTTTCAACGGCTGGGTCATGCCGGTGTTGATGTACTCTTTCGGCATACTCAAATGGACTCAGACAGAACTTGACGCCCTGGATAGAAGGGTCCGCACGCTGCTTACCGCAAATCGGATGCATCACCCTTGATCATCGGTGATGAGACTGTATATCCCGCGGAAGTGTGGGGGTCGTGGCTTCTTAAATGCTAAGACCCTGCACAACCGCGAGGTATGCAGTCTCAGGGGATATTTCCTGGAAACCGACGTGGGTATGCATCGTGATGTGGTAGCGGTGGACAAGGGCCTCACTCCGCTCTCCTTGGCTAACGAGAACTGGCGCAAACCTATGGTACTGGATACTAATGACCGTAGGGAAGTATGGCAGAGCAAGGAGCTTCACGGGCGTTTTTACCGGGCCTTACATGGGCCCGATGTAGACTTTTTAGCGTCCGTATCCTGGCTGCGTTTTGGTGACCTTTTCGGGGAAACCGAAGGTTTTGTCTTTGCGATAATGGACGAAGTTATGATGACGAACAACTACCGGAAATACATTGTGAAGGACGGTACGGTTGACATCTGTCGGGCATGCCACCGGCCCGGGGAATCAATCCGACACATTATTTCTGGATGTTCTCATCTGGCTAACGGAGATTATTTGCATAGACACAACCTTGTAGCCAGGATCATCCACCAGCAACTTGCTCTTAAATACAACCTTGTGGAATCAGAAGTACCGTACTATAGGTATGTGCCCGACCCAGTTCTCGACAATGGCCATATCACATTGTATTGGGACCGATCTATCATCACTGACAGGACTATTGTTGCCAATAAGCCTGACATAGTGGTGATAGATCGTCTGGAGCGTCGCACAATGATTGTTGATATAGCGGTCCCTCATGACGAGAACCTCGTGAAGGCTGAGAAAGATAAACAAACTAAATATCTTGACTTGGCTCGCGAGGTTGTTGACATGTGGGAAGTGGACACAGCAGTCATTGTGCCGATAGTTGTGACGGCCAATGGCTTAATAGCCAAGAGCCTCGACCAACATCTGAGGAGGCTCTCGTTAGGCAGCTGGATCAAGAGCCTGATTCAAAAGGCAGTACTCCTGGACACGGCGCGTATTGTCCGGAGGTTCCTCTCTCAGGAGCCCTGACCACCGGTAGCTTGGACCCTGTTCCCGATGCCGGTGGGCTACTATTTTTTATATTTTTAAATGTTTGTGGGGGCCCGTAAAACACAGGATTGGTGCCCGGACACAGCGACGCGGGGCCGCGGCAGACCACGAAGGAGATGGCGGGACGACCTGGATGTCTTCCTTGGGAATTGGAACGATATAGCGAGCGACCGAGATAAATGGAAGGAATGGAGGGAGGCCTTTGCCCAGCAGTGGGACAGCACAGGCTAGCAATAATAATATAATAATAATAATGTTTGTGTGTGATGTTTTTTTTTTATATATAAATATTTAAAAATGTAATGAATATGAAAAATGAATAAATAAACGAAATAATAATAATAAGCAATGGATCAAGGGCCTGATACAGAAGGCAGTACTCCTCGACACGGCTCGTATTGTGAGGAAGTTCCTGTCTCTGGAGCCCTAACCACCGGTAGCTTGGACCCTGCTCCCGACACCGGCGGACTACTATTTTTTTTATATTTTTAAATGTTTTTTTTATGTGTTTTTTTCTAAGAAAATATTTAAAAATGTAAAATTATATATGTATAGAAAGTAAATAAAGAGGAAATAATAATAAAATTTTATTTCTCTCTCCACAAAGGTTAGCTTATAAATAACATCTTAGGACTAAACAAAAAGTACAAGATAAAGTTCCTTTGCGAGAGACTGGAGTCCGTGCTAGGGAAACCCTGTGTTACGGATCTCCAGGCCCCCACTGCAGTTTTTAGGTGCTGTATATACTTTTTCAATACACTTACTCGAAAACTGCCTCTTATCGCACTCCTATTAGGTTCAATATAGCATCTATATCACCCAAGTGCTTTTTTGAGTTTATCACAACAAGGGCTTTTTTATTCCTTCCTTATCGTCACGGTCACGGGTGATTATTTTGTTTTACTTAGTTTATCGAATCAGGCGCGAGGCGTCCCCCAGAGTCGCTGGACGACCCCACGAAATTAGAAATTGACCAGAGCAGATTTGAATGCTCTACTTATATATTTCTTAAAATTCTACTGTATGTTTGAGATACGATTAAAATTTTTTTCTTTCTTTCTTTATTTCACAAGTCGTAAGTGTATTGAAAAACGTCGTTTGACACACGTGCAGATTTGTCATTGCAGCCCTCGGCTCCATAACATACTCGCCTGCGGATTTCGCCTCGGTCGCAATGACAAACTTTCTGCACTTGTATCAAAATGTACTATATACATGTTTAAGTACAGTTAAGCAAACATATTGGAACTATTAAGAGAAATCATGGCAAAAAGAACCAACCAACCACCAAACCATGGAACCAACTTAGCAAATTGTAGGTTTAGGTTAGGTTTTATAGTTTCTGAGATTTCGTAATTAATGTGAGTGATATTTCGTTTTATATATTTTATACAATACGGCGTCGAATCTTGGCGAGTCAGAAGGTAGGCTCTGCAAAATTTTGCGCTTGTGCACTCGTAAAAAAATGATAGTTTAAACAAATAAATGCAATTTGCAGTTGTTATTGCTGTTAAAAACTGTTACTGGTATTTATTTTTTTAAAACCTTTATTTTTGTGCGAGTTTTCAAGCGCTACAATTCGCAGAGCTTAACTTCAGATCCAACCGCCGTACTGTAGATATATTGTAATTTTCTACCAAATAATTTGCTGCAATATCTCCCTGTTAACGTTGCAATTAACTGAAACATACCTTCCACAAAATGCTCTTTAAAACTAAACCGCGAAGCAAACCAACAAACTGGCATACATTCCACTGGACCATGCGTTCTATTCTGCAAATGACATACAATTCTCCTCACAGCTGTCCGTAATTCAAAGTTACCCTGGTTTACCAAACGAAAGTTTGTGCTTACTGTCGGGAAGAGTCAAAACTGTACTTTGGAGTGGACTTCCACCAGTAGTAGGGGAGCCCAGATAGGGATTTTCCACGTTACTCGGGCGGGTTAGAAAATAATATGGAGAGAAATCTTGCACCCTACATTTTTTGTCATGGTGGGCAAAATCATCCAGTGACAAAATAATATGTCCATAAATAATATAATAAATAACTAATCTATGACAAATCCCGCTCTAGAGCGGATCGGAAAACTATGTCAGTACAGTACTCTTACTGACTAAACTCCCAAACCCATTCATTCTTTACCCTTCGCACTGGAGTCTCTCTTTAATAAAGTGAGGCTTATTTTTTGATCTTGGGAAAAACTCGAACTTATCAGATTAAGATAAAGTAAGTTAAGCACATGCAGTAAAGTGTATATTTCAATAACTAACAACTTGAGCATAAGTATAAGAAAATGCGCGAGACACAAATTTATAAAAAAAAATGTCTGCCACGGCCACCCCTCATTAGTTAATCGTCAGATTAATATTTACCGGTTATCAGTATGTCAAAGCACGTATACCCTATGATTATCTGACTAGCTGGAGTATTTCCATATGACTATTTGTTTATTACGTGACAGTTGGTTAAAAATTGACAAAAAAAAAATGTCACCGTGACTAGTCACCAATGCGCTGGTTCTTACACCCCCCCTTCTATTTGCCCTCCCCCTTCACTAAAAGGAAAACTTGCCATACCATTAACCTTAACAATCTAGTAGGTCCCCATTGCGCTTCAGTAACTGCAACTTTAGCATCCTGGGCTCCCCCACTAAAGTTTTCAGGAAGATATTTCAATAGCTCGGTGTATCTGTTTCTGTGATGTTTGTAGAATATTTTTCAATTGTTTCTTGATGCGTGTTTTGTAAGTTTGTGGAGAGTTTTATTCTGAAAGATTGCATGCTTGAGTTCATGTATGTATGGATGCTAAAAGTTCATCTTTTCGAAGTATGCTACTGCAGTATAGTTACGTAAGTTATCCTGTGTTCAGATAGGTACTGTTTGACCAAGTTCGTGAACTATTTTCTGCTTATTGATCTCCTGATACCTCAGTATCGAGAAATAGACAGGGCGACGGCGCACTCTGTTCCCGCGCGCCTCAAGGAGTTGTCAGCAAACTGTAGGGGCTCAGCAGTCGAATCCTTCTGGGGCCATGGGTTGATGCGAAAGCGAAACACGAGGGCCCTAAAACTAAGACAAAGAAGAAACAGGGTAGGTTGTTTAGTCAATAAGAGTCTGAAACGGTTTCCAGGTCCGCCCATGGGATTCTCATTGGATAATTTTCCCACCTTAAACCTACTGACAAGATTTTTTTTGTATCAGATCATATTCTTATAGTAAATACTTGCTTGTTATCATAATTACAATCTCGTGTTTAAATAACGGTCCTCCATTACTAGTCATTCTATAGAGAATTTTAAGTATTCTCAATAAATTACAACACATCGAAAGAACAAATTTACTTTTCAGTCCCCAATTAACGGATAGGTTTGCTTATCTTCTACATTTAAATTTAATCGTCTATGAAAAACTTTTTATTTACGTTTTTGGATAATTGCTTACAAAAAAACGCTCAATATTTTATAATCTATGCGATCACGTTCGCTTGATGTCCAACCGAACGAAGCAAAATCACTCGCGAACGCCAGCGTTCGCTTGGGCATCAAGAGCTATCCCCATATTCACGTTGCGCTAAATAACTCCTTATACAGCTATACACATTGGTTTTCCGTCAAAAACAAACATGGTTCAGCAAAACAAAGACCCCTTAACATATCACATAAATCATCCAACATTATAGCGATTCTTAGTGATATTCACACATGCATATTAATGTAAGAACGGCATTCATAATTGAGAACCGAGATAAAACGTTCGCTGGCTCGAACGTACAACTTTCTCGCTTTTCGAACACTGTGCCCTTATTTAGGATGGTACAATTGCTACAGATTGTGCAATTGGTTGTACCTGTTGGATACTAGCCTTCTGCCAGCGGCTTCGCCCGCTTGAAAGTAGGCTTATCCATACAAATTTTAGACCCCTATTACTGCCCTTTAGAAGCTGAATTTTGAAAAACCCGTTCTTAGTGTTCGCCTACGTCATAAAAGGAAGCTTTGTGCAAAATTTCACCCTCCTAGTCCCAGTTGTTTTGGCTGTGCGTTGATATATCAGTCAGTCAGTTTCTCCTTTTATATTTATAGATCATGAATCTGAAACCTTTAATACGAAACATACACTCTCTCTCACTCAACTTTAAGCACACACAGGACACATAACAGTTATGAAAAAATAAAAAAGCCTCTAAGAAAATGATACTTTAATGAACAAATAAGTTATATCACATAATATGTTCCCACAGCTGGGACACTGGCCTCGGGAGAGAATGGGCCGTAATCCACCACGCGGCCCCAGTGCGTGTTGGTGGATGTCACATTCTTGAAAAACATTTTTTATTTTAGGATCATTGCTTTATGGGCTCAAAAAAAGCAAAAGTCTCTTAAGTTTTTTACTCTTCACAAATTCTGATTTGTGAAGAGTAAAAAACTTAAGACACTTTCCACGTAAATCTGACTCTGGTCAGTTTTACGTGTGGTCAGTTTTATGTTTTTATCCACATAAAACTGATTATGGTCAGTTTTATGTGTATAAAATTACATTAAAATATACATTGCGAATTATATAAAAATATAATTCGCAATGAAAATAATACGTGTTATGATAATAATCATAATCATTAAAATCATCATTACAACCCACTCAATTCGTTTCATCCCCTTGAATGGTTATTTAACGAAAACGTATTCCAAAAGGATGGACAGAGGGGATCTAATAGGCTTAATGAGACTTGTACTCGTATTCTCAAGGAATATTACGACATGCCCTGTTCAAGATTGAGACACTGAAAACCAATAAACACGATCAAAGACATTCCTTTAAGCTATGGAGGAATATATCCAGGAAGAAGCCTTTGAAGCTATTCCTTGTAAATTATACCTGGGTCGTAACCACATGGAACAGGCTCCCGCTAAGTGCTATATAAGCTCTGGCAATGAACTGCTTCAGAAATCGGTTGGTAAAACTAAATCACTGTCAAACTATTTGAAACAAACGCATCAGTATCAAATAAAGACGGTCACCATCATCATTTCAGCCGAAAGGATTTTAGTCCATCAGTTTTCTAACTATAATTAAATTTATCTGACGTCATGTTATGATTTTTAAGATTTAGCACATCCAATATTGTGTCATTTCAGAAATTAGCTTCATATTGAAGCTATTGTTGTCTTTCTCAAACGCAACAAGAATAATTTGTGTTCTTGAATTTCGCCAAATAAAAAAAAAACTATTTTCTCAAACACGAGCGCATCCCTAAAAATGCACACCACCCAAAGGAATTTCAAAGCATTCTGTACGTACCTACCTGAACTCAACATAATATTTATAACAATCTTCAGTAGTTGGGGAAAAATCCCAAAGGTATGTCTTGACTAAATAAATAAGTTGCAATCTTGTGCAACGGACAAAGAAACTATCGATTTTAGTTTAAAGTGCTCGTGTGTTACCAAGTTGTACTGTATGCAACCGTACAATACCGTACTTAGAATGCAAAAGGTATCTTAAGGAACATAGTTCGATTAGTAAGTAAAAGTCTGACATTTCATCTCTCTCCATTTGAAGTGGGAGACATTATACGATGGTTTTTAAAAAATAATGTTATAATGAAACATTGAAAGATAAAATAAAAAACAATTCAAATAATGTCAAAATAATGCTTCAGAAAGCATATAAAGTTATTGGCGCTTGATATCTCGATAACATGAGAGTGTACGAACAAAAAGTATGTGTTTCCTAATTGCTACAATCCGGGAATCTGTAAGTCAAGAGTGAATAGGTTACTTCTACGTAAGCGCGATCCATCGTCGACCGCATCGTCACTCTCCATCAGGTGAGATTGCAGTCAAGCGCGAACCTATACTCAATAAAGAAGAGTCCACTTGGGCGCTATAATATCTCCAGCATTAGAAATTCTATTGGTGGGGTCAAAAGCAAATATTACGAAAAATGTACACGAAGATGAATAAAATGAGATCTCACCTCTTGTTATGAATATGAGATGGCAATGTCTTCTTCAAGTCATCCTCAGTTTTGATGTGACTTGATCACGTCCCACTGATCCCTAGGGCATCAAAGTTGTTTTCTTGGAAACCCGTCTGTGTATTCATCTTCTGTTAACGTCAATTCTCTTCTATGGAATCTCATTCAACATTCATAAGGTGTTCTAGACACCTCTAACTTAAGATTGGCATAAAATGGTACAAGATTAAATCTGTTATTATCCTCAGCATACAAATAGAACCGTCAAGGGGATCGAGGGCTTGTGGATGGTCAGCAATGTCTCCGTCCGATCGTCTGGTAAGCGTCTGCACCAAGCCCGACAGTCTACGGCGCGCACTGTTCCCGCACGCCTCATGGAGTTGTCAGCAAACCGTAGAGACCCTGCAGAAAGTTTGAAGTCAACTGGGGCCGAGGCGTTTGGGTATGAAAGGAAGGCCCTGGTATATAAGGCAACGTAAGTACGGGGTGGGTTGTCTAGTCAGTAATAGTGTAACATTATTTCTAATTCCACCCAAGGGCGGTTTCGAATTGTCGGGTCTCAATTAAAGTGTTAAGAGTACTGTGCGGAACCATAGCAAGGGAATCAACTTATTGGCTGTGTACTATACACGATTTATTCCAAAGTTAACAAAAACATCTTCAAAAATGGACATCGACCCAACATCTTAATAAATAAGATTTCATTTGGTACAATATAATCTTTCACCCTTGTTGTTTCGCCCTTGTTGTCGTCATAAGAACTAATCCTTTTAATAATTTAATTTGAGCATAACTGGAACAACCCAATATCATCCACCGGGTAACAACACCTATCTGGTCGAAGAACCCTCCCTTTTCACTGTATGTGGGACTTTACTTTCCGTTCCGCATCCCAGAAAAAACACATAACAACTAAGTAGGGACAATATAAAAACAACTTATATATAAACTAAACTAAACATTTACACTAAACTTAACTATGTACGAGTATATATAATACAATACAAAGACACAAAAGATTTAGTGTAAATATTTAGTTTAGTTTATATTTAAGTATTTTTATATTGCATTATTACTTAATTTCTTGAAAATATAATTATAAATGTAATTCAATTACAAACACATCATTAAACATATCATAACGAAAAGTATCATCATAATGCAGCTGGTTTTCTAAGCAACTCAAATTGTACTCGTCAGTTACATCCCCAGGCTGCGGTACTAAACTTTTTATTGAATTCATCAGTACACTTGAAGATACCGAATATAGCGCTTTCAGAGTTTAATTAATTTACCTTAAAGCACGTGAGTTGAACTTCATTTCGAACTCAAACATTTTGTGGCCTGAACTTCTACGTTTCTCACAGAACTATTAATATATGAAATTGGAGAATTTCATATATACGGTGAGAGAATATTGGCAGTAGTGATCATGGAAGTTCAGTTAAGGAAGAATATTTATACCTTCCGACTGTCTTAGTGGAACTTCATTATTAATAACGTTTTGTACTTAGTCTGTAGTCTGTTGCATATTGAAATGGTAAGGATTGTTTTAGAAGCAGTTTTCTAAAATGACTGAACACTAACAGCTGTATTTGTTAAGAAGTAATTAATTGTTGCTAAGTAATTTCTTGTGGAGCAGTGGTGGCCGGGTGATATCGACCCTGACTTACATGTTGTAGGCAGGCGCATTACTTGTATATTTTATTTCATCACAACTGGTCTCAAAACGGTAAAGGAAAACATCGTAAGGAAACCAGCATGTACAACCAAAAATTCGAAGACATATGACATCCAACCAATCCGCACTGGGACCGCGTGATAGATTACGGCCCTCTCTCTGCTAGAGAGGAGCCTATGTCCCAGCAGTAGGAATATTGAAAAGGCTAGATGATGAATATCTTATCAAGCCGCTTGATTCCGTTATGGTCAAATGCTTGCACACGACAAACAATAATAATTATATATTTCTAAATACATACAAATTATGGTTAAATTACACTCAGTCACACTCACTCATCACATAGACATTTATATTGGGTGGGAATCGAATTAACGACCTCCGGCATAGCAGCCAAGATCACTAGTAAACCAAAAAGATCCAGAATATTTTTTTGCCGAATTCTACACCGAAAAAAAAAACACATTAAGATCTAAGCAAAAAAATCTGACAACACAATAGAAAAAAATTTATAATTTATAAAACATTTATATTGGTTGGGAATCGAACACACAACCTCCGGCATAGCAGCGTCTGCCAGGGTCACTACTAAACTAAAAAGATAGAGATTTTTTTATGCTGAATTTCTACAAATTTCTTTTTGCTAATTTTCTACACCACAAAAAAAAACACGTTAAGATCTAAGCAAAAAAATCTGACAACACAATAGAAAATAGTACATTTTGATACAAGTGCAGGAAGTTTGTCATTGCGACCGAGGCGAAATTCGCACGAGCCGTAGGCGAGTGTGTTATGGAGCCGAGGGCTGCAATGACAAATCTGCACGTGTGTCAAACGACGTTTTTCAATACACTTACGACTTGTGAAATAAAGAAAGAAAGAAAAAAATTTTAATCGTATCTCAAACATACAGTAGAAATTTAAGAAATATATAAGTATAGCATTCAAATCTGCTCTGGTCAATTTCTAATTTCGTGGGGTCGTCCAGCGACTCTGGGGGACGCCTCGCGCCTGATTCGATAAACTAAGTAAAACAAAATAATCACCCGTGACCGTGACGATAAGGAAGGAATAAAAAAGCCCTTGTTGTGATAAACTCAAAAAAGCACTTGGGTGATATACATGCTATATTGAACCTAATAGGAGTGCGATAAGAGGCAGTTTTCGAGTAAGTGTATTGAAAAAAGAATTCCAAATTTAAACATCTAAACAAAACTAAGGCTGTAGACACAACATACGAAGAATCAACAACCAGAATTCAACAAACACAATCTACGGAACTCAAACAAGACAACGTTAAATTACACTTAGAGGTGTTGATTCATTACCGATTCACCTTCGCTTATGTGCGTACGGCTTATCAATATTGGCACTGAGTTATCAGCGCTTTATCGTGAACGTTTCTGTGTGATTTTGGAGTTTGCCAAGCGTCTGTTGAAAGCTGTTTGAGAGATGAGGTAGATATGTATATCCATATGTATGTACTACGCACTAGATGAGGCGTGCCGTAGGTGCCGTACTATGCGCTCCAAATGAAAATAGGATCAATGGCCATGTTGTGACGTCACGTCGTACTAATAAATAAATCATTTTCGTTCACAGTTCGTAAATAAATTAATTTTTTCGTAAATAAAGTA
The DNA here is from genome assembly GCA_029852875.1 of Mythimna loreyi. Taxonomy (NCBI): domain Eukaryota; kingdom Metazoa; phylum Arthropoda; class Insecta; order Lepidoptera; family Noctuidae; genus Mythimna; species Mythimna loreyi. Next base: position 8,018,762 of record CM056801.1, on the reverse strand, counting down.
AATTTTTCGTAAATACATCATTTTTTTTAATTTTTTGCTTCGATTTGACAGTAAGTCATGACGTCACAACATGGCAATCGATCCTATTCTCATTTGGAACACGTTGGACAGTCAGATGAGTACACAAGTTACTACACTTAAGTGATCAGCATGCCATACACTTTTACATTGATGACATTAGTGCAGTTTTTACGTATCAGTGCTGTACAACTACGGCCGTCAGATCTTGGTGAGTCTGAAGTTAGCCTCTGTGGATGTGCATGAGCATGTGCACTTGAAAACTCATACAAAAATTAAGGTTTAAAAAAAATGCCAATAACGGTTTTAACAGCAATAACAACTGCAAATTGCATTTAATTGTTTAAACCATTTTTTTTTTACGAGTTTTCAAGCGCTAAAATTCACAGAACCAAATTCCAGACTCGCCAAGATCCAACGGCCGTACTGTAAGTTTAAAAAGTTTTGATAGATTCGCATTTTTTTGTCCTTGAAAGGATATGCATCCAGATTAGTCCCATTTCTTCAAAATAATAATATAATAATAATATTTTTTTTTTTTTATTGTGTCAAATAATTTGTTTACAATTTTTTTGTGTTCGGAATCTTCTTTTAGACAAATAATGTCTGTAGTAGAAGACTCCGCCCCTTCCTATTTTGTACAGTTTGATAATTAACTCAATAATTCTAGAATCTTAAAATTAAGAATAACAAAAACAAGAATTTAATACAAATTATGTTTAAAAAGAGAGTATGCCATAAAGATTTGTGAGTATGTGTGTGTGTGATGGTGTGTCTGTGTGTGTGTAGGTATATATTTTTTCAAAATCCAGTTCTGATGATGGGATCTATGAGGAATCGATGAAACTCCTCAAATATCATAGGCAAACATGGTGATTTTGGTATTTTCATCTACAGATAGGTCGTTTAATCAGTAAGAGTCTGACACTCCCGCTCCGCCCAAGGGCGGGATTCATTATTGGATGATTTTTGCCTACCACAAAAAAAAACTGGAACTTAAGCACAGTCAAAAAAAAAACATTTGATGAAGTGGAACTGATGAAGAAGACCAGAAATAGCCAAAGAAACTTTTTCAATACACTTACTCGAAAACTGCCACTTATCACACTATAATTAGGTTCGACATGACACGTATATCACCCGCGTGCTTTTGTTTCATTTATCATACCAAGGGCTTTTTTTTCCTCCTTATCGTCACGGTCAAGCGTAATTATTATTTTTTTTTAAAGCAAAGAGGTGCAGATTTTTGAGGTTTTAATATTTAATTAAAATTTAAATCGTGTTTTTAACAGAATATAATAATTAAACATGATTATTTATGCAATAATTTGTTATTAACAACAAATTAATATTTATCTGTGTTCTATATTCAAAAATATTTGAATTTCTATTCTTAATATTTAGTAGGATGTATAACGGTTTGATGTCTTTGCTTCTTTTTCATCCTGCAAAGGATAAGCGCGGGTAAAAGTGTATTACATAATAGTCATAATATGTAACTTAATTAATGGTAGTTGTGAAAAATATGTTGAATGTAAGTTATAAGTGATTTCTTTAGACATTAAGCCGCTGCCGTCAGGTATTGTGCTTTACTATAGTTTGCTGCAATCTAAATCTAAAATGTACGGCAACTTTGGAAATTTTTCTTCAGTAAGAAATTAACAAAAATGCGTCGAAATTTTCAAAGAAAGTAAGTGTATTATAAGTGTAATGTGTTCGTAAGTGTATTGAAAAACGTCGTTTGACACACGTGCAGATTTGTCATTGCAGCCCTCGGCTCCATAACACACTCGCCTACGGCTCGTGCGAATTTCGCCTCAGTCGCAATGACAAACTTCCTGCACTTGTATCAAAATGTACTATTTTTTACTCACATAACATCGACTTCCGAAAAAGTTAATTTCATATTTTTAGTCACGTCGGTATATTTTTTTGTAAAAAGCTTTTTTCATGTCATGTTGCGTGTTTGGTAGTGGGTAGAATTCTGGGTAAAAGCAGATACGTTACGTAGCTGACAATATTCTTTTTTAACTGGGAATAGCGTGCCCGATTCTTGGTAATGCTCTTTATGTGGAGTCGAATCAGTTTTGAATAGGTCTAAATTTTTTTATTGGAAAGGTTTTTTGTGACATATATTCGTAGGATTTTTGCATTTTTTTTATTCCCTCCTTTATTGTTACTCATTTTGTTTTGGCTCGGGATAATGTTCTTTTTTGTAGCAGTCTGTATAAAATAAAGGGTATGACACATGTTCTCTGTAAACTATCTGAGAACCTCCTCTTTTTAAAGTCAGTTGATAAATGAGTTTCTTTTTCTTCTTCTCAATTGGTATTCTATTCTTTCTTTCTTTCTTTTTCTATTATCAGAGTGGTTGTGCTCATCATTGTGGATCACGATGAATAATCATCTTGGTCACGCGGCGCCATTTATCGCGGACTGCAGCTTTCCGGGTGCATTCGTAGACCGAGCCTTTAGTCGCGGCCTTGATCTGGTCTGAAAATGAGTTTACTTGATGCATTTCTAAATTGAGGATCTTGACTGAAATTGTAATCTATTTCTTTACAGTTATGTTCCCTCTCCTAGAGAGAGAAGGTCTGTGTCTCTGCAGTGGGAACATTAAAAAAGGCTGATGATGATGATGATGATGATTTCTTTACGGTTATGGAGGCCTTAACCATCATGCCACAATACGTATAGCTTTGTCAGCTTAATCTTGTGCGACGATGGTACCATCTATGACATTTCCGCCTGACCACAGCTAAGTTAATTTTTGGTTGCACTAGAAAACTTCAAAATAGCGCCATGCCACAGGATTCTAGCGAAAAAAATGTCAATATACTTATTCGGAAACCCTAAGAGCGGGTTTCCGAATAAGTATATTGAACATTTTTTTTCACTGTTTACAGGCACGTAATGGACTATTTGGACTAATAAGGTAGAAACGCCTGCTATCCCCGCCACAATATTATTGTAATTGAATATTATATTGTGTCGGACTGGGCGCGAGACGTCTCCTACGAGGCGCAGGTCGACCCCCACGAAACATGTAAATACACCGTTAAATTTTGATCGTTTTAATCCCGTAGAGAGTCGATCGGGTACATGAAACACTATCGATTTATGTAGATAAAATAAAAAATAAGCACTTTTTCTTAAATTCCAATGATTGACCCTTCAAGGGATTAAAACGATCAAAATTTAACAGTGTATTCGTACCGTATATCAAATTAATAGGCAAATAGTCTAGTTCAACATGTCTTTTTTAAACATACGGACTATCCGTTTAGACGTATTCTTCGATTTAAAATCATCAAAAATCGTATAACGAGTCGAACACCTCGCTTTTTATAGCAATAATATAATGTTCAGAACATTTGATAGTCACGAACATTTCAACATATTAAATTCCACTATCCTTCACCAGACACATAAAACTAACCAGAAGGAAACTGAAGATTATTAAATATGTGTTCAGCCAGGGGCGTCAGCTATTAGAATACCTCATGGGTGCTATAGCTCAATTGGTGACTCGAAAATAGTTTTTTTTTTTATTGGCACTACCACTATCTCACTTACTAACCGACGAACAAATTAATAAATTACATGCTGTTCACTTAATTACTAATCATCTATCTACACTAATATAATAAAGAGGTAAAGTTTGTTTTTTTTGTTTGTAGGAGGTAATCTCTGGAACTACTGATCCGATTGGAGAAATTTTAGCAATAATAGAAAGCTGGTTTACTCCTGAGTGACATAGGTTATATTTTATGAACGCGGGCGAAGCCGTTGACAAAAGCTAGTGTTTGATAAAAACATCAATATAAATGTACTACGCACTAGATGAGACGTGACGTACAGTGACTTTACTCCACTTTAGTGATTTACATGCTATTGACTTTTACATTGATGTCATTAGTGCAGTTTAGAAGTATCAATGCTAATGAAACGCTGTAGTGGACTTTTCGATTAACTTTTTAGTATTTTGCTAAATAATTTCTGTGATCGTGCTTGTCTTCGCTAGGATATAAAACTTATTGTAGGATAGAAAATGAAATTAATTTTGTGTAAGTCTGGGAGTCGAACCCATGACCCTTGCGTGTCAAGCGGCACTCCAAACCGCTGCTCTAAACGGGTCATCGGGTAGTGAAAAACGACCCCAATGGGCAATCATCCCTAAAAGGCGGTTTCTTGATGTTTTTTGTCAGGGGTGCTCGCCACCTACTATTTAGTTCTCATGGGTGTCAGCACCCCCGAGCACCCACGGAGTCGGCGCCCCTGTGTTCAGCAGGATCGCGTTCAGCTTCCATTTTGCGCTTGTGGTATAATGATGAGGCGTATAACACGACATTAGTATTTTGATTAACCGCATTCCGTTTTATATGCTGAGTACAATACTTTTTGATACGACATAAGGTTCTATGGAAGTGGCCTTAGCTCTTACAATATTGAAACCAAAAAAAAAATATTATTCTATAGTTTTTATTTTGTCTGGTACATATCTCTGTCAGCAATAAGACCGCCTTTGTACTCATTCATATAAGTTTTTGTGAAATTGTTACTTTTTTGGTGTACAATAAAGTATTATTCTATTCAATTACCAAAGAGGAGCAATCCGGGATATTTATAAAATGGGTCCTCTACAATGATGTTTTTTATGGTGGGAAACATTAGCTAATGACGAATCCTGCCCTTAGACGGAGCAGGAAACAGGTCAGTCTCTTACTGACTAAATGACCCACCCCATTCTTTCTTAGCCCTCATACCGGGGTCGGACCTTCCTTTTAGAAACTGGACTGGTCCCCAGTAGGCTTCGGCCCTACAGTTTGGTCTCTATATTTGCTGAGAATTCCTTAAGGTCCGCGGGAACAGAGCGCACCGTCAATAACATGGCTTGGTCTGGACCGTTACCAGATGGCCGGATGGCGAACTACCTATTGCTCGCTGTCCGCAAGCCCGCGCCTACGGTGACCGGCGGCGTTTGGGACGTGGGTCGTTGCCTGATGCGGTGAACCTCCTCCTTTGCTAGCCTTTGGAGGCAAAACAGCTAGCCAAAAACATACAAATCCGTAATCATTCATAGTTTGGCCGTATCCAGTCCCCCTACATCACACGTAACACATACCACGTCCCAACTCCTGCCTTATGAGACGAATATTAAGCACCCGAGAGATATTTACTAGGGAATAAAAATGCTGTGTCGTCATTCTATTGTGAACTGTGCGAATGTAGAAAAGACGCTGTGAAAAGCTCGTGAGAAATTGTGGCAGATGGCGTTATGTTATTTACGTAAAAATGTACTCTATAACCGAATTACTAGACATGAGTTTCACGAGTTTCAATACCCAGTAAAGTTAAAGATGTCCTAAAGACATTAGTCTGTCTAAGGAGTAGCGTGTTGCTCAGTGACTGGGTTGTGGAAACCCAGTTACTGAGTAATACGGTACACTTTACTTTCACTTTTTAAAATGCGATCTACTACACCAGAAGCCGACCCGAAGGTAGTTGGGAAAAGGCTAGGCAGATAATGATTCCTTTTGACATTTTGACTTTTTAAATTTTATTCTTAAATTATTATGTTTATATTATATTAGCTTCTGTCAGCGGCTTCAAACTTCCAACTCCCGGTTTTACCGCTTAGGGATGGAGTTTCATAAAAATCCATCATTGCGGACGATAATAATCGTTTAAAAAGTAATCTCTAAACTGTTCCAAGACATATACCAATCGCTCAACTATGACTGCACTTACTGTGACACCTATTTTTTCCTACAAACGAAACTAATGATGACTTTCAAAAATAAAGAATCATAATTTTCACATCGCAGCCTAATAAAACTACGTGGGCTTGTAGACGGCGAGCAATGGGTAGCCCAAGTCGTTGACGGCGCGTACTCTTCCCGCGCCTCAACGAGTGGTCAGCAAACTGTAGGGACGCAGCAGGGTCGAAGCCTCCTGGGACCAAAGGTCGACACGAAAGCGTAATTACCTGTTCGCTCAAGGCAAGGATGGGACAGGGTAGTTTGTTTAGTCAATAAGACCCTGACACGTCTCTCACTCCGCCTAAGGGCAAGATTCGTCATTGGATGATTTTTACCTACCACAAAAAAACCTAATAAAACTAACTGCACCAAAAGAACCCCTTCTCTATAATACATTTTTTCTCCATAACGCCATGAGGCAGTAAATCACAGAGCATTAGGGTGTGGACGCCGGGAATCCGCCAGCTGACTTATAGAAATGACCTTAACCAATCATCAATTTCAATAATAATATCTCATCTACATAGTTTGGTCCAAGAAGAGATTTATAGTGGACTTATAAGAGTGTGGGAAGCTTTATATATAAGATTTGTGGTTTTATTTCATACTTAACTTACGTGGCAGAGATGGATGTGCAGAGAGGCAAGTAGGGACAAAGTGAAAATGAAACGCGTACTGAAAAGTTCAAAGGGAATCTTTTTTTTAGGTGGAAAAATTCATCAATGATCAATCATCCTTTTGGGGGGAGAGAGTGTCAGACTTTTACTGACTAAAAATACTGTCCTTTCGATGCCAGGGCCAAATTTTCCTTTCAGAAGCCAACCCTAAGTCCCAATAGGCTTTAACCCAGCGAGACCCCTACGGTTTACTAACATCCCCTTGTGGCGCGCGTGGACCATAACGCGATGTCGATGACTTGGGCTCGGTCTGGATGGTTACTGGACGATTGGACGGCGAGCTACACATTGCTTGCCGTCCGCGAGCCCACGCCTGCGATGGCCTGAAACCGGGATCGGGATCCTGGCGGGTAAGGCGTGCGGGCCGTCCCCCCAAATGTGCACGTGAAACCTTATCCTTTGCTAGCATTACTACTTCGCAAAAGGAAGCGACCGCCTGCCTCTCTTCCCCACTTCAAAACATGGTCTATACCAACACGGCGGTGCTCTGCCCAAGCGAGGCACACCTACATGTTCCACCGTGTCCTCCGAGTAGTCCACACATTGGTAACACTGATAGGCTACAACCCTGCTGGGCCCCTACGATTTACTGATATATCCTTACCTTTACGGTACAATCGTGTTTGCAAGGAAGACAAATACGTTTATATAAGGTGCTTTTAAAATATATGCCACGCTCTCCAGGGCGTGTAGCACTATGTTTATAGATTACAATAGTAAAGATAAAATGTAGATAATTTGTGTTTTTTTTTCTCATACAAAAATTATTCACGTATAAATTTTAATTCTTTTTTTGCATAAAACCATCCTGTACACTTTATGAGCTGTTGCCGCTCCGCGCCGCAAAACACCGGCGCCATTCATTCTACTACATTCATTCATATCAGACGAATGCCGCCTGCGCGCTGGCCACTATGTCGTCACTGCGCAGCCCCCCCCTCCCCCGCGCGCACTTCCCCGTTCGCCGCACGCGCTGGCCGACCACCCGCTTGCCAGTCGCCCCCCGACCGCCACGGGAATTACAGTGCAATTGGTGTAGGTAAATAACTTTTAAATACGCCAAGTTCCTGTAATTTATCGTTATTTGATATTACACTTTTGAATCCTAAGCGAACGCCGGCGTTTTGTTCTTTAATTGTGTGTGTAATTACAAAAGTCGAAAGGTTAGTCTAAGTACCTATCGTTTACACTAACTTGAAATGGACTGTTTTGAAGTTTATCATGGTAACTGGTAACTACTGGTAAGTAATTGCACTTTAAAACACTTGTTTGCCTACGTATTATTGCGTACCTAGTGAATTAGGTAGGGACAAGCTAGTCAGCTGATTTTAGTTTTCATTCGTAGAACGAATGGAAAGAGATAGCTAATGCAGCTGTTTCATTGACGAAGAGAAACATCGCGCGTAATTTGTGAACCACGTTGTGCAGAAAAGAGTCAATATTTATTTAACTACTTTATTTTCTCAAACTGGATTAACTGTTCCGGGGTACGAAAGCTCTTCACTATTGTAATCTATAAACCCAATACTATCACCCATTAAAGGGGTGGCATATATTTTAAAAGCACCTTATATACCTCAAAAAAATATTCCAAACCAAAATGACCCATTCGAAGCAGATCCAACTACTGGTAAAGAGTATTATTACCAGTAACTGGGTACGCAGTATCATGTCTAAAAGTTACGCAGTGTCCTCCAACTCAAACAAACCCTCACATCTTTCCTCCCCAGAACTCTTGTTAACGCAAATTAGAATAAGGTCCTATATCAAATTAAGCTTCACTAAAGCTTGTTGGCACTCCACAAACTAAGATATCTTATTTGCATCTCTGTGCCGTTAAATCGCTTTATCTTCTGTCCCCGTTTTGAGACGTAAATGGTGGAAAGATTTACAAAATGGTTGATGTTATGATAAAATTTAAGGTAGTTTTGCATGCATTTTCTTGGAGCTTCTATGCGATTGTTATCTTTAGACGGGTAAACGAGAGTTGGAAGGAAAATGGTGTGTATAATACAAAAACATGAGAATACGGTTTTCAGAGTGTTTTTAAGCAAGTAATGACTTGTCTTGCTTGCTCTAGGGTTTTTTTTATGATGGGTAAAATCATCGAATGACGAATCCCGATCTTAGGCTAAGCGGGTGACAGTGTCAGACTTCTACTAACTAAACGACCCACCGTTCCTTCTTACCTTAATTTCCAGGGCCCTGAAACTTGAGTTTTGAGTTCGCATCAACCCTGTTTTGCTGTAGGGTGGAGCTAAAGGGCGTCTTTCTTTCTTTCTTTGCTTTTAAGAGGCACGTTGCGGCTAATTTGAAGGCGCCCTGGGGCCAATACGCCAAAATGTGTCGTTACGCTTTCTTAATTTGCGGCAATTCCTCATAGCAGAAACCAGATTAGGTATTTGTTTTTCTATTGGAACAGTCCCGAAAACCATCATTGAATTAGGAAGATCTTCTAACCAGACTGGCAAATGTCAGATAGGTAATTTCGAACTGTTGTCTTGTCATTACCGCGATACAGAATTTTAAATATTAGTTCCTACATGGTGTCATAGATGTCGCTACATGCTATGAAACAATAACTGTCAATTGTAACTGTCAGAAATTCAAATTCAGAATACCGAAGTGAGCGAACCGAACAATTTATAGATGTTTGTTTCACGTCAATGTCGAGTACAAACCAATAAAGTTTCATCCTTTGAGCAGATAGAACTCCAAACCAAACTGTTTGATGCTAACTATTGAGAATAGTAAATAAGTGGTGGAATCTGTACCTGGATTGACAAGTCAAGGGCTCTTAGATTATTCAGGTATTTCTACGTAAAGTTGAGCTCGCATAGTCAATCTGTACGTTTAAATGTCTGCTCACTAATCCGTATCATTTTATAATCATGCTATGAAGTCTCATAGTTGATGTTGTATGCTTGATTTATGGGTTTTAATTGAAGTGGGAAGCTGTGTGTAACCATAGCAACGGGTTCGTAGGGACTCTGTAAAAGGGTCTAAAACTACTGGAGCCCAGGGTCTCTTTCTGAAAGGAAGGCTTAGCCCCAGTGCAAAGGGCAAAGAAGGAACGGGGTGGGGTGTTTAGTCAGTAAGAGTCTGACACTGTTTCCTGCTCCACCCAAGAGCGGGTTTCGTCATTTGATGATTTTCACCTACCATAAAAAAAACCCAAGAGTGGGATTCGTCTTTGGATGATTTTTGTCCACCATAAAAAAACCGTAGCAATGGGTTCAACTTATTTATCGCGTACTTTAATTGTGTTGAAATGAATTTTCGTTTTTATCAATTACCCTTTTTGGGACAAAAGAAATTTCTTACTATTCAGAACGGATGATTTCTTTATAGTCCAATTAAATTAGGTCAAAAAATACGAGGTAAGGTTTTTCGTGATTTTCACCAAAACGGTAATGATGCTGAAAAGCATAGCCAGAGCCTACTGAGGCCATAGGTTGATTACTAATAAGGTTACTCATGGTCTTAGGACGCTAATGAAACATAGCTGCAGTTTTGGTCAGTAAAAATCTGACTACTAGATAAAAAAAGACCAGTTCAAAAAAGAATGCCTACTGCAATTTATCTTCAAAGCTAGCGGAAAAAAAAAATTGTACGCCAATTACTGCAAAAAATGTTGGACTTCATTGAACGTAGTATATCCATCTTAACATAAACATGTTTCTGCAAGTAAATGATCTTATCTTACCTTATCTTAAAGCCTTCCATCTGGAAATTCTTTAAAAAAATCCTACAAAGCGTCTACGTCAAACAGGATCTAAATAAATTATATACCTAGTGGTCGAGGGATCTCGATTGTCAATGCAGTGAACGATTTATAGCTAAACTAACGCTCACTAAGTTTTGGGGTCACCTCTATGGAACCAAAACTTTGTTCTATTTGAGGGACATGCATAGTTTGTTCTTGATTTGTATTCCAGAAGGACAAAGAGATATTGTGATGGCGCTGAGGTTCAGATTGATTGATTTGTATGGGTTTGAAACTTTTTTTCGTGGATTTTTTATGGTGGTCAAAAGAAAAACAACGGCAAGTAATGGGTAGTTCTCCGTCTGGTTGTCTGATAGTGCGGACCAAGCCCAAGTAGTCGATGGTGTGCTCTGTTCCCGCGCGCCTCAAGGAGTTGTCAGAAAAACCGTAGGACTGCTAAAGGATCAAAGCCTACTGGGGTCCAGGGTCTCTTTCTGAAAGGAAAGCTTGGCCCCAGTACGAAGGGAATAAAAGGGTCTTTAGTCAGTATGAGTCTACCACTGTTTCCCACTCCGCCCAAGGGCGGGATTCATCATTGGATGATTTTTACCTACCATAAAAAACCATAAGTATTCATAAAGTGTGTAAGAGCAAAAGCAGTAAGTATGAACATAAGAATGGCCATATTTTATATATTCGCCCCACAGATCTAGACAAGTGGCATACACCAATCTTGAGTCTACTTGGATTTGACATTGACACATTATAATTTTTTTGTTTCAATTTTAAATTTTTAGTGTTTCAACAGCAGTCATGTTTTTTTTTATAACTAATGTATTAATAATTATGACTAACTAAGATCATCATCATCTTCCTGCCCTTGTCCCGTTTTATTTGGGGTCGGCGCAATATGTTTTTTTCTTCCATTCTGTCCTGTCACCCGTCACGCTATCACTAACTCCTCTGTTTTCCATATCACTTCTCACACAATCCATCCATATCTTCTTTGGTCTCCCTCTCCCTCTCCATCCATCCACATTCATACTCATGGCTTTCTTTGTAACATGCGTTTCATCCCTCCTTTTTACATGGCCATACCAAGACAAACGGTTCCCTCTCAACTTTTCAGTCACTGGCGCCACTTTCAAACTTCCTCTAATATACTCATTTCTCACTTTATCCATTCTCGTCACACCACACATCCATCTCAACATTCTCATCTCTGCTACATGCAATCGCTTTTCATCCGTCTTTTTCAGAGCCCAACATTCTGACCCATACAGTAGGACAGGCCTTATCACGGACTTGTAGATTTTACCCTTCAACTTGAGGGGCATCCGTGGGTCGCAAGTTGTTCCAGTGACCTGTCGCCATTTCATCCATCCTGAGTTGATCCGATGTGCCACGTCTCGGTCCATCTCACCATTCCCTTGGATAAGCGACCCAAGGTACCGGAAATCGGAACAGGTTGGTATGGGCGTTCCGGCGAGAGCTATGGGCACAGGACTAGAGAGACCGCCAAAATCGCAGAACAGGTACTCTGTTTTAGTTCTGCTCAATTTTAGGCCAACACTCTCCAGTCTTTGCCACCACACCTCCAATCTGCTCTGGACCTCTAGGGCACTCTCGGCAACCAGCACAATATCATCGGCAAACAGCATACACCAGGGAGCCTCTTCCTGAATGTCCGACGTCAGAGCGTCCATTATTATCAGGAAAAGGTAAGGGCTAAGAGCCGACCCTTGGTGTAAACCGACAGCCACATTGAAGTTGTTAGTGGTGCCCGCTGCAGACCGGACTTGTGTACTGCAGCGACTATACATTGATCGGATCAACTGCACATACTTCCCAGGCACACCTTTCTCCTTAAGGGCCCACCACAGAACCTCACGAGGTACCCGGTCGTATGCCTTTTCGAGGTCAACGAATACCATGTGCAAGTTTTTATGTGCACCTCTGTATTTTTCGCACAACTGGCGTATAGCAAATATGGCATCCGTTGTACCACGACCAGGCATAAAACCGAATTGGTTCTGTGAAATTTCACTCTCTTCTCTCAGCCGCCGTTCAATAACTTTCTCCCATACTTTCATGGTATGCGACATTAGCTTTATTCCTCTATAATTGTTGCACTCAAGCACATCACCTTTGTTTTTAAAGATGGGCACCAGAGAACTGTTGCACCATTCATCAGGTATGGCTTCATCCTGCAACAGCTTATTGAAGAACAAAGCCAGCCACACCCATCCATCTACTCTTAATAACTTCCACACCTCAACTGGTATTCCATCTGGACCAATGGCTTTACCATTTTTCATTCCATTCACTGCTACCCTGACTTCCTCCACACTAACCATTCTCACTAACCCAACATTCACTGGTTTATTCTCTAAAACCCCACTCCAATTATTTTCCTCATTCATAAGTCTTTCAAAATATTCCTTCCACCTCTCTTTGATTTTTTCATTATCCGATAGAACCATTCCACTTTCATCTCTTACACATCTTACCTGGCAAACATCCCTCGCCTTTCTTTCTCTCATTCTAGAAAGCCGGTACAGCTCTTTCTGGCCTGCAGGACTGTCTAATGTATCATATAGTTTGTCCTGGGCTTTTGCTTTTGCAATTGCCACGGCTTTCTTTGCTTTTTTCTTTAAAGCATTATACTCACTCTTTCTTTCAGCTTTCAAACTAACATTATCTGTTTGTACACACTGCCATTCCTTGAATTTTTTCTTCTTTTCTTTCAATACATTCTGAACTTCTGTCGACCACCACCATGTATCTCTATCTATTCTGCCCTTTCCTTTCGTCTCTCCCAAAATTTCTCTCGCTGCTTGCGTTATACACTCAGCCATCTCATTCCAGCTTTCATTTATACTTCGGTCATTCATGTCTCCCATCTCTATCATTCTGTCCACCACTCGCTCTCTGAACTTCTTCGCGCAGTCATTCCTCTCTAGCCTGTGCCATTTTATTCTAGGAGGCGGGCGCTCTTTGGTTTTCCTACAATGAATTTGAACCACTGATGTCATAACCAGGGGTCTGTGTTGCGAGACTAAGTCTTCTCCTGGCAGCACTTTGCAATCCATAACATACTTTAAGTGGTTGCGCCGAACTAGAAAATAATCTATTTGCGTCTTATGATTACCACTTTTATACGTGGCCAGGTGTTCATCTTTTTTCTGAAACCACGTATTGGCTACTACTAGATCAAATGCAGTAGCGGATTGCAACAGTGTCTCTCCTTCATTGTTTGGATTTCCGAAACCCCATCCGCCATGTACTCTTTCATACATACCTCTCATTCTTCCCACATGTCCATTAAAATCACCTCCCACTATCAACTCCTCATGTACAGGGATGTTCATTAAGGCCGTATCAAAATCCTCCCAAAACTTCTCTTTCACCGTTTCATTACATCCTACTTGTGGTGCATACACACTAACTACATTCAACATAACATTCTCTAACATAACTTTCACAACTATAATTCTATCATTCATCCTATGTACTTCCATCACACTTTCTTTCAATTTGCTATCTAACACTACTCCTACACCATTCCTTTTGCCATCACTTCCACAGTAGTAGAACTTGTATCCTTCACCAATTTCTCTCGCTTTTGTTCCTCTCCATTTAGTCTCTTGTAAGCACGCTACGTTTATTCGTCTTCTTTTTAATACATCCGCTAACTCTCTGGCCCTTCCAGTCATAGTCCCTACATTCCAACTTGCATACCTCAATCTCATTTCCCGAGCTAACTTCTTACGTTGCACCCGCCCGGGATGGTGCAACAACCCTGGTCCATTTCCCACAGGAGCCGGGTGCTGCCCCTGCGCGTCGCCTGCGGGGTACGCCCTAACCCTATCTCGCATTCCATTCATAACCGACATATTGCTTTGGGTTTTGGCTACTATTTTACAGCCGGCCGCCTGCCTGACGCTAACCCTCCTTGGGAATGCTATTGTTGGAAGTTTAACCGACCCCACACGGTGACCTTCAGTGCTTATTAGTAGGCACGGCCTTAAAAATATCCCTTAGTCGCCTCTTACGACACCCACGGGAAGAAATGGGATGGTGGTATTCTTTACGTCCGGCACCATACGGCATGACTAACTAAGATACACTGTATAAAAAGGCTTTAAGTTTACTTTAAATATACGTAAATAAATTAAAACTTACAAACTTAAAACATCTGAAAATCATAACTAAATTTATGAAGGCGACAGTTTTTCGACTATCTCTGTATGTTTGTTACTTCCTCACGCCAGAACATCTGAATGAATTCAGATAAAACTTTACACACAGATGCTAGTGTATCTATGTTCTAGAACGGTATATAGGATACTTTTACTCCCAGGAATGTCTTCCTTCTTCTAGAGAGGAGATCTATGTCCCAGCAATGGAACATTAAACAAAAAGGATGATTTTGATGATGATGATGGTGTTCCCTTGGGATAATTTTTTTCATAAATGCAGCAACTAGAATATGATAATACGAACGGTACATAGGGTACTTTTTATCCCAGGAATATCTTCACTCTCCTAGAGAGGAGGCCAACTTGCCAGCACTGGTACCATGAAAAAAAGGGCGATGATGATGATGATGATGTTCCTTTAAGATAATTTCTTCACAAACGCGACCGAAGCTGCTAGCAACAACTAGATAGAATATGATAATACCCTTGAAATACAATAATTACCTCCATTTATATGCCGTTTCTTAGAGACTTCTTAAAAGAAAAGGTCTACCAACTTGTGACAGCATTGTGACCGCAACATTTGCGGAATTAGTTGGGAACTTTTCACATTTACATGAATAATTACTGCGATAGCCTCTCCGGATTCTTTTGAGCTACTTTCCGAAGAATATTTGAGACAGGTAATGTAGATAGTTGTATCTTATTAAGAACGGTGTGCTTTTTTGGTGGGTTTCATTGCTGTTTGAAAAAAATAATCATGACACCAATTTCAACTATCTAACAATTAGGTTTTATTTATGTGTAAAAATATAGTTTTCAGGTTACTTTATTATTTAATTCAAAAATTGGATTTAATTCTAATTCATTTTTCATTTTATTAATATACCGGATTCTAACAAAAGAAAACCTTTTGGCCGCATCGGCAAATTTTTTTCTGTGAGCAATTGGCCCTGCTACAAGCAGGGCCAATTGCTCTTCACTTCACTTCAGTCACTTAAGTTCAGCGATTCATCGGGCTATATCCATAACCTTGATACTCCCACTTATCTACAAATCGTGATTAAATTCAACATGCTTATATTGAATTTAATCACAACTACTGCCAGCGTTCTGGGCACTTTTCCCATTGATATCGATGTGGATGAATTTTTTGATCCCCAACAAATAATTTGTAAACACTAATTTATTTTTAGTATAAACGTAGATTATTATTAGAATCATATTAAATGTATATTATTTAAAGATTAAACGAAAAAAAAATCACAACTTTCTCTTAGAATTCACATTCGTAACTTATTTACTCCAGCATAATTCAACAGACGTACTGCTAAAGTCATAAAGCAAAGTTCAAAACCATGTACCACCAAATCAACACTAGCATAATCCTCAGCAAGCTTCACCACAACAGTTCCACTTGAAGCAAAATGTAAAACATTCCAACATCCCGTATATTTATGCACATTTGTTAGATACCTTGAATTTGGTGTTGATTCTGACAACTACCTTCGGCAACCTTTGGCGGGCGGGCGCAAATCAAATCAATCGGCACGCCTGGAAAACATTTTCTCCAATATTTGCCGCAGAAAATATTTCGAGAGGTGTTCGCTGTCGAACTCCTAGATTATAGAATATAGGTTGTGGTGGAGTGGTTATTCAAATAAAATATGTAGTTAAGGATGTGACGTGAAGAGGTCCTTGAGAGAGACTCACAAAGGACTAAGTGTTTATTTACGGAGACGCGGCGATTTGGTGCTTATCTTTGTATTGCTTATCTTTGTATTGCTTATCTTTGTATTGCTTGCATTGCTATATGTTTGTGTTTGCGCATCCAATGACGAGGCTCGCTGCTGCAGCAATGTACGACATACGCCGAACGCAACGCGTAAGGCGCCGCGTCTCCGTAAAGCAGCTTTCAGGGTGTTTTTAATATTGTGCGATTTTGATCACGCATGCGGAATTGCCCCGCACGCTCGGGTTCTAATATCCTTCCAATATATCGGGTTGTTATCCGCAACTCCACGTCTAAAGAGCGTATTTTGCGTACGGTTCATACAAGTATTTATTGTAATGTGTGGAATATACACGACGGACCTAAACTTGACTGGCCTGTTGGTGACCCTGACTGCCACGCCGGAGGTCGTGGCTTCGATTCCCACTCGGGACAAATGTTTGTGTGATGAGCACGATCATTTGTTATGTGTCTGGGTGTAATTTGTTAATAATGTGTATGTTTTTAGATATATATAAGTATGTTTATCAGTAGTCTCCATTTATCGACGCCATTGTGTAATATAACATAACGATGCACTATCCAATAAACAAGTTTCTGTAAAACCACGATAAGAAAGACAAATTAAAACTCCTTTACAACAGATAACATATTTCCTCGTATCCTCACCTCTCGTTGTTCTTACGACAATCGTATGTACCAGTGTCACACTGTGGTTATTTTTATTCTGAGCTTTCGCGACTCCTGTTTATTTTGTCGGATGGCTACGGCTGATTTTGTCTTGAAGGTTCTTGAGTTCTGATTTTTTTTTTTGAAGCAACTTTTTGCATATCGGAATTTTAGACTTCCCCGACCCTGTACTCGATATTATGATATTGTTCTGGAGTAGCAATCGCATATTGGAAGACGTAGCGTTGGAAAGTCCTACAAGTTGAACCGTCCACCTGGTTAGTATTTGTTGTACGTACACGTACGTATAGAAAGAACAGGGTGGGTTGTTTAGTCAGTAGAAGTTTGACTCTGTCTTCGGCTCCGCTCAAGGGTAGGATTCATCATTCGATAATATTTCATATCATAAAAAAGTCATCATCATCATCATCAGCCTTTTAATGTTCCCACTGCAGGGACACAGGCCTCCTCTCTCTAGGAGAGGGAATGGGCCATAATTCACCACGCGGGCCCAGTGCGGATTGGTGGATGTCACATGTCTTCGAATTTTTGGTTCTAGAACATGCCGGTTTCCTCACGATGTTTTCCTTCACCGTTTTGAGAGCAGTGGTGATGAAATAAATTACACAAAGTAATGCGCCTGGCTGGGTTTGAACCCGCGACCTACGACTCGTAAGTCGGGGACGTTACCACTCGGCCACCACTGCTCAAAAAAAAAGAAACCTAAACCTAAAAAAGCACCTATACTTTTATGCATATAACCGAGACATTTCTCATTCATAACATGATTGAAAAGATTGTCCATGGAGTTTCTTGCACATTCTTCTCCATAGAGATCTACGCTTTGGAAAGTGCAATTACCGTATTTTTTTCAGACAGACCGACTTCTCGACCTTTCAGAAGTGCCTGTAAAGGTTTGCTTGAAATAAATGCTTTAAATCTTTTAATGTGTAGGCCGGGAGTATGTTCCTTTGAGATATTTAAAGCATAAATTGAAACAAAACTAAAGAGAAGAAAACTTTCTGATATAATGAAATGGCCAATGAACAGAAAAATCTAGTTTGGATCCATTTTCTTCACTTTTAAATTAAAAGCACCGAATATTTTTGATCTTGAATCTAAATCTATTACAAAAGATTAAATTATGAACTAAGAATATTAGTTCAAATAAAACAGCTTACTGAGTATTACTCATACATCATAAGTTTTCAAATCAAAATTTTTCTGAAGTATTTATCAAAGTCATTAAAGACTGCGACTAAGTTCGAGAAACAATTAAAAGAATTGTTCAAGTACTGAGATATCACGATTGTTTTAATATTTCTTTCTTTCTTTTATTATTAAGTACCCAACTTTTTTTTTACGAAAATTGCGCCCGTCTGGCAAAGTTTTTGAAATAAATAAGTTCGTATTGATATATAAAGAAAGATTTCGGCTGCCACCACTAACTCGTTAAAATTGTTTGAGAAAAATGAGTAATTTTTTTTTGTTGGTGAGAAAGTTCATCTAATTACGAATCTCGCCCTTGAGAGGAGCGGCAAACAGTGTTAGACTCTTACTGATTAAACGACCCACGAACCCCTTTCTTTGTTAGCCTTCATACCGAGATCGGAGCTTCGGAGCTTCGTGCACTAGCTTCTGACGTTTTATAAGTGCCCTTGTAGGCCTATATGAAATAAAAACCTTTTTGATTTTGATTTTGGTTTCAGAAACCAGACCGGGGCCCCAGTAGGCTTTGGCCCTGTATTTGGATCTCTATATTTGCTGACAACTCCTTGAGGCACGCGGGAACAGAACGCGCCGTCGACATCCTTGACGTAGAGGACTTTACAGTCAATTTACCGCATACGAGATAAGTATATATCATCATCATTATCAGCCTTTCTAATGTTCCCACTGCTAGGTCTGTGGCCTCCTGTCTAGGAGAGGAAATGGGCAATAATCCACTACGCGGGCCCAGTTTTTTTTTTTTTGTCAGACTCTTCTCTCTTCTTACTGACTAAACAACCAACCCCGTCCCTTCCTTGCCTTAGTCCAAGAGCCCCGGTGTAACGCTTTCGCACCAACGCGGGCCCAGTGCGGATTGGTAGAAGTCACATGTCTTCGAATTTTTGTTTCTAGGACATGCCGATTTCCTCACGATGTTTTCCTTCACCGTTTTGAGGACAGTGGTGATGAAATAACTTACACAAAGTAATGCGCCTGGCTGGGTTTGAACCCGGGACGAACAACTCGTAAGTCGGGGCCGATACCACTCGGCCACCACTGCTCAACAGTATTTATACATAAGTCATCATCATCATCCTGCCCTTGTCCCGTTTTATTTGGGGTCGGCGCAATATGTTTTTTCTTCCATTCTGTCCTGTCACCCGTCACGCTATCACTAACTCCTCTGTCTTTCATATCACTTCTCACACAATCTATCCATATTTTCTTTGGTCTCCTTCTCCCTCTCCATCCATCCACATTTATACTCATGGCCTTTTTTGTAACATGCATGCATATAAATAAGTAAAGAATTATAAAAATAATCGAACCTGAAGCTCCGAAAACAAAGAAAGTAAGGTACACTTAGTCGAATAAACACAAACTCTGTCACGAAAACCTCCAACATTTAAGTGCGTAGTCACTTGTTTATACATTTTGTTTATAAAAAGCTTTTCAGTATCTCGTTGGCATCAGTTTTAAACAAATCTCTCTGGTTACTGCGCGTGTCTGGGCATGTTACCTGCTCAGTTTTTCAAATAGATCTCGACGTGCCGGCTAAAATAGGGGTTATATGAAAGTAGCGAGGTTTTAAAAACGCTTATACTTTTTTTTTTGTTTGATTTGAGCGGGTGTCTCGATTTTTTTATGCTACGTTTACATGTGGGCCCAGCCTCGGCCAATCGCCATTAAATTAAAGAGTTTTCCCCGTTTATACAATGGCTACACAACAGCATAGATCATGTCTCATTCTGTTTGATGTCTCAATTTTTCATGTTACGTTCACATGTGGGTCTAGCCTTGGCCAATCGTTATTGTTTAGCCATTGTATAAACGGGGAAACTTTGCTAATTCAATCGCGATTGACCGCAGCTGTACCTACACTTTTTTTTGATCGGATAAGGAGAATATTTTTTTTATTGATAAGAGTGTGAGGATATTTATCCTCCTCACTCTTATACAGTTCACAATTATCAGGTATTGCAAGAGCAACTCAACGTCCGACCGTCCGATACAGACCAAGCATCGAGATCGCTTTGTATTTCACGCACATCTCAAGAGGTAAGCAAAATTGACAGAGTCAGTAACCACTTAGGAACTACGCCTGCCAGGACTCTGAATTCTTTTAAAAAGTTACGCCCTGCCAACTACCACTAAAACAAATTTACTTACCTAAATAATCTATATATGTATATAAAAGGAGAACTGAACTGACATTTCAACGCACAGCCAAAGCTACTGGGCCTAGGAGCGTGAAAGTGGCTTCCTTTTATGACGTAGGCAAACACTAAGGGGTTTTCTAAAATTCAGCTCCTAAAGGGATGTATTGGGGGTCTAAAGTTTATTTGGAGAACTAGGGTTCTCTAAAAGTAGGCTTTTACGCGGGCGAAGCCGCAGGCAGAAGGCTAGTTTCTAACATTACAATACGCGGTTATCAATCAATCATTCAAATCCATTCAATTCGTTCACGGTCACCGACGAAGCTCACTTAAAATTTTAAGTGGGGTTCTCTAGTTCCAAACTCAAAATTTTCAGATAAACCCTAAAGCTTATCTTCGGGTTTAGGATTAATCCGGACTTTGTAGACAGCCTGTTATCGACTTTAAAAGTTCGGTCCGTTCTTTTTTTTAAATGTCAAACGTGACGAACTCAAAATTAGTTTCCAATACCTGCCAGTGTTTTTTTTTTGCCTTGTTGTTCACAATTTGTAATTCTAATTTTCAGGGGCGTGTTTATTTTTCAAAGGACTTTGTTTTTTTTAAAAATAAATTATTTTAATTTTGTCGTTTGTTTTGTTTTATAAATATTTTATGGCTTTATATCACGTGCTTTGCGTGCGGTCTTTGATATAATTAATGAATCTAATATAATTAATCTATTTCCAATGAAATCGTGACTAGGTACAAGACTCCAATTTATTTTATTTGTTTATTTTTTATCCCACCATAGAAAAGAATAACCTTATGCTGGACTGTAAGAATAAAAAGCTACCCCCTTTTTATTCTTACAGTCCAGCCTAAGGTACTGCACTGTACTGCAAATCAAAGAAATATTAAATATTACATTAAAACTATAAACTAAACTATAAATAGATAATGATCTCAGAAAAAATATTTACAAAACAAGCATTTACAAAGAACGCTCAAAGCAACTCAGTATATTTTCTTTAGAATAGAATAAAACTTTATTGTACACCAAAATAGTAACAATATCTCAGAAACTTATACGAATGGGTACAAAGGCGGTCTTATCGCTGACAGCGATATCTACTAAACCACTTTAGAATGGAGTATAAGAGCGCTTTAATTCTTTATTGTACAACAAATCATCGTTACATAGTATAAAACAAAGTCTGCTTTCCCTATGTATGCTTAGATCTTTAAAAGTACGCAACGGATTTTGATGCGGTTTTTTGAATAGGTAGAGTGATTCAAGAGGAAGGTTTAAGTGTACAATACATGCAAAATATATTCAATATTAGTAGCCGTGCGAAGCTAGGGCGGGTCAGTAACAAATAAAAAAAAATATGTACGCAACAGGCGAACTACATTCTCTCAACAGAACCATCTCCATTGTCAAATCAAAACTTTATACTGAGAACTGAGACCTTCTCAGATAATTCCCTAAATGACCTAACAAAGGTCAATTTCAAAATGGCGGCCATTATAAAGTTCGTGATACAAAAGTAAACAAGCAGAGTATCCGGTCCGCTGCAACCAGGTCACGTGGAAACTGCTGCTGCATCCGAGACAATGCGACGTCACTTCACTTAATGTATTGCTGTCTTTTAGATACTTACACCTGGTATTACTGTGGGTGTAAGAAGCTGAAGGGAATTTTGTAATTTTTGTCCTGCTGATGAAGGTTGAAAGGGTATCGTTTGTCTTGGTATAGCAATGTAGGTTTAGGTTGTTTAGTCAGTAAGAGTTTGACACTATTACCCGCTCCGCCCAAGGGCAGGATTCGTCATTGGATGATTTTTACCTACTATAAAAAAAGAGGACGGATGACACGCGTTTTGCTAAAAAACTGTGAGTACACATAAGAATGGGTGGACAAGAAGAGGGAAGCCAAAGAAAAGAAGGATTAAATGTACCTATATGAAAGGGAAGATAGTCAATTTCAAAATGGCGGCCATTATAAAGTTCGTGATACAAAAGTAAACAAGCAGAGTATCCGGTCCGCTGCAATCAGGTCACGTGGAAACTGCTGCTGCATCCGAGACAATGCGACGTCACTTCACTTAATGTATTGCTGTCTTTTAGATACTTACACCTGATATTAATGTTGGTGTAAGAAGCTCAAGAGAATTTTGTCATTTTTGTTCTGATGATAAAGGTTGAAAGGGTATCGTTTGTCTTGGTATAGCAATGTAGGGTTAGGTTGTTTAGTCAGTAAGAGTCTGACACTGTTACCCGCTCCGCCCAAGGGCAGGATTCGTCATTGGATGATTTCTACCTACCATAAAAAACTGTGAGTACACATATGAATGGAAGGACAAGAAGAGGGAAGCCAAAGAAAAGATGGATGGAATGTACATATATGAAAGAGAAGATAGTTAATAAAAGAGTCGGCGATGCATAAAACCCCCCTGGCCAAGTTACAATCGTTTCGTTTAGCGTGGACGTTTGAAGTTGACCACGCTCCCAATTTCTTTGTTCTAAGTTCATCTTAACGCCCAGTCATATGATCAGAATAAAGAAAATTGAGGGTGTGGATAACTTCAAGCGTTCACGCTTTCTTCTACCGCAAGGCTTACGAAAGGTTAAAGCTTGCTTACAAATATCTATTGTGGTTATTGGTCACGCAGGCCTAGTGCGGGTTGATGGATGTCACCATGTCTTCCAATTTTTGATTCTAGGACATGCCAGTTTTCTCAAAATATTTACCTTAATCTTTTACATGTACCAATCTGTACTTTTAAAAATGAAAATTTAAAC
This sequence comes from Mythimna loreyi, assembly GCA_029852875.1. Lineage (NCBI taxonomy): Eukaryota > Metazoa > Arthropoda > Insecta > Lepidoptera > Noctuidae > Mythimna > Mythimna loreyi. The sequence goes on along the minus strand of CM056801.1, from coordinate 7,995,850 downwards.
AGATAGATAAAGTACTGGACTTTATTTTATAATATGTAAGGATATTTTACTCCCGGATCGAAAGTAATATCGGTGTCTGGGGTACATGAAATAATAGGGCAGAAGAAATGAAAATAATTTTCGATCGAGACACCGAAGTAGTGGTAAGCCAGTCTCAACGACTCAATTTGGAAATTAGTGTTCTCACAATTTTGATAATGAAGTTAGTTAAGAATGAACTTTTAGCTGTCTGTTTCATACTATGAACTAGTTACGAATACCTTAGTTGGTAACTTATTGAACAGTTTGTTTTTTTATGATAGGTAAAAAAAATATCCAATGACAAATCCCGGCCTTGGGCGGAGCGAAAAACAGTGTCAGACTCTTACTGACTTACAATCTACCCTGTTCTTACGTTGCCATACATACCAGGGCCAGAGACTTCCTTTCAGACGCGAACCTTTGGCCCCAGTTGGCTTCGACCCTTCTGCAGGGTCCCTACGGCTTGCTGACAACTCCTTGAGGCGCGCGGGAACAGTGCACGCCTTCGACAACTAGGCTTGGTCCGAACGATTACCAGACAATCGGACGGCGAGCTACCCATTGCTCGCCATCCGCAAGATCGCACCTATGGGCTTATTGAATGGCTGACAATTTGCCCAATATTATTTGGATCAATAAGTAACTTTAAGCAAAATCGCAAATAGAAATTTAAGCATAATTACATTCGATAAATTTTCAGAAAAAGATTTGTTTTTCATGTTATTAATATCGAACTAGCTACTTAACTGCTTGCAGCTTCACACATGTGAACGTAAGAGACAAGAGAACATATTTCCGGAATCATATTTTTCCATTTTCATCATTATTACACTTCTAACTTGGGTGCGTTCATCATCATCATCAACCTAGCGCCCGTCCCGGTTGCTACCTTGGCTTTCACCTCGGTGCCCGGGGTCCGCTTTCCTTCCTAGACCCCTCCACTTCGCTCGGTCTTTTGCGTCCCTTGCCTCAAGCCCATTAGCACGCATGTCGTCACAGACATGTAAATTCGCATTCACACACACACAAGACACCCGGTCTTGGAATTTCCATCTGTAGGACATAAAATTATTTGTCCCATACAGGAATCAATTCCACGACTAGCAACATAGCAACTAATCGTTCAACCAATGCGTCAACCGTGACCTCACTTTTTCCTTTCCCATAAAAATTCCAGAAACGAGTTCAACTTCTTTGCTTCACTCATAATAAATGAGCAGTGATATAACAAATGTTGAGTTTTTGGTTCCAAAAAGCATAATCCTTAGGGAAATCAGGATTTTACCGTATCATGTTATCAATGTAAAGGTAGATGAGGTAACGCAAGTACTCAGTACGATCCCTTGGCTGGCTTTAGACTTAAAGACACCTACTGAATAAATCGGGGACCTCATTTTTGAGGATATTTGTATAAGTCCGGAAAAGTATAATACGGAACCAGAATGAGCCTCGTGAGAGGAAACATCTTCACGCCTAATTTTAAAACTTTTCGCAACTCTATTGGGGTCCAGTTTTTATACAGATTTCAAAAAGGAGAAGGTTATATATGTTCTACTGTATGTATTGTGTTTACGGCTTCGCTCCCAGCAACAGAAAAATGTAATAAATCTTGCAAACTTCATATAAACCATCTACTAAATAGTCCGAACAAAGCCTAAACATTTAGTTGGGATAGGTTATTTTAGATTAAGGATTAAGCCCCTTCTTGAGTAATAAAACCATAACTAAAATTATTTTTTATGTATATTGATGGTATGTACAATGCGTTCCAAATGAAAATAGGATCGTTTTCCATTTTAGGACGTCACGTGATACTGTCAAATCGAAGAATTATTAGGGTTAGCAAAACAAGAAACTTTTAAAATTTAATTTATTTACTTAATAATTAATTAGAAAATTATCTGTAACCTTCAAACTAAATGACCTTAATTAACTTAACCAAAAATACCTAATCTAATAAAGTGCCCAAAAGGCTGGCAGCATTGCCACGCTGTATGGCAATCAAACAAAGTAAAACAAGGTAAAACCAGCCCTTGGGTCACGCGAAGTGTCAACAAGTCTTTACTTAATGTGAACGAGTTTTCTCGTAAGTGACATTAGGCAGAGAAAACATCATCTAAAAGATATCTATACATATGCCAGTTATTACTCAACTTGCTTCGACAAGCAGAAAAAATAACCTACAAAAAAACATAACGAAACAATGACATAACTTGCCACTTCAAAGTGAAAATGTGGCCAAAAATTCATTACGAAGAGTGATACGACACTTTTTGTTCAATAACACTGTCAATATTGCCAACGATGTAGTGGCATATTTTTTCTGGAAAGTTCCTTTTCTAAACCTACATTATATTGGAAGCTTTTACTTGTATTGTGACAGTTTCTGAAACGAACATTGTGGGGTATCGGAAAATTGTAAGTACGTTTTTGTAGTCGATAAGTTTTTATTAATAATACTATGCTACACCGGGTAATTTTTTAACCATTGCGTAATTTTTTTTTTTTTGTTGGCTCAGTGTAAGCAATAGAACACATTTCCATTTTCAGTTTATAACTTTTTTTTTTCTAATTTTTCCACTTTGTCCCTTTGTCCCCAGCGACGGCCATAGAATAAGTTTATGAGTAAACAAGTCTCGTAAGCGTTAACTTAATTTTTTATTATTGACACATATCTAAATAAAAAAAATTGTGTTTATTAAAATTTATTCAAGTTTATTATGTCTCAATTTACGCACTGGTTAAAAAAAAAATCCTTTATATGCCTTTTAATATTCCTACTGCTAGGACTCAGGCCTCTTTTCTAGGAGATGGAATAGACCACAATCCAACACGCAGGCCTAATGCGGATTAATGAGTGTCACACACTTTGAATTTTGGTTTCTAAAACAAGCCGGTTTTCTCACGAAGTTTTCCTAAACCGTTTTGAGAACTGTTGCAGTGATAAAATGAATTACACAAAAGCGCCTGGCTTGGTTTAGATTTTTTTTTTTTAATATATTTTACCGCAGACATGGTGGTCCGCGCACTTTTCTATAATATGCACAATAATTGCTTATACTTTTTTGTTTACAATTTATGGCATTCGTCATGCCCTCATCACACTTATAACTAACCTTAAAAACTACGCGAGTCCACCTCAGACTCTTTTTTTGCTTATTAGCTGGGTTTAGATTCACAACCTACTAATTCGTAAATCGGGGCCGTCACCACTTGCTCTCAAAACGTTGAAAGACTGTATCGTGAAAGAGTCATTCAATAATATTTCAAAATTCAATAACACAACATATTAATGGTATCAAATTATATGGAAACCAGTAGTGGCCGAACGGAAAAGGCCCCGACTTTCGAGTTGTAGGCCACGGGTTCAAACCCAGCCAGGCGCATTACTTTGTGTAATTTATTTCGTCACTACTACTCTCAAAACGGTAAAGGGAAACATCGTAAGGAAACCGGCATGTCCTAGAACCAAAAAATCGAAGACATGTGACATCTACCAATCCGCACTGGGCCCGCGTGGTGGTTTAGACTGATACTAACACATTCCATCAACAAATTTTAATGTTGTAAATCTTCCTTCTTCATTTCTATCTTCAGATATTCTTGTTATTACGTTTAAGAGTAACAAATAAGATTCGACCACTCGAAGCAGTATTTGTATCGCATCCAGAAATAGTTCCGCGTTTCCCGTACGTAATAAATTAGACTTTTCACCCCTAAGAAATTGAATGTTCCGTGAGAAATAGCACCTCTCTCCGAATGGGGTGAAATTGAAATGTCTGCTAAAGACCAATATGTCACTGAGCTTACATGCATTGGTTGATTTTACATCTTACTTGAAAAAGGCTATCGTGGAATGAGTATTTTTGAAAGTAGGTACCAGGAGAGGTTTTCCCGTCCAATTATAATTTAGTTGCCTTCAAGGCTAGAAGAGGTCTATCTAAACTTGTGCATTGCACCACCAATGATTGCATCATGCATACCATTTGTTTTTTTTTATGGTGAGAAGAATCATCGAATAACGAATCTCGCCCTTGGGCGGAGCAGGAGACAGTGTCAGACTTCTACTGACTAAACGACCCACTGTTCCTTCTTGCCTAATTTCCAGGGCCCCGGTGTTCCGTTTTCACATCAAACCTTGGCCCCAGAAGGCTCTGACCCTGCTCGACGACTTAGGCTCACTACGGATGGTTACCGGATGGGCGGACAGCGAGCTACCCATTGCTTGCCGTCCGCAAACCCACGCCTACGGGCATATCACCTGGTGGGATCGTAGTCAAGCACTACTTTATATTGTAAAAAAACGTAAGATGGTACTTATTTTTTAAGCGAATCTGTTACGGGCACCTTGGCACTCTTTTACATTTACACTCACTAATTATAAACTTTTCATTATCACAAAAAAAAGTTACCGTCCTTCTGGGCCACTCAGGTATATTGCATCTTAAGATAGAATAAGATGTTCCTGTTTCATCAATTACAATAGCAAAAACGTTAGATTCAGAGACTAAAAAAAAAACATTAAAACTTGTCCCTACGCACAATCATAACAGCATTTTCCACTCTATGTGTAATCACGAATACAGCCGAACATCCCCGATCGAACCCGAAACGGTTAACTAAAAGAGGTTTGAAGCAACTTCAAAATAAATATCTCTTTCGATTTAATAGAGGCGTCCCAAGTGATTTGAAGAGATTTTCCATCGTATTTTTCAAGGTTCATTATTTACCATCTATTGAACGAACCCGAAATTTGGGTCCCTTAGCTTTGAGGCAGACTTGAATGGCTCGATTTCTTTATTTCTTAAGTGCTATATAAATAGTTTATTGGTCCACAAACAAGTTAAGGTTTATTTTGAAGAACTGAAAGGGACAGAGGACTTATTTATGTAACTGATCGTGTTCGCTTTTAGTGAAGTGAGTGTAGTATAGTTATAGTCAAGGGTATTTTTCAGTTCTCGAAAGTTTGTTCCTACCTGGGCGTCAAATCAAACCAAATCAAATCATTAGTGTGACTTTTGGTACATTTTACACGAGATGTTAAAAGTGATAAAGTTTCACAAAAATCTACCTTAAAGGTGTGCACTCCATAATTTATTCGTGACTGATACACTGAAATGAGAACGGGATCGTCATTGGATGATTTTTACCTACCATAAAGACTGATAATATGACAATTGTAATAAAATTGTAAATTTTTCCGTACTAGTGCAAAAAAGTCAATAACTTGCCTAAAAGCTGTAAGATAAAAGCGGTTTTTCAATTCACAATATTGGAAAAAATATCCTAGTACCTATCTAAATAACATCGAAAGTATACTGCAAGAAAGTACTTACAACCAATGAGAGACATTGTAGATGTATTCAATATCGTTTGCGTTGTCTCGGCGTGACATTTATTTCTTGTAGTGTCACAAGAAGCAACGCATACTCTAATCTACACTAATATAATAAAGAGGTAAAGTTTGTTTTTTTGTTTGTAGGAGGTAATTTCGGGAACTACTGGTCCGATTGGACAAATTTTAGCAACAATAGAAAGCTGCTTCACTCCTGAGTGACATAGGCTATATTTATATCCGCGAAGCCGCGGACAAAAACTAGTATATTATAAATGTGTACAATACATGCATAATATATTCAACATCAGTACCCGTGCAAAGCTGGGGCGGGTCGCTAGTATATATAAAAATCAATGCCACTTTTCGTCATTAATTTATAACTCAAGAATGGGCTCACCTATCCAGAAGATCGTTTATGTGAAGTTTACACAAAATTGGTCGAGTTGCCAGGAGTGAAGCCGCGGGCAAAAGCTAGTTTTATATAAATTTATACCTCCAACAATTTTAGTTAATGATAGATTCAATAATTTATCTATCAGTTTGATTAATTCGTGCGGTCAACCCAAATATCCCTCCTTTGATGATGTTCACTAGGTCACTGACGACAAAATGGATACGTAGATATATAATAGTTATGAAAACTATCTGGACAGGGCGACTTCCATATGTGTAAAATCGTTTTAGCTGATCCTATATGGGAAATGGCGAAAATGATCTACATGTTACTGCCACAGCCTCAACACCGACTCCCTCAGTAGTGTGATATCTCTAAAGAGGTCACATGCGCCCCGAATTAGCATACTGGCTCGCAAGACGTTCGCAGACTATTCGTAGTTTGAAATATATTGATTAGTAAAAAAATAGTGTGTTGTAAGAGACATTAAGATTGTACGTCGAGCCGTCTAGGTAAAAATATAGAAAAAGTATAAAAGTTAAACGTGGTTTGAATTGCTGTTCCCACGACCCTTTAACTGGGGCGCCTCTGGAGAGGACTCGAGGCGTCTCATATGGTGGAGGCGCCGGGTACCCCGGGTGTGTTCAATCCAGTTACTATTTCATCCGATTATTTTATTCCAGAAAATAAAGATACGTTTGTCATAAAAACTCAAGATGATCACGATGAAGTATCCTATGGAAACGAGTATGGGGAACATCATAATGTTGAAATAATAAATTGTGAATTTAAAAGTTTTTCGCAGAAAGAAACAAAGGAGATGACACAGGTTGTCATAAAGTATGATGACCGTTCTCCCGTGGTAAATCATACATTTCCCAAAAAAAGGTTTGAGTTTGATATGTTACGTAAAAAAGATCGCGTTCCAGGTAAAACTAAAAAGTGCATGGCACAAAAAAGTTTGGTTGCTAGAAAGTCCTTTCATCATAGACATATAAATAAAATTAAATCACAATTGTTAAATATTAAATATTATTATAGTAAATTTAAAAAACAATTCTTTTTACATAAACTTAAATTTTGGAAATTTTATAAAAAGAAATTAGACTGTATGTTTTATAATTATTAAATTTCATTTCATTTTAAGAATTTTTTAAATATATAAGGCGTCTCAGTAGCGAATAAAGTTATTATATAGTTACTAGTCTCCTGCCAGCGGCTTCGCCGGCGTGAAACTAGACTTCTCCATACAAATTTTAGACCCCCATTACATCCCTCTTAGAGCTGAATTATGAGAAACTCTTTCTTAGTGTTCGCCTACGTCATAAAAGGCAGCCTTGACCAAAATTACACGCTCCTAGGCCCAGTAGTTTTGGCTGTGCGTTGATATGTCAGTCAGTCAGTTTTTCCTTTTATACATATAGATTAAGATAATTTAGGGGAATGATGTACGAGTAGATACGATTTGATATGTCCTACAAGGAACAATAAAACCAAATAAATCCATTTTTTTTTTAATCATGTGAAAAATAAAATGAAATCTTTGTGTGTACTTTCCACACTACCAATTTAGCTTCGTACCTTGCGTGTGATCATTCGTAGAAGCATCGCATTCTAGGTGACTGTATCTTGTAAGAGCCATTCAATAATACATCAAAATTCAATAACACAACATATATTAATGTTATCAAATTATATGAAAAGCAGTCACGGTAAAGGCCCCGACTTACGAGTTAAAGGTTCAAACCCAAGCAGGGGCATTACGTTGTGTAATTTATTTTATCATCACTGCTCTTAAAACTATGAAGGATCGTATCGGTATATAACGGTATAAACGGTGAAGGAAATCATCGTGAGGAAACCGGCACGTCCTACAATCAAAAATTTGAAGACATGTGCCATCCACCAACACGCACTGAGCCCTTGTGGGTAATTATGGCCCATGCTAGAGAGTAGCGCTGAGTCCCAGCAGTGGGAACATTGTAAGGCTAATGCTATGCTATGATTAACTAAGCCACAAGCTAAGATTATCTCTCTCTCTAACTCTTATTCCACCCAGAGCAAGTACGGCGGCGGCGACCTCTCGCGCCGGGCCTTGGTTCAGGCCATGGTCCGCAGCGAAGAGGAATGGCAGGCGGTCGCCTCCTTCTACGAAGCAGTAATGCTTGTAAAGGAGGAGGCCGACCGCATAAGGCAAAGGCAACGGCGCCCCCGCTGTAGCCGTCGCCGCCGCGATCCTGCCGATATCCGGCCACCGTAGACACTGGCTCGCGGACGGTGAGCAATGGGTAGCTCGCCTTCCGGTCGTCTGGTAACTGTCCAGACCGAGTCCAAGTCGTCAACTGCGCGCACCGTTCCCGCGCGCCTCAAGGAGCTGTCAGTAAACTGTAGGGGCCCTTCAGGGTCGAAGCCTCCTGGAGCCTCGGGTGGTGAGAACTGTTACCGCGATTCTAGGAATAAGGCAAGGAAGGTTTTTTTTTTTTTTTTTTTTTTTTTTTATGGTAGGTAAAAATCATCGAATGACGAATCCCACTCTTGGGCGGAGCGGGAAACAGTGTCAGACTCTTACTGACTAAAGAACCTACCCCGTGCCTTCCTTGCCTTATTCCCAGAGCCCCGGTGTAACGCTTTCGCATCAACCCTCAGCTCCGGGAGGCTTCGACCCTGTTGGGCCCCTACGGTGTGCTGACAACTCCTTGAGGCGCGCGGGAACGGAGCGCGCCGTCGACGACTTGGGCTCGGTCTGGACTGCTACCAGACGACCGGACGGCGAGCTACCCATTGCTCACCGTCCGCAAGCCAGTGTCTACGGTGGCCGGATATCGGCAGGATCGCGGCGGCGACAGCTACGGCGAGTACGCTGTTGCCTTTGCCTTATGCGGTCAGCCTCCTCCTTAACGAGCATTACTTCCTCGCAGAAGGAGGCGACCGCCTGCCACTCCTCCTCGCTGCGGACCATGGCCTGAACCAAGGCCCGGCGTGAGAGGTCGCCGCCGCCGATCACCCCCACGAGGGCACGGCGTTGCTCTTCCCAAGCGGGGCACACTTCTACCGTGTGCTCCACCGTGTCCTCCGGGCTGGCCACACAGTGGCGACACCCGGGCGTCTCTTCCGCACGGATCCGGTGCAGGAACCTCCCGAACTTGCCATGTCCGGTGAGGACCTGCGTCATGCGGAAGGTGAGGACGCCGTGAGGTCTATCCAGCCACGCCTCAAAGAGGGGCACTACTGCCGAAATTATGGCGTGCCCAGCGCTAGGTTGCGACAGTCGCTGTTTCCATTTCACCATGAGATCCCGCCGGAGCTCTTTCCGCCATGCCTTAACATGTTCAGGCAGCGGAGTTTCACCCCGGCGTTGCATCTCCACGCGCAGATCGTGCATGTGTGCAAGGACTGTTGCCTCCAAATCCCATGGTGGTAGGCCAGCAAGGAGGCTCGCCGCTTCGCGGGACACCGTGCGGTATCCCCGCACCATCCGGATGGCCATGACCCTCTGGCAGGCGTTCAGCTGGGCCGCCGGGCGTTTACGCAGCGACGGCGCCCACACTGGTGCCCCATAAAGGCAAGGAAGGTACGGGGTAGGTTTTTTAGTCAGTAAGAGTCTGACACTGGTCTCCCGCTCCGCCCAAGAGCGGGTTTCGTCATTCGATGATTTTCACCTACCATAAAAAAAAACCCAGAGCAAGTAGTCATTTGATGATTTACTTCGTACACACCTCGTACACTCTTTTAATTTTAAGTTCCTATTGCTCATTTTTATTTTTGGTGTGCAATAAAGAAAAAATATATCTATCTATCTCGTAAAAAGCATTATTCCTAAACCGTTTTAGTCTCAAAAATAGAACAAAATAACCTTGCAACCGCAATACTTAGCTAGAATAAGACAGAAAACTCTAACAAAGCCAATGAAGGAAGTCAGATTGACAAATGGACGGCTTATTCTGTCGGTATTATTCCGCTAACAAAGCTACGGCAGGTCACTTCCTAATTATTGCTGTATCGGCCATCCTCTCCTTTCATACAGTTTCTTTGGCCGACAGCGAAACGGATATCAATTTTTCTTCGTCTGCCGTTTTGTTGGGAGTTGTTGAGTTTTGTTTTATAGGTTTTTTTTTTGGGTTAAAATTCTTCAAATATACACTTTTGCAGTGCATTTTATGAAACTTGCGGTTACATATTCACAGTACAAAGCTGAATGTTTACAGTGGTTTGCGGAACAGAGAGTAAAGTCCAGCAGACCTCTTTTGAAACGTGAGGATTTTTTTAAGGTGGTAAAAGTCATCTTATGATGAATCCCGCCTTTGGGCGGGGCGGGAAACAGTGTCAGACTCTTACTGACTAAACTATCTACCCCATTCCATCTTAGCCCTCATACCGGGGTCGGCCCTTCCTTTCAGAAGCCGGACCGGGCCCCAGTAGGCTTTGGCCCTGCCAGTGTAGCCTCTACATTTGCTGACAACTTCTTGAGGCCCTTTTTGAAAAGTAAGGATCCTCCGACCAGACGTGTTTTATGTGTGGTAGGCTACTGCCCGTTAGATGATTTCGGTCGGATAGTTAGCTATTATTTAAGCGCAAATTGCGCGGAGAATTTTTATGGCGCATTGCTTGATTAGTTCTTATGTGACACCATAGATGGCGCTACAAGTTTGTTTGGTTGTTTAAACGCAAATCTCAGGAAATGCTGGTTTAAATTGAAACAGTACATTTTATTTAACCTTTACTATCCCAGAGCTGGGCAAAGGCTACCACCAAGTCCTTCCAATCCTTCTTCTTCTACCGCCCCGTCTCGAACCAACCCTCTCGGTACGGGTCCAGATCGCCCCAAGCCATGTACTTATATCCTAGCAATAGACAAGCACGTTCATAGAAACTATTATTTTGTCTAAATACTGAAAAATTAATACAAAAGTCCGCTGCAGCGCTTCATTGGCATTGTGTCGTCTAATAAAACTTTAAAAACTTCCAGCGCTCTACACTGCGTGGATGTCAAAACTACACTAATGTCATCAATGCTGTACATTGATGACATTAATGCATGACTTGCAGATCACCTAAGTCAGGCAAAGTGACTGTACGGTACGCCTAATCTAGTGCGTAAGTCATATATATATCGATAACCGAAGCTGTATGAAAAAAAAATAACTTTACACAAAACCCCTACAAACCTTAAGGCCAGGCAAATCTTTATAACATGTACTGAACATTATTTCTTTGGGCTCTCTCACATCCATCTCAACTAAAGATCATTCAAGCATAACAAAATTGCTCTACAAATCTGAAAAAACGTTACCATATTTTGAGCTTTTTCATGTACCTACACACGTTCTTATATTTAGGCCATAGGGAGTCCCTAAAGCCTCGTTCACACTGTCCGGCGAGATAAAACCACTGGAGCGAATAATGCCACATTACAATGCATTGGGTGTCACGTTAGGATTACTCGAATGTGTGTAATGGGCCGAAGACGAGGATGGGTTAGTGAGGATGTGCCTTTAGATTTTATTGTTCTAGTAAACGTGTTTTGATGTTGGTCAATAAAGGATCGCATATGTCGTGGGCAGATCATAGAAATTGTTCATTTATAATATGGTCACAGAACGCTGGCCAGATCGTTTTAAACGTTAAAATTTTATAATTTACTAGCTTCTGCCCGCGACTTCGTCCGCGGAAAAGTTCTTGTTTTAACATATTTAACTCTGTTCCTAAACAAACTTTACCTCTTTATTATATTAGTGTAGATTTATGTATAGCCTATGTCACTCAGGAGTAAAGCAGCTTTCTATTGCTGCTAAAATTTTTCCAATTGAACCATTAGTTCCAGAGATTACCTCCTACAAACAAAAAAACAAAAAAATAAAAAAACAAACTTTACCTCTTTATTATATTAGTGTAGATGTAGATTTATTTATTTGCTCATTTATTCTCACATCAGAACGCCTCGCAGTAATTACACCAATAGAGCACAATTAGTTTAGAATCATATCATGCGCGCATGGAAGTGATAGTCTTCAAAGGAGTTTATAATGTTTCAATCCTCGTACTTTGCCCTACTTTCTTTTGACCTTTTATTACCATAGTAATCCATGATATTATCAAACACAAATAGCATGGCCAATCATCATCATTGATGGACAATGATGATGATTGGCCATGCCAAACGAGAATTGATATAATTATCATCAAATGCTGGCCAGTTTTAGTTGCTATAATGAAGATATATATTTCTATGATCTAGCCACGACATATACATAAGTACAGTCACTTTGGCTTAATGCAATTGCGGAGTTTATTTTCACTAGAGAATATGCTTTCAATTTGATGTTGTTGATGGCTGAAACATGCTAAGTATTTTTTTATGTATAAACTAGGTCTTGCCTACGTTTCTACTTGACAGTAAACAGTGATTCAATCGTTGATGGTGAGGCACACTAGTTTATTAAGAGCCTATTCTCTTTAGCCTTGAAAACACCCATATTATAATCGGATAGGAAGACCGCAACTGGCAAACTTTTTCAGTTCTTTGATATATGCGATTTTAACGACGAAGCGAAACGCCTAGTCCGGGCCATAAATGCATTAACAATGTAAAGGTGAATATTGTCCATACGTCGGGTTGTAAGATGATAGAAATGTGTTTGTGGAATCAAGTCATACAATTCCTGCGAACTTTCAAAAATGCATCCTGTAAAAAAATAATCTATCTTGTTTATCACATATAAAACAAATTCTGTATTAGATTGCAATTAAGGTCCCCAAAATAAATTTTTTCAGATATCTAGTATTAAGGTACAGTTTAGACAACTTTAAAATTAGTTATTTAAAAATGTACTACGGGTATTTTAAATCAATCTAAAAATGTTTATGGAGGAAACTGAGTTCAAATTTTCTCAATTTTTTATAGTCATCAATCATTATTGTCAGTGTCAAATTTAGGCACTTTACCAGTCGAAAGCGATGCGGAAGAGTTTTTTAAAGCCTTATTAGATTAGGTACTTTTAAGGGTGTACGGGTCATTATTGCGTCACCCACTCAGTATGTTTCCATCATTTATATTATTACACTTACACAGCAACAAGTCAGTACGTATTTCGGCGACATCCCGTGCGCGTGACTCATAATCTCATATCGATCACCATCCATCCCAGTATAAATTAATCTCAGTCCTATATTTGTGGAAACAGACAACATAGCGATTTATAAATCTTAAACTGACTTTTATCTCATCCCAACCCCAAACAAAGGGTTTTTTTTTTTTTAAGTTAAGTATTTATGTAGTTTTAAGGTTACTTCATTACATCATACATAAGTTTCAAATTGTACGTTGATTAAAATAACCTAACATTGAGTGTTCTGGTCTTATTGATTTGATTTCATTACAGCATTTTACTCAAGAGTCATATCCACACTATTCTGTCTTCATGATTGGCCTGAGACTGAAATCTCTGTTGACCAATCACAAGGCATCGTTCTAATTGGACAAATAATATATTCGTTGTTGGTCCCCTTGTCTGTGAACAGAATTTATCGAACATCATGGCGGAACGAGCTTGTGGAGAATATCTGCCAAAAATATTACGTGAAAACTGAAACGTAAAGGGTTATTAATGTTCTGAAGTAATAAAATTATACAATATGGAGACAAGAAAGTAGTTTTATTTATGAAGTTTTTTTTTATGGTAGGTAAAAATCATCCAATGACGAATCCCGCCCTTGGGCAAAGCGGGAACAGTGTCAGACTCTTACTGACTAAACAACCTACCCCGTTCCTACATCGCCATCTATACCAGGGCTAGATCCTTCCTTTCAGACACGAACCCTTGGCCTCAGTTAGCTCCGACCCTTCTACAGGGTCCCTTCGGTTTGCTGACAACTCCTTGAGGCGCGCGGGAACAGTGCGCAATTGTTAAGGAAGTTCTTTTATAATAATAATTCGTTTATTTCGGAGACTTGCTCCATAATTTGTTACTACACAATACAACTTACGTAACTATGTTAGTAAAATAAAGCCTATAAACTAAACAAGATAAACAAAACCTACCCAGATGTTAGTAACAGAAACTTAACAACTATGTTAGTAAACAGTACCTGGCTGTACAGGCGCATGGAGCCGGCTTAAAGACCAGATTATGGGACAATCCAGTTTGTTGGCAATGACACTCAGGTGGCCGTTGGTACTGGCACGCACCCTGCGCAACAAGGATGCTGCACGCCTGCGCCTGACCGCAGCGAAGCTGTTAGTCCGGGCATCCGCGAACATCCCCGAGGCACTGCAGAAGCGTGGCAGCCCCAACAGCATCCTGAACGCATTGTTGTACTGGACGCGAAGAGTATTAACTGCCTTTTGAGTGTACTTTTATGGGTCACTTTTTTTTTTTAAAAGAATGGGAAATTTAGTATCTCTGGATGAACCAAAAGAGAGTGGCAGATGGCAACTAACTGAAAATCCATCCTTTTTTTCAGTCGAAGGTGGCCTCTGTGACTCAACAATCCCACAGTCTTGATAGACGTCAATCCTAGCAGAGACCTTGAAATATGCTGACAACCCTTCGAGGTGTGAGTAAGACACCAACCGCCATTGACCCGTAGTTGGAAACCCGGTGTCATGTGGATCGCTCAGAGGACACGGTAGAGGTGTGCTCAAGGCGTCGATTGGCGGCAACAACCTCTCTCGCGCCGGGTCCTTGTACAAGGCATGGTCCGGAGCAAAGGGGAGGCAGGTGGTCGCTTCCTTCTACGAAGCAGTAGATAGATAGATATACTCTTTATTGTAAGTACACCATAAACACAACTTGGTATATTACGTAGTTATGCTAGAGAAGGAGGGGGCCGCACGCGCAAGGGAACAAGCCTCAAGCCCCAGCCATTGGGATCCCGATCTCGATGTCCATCGGGCGTGCGGACGGCGAGCAATTTATTGGTAATCCGACGTCTGGCCGTCTGATAAGCAACTGGACCGAGCCCAAGTCGTCAACGGCGCGTAGCGTAGTATTCCGTAAAGGCCCAATGCGGATTGGTGGATGTCAAATGTCTTCAAATTTTTGGATGGTGGTGGAATTAATTACACTAATGAACCTGGCTGGGTCTGAACCCGCAACCTACAACTTGTAAGTCGGAGCCTTTACCACTCGGCCACCACTGCCCTGTTTTATCTGTGACATGCTTACACCATGTCGATTCAAATCGCCAACACACAATTCCTATTCATTGCTCGTTTGATCTCTCCATGCGGTGACACCTTTATCCTGCAAGTGACAATTAAAGACCTGATACCTGTTTACATTGCTCCTCTAAAACACAAAAGCCGTATCTCTACACTAAACAAAGCGGCAATGGACATCATCCTATGTTTATGTCGTACATTAAACAAAGGTCGTCTATTCATCTCATTTATAAGACTAGCTACTTTAGCCCGCGGCTTAGCTTGTAATAAATTTGATGTAAAAAAAACTCGGCAAATACGAGTCGGACTCGCACACTAAGAGTTCCGTACAAATTAACTTATTTATGTTAATAGTTAATCGAATCGTTTAGTTAAAAGAATCGCCAAACTTAAGTGTCAATGAGCAGGGCACATCGCACGCAGAACAGATGGCCGCTGGGGCCGAAAGGTTCTGGAGTGACCGCGTACCGGAAGACGTAGTGTTGGTAGGCTTCCCGCAAGGTGGACCGACGACCTGGTCAAGGTTGCTGGAATTCGATGGATGCGAGACGCTCGGGACCAGTCATTATGGCGACGTTTGGGGGAGGCCTATGTCCAGCAGTGGACGTCTTTCGGCTGAATTGATGATGTTAATAGTTAATTCCTGAATAGGGTCTCGACAATTATTTTGTCTCCAAAAACTTTTTTTATGAAGTACTGAATTATAGTTTTCAGATTCATTCATATACCTACTTGTGTTATAACACCATACTTCATGCCAAATTTCAAATTTTTATTCCTTTAACTGTGAGTCTCGAAATATAGGTACGATTTTGCGACATAAACGGCCCGGCCGTATTTATTTTTTTCCTATAACATAAAAAGTTTTGATAGACAGACAGACAGACGGACAACAAAGTAATCCTATAAAGGATCCGTTTTTTTTCCTTTTGAGGCACAGAACCCTTTAAATACTCTTATGACTCAAAATCACTATTACCGAGTAATGATTATGACTATGGGGCTTTTTTTATGGTAGAAAAAATCATCTAGTGACGAATCCCGCCCTTGGACGGAGCGAGACACAGTGTCAGACTCTTACTGACTAAATGACCTACCCCATTCCTTCTTAGCCTTCATACCAGGGTCGGACCTTCCTTTCAGAAGCCGAACCGGGCCCGGCTTTGGCCCTGCAGTTGGGCCTCTTCGTTCTTGACTATAGGGCTTAAATATTTTCGCTGTACTTGATGATAATGATGAACTTTGAAATCCAAACCAGTAAAATTAACCAGTAATCACTTATCATCATTTACTTTTTTCCTAAAACTCCAATTAACCTTTTGAGTACCGTAATTAAAGACATAATGTAAAGACAATAGGTGTGCGAACGCCGGCGTTTGCTCGGGGCTCAAGAGTTTAATATAAGCATGCACAAAATTAATTTCTTTAAGAAAACATCAGCTGAGCGAGTCAACGACCTTCAGGCAGTTGACGGTTACGTACTAATGTAAAATTTAGCCGTATATACACACACACACACTAACAAACTTTCAATATTAGTGAGGTAGTTAGGAAATACGAATAGCTGCTATTGTATTTGTGAGGGCGTATCCATTACGGCGGATATAAAGGCAACATAACGATGAACTTGATTGAGGTAGATACTGGAACGAATGGGATGACTAGGGGATAGTGGATGGTGGGATTGTCCTGGATATTTTGTCATCATTTAGGTACTTCAAGAACAAACTGTGTTGCAAATACAATTCTATTTTTATGCAAAAGTAAAATAGTCAAAAATAGAAAATTGTTGTTGTTGTTGTAGGTGCTTATTTTTTTGTAATTTAAATGGTACCCACTTTTTTAAGGTATTATATTTTTTTGGTTAAAAGAAAACATAAATTTAATTATTATTCTAATAATAACTGAAGGTTAGTAAACTAAAAATACATTAATACAAGCATCTACAAAACTAATTTCTTTAAAAAAACATCAGCTGAGCGAGTCAACAACCGGTAGGCAGTTGACAGTCGTTACGTACTAACGTAAAATTTAGCCGTGTATACACACACACACACTAACAAACATTCAATATTAGTGACGTAGTTAGGAAATACAAATAGCTGCTATTGTATTTGTGAGGGCGTATCCATTACGGCGTATATAAAGGCAACATAACGATGAACTTGATTGAGGTAGATACTGGAACGAATGGGATGACTAGGGGATAGTGGATGGTGGGATTGTCCTGGATATTTTGTCATCATTTAGGTACTTTAAGAACTGTTTTGTTGCAAATACAATTCTGTTTTTATGCCGAAGTGAAGAAGTAAAAAAAAATAAAGACAAAATTGTTGATGTTGGTGTTAAGTGGTTAGTTTTTGTAATTTAAATTGTATAATAATGTTTAAAGGTAAATATTAATATCATTTCAGCCCAAAGACGTCTGTTGGACATAGGCCTCCCCAAATGTCGCCACAACAATCGGTCTTGTGCATCTCACATCCATCGGATTCCCGCAACCTTCGCCAGCTCATCGGTTCACCTTGTAGGAGGCCTTCCAACGCTGCGTCTTCTGGTACGCGGTCGCCACTCCAGATCCCCTAGCCAATTTACAATCGGTGCGTTTAGAGTTAGCGCGTGTAGTTGGCCACGCCCCCAATTCCCTGGTTCGGACGTCATCTCAACAAAAGAATTAAGGGCGTGGCTATCTACAAGCGCTAACTCTAAACGAAACGATTGTAACTTGGCTAGGGGGGTAGAACCTTTCGACCCAAACAGCCATTTGATAAGCGAACAAAAACAAACAAAAATACTCCCAAAACATAATCTTAAAGACATCAATCAAACCCATACATTCTCAATCGATTAACTACAAAAATATCGATGTCCCCGAAAATATAGCCTGAAGGACCTCCTAGTACTGTAGGAATATTGGCAATAACCCTCTTGGATAATTGAGTGGTGCTCCCTTCGATCCCATTAAGGGATCTGTCAAGCTACGTAGTCGATAATCGTCTAGGCGCGTCTCTATTTCTCGATCTTGCATGGCGATGTGTGGCCATGAAACAAGCGAACGTAAGGAGGTGTGTCTTTGCTAGTTTACGTGCCAGTATGCTTATACAACAATTTTTTTTCTCTTATTTGGTCGTAAATTAGCCTTGGGCATTGTCGTTCACTTAATGGATCTAGTTCATCAAATCTCTTTCCGTGAAGTGAACTCGCTCCGTTAACTCGTTCCACAGTTCATTTCGCTCCTTGACTTGGTAGGTTGAATAGTACAGGTACTACTGATTCAGAGAGCGAAATGAACTATGGCATCTAGACATGTTTTCGACAGAGTCCGGATTTGGAACTTGTTTAGCTATTTGTTCATAAACTGTAAACTATAATATTAAGAATTACTCAAGTCGCTCCGGAATTACTCAAGTCTATCGTAAATCGACTATGACATCTTTGCAACTTACATTTATGTCTTGCATCAGACATTCCTAACGTTCCTCCTAGAGCGGAAAAAGTGTGCGGGCTTTCGGACGGCCAGCAATGGGCAGCTCGTTGTCCACCCATCCGATAATCGTCCGAACCGAATCCAAGTGGTCGACGGCGCAGTGTTCCCGCGTGCCTCAAGGAGTGGTCAGCAACTTTAGGGGCCCAGCAGGGTCGAAGCCTTCTTGGGCCAAGGGTTGATGCGAAAGCGGAACACCGGGGCCCTGGAACTAAGGCAGGAAGGAACGGTGGGTAATTTAGTCAGTAGAAGTCTGACATTACCGCCCGCTCCGCCGAAGGGTGGAATTCGTCATTCAATGATTTTCTCCACTATAAAAAAAGGAAAATGTAATTATAATTATTCATTACTTTATTGCCCACCTTTCCCTCCCCCCTCCCGTTTCCCAAAGAAGTTGCCCTTACATCAATTATATTAGTGCACAATGAAATATAAATAAATAAATTGATGTCAACTTATCGCCTTGAGTACAAACAAATCGTAATTAAACTTTAATCAGAAAAAGTCTGACACAAACGTCAGACGTCAGACTTTCTTACTCAATCAAGAGTTGAACAAATTATATATTTGACAGTTTTCCACCCCAAAAACCAGGACGCGCAGCTTCTTTTATATTATTTGAAACCAATATAATTCTTATGTCCCGCCCACACACATAAAACATTTTAGGACCACTCTCATTGTGTGTACAGACTGCAGATAAGGAGTAAAATTCCCTGCCAGAGTCTGTGTTTTATGTTAATGTTAACCTAAAGTTAAGTGTAAATAGGTCACATTTGGATAACCGTGCTCCATCATCGACCATATCAGCGCTTACCATCAGAAGCCTTACCAGGTTGTGTTAAAATAAAAGATGTGTGAGATGATGTTAACGTATATGATGATGCGAGTTTTATAAATCGAAATAAGATTTTTTTTTGTGACGTTCTGGAGTGAAGTGGACTAGGCATTAATGTCAAAGGCGAGTACATAACTCACCTTCGGTTTGCCGACAACATCGTAGTCATGGCTGAGACTGCGGAGAAGCTCAGTACAAAGCTTGGTGTGCTCAGTAGAGCTTCTGGAAGAGTGAAATAAAAAAAAAATAAGGACACACAGGTTTATTTAAAGTGGCAGTGGCAACATCACGATGGACGTCAACTCCTAGCCCCGGATCGCGCCAAAAACAAATATATCGTTAAATACGCTTTAACGATATATTGGTTTTTGGCGACACCAGGGCTCTGGGAGTAAGAGCCCTGGTGTGGTTGGTTTTTTTGTCAGTAAAATTCTGACACTGTTTCCAGCTCCGCCCAAGGGCGGTGTTCGTCATTCGATGATTTTTACCTACCATAAAAAAACCAGCGCGCAATCACTTCTAAAACTGTACTTACGTATTGTACGATTTTATGCACATACTCGTAAAACAAAACACAATCTCGAACGCTGCTTTCAAAGCTACACAAGTTAGAACACAAAGACACAATAACATCTGATTACACATTGAATTTAATTACAAGGTATACCAATAACAATGCATTGATGTGTGTTTGTTTGTACCCTACGTTTTGTGTGGCATGAACTCCATGCTACGTAAATGCTTTTGGTGTAGTACAGATGGTATATATCTATATGACATAGGTATATACGACCGGAGGGCGACCAATGGGTACCTTGCCGTCCGGTCGTCTGGTAACAAACAGTCTGGACCGAGCCCAAGTCGTGGACGGTGCGCACTGTTCCCGCGCGCCTCAAGAAGTTGTCAGCAAACTGAAGGGGCCCTGCAGGGTCGAAGCCTCTTGGAGCCAAGGGTTGATGCGAAAGCGTACCATTAGAGCTCTGGGATCAAGACAAGGAAGGGACGGGGTAGGTTGTTTAGTCAGTAAGAGTCTGACACTGTTTCCCCTTCCGCCCAAGGGCGGGATTCGTCATTGGCTGATTTTTACCTAACATAAAAGAAAATATTAAAAAAAAAAAACATATTGTATGCATCAATACATTTTACTGTAAAAGTTCTAACTATGGTTTTTTTTTTATGGTAGGTAAAAATCATCCAATGACAAGTTCCGCTCTTGGGTGAAGCGGAAAACAAGTGTCAGACTCTTACTGACTAAACAACCTACCCCGTTCCTACATCGTCATACATACCAGGGCCAGAGCCTTCCTTTTCAGACACAAACCCGTGGCCCTGAAGTTCTAACTATGGTAAATCTTAAGCATGACATAGGTATGCAAGCATGACATGATAAACATTTAAAAGTGGACCAGTGGTGGCCGAGTGGTAACGGACTCAACTAACGAGTTGTAAAGTCGCGTGTTCAAATCCAGACGCATTACTTTATGTAATTTTTTTCATCACCACTGCTCTCAAAATGGTGAATAAAACATTGTGTAACCAGTATGTACTAGAACCAAAAAATCGAAGACATCCTCCAATCTGCACTGGGCCCGCATGGTGAATTGCGGCCCATTTCCTGTCCAACAGAGAAGGCCTGAGTCCCAGCAGTGGGAACATTATAAAGATGAAGGAATGCAAAAAAAGGTTACAGTTTTAATCTATAGATAATATTAGATAGATTAAACCAAAGACACCAGAAAATAACAGAACTTATACAAAACTTAAACTATGGGTACAATGGCGGTCATATCGTTGACAGTAATATCTATCTGACAACCTTAGGATGGTCGTATGCTTGTTTGGCAAGACATAATGTAACTATAGATAAATAGATAAACTGTTTATTGTAATCCATATAAAATACAAGAGAGAAACGGGGTAGGTTGTTTAGTCAGTAAGAGTCTGACACTGTTTCCCGCTCTGATCAAGAGTGGGATTTGTCACTGGATGATTTTTACCTACCATAAAAAAGTCTATAATATAAGGACCTCTCAGATGCGCGAAAGAGAGTCGTGTTTCGCAATAAAAACAATAAAATAATAATAATACATATCACGAAATCTCAGAAACTACAAGTGATATACATAAGTCACAAATGAGTTCTCATGGAGATTCCTTTTAGAACGTAGGTGCTCACTAAAACGAAATTTTGCAAAATTGAACCCCTAAGAGAGTCTAAAGGGGGTTAGAAGTTTGTATGAAAGTCCTCTGTTTTTGAAGTAAGAGACTTGAAACTTAAAATGTATACTCTCTAAATGTTATGGTGGTGTACTAATAATGGACCTATCCTTAGAAATTAATTAGGGGCTAAGGGGATAAAAGGAGGGTTGGAAGTTTGTATGGAAGTTCTGTGTGTTTGAAGTAAGAGAGTTGAAATTTAAAATGTATGCTCTATAAATGCTAAGAACTGATTTTACGAAACTCCACCCCTAAGGGGGTAAAACGAGGTACACGCGTACGAAGTCGCGGGCGGCCGCTAGTATAAAATACAGTAAGATCTTACAATCAAATAGGTCTCAATAACGAGCAGCAGATAATGAGCGGTCTTATCGCTAAAAGCGTTTTTTTGTTCAAACAACCTTTGAATAATTTTGACAGAGAATAATTATAAATACTTTTATCATCTGTATATGACCTTCCGCCATTTCTCCGGCTTATACCCATAGATTAAGATTTATTTAGGTACGCTAAGATTATGTAACTTTTTAGTGTAATAAAGTTGTATTCTGTTCTATTCTGATTGACTCTGACATGACTCTGACATGAGTAGATAAATGAAAATCTTAATAAAAAAGCGTTATAGCCTAATGGTTGCTCCAGTATAAATCGTCAAGCCTCACTAATTGAAATCCTCAAATAATGCGATCAAATGGCAAAATACCAACTCCCCTTTTAATATAGGAACCAAACAGTAATGAAATCATTGAACTTGTACCCAAAGTACTCGTTCCACGAGGCACCCAAAACATTCCACAGCGGCCAATAATCAAAAACTCTGAAAACTCAAATAAATCATTTCTGGAAACATTCGCAATAAGCCGCCAATAAATAAAAACAAACAAAAAAAGCTATTTATCGGTACAGGTCAAATAAATTAAAGAACAAAAGGGCAGCTTTTAATTTGTTTGATCCGTTCGCTACAAAGTGGAACGCCCAAAATTGCCCACGACCGCTTTCGAATACCGACAGTTTTGATATTAGAAAGTTGGACACAGAAGTTTAAGTTTGCACAACGAGCAAAAACACACACACTACCACACTTCGCGCACCCCAATTGGGAAGTGTATCGCCATGTCCTGGTGGGGTCGATCGGCGATGGTGATCCCTCGCGCTGGGCCTTGGTAGAGTAGAGTCCATGGTCCGAAACGAAGAGGAGTGGCAGACAGTCACCTCCTTCTGCGAAGAAGTAAAGGTGTAGGCCGACCGCATAAGGCAAACGGCGTACAAGCCCCAGACGCCGCCAGGGCTCCGATCCCGAGATCCGGCCACCATAGACCCTCAGTTGTACAGGTATTGTCAATACCATCTTTTTTTTTTCTTGGTTAACCTAGGCAATTAAATTTTTCTTCCTCTCTGGGTGTTTCTGATTAAAACCCACCCACGTTCTGGGCAGCCGTAATTCTTTCGACCATTCCTGATCACAGATATTTTTTTATGATTTTTAACTTATTTATGTTCCTTGTTGTCCATTTAAAATCCTTGTAAATAATTGTTTAAAGTGCTTCCCGCAAATAAAAAGGTTTTCTTTCTTTCTGTAGCCCAGCAAATAGTCTGTGAGTTCTATCTAAGTGCTTGTTTATGGAGACGCGGTGCGATGTGTGACGCATTAGGTGTTTGTCGTATATTGCTATATGTTAGCGCGTACGATGACGCGTCCCGCTGCTGTAATGTATGACGAAAGCCCAACGTATCGCCCATCTCCTTGCCGCGTTCCTTAAACATTTAAGGATCATTTGTTCTGTGTCTGTGTGTAATTTATCTACCTATAACTAGCGCCCCGCCCCAGCTTCGCTCGGGTACTGATATTGAATATATTATGCATGTATTATACACATAAACCTTCCTCTTAAATCACACTATCTATTAACAACCGCATAACAATCCGTTGCTTAATTTTAAAGATCTAAGCATACACAGGGACAGACAGCCACTTTGTTTTATACTATGTAATGATATGTATGTATTTAGAAATATATAAGCATGTTTATCAGTTGTCTAGTACTAATAACACAAGCTCTGCTTAGCTTAAAAAAAGAAAAAAAACAAGCACTGTCGGCGCACAGCAGCTACCTGAGGACAGGCCACAACGGGGACGGCGCGGGCGCGGGAGACGGGGCTTGCTGCCGGGCTGCGCGCCGCCCGCCACACACTCAGCCGACGACACAGCCATACAAGCACACGCATCGATATAGGCATTTCTTTGTTATAATTGTCTGTTCAAGTTGTTACAAGATTAAACCCTTCGATATACAGTCCACTACGTCTTTCCTTTACTGAGCCTAATCATTTTGGTCCTTCGAAGTAATTAGGATCGGTAATATCGCGTAATAACTTCGTTAACGGGCAACGTGTGGACCCGAGCGGACTTTGGACCCGGCGTACCACACAAAGAACAAAGAAGTCGTTCCTGCATCAGCGTGCTTGCGTCGTCTACGAAGAAGCTGATGTCATTACTGGGAGTATTACTGTATTTGAGTGAGTCGTTCCAATTACGTAGTATTCGTTCCCAACTTTTTCACTTGCCGTAAAAATCTTTCATACTTTTTCAGTGAGATTTTAGTGCTATTTCGCTTAATAAATCTTCTACATTGCATTTAATACATTCGTTTCTTTACGCGATTCATATTATTTTGCAAAATACGCTTGCTTATTAGCCACGTGTTTGTGCCATTGACCTTGACCATTCATAGTTCTTTGTTAATCGTCGCACAGCTGTGGCATTTTTTATGTACGAAGATCATTAGCATTCATTCACCTTATCTTGATTTTATTGCTTTCTATTATATTATTCACGATGGCAGATAACGTAAAAACGCTTATTAAGAAACGTAGTTCCATCAAATCGAAGCTTACGATTTACAGCAACTACTTAAATTTAGTCAAAAGTAGTTCCGAAATATCTGAGTTGCAGCGCTTAGACTTGCAGGAGCGTTTTAATAAATTCGAAACCTTACATAGCGAATTTGATGAATTTCAGACAAAAATTGAGCTTGCCGACGATGTCAACCCCTCGTCGCTTGCTGAGCGCGAGGACTTTGACCGCCAGTTCTTCAGTCTGGTGGCACTCACGCGCAGCATGCTCGGCGCTTCGTGCAACAGCGCGGGGTCGGAGGCGGGCTTCAGAGATGCTGACTCAGGTGCACATGTTTCAAATCGTAATAATTTTGTGCGTTTGCCTAAAATTGACTTGCCACATTTCGATGGGAACTACCAATGCTGGCTTGAGTTTCGAGACACATTTGGGTCATTGATTCACGACAATTCTAGCATTAGTGATATAAATAAATTCCATTACTTGCGAGCTTCACTGGAAGGGAACGCAGCTTTAATAATTAAGAATATAGATTTTAAAGCCGATCACTACAAAATTGCGTGGGATTTGTTGTGTGAAAGATTCAATAATAATCGCCTTCTTGTCAAAAATCATTTACAGGCTTTATTTGATGCTGATTTAATGGCTAGTGAGTCAAGTGTGTCCATTAGGAGCCTTGTTGATACAATCAATAAGAATGTTAGGGCACTTAATACATTAAAGCAGCCCACTGAATATTGGGACACAATTATTATTTATTTCATGTCTAAAAAATTAGATTTGGTTTCTAGCCGTGACTGGGAGGAACATAGAAATAATATTTTAAAGGATGATCCAACCCTATCACAATTTTGTTCCTTTCTAAGCAAAAAAGCAGACTGGTTGGAATCAGTTGAATCTAATATTGTTTCTATCCCACAACATAATTCAATTGTTGCCTTAAATAATAATCATAGTAACCTAAATAAACCTAATGATAAAGAAATTAAATTACATAAAAAACTAAACTTTAATAAAAATAATAAATGTCCACTTTGCTCCCAAGCTCATACATTATATAAATGTGAATCCTTTCGAAATTTATCTATAGAAAATCGCATACAAAAGGTGAATGAATACAATGTTTGCTTTAATTGTTTACGCTTAGGTCATTCTGCTAATAAATGTAGATTTTCACATTGCAAATATTGTAAAATAAAGCACAATACGCTTTTGCATTTAGAATCAAGTGAGCCTAAACAAACTTTGAATCCTCTGCCATCTGCGCTACCTTTTGCTTCGCCTTCTTCTTCCAACGTTGTGCTTTCAGCAAATGCTTTGCAGCTTGCTACTTCTGCGCATGTTTTACTGTCCACAGCTCTGGTGACCGTGGCTGACGTGACGGGTAAGAAGTACACTGCGCGCTTATTGCTGGACAACGGCAGTACGGCGAACTTTATCACGCAGAGCTTGTCAGAGAAGTTGGGTTTGTTACGACGCGGTACGAGCACCAAGGTAACGGGTATCAATAATCACGTATCCACCAGTACACAGTCTTGTCGCCTTACGTTGGAGTCTTTATGCTGTGCCTTTACTGTAGATGTTGAGTGTCATATATTGCCCGAAATCACGAAGGTTCTGCCGACTTCGTTCGTACATATTTCTCACGTCCCTATTCCTTCAGGTATTAAACTAGCGGACCCGAACTTCAATGTTCCGTCGGTCATAGATATCCTGGTAGGGGCTGAAGTGTTTTGGAATGTCATAGGCAATAATACAATAGATTTAGGAAAAAACATGCCTAAATTATGCGAAACTAAATTCGGATGGCTTGTTTCTGGTAGCATTTCGCATAAATATAGTTTTCCTTCAAATCAAATTTGCCATCATTCTAACATAACTCCCGATCCCGACCTTACTAGGTTTTGGGAGCTTGACAACGTGTCATTAAAACATTCGCACTCACTTGAAGAGCGAATGTGTGAGCAGCTTTTCGCTCAAACTTTCAAACGTGACAATGATGGTCGATTCGTCGTTACAATGCCTTTGAAGGGAGATCCTAGTACATTAGGCAATTCATAAACTAATGCTAGAAATCGGTTTTTATCCCTAGAACGACGTTTCAAGCGTGACCCATTGTTTAAAGATAAATACATAGATTTATTTACAACTTAAAAAATAAAAATAAAATGTGTGGTAATCTTTCTATTACAGAACTTGAGTCTTCATTAAACTTAATTATACATAACTCACAGCTTGAAATGTTTCCTGAAGAATATGCTTTATTGAAGTCTGGACAGAAATTACCACGCAAAAGTAGATTACTTCCTCTAACTCCTTTCATTGATGATCATAACCTCATTCGCGTGGGCGGAAGGCTTGATAACTCCCCCTACGATTATAGCATTAAACATCCTATCATTTTATGTAGCAAACACATGTTCACTAAACTATTATTTCAAATGCAACATATAAAGTTTGTTCATGCTGGTCCGCAATTGTTATTGTCGCACATACGACAAACTTATTGGCCTCTAGGTGGTAGAAGCTTATCTAGAACTGTCGTGAATAAATGCCTTAAATGTTTCAGACACAAAGCTCAACACGTACAGCCTATTATGGGTCAACTACCTAACTCAAGAACTTGTCTTGAGTATCCTTTTTTAAATTCATACGTAGATTATGCGGGTCCAGTATTGGTGGCCAATCGTAAGGGCCGAGGTTGCAAACTTACGAAATGTTACATGTGCATCTTTGTTTGCTCAGCAGTGAAAGCTGTACATTTGGAGCTCGTCACCGATCTCACTTCTGAGGCATACATGGCCGCTTTAAATCGTTTCGTGGCGCGTCGTGGTAAACCTCGAAGCATCACGTCCGATAACGGGACGAACTTCGTAGGTGCTTCTAATGAAATGCATAGGTTCTTGCAATCGTCAAATGTTGCATCTGAGATAGCGCAGGAAGGTATCGAATTTATTTTCACACCTGCATACTCACCTCATTTCAACTCATTAGCTGAAGCTGCTGTAAAATCATGCAAGCATCATTTGAAAAGGCTACTTCACCTTACTCATTTCACCTTTGAAGAGATGAGCACTTGTCTCACTCACATAGAGGCTGTATTAAATTCACGCCCACTTACTCCTTTGTCTTCAGACCCCAATGATTTTGCGGCTCTTACTCCATTTCACTTCTTAATTGGACGACCATTCTTAACGGTACCTACTTCACAGGTGACGGAAGCCAACATCACGCGACTGGATCGGTGGAAACGTATCCAGTTCGTCAGGCAGCACTTCTGGAGCAGATTTTATAATGAATACGTTTCTCTGCTGCAGACCAAGACAAAGTGGTTTCGTTCCAGAGGCGAAGTAAAGCCGGGGTCCCTTGTCTTAATCAAGGACAAAACAGCGCCACCACTGCTCTGGTCCCTGGGTCGGGTTACGAGGACCTATCCCGGCGTAGACGGAGTCACGAGGGTGGCCGAGCTGAAGACGAGGCGGGGCACAATGCGGCGTGCCTTCAACTGCATCTGCCCACTCCCTGTGGAAAATTGAAGCCATCCCTTCAACCCGGGGAATATGTCGGCGCACAGCAGCTACCTGAGGACAGGCCACAACGGGGACGGCGCGGGCGCGGGAGACGGGGCTTGCTGCCGGGCTGCGCGCCGCCCGCCACACACTCAGCCGACGACACAGCCATACAAGCACACGCATCGATATAGGCATTTCTTTGTTATAATTGTCTGTTCAAGTTGTTACAAGATTAAACCCTTCGATATACAGTCCACTACGTCTTTCCTTTACTGAGCCTAATCAAGCACTAAGAATTCAACCTTCTGTACTTATCTTTCTAGTGGTTTAGCTCAATACAGTTTTTAATTAAAACTGTAAGATGCAAACAGATGGCCGTAATTAGGAATATAACCTCTATTACTGTAGTAACAAAGGTTCGATTTTTAATTAGGTGGTGTTCAAAGGGTGCAAATTCAAATGAAAAGGTCAGTACAAAGAAATATTGCTTTTACTCCATTAAAAGATATCTACTATTACCTACAATAAAGAGTATATCTATCTATCTATCTATTGTTTTAATTCATATTGGATCGCCTTGGTTAAGAGAGTTAATTTAATATTATTTATTGCATTCCAACCTTACAGAATATTTTTCTTTTGTTTTTTTTTTTAATTATGGACTCTCTTTATTTATACAAATTCAAATCCATACGACGATCCATAGAGAAAAACTATATAATTATGACAGATGCCATAGACAAAAAATGACATTTCACTGAGACCATAGCAACTGTATTCTGCCTAGTGTCTATGGTGCAATACATTAATACCTGGTTCACACTTGACTGACAGATTTTTGTATTATGTGCGTCTATTTTGGGAAACATAAACTTTGTTTTCTTTTTAGGGTTCCGTAGCCAAAATGGCAAAAACGGAACCCTTATAGTTTCGTCATGTCCGTCTGTCCGTCTGTCCGTCTGTCCGTCTGTCCGTCTGTCCGTCTGTCACAGCCGATTTACTCGGAAACTATAAGTACTACAGTGATGAAATTTGATGGGAATATGTGTTGTATGAACCGCTACAAAATTATGACACTAAATAGTAAAAAAAAGAATTGGGGGTGGGGCCCCCCATACATGTAACTGAGGGATGAAAATTTTTTTTTCGATGTACATACCCGTGTGGGGTATCAATGGAAAGGTCTTTTAAAATGATATAAAGTTTTCTAAAAAACATTTTTCTTAAAGTGAACGGTTTTTGAGATATCAGCTCTCAAAGTCGTAAAAAGTATGTCCCCCCCCCCTCTATTTTTATAACTACGGGGTATAAAATTCTAAAAAAAATAGAGGTGATGCATGCTAATTAACTCTTTCAACGATTTTTGGTTTGATCAAAGTATCTCTTATAGTTTTTGAGATAGGTTGATTTAACTGTAATTTTGGTTAAGTTATTGTGCTTACACTGAAAACGATGGCTGAACCTTATAAGATAGATCAAAAAATATACTACAGTATTGTACACCTTTAAAAATCCGCGATGATATAAAATCTTTATAATATATTTGCTGCTACGGAACCCTTTGTGCGCGAGCCCGACTCGCACTTGGCCGGTTTTTTTTTCTTTCTTTCAAATACAAAAGGTTTATTTGTACATGTACAATTTAGTTGTTACAATTTTTTTTATAAAAGTTTTTCTGTGTTCTTCCACAGTAAGTGGCATACAAACATCAATTAAATAAGTTTACTTACGTCTAGGTACTGAACAATATTGACTAAATACACAAATTTATATTGAGTACATAGAACTGGTGTTTGTGTGTTTTGTGGCAGTCTGGTTCACCACAAAACACACAAACACACATCTGTATGCCCTAACATTACTTTTTCCGTACAGGAATCGAACTTGAGACCCACAGGACAGCAGCTAATCAATCAACCAGTGTTCCATCCGTACCGCCATTTTTTGATCATGATAATTTTTTTTATTCTTTTTTTGTGGTGGGAAATCCACCTTAAAAAAGGGTGCTAAATTTCAAATATTCCCAGAGCCTTAAAGCTATAAGATCCTACTAGCACATGGTGCTCAAAAATAATTGATGTGGTGATCCCTTCCCAGAATCTAAGCATTATGTTTGCTTACGTTAAAACAAACAAATTGATCCAAGGTAATGCCATGGTTCCACGTGTAACCACTGAAAGTTACAAGGAAAAACAGGACTGCCGTGTTTTCGTATTCCATATATTTATTATTTATTTATTCTTCATGCAACACTACGTACAAAGACGGACTTAATGCCTTAGGCCAGGGTTGGCGAACCAATGGCACGCGTGCCATTGACGGCACGCGACTTAATATTTTGGGCACGTCGTCGATCATAAAACATTTGCAGCAACAAAAATCACATTAATTTTACAGTAAATTTAATTTATGCGTGTATTACACGCATAAATAAAAATAATCTAAAATGTACCTCTTTTGTTTATTTTCTTTCATAGAGAGTTTTGATAGAATTAATTATTATTATTTTCCAAATAATCAGTAAGTCAAAATTATTTGCTGGCACCTCAATGACCCCAATAAACTTTTTTTGGAAAAAATGGCACGTTGATGCATAAAGGTTCGCCTACCCTGCCTTAGGCATTCTCTACCAGTCAACCTAGGGTGGTGAAGTGCAAAAAAAGAAAATGTTATTTTTAACAATACAAAAGTATACATATTTCATCTTCTACACTTAATATAATAAAAAGGTAAAGTTTGTTTTTTTGTTTGTAGCAGGTAATCTCTAGAACTACTGGTCCGATTGGAAAAAATTTAGCAACAATAGAAAGCTGCTTTTCCCCTGAGTGACATAGGCTATATTTTAACCAATGCTAGTGTTCAAATAAAAATACATATATACTTACTTAATACATAATATATATACATAAATATATTTATAGAAAGTAAGGAAAGAAGTTATTGACAAGATTCTGCTATTAATGGAGAAAATAATTCCGTAGCTTCTTCTTTTCGTATATGTGATGTGTGTATTAATAGAAGTGATAATTGTGTTACGTAAAGCGAAACATTAGGATGTGTCATCAATCAACGCAGTACTTAGAACAAGACCTCCTAACGGGTAGATTTTGTGACACAGGGACGAGGAGAGCGGAGAACTTGAGAGGAAATTTTGAAGGATAGCTAAGAGCTTGTCCAGAAGGAGCGAATTCGTCGCGGTACTCTCGTGCGTATCATTGCAAATAAATCTTTCATTCATTCATACGCGAACTTTTCGACTAGAAAGAGCGCACCTACAAGCGAGCATTTGGACAAAATTTTAGCAAGCTCGCTCTGGAATTCGCGCGTTAACGTCCCTAGTATCTCGACTCCCGCGAATTTTGAATTGGCTTGATGCTTGTGGGCGCGACGTATTGATTGGTGCCTAGTATCTCACTATAGCGCGAGTGGTTTTGCGCGAAACGTTTCGCGGCGAATTCGCCCTTTCTGGATCACCTCTTAGGTCTAGTATTGCGATAATGTCGTATCGTCATATGTAGCTTCGTCTACAGAGTTTCGTAATATAAAAAATAACCACTTTATTTTCAGATATAAAAAGCCCATAGATATAATACAAACACTTTTACTATAAAAAACCAAGCCTACTTTGTACCCATTCATATAAGTTTCTGTGTAATTGTTACTATTTTTGGTGTACAATAAAGTATTATTCTATTCTATTCTATTCTACTTATTTTCTTTTTTGTTCCAGGCCATGGCCATGGCTGATGGGCGTCTAATTTTTTACAAAATTAGGCAAACTATAAAACAGACCACACCTTATTCTCAAAACCTATCGTATCCAAAACTATACAAAAAAAAAAACAAAATAATTGAAACATCGAAACACGAACACTTCCGATCACTCCTGAAGCTCGCCGACACCGAAGCCCCTATGTCACACCAAAGTGTTTACAGCTTCCGAACGTTGCCACATTTATAACAATTCATCGGATGATTAATGTTTACAAAATTGATATTTAATTGCTGGTAAACATCGTGTGTCGACGGTGGCGCCGCGGTATGTTGCGGCGTTAAATGACATAATTTATGACAGGATACACTTATACTAAGCGCTTTCGACATCTTGCAGGATTAAGTTCGGTGTTCTAGGCGTTTATCCAGTATGCCATGATATGGGAGATGGGTGAAGACTGGCATTGATTCATTCGACGTTTTTTTTTATATAACTACAACTATCACACAACGTTGTCTAGTCCCAAGCTAAGCAGAGCTTGTGTTATGGGTACTAGACAACTGATAAACATACTTATATATTTCTAAATACAAACATATTATAGGTAAATAACACCCAGACACAGAAAAAATGATCGTGCACGTCACACAAACATTTTTCCTGGGTGGGAATTGAACCCACGACCTCCGGCTTAGCAGCCAGGGCCACTAACCACTAGACTAACATGTCAGCCAAGTTTAAAGATGCCTCTGTCAAGATCATTCATGTAAGATTGCGGACGGCGAGCAATGGTCAGCTCGTCATCTGCTCGTCTGGTAGTAGTCCGGACCAAGCCAAGTGTAGAGGGCCAACTCTGCGGTCGACCCTGCGGCCGAAGCCTGACTGGGGCCTCGCTCTGGTTTCTAAAAGGGAAGTCCGACCCCAGTATGAAGGCGGAAGGTGGTAATGCCCAGTATGGAGGTAGAATTCCACTTCTTGGCTCTACGCACAATGGATGTGTTATCATGCACCGGTGGTCAAGATAACACATTCATTGTGCGTATAGCCAAGAAGTGGAATTCCTTGCCGTAGTCTGTATTTCCTGATGGTTACAATCCGGTAACCTTGAAGTCGAAGAGTGAATAGGTTACTTCTAGGTAAGCGCGCTTCATCGTCGACCGCATCATCGCTTTCCATCAGGTGAGATAGCGGTCAAGCGTGAAAATATAAACAATTTTAAAAAAGCAGACCTTTGACTCTCTACATACCAACATTGTACGCACAGTTGAACAGAACAGAGGACATATAAAATTCTCAATATTTTTATTAGGAACGTTAAGAAAAACATATCATATATAACGTTAACCTTTTCGGTAGATAACCTGATATCATATTCAATCCCAGGTGTATATCAAAGATAACATGCTCGAAGTTTATAAATTACTTGAAACGGTAAGGGATAATATCGGATGTATCCTTTTCATCCCCTATAAATTGGGTCTCGCTTTACTTGGACGCCTGTATTAATTGGTTACCTTTTTTTTTGAATACAGTATACTTTTTGATACGTGTTAGGGATAGTGATTGAATAATGCCAATGATGCAATTGGCCTGATCAAAAAGCTTAACGGCGGTCAACCCGACGTACATTTTTATACAACCGCTCTTACGTGTCTTATGATGTTATTACACATCTTTCTTCAGATATTTTGGATACACAGTTATCTTATGGATATTATATAGCCTCTATAAAGAAATATAAGCATAAATTTGTGTAAGAGTAATCCAATAAACACTTTTGAAAATATGCTATTTTACTTGAACTTTGACTGTCCATAATGTACTCCTAAATCAAAACTATAAAAAGTACTTCTATAGAAGCCTTGCACATTTAATCGAGATTCTCACCCATAGGGTAAGCGTCATGCTCAGAGTTTTCTTGCGTAATTACAATTACAATGAAGATCTGCATTAGAACCAAAGTCGCCTACACAGCCCGAAGAATCACCAAACTAAACTAGGCAGGGTACATTGCTCGCAAAACAGTTGGTTGATGAAGATGAAAGGTTTTAGAGCGGCGACCGCCCTCCGGAAGATGCAGTGAAGGACTCCCACAAGGTGGACCAACGGCCTAGTGAGAGTCATACTGCCGTGCAGACACTAAAACGCAGTAAAAAAGCGTATTTTACAATACTTTTACTGCGTTTTAGTATCTGCACGTCAGCATAGGAATGCTAAGGCTGCGAGCTACAAGTGGACCTTCGTTGCGAAGACACTTGGACTTGGGGAGGCCTCTATCCAACAATAGAAGTCTTTCCGGCTCAAGTGATGATTGAATGATGATTGATGTCTGCATTGATCACTACCTTGGGTCCTTCGATTTTATCAATATGTGGTCCTTAGTAGTAGTACCTTTAAATATCGTCTGGGAAATTCTGCAAAAAAAATAATAAAATATTGTAAAGACTGATTGATATGATGATTGTATCTCTAGCTCAATAGATAGTCCAGTTCCTAGGTTTTGATCATTACAAACACACAAGGGTTATCTTATTGTACCATCCAACTCCATCATCAGATCAGCTCCATGTCATCATAATATTGCATTGTCACGCGATTAACATATGTGGTATGCAAAATTTCAGCTTAGTCGGAAACCGGGAAGTGGATCAAAAATTTAATTTGCAAGATTTGATTACAAACATCGGTTAAGTGAAACTAATATAAAGTTTGTAAAAAAACAGTAATTGCAACCAGCCCTTAAGAAAAAGTGCGAACTAAGTATATAAGTAAATAAAATCCGCCACATTAAAAGCCAAGAATTAAACCAACACTTCTTTAACTTATCAACAATTGTGATATTGCAACGCAGTACTTACTACAGTACTTAACAGAAAATCCATGAACCAATCACTGCCACTTCTCGACAGCAGAAGATTGATCCCTACTCCACAATTAGGTGCAGACCTAATTCGCAAACCGAATCCTGCAAAGATTTTAAGCCAATGGCTGTACGGACCCTCATTAACGAGTTGTTAGACACGTCACGGTTTAAAGCCTCGAGATTTGAAAATGGAACAAGTGGAGGACATTTGTTTCAGAGATCCGGACTCGACC
The DNA here is from genome assembly GCA_029852875.1 of Mythimna loreyi. Classification (NCBI taxonomy): domain Eukaryota; kingdom Metazoa; phylum Arthropoda; class Insecta; order Lepidoptera; family Noctuidae; genus Mythimna; species Mythimna loreyi. The sequence goes on along the minus strand of CM056801.1, from coordinate 7,961,221 downwards.
TTGAGGTTTTTTTTTGAAGGGGATTGCTGGAGGACACTTTTTTAGGACAGCATTGTGACGTGGTTTTTTTTCTCTTTTTTACAGTGGGAAAAATAATCTAATAACCCTGAGCTGAGCGGGACACAGTGTCAGACTTCTACTGACTAAACGGCCCACCGTTCTTTCTTGTCTTAGTTCCAGGGTTGCTGCGAAAGCGGAACACCGGGGTGTTCCGCTTTCGCCCCAGAAGGATTGGACTCTGCTGGGCGTCTATAGTTGCTAACAACTCATTGCGCACCTTCGACGAAGCATTGTGACGTGTAGAAGTCTTTTTAAAGGATCTGTTTGTTGTTTATAAGAAACAAAATCAGGGTGGCTTAACAATTGTGTTAACCCGAGTGCGGGTTAATAGATGTCAAATAGCTTCAAATGTGTAACTGTTTTTTGTTGTTGTTTGTGTCTATGTTTTGTATGTTTGTTTGTTTTTGTGTGTTTGTTTTAACTTTAGAATCAAAACAAATTACAATCAAAATTATAACACTTAAAAATACCCTAAACACAATCTGTAAGTTTAACGATTAAATCCAAATATTCAATAGTCACCAATTTTCTTCCACAACTCGACCTAAAATCGCTTCCAGCGCTTTACCTCAAACTCAAGTAGTAGCTATACAGGGTGGAATTGAAGTCGTATACATTATTCTTACCCAAGGTACTCCTCACGATATTAATTACATTAGACCTACTATTACGCGAATCAAAAATGTTATTTTAGCAAGAACTAGTATAGAATAGAATAGAATACAACTTTATTGTACACCAAAAATTTATACAATCTTAAGGTACGTAAATCTTAATCTATGGGTACAATGGCGGTCTTATCGCTAATAGCGATATCTTCCAGACAACCTTAGGATGGATCGTATGGGCTTGTAATAATACAGAGGCAGTCTGCGGTGTACTGGTAACCAATTTTTAACACTATAAACTAAACCGTATGGACCCTGCAGAAGGGTCGAAGCCAATAAGAGCCAAGGGTTTGTGTCTGTAAGGAGACTCTGGCCGTGGTAGGAATGGCTTAGGTTGTTTAGTCGGTAAGAGTCTGACACTGTTTCCCGCTCCACTCAAGGGTGGGATTCGTCATTGGATGAGTTTTACCTCGCATCAACCCTCGGCCCCAGGAGGCTTCGACCCTGTAGGGCCCCTATAATTTGCTGACAACTCCTTGAGGCGCGCAGGTACAGTACGCGCCTCAAGGAATAAGCTAAGGAATAGGCTAAGGAAGTAGCGCCCTGGGTAAGAATAATGTTCAGGACTTCAATTCCACCCTGTATACTCGTCCCTCCAGACGAAGTGCTTACAGCAATATGATTGACGCTAATTGCAGCGCTCACTTAACGACGGATTTGCTTCGAGTAGGACTGATGTGGAACTAAAGACTAGTTGGAAATGAAAGAGAGATTGTGTGAGTATGTGGTGTATAAGGAATGGTGAGGTACTTGTTTAAGACTCACTTGTTTGTTTCAAGATGTTTCTACCACTGATAAAAACAAAAAGAAAGAAAGAAAAACTAAGAATAAAAATAAAGAAAGAAACAAGTTTTCATTGAAAATATTTTTTACATTGCATGCTTTTATAGCGCGGTATATACCTACAAATATTATATATGTGTATAGTACATATATGTATACCTATGTATATATACAATTAAAACTTGTTAATCCGAATTATACAAATCCTAACTCGATGGGATTGTGTCGTTTAATTAGAGAGTTCTCATCGCCACCTTCCGGTTCCATCATCAGGTCAACTTCAAGACATAACAATTTTGCATTGTCGTCTGATTGACATAATTATGCATGCAAAAGCTAAGTCGATAACCGGGAAGTGGATCTTTGATTTAAAGATTTGATCACAAACATCGGGACAGGTAAAAGTAAATAAAAGCTTGAAAAAATGTATTTGCTAACAGTCACCAGGATCATTTTAATAATTTCAATAAAATAAAAACTTAATATGTGTGTATGCAACACGACTACTTTTAAGGGTTAAAACTTTCAACATTTCTAAAAAATACACCACAATTATTTAAAGCTATAAAAACAGCTAAATTGACCTTTTCTGTTTACAGGAGTTACTAAAATTTAAACAATTTCTTATTGTGCTCGAAATTAAGAATAGATTCTCTATTTAGATACTTATACATATAATAGGCACTCTATTTAGGTACTTAATTTTTTTTTTGTGTATTTCAAGGCGGTGTATTTTTATAAATTTTGAAAACAGTGTCTTTTTAGGTGTTTTTGTTGACTCTCCCCTCCTAAAACAGTTATTTTCAGCAATGTTGACGCTAAAGCCTCCGCTCTGTGGGTTCTTGAGTGTGAAAATGTCTTCAAAGCTTTTAATTCTGAGAAATGCCGGTTTCCTCACTATCTTTTCTTCTCCTTTTTAAGAGCAATGGTGATGAAATTAATTATACAAAGTAATGCGTTTGAACCCGCGACCTACAACTTATAAGTCGAAGCCGTTACCACTAAGCCATCACTGATCTCACCTCTGATTAGTCTTTTTTTTTAATGTTACCATGTATTTAAAAATGCAAAATTCTAGTGAATCGGAGGTTTAAATTCAAACACGGCTCGAAAGCTTGCGGATTTGCATTTGTTAGCTAAATAAATACCAAATCACAAGTTAAAAAACGTTTTTTCAAAAAAGCCTAAAACAAAAATTAAAACACTATTTACATTAAAAAACATTTTAATACAAATCGACAACTCGTAGAAAAGATTTTACTAGATAGCTTTTACATTTTTAGCTTCCATAGCATTAAATAGATTTTGTTTAAAAACTACGATTTTTTTACATGAGATATTAAATTATTAAATGATTTCTCCTCTGGATGAAGCAAAAGGGTACGTCAGACTTTTAATTTAGACACGGTTGACACAGTGGTCGAGCGACTGGCTGCTACATTGTGGGTCGCGAGTTTGATCCCGCACGGAAAAAATATTTGTTTGGCCTACAAATACATTTTTAGATAAGGGGCCCTTTTTATGGTGGGAAAAGACATCGAATGATGAAACCAGCCCTTGGGCGGAGCGGGAGACTATGTCAAACTTCTACAGACTAAACAACCTACCGTTCCTTCTTGCCACAGTTCCAGGGCCCCGATGTTCTGCTTTAGCATCAACCCTTGGCCCCAGAAGGCTTCGACTCTGCTGACAACTCATTGAGGCGCACGGGAACAGTGCGCACTGTTGACGACTTTGGCTTGGTCCGGACGGTTACCCTGATAGGCGGACAGCTAGCTACCCATTGCTGGCCGTCCGAAAGGTCACGCCTACGGTGACCGAAAATCGGGATCAAAAATACGGCGGTGACTGTTGCGATAAATTAGGGGTCTGCGTGTCTTATATATGAAGTCACATATAAAGAGAGAAAGAAATTACATGTTAATAAACGCACCCACGATATAGAAGAAAATCTGTTCAGCTGGTCGAACATGAAGAAGTAACAAACATACAAACTTTGTCCTTTATAACACTAGTACGTTTCAGATTCCCTCATAACACACCCAAATACAAAACAAAAAAAGAAAATACAGATACCATTTATACCAACAAAATATTAACGTTGAAATAATGGAATAGCATTAGTAAAATGGGTATAAATTTACAGTTTTCACCGGAGGAGGAGGAGGGAAAAAGCTGATTGAATTCCAAATTGCAGTCTGAAGTCACCCTCAGACAGTCGCCGAGAAGATCAATCGAGATTTTATAATAGTCTGTGGCGCAATTGTGTTGTAAATTTCAGCGTACTGGCTTTATTGATTTGTGTTTATTGAAACTGACTAGCCAAATTGGTTTTCGTCAGTGTCCTTCAATTATTTTGTATAGAATTTATTCGACAAAGACAATCCAAATCTTATAATTCTGTTATAAATCTGTTTTTAGTTTACAAACGTAGGTTATTATTAGAATAATAATTAAATGTACCTACATAAATTAAAGTGATATTAGGATTATTAGAAATTCGGAAAAAATCAGCTGGGCAGTCCATTTAAGTTCGCTTTACTGGTCAAAATGTACTGAACTTGCTGATTTTTTTCGCGATTTCAACTCGCACTTCAAAGATTCAAAGCTCTCGTTTCAAATAAACCTTTACAGGCACTATTGAATAGTCAAGAAATCGATCTGTCACAAAAAAATGACGCTAATTGCACATTCCAAAGTTCCAAATCTCTATGGAGAAGAATGTGCAAGAAACTCTATGGACATTTTATATTAGGTTGTCTGTTTAAATCTTGAAACTCTAAATCAATAATGTTGAAGTCTTAAAAACTTAAAAGCCCCAAAAATTACGTCACAAAAATTATCTGTTTGTCGTTTTATTTGTTCACAAATATTTGCTAACCAATTCCATCACGTTTACTGAAGCCACACGAGTTTCCTTGCCGAATGTGGAAATTATACTGATCAAGTGTCGACTATGCGCGTGGTTTTGGCTTTGCGGGTCACGTCGCGGTGCACTGTCCCCTTAGCCAAGTTACTATCGTTTCAGTAACGTCGAACGCTGAGTTGACCACGCCTCTAATTTCTTTGTTCTAACCACGTGACTGTGACTTAAAATGACATCATAACAAAATTTCGATGTTAACGAAACGATCGCAACTTGGCTAGGAAGGCTGTTCTGCCAGCCACTACTATTTCAGTCTAAATCTGCTCTTAGACATAACTAGCAAAACCAAAACCCGCACCAACCAGCTTCTGAAAAGAAGATCCGACCCCGATATGAAGGTTTTTTTTAAGCAGGTACTGGATAGGTTGTTTAGTCAGTAAAAGTCTGACACTATCCTGCTCCGCTAAAAGGCGGGATTTGTCATTGGATCATTTTTCCCACCGCATAAAAAAAACCCACACCAATAAAATATTTCAGCGCTTAATATTCAGAGAACGTATTACTCTAGTTAGAGATAAGGATACCTGGCAGACCACATTTAAATATACATATAAACCTTTAAATATTAACTAAAGTTTAACTACTATAAAATAAGGATAAGCCGACCATAAATAACGGTATTTTAGTTCTGGTTATAATATTATTGTACAAGCTTTATCGCATCCGGTTGATAAGGGGGTGTCGCTTCCTCTATAATCTGCTGCGTTTGATATGGGAGCTAACTTCTTTGTTTCATTCAGTATTGTAGACAATCGTGATGACGAGGTGGATTTTAGGGTTTTTTTTTTATGTGGGAAATCATCAAAAATGCCTGACTTACTACGCTCCAACCCAGTTCTTTAGTTCCAATTGAAATCTTATAGCATCTGGCACTTTAGTTGTTGAGTTGTATTTAAAAATAAAACAGTAATGTACAGAACTATAAAACCAAATATATATAAAGGAAGGAACTTAAAAATTAATTTTCATGAAATAGATACATAACTAATGGAGAGGATAGAAAAATAAATTTGTTTTATTTCTATGTTCTCAAAATCTCGGGGTCTTGAGATACACATAATAGTAATTTGTAATTAATGAATGTTTGACAATTTTAGAATAATAATGATTATTTAAATTTAACTTGTTACTAATATTAATAGGTACATTACTTATTATTATTTCCTGAATATTTGTAATTGACTTTATTACTTACCTTTTTACCTTGATATTGCACTCCATTATTTTGGTAAAACATATTGAACATATTTTTATTATACTCCTTATGAACTCACCAACGATTTACAAAATAAAAGTTTAGTTGAATCATTATTACATTTTAACTATAATATATGACTATTTCCTAATAGATTTTTTTTACTTTTGACTATGCAAGCGGTGATGTGGTCTACAATGAAAACACTTGCCTAGAAATAACTTATCAACTCTTGCCTTACAAGAACCTAGGGGAGGATGAAGTTATCAGGAAACACCTACTCCGGCAAGAAATTCTACTCCTTAGCTATACTTGTTACAAAATTGTAATCCCAAAATTCAAGTTTAACCATTAACATTCAGAAAAGATGCACGATGCTGAGCCTACACCATACCAATCATATTAACAGAAAACTATTTTTAAAGTTATTATCTCTCAGGATATGACAGATAGTAAATACATTTATGTCAATTTAATACAGTAGTGGTCCCGCCATCGTAACGCACACAATTGTTCGATGTCCGTATTTGAACTTATATTAAGCATAACGTTTTGCTGTGTGTTAGCAAAATTATTTTTTTCTGATTATTTTTATTAAGTGATAATGTTGAGGACATGCGTTTTTGTTTTATTAAGTTTGGTGATAAATTATGTAGAGGCTCAGAACCAATCTTATGTGTATACATCAAAAAGTAAGTATTTTTTCTGTCATAATTATACAGCATTATGTGATGTAATTGGAATAATGCACACACATACACTTCGATCAGAAAATTAAGTTAAAATCATAATTAAGCACTAAAATACTTAAATGCGCCAAGCAAATGTACTATCTAATCGATGCGCTATTGGTAGCGCATACAAAATGGTTTCTACGCACGTATGCACAAAACACTAGTGACGAAATCATTTTTTTTTCAGAATAGTCAGATTTTTTTAATTCTGTATAGTAAACTATTCAGGTTTAAAATACGTGAAGAACAGATCGGTCGCACATTGAGGGTTCCGCACAAACTAAATTATGTAGGTTAGAACGTCAATTCTCAAACGGGGTCTCGGAATGTTTTTGCGAATTTTTGCTACATCTAAGATCCTGCTTCATACCAAATTTCCAAATTCATTGCCAAACTCATTATTATTTATGGTATGAAGAAATTTCGGCACTTCCTGAGTACAGGTAGGTCTGAAAATCATACAGACCCACCTGTACTCTTTTAAAGCCCATACTAGGACGTGTTTAAATATGAAGTGTACGAACGGGAGAAGTTTTTGATACTTTCTCACCACAAATGGGAGGATTTTAAAACTGTTCGTTCTTTATTTTCTTTCAGTGGCTCAAAAATGTAAAGAGCACATCTGCATGGATGGGTACAACTACAAGACCTTCTATAGCGTCGACAGTGATAACTTGAAGGCAATCAAGAAGGATTCCGATACCATGTTTGAGATGCATCTCGGCATACAAGCTACTAGCAACGGACACATCTTGCTGTCTCCAGTCTTAAGGCCTGGGTTCAGTGATGAAGTTTACGAGATTGGTAAGTCGGTATTTTAAATTAAACAAATTAAGTTCTTATTTTCATCTGTCAGTATATCGCGGGTTGACGCTGAGCAATGGGTAGCTAGATAGCAAGCTACCCCCCCCATTCGGTAATCGTCCGGACAGAGTCGAACCCTCCTGGGGCCAAGGGTTAACGGAAGGTAACGGAACATTAGGGTCCTGGAACTAAAGCAAAAAGTGATGGGGTAGGTTGTTTAGTCAGTAAGAATCTGACACTGTTTTCTACTCCACCCAAGGGCGAGATTCGTCATTAAATGATTTTTCCCACCATTAAAAAGTATATCTCGAGTCACCCATCATGGATAAAATTACAGAGTCCTGCCTCAGATGATATGGACATGTCAATAAATGTCCATATCAGTCGTTAAGACCCCTTAGGAGTAAGGAGCCTTGCAGAGACGCTCAATCGAACTGTCAACAATCGACGGAGTTCTACTTCTTTCTTACGAGAATACATCTAACTGACTTGTTCCCAAAAATTACCAGAACAAAAGAGAGTTACTCATAGAAGCTCCCTGCCATTAACCTAGTTGTCTAACATCGAAAAATCTCTTGCTAAATTTAACAATCCAGGACAGACTGTGCAGGCGTAGAATTGTGAGGAGACCCAACCCCTGCCTTTATTATAATTTTGTTAGTAATTATTTTACTATTAATATTAACCTTTCAAATTCCGTAATTACAGACATAATTGTCTCTAATTACGCTATTCGAAAGGTTAATACATCTTCTCAGAAACCTGAAGTCTTAGTCCTTTAAATGTATAAGGGCCAAAACCAAGCGTAGAGATACCGTTAAACATGTTGAAATAAAAAGTGACATCACAATTATCTCTGTACGCGCTATGCAAAGTCGCCCAAGAACAACCTCCATCAACTACCACCTTTTAACTCTAGGCCTGTCTAGTCTGAATGGTATAATTTTTCCCCAGGCATATTTTTTTTGCACATGCGCAGACGTTGGCTGAAACTTATCCAAATAAGTGAATTATAAATGTACAGTGCAGGTCAAAAGTGCAGTTGTAATCTAATCCTGGTGTCTGAAATTTCTTAATAGTAAAAACACAATATTCTACTACAAACATGGAATGTATTCTATAAATTAAATTAGTAACTCCTAAACCTTTAATGTTGACCTCTTCTCAGATATTTCAGACAATGGTAGACTGCAATTGCACTTCTCACCACAAAATGTACAAGCAACAACCACTTGTTTTACTATAGAACAGATTTCCAACCTTACAAACGAAGACTAATCACCGTCCACAGCATTAACTATAGGTAACTAAATAACCTTAAACCTTATTCTGCAGTGGTCGGCGGTGGAGGCAACCAGTTCACAGAACTAAGGCGCAACTTGAAGAGAAACGCCCGCAGCTCAGTCAAAACACCCAGAATATTATCCAGTTTTGAAGTCCGAGGATTCTATATTAAGATTTCACAAGGTAAGGACGAAATGCTTGGAGTTGTAGCTTAGTGAATAGTGTAGCTCTAAATTGCATTGGAGATGCTAATTGGTGGAACATGGATCTGAACTGTAACTTTGTTTTTGTCAAATTTAGATGGACAGTCTTTGTTATAATACCACTGAACTCAAAACAATGAAGGAAAACGTCGTGAGAAAAGTAGCTATTCCTTAAACGATAAATTCAAATATTTGACATCTACCAATCCTCATTGGACCCGCGTGGTGGACTGCAGCCCATTCCTCTCACAGAGATTAAGTGTAACATACTCAAATCTTACATAAATTCAAATGCCCATAAGTAATGTTAGCACATTGCAAAATCAATTAGTGGAAAAATTATATTAGAAAACTTAATATAATTTTTTGAAGACCTATGCATAAATACGTACAGATTTGATGATTATTTTTTTTTGAGTTTCAGTCTTAGTATAGGGTATAATCCCTCAAGAGAGCAGTGGTGGCCGAGTGGTAACGGCCCCGACTTACGAGTTCGAGGTCGCGGGTTCGAACCCAGCCAGGCGCATTACTTTGTGTAATTTATTTCATCACCACTGCTCTCAAAACGATGAAGGAAAACATCGTGAGGAAACCGGCATGTCCTAGAACCAAAAATTCGAAGACATGTGACATTCACCAACCCGCACTGGGCCCGCGTGGTGGATTATGGCCCATTCCCTCTCCTAGAGAGGAGGCCTGTGTCCCAGCAGTGGGAACATTGAAAGGCTGAAGATCATCTGAAGATAATGATGATAGGGTATAATTATAAATGTTTGGGGTATATACATATATATACCTCAAAAATTTATAGTATTTGTTTTTATTTATTTTTAGTGTGAAAATCCTAATGCGGTTCCCAGAATACATCTACTTACCAAGTATAGTTCTTATAGTTGCGAAAAAAAGTGACTGTGACATACGAACGGACAGACAGACCTGACGAATCTATAAGGGTTTCGTTTTTTTGCCATTTGGCTACGGAACCCCAAAAATGCTGAACACAAAGACACTATGATTCAAATGATAGTCCTGAAAGTCAGAACAAAACTACTACATAGTCTTTTCTCTCCTGTGGTCGCGACTGTATCGAAATGTATTCAAGGGGCCCTAGACAAGTGGCAATCGCTCCGTGTCGAATCCATTTCTAAGTTCGATTTCGCCTTAACGATGTCGACCACAAAATGGTAGACAAAGTGACATCGACTAACATATCGATAAGTCGAAGTGTTGGTTCGATAAAATAACAACTTCTTGGCTATGATTATCGAATTAAAACGTCCAATTTGACGTATAAACAACTAATAACAATTAGCGAATCGAAAACGTTTGACCACGTGACTTTTCGAAGGCATATGTCAGTTCCATACATTTGGAGTTTCGAATTTCGTTATCGTTAGTGAGAATGTGACTTTGTCTAAGCCCCAAGCTCACCTAACGTGTCGTCGATAATAGCTTAATAGCGCCATCTGTCGATTTGAGTATGCACTACCTGCACACGTGACGTGAATACATCAACTTTGAACGCTCACTCCATATTAACGGGCCATTGAGCACCTATGAAAGTGTTATAGCCAATAAAGTGACCAATATTTAGTTACGAACATAACCATGAGCTGATGATGAGTTGTAGATCGCGGCTTCGAACCCAGCCAGGCGCATTACTTTGTGTAATTTATTTCATCACCACTGCTCTCAAAACGGTGAAGGAAAACATCGTGAGGAAACCGGCATGTCCTAGAACCAAAAAATACGAAGACATGTGACATCCACCAAACCGCACTGGGCCTGGCTGGTGGATTATGGCCCAACCCGTCTCCTAGAGAAAGGAGGCCTGTGTCCCTGCAGTGGGAACATTAAAAAGCTGATGATGATGATGATTATGAGCACCTGTGAAAGTCCTATAGCCAATTTAGTGACCAATATTTAGATACTAACTAGCTTTTGCCCGCGGCTTCGCCCGCGTGGTATTGGGGTAAGGGTTGGGGTTTTCGGGATAAAAAGTAGCCTATGTCCTATTCCGGAGTGTATTCTATGCCTGTGCCAAATTTCATCCAGATCCGTCCAGCCGTTTTGGCGTGATTGAGTAGCAAACATCCAAACATCGTAACTTTCGCATTTATAATATTACATAGTATGAAGTAAGATATAACCGTGAAAAAAGACTGAAGTCTTTCGAGACGACATTTTCTTGTTAACTTTTTAAAGTATGTAAAAAAGTGGATTTACTTCAATACTTTAGCAGTTAGGACAAATACAACAGCCGGTCAGGATGTTTTAAAAAGTTTTGCGTACTTATATTTATGGGTTTTTGATCGGCTTTAGACTTCACTTCCAATTTTTAACTTCCATCAGCTTTTCGGCTACTATAAGTACAAAGTAAGAATTTTATAAGAAAATATGTTTTTTTTTATTGTTCAATAAATACAGCCATCTTTATTTATTTTTTTGGTTTCTTTAAATTAAAAATTAAAAACCATTAAATTTCTTACACACGAGTCACATTCACATAACAACACTGCTTAAAAACAAATGCTAACTAATAACATAATTATGATAATACAGTAACAATTATACACGATGTATGTACATATTCAAATTCAAATATTTATTGGCTAAAATATGATACATAAGGTGTTACAATAAATTTGTTTCAGCATTTCGTGCTATAACGTGGCGTGCAAATGTCAAAATAAGTGTTATCAATGTAATCTAAGAGATATGAAGCCATTGCAGTACTATTTGTTGATATATCTAATAATTTTACTTTTTTTTTAAACTACATAGTCTTCAGGCCTTTATTTTTAGGCAAACAAAAGTTTTATAATGCTGTCACTAATAAATCTAGGTATATTCTAACCATAACGTTTAAAGCAATAAACGCAATAATATATGATACCTACTAATCCTTTGCAAAATATACGTCTTTATCAAAACTTTAAAGAACAAGTCATCGCCAATTTTCTTATTCAAATTAGTACAGTGTATCATACATAAAATAATGAATGAAAGCACCTTCGCAAACTCTGCACGTTGCAAACTCTATTTGTAAATGCAAAATGGACTAAAGGTTACTTTGAGATTAGTTTGTCGTTTGTGTATTAGAAAATTTGCTTTAAGCTAGCTGCTGCATAAAATAATTAAATTGTGCAACTTACGTGAATAAGATTCTAAGCTCGTTAAAGATGCAGGGACCCAGCAGAAAATACTTCTTAGGGCCAAAGCTGCGTTAAACGGGAGCCCGCGCGGACATCCGCCCTTGCAACCGTCGCGTATGTAGTTTGCAACAGTTCCCGTAGTGGAAACTTGGTACGGCGCGCACTTTTCCGGCACGCCTCATGGTGTTGTCAGCAACCGTAGGGACCCTGGAAACGGGTCGAAGCCAACTGGTGCCAAGGGTTCGCGTCTGAAAGGAAGGCTCTGGTACTGGTATATATGGCAACATAGGAATGGGGTAGGTTGTTTAGTCAGTAAGAGTCTGACACTGTTTCCCGCTCCGCCCAAGAACGGGATTCGTCATTGGATGATTTTTACCTGCCATAAAAAAAACCCTGCAGAAAGGTCGAAGTCAACTGGGGCTAAAAGTTCGCGTCTGAAAGAAAGGCTCTGGCCCTGGTATATATGGCAACGTAGGAATGGGGTAAGTTGTTTAGTCAGTAAGAGTCTGACACTGTTTCCTGCTCCGCCCAAGGGCAGGATTCGTCATTGAATGATTCTTACCAACCATAAAAAGGAAAAGGGCCGTAATCCACCACGCGGGCCTAGTGCGGGTTGGTGGATGTCACATGACTACGAATTTTTGGTTCTAGGACATGCCGGTTTCCTCACGATGTTTTCCTTCACCGTTTTGAGAGCAGTGGTGATGGAATGGGAATTGGCAGTCATGCTACCACTGACTCAATTTTCCAATCATTTAGTATCTCACATAATCCGTCTATCTTTTTTTTTGACCTATGAATAAATCTATACCTTTTTTAGTTACAACCATATTTCATTTAATCTTAATTATGCAAACACAGAAACTATTGGAAGTTTTAGTATGATAGTAGGATTAGTTTGTAAGTTGTTATTCATTCATTTCTGAACACACGCACCCAGATAGTCTTGTAAGTGATGGCCCGAAACCCCCGAAACAAAGGTTTTATTAACCTAGCTCGGGCAAGTCGCTAATTATACATAATTCTAGGTTAATAAAGTAAATTTTCCTTTAATTCTGAAACATTTGTAAGTTACTTATTAAGTTATTCCTTGGGAACACTAGTTAACATAATTATTGTTTGAGATTTACTACATTTGGCTGTTACGTAAGTTTTTTGTGAAAATAATGAAATAAATAAAGATTATTATTACTATTTAGGATACCAAAAAATCGATTTATTTTATACCAGTATTTCCACTATCGTTGAAGTAAAACCCGTTCACAAGATAAAAAACGACCACAGAGAAGGAACTACTAACGTTCTCCAATATTCAATTACAGGTGGTCTAATAGAATTTGGCAAGGAAGGGGAAGTTCTACCTTTGCTGACCTATATAGACGTTAACCCCCTTGAAATTAAATACTTTAGTTTCGCTGCCTGGACCGGGGTCGAAGCGAAATTTCTCTACGACTGTCCAACACCCGGTGAAAATGGAACTGAAGGTAAGTGTTATGAGTTAATATTTTATTATTTAAAGCATAACGGACTTGGATTAAGGTGGGTCTTCCTCACTCGCCTATCATCAACGTCGAGCATGGTTTAAAAGCTTGTTGCTTCATTTAACGCAATCTAAAGTAATGTTTGATGCTATACTGATGCGAAAGAAGAGAGATAACACCTGAGAACTCTGTTCGGCAATTCTACGATTTACTCGAATTTTTACAAAACTTGTTCCAGGAAATACGTATTTTTGTTAAACTCCTAAGGATATTTGAAAAAAAAATTAGATCATTTAGAATCTCAATTAAATGCGCTAGGCTTGTATGGAAGTACTTTTTTATATTTTTAGTTAGGACATTATGGAGAGTCAAAGTTCACGTAAAATAGCAGATTTTCAGAGATCTTTACTAGATTACTCTTACACAAATTTATGTTTTGATTTCTATAGAAGCCTAGATAATATCCACAAGATAATTCTGTGTATCCAAAATATCAGAAGAAAGATGTGTAATAACGTCATAAGCACGTAAGAGCGGTTGTATGAAAATGTACGTCGGGTTGGCCACTCTGTATGGTTGACCAGATGATTCTAAACTGACCTGACCAGGATGACCTTACTAGTTTCAATCCGTATGGACAAAATTATAAACCATGATCTTCAGCGTTTACTCAACCCCGGTGATTGAATTTCAAACGTGTTGGGGCGTGGTTTATATTCATCTAGCTGCAACATAAATTAAACACAAAAACCAAGCTCCAACTAAGGAGATGTCAGCAACTGTAGAGGCCCAGCAGGGTCGAAGTCTTCTGAGGCCAAGCGCTGATGCGAAAGCAGAACACCGGGGCCCTGGAACTAAGGCAAGAAAGAATGGTGGGTCATTTATTAGTAGAAGTCTGACACTGTCCCAAGGGCGGGATCCGTCATTCGATGCCACAAAAAAAAACTAAGCCGACCTTGGTTGGAACGCTAGATTGCAACCGTGTGGTTCACCTTTAAGAAATTCTAATTTTGAAAAACTCTTTTGAATTTAAAATTAGAACTATCACTGAGTCACAATGGCGTGCCTAGTGCGAGTTTGTTTTACGCTAACGCGATTGACGCGTTTACGTGACGCGATTGACGCGTTCCGATTGGTCCGCTGCAAACTCTTATCCAATCAAAAAGCCCAACGAGGTAGACAATCCGATCGCATTAACGGAAAAGCAACTAGCACTAAGTGCACTGGTTTTATTATATTAACAGAAACTAGCTTCTGCCAGCTGCTTCGCCCGTATGAAAGTAAGGATGGAGTTTACCAAAATGCGTTCTTGGCTGATGTCTACACCACATAAGGAACCTACTTATCTGTTAAATTTTAAGTCTGTGAGTGTTACAGTTTCTGAGATTTCCTCATTAATGAGTGAGTGATATTTCTCTTTTATATATACTAGCCTTCTGCCAGCGGCTCCGCCCGCTTGAAAGTAGGCTTCTCCATACAAACTTTAGACCTCCTCCTAAACCCTTTGTTAGTGTTCGCCTACGTCATAAAAGAAAGCCTTGAGCAATATTTCGCACTCTTCAGCCCAGTAGTTCCAGCTGTACGTTGATATGTCAGTCAGTCAGTTTCTTCTTTTATATATAAATATATTTAGATATAGATTTTATTTACATAAATGTCAAACTATATCATGGCTCAAAAACTAAATAGGATGAAAGGAAAATTCAAATCCTAGGTCTAATTTGTCCAGTTGTGTGTTCCATCGTTGAGAACGTATTTTTGAGCTGAATAAAAATAAATATGGCATCAAATTCTTAGTCCGTTCAGAGTTGTTCAAATTCTTTTTTACTAATAAAACAATGATAATTTACTTTATTCGCTTTTTCGTAAAGGCTGGAAAAAAAACAGAGTGTAGTGCATTTTACATATCCGAAGATATAATATACAGTATTGGAAAATGGGCCTAGATTTAAAAACCCAGCATCATTCTTAGGAATATAAGCAAACCATAGCCTGGATAGCCTAGTAGGGACCCTGAAGAAGGGTCGAAGTCAACTGGGGCCAAGCGTTCGTGTCTGAAAGGAAGGCTCTAGCCCTGGTATTGATGGCGACGTAGGAACGGGATAGGTTGATTTGTCAGTAAGAGTCTGACATTTCTGATTCTTTATTGGATGATTTTAACCCACCATAAAAAGACCATATGTATGACCGCATAAGACTCATTTTATCTCAGTAGGAAAGTTACTTAACTTTACTACTGAGATAAAGCCTGCAAGTTGATACTTATCAACTTGCAGGCAGACAAAGCCGCTAGTAAAAGTCAGTTTGATATGCAAGGCACTGGGGATATTAAATGAGATGAGCTGCATCTTTCTGTACCACAATAACCATCGCTCAAAGCAATTTCATTTCATTGCAGATGCAGCGAAAGATACGGTTTTCTTTTGTTTTTAATTCAAATATACCTTATAAAACATAGCTTGATCTCTGCAAGACACATTTTGCTATAAGTTGGTAGAAGAAAACTCAAATTTGAGTTAAGCTTGCCTACGCATAAACTTTGTAATCAACTTATTTTTTAATAATATGTTATTATGGTGTACAATAAATAATAAGACATAGAATTCGAGAATAGTTTTTAAAAATTATTTTACTGCCCATTTTTGGTCCTTTAGCTGTTGTTTTATTTACTAACATTTTTTTTTTTAATTCTGTTACTAACAATTTCTCCTCTCCTAGAGAGGAGGCCTGTATCCCAGCAGTGGGAACTTTAAAAAGGCTGATGATGAGTAACCATTTTTTGGTCTAGTTTATCCATTAATAAAAAAACAGCTATAATTATTATTATTTATGAGATTCTTAATCTTTATATATTTATTTACCTCAGGACCCTTAGACAATAGACTTTGAAATGCGTACATGGAGTCGAAACCTAACCAAACTCCATCATTATTATAATTCTTAAGTAAAAAATACTTTTATTTTATTTCCATTTTAACGAAATATTTATAATTCCTAGAAACATCAGACTCCAAAGAGATCGAGCCCCCTCTCTCGCTGTCCGACCAACTGAAGAGGTCTCGATTATTATATCGGTTGCCATGGATACCGCCCAAACCAACCATGGATGTGAAGCTGGGAATCAAAATCACTAATGTCAAGTATGATGCCTTCCAATCGAAGCTTATCACTGCGATGTCTGTTGTTACGGTAAGTATGATGAATAGAATAGAACAACAACTTTACTAATAACAACGACAACAATTTATCACAACAATTTATTATTCGTGTCAATGGCAAAACTAGTTAAAGTCCCAGTATTCAGCATAAGCAATGCCGTCCACTAGGTCCCTACGTGAACAGGTTATAGGGCGGCTTGCGGACGGCGAGCAATGGGTAACTCGCCGTCTCTCTCGCAAGCAATGGCTAAGTCGTCTGGTTGTCTGGTAACAATCCGGACCAAGCCAAGTCGTTGACGGCGCGCTCTGTTCCCGCGTGCCTAAAGGAGTTGTCAGCAAATGTAGAAGCCCAACTGCATGGCCGAAACCTACTGGGGCCTTGATCCGGTTTCTGAAAGGAAGGTCCAACTCCGGTATGAAGGCTAAGAAGGAATGGGGTCGTTTAGTCAGTAAGAGTCTGGATTCGTCATTAGATGATTTTTCTCACCATAAAAAAAAAAAACAACTAATAGGGCACGTGACTTTTTTCTTTTTTGTTTTTGCGAGCAAGGGGTTAAGCCATGAGTGAGGATGGATAGAGTGGGAGAGAGACATCAAAGAAAATATGGATGAATTGTGTGAGAAGTGCCATGAAAGAAAGAGGTGTTAGTGATAGTGTAACGGGTGACAGGACAGAATGGAACGAAAAAAACATATTACGCCGACCCCAAATAAAACTGGACAAGGGCAGGAAGATGATAATGAGCAAGGGGTTAGCAATACTATAATTTGATTTCAGAGTTGGACTGATGACAGCATGGCGTGGTACCCGGACAAGTTCAATGGCACACAAAGTCTTAAGTTCAGGCAGGGCCAGATTTGGAGGCCAAAGTTTTACGTGTTCAAGTAAGCAGTCATTATTGTTTTTTTATTGATATAAACTAGTGCTTGACTGCGCTCCCACCTGATGGTAATCAGTGATGCAATCGTTGATGGTGAGGCCCACTAGTTTATTAATAGCCTATTCACTCTAGCCATGAAGACACCTAAATTTTAACCAGACGGGATGTCCACAATTGACAAACTTCCAGTCCCTCAATGTACGCGGTATAAATGACGAGGCAAAACGCTTAGTCCGGACCTTAGATGTCTCAACAACATAAAAGTAGATATTTGTTGTACGCCGAATTGTCCGATGGTGAAACTGAGATGACGGAATCACGCAATTCCAGCGCACAATCTCTAAAATGCATACTATGAAAAACCGAAAGGCTGGCTACTCTACGTCTGTGCTCGAGGCTTTAAGATTGGATTTAGCCAAAATAGGATCACCAATTAGCCTCTTCGTACGCCTTTTCATTTAATCCAAAGCCGCTAGGCGGCATTTTGCCGCAGCAGCCCACACACAATGGACCTTACTATGTATATTTATGTACCCATATTTTTGCTAATAATATACTGTCATATCCAACTTTTTATAATATTCTGTCATAACTATAAATCCATTCTATTCCATCCTTGAAACTGAGTTAAAAAAAATGTCTAAAATTTTAATTTCACGGGATTTATCTTGGATTTATGTATTTGTCAAAATATTCGACGACGTAGGCTGATTAAAGCTCAAGAAAAAAAATTCAATTCAAAGAAATGAACCTAATCAGAAAACCATCAGCAAATGGTTCGACATTCATCTGACAGACACCTGTTTCCAAGCACTAAGTTAATTACCAGCTATATTCCTCAACCGTTTGAAGTTCTTATATTTGATTAACACATCGGTATGCCCGAGATCGCCCGAAGCTCAAAGCTATCACTGGCTCATGAATATACTATGAATAAATAATTCTTTAACGTGCCATCGTGTTGTTGATACTTCGGATCGGTAACTTTAGCGACGCTGACGTCTTGGCTTCGACAACTTCGATAAATAAATTAGGTTTTGTGGAGACTAGTTGTGCCCTTGGCACTGTCTGGTATTGAAAGACGAAATTGTCTGGTTTTGAGGGGTATAAAGAGCTGGGGGAAAGGTGCCTCCCTCTTTCTGCGTAGTGAAAGAGGCAGGCGGCACGCGTCAGGGAACGAAATTACTCATATCACATCCAAGCCTTGACCATCGACTACCGACCATAGTACGCGCTAGCTTTCGGACGCCAAGCAATGAATCGCTGGCTAGTAGCTTCGACATAGTAGTCATGGCTGAGACTACGAATGAGCTCAGCACAATGCTCAACGACCTCGGTAGAGCTTCCGAAAGAGAGGGCCTTAAAATGAACATGGACAAAACCAAAGTCATGATAAACAGTCATGTACCATCCAGTCCTATCAAGATCGGAGACTCAATACTCGATGTTGTGGAAGATTACGTTTACCTAGGACAGACAGTCCAGTTGGGCAGATCTAATTTCGAGAAAAAGGTCGACCGTCGAATACGTCTCGGCTGAGCGGCGCTCGGGAGGCTGCGCGGTGTCTTCTCGTCCAATATACCAGTATTCCAAAATGAAAGTCTATGACCAGTGTGTGTTGCCAGTGCTGACATATGGCTCTGAAACGTGATCGTTCAGAAGGCTTTAAGTCACCCAAAAGACAATGGAAAGGGCTATGCTCGGAATTTCTTTGCGTGATCGTATCAGAAATGAAGGATAACCAAGGTTGCCGACATAGCCTAAAGAATTGTCAAACTTAAGTCGCAAACTTAAGGGCAGGGCACATTGCTCGCAGTATAGATGGTCGTTGGGGTCTAAAGGTCCAGGAATGGCAACCGCGTACCGGAAGACGTAGCGTTGGAAGGCATCCTATAAGATGGACCGATGACCTGGCAAGGGTTGCGGGTATCCGATGGATGCAAATGCACAAGACCATTCACTATGGTGAGAATCGGGGGAGGCCTATGTCCAGCAGTGGTCGTCTTTCGGCTGAAATGATGATCTCCAATCTCTTCCAAAGAGAGATGCGCAGAGATGATATTTGCCTAACAAAAAAAAACCGTCTATCAACTCAATAATTACTACAGTATCAAATCGCTGATACTTCATTTCCAACTCATACCCTTTGAATAAAGTAACAACAAAGTAACAATAATGGAACGTTATAACTTTGTAGATAAGTAACCAGAGACCAACATTGTGAGAACGCCAGAAATTAATCTAAACTCATTATTCCAGTTCAGACAACTCAGCAGTGTTTGACGCGAGGAACTCGGATCTAATATCAATGGTGTACAGCGGTGAAGCGACTTTCCATTTCCAAACCAAGGTGTACACTTGGTGCGTTGATTCCCCTCCGGGTTTGAGCAAGTAAGTTTGCTATTCAATTTTGTAACATGACTTGCAAGAAATGGTACTGTATAAATTGTTCTGTTTTACTGTGAATAATCGAGTTGTTGTAACAGAAATGGTAAATTGGTACAGGAAAGTGTATGGAATTGTTTGAAGGTAAATTTGAAATACCAGTTTTTTTTTTTATGGTAGGTAAAAATCATCGAATGACGAATCCCACTCTTGGGCGGGAAACAGTATCAGACTCTTACTGACTAAAGAACCTACCCCGTACCTTCCTTGCCTTATTCCCAGAGCCCCGGTGTAACGCTTTCGCATAAACCCTCAGCTCCGGTAGGCTTCGACCCTGCAGGGTCCCTACGGTTTGCTGACAACTCCTTGAGGCGCGCGGGAACGGAACGCGCCGTCGACGACTTGGGCTCGGTCTGGACTGCTACCAGACGACCGGACGGCGAGCTACCCATTGCTCGCCGTCCGCAAGCCAGTGTCTACGGTGGCCGGATATCGGCAGAATCGCGGCGGCGACGGCTACGGCGAGTGCGCCGTTGCCTTTGCCTTATGCGGTCAGCCTCCTCCTTTTCGAGCATTACTGCCTCGCAAAAGGAGGCGACCGCCTGCCACTCCTCCTCGCTGCGGACCATGGCCTGAACCAAGGCCCGGCGCGAGAGGTCGCCGCCGCCGATCACCCCCACGAGGGCACGGCGTTCATCTTCCCAAGCGGGGCACACTTCTATCGTGTGCTCCACCGTGTCCTCCGGGCTGGCCACACAGTGGCGACACCCGAGCGTCTCTTCCGCACGGATCCGGTGCAGGAACCTCCCGAACTTGCCATGTCCGGTGAGGACCTGCGTCATGCGGTGAGATACCAGTACCGCTTGAAATATGATAGAAGTATTTTTTTTTGTTTTAGCTTGCAATGTATGTTTTTGTGTGTGCAGATTTTTTTTTTCGTTTTTACCAGTGTTGGTTCCGGCTTACAAAACGCATTACGCAAACGCAAACCAGCGCTGTGACTCATCATAATGTGCGTGAAGCCACAGCCTTATACTGAGCGTTCGGCCGTTTTGCGCGGAAGTGGCACGTGTCTTTCTTATTTAATCAAATCAAATCAAATAATTTATTGTGATACACAGGTATTATAATAGGTCTTAAATAATATATGTTCATGCCGTGATCCGCGACACAGGGCATACAAATAGAAAAATAAAAACACAAAAATACAAACAACTATTGCTTAATATTACAAATAGCCTAGTTTGACAGAAAGTCAGTAAGACAGTAATAACAATTTTCTATCAAAAAATTACACAGTTTATGTTTAAAAATATTTATATTCTCACTGTCTTTTATATTTTTTGGAATTTTATTATAAATTTTAGTGGCCATATTGAATACACTTTTTTCATACAATGTGGTTTTAAATCTCCTGCTAACGTTATTATATAATCTACTTCTATTACGAGATCCAGATTCTAAAGTAAATAATGTTGGATTTTGTTTTATGAATAATAAATAATTTAATTGGTTATGATTCTTTATTAGCTTTAAGTTTGCGTCATTATGCGTAAATAAAATGTTTTTCTTTCTATCATTACTTTGTCTAATTTGTTTAATCACCACTGCTCTCAAAACTGTGCAGGAAAAGATCGTAAGGTTTCCTTCCTCACACTAAAAAAATCTGTAAATTCAAGTGTTTCAACAAGGCCCTTCGTATAAATACTGGTTTATTATGCGGCAAGTAAGTTGAACCATTCGGTTTAGTTACGGACAGTCCGCATTACGATTGAGACTCGAAATTCGGTTACTGCACATTCATGGTTTAACTTATGTTGCCGCTATTGTATGAGATAGCGTTGATAGCTAAAGTTTTTTTTTTTATACAGATGGCCTCGAGATGAATACATGTGTACCATAGTAATCCAACCATGGGAAGCTCATGAGAGGATTAATGTAGAAATTATACAACCTGCGGACACGAAAATGCATATCGTAAGTATAAATAAATTTCTATACCCTTGATCTTGATACAATGGAGCTAGTATAAATCGTAAGACAGCATTGGTGCCAATTCAGTCTAGCCGTGAAGACCCCTAAATTATAATCGGAAAATTATGTCGATACTTGGCGCTATCTCATGTTCCTAGGTCGTCATGCTATGCCGAAGCTGCCGCTGCGGCTGCGGAAAACCTCAAGCGGCGGAAATATACTAACCTTGTGGCAATTATATTTTCGAGCCATTTGGGGTTGAAATTATTGGTAGTTATATTTTCGAGCCGTTCGTGAAACTCTCGGATCATGGGGTCCGAACGCCCACAAGTGGTTTAATGAGCTTTCTGAACGACATGTTGACACTTCGCGTGACCCAAAAGCTGGCTTTTATCTTGGGCAGAGAATAAGCATTGCCATACAGTACTTGTACTTTGTACTGCGTACTTTGCCAATCGACAGCGATGCGGATTACTTTAGATTAGGCACTTTTAGTTAGTTTACAAGTGTTTTTTTTATTTATTTATATATATATCTAAATAATATTATAGTTATAAGGATTGTAAATACAGAAAATCGTACTTTTATCGTATGTTTCTTTTTTAGTTTTCAGACATTGATAACGTAATTGAAAACGATTGGGAAGTGACTACCAAGCAGGTGATCATCAAGCCTACGGCATGGAACATAGTGTACTTCAATGATGACAACCAGACGCATCAGAGTGACCGGCTGATCATCAGTCTGCAACTGAAGAGGAGGGCAACGGCT
The DNA here is from genome assembly GCA_029852875.1 of Mythimna loreyi. Classification (NCBI taxonomy): domain Eukaryota; kingdom Metazoa; phylum Arthropoda; class Insecta; order Lepidoptera; family Noctuidae; genus Mythimna; species Mythimna loreyi. The sequence goes on along the minus strand of CM056801.1, from coordinate 7,938,759 downwards.
TATAATATTATATTTTATACTCCTTTAATGGGTAATGCAGTTTTAACTAGCCAGTTAAATACTAGCAATGTTTTCGCAGATAGATTAAAGTCTCGTGGGATTTTTTTCCCGGCAGTGGGACATACAAGGCTATAAAAAAAAACCAAGTGGACGGTAATTTAGTGTTACTATACATATAACTTGAATGACACCGCATTACTGTTAATTGGATTATCGTAACATTTTTTAAGCTTTACCGAACCACGCAAAAACGCAAAAAAAAAATGTTCAATAAATATTCCTTTTTCACACGTAAATTTGTTACCACGGACAAATGGGCAAAGATCATTTGATCAGGCGGATATCACCAGTGAGTTGTGTGACAATCTGATCATGGTCACGACGAAAGCTTAGCAGCCCAAAACCAAGAGGTATAAACAAGAGAAGTGAGAGGACAACAAAGACTTTAGACTTGTCGATATGGACTAGCACTGATAGATAGATATATTCTTTATTGCACACCAAAAAAAAAAAAATAACAATAGAAACTTAAAATTAATGAGTGTTATAATGGGCGGTCTTATCGCTAAAAGCGATTTTTTAACGACAAACTGATACTAAATTAAACTAATTTTGAGTCATTTTTCAGTACTCTTATCGTTTCTACTGATGTCCTTCTGGAGCGAACCACTAACCATGAGCAGGATTTGGTTCCTCGCTGGATGCAGCATTGTTATATCTCTTGGACTCTGCTACATTGACTTCTTAGTACCTTCGCACACCATGCCTTCCATCTGTAAGTATTCAATCATCATATATGATTAATTATGTTGCTCTATGCTCTTTATATCCAAATATCCACCCTTACGTTGTTAAGACACCTGCGGCCCGGACTAAGCGTTTTGCCTCGTCGTTTATACCGCGTAAATCGAGGGACTGGAACAGATTGCCGGCTGCAGTCTTTCCGTCTGATAATAATTTAGGTGTCTTCAAGGCTAGAGTAAATAGGCTCTTAATAAACTAGTCCACCTTACCATCAATGATTGCATCACTGCTTACAATCAGGTGGGATCGCAGTCAAGCACTAGTTTATTGCAATAAAAAAAATCTCATAGAATAATTAGATTAAATTAATTTAAGATTATATTTTGATTGAAGTGGAGAAAGTTTGTCATTACAACCGACGCGGAATTCGCCCGAGCCGCAGGCGAGAGTGTTATGGTTCTGTATCAAACTACATTTTTCAATACACTTACTATGAAATTACAAAACGAGGGTTGACAGCCGATACATTATAAGTCTGGGACGATCTCACGCTCTTCTACAATAAGCAAAAATTGTGAAGAGACACTCTTCTCTCTTTCTCTCTCTCAGCCTCAGAAGGAGAATTTCACCTACTATGTAATGACTAGATATTGTTCTTAAATTATTTCCTATTTCCAGTGGTACTCTACACAACCGTGCTGATGGGTGTGATGCTAGCGATGCTGATTCAAGCCCTTCTGATGACGTCTGCCGTGGACAAAGTCAGAGACACCGCCACAATGCAGAAACTTATGGCCGCATACATTTTCAGAGCCATCTTTTGTTTACCGGCTTATTTGGTAAAGTATGGGCAATAGCGCACTAGCGGCCAGGCCGCAGCGGCCAGACGTGCGGCCCGGCCGCGGGTGTTGCGATTTGCAACGCGGCCAAAATTGCGGCTACGATCGTCTGTTGCTTATACAGCGCGCTTCAAAATGGACGTTGAGGAAATAACAGTTCTTTTGTAAGATATAAAAACACTGCTATTAAAGTAAGAAGCAGAAAAAGTAAAGGAAAGAATATTGGGTTCATCCCTTACTACGTAAAAGGCATTATTTCATACTTATTTCACCGACCTTCAGCAATATGATGAAAAGTTCTTTAATTATTATCATAATAAGTCACGATTGGCATAGTCTTCACAGGATAAGTCCCACAACGCCCTCCTTGTCTTAATCTCGGTTATAAATCTTTCCGTGTCAAAAGACATCGCAATGATTACAAAACACGCTGTAGTTCCACAATACGGGCGGCCGCCGTGGCTAGTGCGCGCACACTGGTGATTTTACTACAATACTATAGATCTCAGTGGCCGCAGCGACCAGCGACTGAACACTGGCCGCAAACGCGCCGCTCCGATCTCGCTGGCCGCTGCGGCTCGGTGTGGCCGCTGGCCGCATGCGGCCAGGTGCGCGCGCTCTGTGGCGATTTCATACTAAGTTATCTATCTCGATGGCCGCCGCGACCTGGCCGCTGCGGCCTGGCCGCTAGTGCGCTATTGCCCTACCTGATGTAGTACTTTTAGTTTAATGAGATTGCGTATTTACGATGAAAAATTAATTTTAATCGTAAAATTCTACCTTTCCTTAGGTTTCTTTTTTTACGATGGGCAACAATCAGACTCTTACTAATAAAACATCCTGCTACAAACAGTTGTCAGTTGAAAGTAAAACTCCCTAGGGAGGAAAAGTGCTACTTTCAAATCTTTCTGTAAGCAACTTCACACCTACTTTCAGAGTATGAGTAATGAAAAATTATATTTACACGCAAAATTATTTCATTTCAACTCATCACGTGACTATTAAATAGTTTTGGAGGTAGAGGAACAGAGAGTAAAGTCCCACTAACCTCCATTGAAAAGGGAGGATCCTCCGACCAGACGGATGTTATTGTCTGGTGGGCTACTGCCCGATAGTTGATTTTGGGTTGTCGTATGTTCAAATCGCGCGGAGAACTTTGATTGCGCGATGCAGGACTCCTGTAGTTCTTATGTGACGCCATAGATGACGCCACCAGTCGATAGTCCACGACAATATAACAACTGCCAATAACTCGCTTTCTACATTTTTCAGAGATCATCGGACAGAAACGGAGGTTATTCCCTTCAAGAAGATGACGACGCTCAGTCAACTCCAATAACAAGAGATGTAGAAGAGATGGAGAGTGAGACGCAGCGAACGTCTGGAGATAAGAAAGATTTGGCAGAAGTTATAGATAGAATCTTATTTGTAACATACTCTATTACTTTTGCTGCCATGTTAATTGCACATTTCTGATTGTGTATTTCAGTACTGATTTATTATACAATGTTAAATTTTGGTCGTTTTAATCCCGAAGAGGGTCGATCCGGTGTAGTGTTTCAACTATCGATAAAAAAAACAATGAAATACTTTTTTTAAAATCTCGTATTGATGTACGCATTTACAAAATTCATTTCTTTAAGTAAATGAGTCAATGACCTCGTAGGTAGTTGTCGGTCGTTGCGTACTAACTACCTATAGGTCATTGAACTGGCCGAGCTGACGTTTACTTAAAGAAATCAATGTCAAACGTGTGTAAATTAATTCGAGTTTAAAATAGTAGTTTACATTATTTATCTAATTTATTGTAACAATCAAAATTTGACGGTGTTATATATAAGTTTATTCATAAAGATAATTAAATAAGCTTGAGTAATTACAAAACCGGTCGTTTTGTTTTTGACCGAAGAAAATACGACCATGTCTCTCAATTCCCCAAGGATTTCAAATGATTACCTACTGCCTTCGTAGAACACTCGGAATTGTCTCTTGTACAACATTCTTTTCAATCCCGCATATCCTGATTACTTGAACATGAGACTGGCCTGTCAGACTAGTAAAAAAAAAAAAGTTAGTGACCCTGATTGCTAAGTCGGAGGTCGTGGGTTCAATGTTCACCAAAGATAAATGTTTGGGTGATCAGCACGATCATTTTTTCTGTGTCTGGGTATAATTTATCTATAATATGTATTATATATTTGAAAATATATAAGTATGTTTATCAGTTGTCTAGTACTCATAATACAAGTTCTGCTTAGTTTGAGACTAGACGGCGTTGTGTGATAGTTGTCAATAAAAAATTACACATTTCATCCACCTCTCCTGTCGCAGGTCTGCTGAAAGAAATTTCATTTGAAATAAGCAGTACTTTTGTGCTCTTCTATCTGTATTTGTCATTTTCATTTTTAAGTGTTCGTTTAAACGTAAATAAATAATTTTGGCAATTTATTTATTATACCTTAATGAGTTATTCCCATATAGGTGTATGGATGGAGAAGTAGAGGGAGGCCAAATAAAAGATGGAAATATATGGGTTTTGTGTGAATTGAAGGTGAATAAATTGAAAGCTAAATAAAAAAAAGATAATTTTTATTATTTTATTTATTGAAAGCTAGTCAGGTAACAGGACAGAATGTAAAAAAAAAACATGTTGTGCTGACCCCAAATCAAACGAGACAAGAGCAAAATATAAGACAACGGAGCTCACGCCCCAGGCGCCGCCGTGATTCCGATCCTGATTTCCGATCACCGTAGGTGCTTGTAGGGCTTGCGGACGGTGAGTAATTGGTAGCTCACCGTCCGGTTGTCTGGTAACAATCCGGACCAAGCCAGTCGTTAACGGCGCGCTCTGTTCCCGCGCGCCTTAAGGACTTGACAGCAAATGGAGAGCCCCAACTGTAGGGCCGAAACCTACTGGAGCCCCGGTCCAGTTTTTGAAAGGTCCGACCCTGGTGTGAAGGCTAACACGGAATGGGGTGGCTCGTTTAGTCAGTAAGAGTCTAACACTGTATCTCGCTCTGTCCAAGGCCAGGATTCGTCATTAGATGATTTTTCCCACTTATTTTTTCTATAAACACGTACGTACAAACGTGTCCATACACATGCTAGACACAAACTAGATTATTTTTAAGAATTTATCAAACTAGATATTTTTAATCTTAAAAACCATTCTTAGTGTTTATTTTTAAATCTTTCCAGTGGTGTGTTTAGTAGCATAGCATAGCATTAGCCTTATAATGTTCCTACAGCTGAGACTCAGGCCTTTTCTCTAGGAGGAGAATTGGGCCGTAATCCACCACGCGGTTCCAGTGTGGGTTGTTTAATGTCATAATAGCTTTTGTCAGCGGCTTCGCCCGCGTGATGTTAGCAATATGTAGGCTATCAGCGGCTTCACCCGCGTCTGTGGTTACTGCTCCGCCCATGTTAGGCCATAGCGTGATGTTATATAGCCTATAACCTTCCTCGAAAAATGGACTATCGAACACAAAAAGAATTTTTGCAATCGGACCAGTAGTTACAGAAATTACCTCCTACAAACAAAAAAATAAAAAAACAAAAAAACAAACCTTACCTCTTTATTATATTATAGTGTAGACTAGCTTTTGTCAGCGGCTTCGCTCGCGTACATAAAATATAGCCTATGTCACTCAGGAGTAAAGCAACTTTCTATTGTTGCTAAAATTTTTCCAATCGGACCAGTAGTTCCAGAGATTACCTCCTACAAACAAAAAAACAAACTACCTCTTTATTATATTAGTATAGATGTCTTCGAATTTTTTTTCCTAGGACATGTTAGTTTCCTCACGATGTTTTCTTTTACCGTTTTGAGAGTAGTTGTGATGAAATAAATTACACAAAGTAATGCAGATTGCTGGGTTTGAAACTGCGACCTTACAACTCGTAAGTCGGGACCATTGCCACTCGGGCACCACTGCTCATTTTATTAAATGTGTATAAATTAAAACTGATCGAAACAATAGTACATTTATCGGAACTGAATATCGTATAACATTCAATCAATGGTACATACAAATAATGAAGTTAATTCTACTTCACTACAATGAATTTTGCAGAAGGAATTTGCATGCAAACGCTTGGTAATCATCGGCGTTGGAAAATATTCCATTGATTCCTTAAACTATGGAAATTGGGCTTTTCACTTCACATTCGGAATTGAATGAGAGTAAAAAGAGTTTTACACAATTTTCGGTGTATTTTTTCGTGCAATTTTTTGAAGCAGAAAACCTAGTTCGGCAATGTGATTGATTGCTTTGGTTGCATAATATTTGTGCTTACTATATACTCACAAAAAATTTAAAGCTATGTATAATTTGTCCTAAAAATCAAACAGAGGTTATTATCGATTGTGCAAGTACGAATCCTCAAATATTTCGGCTACGTTGTTCGCAACGAACAGACCATGGAGCGACTCGTTGTCCAGGGACAAGTAGTCAAAGTCAAAGTCAAAACATTTATTGAGAACTAAGTGTACAATGTTGTTGTCATAATCATGTCAGTACTTTTGACTTAGCGGCCTTTTACAAGCATTGCAATTTTTATTTATCCTAATTAACATGCATAAACATTTTATTACTTTATTATTATTATAATTATAAATTCATTTGAGTAATACAATAGTGTCGAAAATTTAATGTCGATAATAATGAATTTAATATAATTATCATGTTACTATTAGTTCAGTTAAGAAATTAATAAATTTAAATGTCAATAATAATTAATTTCATACATTCGTTATGTCTATACCATCAGTTTACCAATACAGTTTGTCAATAATTCATTTTATACAATTATAATATATTATGTCAATATCGTTTTAATTGAAACATTTTACCTATAAAATGGAAAATTATTAAATGTCAGTAATAATTAATTTAATACAATAATTATAATGTCAATAATATAAATTTAATTGAGGAATTAGAGCTATGTCAGAAATTCAAATGTCAATAATCATTAATTAATATAATATAATTTTAATTATGCAATTTAAATAATAGTAATGATTGCCATTACTATTATTTGAATTGCATAATTAAAATTATAATATCATAATTTTTATTGAAATAAAAGACGATAGACTAGATTTTATTGTTTGTATAGCACAAATCGCCATCTTGGTACAGTAGAATAAGATTGCTATTTTGGGCAAAACTCTAAATATTCTTTAACCGAGTAGAAACATTTTTCGATTAGGTATTGTTTTTTTTTGGAATAATGTTGGTGATTTTTCAGTTTTAAAGGTGTTGGGTAATTTATTGTATATTTTAATTGCCATATAATATGGGCTTCCACTTAATGTTTTGGTTCTTGTAAAGGGAAGTGGTCTCGTGGGCGCTCCCCTATGCGTTAGACAGACCTCATTAGAGCTGCAACACAAACCTACATGGTCCAGAGTTCCCGAGACGCCGTAAACCGTGTTAAGTGGAGTCGCATCGCGGGAGCCTCACTAGCCAACGAAAATGATCAACACGACCACTTTGTCAAGAGTGAACGACTAAGGAGGGTTAATTTGACTGATTTACTATCACGTAAGATACAGGTCTACTAAAAAAAAGTTTTTGTTTTAATATCGAATTACTTCTTTCAGTCTAGGACGTGACAGACTTTTACTGACTAAAACAGACTCTTATGTTCCTTCTATGCTTGGTTCCGGGACCTCAGGTTTTTCTTTCACAAGCAATTACATTGTCCTAGTGTAAGCATGTGCAGGTGGAATACTGCTTATCATGAAGTGACTGACTGACATATCAACGTACAGCTGAAACTACTGGGCCGAGGAGCGTGGAATTTGGCATAAAGCTTCCTTTTATGACGTAGGCAAACACTAAGAAAGGGTTTTTCAAAATTCAGCTCCTAAAGGGATGTAATGGGGGTTTGTATGGAGAACCGTATTTTCACGCGGGCGAAACCGCTGGCAGAAGGCTAGTTATAATTATTTTGCCCATTTTTTATACATTTTTTTATTTATTGTATTTATTCATAAAAGATAAGTAACTTATAAGCTAAGAACCGTTGCAAGGGTTTGACTGTGGGGTCAATGAGTCTCTAGACAACTAAACACTATTCAAACAATCTTATACAAAATTATAACAATTATAAATAACATGACTTCAATTTACGTTTGAATCTATTTCTGTTTGTTTCATTCCTTATGTCTGCCGGCAGACTGTTCAATAAATAAGGTATTATTTTATTCAGTGTTCTATCACCAAAGTAATTGGTGACTCTGGGCACATATTGAATCTACTTCTTCAGGATATTAAAAACACCTCTAAACTCAAAACCCCACCCCATATTGTAAACAAAGCAAGGGAAACACATTATCAAATAGTAACATATTTCAAACGACAACATCAAAATAAATCTCCTAAATGTTTACAAAGCGGAAACATATTAAATCTTGTTTTATTTCAATAACACATAAACACAATTATTGTTGTTTACAAAATATTATTGTTTGTTTATATGATAATACATACGAATATGTAAAAGTAACAGAACTTTTTTTTTATAGTGGAAAAAATCGAATGACGATTCGGAATTCGTGGGATTCGAAGGGCGGGCCCTTGGGCAGAGCGCGAGACAGTGTCCGACTTATTCTGCCGTGCAGATACTAAAACGCAGTAAAAGTATTGCAAAATACGCTATTTTACTGCGTTTTAGTGTCTGCACGGCAGTTATATTGACTAAACGAAACACCGATCCTTCCTGTCTTAGTTCAAGGGCCCCTGTGTTTCGCTTTCGTATCAACCTTTGGCCTCAGAAGGCTTCGACCCTGCTTGTCGATGATGCTGGGCCCCTACAGAAAAGTAACAGAACTCTTTTTCGTCGATCGTCTCGAGTTGGCAACGCCTCCGTCTCATTTAATCTTACCACATAACTGAGCGATAATAAAATGTCATGCATTTGGAGTTTTCTACTGGCGTTAACGATTGTAGGTTATCAACTAGGCTAAACCCTCTGCTGAATTGATGAAACTTGGTACAGAATGAGCTTGAACACATAAATGATCACATTAATACATACATATTTCTTAATAGATGGAGTGATTCAGGAGGAAGGTTTATAATATACTAGTTTATATATTTAATATCAGCAATGCACCCGTGTACCGCTGGAGCGGGGCGCTAGTTTACGTATATAACTATTACTCATATGCTATATTAATTAATTTAGATGCTTATAAGTAGTTACATAATTATATATTATGATTATACACGTATTGATTAAGAAAACTATCTCTATTTCTTATCTAAATAGCTAGATATTAATATACTCGTAGAACAACAACTAAAACTACTAAAAGATTAGCCAATCTATTTACGCAATACATAATTGATTACTTACAAAATATTTCTTTCGGATTCTTTCTTCAAATTCTACAGCCACATTTTGGTCGAAGGATACTAAAGTAGTTTAAAAAATGGATCTGGCAGTATAAGTTGATCCATCGTTCGCTCGTTATCGACCAGCAATCAATGGGTAGCTTATTTATGGTGGGAAAAATCATCGAATGACAAATTGGGCGGAGCGGGGAACAGGAGGACTCTTACTGACTAAACGACCCACACCGTACCTTCTTAGCCTTCATACCGGGGTTGGACCTTCCTTTCCGAAACCGAACCTGGCCCCCAGTAGGTAAGTAGGGTAGTAGGACAATAATAAAAAAAGGACAAGAAAAGGAGGCGACCGCACGCCACTTTTCTTCGCTCCGGGCCATGACCTGCCAAGGCCCTGCTGCCGATCGCCCCACATGGACCCGGAGGTGCTCTTCCGAAGCAGGGCACAACTCTACCGTGTGCTCCACCTTGTCATCTGGGAGGTCAACATAGTGGTGACACAAAGGTAACTGACCAGACTGAGTCGTTGACTACACGCACTGTTCCCGTGTGCCTTAAGAAGTTTTCAGCAAAACCGTAGCGGCCTAGCAGGGACGAAGCCTACTGGGGCCTGGGTAAATATAAAAGCGTAACACCAAGGTCCTAGTACTAAAGCTCAGAAGGAATGAGGTGGGTTTTTAGTCAATCTGTCTGTATAGACAGATTAACTAACACTATTTCCCGCTACGCCCTTGAGAGGGATTTATCATTGAAAGATTTTTACCCACTATAGAAAAGTAATAAGTTCAAAAGCCGCACTATTTTGTTTAAACATGCTTTTGTGAATGTCTGTCACTTATTTCAAACTAATAATAAAATATTATCTTTAAACAGCTCGGCGCCACTTGCCACTTGGACCCTCATAAATTGTCCTTTTCACCGACAGGACCGACAGAATTCTAAAGATACTAGTAACACTTATGCAATTTCTATTGACAGTACAAAAACGACGGAAAGCTCAAGAAAAATGAAAATTTTATCAGCCTATAGTTTGTTTTTTTAATCCTTGACTACGATTTGACAACTTAAAATGTCAAACTCCAGAAAATGGGAAACATTATTTCTGTAGTGTGACATTGGGAGTTGTCAAATCGTAGTCTAGAATTAAAAAACGAACTATAGGGACGACTAAGAACAGTAACACTTTCTAAACTTAAACTACTATAAAACAAAGAACATAAATATTTACAACAAAATTTATAAATTGACTCATAATATCGCTATAAATCTTTCACGACAAAACATTTACACTGTTTTGAAATGCTCATATACAAATGTGCTACAACAAACATCTCTCTTGTTTTGCAAATACAATAAAGCGCGCTATAATATTTGCGATTTTAATTTGTTTTTTTATTCTCTGCTATCGAGAAAAATAAACGAGTTTATTAAATTATAGACGCTTCAATATAGATGTAATTGGAATTTTATTGTTGATGAGAATGCGTGCTATTTTTAATTTTACGACGAATTCTTTCGTCCATGCTATTTTTTTTTTTGTTTACTGTTACACAACCTCGTCTAGTCCCAAGCTAAGCAGAGCTTGTGTTATGGGTACTAGATAACTGATAAACATACTTATATATTTCTAAATACATACATATTATAGATAAATTACACCCAGGCACAGGACAAATGATTGAGGTTATCACACAAAAATTTGTCTTGGGTGGGAATCGAACCCACGACTTCCAGCATAGCAGTTAGGGCCACTAACCACTAGACCAAAAGGCTTGATAAAACTATTACTTTGCGTAAACGTACTGTACTATTGGACACCCGCATTTGTCCAAAAATGATATCTGATAAATATTGTTGTGCCCGTACCTGTGCTGATATTACAGTGCCGTGCCATTGTTTTAGTACTACTGCATATACCTGTTTTGCAATGTGTTGGTTTGTATTATTTTACTGTAGTTGACTTCATCATGGAATACATTATTATTATATAAAATCGTTAACTTGTTAAGAAAGTTAAACAGTATGTACCATCTGCTTAACAGCAAGTGGGATCGCAATCAAGCATTAGTTTATAGAAAAAAAAACCTTTTAACTTGTAAATTAGTGTTTAAGATTGTGTCATTTCGCGCAAATAAAAAGTTTTTCTATCTTCTTTCAATCAGTTTTACCAATTGCGGTTTACGATTATAAACTGCCATTGGTTCCGAACATTCAGTGTGCGAGTCCGACTCCTTTTTTTTTATTAATGATCACTCTCTAACCTGCTGGTGTGGTCGACGATGAAGCACACTTACCCAGAAGTAACTTATTCATTCTTTACTTAAAGACGCATAGTTCGCAGCTCAGAGATCATTGTTTTTCTAATGTTCTGTCGCAAATCTCGATTCTTAATCGCGGAGAGAATAGCCAGCTTTATAAGAGCTCCTTACGATTGTGAAGTAACAATGTGACGCCCTCAGTTCGTCGTAATGGATTAATAAATGCTTCTGAAGTCAGCGACTGTTCCCATTTGTAATATATTACTTTGATAAGCACCTGTGACGTAAGTTGTGAATTTTGACGAATATGGATTGCGAAGTGTCTGATTTTAAAAGATGAAAGTTTCTTGCCGGTGTGTGTGTTCTAGTTTTTATGTAAATGTTTTCATTATTATGCGTTCCAAATAAGAACAGGAAAGTCAATAACCTCGATCTGTCAAATTTTTAGGTTTGCAAAAAAATCTTATTAATTAGCATATCAATAAAAAGTATTTTTTTGCTTTTTATTTCTAAGTTTTAGTTAATTCTAGGTGAAGTAAAAACGTTAGGGTTTAATATAAATTTGCCAAATATATTGTTTTAAGGCATAAATAGTTTACAAGAAAAACTATTTTCTTTCATATTTTCATTGTTAGAAACAATTCGCCTTTTTCTTCTATTTACCACTACTCAGACACATCACACAGTGAAACAGAGATAAACAAAACTGAAAAACTGTATTCTGATTAAACTTTTTTCATTCACGATTCGTACGTAAATTATTTTTTTAAACATCTTTTTTTGTTCACTCTTCCTAATTAATATCTTTGATTTGACAGTTCGACGTGACGTCACAACATTGCCATCGATCCTATTCTCATTTGGAACGGATTGTACAGGGTCGCGTTTGACCACTGTCTCACTGGGGACAAGGGTTCGCATCTGAAAGGAAGGCTCTGACCCTGGTATATATAGAAACGTAGGAATGGGGTTGGTAATTTAGTCAGTAAGAGTCTGACACAGTTTCTCGCCCAGCCCAAGGTCATTGGACATTTTTTGTCCATCATGAAAAAAAACCTCTCTCCTTCAGATACTGTTTGTACCTTGTTTGCGTTCGCGCGTGATTTCGCGCCATTCGGTTGAACACCAAGCGTTAGATAATAAAGTATTGATCTTTTTTTTATATAGGGTATTTATACAGGGACGTAAAAAAAGTTTTTCATAGGTAAATAAATTTAAAAATGGAAAATAAGCAAACCTCTGCTAATACCCGCGCGAACGCTGACGTCGGCGCTGTCGCCAGAAGGGATAGTAACCCTTTCAAAAATTTCTGTGACCTTTCATAGCGATAGATGTTTTGCGGACATCTTCCCACCATCAATAGAGATTTTTTAGACGAACAACCATAATTTAATTAAACTCTTGAGCCCCAAGCGAACGCCGGCACAGATTACTAAATAGTTACTACACGCCGGCTTTCGCACATCTGTTGTCTTTCTACAATGTCTCTAATTACGATACTCAAAAAGTCAATTCAATAATGTCAGTGACTGCAAACAACATGTGTAATACATTTACGTCCAAAAAGCCTAAACAACAGTAAATATTTTTATGCGCTAGTAAAACCATAGAGCAGAGAGCAGTGGTGGCCAAGTGGTAATAGACCCCGACTTACGAGTCGTAGGTCGCGGGTTCAAACCCAGCCGGGCTCATTACTTTGTGTAATTTATTTCATCACCACTGCTCTCAAAACGGTGAAGGAAAACATCGTGAGGAAACCGGCATGTCCTAGAACCAAAAATTCGAAGACATGTGACATCCACCAATCCGGACTGGGCCCGCGTGGTGGATTATGGCCCATTAGAGAGAGGAGGCCTGTGTCCCTGCAGTGGGAACATTAAAAGGCTGATGATGATGAAAACCATAGTATTTCCTCTTACCATTGAATATTTAATACGTTTGGAACGCCGAATACATTAACTAGCAGTTCCCAAATATATTTGAACCGTAAATTTTTATTTTGGTTTAGATTTTTGATACCAGATTTTTGTTAGAACATAACTCTTGCTGTCATGTACGCCATTTGTGATGTAAACGTACACAGACATATCTGTACGCAAAAAAATTGTTTAAAAACCGTTTTTACCGTTTTTCGTAATCATTTTGATGTTTGGCGTACCGTTTTGAGTTCGATGATACCACGCTTGAGCAGGGTTTTGGTCTAATCGTAGTTGGCTTTTTTTGTGGAATATTGCCAGATTTTCATATTGTATTGATGTAAAAAGCTGCCTAAATTAGGAAAATCGGGAGCTAAAATTGTATTATTTAATTCTTTATATTGTACACAAACACTTAATATAGACACAATGATTTGACAATTCATGTACAAAGCTTAACTCAACTATGAGTTGTCTCCCAGCAAACCTTTAAGTGACAGAGAGAGATTACATCTGAGGGTAAAAATCAGTGTACAATCTAAACCCACATAAATACGTCTAATATACATTTTATGTGAGAGAATCGCCTAACTTTTATGATAGTGGGCAGGGTATATTTCTCGCTGAACAGATGGCAGATTGGGCCAGAAGTTAAAGGAGTGGCGATCATGTTCCAGAAGACGCAGCATTGGAAGGTTTCCTGCAATGTGGATGATGACCTGGTGGTGGTCGCGAGAATCAAAAGGATGCGAGATGCACAGAACCAGTAGTTATGGCTATAGTTGGAGGAGGCCAAGACATAGGCCTCCTCCAACTATCCACAGTGGATGTTTTTCAGCTGAAATGATTATGATGATGACTGATCTTTTTATTTATGATATTTGTACACTAACAACCCTAAGTCTATCTCCTTTCACGCAGTCCATTCAAAGGTTGTCTTGAGCGATAAGACCTATTGTACCCTTACTTTTAATAATGTTTGTCCTGTATTTTTTAGTTAATGCGGTGTACAATCATTACATAGTTTAAAACAAAGTCATCATCATCATCATCAGCCTTTTTAATGTTCCCACTGCAGGGACACAGGCCTCCTCTCTATGAGAGGGGAATGGGCCGTAATCCACCACGCGGGCCCAGTGCGTGTTGGTGGATGTCACATGTCTTCGAATTTTTGGTTCTAAGACATGCCGGTTTCCTCACGAAAACAAAGTCGCCCTGTCCATATGTATGCTTAGATCTATAAAATTAAGCAACGGATTTCGATTTGGTTTTTTTATTAGATAGAGTGATTCGAGATGAAGGTTTGTATGTATAATGTATGAGCATGAAGGTATAATGTACATATCTACATCTACACTAATATTATAAAGAGGAAAACTTTGTTTGTTTGGTTGTAATGAATAGGCTCAAAAACTACCGGACCGTTTTTAAAAATTCTTTTACCATTCGAAAGCTACATTATGCACGAGTAACATAGGCTAAATTTTATTTTGGAAAAAAATAGGGTTCCATAAAATATTTGGGTTTTTCGAACACAATGTGTAAAAAATCAACCAGAAATGTTACTTATTTTGCGTACGCCACCTAAACCATAAAAGATAGAACAATAAAATGTTTTAATTAATTGTAGATCTTATAAATATCTACAAAAAAGTCCGCGATGCACTATACCCATCTATGTCGAGTGAGGCACAACAAACTTTTTTTTATCAAAAAATCTTGAATTTTTTTTGGACTACATTTAAACGCATTTATTTTACTCATAGTATTAATCCTTATCAAAAAAATATATTTCATCACTAAGTACAGTTTATGTAAATAATATTTGGTCTTTGAATGATTAAAATTGGACGTTTGGTTTTGAAGTTATGGCGAAATTAAAAAAAGCGAGTGAGAAAAAATTTATTAATGGATTTTTTTTTATTGGTAGGTAAAAATCATCCAATGATGAATCCCGCTCTTGGGCGGAGCGGGAAACAGTGTCAGACTTACTGACTAAACAACCTACCCCGTTCCTCCCTTGCCTTATTCCCAGAGCCCCGGTATAACGCTTTCGCACCAACCCTCGGCTCCAGGAGGCTTCGACCCTGAAGGGCCCCTACAGTTTGCTGACAACTCTTTGAGGCGCGCGGGAACAGTGCGCGCCATTGACGACTTAGACTCGGTCTGAACAGTTATCAGACGACCGGACGGCAAGCTACCCATTGCTTACCGTCCGCGAGCCAGTGTCTACGGTGGCCGGATATCGGCAGGATAGCGGCGGCAACGGCTACGGCGAGGGCGCTGTTGCTTTTGCCTTATGCGGTCGGCCTCCTCCTTTACGAGCATTACTGCTTCGCAGAAGGAGGCGACCGCCTGCCATTCCTCCTTACTGCGGCCCATGGCCTGAACCAAGGCCTGGCGCGAGAGGTCGCCGCCGCCGATCACCCCCACGAAGACACAGCGATGCTCTTCCCAAACTGGGCACACCTCCACCGTGTGCTCAACCGTGTCCTCCTGGCTGGCCACACAGAGGCGACACCCGGGCGTCTCTTCCGCTTGAATCCGGTGCAGGAATCTCCAGAACTTACCATGTCCGGTGAGAACCTGCGTCATGCCAAGGCGGGGGTGGAGTGAGGGGAGTTTAGATCTATGAGTACGGTACCCGCGCGGCTCAGATACGAGGTCGGCTCCCAACGCAGCGGTCGTGCGATTTGTTTTAGATTTCGTTCTTAAAAATACACCTACGCAAAAGTTCTTCTCAGACCTAAACAACAGTTCTTCTCAGAACTAATCGAGAGTTATTTTTGGGGCTAACCAATAGTTCTTTTCAGTGCTAGAATATTACACGGTATTAACATTTAAACCTCAACTTTCTAAACATAGTTCTCAAGCACGGGCAGCAAAAATACGTCGTATGGGAGAATCTTCGCCTTAACGTTCACAATAACTTCGTTCGACTTGCTGAACAAAGTCAGAAAAACTCTCAGGTACGCGTACGAGAGTCGAGTGTCGAATATTTGCAACGCATTGCACAACAAAGTCTGAGAACCTCTGAGTTACGCGCTCAAGAGTCGAGCCTGGAGCGTTCCCAACGTCTTCATGAAGCCTCCTGGACCCGATGGTTGGTGCGAAAGCGTTATACCGGGGCTCTGGGAATAAGGCAAGGGAGGTACGGGGTAGGTTGTTTAATCAGTAAGAGTCTGACACTGTTTCCCTCTCCACCCAAGAGCGGGATTCGTCATTGGATGATTTTTACCTACCATAAAAAAAAAACGTCTTCATGAACAAAATATAAGGACCTCTCAGTTGCGCGAAAGAGAGTCGTGTATCGCAATAAAAACAATAACATAATAAAATTAATACTCATCACGAAATCTCAGAAACTACAAGAGATATAAGTCACAAATGAGTTCTCATGGGGGTTCCTTTTAGAATGTAGGTGCTTACTAAGACGGAATTTTGCAAAATCCAACCCCTAAGGGAGTCTAATAAAGGGAGTTAGAAGTTAGTATGAAAGTCCTCTGTTTTTGAAGTAAGCGACTTGAAATTTAAAATATATACTATCTAGATGTTGTGGTGGTGTACTAATAATGTACCTATCCTTAGAAATCAATTAGGGGGCTAAGGGGATAAAAGGGGGGGTTGGAAGTTTGTATGAAAGTCCTATGTGTTTGAAGTAGGAGAGTTGAAATTTAAAATGTATGCTCTATAGATGCTAAGAACTGATTTTACGAAAATCTACCCCTAAGGTGGTAAAACGAGGTCCACGCGTACGAAGTCGCGGGCGGCCGCTAGTTGTATAATATAAACATTGCACCCGTGCGAAGCTAAAGAATAAATAAATATATTCAATGTGTATGGCATCCTCCTCCTTAGTCGTTCACTCTTGACAGAGTGATCGTGGTGATCATGTTGCATTTTCGTTGGCTAGTGAGGGTCCCGCGATGCGTCTCTCCTTGGCATGGTTTACGGCGTCTCAGGTGTATGGCATAGTACTCAGCTATTTGCAGTTAACTCTAAGCAATCAGTCATAATAATAATTATGTAGAAAATAATCTTCCTGCGGATTCCAACCAATACTATACTAATCTTTGTTTTAACAGATGCGCAATGAATGAAAACTTATCATAATGACTAAACATATCTGACCTACAGTCTTTATTTATAATATTCCATTAACATATCAACTGTTTTTCACGTTGCCAGAGATAGCAGACACGAGCAGGATGTCTTCACAACTCATTTGTTTTTCACATTAAGTTAATTATCATATCACAGTTTTGTGCGGTAAAGATAAAAGTCAGTTGCTGGGCAACTCACTTGCTCATGGGCACTAAACTTTCACATTTACTCATGGCCTCTTTATGCTTGGACCCTAATGCAATGGGCCCCTACAGTTTACTGACAACTCCTTGAGGCGCGCGGGAACAGTGCGCGCTGACGATGACTTGGGTTCGGTCCGGACAGCTACTGGATGATCAAACAACCCTTCGTAAGCCCGCGCCTACGGTGGCGGGAAATTAGAATTGGAATCGTCCTAGATACGCAATCGTCTGATAATCTTTATCTTTCCACCAGTGCGGCAAAAATCATCCTACCCTTATCCCATGTTAAGGCAAAGGCAACGGCGTACTCGCCGTAGCCGTCGCCGCCGCGATCCTGCCGATATCCGGCCACCGTAGACACTGGCTCGCGGACGGTGAGCAATGGGTAGCTCGCCGTCCGGTCGTCTGGTAAGACCGAGTCCAAGTCGTCAACGGCGCGCACCGTTCCCGCGCGCCTCAAGGAGTTGTCGGCAAACTGCAGGGGCCCTTCGGGGTCGAAGCCTCCTGGAGCCTAGAGGGTGGTGGAAAACTGTTACCTCGACTCCAGGAATAAGGCAAGGAAGGTACGGGGTAGGTTTTTTAGTCAGTAAGAGTCTGACACTGGTCTCCCGCTCCGCCCAAGAGCGGGTTTCGTCATTGGATGATTTTCACCTACCATAAAAAAAAAAAAACCCTTATCCCATGTTACTTGGGGTCAGCGCAACATGGTTTTTTTCTTCCACTCTGTCCTGTCACCCGTCACACTATCACTAACTCCCTTTTCTTTCATATCACTCCACACAATCCATCCATCTCTTCTACTTCATCCCTCCAAAAAAACGGCTGTAGAGTGGTTATTCAGAACTGCTCATATTACAAGCTTTACTTCATTTTGTTTAGCGGTTCAATTCAGTCAAATATATATTTTTTTTTTATTTTTTATTCTTTATTTATTTAGGGACATTTATAATCGCTATGCGTATGTCAGTCCCATCGTATCCTAATCCTATCAGTCAAATATTCAAAAGCACAGCAGATCGTAGGGACCCTACAGAAGGGTCGAAGCCTACAAGGGCCAAGGGTTCGTGTCTGAAAGGTAGGCTCTGGCCCTAGTACGTATGGCAATATAGGAACTGGATAGGTTGTTTAGTCCGTAAGAGTCTTACACTCTCGCTCCACCTAATGGCGGGATTAATCATTAGATGATTTTTAACTACCATAAAAAAAAATATAATTTCTATATTATTGCACTACAGATCACCCACACGTCTGGGGCCAAGGGTTGATGCAAAAGCGGAACACCGGAGCCCCGGAACTAAGGCAGGAAGGAACGGTGGGTCGTTTAGTCAGTAAAAGTCTGACACTGTCTCCTGCTCCGCCCAGGTGGGGATTCGTCATTTAATGATTTTTACCAGCAAAAAAAAAAGATCACCCTACGCACAGTTTTGACATTTGAAAAAACACTAAACATTCTTGATACTATGCTGAAAATCCACTCGATATTCAATCGGAAATGCCTAGTTATCGGGGTAGTTAGCTTCGATTCAAGTGTAGCGAGCATGAAGGTCTAACTGCCATGCACACATCACTGCTTATCATTACCGATGTTATAAACCAGGGATGGCAAACCTATGGCCAAAAATAATAGCATGCTAAAAATCCTTCCTGGAAGAAGCAATGCTCCAGAGTTACTGATGCTAATTAATTACACTAGTTTTCTGTTCATTTGCAACACCACAAATCACACTGATTTTCACTTATGTACATAAAAGTAAATGTCATTCACATTGCAGTAATTGCTTTACGAAGTTTGGGATACAAATTATTGTGATATTTTTTTTTCCAATAAATTACCTTAAATAATTATTTTGAGGAACGTTTTGGTTTCATATTATAATCTTACCAATCTTACTTTTAAAAATATTAATTTTAAATGCGAAAGTTACGATGTTTGGATGTTTAGATGTTTGGATGTTTGGTTGTTGGATGTTTGGATTTTTGGATGTTTGTTACTCAATCACGCTAAAACGGCTGGACAGATCTGGATGAAATTTGGCACAGGCATAGGATACAATCCGGAATAGGACATAGGCTACTTTTTATCCCGGAAACCCCAACCCCAATACCACGCGGGCGAAGCCGCGGGCAAAAGCTAGTACTATACTATACGGTGCTGTTCACCGTAATCTATAAAGGTTTGTCAACCCTGTAAAAACTGTCGCTTCACAACGTGTGACAATTCTGATTATTGCATTGTTGCTAGAAAAATACGACTCATAAAATATACAATGTGAACACTTTTCAACCAGACTGATTGAGTCTGTGGAATCAAATCTCAGTTTGAAACTACATAAAATCCCGTAACTGCATCAGACTGCTTGAGAAGTACCTTTTTAGGGTTCCGCACCGTAAAACTAAACCCAATTACTATGACAACGCGGTCCATCGGTTTTTTTTTGGTGGTTATATATAAATACATTCTTTCCAATTCTTCCAAGTCACTTCTTGCCAATTCTTAATGATCCAAGTCGTCCCACCAACTCCTTCTTGGTCTGCCGCGACCCCATCTGGAAAGAATAATGAATCGCTGAAAGAGTTGCTAAACGCTATTCTCCAGAACAGATAAACCGATTTCGGTAATTCTTTTTTGTTTTGTTTGTTATTGTCAGAAGTTTTTTTTTATGAATAGTTAGAAGTAAGGGTGGAATTGGGTAGAGTAGAGTAGAACAGGGTAGACCAAGATAGAGCAGGGTAGAAAAGGGTAGAAAAGGGTACAACAGGGCAGAGCAGAGAAGAGCAGGGTAGAGTAGAATAAAGTAGATCAAAGATCAGTTGACGGAGCAAAGACACGGGCAAATATAGTTACCATGCAAGAAATCAAATTACATAAGGACCCTATTGTAGCCTAGCGTAATCCCCAGGAAAATCGATATATCTCTTGTTATCTCCCATCGGGTGGTAGTACCACCTGGTACTGATAAGCGCCAATAATTACTGATAATGTAATTGACTACGAAGACTTACAGATTTGTTCTATGATAACAAATATGATATGAGTATAATATAGCTACATCATTAATATTAGTCTAAGATAAAGCTACGAGTAATAGATTAATTAGCCCTTAGTAATTGATAAAATTAGCTAATTTTTAGAGGCCTCTCTGATTCTTAATTGTACAAACAAAATGTATAGTCGTTAGTCTTGCTAAAACTTAATAACGACTGGACCTATTTTAGTCATTCTTTTTTGTTTTGTTTACTAATATACAGGGTTTTCCATTATGAGGTGTTATTTTGATATTCAATGAAAAACGCCATTTTTTAATATAAATGATCGGATGTTTATTTCACCATAAAGAGGAAGGTATGCCGGTTATTAGTGGTAAATAACATCAAGCAAATGGCCGCCACGACCACGCTTACAGGACCATATCCTTTTTATGAAAATTTCCATAACCTAATCGCAAAGAGGCTGCCCTATGTCCTCAATAACCTCACGAATTCTATCTTTGAGGTCTTGAATCGACGCCGGGCTGTTGGCATAGATCTTCTCTTTCTCGTGGTCCCAAAGGAAGAAGTCGGTAGGTGTTAAATTACAAGATCTCAAGAAGAATTATGGTTACCTGCTCGAGGCTTGTCTGGCACGTAGCGCCGTCTTGTTGAAAGTAAACGTTATCCTGAGAGAAAAGTGGAAAAAAATGTTTTATTGGGGTACCTCCTCTACACGTTAAGTCGCACGATACCCAGATGTTTAGGAGTCCCTAAACATCTGGGCATCATGCGACTTAATACAGCGAATTAATCTATTTTTGATAATCTATATAATACACAAGTTTTACGTACTGTGTCAATGAGCGATTGCCATGTTATATAATTATCTATCCATTATCTAAAACAGCGCAAACTTGTTTAATTAAAACTGTCCCGTTGTATTGTACGCCGATACACCTTTTCGTGTAAATTTAAATTTGTTTTTTTTTCTTAGTTGTAACTACCACACAGGAAACCCGGTCCTAGAACGCAAGAGGCAAATGAAGGACTAGTTGTGCGCGGGTTTTAGTTAGTAAAAGTCTGCCACGGGAGCGGTTTACAAGCTTTATATTAGTTTCATCTGTCCGATGTTTGTGATCAAATCTTGAAAATTGAAATTGAACCACTTCCCGGTTTTTTTTTTTTATGGTAGGTAAAAATCATCCAATGACGAGTCCCGCTCTTGGGCGGAGCGGAAAACAAGTGTCAGACTCTTACTGACTAAACAACCTACCCCGTTCCTATATCGCCATACATACCAGGGCCAGAGCCTTCCTTTTCAGACACAAACCCGTGGCCCTGATTGGCTTCGACCCTTCTGCAGGGTCCCAACGGTTGCTCGACTTCCCGGTTACCGATTGAACTGAAATTTTGCACGCATATTCAAATCGCGTAACAATGCAATATTATGATGACATGGAGCTGATCTGATGATGGAACCGAACTGAAAAAAACTGACTGGAAAATGGCTATAGAAACTCGGTAATGCAATAAGATATCCCTAACATGTTTGTACTTTTCAGAATAGTCTTGATGAGTATTAGTTACTAGCTTTTGTCAGCGGCTTCGCCCGCGTACATAAAATATAGCCTATGTCACTCAGGAGTAAAGCAGCTTTCTGTTGTTGCTAAAATTTTTCCAATCGGACCAGTAGTTCCAGAGATTACCCCCTACAAACAAAAAAACAAACTAACAAAATAACAAACTTTACCTCTTTATTATATTAGTGTAGATTAGTGTAGATAAAGGTATATACCGAGCTATAAAAGCTTGTTGTGAAAAACATATTTTCACTGAAACTTGTTTTTCTAGTTTAATAGTATAGTTAGTTCGATATTGCTGTGTTGAATGTTTTAAAATATTATTAATATTTAATTTTGAAAAATTATTACAAATAAACTGTAGAACCTATTCAATAAAATTCAATGTTCTATTCATTACAATGCCTTCACAGACACTTAAACTTATTAAAGGTATCTTTCCCAGAATTACCTTATTGTAAAATAAAATAACTGAAATCGAGATTCTTTTCCACACAAACAAAGAAATCCCTTTGCCAGTCAACAAACGCCACAAAAATTATCAAACAGCTATAGAAAAATTGGCAAAAAAAAAACAATGACATAAAACACTTGAAAGTCAATATCGGGGGACAAAGAACTTTGAAACCCACACAGAATCCATTTAGCCGATGCCACAGTGGGTCGTAGAGATGGGAAATACATCGACAAAGTCCCACATAGGCCGAAAAAGCACATGTGGCTGTAGAGACATTTTTTCGACTTTTATTTGAGCGGCGAGCCGTCGGCCTGGCTAAATTATTACTGCAATGTTTTTCGAAATAAAACTAGACCATACCTCTCACATAAAAGCCTTGTATGGTTTTAAAAATTCAATTTTCTCTTGCCAGTTTTCGGCCCGTTTGGATTTTTAGTAATCAATTTTACGCCGAAATGCTGGTAAACAATCAAGCTCGTGCAATGAAATCGTAACGCCCCTCAACTTTTAAGTAAGCGAAATAATGAGAATTTAAAAATGTAGTTCTGTTCTTTTTCTCTTTTCGCACGAGAAATACGAGGCGTGCTTTTTATTGTTTATTGCACTTTAAGTTAGCGTTATGTTTCTATTTTTATCACGTTTAAGAAAATATACCTTGTATAAGCAAGCTCTTTTTAATGTTCGTTCGTGCTCATAATTGAGAGTGATGATAATAGAGTCTCAGAGAGAAATAATTTTCTTTGTACCGACGATGAAATATCAGCTTCAGAACTTCCTTTTAAATATAAATATCTTCTTCAAATACTCAAGCTATAAGCATAGTCTTACAATGTTCCCACTGCGTAGACTCAGGTCTGCTCTTCATAAGAGGGAAAAATCTGTAATCTACCTGAGGCCGCGGGTTCGCGCATATCACAAGACTTCGTTTTTTTTTAGTTCTAAGATATTGTCACAGCGTAGTCGCTGCAACCAGAGACGCTCCAGGCATCAGGAATATGTAGAACGACTACCGGTTACCATAGACCCGTACTTGTAGACGACGAGCAATAGTTGTCCGCCTGTCCGGTTTCCTCACGATATATCCTTGACCGTTTTAAGGGCAGTGGTGAAGAAATAAATTTTACAAAAAAGTGCTTGCCAGGGTTTAAACTCACGACGTGCAACACGTAAGTCAAAGCCTCCTCCAGCTCTCTGCACTAAACATAAAGGTAGACCTGATTCATTCAACATCACTCGAATTCCTCAAAGAGATGTCAGCAAACTGTACAGGGTCGAAGCCTCCTGGAGCTGAGGGTTGGTGCGAAAGCGTTACTCTGGAGCTATGGGCATAAGGCAAGGGAGGAACGGGGTAGGTTGTTTAGTCAGTAAGAGTCTGACACTGTTTCCCGCTCCGCCCAAGAAAGGAATTCGTCATTGGATGATTTTTACCTACCATAAAAAATAAACATCACTCGAATTATCGGAAAACTTAGTAGGTAATTCAACATTATTATCTTAAACATTTAACAATAACTTGAACAATGACTAACTAATTTTAGCAATAAAAACCATTCATGTTTACCACTTTGAATCAACGATAAATCATATTATTTTGATTGATGAAATGATCGAATTGATAAGGATTGTAGATAACGCAAATATGGTCCAAATATTTTTCCAGTAAAGCCACAAATTATCTACTTTTAATGTTTTTTATTCCACCACAACTATCACATAACAACGTCTACTCAAGAGCTTGTGTTATGAGTACTAGACAACTGATAAACATACTTATATATTTCTAAATACATACATTTTACAGATAAACTAGCTTTCTGCCAGCGGCTTTGCCCTCGTGAAAATAGGTTTATGCACAAGCTTTGGACACGCGTTTCATCCCTTTAGAGAGTGAATTTTGGAAAATCCTTTCTTAGTGTTCGCCTGCGTCACAAAAGACCAACTTGTGCAAAATTTCATTCTCCTAGTCACAGTAGTTTCGGCTGTGCGTTGAAATGTCAGTTAGACAGATTATGGATAATTTACACCCAGACACAGGGCAAATGATCGTGCTCATCACACAAACATTTTTCCTGGGTGGGAATCAAAACGACCTCCGGCTTAGCAGTCAGGGCCACTAACCACTAGACAGGCCAGTCAAAATTAGGCAACTCTGCGCGAATCCAATGCAGGAACCTCGCGAACTTACCATCTCGTGAGGAACTGTGTCATGCGAAAAAAAAAATTATTCTATTTTTTTTATGTATTTGTCACTTATACAAAGATTACAGGATTATTAAGGTTAAATAGCAACCAAAAAACCACTAAGATTAATCTTGTGCTATCAATCTATCACAATATCGAAACAAATTGCGTTTACAATTTTACATCTGTACGTTATTGTCGATATTAGTGTATACAAACTTTTTGTAAATAAAGGAAGAGAGCCTCGCGTTTGATGACCACAATGTCACCTGATGGTAAGCGATGATGTGGTCGACAATGAAGCACGATTGCCTAGAAGTAACCTGTTCATTCTTAACTTAAAGACCCCTAGGTTGAGACGTAGGGGAAAAACAATGACCGAAACAATTGAAAGTCAAAGAAGATTACCTATGTACCACCTGCTATAAAAAATAAAATACTCCTTAAGCTCAGAGTTATTTGTTATTGATTAGTTATTTTTAAATTGATACAAAACACGCAATATATCTAAATTTTCTTAATGAAGTATGACAAGATAACTTATCCTAAATCCATGTAGCTCTTTAAAAGACAAACAATAAATTACAAGATAATTATAGATATAAGAATATGAATTAATGCCTCATTTAGACAAGCGGGATTTCTTGCAAATAAACAATTGTGGTAAGGTCAAACTTTACAATGTTGACTATAAGGTGATGACGAAAGGCAACCTTACGTTAAAAAATTTACAGCATCCATGCTAACGCGGGCTTGGTGAGCAATGGGTGGCTCGCCGTCAAATCTTCTGGTAACCGTCCGAACCAAGATCAGTAGTTGACGGCGCGAACCCGCGTGCCTTATGGAGTTGTCAGCAATCCTTAGGGACCCTGCAGAAGGGTCGAAGCCAACTGGGGCCGTGGGTTCGCGTCTGAAAGGAAGACTCTGGCCCTGGTATTTATGTTTGTCACATTGTTGTCGCAAACAATTGTCAGCAAACGTAACCCTGCAGCTGGGCCGAAGCCTACTAGGACCTTGGAGCATTTTCTGAAAGGAAATTCCTACCACGGTATGAAGGCTAAGAAGGAATGTGGTGGGTCGTTTAGTCAGTAAGAGTCTGACCTTATCTCCCGCTCCACAAAGAGCAGGATTTGTCATTAAACGATTTTTCCCACCATAAAACCAGTATACTTATTAAACAAAAGTATTGTTCAATAAGTATACTTGTAGGAATTCACAACTCGGACACTCTCGCTTTATATCGTGCGAGAATCTCGCATAGTGTAAACGAGCCACAAAAACAAATGACAAGGTACAACTAACAATCAAACAATCACACTAAGTGATAGAGAAGTGCTATCAAATGTACTTATACTTATTAAGATACTTCAGATAAGAATTGGTTTATAATGGAAGATTTTGTTCGTGAAATACACAGTCCATCTGCAAATTTGAAAACATGTTGGCTGTTAAATTGTTTGTGTTATTTGTGATGGCTTTAAGCCATGTTGTGGAGAGTCAACGTGAGTAGAGACTTAATTAATGAGATACAAATATATATATCTTGTTCGCGAAGTAATAATATTAAAATAATATTCGACAACTATCACACAACTCCGTCTAGTCTCAAGCTAAGCAGAGCTTGTGTTATTATAGACAACTGATAAACATACTTATATATTTCTAAATACATACATAAATTATGTATGAATTACACCCAGACACAGAAAAAACGATCGTGCTCATTACACAAATATTTGTCCTGGGTAAGAATCGAACCCACGACCTCCGGCATAGCAGTCAGGGTCACTAACTACTAGGCTGATAGACCAGTCATAAATACGCGCTTTACGAAATACATTACAAGTATCTATCAAAATAGGCCTCTTCTTTTCGCATTACTGTACTTTAGGGGCAAACATACGCCTTGAGCCAACAAAAGAGGAGCTAGCGTCACTTCCCGTGCATCAAAAATATTCGAATAATAATTTGTCCTTCATTTATTAAACACAATATGAATAAAAGTCGTCTATCAAAAGATTGGTAGTTAAATTATCTTTATGTGTATGAAAGTTCCATAAAAAACACACCCAAAGGTTTTTGCCTGATCTTCGCTTTTTTGTCTGTGTTAGACATAACTTTGAAAATAAATTACATCAAGTTCTATTAAAAAAAAATGTAAACATTCGTCAATCAAATTATTACTAAAATAGTCTAGTTTGACATATTTTTTTTTTCAAAACATACCGACTAGCCAATCAGACATGTTGTTGGATTTAAAATCATCAAAAGTCGTTTGTCTCCTCCTTAAGAGAATTGCATAAATTTTATTTGCGAATTTTTAATTAATTTTATAATGCACAAAGGTATACGGTGTATAAATAATTATATAGTTTAAAACAAAGTCGCTTCCTGTCCCTATGTATGCTTAAATCTTTAAAACTACGCAACGGATTTTGATGCGGCTTTTTTAATAGATAGAGTGATTCAAGAGGAAGGTTAATACATGTACAATGTATTTAATATCAGCATTGTCCTTTGTGAAGCTGGGGCGGGTCGCTAGTTCTATATACACAGTTGATAGGACAGATAGAATTTCATACATTTTGTCGAGTTATGTGAATATAAATCTATGGAGCAGCAGGTTTTTATTTCGTGATTTTTGTGTTGCTCTCATATTAAAAGTTGTTCATATAGCTGTGTACAATAACCCTTTTTAAGGAAAGCCTATCTGTCCTATGTACTTTGTACACACCATGTGTGTCACATACTACTTGCAAATATAAAGCCTTTTTGCGATATACTATAAATCTACAGATTCCATTTTAAAATTGAAATACTATATGTATAATACTATATATATGTCTAATCGTTATTTGTCAATTAGTCCGAATTTTAATCGGTTACAGTCATTTTCTTCATAATAGTCCACTGACAATGCGAGTCCAATGACCTGTAGGTAACTCGCAAAGACCGACAACTACCTGCTGATTTGACTCGCTCAGCTGTTGTTTACATAAAGAAATTAATTTCAAACGATGGCGTTTCATGTACTTACAGAATCGACTCTCCACGGGGTTAAAAATATCAAAATTTAGCCATGTATAAAGATACTTATAACCACACTGCACCAGTAGGGTAGTGGCAGATCATTAATATAAATAAAAAAGCAAAGGGCCCAGAACACTGCCCTGTGGTACGCCAAAATGTACAGAACGTTCCTCAGATATGTATTTAAATTGTTCTTTAGTCTTCAAAAAAAAGCAAAAACTTATCGCTAGTGAAATCATAAATGTAAAAAATGACAAAGACTTTTGACCATAATTTAAAATCCCTCTCTTAGGGGTAAATAATAAAAAACAGATTTAACTTTTTACTGTCATATCGCGATTTATTGTTTACTAATTTTAATGTTGTAGGAACAGTTATTGTTTATCTTCACAAGTGTATTGAAAAACGCCGTATAGATGATTACCGTTCTCGGCTTTCTTAAGACTTACGCCGTAGCTCGGTTCTAAATACCGCCTCAGCGGTAATCACCAACATTACACACTTTTGTCAATATGCTTAAGGTGCTGATAGACTAGAGCCGAGCCAAGCATACAGCCAAACATTGCTATAAACGTTTTCATGAGCATTCTAGTGAACGCTCTAGTCGATGCGCGTCATTCTTCACGAAGATGTCAGACTTTGCAAAAACAAGCTTGGCTCGCCAAATAAATCGAAGCAAGGCTTGCTAGAATACTCGCCAGGACGCTCGATAGAATACTCGCTAAAATGTTCTCGTATCTTTCTACCATGTGACATTCGCAAGAATGCTCATTACAAGTGAATGCACAAGTTTATCAGCACCTTTAGAGGAGGATCTTTACATGGTCAATTATATTTTTATACTAGCTTTTGTCAGCGGCTTCGCCCGCGTACATAAAATATAGCCTATGTCACTCAGGAGTAAAGCAGCTTTCTATTGTTGCTAAAATTTTCCCAATCGAACCAGTAGTTCCAGAGATTACCTCCTACAGACAAAAAAAACAAACTTTACCTCTATTATATTAGTGTAGATTAAAGTCTGGTTATGTTTATTTCACAGGAGCGGTAATATGTTACTATGGAACTTGGGCTACTTACAGACAAGGGCAAGGAAAGTATGATGTGGAGCACATCAATCCCCACCTGTGCACACATTTGATCTACTCCTTCGTGGGACTAGACTACAATGGGAATATAGTATCGCTGGATCCTTACTTGGACCTGCCTGACAATTATGGACGAAGTAAGTTGTCATTGTTATTTATTAATTTTTGATTTCAGGCATTTAACCCATACCATATTTAGCTTTGGACTCAGGTTAAAGGCGTGCGAAAAGGCTATTGGTGATCCAAATTTGGTTAAGTTCAATCTTGAAAGCCTTAAACATAGGCCTAGGATAGCCAACCTTTCGATGTTTACATGTTGTTTTTTGGAGAGTATCCGCGGGAATTGCATGAGTTGATTCCTCCAAGACATTTCTATTATCGGACTACCCGACACGTGGCGAGTATTCATTCTTACGTTGTTGAATCCTGGACTAAGCGTTTCGCTCGTCATTTATTCCGTGCACATCGAAGGACTAGAACAATTGGCCTGCTGTGGTCTTTCCATCCGATTATAATTTGGGTGTCTTCAAGGTTAGAGTGAATAGAATTTTAATATACTAGAGCGTCATACCATCAATGATTGCATCGCTGCTTACCATCACCAAAAATTCGAAGACATACCCGCACTGAACCCGCATGGTGGAATGTTCCCATAGCTGGGACCTCTTCTCTCTAGGAGACGGAAGGGGCCGTAATCTACAACGCGGGCACAGTGCGAGTTGGTGGATGTCATATTTCTTCTAATTTATGGTGCTAGGACATGCCGGTTTCCTTTACCGTTTTTAGAGGTCAATGGTCATGAAATAAATTACTCAAGGTAATGCACCTGGCTGAGTTTGAATCCGCCACCTACAACTCGTAAGTCGTGGTTGCTCTTCCCGCAGAAGTAATTTTCGAAAATCACAGGCGAATCCGATGGTATAAGCTAGTGTGTGTTGATGTTAATGACTTATCTATATTATCATTTTAATTTGTCTTATCAACGTCATTCTCTAATCGTAATTCCAATTCATTAGGAGTCGGCATGCTATGTCATTCAGTTTTACCTATCACTTCAAAATATAGAATCATGATAAATGATTTATTTACGAAATAAACCTTGTTTATATAAGTATACTAAAATCTGCTATCAGAAACGATGAGTAATTGTCCGTTGTTGGTTTCTTAGATCAAGCGAACGCCAATGTTCGCACACCTATTGTCTCTAATGGTACTATTCGAATGGTTAAATCAAAACAGCGGAAAGTAGGCGAGTCGCCTCTAGTGCATGAACCGCTGAAATTAGGCCTTTTAGGTCAATCGCAATTGGCGAGTTACATAAACACTTTTTTGAACTTGAATGACATGGATCGGACGGGCCGACGCGCGTGGTTTCGCGTTAGGCAGCGTTAACCCTAAAAATTTAGAGTTTAGCGCCATATAGCGAGGATATAGCCACGCTTGAGTCTGTAACTTCTACCCCTATCTGGTCACCCATCCACCGTCAAACTTTGGCATTCATAGCTTAACCTTGGAGATCAAACTCAGAGGCTGTTTGTTATCCGCCATAAGTTCTTAATCGCAACCACAGACAGAACTTAATCTCGTGTCAATATTCATTTTTCTAAACCCTTCTTTCCTCGTTCTTCAGATAACTTTGGAAAATTCAACGCGTTGAAAAATCGAAATCCAACTTTAAAAACGCTAGTGGCGGTCGGCGGCTGGAATGAAGGATCCGCTAAGTTCTCGAGGGTAAGTTTTCTTTTCTAATAATGAGTTTAACTTTGATCGAGTTTTTCTGACGCGGTCAAAGCTCTTTTTTTTCTGAGAAAACACCGTGGAATTTGTTTATGGCTTATTTATTGACTATTCAATAATACACTAATTAAGTCTTATTATTAAAACTACCGTACGGCGAATCTATTACTTATAGTTACACGAGTTGCAGCCGAAACTGTAAACGAATTTTCGGCTCCTCTTGCTCCTCTTAGTTCGGCCGTAACCAAATCGACACGGTCACAGAAAAATGCGAATACATCATCGACATCATTTTAGCCGAAAGACATGCACTCTGACCATCGGCTTCTGTCAAGTGTCACTGCAAGAAACGGCCCTGTTCATTTCACATCTATCTCATTTCTATCATCTACCTTGTTGGAGAGCGCGCCAATGCTGCGTTATCCGATGGGCGGTCACTACTGGAGAACTTTTCGACTCCATAGACCATCTATTCTGCAAGTGCACTGTCACTTAAGTTTGGCAATACTTCGGGCAATGTCAGCTTCTTCCAAGTCCCTCCAGCAATTCTTCTGGCACACCATCGCAAACCAATGCTCACTGTACGCGTCCAAATTATCTCGTCACCTCTTTCTAGGCCAGCCACGATGGCGCTTTTCTTCTGAAGGTACACGCTATATGGCGAAACTTCCCCAGCGGTCTCTGTGTATGTGGCTGACGTGACCTGCTCTGTAATATACTAGCTTTCGCCCGCGGCTTCGCTCCCGCCACCCGCCAACTGCTCAACCGATTTTGTGTAAACTTCACATAAACCATCTACTAAATAGTCCGAACAAACCCTGAAAATTTGGTTTGGATAAGAGAACCCGTTCTTGAGTTATAAAGTGACAATGAAAAATGCCACTTATACTAGTTTTCTAGCAGCGGCTTCGCACGCGTGGTAATACGTTTTCGTTCAAACTTTAGACACGGGTATCCTTTTAGAAGGTGAATTTTCGAAAATCCTTAGTGTTCGCCTTCGTCATAAAAAGAAGTCCTGTGCAAAATTTCATTCTCCTTGTCCCAGTAGTTTCGGCTGTGCGTTGATATGTCAGTCAGTCAGTTTCTCCTTTTATATATATAGATTTGCCCATATTGCCTTATTGCAAAGTAAAGACCTCCAGTTACCCTTGCGTACTAATAAAACCAACTTCAATACGAACATTACAGATGGCAGCAGATCCCGGGCTAAGAAGGAACTTTATAAACAGCGCTATACATATGATAACTACTCATGGTTTCGACGGCTTAGATGTAGACTGGGAGTACCCTAACCGCAGAGATACGGTTCATGGTGTGGCAGATATTAATAACTTCAGCATTCTATTGAGGGAAACGAAGGAGGCTTTTAGCAGTAGAGGACTATTGCTTACTGCTGCAGTGTCGGCTACTGAGGCTGCGTCTGTCCAGTCTTATGATGTGAGGGCTATATCCAGGTAAGATATACAAAATTGATACGACAGATGGGCTTGCCTTAAATAGAATCATTGTGCAATATGAACAACTTTTCTATGAGACCAATCCAAAAATCACCAGGAAAAAATCCAGGTGCTCTATCTACATCTACATCTACACATTAGTGTATCCTCTTTATTATATTATATATATCTACACTAATATAATAAAGAGGTAAAGTTTATTTTTTTGTTTTTTTGTTTGTAGGAGGTAATCTCTGGAACTACTGGTCCGATTGGAAAAAAATAAGCAACAATAGAAAGCTGCTTTACTCCTGAGTGACATAGGCTATTTTATGTACGCGGGCGAAGCCGCTGACAAAAGCTAGTAGATTATATTCACATAACTCGACAAAATGTATACACCAATATGACATCTTGGGGGAGGCCAATGCCCAGCAGTGGGCGTCGTTTGGCTGACATGATGATGATGATGAATATGACTTATTGGTGTGTACAATGAACCTTTTTAAGGAAAGCCCATTTGTAGTATAAACTTTCTATAAGATACTAGCTTTTGCCCGCGAAAACTGCGAAAAGTCCCATATAAAGTTTCACCCCCTTTTTTGAAGGTTTGGGGGCAGATTTCAAAAATAATACAAATAAAAACATTCTAGCTGATCTGCACGGATTAAGTTTATTGAGCACACCTACCACTGTGTTGTCTTTTTTATTACCCAAAGATTGACTGGTAGAGAATGCCTTGTTGCATTAAGTCCGCCTATATACCACTTCTGTACATGAAGATTAAATAAATAAATAATAAAATTTTAATTTCAGTTCCTTGGACATGGTGCATTTAATGACATACGATATGAACGGTGCTTGGGACCCCTTTACTGGCCACAATGCTCCCCTCTTCAGAGGAGAAGGTGGAGCTGGAGAATATGGGAACACCGTTGAACAATCTTTGAGGTTTTGGATTGGTGCAGGTAAGATTTTTTTATTGATATAAATGTCATACATTGGCAAATAAGTTTAACCAATCGATATGGTTACCGACATAACCCGAAGAATCGCCAAACTTAAATGGCAGTGGGCAGGGCACATTGCTCGCGGAACAAATGGCCTTTTGGGTCAAAAGGTTCTGGAGTACACAAGAAGACGCAGCTTTGGAAGGCCTCCTACAAGGTGGACCGATGACCTAGCAAGGGTTGCGGGAATCCGACGGATGCATAATGCACGCCCTGAGCATTTTTGACACTTTGTCAAGGCCTATGTCTAACAGTGGATGACGTGCGGCTGAATGATGAATCACTATAATAACGCGCAGTTTTCATTTAGATTGACACTTCGAAATCGGTTACTGCACTTTTAAGGTCAACCGTCATAATGGCTCAGCTTGCATGACACGTTTTTTTTATTAATTTTCTCGTTCCAGGTGTCAAGGCCCATAGTGTGCTAGTATTTACAAAAACTTATAACTATGTTAGTCTCTCATCATAAAGCCAATCCGTCGCACTAATTAGAATACATGGAGCTTGATAAATCTACCCATTGTAACCCTCGCCGTACCCGATATCCGACCACCGTAGACGCTGGCTTGCGGACGGCGAGCAATGGGTAGCTCGCCGTCCGGTTGTCTGGTAACAGTCCAGACCGAGCCCAAGTCGTCGACGGCGCGCACTGTTCCCGGGGGCCTCAAGGAGTGGAGTCGAAGCCTGGGCCAAGAGTTGATGTGAAAGTGTAACACCAGGGCCTGGGAATAAGGCAAGGAAGGAATGGGGTAGGTTTTTTAGTCAGTAAGAGTCTGACACTGTTTCTCGCTCCACCCAAGAGCGGGATTCGTCATTCGATGATTTTTACCTACCATTAAAAACTCATTGGTCTCATCCAGCCTGTCCGCAAATACCTTCAGGATTTTTGAATAGTCGAATACAATTATAATGATGGTTTAAAATGTTCATTTCCAGGTTGCCCTCCAGAGAAAATAGCGCTCGGTGTCCCGTTCTATGGAAGGACATTTACGTTACAGAATGCTAACCAGAATGGTGTGGGAGCCCCGTCTATTGGCGATGGCATATCAGGACAATTCACGCTTCAAAATGGCTTCTTAGGGTACAATGAAGTAAGTAAAGGTAGCTCTGAAGAAAGAGACGTAAAAAAATCGTATTTAAACCCAGAAGTACGAGAAATGGTTTTTTTTTTAATGGTGGTAGAGTCAGTTAAACAAGACATTGAGATAGGGTTTGTTTCACAAATTTTTACATTAAATTTACCATTAACTGCTACCAATTCTCTAAATTCTTTTGCCATTAACAGCAGTGCTAGTCAGTACTAATTAAAAATAAAACATTTAAGTAGTCAAATGCTATCAGTATCAAACCCAATCAAACCACATTTTCTAATGTACAGATGTACGTTTTAAAAATTGCGAAAATAGAAAAAGAAATCACTAGGATAAGGATAGCATTGGGACCCAGCCCAAACAACGTAGCCAATTTGACTGATTTCATATAAATATTTATAACACAATTTTTAGTCAGTCAATAGCAATCGGGAACACGATATTACACTAACTTCAATGCTAATTATTACAACAAAAATCACAAGTTTTAAACAAAAACTCAAAATAAAAAGTTCTCCATTACAACCACAGTCCCAAACGAAGCAAAAATCGTAACAACATCCATAAAAACTTGGTTTCTTCTACAATACCGGGTCAAAGCATCTTCTACGTATGTCGCTGAACATCAAAACAATAACTAAGTACATTTGCAGCTTCCACAACTGCTCTATGATACGTCTCTGCCATTAAAATAGGAAGAAACCTAGTACACATAGGGATGTTGGGTTGGAAGAGTCAAAAATTATCGATATATGGGTGACTCTTTGAAACAGGGAGAACGTCTCATTCATCGAGCCCAGCTTTCGTACTATCTACAGTACGGCCGTAGTATCTTGGCGAGCCTGAAATTAAGCTCTGCGAATTTTAGCGCTTGAAAACTCGTGAAAAATTTATATTTTTGCACGAGTTTTCAATAACAGTTTTCAACAGCTATAACAATTTCAAATTGCATTTATTTGTTTAAACCATTGATTTTTTTATGAGTTTTCAAGTGCTAAAATTCGCTAAAGTTTCAGACTCACCAAGATCCGTAGGCCGTACTGGACTTTGTGTCGTAAGCCACTGGGCGCAAAGAAAAACTACTATCGTTAAGAAAATAGTGATGGAAAATGGTGATTGATCAACGATGAATCAACATTTTACTTTTTATATTTTTCTTAACGCATATAGTTTTAGCTATTCTTAGCGAATTAACGTTATTATTTATTGGCAAAAACTATCGATACATCGACCACACCTAGCAACACACCCCACTCACATCCAACTTACTCCTTTATAAGAACAACTGACACCCAAGTTTTGAGAACTTCGTCCGACTCAAAGCTGCAGATGGCATAAATTAAATTTGGCTGTTTCGTTTCCCAAGGACGGCTACAATTACCTTTGTCGAGCAATCAAGATTATTCACTGTCTATTTTGCTTGGATTGTTTCTGACTTGCTACTAAAATAGATTCTCATTTCTATTTATGGTTCTTTGTTGTTATGGTGGAAAATTTTATCTATCTGGTAGACTACTGCCCAATTGTTGGTTTCGGGCTGTTCTATATGTTCAAATGACGCGGAGAACTTTGATAGCGCGATGCAGGGTTAGTTCTTATGTGACGCCTGTACATATGTATAATAATATAATATTCGACAATTATCACACAACGCCGTCTAGTCTCAAGCTAAGCAGAGCGGGTATTATGTGTACTAGACAACTGATAAACTACTTAAATATTTCTAAATACATACATAGATAAATTATACCCAGACACAGAATAAATGATCGTGCTCTTCACACAAACATTTATCCTGAGTGGGAATCGAACCCACGGCGGACCGACGAGTCAGGCTCACTTACTATACTATGTATGTACTACGCACTAGATTAGGCGTACTGCACAGTCACTTTACTTGACCGAAGCGATCTGCAGGCCATACACATTTACGTTAATGACATTAGTGCAGTTTTGACTCTTCAGCGCTGTAACTTTTACAAGTTTTGTTAGACGGTATAATGCCAATGAAGCGTTGCAGCGGAATTTTGTATTAACTTTTCAGTATTTTGACAAATAGTGTCTATGAACGTGCTCGTCTACCGCTAGGTTAAAAGTCGAAGACTAACCAAAGCTTTATTTGTTTCAGTTCTGTACAAAGCTGCAATCGGAACCCTGGGAAAGGCGTTACGACTCTTCAGCCTTAGTACCTTATGCCGTCCAGGGCAGAAACTGGGTGTCCTACGATGACGCCAACTCCATTATCGCTAAAGTGAATTACGCGAAACAGTTCAACGTCAATAAGGTTATGCTATGGAGTATTGAGACTGATGACTTCCATGGCGTCTGTGGGGCTGGAACATACCCATTACTTAACGCTATCAACAGAGCTTTAAACTAAAAAATCAAAGAGACTTCAATCGATCTGCTACTACTAAGACTTCTGGCCCCCAAGCCCAGGGTTAACGTCGAACGCTTTGAATTGGCCCCCAATTGGTTTGTCTCAACGCTCAGTCACGTGATCAGAATAAAGGAATTAAAGGCGTGGTCAATTCCAAGCGTTCGACGTTTACGAAACGATCGTAACTTGGCTAGGGGGGCTGGTAATGTTACGGATACTTCTAGTACAACTAATTCTCTTACTATAAATGATATTTGCAAAAAAAAAAAAACAGTTTAAGAAGAAGGTTATATACCAAAGAACCATAAAACGTATCTAGTATTTTATGTGATGAAATACACTACAAAATTTCATACGTGTAACTGTATCATGAAAAATCATAAAGTTTTAAGTTAGAAATTACATGGTTGTCCACACAAATACATGGTTACCGGGGTCATCTAGTTGACTGAGAGATTTTTTGCTGCCAAACCCGTGCTCTAAACTGTGTTGTACTTACTGCGGCAGTAAAAAATAAAACACGGTATAAAAACTAACGGAATTGATTCAGTTACCTACTGATTCTGAAGATAAATAGATTCAGGTTTCGCATATACTAAAAATAGTGTTGTATATTACATGAATGATGCCAATGTTAAGTTTAATTGTATGGAATTCTAATCTGCCGCACAATTTAAAAGCGAAGTAAAGACAATACCTTACTTCACATGTTTACTGCGCTTATAAGTTGTGCGGCAGAAATACCCGGCTTATTTATTATGAAATCAGATTGTTATGGGGTTGGAATTATCCGTCTATGGTTGTAAGTAAATGAAGAGATGTAATTTAATTTCTTTATAATAAACGCCTTTTACATATTTTTTGTGTGTAATTTTTGTTTTTTGAATTGATAGCCTAGATTTATATTTTTTTGAAAATCCTATATATCTACTAGTTTTTGATCGCGGCTTTTATTTATACTACTTTTATTTATTTATTTTTGTACACCAAAACTGAAATACATACAAAGGAAAACTTATAATAAAAAATATACAATAGGCGGCGGCGACGCAACCATGTTTTGGATAGAAATTGATAGGACACAAAATGGGGTTGCACTTGGTGCAAATACAAAAGTAAACAAAAAAACACATGAGTACTAAATATTAAAAATTAGATACATATATACAAAAATATATACCGGTAAGAGAATAAGTGGTAAAACGAAGCGTCAAAAAATGCTCCTTCACAAGCCTTTAAAACACAGGCAGTACGCGCACTTTTAGTGCGAGTCCACACGGCGCGTTGCGTCAGCGTTGCGTCGACGCAGCGCTGCCGTTGCGTTGTTTTACATACAAATAACCAAGGTGTTCACACGGCGCGCTGCGTCGTCGCAACGCACACATAACGGACAGCAGCCCCCGAGACGAAGCGGGAGGAGGTGTACTCATTGCGGCGACGGAGAGGCAGCGCTCAGTTGCTTGTGCGTTGACAGGGAGGATACAGCCAAGCTCATTTCATTTTTTACCTACGTACGTTTGAAGGGACAGATCCAATACCGTCTTGCGATTTCGGCGGTGACGTAGTAATAGGAGCAATGCTAGACGTCTTTTCCGATCCATGCTTTCCTATAGACTGATTGCGATGTTTTTACAAAAATGCTTGCCGCAACTGTGCGTCACCGCTGCGTCGACCGAACGTTAAGACTGCGTCGTAGTAACGCTGCGACGACGCAGCGCCTGTGTGGCCGACTATGCGTCAAAATATTTGCGTTGCGACGACGCAACGCGCCGTGTGGACTGGCTCTTAGTTTTTAAAAAGCCGAAACTGTTTTACAAAACAAAGGAAACATACAAGAAACGCGCTAATATTATTCTGCAACTAAACATCTCCGAAATTTCGTCTCATAACTGGTAATAAAGTTTCTTTGAAATTCTCCAGCACTATTTGCTAGCGAATACACGGTGAGTAATATAACTGTCATATTCACACGATGCTCGAAGTGCTCTCACGAAGTTCTCGAAAAAGGTGAGAGTGTACGATTGTACAAAACAGTTCGTATATCTTTAGGAAACTTTGGCAAATGTCTTATTATTTTATTTGCTAAAAGCAGAAATATATACTTAATTTAAGCTCAACGAGATTATGTTTGAATAGAAACTTAGGTATGTTTATTTTTGACTAGCCTTTGGGTCTAGTGATTAGTGACCCTGACTGCTATGCCGGAGAACGCCGTTATCTTTGCCTGATGCGGTCGGCCTCCTCCTTTGCTAGCATGACTACTTCGCAGGTGGAGGCGACCGCCTGCCACTCCTCCTCCACCGATCGCCCCCACGAGAAAAGGCGATCTCTTCCCAAGCGGAGCACACCTCTACTGGAAGGGGCCCACCAGGTTCCAAGCCTACTAGCCCCATGAGTTATAAGGCGAAGAAGGAAAGTAGGTTTTAGTAAGTAAAAATCTGACACTAACAAAAACTGTTTAGGTTCTAGCTATCGAAATAATTTCCTTACAGGAACAAGGAGCTGATTTTCGATAACCTTCCCTACATTGTAAGATCATTTCTAAATCGTCGACTCAGCTATAAATGTAACTTTTGTTGTAAACTGTCAGCACATTGTAGATGTTGTAGATTCGTCTCTTTGCTAACAAACAAGTAAGTTTATTTATCTACACTAATATAATAAAGAGGTAAAGTTTGTTTTTTTGTTTGTAGGGGGTAATCTCTGGAACTACTGGTCCGATTGGAAAAATTTTAGCAACAATAGAAAGTTGCTTTACTCCTGAGTGACATAGGCTATATTTTATGTACGCGGGCGAAGCTGCGGGCAAAAGCTAGTTTATTTATAAAAACTTTATGCACATAATGAGTACAAAGGCGGACTTAATGCCATAGGCATTTTCTACCAGTCGACCTTGGGGTGGTGCAGAAACAAACACGGTAGGTGCAACTTAAAGGAAAATTAAAAAAAGAGAAAGATACAGTTACAATAATAAATACATGCATATAAATAAGCAATTAATCGTGAAAAAGAAATATAAATCAAACCAATCAGTGCTGTTGTGATTCTGCCAACTTCTTGGGAATGTACTCACGTGCTTTCACTTTAAAAGAAAATCAGCTAGTCGCCATCCTGACATTCAAAGAGAGCGCGTTCCAGAGTGACATAGCCTGGACAAAAAAGGAGGAATGGATAAGCCCAGAGCGGTGTGAGGGACATCGTTAAAGACGATTATACTTTTACGCAGTCATCGTAGAAGACGATTATTAGACGAGTAAGTTGTACATGTTCATTCAGTTATTGTTATACTTTTATATTAGAAGTTTAAAGGGATAAAACGGAGAAAAAGAAAGCCCCATAGACTAATTTGAGCTTCTAACAAACCACTCCAAACCACCATTTTTTGCAACCCAGATGTTGTAAACAATAATCTGATATTCATCACATAAAAATAAAAATATATATTAAACATAATAACAACGCATTGTTTTAATGCAGGATGTCAATCAAATAACTTCTACTGCCGTGCTGACACTAAAACGCAGTAACAGGCTTTTTTAGGTATTTGAGTTAAATATTGATTCTGAACCGGCATTTTATAAGGAACATATTCGTCTTACCTAGGTTTTGATTCGATGATTTACTGGGCAGAAAAACGAAATTTACTAATGCAGTAACACAAAATTGTATGCCAAAATTCATTGTTATACTTACTAAAATGCAGTTAAAGCTGTTACGGCTAAATCGGCCTATCACTTTACCAACTTAAACGCAGTAAATGTCTCGATTACCTCATAAAATCTGTAATCCACAACTAAAGAAATATTATGCAATATAAATTAAAACGCAGTAAGCCCTTTTTGTACCGAAAATAGTAATACTGCATTGATGACGACTGATTGAAAATCAAACTAAATTGCAGTAAGTTGAGTATTTACTGCACTATAGTCTGTATCATTCTAAACTTGAAATTTAATAATTGTTTTATTAAATGGCAGTATAAGTCACATTTACTGCATTATAATTAGTAACTCGAACAAACCTACTAAGTTTTACTGGTGTCACGATTAGACTATACTGCGTTCTAGTCAGGAATTGTCTCTCAATCAGTCACAGACAGCTGATCGTGCTTGTCCATAGTCACATAGAAATCAGGGACCACTGTACTAACAGATTAGTCAATTCTTTGGGCTATATCGGTAATCTTGATTGTCTTGTGGATAATCTTCATTTCACTACCAAGATGACGGAAGAAAATTTCCATTGTGTTAGGTGTCTTTAAACCTTCTGATGAAGCCTTACTGGTCATAGACTTTCCTCTTCAGACTTTGTGGCATATTTAACAAGAAATTATGGCACAGCTTCCCAGCCCAGTCGAGCTGGATCCGATGATTGAGTTCATTTCTAAGCTAGACCTTCTGCTCAAATGGACCGTCTGTTCCAGCTAAAATTAATCGTCTAAGACTTTAAGATAAAAATAATTACCTACAAACTATTCATTCGAGATGGCTGTCGTTGATAGTTACAAAATAACATCACGACAAAGCTTTGCAAACAAACGTAAGTTTGCCATCCAAGTTAACCATGGGCTTTACCAGTTATAGTAGCAGTTATAAAATAGTTCAGTTTAGGTCGTCAAACGGATCGTGGTAGGGCCTAAGGTCTGACTTAAGATGGGTAAGCAACGGGAGGAAACATACACATCAAAGTGAACGGCTAGTATTTTATCTTTTGTTGGAAAAAAATATGACGTAATAATACCTACCTATTTTCCACATTAGAATATCACTTTAAAAGTATTTCTGATATGTATTTTATATAAAAGTCCCTAAATTAAATAAAGAATTAAAAAAAGTATCATCGAATCCAAACATTAGTAATAATAGTTTATATAGCATTTTCTGAAGTTAGAATAGGTACATCAAAATATTCCAAGTAAATAGTTTTAATAGTGTTCATCAACTCATAGCTTGTACAGATCAACTTTAGAAACGAATTAGTTTTAATTTGCTTTATTGACTGGCATCAACACAATGAAAAAACTTAACAATAATAAGTCCAGCGGAAGGTGAGAACGCTGTGAAGTCTGTAAAGGCTATCCGCCATAATTATGGTCTGGAAAGACTTCACAGCGTCTTCACCTTCTGTATGACCTAGATCTTCACCGGAAATGGTAAATTCAGGAGATAAATGCACCCGATCCGTGCAAAAAAGCCCGAGTATCACCATTGTATGGACCGCCCGGAGAACACGGTGGAGCATACAGTGGAGATGTGCCCCGCGTAGGAGTTTGTACTCCACACGAGTAAGGTGGTCCCGAGTGGAAGACTTGCGGCAACGGCTTCTTACGCTGGGTCCTAGTCCGGAGTGAGGCAGCGGCTTCCACGTTCAGAACAGTAATGCTTACAAATCAGGCGGCTGCAAGCGTGTTAATATTACTGAGACTGATGTTAGGACACGACAACATTTACTACCGAGACACAGGTAGTGTTGAAGATTCACACGTTTTTGTAGCAGACAGAAGAGACTTTTAATCTTAAACAATACAATAGCCAATACCATACCACAGCAGATATAGAAGTAATGTTCAATAAAGGATAAAGTAAGACAAAGAAAACCTGCAAATATTGTACAAAAATCAGCAAAAAAGGTAATGAACGAGGCAAGTACGAAT
This sequence comes from Mythimna loreyi, assembly GCA_029852875.1. NCBI lineage: Eukaryota > Metazoa > Arthropoda > Insecta > Lepidoptera > Noctuidae > Mythimna > Mythimna loreyi. Next base: position 7,896,721 of record CM056801.1, on the reverse strand, counting down.
CGGAGTCGCTTACAAGACGGTGTTGCACCATTATTTATACTAGATTAGACATTACATGTATGCGGAAAAATCATGTTTGTTGTATGGGATCCCTTCTTAAATGTTTTTAAGTTAATTAAATTACAGTTTTTTAAAGTAAATATACAGTTATATGTGCTGTAAGCCTTTCAAGCTATGTAGTCTTCGTATTGCCGTAATTAATATCAAGAAAAATGGTAAAATCACGTTTGTTGCATGAGAACACCCACTTAAATATTTATTTTGTTCTGTTTTTAGCATTTTTTTTTTAGTTTAAATTAGCAGAAATGGTAAAAAAAAGTTTCTACAGAACAAAATACAAACAAAAATGTCTTGTTTTCTTTATAAATGCCTACACGAGCTAATTATTTTCAAAATTTGTCACATACTGCATGTACAATTAGTTAAACGTGCTTATTAAAATGCAGTAAAAAATACTTATACTGCAAATTATTCTGTGAAATCGGTTAATACGACTATTAACTGATGAGTTTTTGCAGTATCAAGTATGTTTTACTGCATTTAAATCTGTATATCTATACTTTTTCGCATGCAGTAATAGACATGATTTTCGAAAAATCCATTTAATTCTGAATTGAATGGACTAAATAACACGCTTTTTTTCAAAATTCATTCTTTGTAATTGCCTTAATCCTCTAGGTAAAAGAAAATCTACCATAAAACATTATTACTATAAAATATACGACGTCAAAGTGTTTTTTGCGTTTTTCTCGAAACTGCTTTTTTGCTCTTACTGCGTTTTATGGCATGCAGGGCAGTCTAGAAATTCGAATTTTAGAAAGAAACTGGACCAAAGCCTCAGTAGGCTTCGGCCCTGCAGGTGTCCCTCTACGTTTACTGACAATTCCTTGAGGCTCGCGGAAACAGAACGTGCCGTCGACGACGTGAGCTTGGTGAGGACTGTAACCAGATGACCGAACGGCGAGCTACCCATTGCTCGCCGATCCAATACTTTTCTAATAACTACAGAAACCGTACCTAAAACCTCTTGCTATCATAGTTCAAATCAACCAAAAGAAAAAAATCTACGCAGATATGAAAACCGCAGTAAAATGATACCCAGAAAGAACTCGGCAAAGCTAGTAAGCTACTAATATCAAGTAATATGTTTTCCTGTACCCCGTCTTCCCCAGTAAGACATGAATATATTTTAGGAAAATTATGTAGCTCATTCGAGGAAGGTAATACGCATTGGCTTGGCTACCTATGTATGTATATAGGTATACGAGATTTTTGTCACGGACAATTTGTTACATCTTTTATATTTTTGGAGAATATGCGAGGGGCGACGGTAGCAAATAACCCGTATTATTGTAGCCCTAGAGTATAATTTATAAATTCTGTATTGTAGTACTATAATCGGAGTCTAGAAGCATAAAAGTCACTTAAAAGGCAATGGAAAGGGCTATGCTTGGAGTATCCCGCAAGAGAACCAAGGTTGCCGACATAGCGAAAAGAATCGCCAAACTTAAGTAGCAAAGGGCAGGACACATTGCACGCAGAACAGATGGCCGCTGGAGCCGAAAAGTTCTGGAGTGGCGATTGCGTACCGGAAGACGCAGCGTTGGAAGGCCTCCCACAAGGTGGACCGATAAGTTGGTCAGGGTTGCTGGAATCCGATGGATACATGACGTACAAGACCGGTTTTTGTGGCGGCGCTTGGAGGAGGCCTGTGTCCAGCAGTATACGTATTTCGGCTGAAATAATGTGATGATGATGAATGATGATTACTATAATGGTTTGATTTTATAATTTACTAGCTTTTGCTCGCGGCTTAGCTCCGAGAAAATGTGATAAATGAAGAACCGCTTGACCGTTTTTGTGCAAACTTCACATAGGCCATTTACTAAATAGTCCGATCGACATTTGGTTGGGATAGGTGAGCCCGTTCTTGAGTTATAAAATTAAAACGAAAGGTGGCGTTGATTTTTGTATATATTGATTTTTTTGAACTTTGACCTTTTTCCCATTTGAGTTAGTGCATTCTATTGGTTCATTTCATAAGCTATATATAAGTTTCAGTTTTTGTGATCAAATCTTGCAAATCAAATTTGATCCACTTCCCGGTTAACTTAATAGTTGGAATTTTGCATGCATATGTAAATCGCGTGACAAGTCAATAATGACATAGAACTAATCTGTTGTTAGAACTGAAAGGTAGCCATAGGAACTCTGGAGTAGCGGATACTACTATACAAGGTGTCATTGACATGTTAACGCAAACGAATACCATGGATCCAGTACATTCTGGACCCCCCAGTGGTGGAATTTTTCGTCGGTTTTTTCTTATTTTATTTTATTAGAAATACAATACAATACATAGGAACTCTGTAATTAAACGACTTAACCTCATCGAGTTTAGGCTTGTATGATTCGTCTTGACGAGTTTTAAATATACAGGTGTGTAACGCGCTATAAAAGCTTGCTATGAAAAAAATATTTTCATTTGTAAACTTCTTAATTGGTGCAGCAGCATTTCTCTCAGTTTCTATTTTATTTTATTCATATCTTTATTACTTTGGTAAACAACTTCTGTAATAAACACATTGCGATCTCATCATCATCATCAGCCTAGCGTATGTCCCGGTTGCTACCTTGGCTTTCACCTCGGTGCCCGGGGTCCGCTTTCCTTCCTAGTCGTCTCCACTTCGCTCGGTCTTTTGCGTCCTCTGCCTTAAGCCCATTTGCACGCATATCGTCCCTTACGACGTCGATCCAACGCCTCTTAGGCCTACCTCGTTTACCGGGTCCCGGCGGAGGCGGCATGGCGAGGCATCTGTTACCCACGTAGTCTGCCGGTTTTCGTAAAACGTGGCCATACCAGCGTAAGCGACCCTCCTGCAGTTTATCCGCTATGTCACGGACCTGAAGGCTGCCCCGGATGCGGGAGTTCTTAATGCGGTCTTTCCGCGAAACTCCAGACATCCAGCGCAGCATATTCATTTCCGTGACACGCAGGCTTTGCTTATGTCGCTCAAGTACAGGCCACGCTTCACTGCCATACAAAAGGACAGGCCTAATGATGGTCTTATAGACCTGTCCTTTGAGCCTAACCGGCATTTTGGGGTCACAGATAACCCCCGCCACCTCACGCCACTTCGCCCAGGCCGCCGAGATACGTGACTCGACGTCGCAATCGACTTCCCCGGACTCGTGGAGCACCGATCCCAAGTACTTGACCTGTTCCGAGCGCTCAACTGTGTCTTCGCCAATGCGAACAGGAGCAGCGTTAGTTGTGTTACAGGCCAAGTACTCGGTCTTCGCCGCATTAATCTTCAGACCGCCGTTCTCCAGCGATTCCTTCCACGCTGCCACACGTTGAACCAAGCGCCCACTGTCCGAGTCCGCCAGCGCGATGTCGTCTGCATACATGAGCAGCCATGGCGGCTGCTCATGTAAGTCCCTGATGGTGGAGGACAGCACGTCAAGCACCACGCTGAACAGAAACGGACTAAGGACAGAGCCCTGATGAACTCCGACGGTGATGGGGAAGGGTTTCGTATCGCCAACAGCGGTCCGAACCACAGAACCGGAGTCTCGGTACATATCTCGGACGATGTCAACATAGGTCTCGGGCACTCCTTTAGATCTCAGCGCCCACCAGATCACATCACGGGGGACACAGTCGAAGGCTTTCTGCATGTCTAGGAACAAGAGATGCAGAGGCGTATTCTTCGATCTGTATCCCTCCATGGTAACCCTTAGGGCAAAGATGGGATCCATGGCGCCATGGCCTGGTCGAAACCCATATTGACATCCCGAGACGGTGCACTCCTGTTGGATCCGAGAGTCAATCACCCGCTCGAAGAGCTTCATGGTGTGGGACATAACCTTAATCCCACGGTAGTCGCCACACTCCTGCACCGATCCCTTGCCTTTGAAGACTGGAGTGATAATACTCAGTCTCCATTGACTCGGGATCCTTCCGGTGAGGAGCATGCGGTTAAATAGGTGGGTTAAGATGCCCACACCACGAGGACCCATCGCCTTCCAGGCTTCAATGGGGACTCCATCGGCACCGACAGCTTTCCGGTTCTTCATGCGGCGAAGAGCCGCATGCACTTCTTCAGGCGTAACCGGGGGCACAAGTCCCTGATTTGGAGGGAGAACCGGAGACAACACCTCTTTGTGCTGCTTGTTCAGCAGCTCGTGGAAGTACGAGCGCCATCTCTCCTTCACCGCGAGGTCCTCGCATAACAGATTGCCGTCAGGGTCTCTTACACAGCGGCACTTAGAGATATCCAGAGCCGCTTTGACCCTGGATCGTGCCAACTTATAAATGAGCTTTTGCCCCTCAGACGATTCCAACTTATCATAAAGTGGCTGTAAGTGGTCTCGTCTGGCTCTGGCTACGGCCCTCTTGGCGGCACGTTTTGCGGTTCTGTATGCGTCGCGGTCTTCGGGAGATTTGGAAGCTTGCCACGTTTTGAAGAGGGCTTTCTTCTCTCTGATCTCCCTCTGGACTGTGTCATCCCACCACCAAGTCTCCTTGTCACACTTGCGGCCGCCCCTGGACAAGCCGAGCACCGACTTTGCCGCCCCAGTGGTGGCAACCTGAATCCTGTCCCAGTGGCTTTGCACAGGTTCGCCATCGGTTCCATCGCACTTATCGCCGATGGCCGACGCGAACGACTGGGACGTGGCTTCATTCAGTCGCCACCACCGTATTCGGCGTTGTTGGCGCTCAACAACCTTGGCCCTAGGCTTGACGCGCAAGTCCATGACAAGGAGACGGTGTTGTGCAGTGAGACTCTCACCGGGTATGACCTTGCAGTTGGCTACCTTACTGATGTGGTGCCTCCGTGTGAGTAAGAAATCGATTTGAGATGTGAGAAACACATTGCGATCTATTCAGAAGATATTCTCCATATATATACAGCCAATAGATTCGTCCGTTTCGTTCCAATTTGGCTCCATCTTGTAATATTAGTTCTAGACGCAACTAATGCGAAGTCAGCATTTTATTCCGAACATTTCCTCTTATTGTTTTACCAAAAGGTACCGCTACCACTGCTTTGCTAAGAATTCCAGTAAATCAAATATGATTACCAACTTTGATTTTACCTTTTGCCAAAAATTACTTAAATACAAAACCTCGTTTTTGTGATTTTTTTTTGTTTTCAATCACACGTTAGATCACTAAAATATTGCCTTTTTTTTATTATAGGTTCGCTCTTGACCGCTATCTCACCTGATGGAAAGCGACGATGCGGTCGACGATGGTGCGCGCTTAACGCTGCCTTATTTTAGTGATCCAGATAGATCACTTAAGTACGGAGTGGTTTCCCACTCTATATTTTAGTGTCAGACTAAAAACCCCATGCCATTCCTTCTTTGCCTTTCGCCCTGGGGCCAAACCTTCTTTTCAGAAAGAGACCCTGCTCCCCAGTTGCCTTCGACCCTTTTGCAGAGTCCCTACGGCTTCCCCGCGATCCTATATGGGTTCCATCTTTTCTAGTTTATAGGTCAAAGCTCATCCAAGCTATTTCCTCTATGAAGATTGACACTTATCAAAGTAAATATAACAGCACATTGTCCTCACAGTCATTAGCGGGACATCACTTAATCACGGCGCGTCAGGCACAACAAGACACAGCCTTCTGTCACTAAACTCCTCAAAACTCACTCACTGCTTCACAAGTTGTCACAAACTCTGGAATATCCCCTACTAAGGGTCCTTGGAAACTGGCTAGTTTCGTGGCGATTTCTTACTGCAATTCTATAGCCGGCAAGTTGCTGACTATATCGCTCAACACAAAGTAACAATTGCAGCAATTTAGCAGTGTAGCCCAGCGATATAGCTAAGATATTTTAAACGATGTCTATGTGTCAAATAAAATATTTTCCTTTCTTTCTAAATAGTAATTTAGGCGTATGCTCACAGACGACAAGCAATGGTTAGATCGAAGTCCGATCGTCCGGTATCCTGTCCGAATGGAGCCCAAGTCGTCGACGGCGCGTATTGTTCCCGCGTGCCTCGTGGAGTTGTCAGTAAATCATAGGGACCCAGTAGGATCGTAGCCTACTAAGGCCAAAGTTTCACTTATGAAAGGAAAGCTCGGCCTTGATATGAAAGGCAACGAAGGGACGGTATGGGTTTTTTACTCGTAGTCAGTAAAAGTCTGATACTATAGCTTGGTCCACCCAAGGGCGGGAGATCTTATTGGATAATTTTTACCCACCGGAAAAGAAACCCGCAGTCTTAGGAGCACAGGTTTTCTCTTTAGAATTCGTCTGTGGCCCTAGCGAAGACTTAGTAGATGATTATACAATTCAATAAGCTAAAAAACCACGACAAAGGATCTATTTAATAAATCACAGGCTCTAGTCTCATTACCTATCCCACCCTATACCTAATACAATCAGAAAACTACCTCTCAATATACATTTCACTAAAAAAAATAAAGACGTTACAATGTAAAGTACCTATAAAACACAAGTGCGGTAACAGTTTGACTATGAGCTTCCCAAAACATTAAAAGAATCTCACGTTTTATCTACTTTCATAAAATCTAATAGCGGACCACGCCATGGAAGCGGGTATTACTACATTTTGAGGGTATTTTGAACGATTTCATTGTTGCTACGACGTAGGGAGGTGCTACGCTTTCGTAGCAACGCTTTCGTAGCAACACTTTCGTAGTCGGGAGACAGCTTGGTATGGTCTACGCTGCTGGCTGCGTCAATACAATACAATTCAATATTTTATATCAAATTTCAATACAGATGCTCCGATACACTCCCTATAATCTCTAAAGATTTTTAAGTAGTTGCTTTGGACCTTAATATTTCAGTGATTTTTATAAATAGGTCCTGTAATAAGACAGTCTGAGTCATTGACATATCTGTGCTATATTAACGGTGAAGGAAAACATCGTGGGGAAACCGGCATGTCCTAGAACAAAAAACTTCAAAGACATTTGGTATCCATCAGCTCGCGTGGGGCCCGCGTGGTGCATTACAGCTTATTCCCTCTTCTAGAGTGGCATGAGTCCCAGCGGTGGGAACATTATAAAGCTGCTATTCTTCTATCCTATTGGCTTATGTTTGTTTTCAATAAATAAACCATTAGTAGGGCCTCTTATACGTGGATCACAGAATTATAAAACTTGACTCTCACAAGTCGCGAACTCTTACAAATGCTTGTTTTATTGCCATCGCTTTTTTACTGGTGGCAACACCGTCTTAAAAAGTTGCCAGAAGACAAATTTGTTGGACGTGATGCCTTTCCGTTATGTCTTACAGTTTGTAACAAATAAGAATGCGCTGTGATACGCATGCATAATGCGCCATTGTTATTATTAATGGTTGAATTTATTGGAAGAAAGAATATTATTCTTTGAAATGTGGGAGGAAATCTGAGGACGAAAGATTTGGTTCAAGAGGGAAAATAAAATGTCTTCTACGTTTCAGAGAGTGTTACAGACATCCACTTATATCCCAACGTCACAAGCACGTCCATAGTAACTATTTGTCTAAATACTAAAATGACTTTTCAGTATTTTAGCATAAAAAAGTCCTCTACAGCGCTTCATTGGCATTATCATCTACCAAAACTTTTAAAAATTACAGCGCTGATACCTACATCAAAATTGCACTAATGTCATCAATGTAAAAGTGCGAATCACTTAATTGGAGTTAAGTCACTGTACAGCACGCCTCAACCAGTGCAATACAAACATGTAATTATCGATGCTAAAAACAATGTCAAAAATTAAATTATTACAATATTATAGGAAAGCACGATGCCGACAGCAGCAGCAGTTGCCGCAGACCTAAGTAAATGGCTTCACCTCAATACCTCCACACATTCCCGAGATAAAGGGTTTTGACAGACAGACAGACGGACAACAAAGTGACCCTATAAGGGTTCCGTTTTTTCCTTTTGAAGTACAAAACCCTAAAAAAACAAATGAAATCCAAGGGAGTCTTTAAGTCAAGAGTGAGTAGGTTACTTCTAGGTAAGTGCGCTCCATCGTCCACCGCATCGTCATCCATCAAGTGAGATAGCTGTCAAGCGTGAACCAGTGGCGTAACTATATCACCTGAGGCCCGAGGCAAATGTATTGGATGGGCCCCAAAAAAAACTCATCTCATTATGTTTGAATTTTATTTTCGTAAATTATGGCGAATCAGAAGGGTTTTTATGCCGTATTTTGACTGATTTCGATAAGTGAAATATCCCATTGTCGTACCATTATTTTTGAGATTTAATATTGTTCCAATTACACTCAAAACTAAATAAAACTAAAAATGTTGACTTCAGCGCTATCTCGCGGGAAAAGGGCAATGAGCAACCCGTATCATTCACCTTAATAAATTTTGTAATTAAGGGTTACTTGTTCTGAGCCCAGGGCTTCTTCGACTGGGGGCCCCGACTTACCGTTACCTACCCTCACCCTATAGTTACGCAACTGGCGTGAACCTATCGACAGTAAAAAAAGCTTTCACCTTTGAACTATTAACTATACAATACCTTATGTTTCCCAGTAAACAAATCAACACAAACCAAACTATTAGCCACAGAATACCAGCACACATCACGCTTCCATTAATTTTAACCAACACGAAAATAATTGCTACACCGCAACACGCTCGTACTCCAAATGTAATATTTTAAAGGACATAATTATAGCTAGTAATGATCGTCATTAATGAATAGAACTGTTCATTAGTGATATTGAAGGGGTGTATGTCAGCAAATGTTGAGGCCCAACTGCAGAGCCGAAGCCTACTGGGGCCCCGGTGCGGTTTCTGAAAGGAAGGGCCGAGCCCGGTATGAAACCTCTCCTCTGGTTACTCAAACTCAAACTCAAACTCAAAATGATTTATTTCAAATAGACCATTTACAGGCACTTTTGAAATGTCAAAATTGAAGCTAATTTGCACGTTCCAAGGCGTAGACTCCTATGGAGAAGAACGTGCAAGAAACTCCATGGGCACTCTTTTAAATCAAATTTATATATTTACATAATATGTACTTGGTTACAAAATTATGTTGCTTCTATTATGCGAGCACGATGTAACGGTATTTAACAAAAAGTAAAAATAAAAATAAAAGAATTTCAAATAAGCGCCTAGCAGCCATTATTAGCAGTTATTGTAATTATCCTTCTTTGTTGTGCCCAACAAGGTCCATAATTGTTTCTCTTTACTAATGTATACCACCTAAACCTACATCGTGGATTGCAATAAAGAATTGAGTATTGAGAGCTAAGAAGAAATGGTGTGGGTCGTTTAGTCAGTAAGAGTCTGACACTGTTTCCCGCTTCGCCTAAGGGTGGGATTCGTCATTTGATTATCTTACCCACCATAATAAGGGGTGTGGCAATAATCAGCCTTTTAATGTTCCCACAGCTGGGCTAATTAATAATAATAATAAATCATTTTATTTCAGACGTTAGTCCATAATTTTCACATTCAACAGTGGAATTCTTTGATGGAATTGTGTTTTCTGATAGCTACAATCTAAAGGTCTTTAAACCTATAGTGATTAGGTTCTCTAGGCAAACGAGCTCCTCGCTTATGATGATATTTTGTTTCAATAATATTAAGGCAATATTTATTTCATTCATTTATATTTATGTACTAGCTGACCCGGCAAACGTTGTTTTGCAACATAAATAACTTTCAAGTAATTTCTAGGTAGGTAGTATTTTTTTTTTCATTTAGGGGGATGAAAAATAGATGTTGGCCGATTCTCAGACCTACTCAATACGCTCACAAAATTTCATGAGAATGGGTCTAGCCGTTTCGGAGGAGTATGGGAACGAAAACTTTGACACGAAAATTTTATATATATAGATGTATTTTATTTTGACATGATAATTTGTAATGTTAAGTGATTATGATTTATATATTTGCGTGCTGTGATACAAGCAAAACGTGTATGCTCTTATAATTTTCATCATAACATCTTTGTACACCATATTTTATACAAATAAAAAATTATTGATTGATTGATTGCTATAAATATCTAAACCTTTTTTTCTGTATGCGGAACAGAGATTAAAGTCCCCCAAACCTCCGTTAATAAGGAGGATCCTCCAACGAGACAGGGGTAACGTCTAGTGGGCTACTGCCCGATATTTAATTTCAGGTTGTTCTACATGTTCAAATCGCGCGGAGAACTTTGATTGCGCGATGCAGGATTAGTTTTTATGTGACGCCACAGAAGGTACTACAATAATAAGACCCCCGCGGGCTAGGCGACGAATGGATACCGCCAATGATTTCGAAGACGTGCATCCTGCTATAAAAAAGACACCTTATAAAAGAAAATGACGACACTAAACCCTCATATAATCCAGCTAATAATCCACCATAATAATATTACTTCCATAAAGAATATAGCCAAAACTCTTCAACGGTCGCGATTTCGAGGTTTAATAAAAAATTTGATCAGTTTTAACAAAGCGATTCTTATTCATGAATGACAATAATTCTCTTGGAGGCCGAATAAATTAGATACAGGGAGGTTTGCACCAGGATCTTGGAAACGGAATGTGATGGCGATACGGCATTTTTTTTTTAATAATATAAACAAGTGCTTCACTGTGAACCCACCTAATGATAAGCAGTGAACAAAACACTGACCAAAAGCGTGTCGGACCACGCTCAGTATAGGGTTCCATAGTTTCCCGTCCGTCACAAGTTTCCCACAATGTAACAGAACATATTAATTGATACCAAATTTCAGCTTTCTAGCGCTAACGATCGCTGAGATTATCCGCGGACGAACAGACAGATAGACTTAACGAGACTATAAGGGTTCCTTGTTAACTACGGAACCCTGACTCGAAGAAAAATCAATAGGGATGACTCCTCTCTAGGAGAGAGAATTTGCCGTAATCTACCATGAGGGCCCAGCACGTGTTGGTGAATGTAAAATGTCTTTGAATTGATTCTAGGACGAATGCCGGTTTCCTCACCATGTTTTCTATCCCCTTTTTGAGCAGTGTTGATGAAATTAATTACACAAAGTAATCCGCCTGGCTGGGTTTGACTAGTGACCTACAATTCGTAAGTCCGGGCCGTTACCACTTGGCCACCATTCAAGGAGTTGCCAGTAAAACCGTAGGGACTCTGCAAAAGGGTCAAAGCCTACTGGGACCCAGGGTCTCTTTCTAAAAGGAAGGCTTGGTTGGGACGGCTTAGTTGCTTGGTTCGCACTGGGGTGCGAAGGGCAAAGAAGGAACGCGGTGGGGTATTTAGTCAGTAAGAGTCTGACATTGTTTCCCGCTCCGCCCAAGAGTGGGATTCTTCATCTTACTAATATTATAAATGCGAAAGATACGATGTTTGGATGTTTGTTACTCAATCACGCCAAAACGGCTGGACGGATCTGGATGAAATTTGGCACAGGCATAGGATGCACTCCTGAATAGGACATAGGCTACTTTTTATCCTGAAAACCCCAACCCCAATACCACGCGGGCGAAGCCGCGGGCAAAAGCTAGTAATACATAATACAGTCACCTTAAAAAAAACCTCTTGACCACCAATGCGCCAAAATTTGTTGACTCAATTCGAGCCAGTAAAAATAACGCATCTACTCATGTCGTCACTCCTAGGGTTGCCATGAAAGAAAAAGTTTCTTGCCCCGAATTTACTTGCATCTCACGTACCTATTAGGGATGGAGGACAAATAAGACGTTTATTTAAACAAGGGTGCAGTGTTGAGCACAATATAAAGTGAGACAGCCCTAGTTAAGAAATAGAATTACGTTCAGGTATTTTCGGAGTTCTTTTGAAGGAGTTAAGGGTGTGGTACTGTGATGGTAGTTCTATGATACAGGTACGATGAAAATTTGAAAAATAAAATCTTATCTCCGGCCTCTCAACTTCAGTTAAATCTTATCTTCATGGTTTATCAAGTTAAATTAAATATAAAATCTTTAAACAATAAAAAAAAGGAAAATGTAAATTACTTTTTGCAAAATTGTCTTTTTTTCTCAGTTAACACAAGCATTAAAAATAAAAATCTTAAGAACTTTTTTTCGAATGACTCACCTCATAGTACCTATTTCAAAACAAGGCGAGCATATTTCCGCTACACACCCTGATCCATATTGGACATCTGAATAGTAAAATTAAGAATAACCAAGCTTATTTATACTGTCATCGTTATCAAAAACGCGGACATTCATTTTAAGAATAAGTACTCGTATCATTCATTTTCAACGTGCTCGGGTATTCTAAAATTCGATTTTTCATTTCAAAATCACACAAGCGTGACAGTTTTTTCCTAACTGTATTTTTCCACAAATTTGTACCACAGAAAATGGTATGCCATTGCATGCATTGCATTGGTATGCTTGTTGTAGTGCTATTTTTTCACAAAAATCTAGTGCAGCCATAATTTGTGTTTTTTTTTATAACTGTCACATAACGTCGTCCAGTCCCATTCACGTAAAATCAAACAATCCAAATGTCGTCGAAGTTTTTTTTTTTTTTTTAATTAAATAAATTTATTAAACTTTTAAAATACATGTTTTCCTTATATCTAAAAACTCGCCAAACTTTGACGTTTGAAGGCGAGAAACGCTCTTTTACATAATAGTGCACCACCTTTGTACACACTTATGTACTGTTGTATCACAATTTATGTTTACATCTTAAATACAATACTTAATTAGTTGTGTTCACAATCGAATACAATGTTTTTTAGTTTTGTTTTAAGTGATTGTTTACTAATTTTTTCACCTTTTCTTAATACATCTATTTTATTAAACACTTTAGGTACCAAATACTTAGATGTTCTCTTACCATAATAATTTGTCATCTTTGGTTGAACCAATTTATTCTTTCTAACCCTACGTGTGTTGTATTTATTTTTGACATTAACTTTATATTCATAATTATTATAATATTCCAGACCTACCAAATATTCTACTTTTTTATCAACGGGTATAATTTTACAGATGGGAAATAATTTATCATAATCTTTGTTGCACCTATCTTTAACATTTTTACTTACTAGGAACTTTATAAGTCTTATTTGTATATCTTTGTTAGTTCTCTTGTCGTTCGATCGTAGTGTGTCCAAAAGCGGTATTCACTAGTTCCTTGATCGCCAGTTATACAGGGTGTTTGGTGCATCGTTTGCCAAATTGATTTGGCCGACAGAATAGATAATTTGCTATATCTTCAGCCCCGAAAAATCATTCCTTGCGTCACCGGTTTTTTTTAAACACGTTTTTAATTTTTATTCTGAAAAACACCGGATTTCAGCATTTAAGCTTACATAAATAAAAAAGTTATTAGTCTATCCAACAAATTTTATTTTTATATTAAACTGTACTGTTGTATGGTTCTATGAAATTCAAAATTACTTGCTAGTAACGTGTAGTTTTTCTATAAAAAACCTACAAAGTGTATGGGATATGACAAAGTAATTTTAAAACTCAACTTTAAATTTATATTAAAAAAAAAACTAAAATCGTTGGAGATCTTCGAATTCTTTTAAAAAGTTTTCTAGTTTATGCCCTTTCCAATGGTGTGCAATATGCTAAAAAAAAACCTTTTATTAACTTCACTAATTGGCTAAACGTAAAAAGACAGAGGTCATTTCAGAGACGATTCAGTGTGAATGTTTGGGCAGGAGTAATTGCAAATCATGTGGTTGGACCGCACTATTTACCTGATAACTTCAACGGGGATAATTATCTTGAATTTCTTCAAACAGAGCTGCCCATTTTTAATGAAGACAGGTCTTTTGTCTTTCAACATGACGATTGTCTCGCTCACTGGCGATTTACCGTAAGGCAATTCCTAAATGACGCATTTCCGGACTCGTGGTTTGGGAGAGATGGCCCTATTCCATGGCCTCCACGTTTAGACACGTTAGACCTAGCTCCGTTGGATTTTTACGTCGGGAGTCGGGCCAAAGAACTGGTTTATGCGACGAAAGTTGAGACGAGAGATGATTAAGTGCAACGTATTGAGACGGCTTTTGTGACCGTAAAACGGAGCAGTGGTGGCCGAGTGGTAACGGCCCCGACTTACGAGTTTGTAGGTCGCGGGTTCAAACCCAGCCAGGCGCACTACTTTGTGTAATTTATTTCATCACCACTGCTCTCAAAATGGTGAAGGAAAACATCGTGAGGAAACTGGCATGTTCTAGAGCCAAAAATTCGAAGACATGTGACATCCACCAACCCGCACAGGGCCCGCGTGTTCCCTCTCCTAGAGAGGAGGCCTGTGTCCCAGCAGTCGGAACATTAAAAGGCTTATGATGATGATGATGTGACCGTTAAAGCAGAAATTCGTCTTCGAACTACAACTTGAGATAAGAGAAAGATGTCGTGCGTGTATACGAAACAATGGCTCCCAATTTGAGCAAGATTTGTGATTTTAGTATCTGCTTATGAAATAAATGTTTAATTTTTTATTTCAAGTTTCAGGAAAAGTAAAATACCCTTTGTAAAAAAAATAAATAATGTGCGTAAAATGAGATATCAATATCTTCCTACTTAGAGCAAGTTATTTATTTTTTTACTTTAACTTCTTAGTGCATTTACCGTAACATCAAATATCAGCCTTATGGGATTTGACTACACATTTAGCCAGTTAGTGAAGTTAATAAAAGGTTTTTTTAGCATATTGCACACCATTGGAGAGGGCATAAACTAGAGAACTTTTTAAAAGAATTCGAAGATCTCCAACGCTTTTAGTTTTTTTTTAATATAAATTTAAAGTTGAGTTTTAAAATTACTTTGTCATATCCCATACACTTTGTAGGTTTTTTATAGAAAAACTACACGTTACTAGCAAGTGATTTTGAACTTCATAGAACCATACAACAGTACAGTTTAATATAAAAATAAAATTTGTTGGATAGACTAATAACTTTTTTATTTATGTAAGCTTAAATGCTGAAATCCGATGTTTTTCAGAATAAAAATAAAAAAAAAAAATACGTGTGGCACTCGGGGACTGCCGCGGTAAAGCTATTGCATTCTGAAATAGCTTTACCGCGCTATTTTCTTTAATAGCTTTAGCATTCTGTCATATCAACTTATGCAATTATAATTATTTATTTTTTATTTTTATTTTATTCATACAATATTTCTTTTTCTTTGATATTAATTCAAGGTAAAATTTTTGGAGCGTGGTGACCGATAGGAAAACAAATTTTTCTTTTATTAAATAAATAAATAATAAATGCACTTTGTTCATTCATATTCAAAACACTTTATACACAAATTTTACAAGTCCAGCCGTTCACTGTTGTAGATAAATACTTGTACACCTATATACTTTCTCACAAACAGCTGATTATGTATTCGTCCGATTTCGGAGCAGCAAGTCACTTTTTCAGGCATCTTGATATTGACATTTCTCGTACTCATTTTAGCAGACATTGTTTTTTTGTGCGTTTTCCCCCTAATTTAGATGTCTTTTTTATAAGTGGCAATAATTAATATCGGGGAAAATATAGTTTAGTATAATGGCAACACACCTGTGCACGAATTTCTTTTGATGTGCCAAAATGCTATGTTCCAAGTCGGTGGAAAGAATGAATGACAGACGTAAATCAAGTGTCAACCAAGTTCCGCTACTCCCTGACAGATGTCGCTATTTCACTATACTGCTATATCGACTTATTTGAATTCAAATAAAAACAACGAACAGCTGTTTTTTTTTTATCACTTATCCTGGACGTGTTTTATCACCACACTCCATTATAATTATGATTATTTTGTAGGCTATTGTCTTAAAATTTGTATATTTACACTTAAAGCACTGAGTTTATTGAGTTTTTAGTCAATGTTTATATATTTGAGAATCAATGTTTATATGATAATCCGGTATTTTTAAACTATGATAACACTGTTACTGTTTGTTTATGAGTCTATCATCACTTTTATGAATTATACACTGTTTGAATACTGCTTTTTCTATTTTAAATAATTATTTAATTACGAGCACAATAACATTTAATGTTTACTTGTCAGCTGTCAATATGTCATCGTAAAGTCGTACAATACGTCTAATCGCACGACACACCAGTGGCGTAGCGTGGGTGGGGCGGAGGGGGCGGCTCGCCCCGGGCGGCAGCCCTTGGGGGCGGCAAAATGTCGCCGGTAAAGCGGGTAGAGATCTTCATTTCATGTGTCAGAACAGGTCAAAAAACAACAATTACTATAAAATTAAAACAGAGGCGTCTGTAGCACTTGTGGCGCCCGTGTGCAACCAGTACCGCGCCCTCTACTTTAGTAGAAGGGGGTCAAAATGGAATACTAACAGTTATACAGGGTGATTTTGAAGTTGTGAACGAAATTTTAACAGTGGTTTCTACTCATGATACTGAACAACTTTCTTCAAGAAAAAAAAAATTGTTGTGTCAATTCCAAAACAATAGCTTTTTTATTCTTTCTCCCAATAATTGTATTAGTTCAATAAAAGAAACCTCATTGCCTGTGAAATTTAATTTGAATTAAGCACCAGTTATACACCGTGAAATTTTAATGGTTGTTTTCCCTGAGCGAAATGGTTGTGTCTTGGTAATACAAACGTTTGATAAGAAAATAAAATATTAAAAACAAAAAATGGACCTGTAGAGTGCAAGCTAATTATGACGTATCACAATGTGCGAGAGCTTATTTTTGTTTAAATATTTAATGAATCGGTTTCCTTTGACGACGTGCTGCTCATGCGACTCTAGTAGTACCTAAAAATTAGGTCTAATGTTACTATTGTTTTCGCTTTTGTGAGTTGATGAATATTTTTAATAATTATTTATAAAAAAAAACTTTTCATTTTTTTATTTTTACTGTATGCTTCGAAAGTACTCCTTATGGCAAGTCATTCTGCCGCGGGAAAACAACCATTTAAATTTCACGGTGTAGAATGGGGGCGGCAAAATGGGTCTCACGCCCCGGGCGCCGAGATTGCACGCTACGCTACTGCGACACACAGCGCCGTGTCGAAGACTGCCGAACTGACACGACGTTAGACGATGCACGGCCAAGCCACACCTCCGTGCCCGTCGGAGTGGGGAGCGTGAGGTTTTTTCGTTACGGAATTTCTGGATTTAGTCCCCGAGGCCTGCGATAGAAGCTATGCAATAGCTTAAAAAATGATAGTAGATTAACTTCTTTCTATTCACTAATAGATATCAAAACGACGAACTAACTAACTTCTGCTAGCGGCTTCGCCCGTGTGGACTGAAAACTTCCAACCCCCATTTTACTCCCTTAGGGTCTCAGCACACATATGGGATCGGAAAGGGGTCGTAACCGTAACGCCTTTCGCCTCGCTGTCAACCAGGCGTCAACCTACCGTATGCACGTAACGAAAGCGTATCAGCAGCGCCTGTACGTCAACTCGGCTACGGCTAGGCGACACCGCGCTTACGCCTCGCCGCCCCCTGGCTGACCTGGTTGGCACCAGATCAGTTTGAATCCAAACGTTAAGTGTAGCGCACGGTTATGTCTTGGTTTACAATACGTGAGTTGGCTATCATAGCCACGAATGAAATACTCCTTGCGAATGGCGGCGTCTTTAGCAGGCAAGTCGCGGGAGGGGAAAGGGGAAAGGGTGGACGAAGAGATGTGAGCTCGGGTACGGAGAGACGTAAGCGCGGGGACGGAGAAACTTAAGCGCGGGGACGATGAGCCGTAAGCGCGGGAATTCAAGTTCGGAGCCTGTTCCGAGGCGAGGCGATTACGTTATTATTCTGATTAGTGTGCGTTGCAGTAGGGAGTTTAATATAAACCATTCTGAACGGCTCGAGGCGATACGGTGACGATCCCTTTCCGATCCCATATGTGTGCTGAGACCTTTAGGGATAAAGTTTCGTAAAATCCGTTCTTAGCGAACGTCTATACCCTATAAGGAACCTGCTAAATTTTAAGTTTGTAGGTGTTAAAAAAATATTATTAAACAAAAGAATACTCCATAATATACTTACACTCGACATACGCGTACATTACTGCATCATACTTCGTACCGT
Source organism: Mythimna loreyi (assembly GCA_029852875.1). Lineage (NCBI taxonomy): Eukaryota > Metazoa > Arthropoda > Insecta > Lepidoptera > Noctuidae > Mythimna > Mythimna loreyi. The sequence continues at coordinate 7,878,723 of CM056801.1, read as the reverse complement.
TCATTGCATATATAAAAGTTTTTCATACCTACAAAAGTTTTTGTATGTTACCGCCTCCCTCCACTTTTAACACTAAAAGCTCCTAAGCCTAACCTACCTAACATTAAGGAAAGAAAGAAACCCTACAACTTTTAGTGTTTTGCATACCCTAAAACGTGTTTGTTTTATAATACCTACTAGCGACCCGCCCCAGCTTCGCACGGGTGAAAAGGTGATATATTATAGCTATAAACTACTACTACTACTTAATTAATTTAATGATTATTGTAGTGTACATAAGTTCCTAAACCCCACCTATTTTTAAGACAAAAATCCTACAACTTTTAGTGATTCTGTTTTTCATTGATCCTTTATTTAGTTAATTATGTGTTGTTTTTCCTAACCATAATTTTTAATGTGTAATTTGTTTAAATGTTTTTCATGTGTAAGTTTTTCATTCTTATTCATGAAATGTTTTTTAATATATATTTACCCTGGTTATTGTATTGTATTATTATGTTCTCACCTCCCTCCACTGTTAACACTAAAAGTGCCTAAGCCCTACCTTACACTAGAGAAAGAAAGAAACCCTATAACTTTTAGTGTTTTTCATATTGTTTTCGTTTGTAAATGTTTCACACTGAAAGTTCCTTAGCCCTTCCTTACACTAGAGAAAGAAAGAAACCCTATAACTTTTAGTGTTTTTCATATTGTTTTCGTTTGTAAATGTTTCACACTGAAAGTTCCTTAGCCCTTCCTTACACTAGAGAAAGAAAGAAACCCTATAACTTTTAGTGTTTTTCATATTGTTTTCGTTTGTAAATGTTTCACACTGAAAGTTCCTAAGCCCTTCCTTACACTAGAGAAAGAAAGAAACCCTATAACTTTTAGTGTTTTTCATATAGTTTTCGTTTGTAAATGTTTCACACTGAAAGTTCCTAAGCCCTTCCTTACACTGGAGAAAGAAAGAAACCCTATAACTTTTAGTGTTTTTCATATTGTTTTCGTTTGTAAATGTTTCACACTAAAAGTTCCTAAGCCCTGCCTTACACTAGAGAAAGAAAGAAACCCTATAACTTTTAGTGTTTTTCATATTGTTTTTGTTTGTAAATGTTTCACACTAAAAGTTCCTAAGCCCTTCCTTACACTGGAGAAAGAAAGAAACCCTATAAGTTTTAGTGTTTTTCATATTGTTTTCGTTTGTAAATGTTTCACACTAAAAGTTCCTAAGCCCTTCCTTACACTGGAGAAAGAAAGAAACCCTATAAGTTTTAGTGTTTTTCATATTGTTTTCGTTTGTAAATGTTTCACACTAAAAGTTCCTAAGCCCTTCCTTACACTAGAGAAAGAAAGAAACCCTATAACTTTTAGTGTTTTTCATATTGTTTTCGTTTGTAAATGTTTCACACTGAAAGTTCCTTAGCCCTACCTAACACTGAAGAAAGAAAGAAACCCTATAACTTTTAATGTTTTTCATATAGTTTTCGTTTGTAAATGTTTCACACTAAAAGTTCCTAAGCCCTTCCTTACACTAGAGAAAGAAAGAAACCCTATAACTTTTAGTGTTTTTCATATAGTTTTCGTTTGTAAATGTTTCCCACTAAAAGTTCCTAAGCCCTGCCTTACACTAGAGAAAGAAAGAAACCCTATAACTTTTAGTGTTTTTCATATTGTTTTCGTTTGTAAATGTTTCACACTAAAAGTTCCTAAGCCCTGCCTTAACTAGAGAAAGAAAGAAACCCTATAACTTTTAGTGTTTTTCATATTGTTTTTGTTTGTAAATGTTTCACACTAAAAGTTCCTAAGCCCTTCCTTACACTGGAGAAAGAAAGAAACCCTATAAGTTTTAGTGTTTTTCATATTGTTTTCGTTTGTAAATGTTTCACACTAAAAGTTCCTAAGCCCTTCCTTACACTGGAGAAAGAAAGAAACCCTATAAGTTTTAGTGTTTTTCATATTGTTTTCGTTTGTAAATGTTTCACACTAAAAGTTCCTAAGCCCTTCCTTACACTAGAGAAAGTAAGAAACCCTATAACTTTTTCAATACACTTACTCGAAAACTGCCTCTTATCGCACTCCTATTAGGTTCAATATAGCATGTATATCACCCAAGTGCTTTTTTGAGTTTATCACAACAAGGGCTTTTTTATTCCTTCCTTATCGTCACGGTTAAGGGTGCTTATTTTTTTTACTTAGTTTATCGAATCAGGCGCGAGGCGTCCCCCCGAGGCGCTGGACGTCCCCCACAAAATTAGAACCAAACTGTTCAGAGCAGATTTGAATGCTTTTATTACTATATTTCTACTGTATGTTTGAGATACGACTAAACATTGTTTCTTTCTTTCTTTATATCACAAGTCGTAAGTGTATTGAAAAACGTCGTTTGACACGCGTGCAGATTTGTCATTGCAGCCCTCGGCTCCATAACACACTCGCCTACGGCTCGTGCGAATTTCACCTCGCTTGCAATGACAAACTTCCTGCACTTGTATCAAAATGTACTATTAGTGTTTTTCATATTGTTTTCGTTTGTAAATATTTCACACTAAAAGTTCCTAAGCCCTGCCTTACACTAGAGAAAGAAATAAACCCTATAACTTTTAGTGTTTTTCATATTGTTTTCGTTTGTAAATGTTTCACACTAAAAGTTCCTAAGCCCTTCCTTACACTAGAGAAAGAAAGAAACCCTATAACTTTTAGTGTTTTTCATATAGTTTTCGTTTGTAAATGTTTCACACTAAAAGTTCCTAAGCCCTTCCTTACACTGGAGAAAGAAAGAAACCCTATAACTTTTAGTGTTTTTCATATAGTTTTCGTTTGTAAATGTTTCACACTAAAAGTTCCTAAGCCCTGCCTTACACTAGAGAAAGAAAGAAACCCTATAACTTTTAGTGTTTTTCATATTGTTTTCGTTTGTAAATGTTTCACACTAAAAGTTCCTAAGCCCTTCCTTACACTAGAGAAAGAAAGAAACCCTATAACTTTTAGTGTTTTTCATATAGTTTTCGTTTGTAAATGTTTCACACTAAAAGTTCCTAAGCCCTGCCTTACACTAGAGAAAGAAATAAACCCTATAACTTTTAGTGTTTTTCATATTGTTTTCGTTTGTAAATGTTCCACACTAAAAGTTCCTAAGCCCTTCCTTACACTAGAGAAAGAAATAAACCCTATAACTTTTAGTGTTTTTCAATTGTTTTCGTTTGTAAATATTTCACACTAAAAGTTCCTAAGCCCTGCCTTACACTAGAGAAAGAAATAAACCCTATAACTTTTAGTGTTTTTCATATTGTTTTCGTTTGTAAATGTTTCCCACTAAAAGTTCCTAAGCCCTGCCTTACACTAGAGAAAGAAAGAAACCCTATAACTTTTAGTGTTTTTCATATAGTTTTCGTTTGTAAATGTTTCACACTAAAAGTTCCTAAGCCTTCCTTACACTGGAGAAAGAAAGAAACCCTATAACTTTTAGTGTTTTGCATACCCTAAAACGTGTTTATTTTATCATACCTATAAGTAGTGTACACATAAGTTCCTAAGCCCTACCTATTTTTAAGACAAAAACCCTATAAATTTTAGTGACTCTATTTTTCATTGGTCTTTTATTTAGTTTATTATGTGTTGGTTTTTCCTAACCATTATATTTTTTTAATGTGTAAAGTATAATTTTTAATGTGTAATTTGTTTAAATGTTTTTCATGTGTAAGTTTTTCATTCTTATTCATGAAATGTTTTTTAATATATATTTACCCTGTATTGTATTTTTATGTTCCCACCTCCCTCCACTTTTAACACTAAAAGTTCCTAAGCCCTTCCTTACACTAGAGAAAGAAAGAAACCCTATAACTTTTAGTGTTTTTCATATTGTTTTCGTTTGTAAATATTTCACACTAAAAGTTCCTAAGCCCTGCCTTACACTAGAGAAAGAAATAAACCCTATAACTTTTAGTGTTTTTCATATTGTTTTAGTTTGTAAATGTTTCACACTAAAAGTTCCTAAGCCCTTCCTTACACTAGAGAAAGAAAGAAACCCTATAACTTTTAGTGTTTTGCATACCCTAAAACGTGTTTATTTTATCATACCTATAAGTAGTGTACACATAAGTTCCTAAATCCTACCTATTTTTAAGACAAAAACCCTATAAATTTTAGTGATTCTATTTTTCATTGGTCTTTTATTTAGTTATTATATGTTGGTTTTTCCTAACCATTATATATTTTTAATGTGTAAAGTATAACTTTTCCTACCTATAAAATGTTTGTTTTTCGTACCGTTATATATTTTCAATGTATATCTATATTTTTTAATGTTCTTCAAGTGCAAGTTTTTCATACTTATAATTTTTTTTATTGTATTTTTATGTTCCCACCTCCCTCCAGTTTTAACACTAAAAGTTCCTAAGCCCTATCTAACTGTAGAGAAAGAAAGAAACCCTATAGCTTTTAGTGTTTTTCATATTTTTTTCGTTTGCAAGTGTTTAACACTAAAAGTTCCTAAGCCCTACCTAACACTGAAGAAAGAAAGAAACCCTATAACTTTTAATGTTTTTCATTTTATTTTTCATTTATAAGTGCTTATTAAAAATAACTTTGATATTTTTAATTGCAATAAACTAGTGCTTAACTGCGATCCTACCTGATGGTACCTTGGTGACACTCGATGGTGGTGGAGTATATTTAATGTATTTGTGTGTGCGTGTAATGTTCCTACCTCTATTTTGTTTTTTGTTATATCCCCATATCCCTCCACTTAATCAATTAAAGTTTCTACGCCCTACCTAACTAAAGCGAAATTAAACCTAAAATTTATTGTTTTTTTTTCGTTAAAAATTGCTACGCTTTATTTAACTCGAAGAAAAAAATACCTAGACTTTTAAAGAATTAATTAATGAAGACAAACTAAATGGCCCATACATCCATACATCGCAGTCATCAATCAGGAGTTGGGAAGGAAAAACCTGAAAAAAAAAACAAATATGATAAATGTGACACATTTTCTCTTTTCAATGGAATAAAGTACCTTCATGATACTATATCATCAAACACATTATAAAACAGTTTTTTCATACTAAAAGTGCACGCAAATCAAAACTAAAAAACCGCACTAAAAGACTAACCGTACTTAAATACTAACCGCACTTAAATACTAACCGTACTTAAATACTAACCGCACTTAAATACTAACCACACTTAAACACTAGAACCGCACCTAACCTTAAAACTAAAACTGAATCGCACCTTAAAACTAAAAAAGCACTTAAAATTAAAAACGTGCACTTATAGTACGGACATTGCATTTCTACCCCCATCCCCAATTCTATACAACACAGTGTCTATCTTATTAGAATAATGAGATAAAAACTGTGCACACCTCCCTTTGTATTCATCAGCCACCGCAATTTTGTGCCTCTATGGCTAGACTAGAGCTGATAAGCCCTTAAGTCACTATACTATTATGCAGTTTCGATGAATACAAAAAAAGCCGTGTACATATCTAGTGTCAGGAAAATCCATCATCCACATAGATATGCTGTTGCTCGATAAAAATTAACTATACACTCTCCCGGCGCGCCAAATGCAATGTGCCTCGCTTGTATAGACTAGGGGTTTATATACACAAACTATACTGTAGGAATTTTCCGTGAGAATATTACTCATAATATGATAAAAAACACGTGTAAATAGAATACTAGGTACTTATAACGTGACAAACAACACACGTGTCACCACCACGTGTCGCTTACTGTAAACAATACTATTATTATTAATATTGTAGCTTTTAAGATAAGAAATGCATAACAAAGTTATTAAAGTTGCTCCCACATTGCCGTTAGAAAACGTTTGTAAACATTTTCTTTTACTAACAAATATTGTCAACTGTTACATTTTAGGAACTGTTACATGTTATAAGTTTACAAACATTTTATAACATTTAAATCTGGTATTGGATCGCAGTTTGGTTTGCGTTCTGAGGGCGTCTACACGAAAACGGAAGAGTATTTGCTCATTGGAATAGCTTTAATCTTTTGTTTAAAAGATATTAAATACTAGCTTTTGTCCGCGGCTTCGCCCACGTACATAAAATATAGCCTATGTCACTCAGGAGTGTTTCCAATCGGACCAGTAGTTCCAGAGATTACCTCCTACAAACAAAAAAATATAAAAAAAAACAAACTTTACCTCTTTATTATATTAGTGTAGATAAAGACAATAATTTGTTCTGTTATAATTTGTTAACTAACATTACTAAACAATTTGTAGCATGAACAGATTTTTTATATTCGTGATTAAATGTTTGCTAACAAATGTTTGCTAACAAATGTTTACTAACGTTACTAAACATTTTCTAACGGAATGGGAGCACCATAAGGTGGGTCTTCCTCACTCGCCTATCGTCAACGTCACGCATAGTTTAAAAGCTTGTTGCTTCATTTAACGCAATCTAGAGTGATTTTTGATGCAAAAGTTGCATTTACCTACTTCTTTGTTCAAGTTAAAAATTCTTAAAATAAATAATAAATGTTGATTTAATAGGTCGTATTGTTTTCTCTACGAACCCTTTTGGCATGTAGGGACCCTGCAGAAGGGTCGAAGCCAATTAGGGCCAAGGGTTTACGTCTGAAAAGGAAGGCTCTGGCCCTGGTATGTATGGCGATGTAGGAACGGGGTAGGTTATTTAGTCAGTAAGAGTCTGACACTTGTTATCCGCTCCACCCAAGAGCGGGACTCGTCATTGGATGATTTTTACCTACCATAAAAAAAACCCTTTTGGCCTGTTACTTTTAACCCACAATGTGTTACTTTCGTCCTACCTACGTGGTCGGAAGTAACAATTTCCAATTATATTTTTAAGTCTCTGTTATTCATGTCATATTCTTACTAATATTATAAATGCGAAAGTTACGATGTTTGGATGTTTGTAAATGTGATAAATGCGAAAGTTACGATGTTTGGATGTACTCAATGACGCCAAAACGGCTGGACGGATTTGGATGAAATTTGTCACAGGCAGGATACACTCCGGAATAGGACATAGGCTACTTTTTATCCCGGAAAAACTTAAGGTTCCTGTGGGATTTCACATTTCGTTTGATCAAGTGTAAAATTGTATAGGGCAACCCCAATACCACGCGGGCGAAGCCGCGGGCAAAACCTAGTTAACAATAAAGAGCGAAGTTGAGTACCGATTTAAAGACCATATAATTTAATGGAATGTTAAAATGGTCATATTATTATATTCATTTCTATAAAATAATCACACCTAACAAGATATCAAAGTAAAAGTACAACATGTTAATTTTGTACCCGGTCTCCCCTACTAAACAAGAAGGGTGTTCAGTTTAGAGATCAACACATTTTACTTTTTTGTTTACTTAAAAAGTTAACTGAGAAACAAAGACATTTTAGAAAAAAAAAACATAATTTTCATTTTTTAAAGAATGCTTTTTTATAATTTTCAAATATTTTATATACCTATCTATGTTTGTGTGTCTGTGTTCTGTATATCTGTAAATAGTGATATATATTGATTACTTCTTTTTCTGAAATTTTATCCAATGACTTCTCCCACTCTTTGGTGACGTGAGACAGTGTGTCAGACTTTTACTAACTAAAACACACTCCTGTTCCTATTTTCTTCAGGTCTTCATTTCAGGTTCTCTTTCGTACAACCCATGGCCCAATAGGCTATGACCACCTAGCCTATTGGGTGCTGGGCCACCTTTTTTTATAGAAAGTAAAAATCATCCAATAACGAATCCCACCCTTGGGTGGAGTGGGAAACAGTGTCAGACTCTTGACTGACTAAACAACCTACCCCGTTCCTTCTTTGTCTTGATCCCATGGTCCTGGTAATACGCTTTCGCGTGAACCCTTGGCCCCAGGAGGCTTCGTCCCTGCTGGACGCGCGCGCATCTCTTTGAGGCGTGCGAGAACAGTTCGCGCCGTCGACGACTTGGGCTCGGTCGAGACTGTTACCAGACGACCGGGCGGCGGGCTACCCATTGCGCCTATGACTCTGCTGGGCGGCTACGGTTTTGCTGACTCCTTGAGGCGCGCGTAGAACACTGCGCGCCGTCGACGACTCAAGCTCGGTCTGGTCGGTTACCAGCTGGCTGAACTTCGAGCCACCTATTGTTCGCCATCTACGACCAACGAACGGACGAGCTACCTACCCATTGTTCGTTGTTGTTGTTGTTGTAAATAAGTATCAATAAGAAATAAAATATAAGTAATCAATTCAAACACTGCACTCAATCAATCATATAACGATGCACACTTTACCAGATGACCCCGATTAAACGAACAAGATTCCCGCCAATATTTTCTCACGGAACATTACCGAAAGGTCGTATATATGAGTAGGTAAGTACCCTCAGAGCAGAGCTATAGGACTTAAGAGTGAGGAGTTATCAGTGTCTTCCACATGGTCGGCTATGAGGCATCGTTTCCAAGACCCTGTGTCCAATCGCCGACAATTTGTTACATTATTCTGCTTGAATTCCTTTTTACATTTTCATTCTTGGATAACGGAGTATAGGATGTAAGTTCCAGTTTGAGACGGTAATTTTTAACCGACTTTAATAAGGAGGAGAAGTATAATATAACATAGGGTATAATATATTCCACAACTGTCACATAACGTAGTTTAGTCCCAAGCTAAGCAGAGCTTGTGTTATGGGTACTAAACTACTGATAAACATACTCATATATTTTTAAATACATACCTACATATTATAAGTATATAAATTACACCCAGACACAGAACAAAATAATTGAGCTCATCACACAAACCTTTTATTGTCCTGGGTGGGAATCGAACTCACAACTTCCGGCATAGCAGTCAGGCCACTAACCACTAGCCCAACAGGCCAGTCAATGTTTGTTTGGTATGTTTTTTTTTAATGTATTTTGGGTAAGTATTACCAAAACAATATTTTTATGGGACCAATTCGGAAGTATAATCTTTTAATCGAAACAAAAATTATCAAAATTGGTCCACAATAATTGTGAGATATTTCGTGAAAATATATTTAATTAAATATATTTAAAAAAAAAGGTATGACTCACTTCAATCTAAAAAACACAAAAAGTGCAAAATTATTTTTGGTTGTCGGTTTGGTCTCTTCGTTATTAGACACCTATTTTGCAACTTTCTATTTTTTTTACATTGAAGTCGTCTGTATTTTTTTTTTTTTTGGAAAATCTGTTACTTGAAATTGTTCTAGAGAGGTAGACCTCTAAAATTAAAAGATAGAGAAGACCTTTTTTCAATATAACCGAAAAATTAAAGCCTTGGAAAGAATATCACCTACCACCATCTGACATCTCACATCTGGTTCACTATTAATAGTTTAGTATTAAATGTAAATGAAAAAAAACGAAATGTATCAGATTTGCCTTACCGAATGTTAAAAGTAACGACTTAGAGATTGTTTATTCTGTTTATATCACACATAAAACTGCCTTTCAATATTTGATACAAGTCCATAATGTTCGTAGTTAGTACCGCTTTGCTATAACAGATGGCGTTGTGCCGTGACGTCATCTTTCTACATCGCGGTGTTAAGATTTTCCGTCGATATAATAACTATGCAGTTTTTTTGTGCAATAAATTGTCTTACTCTGGGACACGAGTGTTTTATTCTCTTGGGAGATATTTTTGGGACGTTGTACAGAGATAGTATTGAACGAAGAGAAACTTGAATTCGTCGAAAACACAGTTTTTCTAGGAATCGCGCTCGACTCGAAGCTTCAATGGGGTCCTCATTTAACGTCTCTGGCAGGACGGCTTAGTTCAGCAGCATATGCTGTTAGAAAAATCCGTCAATTTACTGATGTAGATACCGCGAGACTAGTCTATTTTAGCTACTTTCACAGTATCATGTCTTACGGTATCTTGCTATGGGGACGTGCTGCAGACATAGAGTCTATTTTTATTCTTCAGAAAAGAGCAGTTAGAGCCATCTATAATCTTCGCAGGCGCGATTCTCTGAGGGAACTATTTAAGGATATAAATATCTTGACGGTACCTTGTCAATACATCTATGAAAATATCATGTATGTTCGGAAAAATATTCATCTTTTTGCTAAGATAAGTGACAGGCACAATTTTAATACTTACCAGAAATAGGGACAAATTAGATCAACCTCGGTTCAGATTGGCCAAAGGACGTAGTTCGTTTATGGGGTGCTGTATTAAATTTTATAATAAATTACCAAGTGAGATTATTCAATTGAATGAATCCAAATTTAAAACTTGTATTAAACGCACGCTATGTAGACAAGCATATTATAAACTGGAAGATTACATTCTTGATAATAATGCTTGGTTAAATGCCGTTTCTGCTCCACAGCCACAGTCTACTTTTGCCTTCTAATTTGTTTTTTTTTTTTTGTTAACATATTTATTGAAAGGATGGAAGTTGTTGCCCTTTTTATATTGGCTTTTCGTAATAGTTTTATATTTTATTTGTTAAATTGAAGCTCATGACCGTCTACAATTATTATATTTTTTTGATTTGGATACAATAGCATTGTATAATGTAGAAGCACTTTGTAAATTTTGTAAATGTGAAGTACCATGGAGCATTTTTCGCTAGGTTGCAACTTATTTGACATTCGACCATGGCAGCTGAGAGTTTGTCATGCTCTCTCAAATGTCTCGCTGATGGTGGCGCGTGTGTTGGGTCATTCTGTTCCCTCTAAAATGGTTGAGCGGAGTGGGGCTGATACATGCGTCATGCTCGTGAACGGGTGCCGTCAGTTGAGACCGGTCATCTCTTGGCTGCTAGGCGCTTATTTGAATTTTTTTTTTTTATTATTATTATTTTACTTTTTGTTAAATACCGCTACATCGTGCTCGCATATTAGAATCAACATTTTGTAACCAAGTAATATGTAAATATAAATTTTGATTTAAAAGAGTGCCCATGGAGTTTCTTGCACGTTCTTCTCCATAGGAGTCTACGCCTTGGAACGTGCAAACTAGCTTCAATTTTGACATTTCAAAAGTGCCTGTAAATGGTCTATTTGAAATAAATGTGTTTGACTTTTGACTTTTTTTTGACTTTTTGACTACATGAAACTCCAAGAAAATCTCCTGCCTGGATGTGGTCTGTATGGAAAGCACTAAATCAGTTGCGCACCCAGGTAGGCCATTGTAAATACAACTTGTAGAAAGGGGGTTCTATAGACCCGTCAGATACTCAATGTGAGTGCAGTGCGGGCAGTGCCCTTGTTCAAAGCAAGAATCACTTGCTACAGTGCCCTAAGTGCCCATATACCTGCACTATGGAGGATTTAATGAATACCACCAGTTGCAGTTAACGTAGTCACCTACTAGGCCCCAACGGTTTAATGAGTTTTTCACCGATTTTAAAAAGAAGAAGAAAAATATAAACGAAAAGCATAATCAGCCTTATAACGTTCCCACTGTTGGGACACACCCTTCTTCCCTAAGGCAAGGAATGAGCCTTACAATCCACCAAACGGGCCCATGTAGATTTGTGTATGTCTAGCCTTAATAACAAGAAGGAACGGTGTCGGTCGTTTAGTCAGTAAGAGTCTGATACTTGTCTTCCACTCCGCACAAGGATGGGATTCGTCATTCGATGATTTTTCCCAACATAAAAGTTATTAGTTACTCGTATGTAGGTACTACAAGGCAAATAAAACCGAAACCGGTGAAAATTAAGTAAAAATAGTCAAAAAACTAATATCAAAGACCATTAGGTATGCAATCTTTCAATTTTTTGAAGGCGCTTTTTACTATTTGGAAAAAAATTTAAGAAGTTTTGGATTTGGGATAAATGCTTAAAAATTCTGACAAACACGAAACATTAAACAAAATCCATGTTATCCATTTATTAGTACAGTATTAAATTATGGGTTTACCCCACAAAAAAATAATACTCCATTACAGCAAACAATATTGTTAGGTACCTATTTCTAGATTTCTAGGTACTTACGTAAATTGAATGAGAATTAACTTTCATAATGGCCTAAATTACTATATTGAGCAAAAAATACGATACGACTGCAGCAAAACTTTACTATTTTTCTTAAAAGCAACATTCATGTTTCGTGTCAGTGTCAATAACGACACTCAAATAAAATGTCCCAGTGACAATCAAATGACAGTCCACCCCAAATTTCCGCGTTCCGTGCTAATACAAGCTTAAGCATAAAAACGAGTTGACAATCGCAAAACGAACAAGTGTAAAAGAGACAAAAGTGTGTAATTGTTTCATTATAACTTGACAAAGAAACGGAACACCTCAAACGTTATTGATACCGTTTTGCAGAAGTAAAATATTTTATAACATTTTATTTATTTATTGAAAATTACTCGCCATGGCTTCTACATCCAAAGATGTTCCAATTGTCACCATTGAGGAGAATCCGCCAGACGATTTGGAACCCGGTGCATGTTACGACAGCATCCTAAATCCTACTGATTCGTTCGAGGAGTTTGCTTCTGAGATGAGCTCAAGTCTTCAAGAACGTAACATTTCATTGGCAGCAATAAGCAGTACTATTAGTGAGATTCAAAGTGAAATTGGTGAAAATTCTGCTCAGTTGAAAGCTACAAAGTCTAGTGATGATTTGCAGAACAAAGATGTAAGTTGTTTTTTTGGGATCTTGGATATATTGTAACACTACCTTTTGCCCGCGGCTTCGCCCGCGTGGTATTGGGATTGGGGTTTCCGGGATAAAAAGTAGCCTATGTCCTATTCCGGAGTGTATCCTATGCCTGTGCCAAATTTCATCCAGATCCGTCCAGCCGTTTTGGCGTGATTGAGTAACAAACATCCAAACATCGTAACTTTCGCATTTATAATATTAGTAAGATTTTTCTCCAGCCAAGTTTTTTTTTTTTTAATTTTAAACTTTTTTCTTTGTTACTAGGAATCAATATCAGCTTCCACTAGCAATTCAAACTTGACAGAACAGAATGGTGATGATACGGACAATGAAAAGGATGATTATCTTCAGACCCCAGAATTGGTGAACAAGGAGAAACATGTCTTTATACTTAGTTCAGCTGGTAAACCTATTTATTCTAGGTAAGGATTTCTAATTTAATTCAGGCTTTTCTTTTCTACAAACAATCAAAATAAACAATTTTTTTTTTTTAATTACTATAAACTAGTGCTTGACTGCGATCCCACCTGATGGTAAGCAGTGATGCAATCGTTGATGGTAAGGCGCACTAGTTTATTAAGAGCCTATTCACTCTAGCCTTGAAGACACCTAAATTAATCAATAATAGATAATTAACCTTTCGAGTACCGTAATTAAAGATATAGTAGAAATACAATAGGTGTGCGAATACTGGCGTTCACTGGGCTCAAGAGTTTGTGCTTGCACACCTATTGTCTTACTTTTATGTCTCTAATTACAGTATTCAAAAGATTAATTGACATAATCTTCTTAACATTGTATTAAAATTTCGTTTTTTTTTTCAATTTTATTATCTTCATCTTTACAATACAATTTATCAATCAATTTAAATTACAAAACAGAAAACCAGCAGGAAAATGAAGATCTGTAATCAATTATTTATCTATTTCTCTAATTATTTTGTGTATATATTTTTTATTAGTTAAGTTTTTCTATTTTTCTTGCTTAAACCTTTCGATCTTTGAATTACAGACACAATTAAAGAATAATAGGTTTTCAAGTACCGGCTCTCGCTTGGGGCTTAATGACTTAATACAGTTCATAGTAAATAAGAAAAAAAAATACATTTGCTCTTTCTCTAAAATATGTTATTGAAGATTACAAAGTAAACCACACAACCTGGCTTTTCCCATACCAGAGGACCGACCACGCTGGGAGAGAGGCGCGGAACTTTGCGGTTTCGATGGGTCTTTCCCAGCTGGTTAGGCAAGCGACTAGGGTGCCTGATGTGGCTGGTCATACTGCCAATTGCCTGGACCTTCTGTTGACTACCGATCCAGACAGATGTATCGTAACAGTTTCTTCGCCCCTTGGAACTTCAGATCACTGTCTGGTCAAGTCTGTATCGTCCTTCTCCCCACCTGACTGCGAGTTACGCGGTGAGCGGCGGATGTGGCGTTACAAGTCAGCAGATTGGGATGAGATGCGGCACTTCTTCGCATCTTATCCTTGGCAGCGGGTTTGCTTCTCTTCTGAAGATCCGTCGAGCTGTGCGGACGCTGTATCCGATGTGATACGTCAAGCTATGGAGTACTTCATCCCATATACCGACGTACCCATCGGTGGCTCGGCTCACCCATGGTTCAATGCCGAATGCGCTCAAGCTGAAGAGCGTAAACATTCGGCTTTTCTCGCCTGGGTTGACGCTCGTGACCGTAAAGCTCCGGATCTGAGCTCAAAGAAGAGAGCCTTTAACCATGCTGCCAAGTCCTACAAAAAGGCACTGAGGAAGGCTCGCTTCGACCGCATTACCTACATTGGCACAAAACTCTCTGCACAACCGTCCGGTAGCAGAGCATTCTGGTCCCTTGCCAAGTCGGTCGAAGCGAACTTCTGTCGGCCCACACTGCCTCCGCTGGTTAAACCTGATGGTACACTGGCTCATACCGCGAGAGAGAAAGCAGGTCTCTTTGCATCACTCTTCGCCCATAATTCTCGTCTTGACACTTGCGGTGCTACTCCACCGACTCTGCCTACCTGCGACACCTCGATGCCCGAGGTTCGCTTAAGGAACAAAGAAGTTCTGAGAGTACTGTGTCGTCTAGACGTGAATAAAGCTAGTGGGCCGGATGGTATACCAGCGATAGTTCTCAAGGCTTGTGCGCCCGAGTTGTCTCCTGTATTGACGCGCCTGTATTGCCTCTCATTTAGGACTGGTATTGTGCCAAAGTCCTGGAAGCTCGCCAACGTGCAACCCGTGCCCAAAAAGGGCAGTCGTGCCGATCCTGCCAACTATCGGCCGATTTCGATAACCTCCATACTCTGCAAGATTATGGAGCGCATGTTGAAATCGCGCCTCATGGCATATCTAGAAGGTAACGATCTCCTCAGCGACCGACAGTACGGATTTCGCCGCAATCGGTCTACTGGGGACCTACTAGTTTATGCCACTCACTTGTGGGGCGAGGCCCTCGAGAGGAATGGGGAAGCTATTGCCGTTTCCTTAGACGTCTCGAAGGCCTTCGATAGGGTATGGCACGATGGCCTTTTGTCTAAGCTTCCAGCGTACGGCATTTCTCCTGGTCTGATAAACTGGGTAAAAGACTTCCTGAGTGAACGGTCACTCCGAGTTGTTGTCGATGGATGCTCATCAGAGCCTATGACGACTAATGCCGGTGTTCCTCAGGGGTCTGTTCTCTCTGCAACTCTATTCTTGCTCCACATTAACGATCTGCTAGTGCCTGGTATCTTTGGGTATGCAGATGATAGCACAGTTGTAGAGAGATACCTGCCCAGTGCTCGGGCTAGTAAGGAGCTAATCCAGTCTGAAAGGGAGGCTATGGTAGAGCGTACGAATGTCTCACTTCAGGCAGTTTCCAAGTGGGGCGAAGCTAACCTGGTAACATTCAACGCCACCAAAACACAGGCGTGTGTATTCACCGCCAAAAGGAGCCCGTTCACCTTGGCTCCTGCTTTTCGGGATGTATCCCTGGAGTGCACCGACCGCCTTCAGCTCTTGGGAATGGACATTGCTTCAGATCTCAACTTTGGGCGGTTCATTGAGTCCAAAGCCAAGGTAGCTGCTAGAAAACTCGGCGTTCTTGCAAAAGTCCGACGGTACATCACACCGAGTCAGCTTCTAATGTTGTACAAAGCTCAGGTCCGATCGTGTGTGGAGTACTGCAGCCACATATGGGCTGGCGCGGCAAAATGCCACCTAGCGGCTTTGGATTCAGTGGAAAGGCGTGCAAAGAGGCTGATTGGTGATCCAGATTTGGTTGGATCCAGTCTTCAAAGTCTCGAGCACAGGCGCAGAGTAGCCAGCCTTGCGGTTTTCTACAGGATGCATTTTGGAGAGTGTGCGCAGGAATTGCATGATTTGATTCCGCCATCCCAATTTCACCTTCGGACATCCCGGCGTACGGCAAGTATCCACCCTTACGTTGTTGAGACACCTGCGGCCCGGACTAAGCGTTTTGCCTCGTCATTTATACCGCGTACATCGAGGGATTGGAACAGTTTGCCGACTGCAGTCTTTCCGTCCGAATATAATTTGGGTGTCTTCAAGGCTAGAGTGAATAGGCTCTTAATAAACTAGTGCGCCTTACCATCAACGATTGCATCACTGCTTACCATCAGGTGGGATCGCAGTCAAGCACTAGTTTATTGCAAGTTAAAAAAAAAAAAAAAACAAATTGTTCCTCTTTTTTTTTTAAATTACTTATTTACCATACTACTGCTATGGATTGTGTGAGAAGTGATATGAAAGAAAGAGGAGTTAGTGATAGCGTGACGGGTGACAGGACAGAGTGGAAGAAAAAGACATATTGCGCCAACCCCAAATAAACGGGACAAGGGCAGGAAGATGATGATTTACCATACTACTGCTAAAAATTAGTAACAAAATAACTATTTTCGCAATGCAACTATTCTCTCCATTGTTTCAATGGTTTCTGGTTCTAAGCCACTTCTTGCCAATCCAATAATATGTAGGTTAAAGCTATCAAGGAAATTAAATTATTAAAAAACTAGCTATTGTCAGCGGCTTTGCCCGTGTACATAAAATATAGCCTACGTCACTCAGGAGTAAAGCAGCTTTCTATTGTTGCTAAAATTTTACCAATCGGACCAGTAGTTCCAGAGATTACCTCCTACAAACAAAAAAACAAACTTTACCTCTTTATTATATTAGTGTAGATGTAGATAATAAATATTCCTCTAAAATAATTTCAGGTATGGAAACGAAGATAAGTTAGCAGGCCTATGCGGTGTTATCCAAGCTCTAGTAAGTGTTGTAGAGGAACAAAACCAAGATATCTTGAGATCTATCACCACAAAGGATTGTAAGGCAGTCTTCTTGGTGAAGGGACCTTTGATACTGGTTGCCGTGTCCAAGTCCAATGAGAGTGAGACGCAGCTTGTTTTACAGTTAACGTAAGTTTCAAGATAGTTTTTTATGTTTCCTTAGAATGCTTTATTTGGTTACACAAATATTTTGGTGTAAAAGTGTATTTATTTGTTAAATATAAAGTTAACTTTTTAATTAATTCATAATTAGTCAGTAAGAGTCTGACACTGTTTCCCGCTCCGCTTAAGAGTGGGATTCATCATTGGATGATTTTACCTACCATAAAAAAAAAATTAGCTTATACCTGTAATGATAGATGTAAGGGAGATATTAATAAATTAATAAAAATAAATAACTAATTTACAATTACAGTCCACTTAGTCGAAGCTTTCCACTTGTTAAGTTTTGTTATCATCTCAATTTTCAGGTACGCATTTAACCAAATAGTATCAGTACTTACACTAACACAGCTGAACAGAATATTTGAACAGAGACGGAACTATGACTTACGAAGACTACTCTCTGGGGCTGAGCGACTTATTGATCACTTACTTATCTTTATGGAGAAAGATCCTGCATTCTTATTGGGTGAGTCATCTTAATCTGTTGCACTTGTCCATTGCTGAACTTGCCTGCCCATACTCGTCACTACGTAGACGAAAACAAAGTCGCTTCCCGCTGTCTGTCCCTGTATATCATTCCATAGTATAAAACAAACTTTGCTGTCCCTATGTATGCTTAGATCTTTAAAAGTACGCAACGGATTTTGATGCAGTTTTTTTTAATAGATAGAATGGTTCAAGATGAAGGTTTATGTGTACAATACATGCATAATATATTCAATATCAGTACCCGTGCGAAGCTGGGGCGGGCCGCTAGTGTTTGAATAAAGTAAAGAAAATAAGTTTTATTTTTCCATTACTGCCACACAACGTCGTCTAGTCTCAAGTTAAACAAAACTTGTGTTATGGGTAACTAGACTGTATTGACTTTTACGAGGCCAACGATAAAGCTTAGTCCGGTCAATTTAGACATTCGAAGTTACATAAATTCCCACCTAGCTGAAAATCGGTAAGATTGTTTAAAATATCATTAAAAACAAAATTTGAAAGTTCCCCATCTTTCCCCTGTAAGGAAAAATTTTTATTCAAGGTCAAAGGTCAAAAAAAGAGTTTTTTGCGATTTTCAGCAAAACGGTAAGTTTTATCATAAAAATACGTCAGACAAAAATTGTAGATCATAAAATTATCTACAAAAAATGTATTAATACTTTTTTTCTACGAGCCACCGTTTTTGAGATATATCGATTCTAAAAGTTGCAAAAGTTGTAATCGTCTTAATATGCACACGTTTCCTCGCCACCTATGAAGTAGTGTACTCAGCGCGTTTTTTTTAACGTGGTTTCCCCAGTAGGCCTATTCCACCGGTTAAACTCAAAACAGCACGATATAGGTTAGAATAAACACGTGTTTTCACTAGCAACTGGCATCCAAGACTAACAGTGTTTCATTTATTATAGTAGGTATAAGACCCTAGCCACGCACACAATTGACCAGGGGACAGATGTTTTCTCAAGGTTACAATGGTGTATAAATTAAGGGACTGGGTTTCATTTTACCTGATATTTGTATAGTTATAGCTTATGTATATTTTATATTAGTAGTTTAAGTTACAATGACCGATAGAAAAATATTTTAATATATATTACAACTATAGAGATGTTTATATACGTGGCGTATTCATGCATATTATGACGATTACAACTTTTGAAACTTTTAGAATCGTTATATCTCAAAAACAGTGGCTCGTAGAAAAAAAAGTATTAATACATTTTTTGTAGATAATTTTATGATCTACAATTTTTGTCTGACGTATTTTTATGATAAAACTTACTGTTTTGCTGAAAATCGCGAAAAACTCTTTTTTTTGACCTTTGACCTTGAATAAATTTTTTTCCTTACAGGGGAAAGATGGGGAACTTTCAAATTTTGTTTTTAATTATATTTTAAACAATCTTACCGATTTTCAGCTAGGTGGGAATTTATGTAACTTTACTCTTATTTTTTGGTCTAATTTGACCGGACTAAGCTGTCCAGGTGGCTAAATACTGTTCGATCGACATGAAAAGAAGAAAAAGAACGTAAAATGAATTCACATTTTTTTTTCGCTGTCAGCGATAAGACCGCCATTGTACTATTTTATTTTTATAAGTTCTGTTACTTTTTGGTGTACAATAAAGATTAATCTATCTATCTATTCAGCCAGTATTATCCCTCCCCTAGAGAGGAGGCCTGTGGCCCAGCAGTTGGAACATTGAAAAGGCTGATGATGATTCAGCCAGTAACATACCTATTTTTCAGGAGCCGTCCGCTGCTTACCTCTTCCTGAAAAAGCGCGAGAAAACATAACAAGTGCGATACAATCGACTTGTAACAAAATTCGGGACCTAGTCTTCGCTATCATGTTGGCGGGGAACCAACTGATCACTCTCGTCCGCATGAAGAAGTACACCTTACATCCCTCGGATATACACCTGCTTTTCAACCTGGTCCGGAGCTCTGAGAGCTTCAAGACTGCAGAGAGTTGGACGCCGATTTGTTTACCGAAGTTCGATTCTACGTAAGTTGCATTTCTTCATTACATAGTATAAAACAAAGTCGCCCTGTCCCTATATATGCTTAGATCTTTAAAACTATGCAACAGAGTTTTGATGCAGTCATTTTTAATAGATAGAATTATTCAAGAGGAAGGTTTATGTGTATAGTAGGTACAATATATTTAATATCACCAGTACCCCCGTGCGAAGCTGGGGCGGGTCGCTAGTTTTTAATATAAGCGGCAGACCACGAAGGAGATGGCGCGATGAGCTAGACAAATTCTTTCCAAACTGGCAAGAGGAAGCGTGGGCTCGCGATGGATGGAAGGAGTGGAGGGAGGCCTTTGCCCAGGAGTGGGACAGAATAGGCTAACAAAAAAAAAGCTTGAAAGGAGATAGTTTTTTGGTCTTTGCTGAAATTATCGGCCAACAAAAAATGTTTTGCATTTGATAACCACCCACAACATTGCGTGAATTCAAAATACGCCCGTAAATCGCGTGCACTTCGCTAAATTCTGGACTTGCTCGTATATTGAAAGAAATAAAGAAAGAAAAACAGTATATTTACGGGAAATGACGCAACCTTAAAACTAGCCAACAAACATAATCATTGTATTTTATAGAAAAACGTGTTCACGTCAATAATCTTCTTATATATAAAAAATGAATCGCAAAATATGTTGGTAAGCGCATAACTCGAGAATAGCTGAACCGATTTCGCTAATTCTTTTTTTGTTGTTTTTGTTACTGTCAGAAGGTTCTTATGAAAAAAAAATGAGCATAATAGTAGGATAGAGTGGTGTAGAGTTGAATAATCTGTTGCCTGGAGCGAAACCGCAGGCAAAAGCTAGTATGATATAAAGGACATACAATTAATTTTACACTTTTATATGTATACTAGCCGCGTACGCAAAATACGCGCTTTAGACGTGGAGTTGCGGATATCAGCCCGATAGACAATACAATACTATACAATACAATTAATTTTCTATTCCAGCGGATTTCTCCACGGGCACGTATCCTACATTTCAGAAGACTGCCAAGCCTGCCTCCTCCTACTGACAGTACAAAGGGATGCATTTTTCCCTCTCTCTCAAGCCAAACACACGATAGCCGAAAAACTACGCCGTTCCAACTGCCTGGTCGCTATAAACGACGCCTTGAACCGAAATGAGGAACTGCCAACCACAAACCCTTTAAAACATATAGGAATACCTGAAATACGACATTTTATGTACAAATGCAAATCTACTGCGCAACTCTTTACCTCGGATCCTATAAGTTTGGACAAGTTACAAGATTATAGGATGAGGCATAAGGTTGGAGGTGATATCATGGTGAGGAAGATCGAAAAGCTCTCTGACATAGACTATGTGAGGAATTATAGGAAGTTCTGCAGTTCAATACACTGTACCTCGACGCCAGCCAAGCTGATATTTCGGTCGAATTCTAGTGATACTATACTGGCGTGGGTGAGTGTTTCTTTGACTTAATTTGTTCAACTAAAATTGAACTCTTGTAGAAGAGAATAAGATTCAGTTTTGATTGGAGAAAAGACTTAGTATGTTATAGAAGTATGCAGAATAAGGTGTAAAATCCCACCAAACCCTATTAAAAAGAGAAGGTCCTATGACCAGAGGGTTTTGTCTAATGATAGTTGATTTTGGACTCTTTTACATTTCCTAATCACGTAGAGAACTCTGATATTGTTTTAATTTCTATGTGGCTATGTAGATGTCGCTACAAGATTGTTACAGAGTAGAACCATTCTTCTACAAATATTACTCTGAGGAAATCTACTAGAAGAAATTTAAAGAGCCCTTCATTTTATTATTTGCTTAATATTAGTGTGCAAAGAAACGAATAAAGTTTTTATACAACGTGTAATATTAAATGCGCAAAACCTCAGACACAAATCATTTTTAATTCAGTTTACCTGATTCTGAGAAAAAAAGTCATTTAAAAAAATGTAAAGGTTTTGTGTGCTGTTTTAATCTTACAGCCAGTTCTGATAATTTCTATAGTACCTTTCTTGTTCGTTGAGTTATTTTACCAAGTTTGCGCACGTGATAGCTTGGCTTATTAATAAATAGACGGCAACATTTTTAATGTAGATTTTTATTAAAAAATGTCATCTATAATATTAAAAAGTGGTTCTGCTAGTCATTCTGAACAAACTGTTTTCAGGATTCACTCATTTAACGCTACACGTTGTATAAATATTTAAAAAAAAAAATCTTTGTTATTGAACCATTACTTTAAACCATTGTAATGTAATAATAAATAATAAACCTTCTAATAAAAAAAATAAATACTTCCAGGTAACAAACGGCTTCGAACTGTACGTGACATTCGACCCCCTAATGGAAAAAGACCAAGCAATAAAGGCTGTGGATCGACTCCTCAAATGGATCAAGAAGGAAGAACAGCGTATCTTCATAATGCACGCTCCAACATTCTAGCCAAAGTTCTCTGTGCCTTCGATCAGTGGCATGATTAAAAACTCTTTGAACCGAAACTCTAGTGCAGAGGAGTGTCTATGATTTTTTTTTTTTTTTGTTAAATGTAAATTATTTGTCTATGATATTTTGTTGATAGACACGAAACTCTAGTGCTGAGTCCATGATTTTTTTAAAGGTAAATTAAAAAAAATAAAATTGTAAATTGCTTTGCATAAGCCTTATAATGTTCTCACTAAGAAATGGGCCGTAATCCACCATGAAGGCCCAGTGCGTAGGTGGAGTCACATGTCTTCGAATTCTTTATTTAAGGCCATGATGTTTTCCTTCACCGTTTTAAGAGAGCAGTGATTGTGTGTAAATTAAATAATATCAATTTAAAATCACTTTTTAAATTGATATTAAAGGTATAGGAAAATGTGAGAAATGCCTTTTTGACACGCTAAAGGCACTGCAATAAATATACGTACAATGCGTAAAAGTGTCTTGCCTTGATTTGACAGTAAATCGTGACGTCACATCCTGTCAATCGATCCTATTTTTATTTGGAACGCATAGTACGCATAGATTACCTATCCGTGGTTTGTGTGTGTACGCACTTGAGCAGTTGATTCAACCATTTATTGTTTGTTTAGTTATGCTATTCTGTCTAACTAACGTATTCAAATCATCCGTATACCCGAATCATTTCGAGCTTAATCAAATAGAATCTCCCGAAAGTGCCACATTCAAAAACTGCATTTTTTTTCATCTAAACTATTTCAATGACATTAAAAATTCATTGTCTAATGATGCATATAATTACATTTGTATAATTGATTATACCTCGCCTATTGTGGTTTTGTTGTGATAATAAAAATGAATGAATGAATAAATATTATACAGGGTGTCATTGACATCATAGCCCAAACGAATACCATGTACATGATTCTAGACCCCCCAGTGGCAGAATCTTATGTCGGCATTTTTGAAATTCATTCATCCAGTACATGATACTGGATCAGTGGTATTCGTTTCTGCGAAGATTTCAATGACACCTTGTATAATATTCGACAGCTAACACACATCGCCGCCTAGTCTCAAGCTAAGCAGAGCTCATGTTATGAGTACTAGACAACTGATAAATAAACTTATATATTTCTAAATACACACATATTATAGATAAATTACATACACACGGAACAAATGATAGTGCTCATCACACAAAGATTTGTCCTGTGAATCGAACTCACGACCTCTAGTGTAGCAGTCAGGATCACTAACTAATAGACTGACAGTCCAGTCAGTCAGTGTATTCATTGGAATACACGTTTAAAGTTAAGCCTGCTCTACACTACACGCGAGTTGGTCGAAGTTGAACGAATACGTTAGTGTAGAAGGGTACTTCGCTTCGCTTCGTGCAACCTCGCCTCGCTTCGGGCGACTTCCAGTCGCTGTCGGTTTTTGCGCCCGAGTCAAAGAACTCGAAGTCCCGAGTGAGTTCCTTGCGAGGTTGCACGAGTTTGTAGTCACATACTTCGGACTTCGATCAACTTCGATGAGTACTTCGTCGAGGCAACTTCGCGAGTAATGGAGACAGCAGGCTTAAGACTGCGTTCAGTTCAAATGAAAAATGAGGCTAAGGCCATTATTCCACTGGCGTTTTACGAGCGTTTACGCTGCGTAGACACGACGATAACGTCGTGAGTTTCTAAGGTAAAGTGCCAACATAGAGCGAAAAACGCTAGTGAGATGGTACCCTAGTATTTTATTTGCACTGATTGAGCCGCGTGCAAAGTAACTCATTGAAAATATTATATTTTACAACATGGCAATACTTTTTTCCGTGTTCTAAAAGTACAAATCTTAAGGCGACATTAGTAACTTTTGTCATATTTTTTTTTTAATACGTTCTAACGTAGGTACATACGTTTAGTAAATTAGTAATGTTTTGAGTGAAATAAATCATTATTTCCTTCAGATATTTCGCTTGTGAACAAGTGAAACTCAGCGCTCAAGATCCGTGCCGATATCTGTGGGTGCCTTAAGCTTCGTCCTTGTTGTTGAAAACGTTAAATATACTTTGCAACTCGTGTACAGTTCATATGCAGTCCGTCTGTGGAAGCCATTAGCGTGAGAACGTGTCAAACTACATTATAGTTCGTTTTTTAATCCTAGACTACGATTTGACAACTTAAAATGTCAAACTCCAAAAAAACGGGAACATAGGTATTTCTAGTGTGACATTCTGAGTTGTCAAATCGTAGTCTAGAATTAAAAAACGAACTATAGTATTAAAAACATTAGCTGTAACATTTTTTTACTTTTAACTGCTTACGTCAGATATTTATATCCGACTAACACTCGCGGTTATTTCGCCAGGGTCGTACAAACGACGACCAAAATAAGTAGCTCGCCGTCCGGTCGTCTGGTAACAGTCCGCTCCTACCCCAAGTCGTCGACAGCGCGCACTGTTCCCGCGCGCCTCAAGGAGCTATCAGCAAACTTTAAAGGTCCTACAAGGTCGAAAACTCCTGGGGCCGAGGGTTGATGCGAAAGCGTTACACCGGGGCTCTGGGACTAAGGCAAGGAAGGAACGGGGTAGGTTGTTTAGTCAGTAAGAGTCTGACACTGTTTCCCGCTACATCCAAGGGCGGGATTCGTCATTCGTTGTTTTTTACCTACCGTAAAAAAAAAAATGAAGGTAAATGAGATGGAGTATCCACTCGCAAACACTCGACCCTGACGAATTAGACACGAAGAAACTCGTTGGGCCAATTCTCCCACAAGCGGTCATATAAATATCAAATTACTGCTTCCAAGTACAGAATAATAATTTTATATTTAAGTGCTTAATTATAATGTCAATCAACTATACTCCATTCAAAATAACATTACGAATTTAAGAAAACCTTTTTTACAGTCCGTTCAACCGATTTTGAGTTTTATTACGTTGGTGGAATGACAAATGGCGGTTGCAGTAAATAGTTGGTATTGTAACGACTTTTTTGCTTTTAAACTTTTAAGCCCCAAGCGAGCGCAGGCGCTCGAAAATTGTGTCTATTGTTCTTTAATTGTGTCTGTAATTAAGGTAGACAAAAGGCTAATGCCAACGGAATAAAAGTTAAATTCGCTTGAACAGTCAGTAAAAAAAGTTTTCTTTAAATGTCTAATTTTAATTCGAATAGAGTATGGCTTTCATTCCTAAATTGTCTAAAATAATACTTGGGTGATTCTTTGAAACCGAGAGAGTGTTTCATTCTCTCATCTAGCCGCGCTTTTTTTTACAATTTGATATTTTTATTTGCGTATTACCTTCCTACCAGCGGCTTCACCCGCTTGTGAGAAGGTTTCTCCATACAAACTTTTGGCCCTCATTTCATATCCTTAGGGGGTGAATGTTGGGAAATCCTTTCTTAATAAAGTCAAAGTCAAAATCTTTTTATTTAACATAGGCCTACATGGGCACTTGTAAAACGTCAGAAGCTAGTGCACTACTAGTGTAATACTCGCTTACGCCATAAAAGGAAGGTGTGCAAAATTTCACGCTCCTGGTCCCAGTAGTATCGGCTGTGCGTTGATATGTCAGTCAGTCAGTTTCTCCTTTTAAATATATAGATTACTTTTCCCTTTTTTTTATTTATCATCAAAAGCATTCATTTGCGCCCAGTGGCTTACGACACAAAATAGGCAGGTACGAAAGCTGGGCTTAAAGAATGAGACGTTCTCTCGGTTTCAAAGAATCACCAATCCATTGTAATAACATGAACAATAAAATAACGTATTATTTATGAAATTAGTGTTATAGAATTCTATGTTGTGTAAATATGCCTGTAGTTACTTCCTAATTAGGCATAGGACAAGTGGACTAATTCCCTACAGTTTTTAGGCCATACGAACAAAAAAGAACAGGAAACTCGATTTTTTTTTCCTTTCTGAGTGTTGTATTTTGCATAATTTGAGATGAAATAGATAATTCAGCATAGACTCTTCGCCCACGGTGACAATTTGTTGTATCGATACAGTCGCGATGCTGTAGCGCGTTCGTATCGATACAGTCGCGCGATAAAAACGTGCGACAGTATCGCTGCAAAAAGTCGCCGTAAGCTTAAAATCAGAATAATAGATACTTAATTGTACATCAAAACAGTTTAAGAATTCATAAACGTACAAGAACATAAATCTATGATTACAGTAGCGGTTTTATCGCTCTCTCGATCTCGATTTTATCAGATTAATTATGTATGTCACCGGAAATTTGCAAACACCGTAAGATTGTAAAATACCGCGGCAAACTATTTTTTGTAAGTAAATAAGACACGGTTGTATTTAAAATTATTGAATTCGGATGTGAGAATTGTTATGAAAAAGCACTGCATTACTCGAAAGTAGTATAACTTAATAAAAATACAATGGCAGTTAAAAACATTGGCAACAGAACTGGGGTCCGGTAAAAGAGAGAGCGGAAGTCGTTGACCACAGATGAACTAAATAAAAGTTGCCATAACAAACATGCTTAAAACTATTTTATACAGAGTGTCTTTGACATCGTCGCATAAACGAATACCATGGGTCCAGTACATGATTTTAGACCCCCCAGTGGTGGAGTTTTTTGTCGGATTGTTCTTAATTTTTTTTTAATGATTTTTTTACGTTTTTTTTAAATTAAACTGTATAAAAACGTTAATTTTTTTGCGAAAAAATGAATGTATTACATTCCAAATTAAAAATGTCATCGGGTTTGGTTAGAATAACGACTTTATTTGCCTCGATGACTTTTTTTTGTATTTTTTTTTTTTTCTAAAAATTTCATTGGGCTTGGGAATAACGATTTTACACAGGTAAAATGATACAACTAAAAAAAAAAAAACAACTTTTTTTCTTTTAAAAAAAACGACAATAAATTTCACCACTGCGGAGTCCAGAATTATGTACTGGAGCAGTGGTATTCATTTGTGTGACGATGTCAATGACACCCTGTATAATTATATAAAAACCTTAATATCTAGTATAGATATATTACAAACATACGGAGTCTGCAATCTTTCAGTGACATACTTACCTAAACATATTTTAAAATAAATACATCTAAGAAAGTGAAATAGGCAAATTGTTTAGTTAGTAAATAATAAATTAATGAATTTACGGGAATGCATTTAAAAATGCATTTTAGTCCTAACAAAGTTTTAGATAGATGTTCAAAGAAATTGATAAGTATATGCTGTAAATAATTATGTAGATAGTCGAAATGTTATGTATAATAAATAATTATGCTCATTATGTATTTAGAATTTAAAGAGTTCTTCCTTAATAGACTTTATTACTAATGCTCGTTTTTATTGGCACTAGAAAACACATTTCTATTGTCTAGTGGCGGCCTGTGACTACTCCGGCATAATCTTACTAATATTATAAATGCGAAAGTTACGATGTTTGGATGTTTGTTACTCAATCACGCCAAAACGGCTGGACGGATCTGGATGAAATTTGGCACAGGCATAGGATACACTCCGGAATAGGACACAAGCTACTTTTTATCCTGGAAACCCCAACCCCAACCACAATATCACGCGGGCGAAGCCGCGGGCAAAAGTTTAGTAGTATAATATTGTTACGCCGTGGAAATAGAACACGCCGTTTCTTCGACAAAGTCAAGAGTATCACCGAATAATTAAAACGCATTGCTAATCGAAACCTCCAGAATAGAAGTACGTACCAGGGCCTAGCAAATTCTAGAAAAATCTGCCTCGCAATAAGTACCTACTCAATAATTCTGAGAACTTTTGTAGGTACTTAAGTAATCTGTTAAAGGAATTTGTACCTTCCGTCTTGTACCATAGAGTCGAAATTCGTATGAGTCGTGGGGTCGAGTAGTCACCTACCGGTAGGTAATAAGAATAATTTATTGCTTCGCGGAAACGGTTTCTTTTGTTCTGGTGTGGCCTCGAACCTTCGGTATCTAGAATTTTCTTGGCTCTGAGTATAAATACGTGCCCGCTGGCCGGACGTGAGTCAGTTTTGATTTCGACAGCGATCAGTGCGAACTATCCAAGTCAAGTGAAGAACGTTTTCATCCATACGACGACCTAAGCGATATTTCTACGGATCTCTAGAGTGCATTACGAAGTGGTTTATTGGCGATTGGACTAAATTGGTGTTTTGTTTGTGGAAAATAAATCTCTCAATTAATAAACCGGCATTTGATTACTCACGTTCGTAACAACTGGTGTCAGAAGTGAGATGCCATTACTACAGAGGGACGACGAACAGCGACCACGAACAAGGAGACAAACGGAGATGGATGCTGCGCGTCACCGACTGGAGGAAGAAGATCCGGCTGGTGTCGGAGCAACGGCAGCTGCTGAGATGCCAACAGGACCAACTTCAGAAATGAGCCTCGCTGCGGTGTTGGCTGCCATGCAAGCTAGTATGGAAGCCGTTCGCCGCGAACAAGAAACCGCTCGCCGCGAACAGGAAGCTAACCAGCGCCAGCTCCAGGATCTAATCGCGGCTAACCAGGAAGAAGCTCGCCGCGAACAGGAAGCCACTCGCCGCGATCAAGAGGCTAAGCAGAACCTTATCCTCGAGAAAATCGATCACGGCCTCGTCACGCTGGGCGAGAAAGTAAAGAATCTCACCTTAGAGGTCAAGGAGGTTTCCGCCCGAACTGATACTTTGGAAACCCGAATAGATGGCCATGAAGATCGCCTGCTGGACATCAATAGAAAAATTGTCAAGCTGGAAGGACGCGAACCCATTGCCATTGGCTCATCAGCGCACACCCACTGTACGTCGGCCGCAAAGTTTGATGTGCCACGTTTTGACGGCACGTCGTCATGGACTGCCTTCAAATACCAATTCGAAACGTTGGTGAAGACAAACCGCTGGGATGATGAGCAGTCTTTCGCGGCGTTAACCTTAGCTCTACGTGGGGACGCCCTACTGGTCCTAGAGAATCTTCCTTCGGACGGTAGGACCTTGGAGCGTCTAATGGAAGGGTTAGACACCCGCTACGGTGACAAGCACCTCGAGCACGTATTCCGCGCGCATCTTCGCGAGAGAACACAAAAGCCCAACGAGAGTCTCCAACAGTGGGGTGTCGAGGTTGAACGGCTGGTGCGGCGCGCATACGTGTCGATGACACCGGAGACCGTGGAAGTATATCTGGTGCAGGCATTTATCGACGGACTACGGGATACTGAAGTGAGAGCTACGGTGCGACTCGGACACCACCAAACTCTGAAAAGTGCGATGGCCCACGCTTTGGAAGTGGAAGCCGTACGACAGGATTCACGTACGCACAGAGTTCGAGAAGTGGTGGTTTCGCCTTCAGTGCAGCCGCGCCAACGAGAAGGGGTGGTTTCTTCTTCGGCAAAGTCCCGCTATATTCCGACGTGTTACGGGTGCGGAGAAAAAGGGCACATTCGCACCGATTGCCCCAAAAGAAAGAGGGGAAGTGTGGACTCCGGAACCCAAGTTAACGAAGAGTCGTTAAACTAAATGTCGCCAGGGCCGCGGGGCGGGTGCTGGCTGGTCAACTTAAGGCCCCAACCATAACCATCAATCAAGTCCACAACGGAAATAGTTTGACCATAGAAGGAATGCTGAATGAAAGAGCTTGCAATTTCACCGTTGACACCGGGGCGTCACGGACTATTATAAGACCTGAGTTGCTGAAACGCACGATCTTGTGGCAAAGAAAGTCTCCATCCTGCCGACTTCAGACAGCAACCGGCCAGCCAGTCTCCGTCCTCGGTGATACAGACGTAGAGTTAAAAATTGGTGATCAAGTGTACACCCATTCGGTATTAATTGCGAATATTACCGATGATTGCATTCTGGGTCTGGACTTCTTGCAGAAGTACCGGTGTACTCTGGACATTGATAGGGGAGTATTGAAGTTTCTAGACCAAGAAGTGTTCCTGCGAGGAGTAAACACATGTAACCTCTACTGTTTAAAAGATACGACATTGGCTCCGAGAACAGAAACTTTAGTTCAAGTAAAATTCCCTAAGAAAATCAGGCAACAAAGATGCGTAATAGTTGAGGATACTGGCCGGCACCCGGAACTCATCACTGCGAGGACATTAGTAATGACGAAAGGGAAATCTAAACTGAGAATTATAAATCTTGGGAAAAAGGAGGTCCATTTGAAGAAAAATAGTGTTGTTGGAAGATGTGAAGAAGTGAAGTATCTCCGCCAAATCAACACATCTCCAGTGAAGCAGGACTCGACAAAAGGTGAATCTGACCACATCCAGCAACTTCTGGAAAGTTCTAAGGACAATTTGTCGACCTCAGAACTACAGCAAGCCAGGGAATTTCTGCTGCGGTTTCGGGATATTTTTGCGACGGGAAAGGACTGCGGAAGAACAGGTCTCGTCAAGCATGAGATAGACACAGGTGATGCTAGACCGATCAAACAGAGACCGCGCCGCATACCCTGGGCTAAAGAAACGGAAGTGGCAGAAATGGTAAAGGACATGGCTGATAGTGGAATAATTGAACCTTCTACGAGCCCATGGTCTTCTCCTGTCGTTCTTGTGAAGAAAAAGGACGGCAGTACAAGATTCTGTGTCGACTACAGAATGCTGAATAACGTCACGAAGAAGGACAGTTATCCCTTGCCGAGGATCGACGATACGCTGGATATGCTCAGTGGTATGAGGTGGTTTTCAACCATTGATTTGAAAAGTGGCTACTGGCAAGTGGAAATCAGCGAGAAGGATAAAGAAAAGACAGCGTTCAGTACGGGCATTGGCAATGGCCTGTGGCAATTTAACGTCATGCCTTTTGGGTTGTGCAATGCTCCAGCAACCTTTGAACGCCTCATGGAACGAGTCATGGTTGGTCTTCTTGGTGACGTCTGTCTAGTATATTTGGATGACGTCATTATAATGGGCCGCACTTTTAAGGAAAACCTAAGGAACATGGAAAAAGTGTTCACCAGAATACGAGGGGCTAACCTAAAACTAAGCCCAAAGAAGTGTGCCCTGTTCAAGAAGGAGGTCAGCTACCTAGGACATGTGATTTCCGCCGACGGAGTGAGAACCGACCCTGAGAAGATAAAGGCTGTGCAACAGTGGCCAATTCCGAAGAACAAAACAGAAGTACGTGCATTTCTAGGGCTATGCACATACTACAGAAGGTTTGTTCTGAGTTTTTCGGACATTGCAAAACCTCTGCATCAACTGACTGAGGATAAAAGAGAATTTATCTGGGACAACAACTGTGAGTCAGCGTTCAACGAGCTGAAGCAGCGGCTATGTGAAGCACCTATACTGGGGTATCCGAGCAGAGATGGAAGATTTGTCGTTGACACTGATGCCAGCAATACGGGAATTGGCGGCGTATTGTCACAGGTGCAAGGTGATCGACAGATCGTAATCGCTTACTTCAGTAAGGCACTTTCAAAGCCTGAGAGGAACTACTGCGTTACTCGACGAGAACTGCTGGCTGTAGTAAAAACCTTGCAGCACTTCCACAAGTACCTCATTGGAAGGCAGTTTACGTTGAGGACGGACCATGCTGCATTAAAATGGCTACTACAATTTAAAAACCCGGAGGGTCAAGTTGCAAGATGGCTCGAGCAGCTACAGGAGTTCAATTTCGTGACGGAACATCGGAGTGGAAAAGGGCATAACAATGCTGACGCCCTGTCGCGACGTCCATGTGACGAAGACTGCAAACACTGCCAGCAGAACGAAGCTCGAGAACACGTGAACTTGATTCGAACTGAAGGCAATTTCAAGAAATCACAGGAAGAAGATGACGATATTCGACCGATACTGAACTGGATGCGTAGTGGAGCTAGGCCCCAATGGAGTGAAGTATCGTCACTTAGTCCCGTCACAAAGAGCTACTGGGCGCAGTGGGACAGTTTAGTCCTAGAAAATGATGTGCTCTGTAGGAAATGGGAATCGAACGATGGTAAGGAGGTAACCACACAAGTGATAGTACCACGAAGTGAAGTGGTTCCCCTGCTAAAGGAAATACACGATGGAGCTTCTGGTGGACACCTGGGGATTAAGAAAACTCTACTGAAAGTGAGACAGCGGTATTACTGGCTCAACTGTAGAGATGACATAGAGCAATGGTGTCGGAAATGTACAGCGTGTGCATCTGTGAAAGGACCACAGACTAGAAGCAGGGGCAAGCTTCAGCTGTACAATGTGGGAGCCCCTTGGGAACGCATTGCCATCGACGTCGCTGGACCATTTCCAGTTACAAATGACGGAAACAAATACATAGTGGTGATCCAGGACTATTTCACAAAGTGGCCCGAAGTTTTCGCCATACCCAATCAGGAAGCGACGACAGTGGCAAAGAAGGTGGTTGAAGAAGTAGTGTGTCGGTATGGCGTACCTTTGGAGATCCATTCCGATCAAGGCCGTAACTTTGAATCTGCGCTATTCCAGGAAATGTGCACCCTTCTGGGGATTTACAAAACACGCACAACACCTGCGCATCCACAGTCGGACGGAATGGTGGAAAGATTTAACCAGACCCTGGAGAATCACCTGGCTAAGGTTGTCGATGACCATCAGAAGGACTGGGACCGGTATATTCCCCTATTTCTGATGTCTTATCGATCAGCAGTGCATGATAGCACCGGACATACTCCAGCAAGAGTGAATTTCGGCAGAGAGATGAGACTTCCAGTCG
This sequence comes from Mythimna loreyi, assembly GCA_029852875.1. NCBI lineage: Eukaryota > Metazoa > Arthropoda > Insecta > Lepidoptera > Noctuidae > Mythimna > Mythimna loreyi. The sequence continues at coordinate 7,846,079 of CM056801.1, read as the reverse complement.
ATGCTATAACTGGCGTGCCACCTGACAAGACCAAGCCAGTTACGGACTACGTCAGTGACCTTCAAGATCAATTGGACGAAGTGCATAAACGAGTACGTGAGAATAGCATGAACACCAGCTCCAAAATGAAAACTAGGTACGACCGTAATGCCAACACCAAGGGATTTGAAGAAGGTGCACTAGTCTGGCTCCACAACCCGCTCCGACGAAAAGGGAAGTCGCCGAAACTTCAAGCTCGATGGGAGGGACCTTACACCGTGGTGAAAAGGATTAACGACGTAACCTACCGCATCAAGAAAGGACTAAGAGGGAAGCCTAAGGTAGTTCACTTGGATAGACTGGCGCCGTATCGTGGATCTAATGATGCTCGGGACGAGCATGACTAAGAGGGGGGCACTGTTACGCCGTGGAAATAGAACACGCCGTTTCTTCGACAAAGTCAAGAGTATCACCGAATAATTAAAACGCATTGCTAATCGAAACCTCCAGAATAGAAGTACGTACCAGGGCCTAGCAAATTCTAGAAAAATCTGCCTCGCAATAAGTACCTACTCAATAATTCTGAGAACTTTTGTAGGTACTTAAGTAATCTGTTAAAGGAATTTGTACCTTCCGTCTTGTACCATAGAGTCGAAATTCGTATGAGTCGTGGGGTCGAGTAGTCACCTACCGGTAGGTAATAAGAATAATTTATTGCTTCGCGGAAACGGTTTCTTTTGTTCTGGTGTGGCCTCGAACCTTCGGTATCTAGAATTTTCTTGGCTCTGAGTATAAATACGTGCCCGCTGGCCGGACGTGAGTCAGTTTTGATTTCGACAGCGATCAGTGCGAACTATCCAAGTCAAGTGAAGAACGTTTTCATCCATACGACGACCTAAGCGATATTTCTACGGATCTCTAGAGTGCATTACGAAGTGGTTTATTGGCGATTGGACTAAATTGGTGTTTTGTTTGTGGAAAATAAATCTCTCTATTAGTAAACCGGCATTTGATTACTCACGTTCGTAACAATATGTTAATCCAGGACATGAACTGTCCTAGTACAATATGTCATCCGTACCTATGCGTTGCGTCCGTGTGCCTTTGATTCTGAAGGAGTAACAAACATACACACAAAATGTCGGCTTAATAATCTTTTAGTCAATTTTTTTACTAGCACATTGTCGAAGCGCATCGATGCGCCTATCCAAATCTGAACATAAGAAATTCAACTTTAACTCCACAGCGTAACGCACACATTACTTCTGAGATTTTAAAAAGATGCGCGCATTCTTCGGAATTCGCGCCTCTGCGCGTGAACAACGCTAATTGGTGCGCTCTTATTCTCGCGTATCCATGCTCCCACTACCGAACTTACGCTTAATCAATCGGAGGTTGGCCTGCGACCCTGCGTCAATGTTGATCACAATGTACTCGTATTCTGGCTAAAGGCAGATTTACATTGAGTCAGTGGCTGTCGTCAGTGCTGGCGCCGAAAACTAACGCGTACTATTTACAAGCAGTCAGTGTTTCGTCAGTAGTCGAGAATATTTCTTTTGGTGTACACACGTTTGTAAAGTCAGTGCGGAAAAATGATTTCTCAAAAACAGCAAAGAATCAAAGAATCTTGTGCAATATTCTGCAATGCTGTTGCACGCATTTCTTTATTTCAATAATTTTGCGATTTGATATCCCATAGGCATTCATTATCACGGTATAGTTGTACAAGTGTTAAGTTTTCCGTGTCGCTCAGTTTTCGCGTCATTTTGTGGTGCGGTTCGATGAAACGTGGTCACCGTACAACAGAGCGGCAGTAACTGACTTGGGCAATTTACACATTGTCAGTAGCGCTGGCGCGGGTGGCGGGGGAGCGCACTGACGCCGAAAATATTGAAGCGCGAATATTGAAGTCAGTACTGACGTGACAGTACTGTACTGACTTGAAATCAATTAACACTATGGCAGTGCCAGGTCAGCACTGTCTCGTCAGTGGACTGACGTCAGTTACTTACTATTGAGTAAGTAACTGACGTCAGTCCACTGACGAGACAGGCAGATTTATATTTGATAAATCTGCCTTAATACGCGCGCATTCGTGCGGCTTCGCTTTAGTTGTAAAGAATTTGACGTTTCGATGCGCTTCGACTCTGCGCTAGTAAGAATTGACCCTTAGAGTGAATTTCTTTGTCAAATATCTCACTCTCCTTTTTCTGTCTGCTACAATTCTTCAGTAAAATCCTTTCCGTAGAAGTAAAGCTCGTCCTGTCATGTCCACTCACGAACTCCCATGTTATTCTAATTACAACCTTCGGCGCTGTACCGTAGGTTTAAAAAGCCTAAAATGTGCTTTTTACGCAGGCACTAATTTAGATGTCATCTATTGTTATTAAAAGCGGGTATAAAACTTTTTTTTTTCTCCCGCTCCGTAGACAGATTGTTGCAGCTAGCAAAGTCAAAATTTTTTATTTCACATGGGCCTACATGGGCACTTATAAAAACGCACTTAGCACTCTAGTGCATCTGGTATAAAACTTCTTTGTGGCGCTAATTTGTTTTTTTTTTGTTAGCCTCTTCTGTCCCACCCCTGGGCAAAGGTTTCGTCCCACTTCTTCTATCCATCGCGGGCCCGCGCTAATTTGGTATTAGTCAACTTATAAAGTTGTAATCACCATTAACTATATAAGATGCACAGAACATATATACTCTAGGGAGAAGAATAACGACTTCATACAAAAAAAATATAAACTGTTTTGCTGCGCGCCATCTAGTGGCACCCCAGAACAAACAAAGGACGCGAATAGAGCGGGAAATTTGAAATATTTCAATAAAATTACTTCAAAACTAGATTTTTCTATTTGTGCAATAAGAATGCCTTCTTATCTCAAATTAGCACTATTGACGTACTTAATATATTATGCTAATTTGAAATAATTTTTCATTCCTATTGCACAACCAGAAAGAAAAAAGTAACTTCGTTCATTTCCTCAGTTAGAAAAAAAAACTCAGAAATTGTATTGTGTTTTAAAATTTTATTTGTCATTTTATTTATTTTTCAAAATATCAATTTTTCTTTTTAAGGAAGCTTTTGAAGATTCTTCTGAGAGCTCCCGATTTTTTAATGTACAGTGCCTCTTTACGCAAACATATAAAACATTGTCTATAAAATAATTTATATTTTTCTCCATGTGTACTGGACAAGCTTTTAAAAACTCATGATTTACTGTTTCTAAAACTTTTTCTTTAACTATCTTAAGCACATGCTTTTCGTGTCCTATATCTACAAACATTTTGTTTGCCACCGAAGCACAGGATTCCACATAATTTATTATATCAATATGAGGATAATTTAAGGTCCGCTTTTCTGAATTATATTCTTTAAATTGAATAAATAAATGTTGTACGGACGAATTTTCTCTTGAAATTAAAATATTGAGACAGCTTGTACAGGTACAATCAAGTCTTTTGATTAAAAATCCACAAACATATGCACATGCCTGAGCTTCACCATTTGATGGTTCTGCATTATGTATATTATCAATTTTCTCAGAGAAATCTGAGGAATATGAAATATTATGTGTTGATATTGTATCATTTGTGCATATGTTTGTGGATTTGGTTAATACTTCTTTATAATTATCAATAATTGATTCGCAGTAATCACTTTCGCAGTTTCCTGTGCTTAGGTGAGCTAGGTTGCTCAAGATAGCTGTCTTTAAAGCTGCAATAAATTGTCCAGCCGTGGGATTGTAATTGGCACCGCAATTACCCCGAATGCAGCCAAACAAATTTTCCAAGGGGTCCTGCTGCAGTCTCCGGGTGGCAAGACTTTGAATATTTGCATGTTTATTACGGAGATTATTCCATAATAATTCGATCGCATTCAGAGTCCATACCCATCCTTCTTTTGAAGGTGGTGTGCGTGTGCAGCCTAAAAATTTTATTGAATTAAAAAATAATTTCATTTCCTTAAATAATTGGAGATGTGGTGTGGTTTCTTTTAAATTTGTCGCATGTATTTTCCCGCGGCGTAAATCTGAGGAGTCGCTGTTGACGGAATCAAATAGCATGTCCATTTTGGATATGAGACCTGCAGTTACAGCGGCTTCTGAAGTCAGTACACCTGAAAATAGAAGTAAAAATGTATTCAAACAATGTTTTTATTACTTAATGAATATTTAAAAAAACAGCGTTCTGTTAATACATTGAAATAATATTATTAAAACATTATTTATATACCTTCAGAAATTTTTGCCATCATTCCGGCAGCAACTGTATGGCTCAAGGTTTGTGCCGCCAATTTCACTTTCATTTTTTGCTTGCTGTTTGGATTGAGGTGTTCTAATTTTAGGCCTGGAGCAAATACGAAATTGGGATTCTGATTGTCCAGATCATAAAAAGCTTTTATATGGCTCCATTTTGCAACACCTAAAATAAACAAATTCATTTAATAAGTAAATGAAATGTGTAGATGCAATATTATCCTAAATGTGAACTCTTTTTATAATATTCTTAGTTCATACCTATTCCAGTTTTGTTGTTTGATGTTATTTGTGTAGTGCACTGGATATTGTATTTCAGAAATAAATTTCTGAAACACTTTAGAAGATGAGGCGGGTCATACATACTGATAATTTCTTTATCATCAATAGAAATGGAGGGTTTTTCACAAGTGGCACCTAAAATGGATAAAGCTAGACCATAATGAATGCAGGCAGACCAAGGAGGCACTTCCCTCCATTGATGGCCGCTTTACCAAGCGGATCCTACGACTGACCAAGCCACAGCTACGTAAGGTAACGGCCGTTACGACGGGCCATGGGACCTTTAATAAGCATCTCTCTGTCCTAGGAGTTACAGACAGCCCACTGTGCAGAGCATGCATGGCGGAGGAAGAAACAGCAGCACATCTGCTCCTGGGCTGCCCAGCCGTCGCAGGATACAGGGCAAAGTACTTCGGAGACCCAGGTAACCTCAATGATATGGTCAGTAATACCAAGGCCTTGCTGGCCTTCCTCGAGGAGCTGGGGTGGATCGAATGACCCATTTATCCCATTTATCCCACCCGTACGCAAAATACGCGCTTTAGTCGTGGAGTTGCGGACATCAGCCCGATATACCATACCATACCATACCAATGGATAAAGCTCTTCTATTTACTCCATCCATGTCACAAACCGTTGCCGCTATGCTAAGACCCGCCTCACGACATTCACGTACTATCTGAAAAAGTAAAATAAAAACATTGACAATTATACACACAGACACACACACATGATTTTTGTGGAAACTTTCTTGGGTTATGTATTACTCAAATTCAGTATCTAAAATTATTCTTTAACAACATATTGAGAAAGATAACAGTATAATAGAGTTTTGTTTTTTATCTTTGATAACATTACCTCTTTTATCAAGACTGCTAGGCGGTCTGCTGTTACATACTCGCTGGATAAGTAGTAAGCCACAGGCTGCTTAATCTTTTTTCTAATGCCAGCTAACATGAACACTAGAGCATGTGTTGCCAATTGAGGTGATCTCCCTTGAAGGCCATGATCTTGGAATCCTTCTATTGTATCCGTCTTTCGGTTATACATTATATTTTTTTTAATTGACATTTCATCAAACATGAGAATGTACTCATTGTCAGATGCAGTTTGAAGTTGTACTGTTTTCTTCAATACAGAGAAAATACATTTATTGACTCCCACTTCGAGTGAGAGTTTGCTCAAAAGACATTTTAAAGTTGATTGAGCTGGTAGACAAAATAATCTTCTCATCAGTCTATAGCAAGTTGGTGATCTTTTATATAGTCTCAGCGCTGTTATTTTTTCTTCTGTTGTCCATCTCCTTCCTTTAGTTTTTTTTTTAAAGTTTTTTATCTGTGCTTGCAGCAACAAGGCAAATGTGGGAGTCAATTTTTTCATTAATTTATCAACTGACTCGTTTTTACTGATTTCTTTAAGGATGTCCTTATTTTTCAATTTTTTAATTCTATTTCGTAATTGGCAAATATGTTTTAAATGTTTTCGGCATTTTGCCAACAGATGTTTTTCTTTTGGAGTTTTAGGTTTATTTGTAGGTATCTGAGAAAGAGTGTTAATTTCACTTGGCACTTTATTTTCTTCCAGCAGCACATGCGAGGTCCCAGGTAGAGGTATTGGCTTTTTAGAGGCAGGTTTTGGCTCCGAAGAGCAGTTGGTTACGTCTTTCAACACTTGCACTTGACAATATGAAGGACCTGGTTGAGGTTCAGCCTGGAATTAAAGTAAAACAATTGTTGTAGTAGTAATAATAACCGTAATAGTTGTGAAATCTAATATACAATGTCTATATCCCTTATATATTCTATAACCTTTCGTTTTTCTATAGATTTTTAATGCAGCTCCAGCTGGGTTGGCTAATTTAACACAGAAAAACTTATTGAGTACCACTCGGGAACTGTATTTTTTTGAGATAAAAGTAACCTTTATTTTAATCCAGGTTATGGTCTGTGTGACAATAATATCATCTAAATTCATTTAGCCGTTAAAGTTCCGGGGGCTAAATAACAAGCTTTCAAAAACAACAATAGGTGTGCGAGCTCCGGCATTCGCTTTGGGGTTAACGAAGTAAAGCTCTGAACCACCATCCATGTTTTCCCTATTGCAACAATTTTATTATGAAACTACTAATTACTACCATGAACTTAATATATTACATGTCAAAAGATTGTAATTGTTATCTGAACAAATAACTTAATTACCTCTTTGTTGTCATCTGGAACTGCAAATCTATGAAGTTTCTTGAAAGTTTCAGGGTAATCACTAAATGATGTCCTTGGAAAATGTCTACTGCAGAGCATTTTATGTTCTGTATGAAGTTTATGCTGGAATTCTGGTGACCAGTATTCTTTATCAGGAAAGCAGTACTTTGCCCATAATTCACAGCTGTAAAAAAAATTATAACTGTATTGAAATAAGAAACTTACTAAGATTATTATTATTGTTTATTTTTTCCACACAGGTAAGAATCTTATAAACTAAGCCCCACAAAACCGTTGCAATGGTTTGACTGTAAGGTCAATGAGTCTCTAGACAAATATACTTAGATACCTACTAATTATAAATGTTGTAACCAGAATCAATATAAATAATAAAAAACTGCTGTACTTTATCTGTATTTTCAACAGTATTGCTTAGTCAGTTCGATAACAATAGAAAAGTAATTGTCTCATTCGTGACAATTGAGCTCATCATTATTTGCCATAGAAGTATTTCCAAATTCATTGAAATTTATGTGACTGAATAAAGTAAGGGCTCAACTTTAGATTAAGGTATCCCGCGTAGAGACTTCACTATGCATTTCCTAAACTTTATTTTTGCTGGGTGGGGTTCTCCCAGGTTCAACATCATCTTCGAACTAATAGTACCCACCTAAGAAGGTGTCACTGGTTCGAAGCCCTGGTACAATTGAGACAATATTCCTTAGGTAATTCATCATAAATTAGATACATAAATGTACATACCGTAAAGTATTCGTTTTGCCGGGTTTCGGAAAGCGAAACAATGTAGTCAGTGAGTCCTCAGCCGTTGAACGTCCACACTTAAGACATCGTCGTCGACTTTCCGCGTTTATTACCGATGACATGGTCACGTTTCAAGTCAATTTCTCGAAAAAGGTACACAGCACAAAGGTTAAACACAGAGTCACTATCTCAAAACACAAACAGAGTCAATATCTCGAAACACAATCAGAGTCACTATCTCAAAACACATAAACTGAGTCAATATCTCGAAACACACAATCAGAGTCGCTATCTCAAAATATTTGGAACGCAATGAGTCGAAACAAGCAAAAAAAATCTTACAAGTTACAACACAAGACGCTACGACAAACTTTTAGAAACAACTCCGCCATCTTGTTTGGCACGACCGATGTCATCAGTGATGACATTAGTGGTATGATTAGAGACCTAAAAACATAATTTTTTAGTCTCGAGTATTGGGTCACGATTTTTTTTTAACTCTAGCCACACTTGAAATAGCCCTTGTAGGTATGTCGTTGTTTCGACGTATAGAGTTGACACCCCCTGATAAGATGTCGCTACGTGGTAAGCGTGGAATTCGCTACCAGACAGCCCGTCATAGGCAATTCTAAAATCGGCTGGGGAAGTTGATGAAACGTTTAGGAAAATTTTAAAATCAGCTGGGGAAGTTGATGAAACGTTTAGGAAAATTCAAAAATCGGCTGGGGAAGTTGATGAAACATTTAGGAAAATTTAGAAATCAGCTGGGGAAGTTGATGAAACGGCTAGGAAAATTGCTCTGCTTTATTTATTCAATGCTTCTGATTGGCTTGTGCAATTTGAAAATGTTTTAACCATGTAGTAATTAAATACTGCAAAGAAATTGTACATAGTAAAATATACAATAGTAATTGTATACAGAGAATTATTTTTATGACATTGTTATCATAGCAATACATTTTTTTAAATATACCGCATTCATTCACGTTTGTTTATTTCTAACAAAAACCCACCTGATACCTGCCAGAATGTATTTCTACTGCTATCACCATCATCATTTCAGGCGAAAGACGTCCTACAGCCTCCCGACGTATATAAGATGTAAGATGCAACCAATGTCCATCCACAACACAACCATACTCAAAACTTTCGTTGCATTTTCCATTTTTCCTCAAATGCAAACTTATGTGTTCCCCCCTCCTCAAAATAAACTAGTAAGCTCACTCCTCCCTCCAAGTAGGTTGTTGAAATAATAAAACTACCACATATAAACAACACACATTTATTCTTATCAGTATCTCCCTCTATCTCTTCTCCTATCAACATCATGTCTGTCCCTATCTCCTCGGTCCCTCCTATCCTTTTCTCTTTCCCTCTCCCTCTGTTCTCGTGATCTATCCTTGTCTCTGTCCCCTCTGTCCTTCTCACGTTCCTTCTCTCTTTCACGTTCGCGTTCCCTGTCTCTTCTGCGATCACGGTCACGGCTTCGTGAACGGTCTCTTTTGCGGTCCTTTTCGCGTCTGTTGTCTCTTTCTCTCGACCTGGAAAGGCAAAATTAAGTATTGAACTTTTGACTACCGTAATTACAGACACAATTAAAGAACAATAGCGAACGCCGGCGTTCGCTTTGGGATTAATTAACTAATATTGTGCTTTTTTAGAAACTTAAAGCTGATGAGAGACGCACGACGCACGGCAAACGATGGCTTCGAACAGTAGAACACAATGGGTTTCGTATCACATTCGAGTGCATTGATTGTGGCATGTCGTACATCCACATTTGCAACTGCGAGTAGAGCAGTTTGGCATTCTAACCTAACCTGTCTGTGTCAGGGTGCCCTAATATCAAATCACCTTCTGCCCTGCTCTCATATTTTACACACATCGGCACAAATGTGCTATTTGGTATTGTATAGAATTGCTAGGCATAAAATAAATAATTTTCTTTAGAAATTTCCTTTGGAGATGCCTATTATAACCTTACAACATGATAAAAGCTTGGATTGATATGTCTTTCGTTGTTTAACGTCTTTGGTACAGTCTCATATCCTCACATTTTTTGGTGAGCTATGCCGCCGAGGGCTGGCTATTGAGCGACTTGTGGTTCAAGGAAGAGTTGAGGGTACCAGGCCATGAGGAAGATCGCCTATGAAGTAGACTGACCAAATAAAGGCTTCAGTGAGTGGTTGTCATCATTTCTGCATGAATTCACAAGGAAGGCAGTAGCAGAAGCAGAGAGGAGTAGCTGCATGTTGTAAAGCTTGCCACCAACACATGAAGTGATGACCACAACCACTCTGTCAAGAGTGATACAGACAAAGACAAAGAATCAAATTCTGCCTCAAAGCAGCCCAACTCAAATGGGTTAATCAGGCAAAGGTTCCATTTTAGTCTTCATTTTTTTTTTAATGCCCAGAAAAAAGTTTTTTTCAAAGTCTTTCTGAACAACAAGTTATTTGACATTATGCTTAATTAATTTCAATTTTTTTTTTGCTTTTGTTTCTATGTATCTCAAAGAACATATTTGAATGTGCTTCAAAAGTATATGTAATATACTGTTTTTGTCGATTCCCATCTTTGTAACCTCGAAATCCTGGGCCAATAAAGCTTAGTAAGGTTCATGGCATTATTACATATCAGATTACTATCAAACAAAAGCAGCAATCAATGCTGCTTTGATATGGGGTTTAAATAAGGATGTGAACACCATATAAAATAGACGGCAAAGCAAAATATTAGTTTGCTCAAGAATTTATTTACAAACTAACCTGTCCCTTCTCCTCTCTCTGTCTCCCCTTCGTTCTTTTTCCCTTTTGTTTTCTTTCACTTCAATGTCAACATTTTCATCATCGGATGGCATATCCTCATCCAAATCGTCGTCCAGGGCTGAAACTTTGGGTTCTAACTCATTATTCTCCTCCAGAAAATGACGCTTCTGTATTCTTGGCAAAATAACGTCACACAGACGCTCCTCACGCAACAACTCGTCTATAAACTCATCCACATGAACTATCTCGAATTGTCCTTCCCTATTTTGCCTTCTCAACTTCCTATTATCATTGTAAAGGGGTTCCAAATATTTGTAACAATCTACTGATGATCCCGTAAGCCTCATGTAAAATGCTCCTAAGGCACGAACATATTTGAACTCCTCGTTCTTTATGAATTCCACTACAATGTCCTTTTCAGGCTGGATTTGTAACATTTTTAAAACTAAACACAAAAACGGCGTTGGGTATATGAAACCTCCGTGCACGCCTCCGACGTATCGCAATTCCATAGCCTTGTCGACTAGTAACTCTGCAGTTAAAGCGAAACATTCTTCCTTCCAGTATTTTGAATCGTATATACGTGATCTGATGATTTTCTCTATCAAGTATTGAGGATTTGTCCCTCGTATCGACTTCGCGTCTTTTACCGTGCGGTTCGCCATTTTTGTTATGACAGAACTGACAGTCTGACAGTATTGAAATTTTAATGACAGAACAGAAATAATGTTGACAGATGATAAAAAAATTAGGCCAGAGCTGTTCTTCCTTACTACATTCAAAGTGTTCACGTTAAAAACCAATGTAATGTTAAATAGAAAGAATACTTGTGCTTTTGATCAACTAAATCAGTGCAATTTTTACCTCAGAGTGTTTCAAAGGAAACTAAATAACTTTATCAAAGTTCAAAAGGTACAAAATTTCAAAGTGAACGTGCATTCAAGGCAAATGACGTCATGGTGCAATACACGCCCGTTGCAACTCTTTCATAATACTGCCTTGCTATTAGCTATTCTGTACTTGAGCTTACTGAAACATATTTTTTTTAATTCTAAGAAAGTCACGATTGTGTTAAGTCAAAATATACAAACACGCCAATACACCAGATATTTTTTTCTCGTTCCTATCTATTTATTTAATTACCAATCATCTATTTCGTTTTTTTAAACTTTCATCCATACTTAATTTAATTGCTTTATATTTTAGGTTCCTATATGATTGAACCAACGATTGAACAGTAAAATTTTCATTCGTCGAAAAATTCTATCACACAATGTTTTGGAGACAAAAGTGGAAAAATGTTTGTGTATGTATGTTTATTAATATTTCATTCACGGCCAGATGTTATCAAACTATACCACACATGAACTGACATCTATGATCACATAGGTAGGTACAAAAAAAAACCGCATAGCTAGAGTTCTCGAAACGACTAAAACGTATACATTTAACAGCCAGCTGTTGTTTAACATCTAGATTAACTATTTATTTGGCAATTACCTGGAGAAAACATTATATCATTCTTACATCTGTCTGGCGGGATAATTTTCTCTTGATTTTTTTTTCAAAGATATGTCTAGCAAGTTCATAATGATTTAGAACGTCAGTGTTTCTTCTCTACTACTAGCTAGAGATTAAAGATCTATTTCACCACTCGAAATTCCGCACTCGTTAGAAAGATTGCTTTGAGTGAGTCTACGTAGAAAGCTCGCTTATTACACCAATCGGAAAAATACACGCTTGCTCATTCGCATATAAGTTGACGTTGGCGGTTGTCATGGCACCTACATTTTGAAACTTCAAAATATTGCCGTAACACTTACTGCTATATCATTGTTATAATTTAAACTATATGTGCTAACTTTCGCTCGCGGCTTCGCCTGCGTTAGTAAAATATAGTCATATCACTTGGAAATAAAGGAATTTGCAATTGGAACAGTTCTTTCTGAAATAAATTCCTGCAAACAAAAAAACAAACTTTACTCTTTTTATAGTGTGTAGTGATTTATTGTGTCCCCTTTAAATTATTAGATTTTATTTTTTCTTTAAAAGTCTTGAAGGTAACATTTTGTTTTTTTAAAGAATTGGTATATTTCGAATATTGAAACCCCAAAAAACTTAACCATTATACATTTTTTTAACCTTGTAAAAGTAATTGATTACCCTGTTGGTCTAATGGTTCGTGGTACCGACTGCTATGCGGTGGGCCGTGGAGAAATGTTCGTGCAATGAGGACGATCATTTGTTCTGTGTCTGCGTCTAGTTTATCTTAAATATGGACTTACTTTTGTATATATTAACTTAGTAGAACACTACTAAATTACTCGATACTAAAACTTGACAGTAAAACTCGCCGAGTCCGATCTAGCAGACAGAATTCTGAGTGAGCCAGTGTATCTCTTATACGCGACGTCGACTTAGAGCGGTCTGAATCTGAATAACCAGTGGAGCAATAGATCTTTTAGAGTTAGTTTTATATCACTCTACTAGCTTCTGCCTGCGACTTCGTCCGCGGAAAATTTGTGAGACAAAAGTTGTGATAGCTCGGTTAATATCCATGTTATATAAATAATTTATAGCCTATGTCACTCAGGAGTAAAGCAGCTTTCTATAATTTTTCCAATCGAACCATTAGTTCCAGAGATTACCTCCTACAAACAAAAAAACAAACTTTACCTCTTTACTAAATTAGTGTAGATGTAGATGGAAAGTGCCATGCTCAACTCTAGTCACCATCGATTTGAAATTATTTTTTTTTATCTGTGGCAGACTTTGACAATATAACAACAATTGTCGAAAATCCCGCTTTGAATTTTGAAAACGGTCTGTTTGTTAGTGTTTTTGCTTGAATTTCCAATATAATTGCTGAAGGGTGGAATTGATTTGCTATCTAACAGTTAAAACCAGTTTTTGCGATGGTGGTGAGTACGGGGAAGTCAAAGAAAAGAAGGGCGGAAGATGAAGTGATGGACTTTGAAGATTCTTCGAATGGCGGGCCTTCGACTTCGTCGGCAAATCAAGACCAAGATAATATGTTAAACGATGATATTGACCATATATCTGATGATGAAGAAGGTGGAGTTCGTATTGGTGATATCTACATACCACCTGCGCCGAAGCCGGCTTTGACTTTCGATACGACAGGCCCAAGACTAATAATCACGCACATAGTTAATGAAAATTTTAAGAGTTACGCTGGCATACAAGCATTGGGACCGTTTCATAAGGTAAACAATTTTGCAGCAAACATATACAAGGTTATAAGCTTAAATTACTTGATTTTTTTACTACTAAATTTCAATTATATTATTAGATGCCTCAGTAACCAATAGATTTATCCACAATTTTTGTAGTTTTAGTTTTTATTACAGAGTATTTGTTGTCACACTTATCACAGTATTTTTTTGAGCAAATTACTAGTATTTCAAAATTAAAATTACCTTAAATCATTAGTGTTTATTTTACCCTTTCAGAGCTTCACTGCAATCATCGGTCCAAATGGCAGTGGAAAGAGTAACGTAATAGACTCTATGCTCTTCGTGTTTGGTTACCGAGCAACAAAGATCAGGTCTAAGAAGATATCCGTACTTATACACTCTTCCAGCAAGTATCCTAATGTCAAGAGTGCTAGCGTTGCAGTACATTTCTGTAAGATTATAGATGGGGTAAGTAATTAAATAACAATAATCATTTATTGTCAGATATTACAATCCATTATTGTTAGTAACAACATACACAACTTACAAACTAATGTTAGTACACATACATATATATCAATTAAAAATAAATTGAAGTTAAAATAGAACATACACACTGCTCTACTTCTGGGCACGGTTTGAGGATAACACTAGCGTCCTCGTCCAGTGTTTCAAAATGATAAAACTACAAATATTGTGTCTGTACTCTGGCTCACAACTGTTTATGTGGTATTTTTAGTATGGAACATACAGTATGGTCGTTTGAGCTGGGCTAGGTTCTAACTTGCTATGTTAGACAGGCTGTACTGTGACCTTGTGATTTTTTCTGTACTGACATGACTGTCTGTGGAGTAATTTAGTTTTTATTACTCAAGCCTCGAGCAAACTCTGGCATTCTTACTATTGTCTCTAATGATATATTCAAAGAATCAAATTGTAATCAGACCAACTCTAATGTCATGTATATTAACCTTTTCGCCGCCAACGTACACAAAACGCAATGCCTCGCCGAGCGCCAAGCTATAAATGTATAACTAAATGTACAGTAAACAGTAGTGATGGGGATATCGTCATATCGATGAATAAGATTTGTACGCGTAAACTTAAGATTTAAAGTTGATTTTACGAATATAATTAAAAACTGGTTAAATATTTCTAGATTTGTTTTATTCACAGTATCCTTAATAAGAAAAAACAGTATAATTTATGAGTATCAAAGAAAGTAATACATAACTCAATTAGAACTACAAGGAATGGGGTACATCTCTATTTGTTTCATGATCTCATTCTTTAACTTCATATCAAGTTATTGGCACTGAGGGCACGTTGAATTCGATTCTGATCAGGGATGGGGTCTATGGTCTTTCTTTCTTCTATTTTTGTTTATTCCTGTGTTTTTTTTTTCTATAACTTCAGTCAACGTTTTTTACCGTAGGTATCTAAGCGGCAGAATTTTGAATTGTTTTTTGAAATGGAAAGTAGATAAGTATATATTTAAATTCTATCACGCTTGTAGCCGTGTACTTATCAAAGAATTGTTTTTTAAGTGTTGTTTCTGTTCTTTTCTTAATTCATGTATCGGTAGCGCTAACCCATCAGCGCGCGGGGGACCCCGCGCAAAGATTGCGTTTCTCTATTTACCCACGACGGAACGGAGCAGGTGTATGCGTTTAGGTTGAGAGATGTTTGTGTGTTTGTGCAAAGTAATGTTCCCACCTATCTTCTAAACTAATGATCCGATTTTGATGCGGTTTTCAATAACAGGTTTGTGTTTGATGAGTTCACGTTCTTAGATGGTGTCATAGCTGCAACTCACTAGGGGGCGCCACAATCTTAGTTCTCGTGAAAAGTAATGTTCCCACCTATCTTCTAAACCAATGATTCGATACTGGGTTCACCGAACATTTTACATACTTATTGAATTCCAACTCTTTGAATGAATAAACATTATTACTGTCATCCAGTTAGACATACCTCAGAATTATCTTCTGGTTCAATATTCTCCACAAAATAATCCGAGTCCGATTCCACACCTTGCTAAATTTTCAGAAGTTCGTCCGAATCAAGTTCTTCACTCATTTTTCTATTTGCAAGTGAAAGAAAGAAAGATGCGTGCGAGCGAATCCGATTTTGTGCTGCACTACGCCAAAGTGACCTTGACAGCCGCACGCCTATGACGTCACTGATCAACTTCTATAGTAGTTCGTACCACTCGGTGGCGCACAGGGGCATAGACGACCAATTGTTTTGTAGAGATGGGAAAATAACTATCGACAAGAATTAGTAACAACTTTATAATTACGTATCGGCATCTACCTGAAGGTCGAAATTCATCTACTATCCTTTGTAATAAAGTAGATAACTAAGTTCATATTTTATTGACCTCAAATTGTTTTCGATATTCGCAACTTTCTGTATTTATAAATATTTCAATGGTGAAATCAACCTTTCACGGCACATCACTGGCCAACTTGATATGAAGTGATTGGCGTTCTGAGGAAAGTAACAAAATTCAGAGTTTCTGTTTTTGCCGATTTTAGGACAAACTAGGGCTTATTTTGTGTAGAAAAATAAAAAACAGGGTAGTAGACAGTGTTATCTTAAACAATAAAATAAACCAAAGCTTTTAATCACAGTATTTTTTTTTTAATAAGACAGTTAAAATGAACAACTTCTATAGAAGTTGTGGCGCTGGTGGCACGAAAATCCCGAACTTCTATAGAAGTGCATGGCGGTGAAAAGGTTAAAAAAATCAGAGTGTATCTTACCTTTGAGTGTAGTTTCGACACTCAAACCCACTTAGTGATTCTTGTGGCAATGGAAATCATTTTAAAATATTGAAAACATTCTAATAAGAATGATAGTCTCAGGATTTTATTCTGCTTTTTTCTTTTTATCATTTTAGGTACCAGCCACTTAGACTTTCACTTAAAACATTTTCATAATAGAATTAAGAACCCGAGCCTGTAAAAGTACTAAGCTTTTTTCCATAACAATATTTATATTTTCATATTTTTATGTACTCGTAATTCATAATTAATTATTGTATGATCCTTGTAGGGTAGAATGCCTCCAAGCCATAGTACATAGTTTAGTTCAACTAGGTGACTTTTTTGATAGTTCAAGTTATCTATATATATAAAAGAAAGTTGTGTTTGTTACAACACTTATAACTCGAGAATGGCTGGACCGATTGCCATGGTTTTTGATTTGTTGGATTTGTTTCCGTCCCGAATAGCAGAATACATCTTACAAACAATGAAAAGGGTAGAGGAGGGTAGAATAATCTGTTGCCGGGAGCGAAGCCGCGGGCAAAAGCTAGTTTTTAATAGATTTTGGTATTAAATACTAATTGTCATTACTCTTTTAGCTACTTGACTACTTATTTTTATTATTAGTATCATAAAGTAACTTTACTATCCAAAAGTTACAAACAGAAAATAATTAAAAAATTTATTCAGACTATTTTTTTTTTTATGTCATGGCAATTGAGCCGGTTTTGACATATTCAGACTATGAGCAGATGTTATAACATCACAGTCATCTGTCAATCACTCAACCACTGTGCCTAATAAGCCATCAGTTTGTTATTCCTTGCTGAGTATAAAATATAATCAAGTTGTGTCTTCTATAACAGGAAGGAGATGAATTCACAGTAGTGCCGGACAGTGAGATTGTAGTGTCCAGAACAGCCTTCAGAGACAGCTCCTCATTCTACACCCTCAATGGGAGACGGGTGCAGTTCAAGGAAGTAGCCAGGATGCTACGTTCAAATGGCATTGATTTGGATCATAACCGGTTCTTGATTTTGCAGGTGAAGTTGGCTTTCCATTTTTTTTATTTGAAAAAGAATTAATATTTCCTGTTGGTTCTTCTTTATAGGAAACCACCAAAAACAGTTCTTATGTTTGTTAAATAATTATGATCATAGATTATGTGCTGTCCTGTAAGTTGTGGGTTTGAACCAACCAGATAGAAAGAAAGAAAAACATTTTATTTGTGGGACCACAGATATACCTAGATAACGCAAGAGCAACTACTTCGCGTGCCTAGCTTACGTACAAAAATCGTAAGTGGTCACTTCCGCGGTCAGTCTCTCATCGGTGTACGGCGCTACTCGGACACCAGTTAAAAATATAAATTGTTGAAGCGAGGCGGCCGCTGTACGCGGCGGCGTCTTTGAATCGTTTTTCTGAATCAATTATCTGCACAGTGTCGTTAATTCAACTGTAGCAGTGTGCATGTAGTCACATCAATGGAGAACTTTAATAAATTATTCCATTTATTTATATTTATTTATTTACATTTCAACTTAGCAACAACTTAAGTATGACTTTTAAACGGATGTTTGTTGCAGGGTGAAGTAGAACAGATTGCTATGATGAAACCAAAGGCTGTGAGTGAACATGAGTCAGGAATGTTGGAGTACTTAGAAGATATCATTGGCACATCAAGATACAAGGTAAACATTGATTACAAGTTGGTTGATTTCCCTTCCAGCAATGTGCAGAAAATAATAAAAATGCAAATGAGATGCTCGCTTCTTTTTAGGGTTACATACCTAAAAAGTATAAAAACGGGACTTTACTATTAACACTTTGCTGTTTGTCCTTCCTTTTGTCCATCAGTCTGTCACCAAGAACTGCGATAGCTTTTCTGATACCGCTATTACAAAAAAATACTGAAAACAAAATATAATATTTTTTTAAGTGGGGGCTCCCATATAACAAAATGTAATTTTTTGTCGTTTTTCACTCTATGTATTAAAAAAACTGTATCAAAATCCGTTGCGTACTTTTAAAGATCTAAGCATACATAGGGACAGCGGTAAGCAACTTTGTTTTATACTATGTAATGATAAAACAAAAAATCTTGTAACCATTTCCAACAGGAACCAATACTTTGTTTTATACTATGTAATGATGAAACAAAAAATCTTTTAACCATTTCCAACAGGAACCAATTGAAAAGCTAGCCATAAAAGTGGAAGAATACAGTGAGATGCGTAAAGAGAAACTCAACAGAGTGCGATTGGTCGAACAAGAGAAGATTAAGTTAGAACAGCCGATGAGAGAAGCCGTGGACCTGATGAACTTGACCAACACCTCGTTGAGGACTAGGAATATGCTGCTGCAGAAGTATATGTAAGTAAGACCTGTAGAGGAGAGAGTAAGACGCGTAGCTTCTTATACGCGTATTCGTCATTATACGCATGTTCATCGATATACAGGGTGTCATTGACATCGTAACGCAAACGAATACCATAGATCCAATACATGATTCTGGACCCCTGTGGTGAAATTGTTTTTATTTTTTAATTGTAAAATTATTATTCTAACCAATCAAATGATACACCGTTAAATTTTAGTCGTTTTAATCCCGAAGAGGGTCGATCCGGTACATGAAACACTATCGATTTGTGTAGATAAAAAAAAAATTAAGTACTTTTTTTCTAAATCTCTTATTGATATACGCATTTAAGAAATTAATTTCTTTAAGTAAACGAGTCATTGACCTTGTAGGTAGTTGTCGGTCGTTGCGTACTAACTACCTACAGGTCATTGAACTCACCCAGCTGACGTTTACTTAAAGAAATCAATTTAGAACATGCGTAAATTAATTCGAGTTTTAAAAAAAAGTACTTTGTTTTTTTATTCTAACTTTACCAATCGATAGTGTTTCATGTACTGAATCGATCCTCCAAGGGATTAAAACGATCAAGATTTAACGGTGTATATTTAGAAAAAAAAAATTATAAAAAATCACCGAGGCAAATAAAGTCGTTATTCTAATCAACCCCATGGCATTTTTAATTTGGAATGTAATTCATCAATTTTTTTTAGCAAAAAATGTTGAAATGACGTTTTTATACACTTTAATTTTAAAAAACGTAAAAAATTCATTAAAAAAAAATAAAAAAAAACCGACCGAAAATTTCAACACTGAGGAGTCTAGAATCATGTATTGGATCTGTGGTATTCGTTTGCGTTACGATGTCAATGGCACCCTGTAAGTAATCATTTATTGCACAAAAATAAAATTAAGCCCATAAGTAACATCAGCAAATGACACAACGAAATGACAGTGGTTATTTCACATAAATAAGATCACTGTCCTTCAAACTAGGAAACAATCCTATATCTTGAAGAACAGTACATTTTCAAGTGGTGAGATACAGTTTTATAGATTAAGGGTGAGACGCAGAGACCCTGTATATGTACTATGCACTAGATACGGCGTTTCATATTGTCTTCTTGTATTTTTAGTGTGAGTCTTATTAAATGTTTTTTCTTTTTTTCTTTCTACTGTTACATAATCGATCTTATTACATTATCCCAATAATATAACATGTCACAACTTACACATTTCTCTTAATATTTTCCAGTCACGAAACAATGAAAATAATACAAACGAAGGAGCAAGATCTGGATGCTTTGAAAGTCAATCTAGGTGCCATTGATGACAAGTTGAAGACTCTTGGGGTCGAGTTGAAGGAGAAGAATGATGTTTTGAAAGAGGGTACTAAGTAAGTATTGTATTATTCGGTTTATAAAATTAAATTAGTTTGAATGCAGTGGTGGTTGACTGGTAAAGGGCCTGACTTAGGAATTGGCCGCGGTTTCCAACCCAGCCATTATACTAATTGTGCCTAATTTAAGTTTCTGTGACATTATACTGTACTTTGGTGTACAATGCGTTCCAAATGAGAATAGGATCAATTGCCATGTTGTGACGTCACGATTTACTGTCAAACCTAAGAAAGACATTTTTAAAAATCAGTTTATTAATTCAGAAAAAAATAATTTAAATCGAACAACGAACGAACGAAAAAAGTTTAATCAGAATCCAGTTTTTCAATTTCACTCATCTCAGAGTTCTTCAATTTTCAATCGATTCTATTCTTATTTCGAACGCATTGTTCTATAAAGATTATTCTATCTATACTCTTATTACATGAATAAAAGATCTCATTAAAGATCTACCTTCTTTTGCTTTCTAGAAAATACGACCACCTCCGCAAAGCCAAAGAGGAAATAGCGGAAAAACTTCAAGGGTGCAAGAGGAAGGCGGTGACCACGCAGGCGGACCTCACGCAGGGTAACAAGAAGAAGACAAACTTAGACGCGCTACTCGTGCAAGAGAGGGCGAAGCTTATTGACTTGGAACTGGTGAGTTTCATTGACAGACAGACGGACATATACATATATATATATATATACATATTATCGAGAGCGTTCAAGTGTTACGTAACGCAATTTTTAAAGATTTATGACCCCCCCTCCTTCCTTTGTAACGCACCGTAACATTTTTCTGTAGACCCCACCCTCAAGTGACCATTTTTACCCTACATATAGTCACTATAAAAAGTTATGTTATAGTTATTATCTTTGGTATAGTTTTAATTGACTTAGGGTCAGGACCAAATTTTTGACGTAATCGCACAACGAAAATGGCAACAAAATGTGTCACAATGGAAAATAAATGTAGTGCAACAATTCTATTGTGCTACAATAATTTTCCAGTGTGACACATTTATTTTCCAGTGTTTCACATTTCGTCGCGTCAAAAATTTGGTCCTGACCAATAATACAAATCTCCTTTTGAGGACATTACAGTACAAACATAAATTAACACTATGTACTCACTTTAACAACACCGACGACAGCAATGTACTCTACATAAACACTAACGAATACTGACAATTAATACAATAGAGGGATTCCCCCTAAAACGTAAATGAAAAGGGTTGCCAATTTGAGAGTTTTGATTCCCTAATTTTTATATAAATAAAAAAAATTGTTACGTAACGTGTTGTAAAAAAGACCCCTCCCGCCCCTGTAACGCATCGTAACGTTTTACAAGACACACCCTCCCTCCCAATTGCGTTACATAATAATTGAACGCCCCCTTTATCAATGACACACTCGATTTATCATTCATTTTTTTTTATTAACAAGTAGCCCTCGTGGTAGTAGGAGAAACCTAAAATAAAACTTTCAGATCCGGTGGTCTAAAGTTTTTATCCCCCGCCTCGCCACCATTTTTTTTTATTGATATTAGGTTCGCGCTTGATCGCTATCTCACCTGATGGAAAGCGACGATGCTGTCGTCGAGTCAGGACTGTACAGATAGCGGAATGCGAGCTTTCCATAGCTCGTCGTCCGCATGCCCGTGGGCCTCTTGAGCTTAGCTTCGATCTTAACTTAATCTTCTTTTAATATTATAAAACAAAGTCGCTTCCTGCTGTCTGTCCCTATGTATATTATTTTTTTAAATTGGCAATAAATTAGTGCTTGATTGCGATCCCACCTGATGGTAAGCAGTGATGCAGTCGTTGATGGTGAGGCGCACCAGTCTATTAAGAACATATTCACTAGAGCCTTGAAGCCACCTAAATTAAATTACTATACTTACTATACTATACTTATTTACTTCAATTTTTTAAAACTACAATTTTAATGCGTTTTTTGTTAACTGATATAGTAATTCAAAAGGAAGGTTTATATGTATAACTAGTGACCCGCCCCAGCTGCGCACGGGTACAATACTGATATTAAATATGTATATTAAACATATAAACGTTTCTCTTGAATCGCTCTATCTATTAAAAAAAAACCGCATCGAAATCCGTTGCTTAGTTTTAAAGATCTAAGCTTACATATGGACAGACAGCGGGAAGCAACTTTGTTTTATATATGTAATGATAAATAAATGCATGCATGATGCAGTAGCTAATAAGTTATGACTACTTTTTATAAACATGACGACATAATATTAATAATTTTATAGATCCCAGAGAGAAATCAGAGGGAGATAGAAGATTGTGAGAATCTTCTTGCGAGGCATACAGAACAGAAGGCAAGGGCTGAAGAAGAACTGCAAACAACTGTTGCTAGCGTCAGGTGAATATAGTGTCAAATTATACTCCGTTTAAGGGGGCGTTCAAGTATTACGTAACGCAATTTGGGGGGAGGGATTGTCTCGTAAAACGTTACGATGCGTTACAGGGGGGGGGGGGGTTGTCTTACTACACGTTACGTAACATTGTTTTTTTTTTAAATAAAAAATTTGGTAACCAAAACTCCCAAATTGGCAACCCTTTTCATTTACGAGGTATTTTACGACAACGGCTATAAAATAAAGAAAAATTTAAGTAAATATGGTCACTTGAATGTTACGTAACGTGTAGAGATGGGGAGGGGGGGGGGTACAGAAAAACGTTACGGTGCGTTACAAGGGGGGAGGGAAGGTCAAGAACCTTCAAAAAGTCCCTAAGTACTAAATGTAAACAATCTGTTATACAACTTAATTCCACCTAGTCCGTTCCATCATCGGACCACCAGACGTACGGCATTGCGCCACTGGTACATGGTGGACATCCCTCATATACATACAAAACGTTTTGGCAACACTTGCATTGTGTGTACAGCCAAGGAATGGAATTACTTGCCGGAGTCTGTGTTTCCTGATGGCTACAAACCGGGAATCTTTAAGTCAAGAGTGAATAGGTTACTTCTAGGTAAGCGCGCTCCATCGTCGACCGCATCGTCGCTATCCATCAGGTGAGATAGCGGTCAAGCGCGCCCCTATAATCAATAAAAAAATAATCTTTAAATATCTTCTATCTAAAAATGTTTACAATTGGCTTTACTCCAACCAATGTTAGTTAAGCTAAGTTTAATTTAAATCAGTTAATTTATTGCTAAGAACGAAAATTTGACAGTTTATCGACTGGCTTGTTGGTCTAGTGGTTAGTGGCCCTAACTGTTAACCTGGATGGAGGTCGCGCGTTCGATTCACACCCAGGACAAATGTTTGTGTGAAGAGCACAATCTAGTGAGAAACTAGTGTGAGAATCCTGGTACCCATAACACAAGTTAAATCTTTCCTTGGGTACCAGAATTCATTACAAATACTACCAACATACTATTTATAGTCACTAATGTATGTCTTTGTTTTTGTCTTGTTTGTAAGTGTTAGCTTGTACAATATGATGCAGTCCAATATATGATTATTTTATTTATTATTTCACCAGAACACAAACTCAAGGCCTCCAAGAAACGAAAGACCGCTTACAAGCCAACCTCATAGGTTTAAAGAAGATAGTAGATGAAGCTAACAACCGCTGCAAGTTAGCTGAGTCCGAATTGAAGCTGTATCTAAGCACAGAACAGAAGGAGTTTGAAAAGCTGGAGAAGATGAAAGAAGCTTATGAAAAGGCAGCGGCGACATTGGAAGAGAAGAGACCGTAAGTTTTTTTTTAATTCTTTTTGACTTAGGGCCAAAGCAGGAGCACGTCTGAGTCCCGTCGAGTAACTATGCGCTTATGTCGTATGCGGCGGTCTCCGTAGCAGAAACTGGATTATTACCTGCACAGTATCGCTAGTTTAACGGTGTGCATATAGTCGTGTCGATGGGGAACTTTAATGTATTATTTTACGCTTTGGAACGTGCAAATTAGCTTCAATTTGTACAATTCAAAAGTGTCTGTAAATGGTCTATTTGAATAAATTATTCGAGTTTATTACGGGGCGCATAAAGAAACTTTTAATCATAGTCTTAATAGTCATAGTATTTTGTTGGTAAGGGATTCTTACAAATCATAAAAACGCACGGACAAAATAATCTAACTTTTCGTAACCAAGTGTATGAAAAAAAGATAGCTCTATTCGCCATCTCTCTCGCACTGGTACAGGCAAAGCTATACTTTAATTATTTTATTTTTTTTAGTATGCAAGAAGAACTATCCCGAACCTTACCAGAAAACGAGGCTAAGCTGAGTGAAGTTAGCAACAAACTGCAGAGGTTGAAGAGAGAAGAAGGAGAGATTATAGGTGAAGTTAGGCCACTAAGGTATGTCGTAATTACTGTTTTAAAATATAACATCAAGCATTAAAAAAAAAAACAGATAACCTTTATCTATTATTTAAGTACAAAACATGTCAAATTAAATTAAAATTAGAAATCAAGTTAAAATCAGAATCATAATTAAAATCAACATTAAAATTATTATTACAATCAAGGTTATTATTAAAATCAAAATCATTTTTAAAATTGAAATCAGTCACAATTACAATTAAAAATTCAAATGAAATTAAAATACAAGTAAAGGGGTAGTCTCTCTCTTGATTCATCAATGTACTAGATCACCGATCACTGTTTCAAAAACGGATTGACAAATATTACAACAAATAAGCATTGTTTCATTAACCTAAATTAATTTGACACAGCTGTGAATTTAACAGTTGACTGACAATTTGATCGGGATTTTTTTTTTAATTGCTATAAAATAGTGCTTCACTGCGATCCCACCTGATGGTAAGCAGTGACGCAATCGTTGATGATGAGGCTCTCTAGTTTATTAGGAGCCTATTCACTCTAGCCTTGAAGACACCTAAATTATAATCGGACGGAAAGACTGCAGCCGGTAAACTGTTCCAGTCCCTCAATGTAATCGATATAAACGACGAGGCAAAACGCTTAGTTGAACGATGTTTAAATTGAGATGGCAGAATCAAATCGTGCAAATCGTGGGCTCTCAGTAACTTGGTGTAGGATTAGACTCACTGACTTAATTATATTTTGTTTTATTTTTTTTATTCAAGTGTTTATTTTAATCTACATTTAATTATAATTCTAATAATAACCTACATTTATAAACTAAAAATTCATTAATAGATATTAATTTAAGATAATATAACCAGATAAAGAGAGAGGTTAGAGGTTATATTTATAGAAATTGCCTATTGTACACTTATTTTTATTAATGTTTATCCTGTGTTAAGCTAAGGTGTGCAATAAAGTTATAAATAAATAATAAATAATAATATTTCAGGGCTCAACTCGAAGAATCTCGTCAAGCTATGAGCGCTAACACTTCTCGCAATAAAGTCATCCATGCTTTGATGAATGAGAAGAGGAACGGGAGACTACCTGGTATATTTGGACGATTGGTGAGTTGTTTTGACCCTTTGACAGCTTTAGGGGCGATTCACATCAGCGTTGGGTCGACGTGAGGTAAGGTGCGAAAGTGTTACCGGGGCTCTGGGAATAAGGCAAGGGTACAATAGTAAACTTACTTCGCCAGCGTTTTCTTTAGCTCTGTCAAGTTCTTGAACAGCTTCAAGTGTGGCCTCCAAGTTGGCTTTCTGCACCGGATCCACCTTGCTAGCAGCCGCCTTAGCTTGTTGCTGCTTTATTTGATTCTGTTCAAATATCAATTTCATTAAGTCACAATTTATAAAGCCAGTTTTGCTTTCGAATTCTCTAGAAACCTATTTACTTTTTTTTTAACTAGCCGTTACTGTCCCATTGCGGGGCAAAGGCCTCCCCCCCTTCCGGACCAAGCCTAGTTCGTCGACGGCGCGCACTGTACCCGCGCGCCTCAAGGAGTTATCAGCGAACCGTGTAGGGACCCTGCAGAAGGGTCGCAGCCAACTGGGGCCAAGGGTTTGTACCTGAAAGGAAGGCTCTTGCCCTGGTATATATAGCGACGTAGGCACGGGATAGGTTGTTTAGTCAGTAAGAGTCTGACACTGTTTCTCACTCCGCCCAAGAGTGGGACTCGTCATTTTATGATTTTACCTACCATAAAAAAAAGAACACTCCCCGGACTTATCCCCAAGGTCCGGGCGCCTTTTGAAGGTTTCTCCTCGACAGCAAAAAAAAAAAGGTTAATCCTGAATACTGACATCAGACATTTATTTTAGGGTGACTTGGGAGGTATAGACGCTCGATACGACGTCGCCATATCGACGTGCTGCGGCGCTCTCGACAACATAGTGGTCGACAACGTGGAGACTGCGCAAGCTTGCGTGGAACACCTCAAGAGGCACAACATCGGACGGGCTACCTTCATAGCGCTGGACAAACAGGAGCATCTGAGGGCCACGTACGAGCAACGGAAGAAATTGTAAGTATTTTTTTTTTGTGTTTTGCCTGCCGTCTTTTGACTAAGTCGGTTGTTGGATAGTTTATTGGCGATTAGCCGCGTACTGACCAAGCGAGTAGCCTCGCGAGGCTTCTTCGTGAGGCAAATCCTCGGTCAGTCAAAACGTGCCTCGGCCGAGGAAAACGCATGCGCTGCCTCGGCCAAGCGTGCCGCGGTCCAAGCCGAACGTTGTCGGTTTTTGTCGATTGGGGTCTGGGTTTCCCTTCTTAAGTCCGGTTATCAAGAATAAGAAGTCTTTTTAGCCGTCTTGTGTCTGCTATTTGAATCCTGGATTAAGTCACATGCCAGCAGATTGCTGTGATGTTTCAGTCTCTCCATGTAGACTATTTTCTTTGGCTTTTAATTCTTCATCCACATTGGGTATATAATATATTTATTTTTCAATATACCTTCCATAACACAATCGCCTACGGCTCTTGCGAATTCAGCCTCAGTCGCAATGACAAACTTTCTGCACTAGTATCAAAATGTAAATATTTATCGCGACAATTCTGTGTTTCAAAATGACAATTTCTGATTTCTAATCTTACTAATATTATAAATGCGAAACTTATGATATTTCGACGTTTAGTTGTTTGTTACTCAATCATGCCAAAACGAAATGGATGAAATTTGACCCAGGCATAGGATACACTCCGGAATAGGACTTAGGCTACTTTTTATCCCGGAAATCCCAACCCCAATACCTCGCGGGCGAAGCCGCGGGCAAAAGCTAGTAAATAAAATAAATTCAAAACCAATATCTTTTCTTTTAGCCCTGAAAACGCGCCGCGTCTCTTTGACCTAGTAAACGTTAAAGATCAACGCGTCCTACCTGCGTTCTACTACGCGCTGCGCGATACTCTCGTCGCGAAGGACTTGGACCAAGCCTCCCGAATCGCGTACGGACACACGCGGTACAGAGTTGTGACGCTCAACGGAGATGTCATCGAGATTGCTGGTGAGTATTATTATTAATAATAAATATAATAATAATATTCGACAATCATCACACAACGTCGTCTAGTCTCAAGCTAAGCAGAGCTTGTGTTATGAGTACTAGACAACTGATAAACATACTTATATATTTCTAAATATATACATATTATACAGGCCTGTCAGTCTAGTAGTTAGTGACCCTGACTGCTATGCGGGAGGTCGTGGGTTCGATTCCCACCCAGGACAAACGTTTGTGTGATGAGCACGATCATTTGTTCTGTGTCTGGGTGTAATTTATCTGTAATATGTATGTATTTAGAAATATATAAGTATGTTTATCACTTGTCTGGTACTCATAACACAAGCTCTGCTTAGCTTGAGACTAAACGGCGTTGTGTGATAGTTGTCGAATATAGATATATTACACGCAGACACAGAACAAATGATCGTGCTCATTACATAAACATTTGTCCTGGGTGGGAATCGAACTCACGACCTCCGGCATAGCAGTCAGGGTCACTAACTACTAGGCTGACAGACCAGTCAAAATTAAAAAAATATTAAAACTAGATTTTTTTTTAATGGATATAAACTAGCGCTTGACTGCGATGCAATTGTAGACGGTAAGGTTCACTACTTTATTAAAAGGGAAGAAATCTAGAAGACACCTAAATTATAATCTGACGGGATAACTGCAGCTAAGCTACGCGGTATAAACGACGCGATGAGGCAAAACTCAACAATTTTTTTTTATGGTGACCAAAAATCGTCCAATGACATTGTTATAGTTATTGTCTTATATTCAATTGTTAGTTATGCCTTTGGGCGGAGTGGGAGATAGTGTCAGACTTTTACTTACTAAAATTCCACCCTGTTCTTTTTACCTTTTTACATACCGGGGCCAGACCTTTCCTTTCAGAAATCGGTCCATGGCCCCGGTAAGCTTCGACCCTGCTGGGCCCCTACAGTTTGCTGACAACTCCTTGAGGCGCGTGGGAACAGTACGCGCCATCGACGACTTGGGCTCGGTTCGGACGGTTATCGGACGGTGACGGCGAGCTACCCATTGCTCGTTGTCCGCAAGTGTGTTTTTATATTAATATGGAAGCTCCAAGCAGTTCCGTTGCCTTTGCCCTCGATTATATGAATGATAACTTATATAATAATAAATTCCAGGTACAATGTCCGGTGGCGGTAAAACAACAATGCGAGGGAGAATGTCCAGCTCAGTTCAACAGGACACTAGCGAACAGGACCCTAGAGTGATGAGGGAAAATGAAGAGAGACTAGCGAGATTGGAACGAAGGTATGATGTAATAAGGTCTATATTCTCTTATTTCCCTTTGTAAAATGTGAAACAGAACGTAAAGAATCCTAGAGTAATGGTTAACGAAGATAAACTAGCGAGATTGGAACGAACCTTTGTTCAATCACGATGTCTCAAAATCTATAACTACTACATACTTAAAATTTAGCAGGTATGCTCCTTATTAGTACACCCTACAAGGAACCTACCTTCTCAGGCCAAGCGTTGGGCGAAAGCGGAACACCGGGGCCCTGGAACTAAGGCAGGAAGGAACCGTAAGGTCATTTAGTCAGTAGAAGTCTGACACTGTCTCCCGTTCTGACTAAGGGCAGGATCCGTCATTCGATGATTTTTCCCACTGTAAAAAAACTAAAAAAAAATCACTACAAGGAACCTACCTAAAGTATAATCTCGCGGACGGTAAGCAATGGGCCGTCCGGTCGTCTGGTAACTGTCCAGACCGAGTCCAAGTCGTCAAAGGCGCGCACCGTTCCCGCGCGCCTCAAGGAGTTGTCAGCTAACTGTAGGGCCCTTCAGGGTCGAAGCCTTCTGGAGCTGCCGGTTTGTATGAAACTGTTATCGTGGCTCTAGGAATAAGGCAAGGAAGGTACGGGGTAGGTTTTTTAGTCAGTAAGAGTCTGACACTGGTCTCCCGCTCTGCCCAAGGGCAGGATCCGTCATTCAATGATTTTCACCTACCATAAAAAAAACCTAAAGTATAATGATTCTAACAATAATACTATTTACAGGTTATCAGAAATACGCAACGAGCAATCGGAACTAGAGGAGACTCAAGCCGCCTTACAAAGGAACGTACGTGATGGAAAAACTATGCTTAACAAACTCAACATTGAGGTCAAGAGTTTAACCGAACAAGTTCCCGTGATGAAGGTAAGCAATTGAAGTATCTTACTAATATTATAAATGCGAAAGTTACGATGTTTGGATGTTTGTTACTCAATCACGCCAAAACGGCTGGACGGATCGGGATGAAATTTGGCACAGGCATAGGATACACTCCGGAATAGGACATAGGCTACTTTTTATCCCGGAAACCCCAACCCCAAATACCACGCGGGCGAAGCCGCGGGCAAAAGCTAGTATTGTATAAATAAAATACCTGGTAAATGCGATTTGGACTCGCGTCCCGAGGGTAGTACTGCAAAACGTTAAATTTTGACTGCTTTAATCCCGTTGAGGGTTGATCCGTTACATGAGACACTATCGATTTGTAAAGATAAAAAACTACTAAAAAGCACTTTTTAAACGTCAGCTGGGCGAGTTCAATGACCTGTAAGTATTTAGTTCGCAACAAACGACAACTACCTACAAGGTATAGTATATCGGGCTGGTGTCCGCAACTCCACGCCTAAAGCGCGTATTTTGCGTACCTACAAGGTATTGATTCGTTTACTTAAAGAAACTAATTTCGTACATGCGTATATTAATTCGAGTTTTATAAATAAGTATTTTACTTTTTTACTAAAATAGTAGTACTTTATTTCTTTAGATTGTGTAGTACTTGTTGTTTATGACAGATGGCATCAATTGCAAAAGTATCTAAGTGGTAATGAGTCATGGTTTATGGATTCATACCTCCTTTCAAGTTTATTACAGTAAAAATTTAAAGAAACCTAGTAACTAAACCAAGAGATGCATGTTACCCCTTCCAAACATAAATTAGAAGAATGTTAGAAATAAATAATTATTATCACGAAGTTCAATATTAATCTTAAATAGAGAGCTATTTGTTTATTTGCGCAGTCTTTTTATTAATTCTGACGGCTAAATAGATTTGGATGCAATTTGACACAAGGGTAGGCCAAGTCTTGGAATAACGTATACGAGTTCATACCAGAAGTAGGTATGTTCCCTCGGAGTAATTTTCTAATTTCTCCAAAGTCAAGGCGCGGGCAGAAGTTAGTTTTCTGTAAAAGTGAACATTGCCAATTTCATCTTTTACCTAAAATTATCCCAATTGCTATTTTATTATTAAATGAGTAAATAAAAAAAATAGGTCTTACCGACACCGATGTCATTAAGTTGAAAGAATTCATACGTGTATGCGCGTCGCGATGGCAGTCATGATGCGTGTGACGTCGCGCGGCGCGCTTATCTGAACGACGCAACGCCGTGACGCGTCATCATGATAAGCGCTTTATTGATACGTAGTGACCTTGATCTGTAACGATAAATCCAACTCTGTGTTATGATATGCGCCTAGGTAGATTTTAGCCTTAGAAAAAAAAACTTCAATAGGTATGCGGCATAAAAGTTGAACCAAAATGGCGATCGATGACTGGCCTCAAATGATAAAATAATGTAATTCGGTAGTAGGTGGATTTTAGCCTTAGTAAAAAATGTTACAGTACGCGGCATATAAGTTGAACTAAAATGGCGAACAACCTTTAATGCTCAGTAACTACCTTTCGAATAAAAATGGTTTCGTACCTGCCATTGACAGCGTGTAACTCTAGCCAGGGTGTACTTTTGGGACATATTGGTCAACTCAGAATCTTTTTGTGGTGGGATACCCTGATTGCTTGAGGATGGCCTGTCTCTCAGTTGAAACTAAGTCACAAATGTCCCTACAACATAGTAGAGTTTGAGTCTCGAAAACAGACAAAATGACTGCTTTCATAAGACATATAAGCTATTTCGACTATTATGTAGAAATATTAAGTAAGAAGAAATCTAAACCATGGATTTTATTAAAACCGCTGAAACCCGCGACCGTCAGATAGAACACTCGACTACAAAGGTGTCGAGCCAACGTACTTCTAATATAAGAAGAGCACAGAAAAAAGGATGTTCGATGCTATGTCACACGGATACAGATACTGACTCTCCAGAGCCTTTACCCTCAACATTTAGGCCCTTCTTCTACGACGACAATCGGGCACTCAATCCGAACTATGTCTCTACAGATCGTGCAACGGATTCAGTATTCTCCCGGCAGTAGCAACATCAACTATTGGAAACCCTAAATTTTTGATATGAATATGAAAATAAATGATTTCAACAATATTATTAAACTTAACCAGTTAATAGTCCATTATACTTTAAAATATTACCTTATTTTTTTTTTTAAATATTGGTTTTAGTCTCGGGAAGAGAAAAATGACTGCTTTTTTATGATTTTTTATGCTATTTCGAATTTCGACTACTATGGGTATGGCCGCCATCTCGTGGCATAACCTAGTATCGTATTGGTTCTTTTGTAGTTTAGCTACTAGTAGCGACCCCCTGCTATGCAGTCACGGAAAATGTATCAGCTGCATCTTGCAATTGGATTGTGTAGTACTAGTTGTTTATGACAGATGGCGTCAATTGCAAAAGTATTTAAGTGGTAATTAGTCATTGTTCCTGGATTCATACCTCCTTTCAAGTTTATTACAGTAAAAATTGAAAGAAACCTAGTAACTAAACCAAGAGATGGAATTACCCCTTCCAAACATACATTAGAAGAATATAAGAAATAAATAATTATTATCACGAAGTTCAATTAATCTTAAATAGAGAGCTATTTTTTTATTTGTGCAGTCTTTTTTTCTGACGGCTAAATAGATTTGGATGCAATTTGACACAAGGGTAGGCCAAGTCTTGGAATAACGTATACGAGTTCATACCAGAAGTAGGTATGTTCCCTCGGAGTAATTTTCTAATTTCTCCAAAGTCAAGGCGCGGGCAGAAGTTAGTTTTCTGTAAAAGTGAACATTGCCAATTTCATCTTTTACCTAAAATTATCTCAATTGCTATTTTATTATTAAATGAGTAAATAAAAAAGATAGGTCTTACCGACACCGATGTCATTAACTTGAAAGATTTCATACGTGTATGCGCGTCGCGATGGCAGTCATGATGCGTGTGACGTCGCGCGGCGCGCTTATCTGAACGACGCGACGCCGTGACGCGTCATCATGATAAGCGCTTTATTGATACGTAGTGACCTTGATCTGTAACGATAAATCCAACTCTGTGTTATGATATGCGCCTAGGTAGATTTTAGCCTTAGAAAAAAAAAAAACTTCAATAGGTATGCGGCATAAAAGTTGAACCAAAATGGCGATCGATGACTGGCCTCAAATAATAAAATAATGTAATTAGGTAGTAGGTGGATTTTAGCCTTAGTCAAAAATGTTACAGTACGCGGCATATAAGTTGAACTAAAATGGCGAACAACCTTTAATGCTCAGTAACTACCTTTCGAATAAAAATGGTTTCGTACCTGCCATTGACAGCGTGTAACTCTAGCCAGGGTGTACTTTTGGGACATAGTGGTCAACTCAGAATCTTTTTGTGGTGGGATACCCTGATTGCTTGAGGATGGCCTGTCTCTCAGTTGAAACTAAGTCACAAATGTCCCTACAACATAGTAGAGTTTGAGTCTCGAAAATAGACAAAATGACTGCTTTCATAAGACATATAAGCTATTTCGACTATTATGTAGAAATATTAAGTAAGAAGAAATCTAAACCATGGATTTTATTAAAACCGCTGAAACCCGCGACCGTCAGATAGAACACTCGACTACAACGGTGTCGAGCCAACGTACTTCTAATATAAGAAGAGCACAGAAAAAAGGATGTTCGATGCTATGTCACACGGATACAGATACTGACTCTCCAGAGCCTTTACCCTCAACATTTAGGCCCTTCTTCTACGACGACAATCGGGCACTCAATCCGAACTATGTCTGTACAGATCGTGCAACGACTTTGATTCAGGTTCCACCAAACAATAGCAACAGAAAATAACAGACATCAACCACTTGAAAATCACCATTTTGGAACCGAAATGATATGATATGATAAATATGACCAGCGTACTTCAAAATACCATTCAATTTTTTTTTGAACTCAATCGAACTATACTTTAATTTTCCTTACAACATGTATACATTTTATCTCGTAAAGAGACAAAATGACTGCTTTCATAAGTCATATAAGCTATTTCGACTATTATGTAGAAACCTTTAGTAAGGAGAAATTAAAAAAATGGATTTTATTAAAACCGCTGAAACCTGCGACCGTCAGACAGAACACTCGACTACAACGGTGTCGAGCCAACTTACTTCTAATATAAGAAGAGCACAGAAAAAAGGATCTCCGATGCTATGTCACACGGATACAGATACTGACTCTCCAGAGCCTTTACCCTCAACATTTAGGCCCTTCTTCTACGACGACAATCGGGCACTCAATCCGAACTATGTCTCTACAGATCGTGCAACGGATTCAGTATTCTCCCGGCAGTAGCAACATCAACTATTGGAACCAAAATTTTGGAATCTGAATATGAAAATGAATGATTTAACAATATTTTTAAACTTGACCAGTTAATAGTTCATTGTTCTTTAAAATATTATCTTATTTTTTTTTTAAATATTATCTTATTTTTTTTTTTAATATTGGTTTTAGTCTCGGGAAGAGAAAAATGACTGCTTTTTTATGATTTTTTAAGCTATTTCGAATTTCGACTACTATGGGTATGGCCGCCATCTCGTGGCATAACCTAGTATCGTATTGGTTCTTTTGTATTTAAGCTACTAGTAGCGACCCCTGCTATGCAGTCACGGAAAATGTATCAGCTGCATCTTGCAATTGGATTGTGTAGTACTAGTTGTTTATGACAGATGGCGTCAATTGCAAAAGTATTTAAGTGGTAATTAGTCATTGTTCCTGGATTCATACCTCCTTTCAAGTTTATTACAGTAAAAATTTAAAGAAACCTAGTAACTAAACCAAGAGATGGAATTACCCCTTCCAAACATACATTAGAAGAATATAAGAAATAAATAATTATTATCACGAAGTTCAATTAATCTTAAATAGAGAGCTATTTTTTTATTTGTGCAGTCTTTTTTTCTGACGGCTAAATAGATTTGGATGCAATTTGACACAAGGGTAGGCCAAGTCTTGGAATAACGTATACGAGTTCATACCAGAAGTAGGTATGTTCCCTCGGAGTAATTTTCTAATTTCTCCAAAGTCAAGGCGCGGGCAGAAGTTAGTTTTCTGTAAAAGTGAACATTGCCAATTTCATCTTTTACCTAAAATTATCCCAATTGCTATTTTATTATTAAATGGGTAAATAAAAAAAATAGGTCTTACCGACACCGATGTCATTAACTTGAAAGATTTCATACGTGTATGCGCGTCGCGATGGCAGTCATGATGCGTGTGACGTCGCGCGGCGCGCTTATCTGAACGACGCAACGCCGTGACGCGTCATCATGATAAGCGCTTTATTGATACGTAGTGACCTTGATCTGTAACGATAAATCCAACTCTGTGTTATGATATGCGCCTTGGTAGATTTTAGCCTTAGAAAAAAAAAACTTCAATAGGTATGCGGCATAAAAGTTGAACCAAAATGGCGATCGATGACTGGCCTCAAATGATAAAATAATGTAATTAGGTAGTAGGTGGATTTTAGCCTTAGTAAAAAACGTTACAGTACGCGGCATATAAGTTGAACTAAAATGGCGAACAACCTTTAATGCTCAGTAACTACCTTTCGAATAAAAATGGTTTCGTACCTGCCATTGACAGCGTGTAACTCTAGCCAGGGTGTACTTTTGGGACATAGTGGTCAACTCAGAATCTTTTTGTGGTGGGATACCCTGATTGCTTGAGGATGGCCTGTCTCTCAGTTGAAACTAAGTCACAAATGTCCCTACAACATAGTAGAGTTTGAGTCTCGAAAATAGACAAAATGACTGCTTTCATAAGACATATAAGCTATTTCGACTATTATGTAGAAATATTAAGTAAGAAGAAATCTAAACCATGGATTTTATTAAAACCGCTGAAACCCGCGACCGTCAGATAGAACACTCGACTACAACGGTGTCGAGCCAACGTACTTCTAATATAAGAAGAGCACAGAAAAAAGGATGTTCGATGCTATGTCACACGGATACAGATACTGACTCTCCAGAGCCTTTACCCTCAACATTTAGGCCCTTCTTCTACGACGACAATCGGGCACTCAATCCGAACTATGTCTGTACAGATCGTGCAACGACTTTGATTCAGGTTCCACCAAACAATAGCAACAGAAAATAACAGACATCAACCACTTGAAAATCACCATTTTGGAACCGAAATGATATGATATGATAAATATGACCAGCGTACTTCAAAATACCATTCAATTTTTTTTTGAACTCAATCGAACTATACTTTAATTTTCCTTACAACATGTATACATTTTATCTCGTAAAGAGACAAAATGACTGCTTTCATAAGTCATATAAGCTATTTCGACTATTATGTAGAAACCTTTAGTAAGGAGAAATTTAAAAAATGGATTTTATTAAAACCGCTGAAACCTGCGACCGTCAGACAGAACACTCGACTACAACGGTGTCGAGCCAACTTACTTCTAATATAAGAAGAGCACAGAAAAAAGGATCTCCGATGCTATGTCACACGGATACAGATACTGACTCTCCAGAGCCTTTACCCTCAACATTTAGGCCCTTCTTCTACGACGACAATCGGGCACTCAATCCGAACTATGTCTCTACAGATCGTGCAACGGATTCAGTATTCTCCCGGCAGTAGCAACATCAACTATTGGAACCAAAATTTTGGAATCTGAATATGAAAATGAATGATTTAACAATATTTTTAAACTTGACCAGTTAATAGTTCATTGTTCTTTAAAATATTATCTTATTTTTTTTTTAAATATTATCTTATTTTTTTTTTAAATATTGGTTTTAGTCTCGGGAAGAGAAAAATGACTGCTTTTTTATGATTTTTTAAGCTATTTCGAATTTCGACTACTATGGGTATGGCCGCCATCTCGTGGCATAACCTAGTATCGTATTGGTTCTTTTGTATTTAAGCTACTAGTAGCGACCCCTGCTATGCAGTCACGGAAAATGTATCAGCTGCATCTTGCAATTGGATTGTGTAGTACTAGTTGTTTATGACAGATGGCGTCAATTGCAAAAGTATTTAAGTGGTAATTAGTCATTGTTCCTGGATTCATACCTCCTTTCAAGTTTATTACAGTAAAAATTTAAAGAAACCTAGTAACTAAACCAAGAGATGGAATTACCCCTTCCAAACATACATTAGAAGAATATAAGAAATAAATAATTATTATCACGAAGTTCAATTAATCTTAAATAGAGAGCTATTTTTTTATTTGTGCAGTCTTTTTTTCTGACGGCTAAATAGATTTGGATGCAATTTGACACAAGGGTAGGCCAAGTCTTGGAATAACGTATACGAGTTCATACCAGAAGTAGGTATGTTCCCTCGGAGTAATTTTCTAATTTCTCCAAAGTCAAGGCGCGGGCAGAAGTTAGTTTTCTGTAAAAGTGAACATTGCCAATTTCATCTTTTACCTAAAATTATCCCAATTGCTATTTTATTATTAAATGGGTAAATAAAAAAAATAGGTCTTACCGACACCGATGTCATTAACTTGAAAGATTTCATACGTGTATGCGCGTCGCGATGGCAGTCATGATGCGTGTGACGTCGCGCGGCGCGCTTATCTGAACGACGCAACGCCGTGACGCGTCATCATGATAAGCGCTTTATTGATACGTAGTGACCTTGATCTGTAACGATAAATCCAACTCTGTGTTATGATATGCGCCTTGGTAGATTTTAGCCTTAGAAAAAAAAAACTTCAATAGGTATGCGGCATAAAAGTTGAACCAAAATGGCGATCGATGACTGGCCTCAAATGATAAAATAATGTAATTAGGTAGTAGGTGGATTTTAGCCTTAGTAAAAAACGTTACAGTACGCGGCATATAAGTTGAACTAAAATGGCGAACAACCTTTAATGCTCAGTAACTACCTTTCGAATAAAAATGGTTTCGTACCTGCCATTGACAGCGTGTAACTCTAGCCAGGGTGTACTTTTGGGACATAGTGGTCAACTCAGAATCTTTTTGTGGTGGGATACCCTGATTGCTTGAGGATGGCCTGTCTCTCAGTTGAAACTAAGTCACAAATGTCCCTACAACATAGTAGAGTTTGAGTCTCGAAAATAGACAAAATGACTGCTTTCATAAGACATATAAGCTATTTCGACTATTATGTAGAAATATTAAGTAAGAAGAAATCTAAACCATGGATTTTATTAAAACCGCTGAAACCCGCGACCGTCAGATAGAACACTCGACTACAACGGTGTCGAGCCAACGTACTTCTAATATAAGAAGAGCACAGAAAAAAGGATGTTCGATGCTATGTCACACGGATACAGATACTGACTCTCCAGAGCCTTTACCCTCAACATTTAGGCCCTTCTTCTACGACGACAATCGGGCACTCAATCCGAACTATGTCTGTACAGATCGTGCAACGACTTTGATTCAGGTTCCACCAAACAATAGCAACAGAAAATAACAGACATCAACCACTTGAAAATCACCATTTTGGAACCGAAATGATATGATATGATAAATATGACCAGCGTACTTCAAAATACCATTCAATTTTTTTTTGAACTCAATCGAACTATACTTTAATTTTCCTTACAACATGACTCAATCGAACTATACTTTAATTTTCCTTACAACATGTCATTTTATCTCGTAAAGAGACAAAATGACTGCTTTCATAAGTCATATAAGCTATTTCGACTATTATGTAGAAACCTTTAGTAAGGAGAAATTTAAAAAATGGATTTTATTAAAACCGCTGAAACCCGCGACCGTCAGATAGAACACTCGACTACAAAGGTGTCGAGCCAACGTACTTCTAATATAAGAAGAGCACAGAAAAAAGGATGTTCGATGCTATGTCACACGGATACAGATACTGACTCTCCAGAGCCTTTACCCTCAACATTTAGGCCCTTCTTCTACGACGACAATCGGGCACTCAATCCGAACTATGTCTCTACAGATCGTGCAACGGATTCAGTATTCTCCCGGCAGTAGCAACATCAACTATTGGAAACCCTAAATTTTTGATATGAATATGAAAATAAATGATTTCAACAATATTATTAAACTTAACCAGTTAATAGTCCATTATACTTTAAAATATTACCTTATTTTTTTTTTTAAATATTGGTTTTAGTCTCGGGAAGAGAAAAATGACTGCTTTTTTATGATTTTTTATGCTATTTCGAATTTCGACTACTATGGGTATGGCCGCCATCTCGTGGCATAACCTAGTATCGTATTGGTTCTTTTGTAGTTTAGCTACTAGTAGCGACCCCCTGCTATGCAGTCACGGAAAATGTATCAGCTGCATCTTGCAATTGGATTGTGTAGTACTAGTTGTTTATGACAGATGGCGTCAATTGCAAAAGTATTTAAGTGGTAATTAGTCATTGTTCCTGGATTCATACCTCCTTTCAAGTTTATTACAGTAAAAATTGAAAGAAACCTAGTAACTAAACCAAGAGATGGAATTACCCCTTCCAAACATACATTAGAAGAATATAAGAAATAAATAATTATTATCACGAAGTTCAATTAATCTTAAATAGAGAGCTATTTTTTTATTTGTGCAGTCTTTTTTTCTGACGGCTAAATAGATTTGGATGCAATTTGACACAAGGGTAGGCCAAGTCTTGGAATAACGTATACGAGTTCATACCAGAAGTAGGTATGTTCCCTCGGAGTAATTTTCTAATTTCTCCAAAGTCAAGGCGCGGGCAGAAGTTAGTTTTCTGTAAAAGTGAACATTGCCAATTTCATCTTTTACCTAAAATTATCTCAATTGCTATTTTATTATTAAATGAGTAAATAAAAAAGATAGGTCTTACCGACACCGATGTCATTAACTTGAAAGATTTCATACGTGTATGCGCGTCGCGATGGCAGTCATGATGCGTGTGACGTCGCGCGGCGCGCTTATCTGAACGACGCGACGCCGTGACGCGTCATCATGATAAGCGCTTTATTGATACGTAGTGACCTTGATCTGTAACGATAAATCCAACTCTGTGTTATGATATGCGCCTAGGTAGATTTTAGCCTTAGAAAAAAAAAAAACTTCAATAGGTATGCGGCATAAAAGTTGAACCAAAATGGCGATCGATGACTGGCCTCAAATAATAAAATAATGTAATTAGGTAGTAGGTGGATTTTAGCCTTAGTCAAAAATGTTACAGTACGCGGCATATAAGTTGAACTAAAATGGCGAACAACCTTTAATGCTCAGTAACTACCTTTCGAATAAAAATGGTTTCGTACCTGCCATTGACAGCGTGTAACTCTAGCCAGGGTGTACTTTTGGGACATAGTGGTCAACTCAGAATCTTTTTGTGGTGGGATACCCTGATTGCTTGAGGATGGCCTGTCTCTCAGTTGAAACTAAGTCACAAATGTCCCTACAACATAGTAGAGTTTGAGTCTCGAAAATAGACAAAATGACTGCTTTCATAAGACATATAAGCTATTTCGACTATTATGTAGAAATATTAAGTAAGAAGAAATCTAAACCATGGATTTTATTAAAACCGCTGAAACCCGCGACCGTCAGATAGAACACTCGACTACAACGGTGTCGAGCCAACGTACTTCTAATATAAGAAGAGCACAGAAAAAAGGATGTTCGATGCTATGTCACACGGATACAGATACTGACTCTCCAGAGCCTTTACCCTCAACATTTAGGCCCTTCTTCTACGACGACAATCGGGCACTCAATCCGAACTATGTCTGTACAGATCGTGCAACGACTTTGATTCAGGTTCCACCAAACAATAGCAACAGAAAATAACAGACATCAACCACTTGAAAATCACCATTTTGGAACCGAAATGATATGATATGATAAATATGACCAGCGTACTTCAAAATACCATTCAATTTTTTTTTGAACTCAATCGAACTATACTTTAATTTTCCTTACAACATGTATACATTTTATCTCGTAAAGAGACAAAATGACTGCTTTCATAAGTCATATAAGCTATTTCGACTATTATGTAGAAACCTTTAGTAAGGAGAAATTTAAAAAATGGATTTTATTAAAACCGCTGAAACCTGCGACCGTCAGACAGAACACTCGACTACAACGGTGTCGAGCCAACTTACTTCTAATATAAGAAGAGCACAGAAAAAAGGATCTCCGATGCTATGTCACACGGATACAGATACTGACTCTCCAGAGCCTTTACCCTCAACATTTAGGCCCTTCTTCTACGACGACAATCGGGCACTCAATCCGAACTATGTCTCTACAGATCGTGCAACGGATTCAGTATTCTCCCGGCAGTAGCAACATCAACTATTGGAACCAAAATTTTGGAATCTGAATATGAAAATGAATGATTTAACAATATTTTTAAACTTGACCAGTTAATAGTTCATTGTTCTTTAAAATATTATCTTATTTTTTTTTTAAATATTATCTTATTTTTTTTTTTAATATTGGTTTTAGTCTCGGGAAGAGAAAAATGACTGCTTTTTTATGATTTTTTAAGCTATTTCGAATTTCGACTACTATGGGTATGGCCGCCATCTCGTGGCATAACCTAGTATCGTATTGGTTCTTTTGTATTTAAGCTACTAGTAGCGACCCCTGCTATGCAGTCACGGAAAATGTATCAGCTGCATCTTGCAATTGGATTGTGTAGTACTAGTTGTTTATGACAGATGGCGTCAATTGCAAAAGTATTTAAGTGGTAATTAGTCATTGTTCCTGGATTCATACCTCCTTTCAAGTTTATTACAGTAAAAATTTAAAGAAACCTAGTAACTAAACCAAGAGATGGAATTACCCCTTCCAAACATACATTAGAAGAATATAAGAAATAAATAATTATTATCACGAAGTTCAATTAATCTTAAATAGAGAGCTATTTTTTTATTTGTGCAGTCTTTTTTTCTGACGGCTAAATAGATTTGGATGCAATTTGACACAAGGGTAGGCCAAGTCTTGGAATAACGTATACGAGTTCATACCAGAAGTAGGTATGTTCCCTCGGAGTAATTTTCTAATTTCTCCAAAGTCAAGGCGCGGGCAGAAGTTAGTTTTCTGTAAAAGTGAACATTGCCAATTTCATCTTTTACCTAAAAT
The DNA here is from genome assembly GCA_029852875.1 of Mythimna loreyi. Classification (NCBI taxonomy): domain Eukaryota; kingdom Metazoa; phylum Arthropoda; class Insecta; order Lepidoptera; family Noctuidae; genus Mythimna; species Mythimna loreyi. The sequence continues at coordinate 7,804,442 of CM056801.1, read as the reverse complement.
TATCCCAATTGCTATTTTATTATTAAATGGGTAAATAAAAAAAATAGGTCTTACCGACACCGATGTCATTAACTTGAAAGATTTCATACGTGTATGCGCGTCGCGATGGCAGTCATGATGCGTGTGACGTCGCGCGGCGCGCTTATCTGAACGACGCAACGCCGTGACGCGTCATCATGATAAGCGCTTTATTGATACGTAGTGACCTTGATCTGTAACGATAAATCCAACTCTGTGTTATGATATGCGCCTTGGTAGATTTTAGCCTTAGAAAAAAAAAACTTCAATAGGTATGCGGCATAAAAGTTGAACCAAAATGGCGATCGATGACTGGCCTCAAATGATAAAATAATGTAATTAGGTAGTAGGTGGATTTTAGCCTTAGTAAAAAACGTTACAGTACGCGGCATATAAGTTGAACTAAAATGGCGAACAACCTTTAATGCTCAGTAACTACCTTTCGAATAAAAATGGTTTCGTACCTGCCATTGACAGCGTGTAACTCTAGCCAGGGTGTACTTTTGGGACATAGTGGTCAACTCAGAATCTTTTTGTGGTGGGATACCCTGATTGCTTGAGGATGGCCTGTCTCTCAGTTGAAACTAAGTCACAAATGTCCCTACAACATAGTAGAGTTTGAGTCTCGAAAATAGACAAAATGACTGCTTTCATAAGACATATAAGCTATTTCGACTATTATGTAGAAATATTAAGTAAGAAGAAATCTAAACCATGGATTTTATTAAAACCGCTGAAACCCGCGACCGTCAGATAGAACACTCGACTACAACGGTGTCGAGCCAACGTACTTCTAATATAAGAAGAGCACAGAAAAAAGGATGTTCGATGCTATGTCACACGGATACAGATACTGACTCTCCAGAGCCTTTACCCTCAACATTTAGGCCCTTCTTCTACGACGACAATCGGGCACTCAATCCGAACTATGTCTGTACAGATCGTGCAACGACTTTGATTCAGGTTCCACCAAACAATAGCAACAGAAAATAACAGACATCAACCACTTGAAAATCACCATTTTGGAACCGAAATGATATGATATGATAAATATGACCAGCGTACTTCAAAATACCATTCAATTTTTTTTTGAACTCAATCGAACTATACTTTAATTTTCCTTACAACATGTATACATTTTATCTCGTAAAGAGACAAAATGACTGCTTTCATAAGTCATATAAGCTATTTCGACTATTATGTAGAAACCTTTAGTAAGGAGAAATTTAAAAAATGGATTTTATTAAAACCGCTGAAACCTGCGACCGTCAGACAGAACACTCGACTACAACGGTGTCGAGCCAACTTACTTCTAATATAAGAAGAGCACAGAAAAAAGGATCTCCGATGCTATGTCACACGGATACAGATACTGACTCTCCAGAGCCTTTACCCTCAACATTTAGGCCCTTCTTCTACGACGACAATCGGGCACTCAATCCGAACTATGTCTCTACAGATCGTGCAACGGATTCAGTATTCTCCCGGCAGTAGCAACATCAACTATTGGAACCAAAATTTTGGAATCTGAATATGAAAATGAATGATTTAACAATATTTTTAAACTTGACCAGTTAATAGTTCATTGTTCTTTAAAATATTATCTTATTTTTTTTTTAAATATTATCTTATTTTTTTTTTAAATATTGGTTTTAGTCTCGGGAAGAGAAAAATGACTGCTTTTTTATGATTTTTTAAGCTATTTCGAATTTCGACTACTATGGGTATGGCCGCCATCTCGTGGCATAACCTAGTATCGTATTGGTTCTTTTGTATTTAAGCTACTAGTAGCGACCCCTGCTATGCAGTCACGGAAAATGTATCAGCTGCATCTTGCAATTGGATTGTGTAGTACTAGTTGTTTATGACAGATGGCGTCAATTGCAAAAGTATTTAAGTGGTAATTAGTCATTGTTCCTGGATTCATACCTCCTTTCAAGTTTATTACAGTAAAAATTTAAAGAAACCTAGTAACTAAACCAAGAGATGGAATTACCCCTTCCAAACATACATTAGAAGAATATAAGAAATAAATAATTATTATCACGAAGTTCAATTAATCTTAAATAGAGAGCTATTTTTTTATTTGTGCAGTCTTTTTTTCTGACGGCTAAATAGATTTGGATGCAATTTGACACAAGGGTAGGCCAAGTCTTGGAATAACGTATACGAGTTCATACCAGAAGTAGGTATGTTCCCTCGGAGTAATTTTCTAATTTCTCCAAAGTCAAGGCGCGGGCAGAAGTTAGTTTTCTGTAAAAGTGAACATTGCCAATTTCATCTTTTACCTAAAATTATCCCAATTGCTATTTTATTATTAAATGGGTAAATAAAAAAAATAGGTCTTACCGACACCGATGTCATTAACTTGAAAGATTTCATACGTGTATGCGCGTCGCGATGGCAGTCATGATGCGTGTGACGTCGCGCGGCGCGCTTATCTGAACGACGCAACGCCGTGACGCGTCATCATGATAAGCGCTTTATTGATACGTAGTGACCTTGATCTGTAACGATAAATCCAACTCTGTGTTATGATATGCGCCTTGGTAGATTTTAGCCTTAGAAAAAAAAAACTTCAATAGGTATGCGGCATAAAAGTTGAACCAAAATGGCGATCGATGACTGGCCTCAAATGATAAAATAATGTAATTAGGTAGTAGGTGGATTTTAGCCTTAGTAAAAAACGTTACAGTACGCGGCATATAAGTTGAACTAAAATGGCGAACAACCTTTAATGCTCAGTAACTACCTTTCGAATAAAAATGGTTTCGTACCTGCCATTGACAGCGTGTAACTCTAGCCAGGGTGTACTTTTGGGACATAGTGGTCAACTCAGAATCTTTTTGTGGTGGGATACCCTGATTGCTTGAGGATGGCCTGTCTCTCAGTTGAAACTAAGTCACAAATGTCCCTACAACATAGTAGAGTTTGAGTCTCGAAAATAGACAAAATGACTGCTTTCATAAGACATATAAGCTATTTCGACTATTATGTAGAAATATTAAGTAAGAAGAAATCTAAACCATGGATTTTATTAAAACCGCTGAAACCCGCGACCGTCAGATAGAACACTCGACTACAACGGTGTCGAGCCAACGTACTTCTAATATAAGAAGAGCACAGAAAAAAGGATGTTCGATGCTATGTCACACGGATACAGATACTGACTCTCCAGAGCCTTTACCCTCAACATTTAGGCCCTTCTTCTACGACGACAATCGGGCACTCAATCCGAACTATGTCTGTACAGATCGTGCAACGACTTTGATTCAGGTTCCACCAAACAATAGCAACAGAAAATAACAGACATCAACCACTTGAAAATCACCATTTTGGAACCGAAATGATATGATATGATAAATATGACCAGCGTACTTCAAAATACCATTCAATTTTTTTTTGAACTCAATCGAACTATACTTTAATTTTCCTTACAACATGTATACATTTTATCTCGTAAAGAGACAAAATGACTGCTTTCATAAGTCATATAAGCTATTTCGACTATTATGTAGAAACCTTTAGTAAGGAGAAATTTAAAAAATGGATTTTATTAAAACCGCTGAAACCTGCGACCGTCAGACAGAACACTCGACTACAACGGTGTCGAGCCAACTTACTTCTAATATAAGAAGAGCACAGAAAAAAGGATCTCCGATGCTATGTCACACGGATACAGATACTGACTCTCCAGAGCCTTTACCCTCAACATTTAGGCCCTTCTTCTACGACGACAATCGGGCACTCAATCCGAACTATGTCTCTACAGATCGTGCAACGGATTCAGTATTCTCCCGGCAGTAGCAACATCAACTATTGGAACCAAAATTTTGGAATCTGAATATGAAAATGAATGATTTAACAATATTTTTAAACTTGACCAGTTAATAGTTCATTGTTCTTTAAAATATTATCTTATTTTTTTTTTAAATATTATCTTATTTTTTTTTTAAATATTGGTTTTAGTCTCGGGAAGAGAAAAATGACTGCTTTTTTATGATTTTTTAAGCTATTTCGAATTTCGACTACTATGGGTATGGCCGCCATCTCGTGGCATAACCTAGTATCGTATTGGTTCTTTTGTATTTAAGCTACTAGTAGCGACCCCTGCTATGCAGTCACGGAAAATGTATCAGCTGCATCTTGCAATTGGATTGTGTAGTACTAGTTGTTTATGACAGATGGCGTCAATTGCAAAAGTATTTAAGTGGTAATTAGTCATTGTTCCTGGATTCATACCTCCTTTCAAGTTTATTACAGTAAAAATTTAAAGAAACCTAGTAACTAAACCAAGAGATGGAATTACCCCTTCCAAACATACATTAGAAGAATATAAGAAATAAATAATTATTATCACGAAGTTCAATTAATCTTAAATAGAGAGCTATTTTTTTATTTGTGCAGTCTTTTTTTCTGACGGCTAAATAGATTTGGATGCAATTTGACACAAGGGTAGGCCAAGTCTTGGAATAACGTATACGAGTTCATACCAGAAGTAGGTATGTTCCCTCGGAGTAATTTTCTAATTTCTCCAAAGTCAAGGCGCGGGCAGAAGTTAGTTTTCTGTAAAAGTGAACATTGCCAATTTCATCTTTTACCTAAAATTATCCCAATTGCTATTTTATTATTAAATGGGTAAATAAAAAAAATAGGTCTTACCGACACCGATGTCATTAACTTGAAAGATTTCATACGTGTATGCGCGTCGCGATGGCAGTCATGATGCGTGTGACGTCGCGCGGCGCGCTTATCTGAACGACGCAACGCCGTGACGCGTCATCATGATAAGCGCTTTATTGATACGTAGTGACCTTGATCTGTAACGATAAATCCAACTCTGTGTTATGATATGCGCCTAGGTAGATTTTAGCCTTAGAAAAAAAAACTTCAATAGGTATGCGGCATAAAAGTTGAACCAAAATGGCGATCGATGACTGGCCTCAAATGATAAAATAATGTAATTAGGTAGTAGGTGGATTTTAGCCTTAGTAAAAAACGTTACAGTACGCGGCATATAAGTTGAACTAAAATGGCGAACAACCTTTAATGCTCAGTAACTACCTTTCGAATAAAAATGGTTTCGTACCTGCCATTCACAGCGTGTAACTCTAGCCAGGGTGTACTTTTGGGACATAGTGGTCAACTCAGAATCTTTTTGTGGTGGGATACCCTGATTGCTTGAGGATGGCCTGTCTCTCAGTTGAAACTAAGTCACAAATGTCCCTACAACATAGTAGAGTTTGAGTCTCGAAAACAGACAAAATGACTGCTTTCATAAGACATATAAGCTATTTCGACTATTATGTAGAAATATTAAGTAAGAAGAAATCTAAACCATGGATTTTATTAAAACCGCTGAAACCCGCGACCGTCAGATAGAACACTCGACTACAACGGTGTCGAGCCAACGTACTTCTAATATAAGAAGAGCACAGAAAAAAGGATGTTCGATGCTATGTCACACGGATACAGATACTGACTCTCCAGAGCCTTTACCCTCAACATTTAGGCCCTTCTTCTACGACGACAATCGGGCACTCAATCCGAACTATGTCTGTACAGATCGTGCAACGACTTTGATTCAGGTTTCACCAAACAATAGCAACAGAAAATAACAGACATCAACCACTTGAAAATCACCATTTTGGAACCGAAATGATATGATATGATAAATATGACCAGCGTACTTCAAAATACCATTCAATTTTTTTTTGAACTCAATCGAACTATACTTTAATTTTCCTTACAACATGTATACATTTTATCTCGTAAAGAGACAAAATGACTGCTTTCATAAGTCATATAAAAGCTATTTCGACTATTATGTAGAAACCTTTAGTAAGGAGAAATTTAAAAAATGGATTTTATTAAAACCGCTGAAACCTGCGACCGTCAGACAGAACACTCGACTACAACGGTGTCGAGCCAACGTACTTCTAATATAAGAAGAGCACAGAAAAAAGGATCTCCGATGCTATGTCACACGGATACAGATACTGACTCTCCAGAGCCTTTACCCTCAACATTTAGGCCCTTCTTCTACGACGACAATCGGGCACTCAATCCGAACTATGTCTCTACAGATCGTGCAACGGATTCAGTATTCTCCCGGCAGTAGCAACATCAACTATTGGAACCAAAATTTTGGAATCTGAATATGAAAATGAATGATTTAACAATATTTTTAAACTTGACCAGTTAATAGTTCATTGTTCTTTAAAATATTATCTTATTTTTTTTTTTTTAATATTGTCTTATTTTTTTTTTTAATATTGGTTTTAGTCTCGGGAAGAGAAAAATGACTGCTTTTTTATGATTTTTTAAGCTATTTCGAATTTCGACTACTATAGGTATTGCCGCCATCTCGTGGCATAACCTAGTATCGTATTGGTTCTTTTGTAGTTAAGCTACTAGTAGCGACCCCTGCTATGCACTCATGGAAAATGTATCAGCTGCATCTTGCAATTGAATTGTGTAGTACTAGTTGTTTATGACAGATGGCGTCAATTGCAAACATATCTAAGTGGTAATTAGTCATTGTTCCTGGATTCATACCTCCTTTCAAGTTTATTACAGTAAAACTTTAAAAAACCTAGTAACTAGACCAAGAGATGAAGTTACCCCTTCCAAACATGCATTAGAATAATATAAGATAGAATTCACTTTCGATTAAGTAGTTAAATCTATATACCGTGAAATTTAAATGGTTGTTTTCCCGCGGCAGGATGACTTGCCATAAGGAGTACTTGTGCTTGAGTGTATTGAGAGGCGAGCCAAGAGGATCATTGGCGATGATGCACTTGTCGAGTCGAGACTTCAAAGTCTTGAGCATCGACGCCGAGTTGCTAGCCTGTCGGTTTTCTACCGGTTGCATTTCGGGGAGTGTGCGTCGGAATTACATAATTTAATTCCGCCTAGCCCGTTCCATCATCGGACCACCAGACGTACGGCATTGCGCCACCGGTACATGGTGGATATCCCACATATACGTACAAAACGTTTTGGGAACACATTCATTATGCGTACAGCCAAGGAGTGGAATTCCTTGCCGGAGTCGGTGTTTCCTGATAGCTACAATCCGGGTATCTTTAAGTCAAGAGTGAATAGGTTACTTCTAGGTAAGCGCGTTCCATCGTCGACTGCATCGTCGCTTTCCATCAGGTGAGATAGTGGTCAAGCGCGAACCTATAATCAATAAAAAAAAGGTAGGTAGGTAACAGCGCATGCGCACCCCAAAACGGCTGCAAAAATGCATGTTCCAACTCAATGTTCCTAAGACCAATGCTGTTAAACGAGGTACGACAGGAAATAATGTCTCTGTCTAACACCAAGTCGGAGGGTTATGACGAAATTAATACTAAAATCATAAAAGTTTGTTGTAATGAGCTAACTAGTATTCTCACTCATCTAATAAATATGTCCTTTTCCCATGGAACCTTTCCTGATAAATTAAAACTTTCCATAATCAAGCCTTTATTCAAAAAAGGAGACAAATGCGACATTAATAATTACCGACCTATTACTTTAATACCCATCTTCTCTAAAATTTATGAAAAATGTATGTATAAAAGATTAATTAATTTCTGTGATAAATTTCAAATTATTAGTGACAAGCAGTTTGGATTCCAAAAGAAAAAATCCACATCATTAGCCATTTATTCTTTGATGCAAGCAATACTATCAAATATCAACAATAATTTTATGACTACCGGCCTTTTTTTTGATTTGTCAAAAGCATTCGATCTGGTTTCTCATGACATTCTGTTGCATAAATTAGAAGCTAATGGGATTAGGGGACCTGCGCTCCAGTGGTTAGCGTCATATTTGAGTGATAGAAAGCAATGTGTCATTATCAATAAAAAAAATGAAAATAATGACATCATATCCTACTCATCAGAATATAGATACAATAAATATGGCGTTCCACAAGGAAGCGTCCTGGGCCCAATATTATTCCTCATTTATATTAATGACATCATAAATATAACTAACCATGAATGCATATTGTTTGCCGATGACATATCTATTATTGTGACATCTAATAAAAAATATAATACCATTTCAGATCATCAGCTTGACATTAATAATACAATTGACAAACTACTACATTGGCTTGACATTAACCATTTAAGAATAAATTTAGATAAATCAGTGTTCATTCAATTTAACCAATCAAATAATCATAAAAACGACATTAAACTCAATATCAATAAAATCAAAGAAGTTACGCATACAAGATTTTTGGGTGTAATTATAGACAAAGACATTAACTGGAAAGAACACATAGACAATGTTACAACAAGAATCAATAAATTTGTATATGCACTAAAACAAATAAAAAATGTAACTAATGTAAAAACTGCTGTAACTTCATACCATGCATACGTTGAATCGTTACTACGTTATGGGCTAGTAATGTGGGGTAATAGCACTGACTTTCAGAGAGCATTCATTGCTCAAAAAAAGTGCATGAGATCAATTTGTGGACTCAAACCTGATGACTCATGCCAACCAATATTTAGAAAACTTGGTCTGTTACCGTTACCGTCACTTTATGTTTACGAAATAGGTATGTTTGTGATGAAAAATAAACAATTATTTAAGACTGCAAATGATGTGAACCCTCGAAACAGACGAGATCCATACAAACTAGTGTTGAATGATTTGCCTCGATTAGCCAAGTATAATAAAAACTGCCTAGCAATGTGTGTGCGCATTTATAATAAAATACCGAGCCATTTTAAAGCTTTAAATTTTAAATTATTTAAAACTAAATTTTATAAATGGTTGCTTGAACATAGTTTTTATAGTCTAAAAGAATTTTTAGATAAAAAGTTTTAATGTTTTGAAATTGTTAATTAATGATGTGTTTGTGATTTTAAAATTTTGCATGCTTTGTTATAACTTAGCTGAACATGTTTGTTCTATACATATAATATTTAACACCTTTTTATACCATGTTTTATGCAAATAAATATATTCTTATTCTTATTCTTATTCTTCTAAAAAAAAAAAAAAAAGTACTTTTGAAGCATACAGTAAAAATAATAAAAAAAATATATTTTTTTTTTAATGTATAATTATAAAAAATATTCATCAACTCAAAAAAAGAAAACAATAGTAACATTAGACGTAATTTGTAGGTACTGCTAGAGTCGCATGAGCAGCACGCCGTCAAAGGAAACCGATTAATTAAATATTTAAACCATAAAAAAAACTTTTTACAAAAAAAAACCGCCTTCAAAAAAAGCCAAACGATTAAAGTTCCTACACTAAAAAGTTGAAAATAAAAAATTTGAATTGCTGTAAAGAAACTTAATTTATAGGTAAACTTATTTGACATTAATATTTTGCAAATATTCAACATTTATTACTTCTTTTTGGAGTCGGTGCCAGCCAAGACAAGGAATTCAACAATCCCTTGAAAAACTACCTCTAACTTAACTATAAAACTACTTAGTACCTCTTTGTTTTGAAAATCCATTAAAAATTTTGCAAATCCATCCATAAACAACGGAGTTCTGAGGTAACAAACATAAAAAAAAAAATACAATCGAATTGAGAACCTCCTAATTTTTTTGAAGTCGGTTAAAAATAAGCTCTCGCACGTTGTGATACGTCATAATTAGCTTGCTCTCTACAGGTCCATTTTTTGTTTTTAATATTTTATTTTTTTATCAAACGTTTGTATTACCAAGACACAACCATTTCGCTGAGGGAAAACAACCATTAAAATTTCAAGGTGTATATATAAAAGGAGAAACTGATTGACTGACATATCAACGCACAGTCGAAACTACTGAGACTAAGAGAATGAAATTTTACTAAACGCTTCCATTTACGACGTAGTATACTAAGAAAGGATATTCCAAAATTCACTATAAAGGGATGTAACGCGTGTCCAAAGTTTGCGAAAACCTATTTTCACGCGGGCGAAGCCGCTGGCAGAAAGCTAGTATCGGTATAAAATAATGGAGAGTTACTAAACAGAAATATGTACACCACGTTTAAGTTTGTTAAAATCTTTTGTTGTTTATCTAACCTATTATAGTGACTTCGCTCACGTGAAGGTATATATAGTTTAGGTCTCCATAATCACCTTAGGGGTTGAATTTTGGAAAATCCTTATCCATATAAGTATCCTTTTCTTGTGCTCGCCGTTGTCGTAAAGGGAACTTTGTGCAGAAATGCACGTTTCTATTCCCAGTAGCTTCTGCTCTGCATTGATATGCCCATATTCAATGACAACTACCTACCGGTCATTGACTCGCTCAGCTGACGTTTTTTTTAAAGAAATTGATTTCGTACATGCATAAATTAGTTTGAGTTTAAAAAAGTACTTTATTTTTTTATCATTACAAATCTATAGTGTTTCACGTAACGGATTGACCATCCACCGGATCATATTTATATAGAACTAGCGACCCGCCCCAGCTTCGCACGGGTACAGATATTGAATATAATATTATGCATGTATTATACACATAAACCTTCCTCTTGAATCACTCTTTCTATTAAAACAATCGCATCAAAATCCGTTGAATACTTTTAAAGATCTAAGCATGCATAGGTAGGGGCAAAGCAACTTTGTTTTATACTATGTAATTTAATGAATAGGGTGAAATAGGGGAACTAGGGAACGACTAAGGGGAAGCCTTTGCTTTTGGGACAGTAACGGCTAGTTAAAAAAAAAAGTAAATAGATTTTTAGAGAATTTGAAAGCAACTGTTTTCATGTATTGTGACTAAATGAAATTTATTTTTAAACAGAATCAAATAAAGCAGCAACAAGCTAAGGCGGCTGCTAGCAAGGTGGATCCGGTGCAGAAAGCCAACTTGGAGGCCACACTTGAAGCTGCTCAAGAACAACTTGACAGAGCTAAAGAAAATGCTGGCGAGGTAAGTTTACTATTTCTTACTTTAATATCTATATATATATAAAAGAAAGTCGTGTTAGTTACTCCACTTATAACTCAAGAACGGCTGAACCGATTTAGCTGAAAATATTTTCACCTCGGTGTCCGGGGTCTGCTTTCCTGCTTAGACGCCTCCACTTCGCTCGGTCTTTAGCTTCCTTTGCCGTAAGCTCATTAGCACGCATATCGTCCCTTACGACATAGTATAAAGAGAAGGGAAGTAGGTTATCTTCATACAAACGCACCGCGCGCGGCTTGTATGTGTGCGCCATAGTATCTACGCGTCGGCGCACGCACACTGTAACAAAATCTCGACCCGTTCCTCAGTGCGCCAGTCGGGGCTAACACTGCACGAGTTTCGCGCGTCACTGCTTTTCGGCACCGCTAAATCAAAACAAAATGTCTGATGATCGCAGGAGAACGTATTGCTGTATGTTTGGGTGTCTTAACAATTCATAGATTCTAGAATTATCTCTGTTCAGATTACCTATTGAACAAGAAAGGTAAGCTAGTCACTCATTCTAGCATATAATTTTTACTTGATTTTGAGATACCTACTTACTTTTTTTTTGTATTAGTTTTCTATCACATAGAGGAAGTAGGTAGGTAGGCTTAATTTCTACTTTTGATCTGTCAATTGATTTGCTGCTATTGCTTTGTTTACGTTTGGTTATGCCGATTTCTCAGTTACTTTAGTTTCTCACCTACTTACAGTTAGAAAATCGTAATTCTAATTAATTGACTAGTTGTAAATCAGATATACATATAAAGCAAAGTTCGAATCATAACAACAAATTCGATTATAGTCTAAGAGATAAGCGTTAGTTTTTAGTGTTGTTTTAGTGTTTCTTTTAATTATAATATTTTAGTCACTTTATTCATTTTTAGGGTTCCGTACCTCAAAAGGAAAAAACGGAACCCTTATTTATTTATTTTATTTATTTATTCAGATAGGATCAGTGCGTTGTCCCTTCGTCTATCTGTATGTCTGTCTGTTAAGACCCTTTATCCCGAGAATGCGTGATGTATCTAGTTGAAATTAAAACCATAGTCCCTTCAAGCTGTGAAAAAACGAAATTTTTAAGTTAACGAATAAAACAGATACGGCTGTTTATATCGCAAAAAAAACGTATTTTTTTTATCCAGTTTTTTATTTTTATTATACAAATAAAAAATACAACTTCTTGATCCTTGCCAATTTATAGGCACTGAATTAAAATTTTGCTAAAAGTGACAACCCTAAGACAGTAGGCAATTATAACGCGGATTGGGCCGGAGATAGCCTACTGCCCTTCTCTTTATACTATGCTTACGACGTCGATTCAACGCCTCTTAGGCCTTCCTCGTTTTCCGGGTCCCGACGGTGGCGGCATGGCGAGGCATCTGTTACCCACGTAGTTTGCCGGTTTTCGTAAAACGTGGCCATACCTGAGTAAGCGACCCTCCTGCAGTTTATCCGCTATGTCACGGATGTTTGCTATTATAATGCTATTATCTTTACAGGTTGAAAATGAAGTACAGCAAGTGGACACTCAGATCTCGGCGGTCGCTGGCGGTAGAGTCAAGGACCTACAGAAAGCTCTGAATGATCTCATCAAGAGGATTGATAAAGTCAACTCAGAGATTACGAAGCTTAAGGTTGCTATTAACACTAGCAAGAGGTTAGTTGGAACAATCTAGTTCTGTTTTGCTTTAGGTTTCCGTATCAACGGTTTTTTTTTTTATGGTAGGTAAAAATTATCCAATGACGAATCCCACCCTTGGGCGGAGCGGGAAACAGTGTCAGACTCTTACTGACTAAACAACCTACCCCGTTCCTCCATCGCCATCTATACCGGGGCTAGAGCCTTCCTTTCAGACACGAACCGTTGACCCCAGTTGGCTTCGACCCTTCTGCCCTACTGGTATCAACGGGGTCACTATACGATGGAACGCGTTCTTAGGGAAGCATGTTTCTAGTAACAATTTCTTTTTCTCTTGTTTTTTTTTTCTTTTGGCTTTCCACGTATAGTATATCGAGGTTGATAAAATTGTTATTCTTATCAACTTCAATGAATTTTTTTTTTTTCACAAAAAATGCTAGAATAACGATTTTATACAGTTTAAATAAAAAAAAGTACAAATTAATAAAATAAGGCGACAAAAAGTTCCACCACCGTGTTCTTTACCAGGGCCCTGGGATTAAGGCAGGGAAAGAACGGGTGGGTCGATTAGTTAGTAAGAGTGACACTATTTCCTACTCCACCCAATTCGTCATTAGATATTTTCCCCACCATAAAAACCTCTGTGTGCTTGTTTACGGATACGCGGCGCGTTGGGCGTTTGTGTTTGCTCGTGCGGTGACGTGGCCCCCTGTTGCAATGTACGACGCATCACCCATTGCAATGTACGACGCGTCGCCCACCGTTCCGGGTCTCCGTAAACAACCATTGAAGGGCCCAGAATCATGTACTGGCTCCATAATATTCATTTGTGCGTACATTTCTGACATACTATATACAGGGTGTCATTGACATGTTAACGCAAATGAATACCATAGATCCAGTACATGATTTTTTTTTGTCGGTTTTTTCTTGTTTTTTCTTAATGAATTTTTTACGTTTTTTAAATTAAACTGTATAAAATCGTAATTTTTACATTTTTTGCGAAAAAAATTAGTGAATTACATTCCAAATTAAAAATGTCATCGGGTTTGATTAGAATAACGACTTTATTTGCCTCGATGATTTTTTTATAATATTTTTGTTTTTGGTAAAAAGTATTTTTATCCTTTTTTTTTCTAAAAATATTATTGGGATTGGTTAGAATAACGATTTTATAAAAGTAAAAAATAAAAAAACAACTTTCTTTACAAAAATTTGAAAAAAAACCGACGCAAAATTCCACCACTGGGTGTCCGGAATCATGTACTGGATCAATGGTATTCGTTTGCGTTAACTTGTCAATGACAGCCTGTATAAGAATTAAAAATAAAACACTAATATATATTACTTTACACAGAAATGCAAAGAAATCGAAGGACAAAATTCAGCAGATGGAGACAGATTTGCGTGAAACTACCAGGAACTTAGAACTTTTGAACAATCAGAAGAGAGAACTCACTCTGGAGAGCGCTAAGTTACAGAAGGAATTAGAAGAGGTATGTTGAGATAATACAGGAGGCAACAACGATCATTTAAACAAAGAATCCATTTTTCTCAATTACAGATTTGTTGTTTGAAAAAATCTTACTAATATTATAAATGCGAAAGTTACGATGTTTGGATGTTTGTTACTCAATCACGCCAAAACAGCTGGATGGATCTGGATGAAATTTGGCACAGGCATAGGATACACTCCGGAATAGGACATAGGCTACTTTTTATTCCGGAAACCCCAACTCCAACCCCAATAACACGCGGGCGAAGCCGCGGACAAAAGCTAGTTAAGAAATATGTCAAGATTTCACCTGACGCTATTAGACAATTTATCGCTTTTATAAAACAGCCTAAGCCGGCCATTATAGGATCACATAGTATTGCACAATAAAATTGAAGTTCACTTAAACTTTTGTTAAATCAAATCAATACTATCCCTGCACGTTCAATAATATTGTACGATCAGATATATTGTGCAATATTATTGTAGGTGTGTAGCGCTATCTATGGCGTCACATACAAACTACAAGAATCCTGGACGTCTACTCTCTTTCTTCGAAATTTCGTTGTCATAAAATTTCGGAAATTAAGGCTCCGCGCAAACGGACCACCGACTACAGCAAATGATGACTATCGCGCGCTACTGCCACATTTGTAACAGTAGGTATAAGGAACAAGCGATAGCCACTGGCGTTTGGAAGCCACCACATTGTAAAACCCATTCTCTGCTGCGAAGTCTTACAATAGACTTTGTTACGGAAAGTTTGCTAGCGCATGGTGGTTTGGCATGGTGACGCGAGCGATATGTAGAAGTATCTAATCGTTAACAGTTCGTTTGGTGTAGCAGCGTGACGGTGGCGAGTGTTGGTTTGTGTGTCCCATAGCGACCAAAAGTGGCAAATTACGGACACTGGCGACACGTTTGGCGCGTCGTATACAATATACTTATGAAAAAGTGTATTAAGTCGCTATCGATAGCCGCTAGTAACTTTGGTTGGTTGCCACCTTTGCGCTGAGTCTAATTAAAGTGACACATGGTAGGAAACAATTGAAATTTCGTTCGAAACTTCGTTTTTCGGAGAAAGAGAGTAGGGCCCCTGCATCGCGCAATGAAAGTTCTCCGCGCGATTAGAACATATACAGCCCGAAGTCAACTATCGGGTAGTAGCCCACCAGACGATAACACCTGTCTGATTGGAGGATCCTCCCTTTTCAATGGATGTATGTGGGACTTTACTCTCTGTTCCGCATACCCCCAAAGGTGTATGGGCCGCCTAAGCGTGACATAAACAGCTGAGCCATCGCCATATTAATTTCTGCTGTTTCAGTACTAAATTATAATCAACCTTAGTTCAGTCTTCGTCATAATTGTCATATTTTAAGTTCTCTTAATTATACTGATTTGATATTTATCATAGTATATATTAGTTTATAATATTAGCTTATATACGTATTTTATTATTATAAGTAACTTGCACAAAATAAATAGGCACAGAAGTCAATCTCATGTATGTACTTCACTTTTCATACCTACGCACGGCGGTCGCGCGCGCTAGGGTTGTCAACTGGATTATGCACAACAAATTATCGTGGTAATTGCACTCGTATTCAGTTGATTGATTTATTGTTGGGAATGAAATAGAAAAACCTATATAGCATTAAGAAACATTTCAATTTTATTGTTAATATTACAAACAAGCTACCCACCCCAGCCTTACCTGGTTGCAATTATATAGGTTTCTTGCAGTTTTCTTTAAAATAAACGCCAATTCACTGTTTAATGTTGAATTTAAACAACCGTACACTGAACAGTTATTATAGGGTTTTTGTTTTTGAGGATCCATTTCTTTTTACAAAAATTTTACAGACGCGCGCCTCAAACGTGACACCTTCACGGTCGTAATGATCCTCGTTGAGCCCGGTTTTCGCGTCGGTGAACGGTGTCTATGTGTGCGTTGCTCAAGCGCGCTTTGTACGTAGATTGACATCTGTACCTATATAATTTGTGTAACTTGTTTATTTTAAATATATATTGTGATATTTATTTATTGTGCACACCTACCTCAGTGTTGTCTTTTTAACCCAAAGGTTGACTGGTAGAGAATGCCTTGTTGCATTAAGTCCGCCTATGTACCACTACTGTACATGAAGATTAAATAAATAAATATATTTCCTTCGTGGTTTACAGATCGAAGAAAAGATAAGCGAAGGAACTGATGAGTTTTCGGACCTGAAGCAAGAAATACAGAGACTTCACAGCGAAGAAAACAAGATAAAAGCTAAACGTTTGGAAGCTAACAATGCTGTGACGAAGATGGAAAAGTCTATACAGGAGTGTCGGGGGAAAACTCCTTTGTGGGAGAAAGAGGTAAGTCTTACTTAGCTGTGACGTAATAGAGAGAAACGCGGTAGAAAATTGTATAGCTATTTTTTTTTATGGTGGGAAAAATCATCTAATGACAAATCTAAAGGAAAATGAAAATGTTAAAGCCTCGTCCCCACTAGGAACATTTGTCGAGCGACCTGTATCCCTGGAGAATTCGGGCGATGTCGACCTACATCGCCTCACGTCGCCTGATGTCTTGTCTCCGTCCACATCAGTTCAGTCGAACCTATCATGTCGCCGAAAGAGGTAGTGTTTTACAGTGCGGCTTATATAATGATGAATGCATCAATGAAATGTCAAATAAAAAATACAAGAAAACATCCCACAAATACTCATAGGAGCAAAATAGTTCAATAAGTCGCAGCACTACGCCGTTCGACCAAATTGTCGCAGGTTGCACGTACATCCACACTCTATCACTACTCTTCATCGACTGTGCGACAAGGAACAGTATCAACAATGTCGCGGCGATGTCGTCCGACGTTGCACGACATCGCCCGATGTCACCGGAGACAAGACATCAGGCGACGTGGGGCGATGTAGGTCGACATCGCCCGATGTCACCGGGGACACATGTCCCTCGACAAATGTTCCTAGTGGGGACTAGGCTTAAATCAAAATGCTGTAATTTTTTTTATACATTATTCTATTCGATGTATTATATCGATATCGACGTATCGAATTTTTTTTAAACCATGCATCTCTAACACTATATCACTATCTTTCCAATGTTTCCAAACAGCTTCGTTCCCTAAAACTAGAAGAGCCAGGAATCGAAGGCATCGCTGGAATAGAGCCTCTAGCTCCCTTAGCTACGCATACTCCTGAAGAGTTGGAGGACGCAGAAGTAGACGAGTTGAGGAGTCGCTTGAATGCGCAGAAGAGTAGGATCGGAGATAAGAAGCCTAATATACAGGCTATACAGGTAACTTTCGATTCTCGCACGGAACTGATATTTATTTATTTATTTAAACTTTATTGTACACTTGTATTTGGAGGACCTTAAAATGCAACTGAATCTGCTATAAACGTGGCAACCTACTGGGCCCAAACACTTTGCATTCTTTGCGAATAATAGCATATATTTTTTTACAGGATTACAAAGCCAAAGAAGAGCTGTATCTGCGTAGGGCGGCAGAACTGGAGGAAATAACGAACAGGAGAAACGACATGAGGGCGCTATACGACCAACTTAAAAAGAAGAGGACTACAGACTTCTTAAGTGGTATGTTTTACCGGATATTTGTATTTAAGACACTAAACGTTAACCCTTTAACCGCCGACACCGTAATATTACGGGTTCTGAAATCTGTGCTCGAATCGCCACATACGTTATTTTATTTTAAAAGTTCTCATAATGCACAAACTCCATATAAAATATCTCAATTTTAAGATATAGGGTATAATATTTATTATTATGGACATTTCTCAATGTTTTGAATGATAAATACTGTGAATTTTGGAGTTTTAAATACATTTTGGTCACCGTCTCCTTACCTGTATCGCCAATCACGTAATTTTACGAGTACTAGGGATGGGGCGAACTCGGAAAATACTTAATAGGTTGTCTAAGAATAAACAAGGCACTATAGAAATTACTGTCACTATTTGCAATGAAGGTGGGTACTTTAATTACAAAATAAATATATTGTTACTCTGATACGAGTTTTTGTACACAATAAAATGTATTTCAGTTTAAAATGATTTAATTTTTTTACGACAAAAATATAGAAATCTCATTACGCGGAACCTCACTAGTGCAGACAGTCGTCGGTCGCCGTCACCGTAATATTACGTGCGGCCAAGGAGATTCAAGGTTAAATCGCGCTGTATTGGCAGTTGCCTTAGCGCCGTCACCGTGAAATCACGGGAAACATTTATCGCTCAATGCAACTAGTGTTGTAGCCCTTTTATGTGTTATTGTGTGGAACTCTAAATGCAAAAGAAATGCTAGAAAACGAAGAGTTATTAAATATTTAGTGATCGAATCATGAATTGCATTAATTGCTTTTATAAACCTGCCAGACGCATATTTTTTTGATCAGAGACCAAGTGATCGACGAAATAATACTTCGCAACTTTAATAGCTTTTAAGCTGGAAAATGTACGGCACGAAATCCGCTACCTACATGAAAATATTAAATTTAATACGACATGCTCGAGGAGAATCGTCACCAACAGAAGAACGAACTATCCCCCGAGTACTGATTTTGTAACCACACAAGTACGTTAACATAGTTAATCGATTGAAGACTGAACAATATTAGATTATTAACTAATTAGATAAATAAAATATTCATTTTATTGCCGGCTCTTAATTTTTTATTAAATAAAGAGTTTATACATCGATATCAAGTATTCCCAACACTGTTCCAACTTATACCTAAAGTAACGTGGCGCTGGAGGTTAGTCAAAAGTATCAATGTCTTGGCGGTTAAAGGGTTAACGACCTTGAGCAAACAAAGTAATAGCTAGCGTCGCACCCCGCGTATCAAGATTTGTCTTTCATTTATTAAATACAATATAAATAAATACCGCAAATCAAAAGATTATCTTTTAGTTATTCAGTGTCATAAAAATATATCCCAGGGTTTTTAACTGATCTTCACTTTTGTTTGTGTTAAATTAATCACACCAAGTTTTATGAATAAAAAAAATGTTTATGTCAAATTATTATTCAAATTTATTAAAAAAAAATTTATTCAAGTTTAACATTTTTTTTTCCAAAAAATACAGACTAGCCGTATAGATGTGATGTTGGATTTAAAATCATCAAAAGTCGTATATTGTATAATAAATGAATAAATACTAGTAGTCTCTATACACATTATTATTATTATTAGAGAGAAAAAAAAAAAAACTCACAACTGAATATCGCTTCGTACAAGTGTTATAAATAATAATTATTTTACTTGCTCGACGTACAATACAAATACACTAGTGAATTCCATTCTTCAAACTGTAACTGTGACAGTGTTATCGAAGTTAAAAACCTTGTTTCTCACGAGATACGACAACTACAGTGGAAGACCTTAATACGCAATACAAACGACTTTTGATGGATAATTTGCCGACAGCAGCTTAATACCAGGTTGGCTTTCAAATATTTATGTACATTATTTGACAGAATAATAACAATTCTATGAAAATAACACTCACGGGATCAAATAAAAACTTTGATGGGCCGTTGTTAATTTCAAAACAGTATTTTTTCAATGTAAACAAAGGACAGTCGATACGAAATACCAATCACAAAACACCACTTTATCACTGACAGAATAGTCTTCGTTCGGAAATTGTACTACCAACAACTACCTAACTTGAACACCTGTCTTTTAAGACCTTAGTTTGATTACGTTCCGATCTACGAAGCACTTTTTGAATTTTTTTATTTATCAACATGGAACACGAAAAAAATATTACGTATCGCCACAACAAACCCCAACGAACAAATTCACTGATCGACCTCTCAAGAAATGAGTCAAATCTTTTTGATACTACTATGATTAGCCTCCCGAACACTTCTTTCAACGATAGTCAAACAGTAAATGAATTAAATGAAAAGATATCTGAACTCACAAACCAATTAACAAGTGCTCATCACGAAATTGAAAATTTAAACACAGAGAACTTTCGACGGAAGACTGACCTGAGCAAAAGTTTAAAATTAATCGAAACTTATAAAAACCTTAGTCTGTCAGATAATTTAAATAGGACACCAAATCGTCTCAGAAAAAGCAAAGATAGAACGTCTACGCCCAGCAAGGATGTTACCTCTTTACAGAAACATATAAAAAATTCTAGTGACCAGACAACACAAACTGACATATCCCCTACAAGGAAAGAAGTACCGACTTTATAACAACATTCAGCTTCATCTCTACAGGCAAAATCTCAAAATAAAACAAAAACTATAACAATAAATCCCAAACATAAACAAACACTACTAGAAAAGAAATTAGACTGTAATATATGTATTCTGAGTACCAACAACAAAAATAAAATAAGGGACATAGCAGAAACTACGCTTAGTAAGCATTCCGAAAAAATATGTCATTATTTAATACCGGAGTGTAAAACCGAACAGTTAATATGTGACATAGAAACTAAACTAAAAAATTTTACGCACAATGATTTTTGTATCATATTAATAGGGGAAGAAGATTTCAACAAGACACGTGACTATTTTCAGCTGGTACTCTCTATAAGGATAACTCTAGAAAAAATAAAGCATACCAATGTTATCATCTGTGCTCCGACGTATAAATACAATGACTACAAGAATATGTACAACTGGAGGGTAGAAATCTTTAACAATCTACTTTATCTGGACACAATGACACACGAGCATGCTTACTTTCTGGACTCAAACAGGAATCTTTCAAATGACTTCACCATGTTTTCAAAACGTACGGGATTACTTAATAACTATGGAATGCATACTATTTTCAAAGATATTGACAAATTTATTCTAGGATTAAAAAAATGTGACATATTTGACAGAGACACCAAGTTACAGGAGACTTTCGAGACTGAAAAATTTCTGACTAACCAGTTTTTTCTATGACAACTATTTGTATATAATGCACCAAAACATAGCAGGACTCCTTCAGAAATCAGAAGCTCTTACTGTGTGCCTTGAAGAACTAAAAGCAAAGAATATCGACATTGACGTCATCTGCGTCTCTGAACACTTTATTATGTCAGGTTATGAAGACTTTCTGAATATTCCTAACTACAATCTAGCTACGTGTTTTAGTAGAGCAGAAACAAAGCGTGGGGGAACATGTATCATGGTAAAAGAAGGACTTCAATGGGTTGAATTACCTGACGTAAATAAACTAGCAATAAGTAATTCTTTTGAATGTTGTGCTATCGAATTAACGCAATCATGTACAATAGTAATATGTATTTACAGAATTCCAAAACCAAATAACTTGACAACATTCTTTGACCAATTGGAAAAATTGTTACAGCTAATAACGAAGAAACAAAACAGAAAAATTGTAATATGTGGAGATTTCAATATCGATATATTGAAACGTAACAATCATTCTCTAGACCTAGAAAATCTACTGCTTAATTTTAATTTAAAGTTAGAAATTAACCAAGCAACAAGGTTAAAAAGCAACACATGCATCGACAATTTTGCACATAATCTGGGTAATAAATGTAAAGCGAATGTGATTGAACTAGCTTTGTCAGATCACACCTGTCAAATCTTAAAGTGTCCCATAAAAAGAACTTTTCGCATAAATTACTGGTTTGTGAAACGGCGAGAATTTAGCGCAGAAAATATGAAAAAGTTTAGGGAGTGTCTAGAGAATACTTCTTTTTCAGAAATATACCAAAGCCATAATCCAGATGAGGCTTATAATCTATTTTTGGAGACATTTTTAATGTTTTACAACCTGTGTTTCCCAGTTAAAAAAATAAAAATAAAGGTACACCAACGACCTCAATGGGTCTCACGTGGAATTAGGGCTTGTAGTAAACAAAAGAGAACACTTTTATGGCGTTATCGTATAAATCCCAACAAAACAAACAAAATTAAATTCAAAACATATTCTGCTACGTACAAACGTATAGTTAAACTAACTAAGCGAGCACAAAATACATATAAAATAAAATTAGCAGCAAATAAATCAAAAGCAACATGGGACATAATAAATCAATCAAAACCAAAATTACCAAAAAACACTATTACAAGCATTAAAATGGACAATAAAAATATAACAAAACCTCGCGAAATAGCTAATATTTTTAATGAGAAAATCATTGAGAAAATTAAACCCGTTTGCAGTAATAACAAACAAACTACACCAAAGATATCCAAATACAACAACTCAATGTTTATGGCTCCCAGCCACGAAAAAGACATAAAAAGAATTATAAAAACCCTAAAAACTACCAAAAGCGTAGGAAGTGATGGTATAGCCACAGAAACTATAAAGTACGTGTCAGACACCATTAGTCGCCACTTAAGTCACATAATCAACTTAAGTATATTCAAATTCAAATTTCAAATTCAAATTCAAAGCATTTATTTCAAATAAACCTTTACAGGCACTTTTGAAATGTCATAAAGTCGGTCTGTCAGGAAAAAATGACGCTAATTGCACATTCCAAAAAGTAGGTCTCAATGGAGAAGAATGTGCAAGAAACTCCATGGACACTCTTTTTAATCATGTTGTGTTTTACAGATATATTGGTTACATATTTTTGTCGCTACTATGATGTGAGAACAATGTAACTAAAATGATAAAAAAAGTACATGATCTAAACAAATTAAAATAAACCACTGGCAGCTAAGAGATGACCAGTCCCAACTGACAGCGCCCGTTCACGGACATGACGCGTATATCAGCACCACTCAGCTCAACCATTATGAAGGGAACCGAATGATCCAACACACGCGCCACCATCAGCGAGACATTTGAGTGAGCATGACAAACTCTACTGCCATGGTCATTTACGTCAAACAAGTAAAATATTAACTTTAAACTATAAATTACTCCATGGTACTCACATTTACAAACATTGAGAAAAAAAAATGCTTCTACATTATACAACACTATAATAATGTCAAAATTTAAGATAAAAAATAATAATAATAATAACAATCAATTCGTAGGTACTAGTGGTAGTGGAGCTGGACCAGCAATGAGCCAAGCATTTTTATCTTGTATATAATCCTCTAACTTATAATATGCTTGTCTACATAGTGTGCGTTTAACATAAGATTTAAATTTCATTTCATTGAGTTCTAATATGTTGGGAGGTATTTTATTATAACATTTTAAACAGTACCCCATGAAAGAAGAGGCCACTTTAGCCAGTCTGAAGCCTGGTTGAACTAACTGATCCCTATTTCTAGTAAAATAATTGTGTCTATCGCCTCTTTTGCTAAAAAGATGAAGATTTTTCCTAACGTACATGATGTTTTCATAAATATATTGACAAGGCACCGTCATGATGTTAATATCTTTAAAGAGTTCCCTTAGAGAATCGCACCGGCGGAGATTGTAAATGGCTCTGATTGCTCTTTTCTGCAGTATAAAAATTGAGTCTATGTCTGCAGCCCGTCCCCACAGTAAGATACCGTATGACATGATACTATGAAAATAACTAAAATAGACTAGTCTAGCGGTATCAATATCTGTAAATTGACGGATTTTTCTTATAGCATATGCAGCTGAGCTAAGCCGTCCTGCAAGAGATGTTAAGAGGACCCCACTGTAGCCTTGAGTCAAGCGTAATCCCCAGGAAAACAGTTTTATCGACGAATTCAAGTTTCTCATTGTTCAATATAATGTCACAATCACTACTTTTAACATTAGGTAGGGAAAATCTTATACATTTAGTTTTTTTTCCATTTAAAACTAGGTTATTAGCAGTGAACCAGTTTTGGACCTGCAGTATGGCGTTATTTTCGTCGTCGAAATTATGAGTCTTTCTATTTATCTTAAAAATTAATGAAGTGTCGTCGGCAAACAACACCATATTAAGTTTATTTTGCAATAAATTGGGTAGATCATTAATGTAGACTAAAAATAAAAAAGGCCCTAAAATTGAACCTTGGGGTACTCCCATTTTAACATTTAATTCCGACGAATTAACACCATTAATCTGAACTAGTTGCTGTCTATCATTTAAATAAGATTTTATTAATCTTAACGCTGTTATGCCTAGTCCGTAATGCTCAAGTTTTAGGAGTAATGTTTCATGATCTACACAATCAAATGCCTTAGACAGGTCGCAGAAGATACCTATAGCATCTTGTGCTTCCTCCCATGCATCAAATATATGTTTTAGTAAGGAGACACCAGCATCCGTCGTGCAACGTCCTTTGGTGAAACCATACTGTTTGTCGTGCAAGATGTTATTCGTATTAAAATAATTAAGCATTTGATCCAACATCACTTTTTCAAATATCTTGCTAAAAACTGGCAACACGGACACAGGCCTATAATTATTAGTGTTTTTACTATCCCCGGATTTAAAAAGTGGAATCACTTTACTAAACTTCATTAGATCCGGAAAGACTCCTTGATCTATACATAAATTAAATATTAAAGCTAAATACGGCGCTATTGTCTCAATAATTGACGTACAAACTTTGATAGACATACCCCATAGATCTTCCGTTAATTTAACCTTGATTTGTTTAAAAGCTTTCATTACTGTTTTGGGGTTTATATGCTTAAAGTTAAACTCAGTCTGACAGGCTGCAACGTTGGCCTGCAACAAATTAAAAGCTTGCGATGGCGATGAATCTAGGGATTCAGTAATTTTAATAGGTATACTGGTAAAGAAATTTACAAATTCTTCCGCAACTAATTTGTTATCACTAATGAGGCCATGATCAGTCTCTAACGTGTAATCATTATTATGTATTTTATTCCTGTTTGTTTCATTATTTATAATTTTCCAAACCGTTTTTATTTTATTATCTGCTGTTTTAACTTTGTTGCTAATATATAAGGCTTTAGCTGCCTTACAAGTATTTTTGAACATTTTTGAATAAGTAGCAACATACTTATTGAAAGTATAAGTCGGATATATATCGCAAGGTATATATCCGACCAAACTCAAAACTGCCGTAATAAAACCTTTGTATAAAAAAAATGAAAGGGATAAAGCTGAGTCATATAGGCCGATTGCGCTTGTGCCTATTTTCTCAAAAATATTTGAAAAATACATTTATGAACAAGTCTATAAATATTTAATAAAATATGATATTTTAATCGAAGAACAAAAAGGCTTTAGAAAAAATAAAACCATCAATATGGCCATTTTTGACTTTTTAAATACAGTAATGACAAATATTGACCACAATGTACCAGTTTGTTCAGTTTACTGCGATATGACTCAAGCATTTGACCACGTAGATCACAATACCTTACTTAATAAGTTAGAAGCCTACGGAATAAGAGGCAATATCCTACAGCTCATTGAGTCATATCTAAAAAACCGAAAGCAATACGTGGAAATAACACAAATAGATCCTAAAACAAAAAATGAAAGAATCTATCGTTCGCGTGACAGGACAATTACGTATGGTGTGCCACAGGGTAGTGTGCTTGGACCCCTTCTATTTTTACTATACATAAATGACCTACCAAAAGTTACGGAACATCATATGACATTATTTGCTGACGACAGCACCGTTACCATTGACTATAAAGATAAATTAAACTATAAAAATGACATTACTAATACTATTGACTCAATTATAAAATGGCTTAATAACAATAATCTTAAGATAAATATTGACAAAACCAAATTAATGACCTTCAACCAACGCAGAAATGTACCTCTAGATATTTATTATGACAAAAAACAAATTGACCAAGTAAGCACAACAAAATTCTTAGGCTTAACCATAGACCAACGACTAGACTGGAAAGCACACACATTAGATTTAGCAAAGCGACTCAGCAAATCGGCATATGGTTTATATAAACTCGCAACAACCACGGGAGTGGATGCTATAGTTACAGCATACCATGGCATGGCTGGTTCATCACTAAGATATGGAGTTATATTTTGGGGAAACTCAACAAATAAGGAGCTTATATTTAGGGCCCAGAAAAGGTGCATCAGGTCGATGTTTGGGTTAAAAGTTACAGACACTTGTAAACCGTTTTTTATTAAATATAACATATTAACGTTACCTTGTTTATATATTTTCGAAGCTGCAGTATTTGTAAAAACAAATCAAAAACTATTTCCTAAGCTGTCAGATAGAAATGACCGCAGTCGACGACACCCAAATATGTTGTGTTCACGGCAATCCAAAACAGCACTAATGCGTAATAGTATTTTTTGTATGGCTCCAATAATTTATGATCACATACCAGAAACAATTAAAATGTTAAATATTAATAGTTTTAAAAAAGAATTTAAAAAAATTCTTGTAAGTAAAGCCTACTATACACTTTCGGAGTTTCTAGAAGAAAAAAGAATTGGTATCCCAACTTAAAACTTTTTTATTTTATTTTTGTTTACTGTATGCATTACTATAAATAACTGTGACGTAATAATCTGACTGCAATTTTGCTATTGATTGACTAGTTTTATATAAGTTTTCCCTAATTTAAATACTATTAATTTAATAATATTACTGGACATTGTTAAAAAATTAATGATTTTCGTTTTTTCGTTATATTGTTTCATTAGACATATTTATATTCTGTAACCATAATGAGTGAACATGGAATGTTTTTTTATTTAACATTTACATAATATTTGCACGTCATTGAATGTGACAAACATGTTTGGACGATTTCTTTTTTAACATCTTGCATGCACGTCTTTTTTTGCTAATTCTTGTATGTGTACACATGTTTTTGGCAAATAAAAATATCTTATCTTATCTTATTATTTGTTTCTATATTTACAGGATTCAACACGATAACAGGGAAGCTAAAAGAAATGTATCAAATGATCACTCTGGGAGGCGACGCTGAGTTGGAGCTGGTCGACTCTCTGGATCCATTCACTGAGGGAATCATTTTCAGGTAATTTTCTTATCTTCTTCTTCTTTCGTGTCGATCTGACTTAGATTTTGTCCGACCAATATTTAGCCAAGGCCAGCGACAGAGCTGTCCAGGTGGCCTCGTACAAGTCATTAAAGGTGCAGCTGGTAGTGCGCTCCGGGCAGGAAAAGAGGTGACGCATATCCCGTGAAAGGGCTCCATACTGGCACCTTATTTGCGATAGTAAAAACGAAACTCCAGGATGTATGGTACAGTTTGATATTTTCTTGAAGTCAAACCTCGTAATCTTTAATACCCGGTCACTAATGAAGCGCTGCAGCGGAATTTATTATTAACTATTCAGTATTTTTACAAATAGTTTCTTACTATATTATTAGTTACTAAGTAGCAGAGATGAGAATGTTGAGATGTATGTGTGGTGTGACGAGAATGGATAAAGTGAGAAATGAGTGTATTAGAGGAAGTTTTAATGTGGCGCCAGTGACTGAAAAGTTGAAAGGGAACCGTTTGTCTTGGTATTGAAAGGCATGTTACAAAAAAAGCCATGAGTATAAATGTGGATGAATGGAGAGGAAGACCAAATAAGATATAGATGGATTGTGTGAGAAGTGATATGAAAGACAGAGGAGTTAGTGATAGCGTGACGGGTGACAGGACAGAATGGAAGGAAAAAACATATTGCACCGACCCCAAATAAAACGGGAAAAGGGCAGGAAGATAATTATTAGTTACTTAGTAAAGTTTTAAAGATAACCAATAAAAATAAAATCTATTTCCAGTGTTCGTCCCCCGAACAAGTCGTGGAAGAACATCTCGAACCTGTCCGGCGGGGAGAAGACGCTGTCGTCGCTCGCGTTGGTGTTCGCGCTACACTACTACAAGCCTACGCCGCTCTACGTGATGGATGAGATCGATGCCGCCCTGGACTTCAAGAACGTGTCCATTGTCGCTAATTATATTAAGGTAAGTCCATTATATTAAATGGGATTGGGCAGGTCACACTAGTCGCATGCACGAGGACCGCTGGGCAAGAGCCGCCACACACTGGGCACCATAGGGAAGAAAGCGTTGTCGAGGTAGGCCTAGAAAGAGGTGGCGAGACGATCTAGACGCGTACCGAGACGACTGGTTCGAGACGGCGCGGGAGAAGAAGGTTTGGAAGGACTTGAGGGAGGACTTTGCCCAGCAGTGGGACAGTTAGGGCTATAAAAAAAAAGTCCGCGTATCTCTCCTAGGGCCCAAGTCTCATCATCATCATTTCAGCCGAAAGACGTCCACTGCTGGACATAAGCCTCCCCCAAGCGCCGCCACAAAGACCGGTCCTGTGCGTCTTGCATCCATTGCCTTCCAGCAACCCTGACCAGGTCATCGGTCCACCTTTTGGGAGGCCTTCCAACGCTACGTCTTCCGGTACGCGGTCGCCACTCCAGAACCTTTCGGCCACAGCGGCCATCCGTTCTGCGTGCGATGTGTCCTGCCCATTGCCAAGTCTGCTATTTTCAAAATATTGTCATTCCAACACGATTCCATTGTCATTTTGCTTAAAGTTCGTAATCTGTTAATTCATAAGGGCTGATCATTGGACGGTCAGTGGTTTCGTAATAGAACTGTGGAATAGGCTGTTTTGTAACGAATTAAAAACAATAACTGCACAATAACATTCTAGTCGTATGTTACTGATTAAAGGAACTGTCAAAAATTTTATTAATTTACCTCATGTGTGAAATATTCATTTGTCATTATGTACAAGATTACCATTCTAAAAAATTTCTTTCAATGAATTGTCACTAGTTGATCATTGGAAAGTCATAATTAATGACGCCATCGTATTAATAGATTACCAAACTTGTCAAAATTAACAATTTTGTAATCAACGATCGACTATTCTGACACTATTGCAATAGCAGATTTGAGGCCTTGCCCACTAGAAAAACAAAGGAAGAAAGAAAAAGATTACACTACACATTACACAGCAGCAGTGCAGTTACATTGTACATTAGGTTCTACACTGGTTTCTACCCTCATGTAATCTCTTTTATTTAGGACTCTTATTTATTTTATAAAAACCATTTTTTAATTTGATCTCCTAGAGAGGAGGACTGTGTCCCAGCAGAGGATCATTAAAAAGGCTGATGATGATGATAATAAGCTTTAAAGAATTTTTTCGTTTTCCTTGCTTGCAGGAACGTACCAAAAACGCCCAGTTCATCATAATCTCACTCCGATACAATATGTTTGAGGTTTGTAATCGTCTCGTCGGGATCTACAAGACCGAAGACTGCACCAAATCTGTTACTGTCGAGAACAGAATCCCTGGGCGACCCGCAAACGATGTTGCTGTTTAAATCTATGAGGTTTAGACTCATTTTAGTGCGAAATAAGAATAGTATAATCTTTATGACGTCACGCATTGTCTTCAAGAATGAAACACATCGGTAATTTTGACTAGACTTTCGCCAACGTCCATACCACGTTGAATACACCGGTTCTCGTCCGATCACCGAAGTTAAGCAACATCGGGCGCGGTCAGTACTTGGATGGGTGACCGCCTGGGAACACCGCGTGTCGTTGGCTTTTTGTATTTTTTTTTTCTCCTGAAGATTTTTCTTGCTTTTTACGTATAATTTAGGTGTAAATTCGTGGCTTTTGTATTTTTTTTTCTCCTAAAGATTATTTTTCTTGCTTTTTTACGTATGTTTTAGTTCAAATTCGTCAAGAAAACAATGAGTGTACTTCTATTCTTATTTTTAATTCTTCGATCATCAATTTAATAGATCAAGGATTAAGAACAAAAGCATAATGCATAAGTGGCCCAGAATTGCTTAAAAAACAAAAAGAAAAATATTACATTCGAAATTCAATTCTCAATATAAAGAAAAATTTAACCAATTTAGTAATCAATAAGGTTTATTATACAAAATTAACAATATATATAATAGAGCGATGTCATATCCTAACGCTTACCATTGGACCAATCTGACATCAAATATCATCACAGAATTGAAACAGAGATCGGTAATCTAGTACGATCGATCGAAGGATGATTTATTGTTAAGTTTGTGATTAATTCATGAAGCCCCAAGCGTTCGCACACCTATTGTTCTTACATTGTGGGTCAGGACCAAATTTTTGACGCGACGAAATGTGTCACACTTGAAAATAAATGTGTCACACTGGAAAGTAAATGTAGCACAATAGCATTGTTCCGCTACATTTATTTTCCAGTGTGGTTGTGATTTCCGTTGTGCGATTACGTCAAAAATTTGGTCCTGACCCTTGTATCTGTAATTACAAGGAAAGATTAAGAACACTAGTAATTATTCTATCTCAGTAGTAAACCAGTATGTATCCTTGACGTTATTACGTCAAGGATACATACTGGTGGAATGACAGAAACTACTGCTACTATTGTAGCAGTTGTTTCTGTCATTCCAATAATAATAATATTATTAAACTTCTTTCAATAGTTTGTCCAAGCGATTTTTTAATGTCGATGGACTCCAATTTTTTCTTACGAGTAAAAATTGGAGTCCATCAATTATTGGCCTCGTATAAATCCAGAAAAGCTCTTTAATCTTGCATTTATTATCCAATATTCAATCTACAATAATAGTATTCCAAACCCGAATAGTATTTAATTCAATGTGCTATAGTTTGTAAATATAATAAATAAAAAATACACAAAAATTAACATGTCTTTTATTTATTTATTATAAGAACATCTCAATATTTATACAACAACGTTAAGCTCTAATGTGAGTAATATAATTCTCTTAGAGAAGCGAATACTACTCCGATCGCGATAACTTTGGCATGACGTAGCATCCATTGGCGCGAGAAATCAAGCGTTAGTAGCCTGGTCAGCTTTTTCACCGCACTCCTGCCGCAGTAAGTATTATGGATTAACTTACTCTTTAAAATTATAAAGTAAATGATAATTCAGAGGAACTACAGCGTGTGAGGGGGTACGTCTCCCGCGCGGAACAAATATTTTGATGTCATACAGATATGTGCAATGCGTTCCTAATGAGAATAGGATCAATTGCACTATTGTGACGCCACGATTTACTGTCAAATCAAGGCAAGACATTTTTATAATTGTAAAGATGCCTGCGGAGCGGATAGAAAGTAGTAATTTTCCTCCCTAGGGAGTTCTTTCAATTGACAGCTAGAGTCGAAATATTAAAAAAAACTAGTTCTATTCTGAAATTTCTATTGAACCGCAACCCGAGTTTCTATACAGCCTGTACAATGGAAATAACATAAAGATAGGATTAATTTAAGAATACTTTTTTTTTTTAATGAGTTTATTTTAATTTATTTTCAACTATTTCTTTAAAATCAAAATATATTTGAGAAAAACATTGACCGTTGAAAAATATTGGCTGAATACCCAGCCGACCACAAAAAAAAAAAATGGTTGCCTGTAAAGTCGGTTTTACGGGCGAAGATTTTACGTGACAACGTCCTAATTCTCTAGTGCTGCGCGCGCGGCAGACCGATCATAGTTGAGTGGGAGAGAGACGCAAGGCATTCGGCGGGCCTCTCTCGTTCGGTGACTCATCGTAACGTTACCGAGCACGCCGCGAGCCGTTACACTTTTTCATAAGTGACTCCCAGCCGCAACCTAATTTAAGACGTTGTCACGTCAAAAATAGGCGGGAAAATGGTAGAATCTCTGAAATCTGTGGGCGCTTCGATCTATCTTGGTTTTTAGGTGTAGGGTTTTGTTTAAACTTACGACGTCTCTGTCATAAGAAATTTCTATTAACACGATAAGTTCATTAACTTTAGTAATGGATTTAACGCTAGATTCATAGGAGGAGAAAACCTTTTACCGCCTAAATCAAAAGAAATATAGCTACCTAAAAACATAAGATCTTCGACGACGACTCGGGTTTTTATTTTTATTTTCCTCGTATTCCTAATGAAATGCAGTGTATACCTCGGGTTAAAAAGTTATTTAGTCCCTTGAACTATTAGTGACCTCGCTCTGCTCGGTCGCCAAACAATTTCTCGGAACTAAATCTCTTACCCCTAGGATAACAATGTACTATTATTGTATTTTAATCAGAAAATCATCTGAAGAGTATACACCGTGAAATTTAAATGGTTGTTTTCCCGCGGCAGAATGACTTGCCATAAGGAGTACTTTTGGAGCATACAGTAAAAATAAAAAGTTTTTTTTTTATAAATAATTATTAAAAATATTCATCAACTCAAAAAAGCGAAAACAATAGTAACATTTTACGTAATTTGTAGGTACGACTGCCGTCAAAGGAAACCGATTCATTAAATATTTAAACCAAAATAAGCTCTCGCACGTTGTGATACGTCATAATTAGCTTACACTGTAAAGGTCCATTTTTTGTTTTTAATATTTTATTTTTTTATCAAACGTTTTTATTACCAAGACACAACCATTTCGCTGAGGGAAAACAACCATTTAAATTTCAAGGTGTATTTTTAAGCCAAGTATTATTTTACGGTTCTTAGGGCGCCTTCAATTTAGCCACAACGTGCCGCGCTACTTTCTTCATCATCATCATCATCATCATCATCAATTCAGCCGAAAGACGTCCACTGCTGGACATAGGCCTCCCCCAAACGTCGCCACAACGACCGGTCCCGTGCGTCTCGCAACTTTCTTATTCCATATAAATAAACGTGCGACTGTCGCGCTGCGGCCGCTCTTTATTCTTATCACTACATAGTATAAAACAAAGTTGTTTCCAGTTATCTGTCCCTATGTATGCTTAGATCTCTAAAACTACGCAACGGATTTTGATGCGGTATTTTTAATAGACAGAGTGATTTAAGAGGAAGGTTTATTATGTACAATACATGCATATAATATATTTAATATCACCATTGCACCCGTGCGAAGCTGGGGCGGGTCACTGGTTCCATATAAAAAAAACGTGCGCTGTGGCCGAGCTTTATTTATATGAAAAAGAAAACAAAAGCAGCGCGGTGACAGCGCTGTAGTCGCGCGACACATTGCGGCTAATTTGAAGGCGCCTTATCAATCTATTTACTTGATATTCTAAAAACCTGGCGGGCTCTCGTCATAATGAAGTTCATGAACCAGTCATAACATTATTTTTTTTTACACGTAAATGCATGCAAGTGCGTGCGAAGATGGAAGGAAATTTGAGGATTTTTTTGTGAAAAACGTTACAATATTTTGTGACAATGAATTGCGTTGGGAAGCAATTTATTAATATTAGCGAACATTTTTGGCCTTTATTGTGCTTTAAAGACGAATTATTTGCACTGTGTTTTAAAACTTTAGTCGCTAAATTTTAGTTTTTAATTCGTAAAAAAATAAGGCTCAAATTTGATATTTTGTCGTAAAGTCAACGAAATCTATTGAATAAAAGTGAAATTAGGATAACTATAAAAGGTGAAAACATCGAAACATATTCCATAATTTACGTTTATTAAATAATTTCATTACATACATACATTTATGCAACTTTCAGTTCGGATATCACAAATTCAACATTTTTTAATTCAGGCTTTTCATAAGAATATGTCTGGATACAGTGTGACATACATTATGAAATATACGCTGACTTTTGTTGGGTAGACAGAGAAGTATTATTAGATTAACGTATGTTAGAGTGAAATAGCGAGAGTACTTATGCATATATCAATTTTGAGAATTGCACGATTTTATTCCGCCATCTCAATTATACCAGCGGACATCCACCCTTACGTTGATATATGGCAAATATCCACCCTTACATTGTTGAGACATTTACGGTCCGGACTAAGCGTTTTGCCTCGTCGTTTAAACCGTGTACATCGAGGGACTGGAACAGTTTGCGGGCTGCAGTCTGTCCGTCTGATTATAATTTAGGTGTCTTCAAGGCTAGAGTGAATAGGCTCTTAATAAACTAATGCGCCTTACCATCAACGATTGCATCACTGCGTACCATCAGGTGGGATCGCAGTCAAGCTCTAGTGCCTCTAGTCAAGTTATAGAAATTTTAAAAAAAGATCCACATTCAATTTCACCTCTGCCTCCGCCTCCGTTAACCTCCGCAGCCGCGGAAGCGAAACTCGTCGCTTCCGCATCTACTTCTGTCTTCGCTAAGATGCCCTCTTTTACAACCCTAATTACGTCCCATTACCTCTCCTAGAGGAGCATATACACTTAGTAAAATATTAAAATCTGTGCTTCAATAACAATACTTCAAAAGTCAGCGTATATCACTAAAGAATACTAGTAAAGTGCGGTGCAAATCACTAATATCCCTGCTCACCCAACTAAGCTAATGCTTGATCTATGGGCTCGCTACGATAGTTCCAGGCTTAAACCCAGTTTCTAAGACGAAAATTATCGCAAAATTAAATGTGATATACACCGTTAAATTTTGATCGTTTTAATCCCGTGAAGGGTAGATCCGGTACATGAAACACAATTGATTTATGTAGATAAAATAAAGTACTTTTTTTCTAAATCTCGTATTGATAGACGCATTTAAAAAAATAATTTCTTTATGTAAATGAGTCAACGACCTCGTCGGTAGTTATCGGTTATTGCATACTAACTACGTCCAGGTCATTGAACTGGCCCAGCTGCCCTTTACGGGAAGTAATCAATTTCGGACACTAAATTCTGACTTTTACTAGTGCCCATGTAGGCCTATGTGAAATAAAATATTTTGACTTTGACTTCGAACGTGCGTAAATTGTCCCTCCAAAGGATTAAAACGGTCAAAATTTAAAAGTGTATTTGAACACGCATAAATTCCTGTGATTGGCTATTGACCATTAATCCAACCAATTAGAACAATCTACGATCGTTTGGAATTAAAAAACGAATGCGATTAGTTTCGTTACAGAAACTGGGGGATGAGGACACAGAGTAAATAACGAATGAAGTGGTAGCTTGACACTGAGTCGAAAGCCCAATCAAACTGACATTCAACTTTTGGGTTGCTGTAACAATGGTTAGAAAAAAAGATTAAGTTATATATGGCATGATATTTGACATGCCATTGATTAATTAATTCCTATAGAAGATTTGACTATGTTGTCAACTAACAAGATGATCAAATCAAGGTTGACAACTATGCTATAAGCGCGTCAAGTGAAACTTGACAAGAGATTTGACAAGTAGTTAGTTGATTTGTAAGTTGCCGATCAACTTAGAAATCAACTAACTCTGGAAGAGCGGGTGTTAGTATTATATTTTTTTACTACAACAATTCATTTGTTAGTTCCTCTGAGGGTTGACTTTGAGCCAGTATTTAAGCCGTCGAACTAAGGAAGTTCTAAACATGAATAAATTATTTAACAGTCATTAAAAGGGGTACTTAAAATAATTCTTTGCATTCAGCAAAGGCTCTAGCACAAAATGGCCCACGTATAAGAGGCATACAAAAAAATATGGGCCAAATATTTCAACCTCGCTTGACAAGCCCTAGTGTGAAAGGGAAATAAGGAACGGGTGGGTAGTTTAGTCAGTAAGAGTATGACACTGCTTCCGACCAAGGGCGGGATTCTTCATTGGTATATTCTACTCACCATAAAAAAAACCGCTTGACAAAGTTATTTTAACCACAGAACATGGATTTAAAATGTTTGAGCGCAAGTAATTACTTTTCAACTTTCTTTTGCAGTCGTTGATGAAGCATCTTACTTTATTATATTTGTTTTACGTGAGAAATCATCAATACATTCTCTTGCTGTAGATGTAGCGAGATAGTGTCGGACTTTTACTGACTAAAAGGCACCCGTGTTCCTTCAGTTATCCTTTGCGTCCCAAGACCACAGTAACATCTCGCTTTTCTGCGGTTATTATCAACAATATTATCTCACTCCTGACCTAGCACTCCATTTCCATACTCATCTGTGACCACTTAAGGGCCATTTTGCACGAGAACCATATATTATAATATCAATAATAATATTAACCTTACACTTCTTGCACCAAAACCATGACTTCTGGCTTCAAAAACACATCCTTATTCGGGCTATTATTGATTTGTTCCGCCACCGACGAGTGCCAAGCGAAAGTGAGTATCGTCGCCGGTACAAGCCGCAGGTCTATAAGGGTCTTATTGGCGTCTTCTTCTGGGATTAACTTATGACCTGTTGGAGTGTTGAGCACGAATGGAAGGTCGTGTTCGAGGTTTTCACGAACGAATTCGTGTATTTCATTGTAGCGCTCATACACTGAGAATGTTCCCTGAAATAATGGAAAAGTTTGAATTTTGATGATGAAGATGATCATTAAATGTGTGGGTGTTTGGCCTAAAATAATGTGATTCTATTTAAAAAAATAATGGATAAAAAATCATCGAGGCAAATAAAGTCGTTATTGTAATCAAACCCGCTGAAATTTTTAATTTGGAATGTAATTCACTAATTTTTTTCACATAAGATGTTAAAATGACGTTTTTATACAGTCTAATTTAAAAAACCTAAAAAAAAAAACATTAAAACGACAAAAAATTCAACCACTGTCAATGATCCCTGTATAAAATAACTATACCTGCAGCAAAATGCCATCGGGGAAGCGTACTCTGATAATAGCAAACTTATATTTGCGCATTTCTCTTAATTCATCCTTTTCTCTCATAGCTTTAGTTCTCAGCATTTGGCTCTTTTCTATAGCTTCTTGCCTGTTGGAAAAGAAAACTGTTATAAATTAAATTAGTCCGGGAGGTACCGTTGCATTTTAAGTAGTGTTTTTACGCCGATTGGTTGCCATCTTGTTCAAAAGATATCGAATGACTTTTCAATGACGTTTCCATCGCTACCCACGTAGCTGACAATTTTTTTTTAGCTCAGTATAATGTAAAGTATTTATGAGAAAAGTTTCAGCCGGCTTACTATGATTTTTTCGTTTGCAAGAGTACCTCCCGGACTAAATACATATAACGTCCGCGGCCGATAAGTTGAACCATTTGCTGTGGTTGTGCACGGCTCCCCACTTCGTTTCGTCACACTGTGTTTCAGTCAAGGTGGACAGCAACCGTGGCGGATGGTTCAATTTATCTGTCGCGTATTAAACCGACAATTTTTAAACTGGGTACTTAGTTTTTTTTTTAATAAACAGACCCACACTAGGAATTACTACTTTGTTGTGGATACGTTCTCAAACTAGTAAACTCACATACATAAGACACCCAGATCTAGATCTGAGATCTATAGACCACACAAAACATTTTTTCCGTGCGCAGAGTATTTGTCAACTTTTACGTATAGGTAATGGTCCGACGGCGAGACTGATTTGGCGGAATTAAATTGTGCAATTCTCTCAATTGCAGTAAGATTTTTTTTGTCTTTTTACACACAACGCCGCCTAGTCTCAAGCTAAGCACAGCTTGTGTTATGAGTACTAGACAACTGATAAACATACATATACAGGGTGTCATTGACATGTTAACGCAAACGAATACCATAAATCCAGTACATGATTCTAGACCCCCAGGGGTGGAATTTTTTGTCGGTGTTTTCTTATTTTTTTTTAAATGATATTTTTACGTTTTTCAAATTATACTGTATAAAAACGTCATTTTATTTTTTTTTGCGGAAAAAATGATTGAATTACATTCTAAATTAATAATGTCATCGGGTTTGATTAGAATAACGACTTTATTTGCCTCGATGATTTTTTTATTAATTTTTTTTTCTAAATATTCATTGGTATTGGTTAGAATAACGATTTTATACAGGAAAAAAAAAATTTTTTTTTTCAAAAATTTGAAAATAAACCGACGAAAAATTCCACCACTAGGGTGTCCAGAATCATGTACTGGATCTATGGTATTCGTTTGCGTTAACATGTCAATGACACCTTGTAAATTTCTAAATACATACATATTACAGATAAATTACACCCAGACACAGAACAAATGATCGTGCTCATCACACAAACATTTGTCGTGAAACCACCGAACCCACGACCTCCGGTATAGCATCTTACCTCAACTGCTGTTCCCTCTTGATCTCTTCAGGCGACAGCGCGTAGAACGAAGGCGGCAGCTGCACTTTATTGGCGGCCTGGGACGGCAGCAACACTTGCAGGTTCCTGTCCAACTCCAGCTGGATGGGCTCCGCTGTTCTCAGGCCTTCTATTAGACCCTGGTAATATTAAGCATTGAGTAGTAACATCTTAATAATATTATAAATGCGAAAGTTACGATGTTTGGATGTTTGTTACTCAATCACGCCAAAACGGCTGGACGGATCTGGATGAAATTTGGCACCGGCGAAATGTATCCTATATACATTTCGGAATAGGACATAGGCTACTTTTTATCCCGGAAACCCCAACTCCAATACCACGCGGGCGAAGCCGCGGGCAAAAGCTAGTAATGAAATATGACGTCAACAAAAAAGAAAACGCGAAATACTCGTACCACCTTAATGTTCAGTCCTCATTCCAAAATTTAAAATAATAATTGTCAATTCTTACTACGGAGTGGAATTCCCTGCCACAATCTGTTTCCTCATAACTACAACCTAGGGGTCTTTTTAGGAATAGGTTACGTTTAGGCAAGTGTGCTCCATCGTCGGCCACATCGTTGCTTACTATCAGATGAGATAGTGGTATACTTAAGCTCATCTATATCTATATATAAAGAGAATCTGACTGAATGACACAGTCGAAACTACTGGGGTTAGAAGCGCGAAATTTTGGCTTCTTTTTATGACGTAGACGAACATTACGAAAGGGTTTTTCAAAATTCAGCTTCAGACCTCGAAACCTATCCTCTTGCAGCGAGGTGTGAGGCAGGGAGACGTCATTTCTCCGAAACTGTTCATGGCTGCAATGGAGGATGTCTTCAAGGTTCTGGACTGGAGTGGTCTAGGCATTAATGTCAATGGCGAGTACATCACTCACCTTCGGTTTGCCGACGACATAGTGGTCATGGCTGAGACTACGGAGAAGCTCAGTACAATGCTCGATGACCTCAGTAGAGCCTCCGAAAGAGTGGGTCTTAAAATGAACATGGACAAAACCAAAGTCATGGCTAACATCCATGTAGCGCCCACTCCTATCAAGATCGGAGACTCTACACTCGAAGTAGTAGACGACTACGTCTACCTTGGACAGACAACCCAGTTGGGTAGGTATAACTTTTTCAAATCGAGGCAAGAAATTATTGAAACTTAATTTATTTACGAACTGTGAACGAAAAAGTTCCAGAAAGAATCCAGTTCTTTAATTTTACTCATTTCCGAGTTCTTCAATTTTGACAAAATTTCTTCGACAGTACGTCGTAACGTCATATCCTGGCAATTGATCCTATTCTTATTTGGAACGCATATTACCACCAAACTCTCAATAGTCGGGACATTCTCCTTCTGGAAGACGAGGAAATCTTCTTCCACACCTTCCGCGTTCGGGACGCGCTGCTGAACGAACCCGGCTGCTAGGAGCAGCTCCATCGAACCTTCTATCGGCTGCACGCGCTCTGTAAATGCCCTGGAAACAGAATAGTAAATATATATATATATTTTTTTAATTAGTATATTTTACCGCAGACATGGTGGTCCGCGCACTTTTCTATAATATGCACAATAATTGTATTTTTTTCTTCTTCTATTATTTATACTTTATGCTAAGTAGTGGGGGTTATTTGGTTTTTAGGATTGGTAGGTAAAGGGTTTTTGTTTATTTGCCGCCTAGATATAGTAAATACATTGGTATTTGTTTATTCATCATCATCAGCCTAATGTTCCCACTTCTGTTACAATGCATATATTACTTCAAGTTTTAGAAAAAAGTACTTCATTTTTTAATGTTATCTTTCAGTGGCGAAGGGTGGATATTATCTGAAGGGAAGCCGGAGCGTAATGTCAACTCACCTAATGCAGCACACTCCATGATGCAAAAAAATAGGATTAACATTGCGTTGCACATCAAAAATCTGTTAATTACAGCAGTCTACATGAATGAATGTCATTTCAAAATGATGTCAATCCAACACACAAAATAAATGTACAGTTCACCTGGTTCACCACACAAAAATATTAAAAACAAATAAGAAACGACAAGAAAACAATATCAAAACATCGAATTATTCGCGCCACCCAAACAATTAGCCGCCATGTAAATTTTTGTAAATTCGCCAGTAAGAATTATAAACAGCTA
The DNA here is from genome assembly GCA_029852875.1 of Mythimna loreyi. Lineage (NCBI taxonomy): Eukaryota > Metazoa > Arthropoda > Insecta > Lepidoptera > Noctuidae > Mythimna > Mythimna loreyi. Next base: position 7,764,361 of record CM056801.1, on the reverse strand, counting down.
AATTCATTCTTATTTTGAATCATTATAGTCAAATAGGAATTAATTTTTCTGTCTCGCTCGCACATGCATACACAGCGCTGAGTAGGTATGGTCTTGAACCTGGACACCTGTCCATTACTCGTATTATTATTTATTTTACTCATAATAACCCGGCGCGCAGCGGCTTATTTTGGTACAATTTTCTGCGAGTTAAAAAGAGACAGAACGATTTAGAGAATAGGTGTTAGTTTATGGGAAAGTAAGAGATAGATGCATTGTATGGGATTTGGATGTTTGAAAAGGGAACTCGGTATTTTTCGGCTTAAGATTTTGACATTTTTATTTCAAAGTTGTAGGCATTTAAAAAATTGGAAGAAAAATGAGCAATAGAACGAACTAACAAGGTCGTTGACCTGTAGAACAAATTTTCATAAGGGAAGCCGATGGAAATCGTGTTATATGGACCCTTCGCCACTGTTATCTTTACAAATCGATAGTGTTTCATGTACCAGATCGATCTTCCACGGAATTAAAACAAACAAAATTTAGCAATGTATTGTGATTGATTTTGTAGTTTCCGCTGCATAAATTCACCCAGTGTATTTTATTTTACAAAGACAGGTTTGTCCAGCGAGTGTTTGGGGGTGATAGAACGGAATGGATGTGAATAGTTATGCTGACGGTTTATGTTACAAGTTCCCCATATCTTCGGTTTCCCATAACGCCGTCTTGTCCTAAGCTAAGAAGAGCTCGTGTTATGGGTACTAGACAACTGATATACTTAAATATTTCTAAATACTATAGATAACTTGTATACCCGTAAATATACTAAATATATTATAGACTAGCTTTTGTCAGCGGCTTCGCCCGCGTACATAAAATATAGCCTATGTCACTTAGGAGTAAAGCAACTTTCTATTGTTGCTAATTTTTTTCCAATCGGACCAGTGGTTCCAGAGATTACCTCCTACAAACAAAAAAACAAACTTTACCTCTTTATTATATTAGTGTAGATAACTTGTATACCTGTTACTCATCCTGATTTTCTGGAACTTTTCTTCTTCAGGATGTGTTATGATGTTTTCTAAATACTTGCACAGCGTCTCCACGCATGTGTCAACCTGCAAAACATAAAAAAAAATATTTTAAGGAGACTTGAACTTACGTAATGTGTTGTGTGATATTGTCCTACTGTCTGAATATAGTATCACCATAATAAATTCAGACAACAGGAGTCCACTGTTGGACAAAGACCTCTCTCAAGTGTCACAACGAACGGTTTTGCGTGTCTCGCCTCCATCGGGTTTCCGGGACCACCACTCTGAGTGAGGTCGCGCCATCGCCGTTTTCCACTTTAGAAATAAGTTTTAGTTTATGGATTTAAACTTTTGTAGTTGATTTTTTTTTATAGTTTTAAGAAAACTTGTTTAAGATTGCGTCATTTCCCACAAATATTTTATTTCCTTCTTTTCTTTTTCTTTCAATGCTTATTTTTTAAATAGAAGTGTTCTTATATGACCCAGCGCACACCGATGGAGGCGCGGCGGAGCAACAATTTAATATAAACCTTAACTACCTTAACATACGGTCTACAAAAGGGTAAATTCGCGTGCGGCGCTCGGAGCGCCTTCAAGCTACTACAAGAGCATGCGCGCGAGTGTTTGTGCGCTGGGGCCTTGCACGGATAAGGCGCACTAGAATTAAGTTTTGGTTTACGGTTTTCACTTTTTCCTTGTTGTTGATTCTTATTTTTTTTTAATTTTAAAAAACTTGTAAATTAATGTTTGAGATTGCGTCATTTCTGCAAATAAAAAGTTTTTCTATCTTTCTTCTTCTTTCAATGCTTAATTTTTTAAATAGAAGTGTTCCTATATGGGTGTTTTTTTTTATGGTGGACAAAAATCATCCAATGACGAATCCCGATCTTGGGCAGACCGGGAAACAGTGTCAGACTTTTACTAACTAAACACCCCACCCGTTCCTTCTTTGCCCTTCGCACTAGGACCAAGCCTTCCTTTCAGAAAGATTACCTGGGCCCCAGTAGGCTTTGATCCTTTTGCAGAGTCCTTACGTTCCTATATGGGTGTGTAATTGTACATGTCATATCGTAAATATTGTTTTTTTTTATGGTAGGTGAAAATCATCCAATGACGAAACCCGCTTTTGGGCGGAGCGGGAGACAGTGTCAGACTCTTACTGACTAAAAAACCTTCCCCATTCCTTCTTTGCCTTATTCCCAGACCCTCGGCTCCAGAAGGCTTCGACCCTGAAGGGGTCACAGTATCGTAAATACTGTGAGTTGTACATACCTTTTCCCTATTATTATTACAAGACTGTATGATGAGGCAGGCGGTGAGGCCGCGCTCTTCCTCCAGTTGTTCGTACAGAAACGTCTTGATATTCTTCTTCCACTCATCTCGAGGGAGGATGTCGTTGCTTATTAGTGGACATCTGTAAGAAACAACGCAATATTAATATATTTTTGTTAATTCATTAGCACTTTGCCATTGACTATATTCGGGAGAAAATGATCTTTGAAATCCTGTTTTTCAGGGCCTGATTTCGATATCCTAAATAATTATAGCGTTTTCGGAACACATTATGCATTATGTATAAGGCTAAGGGGCTACAACCTAGGGGTCTTTAAGTCAAGAGAGAATAGGTTACTTCTAGGCAAGCGTGCTTCATCGTCGACCACGGTGACGGTGAGATTGTGGTCAAACGCGACCCTATCTAAAATAAATAAATAAGGAAAACACCTACATATACCAGAATCGATAACCGAACTACATAAATCTTCATAATCATCAATCATCATCATAAGTCTTTTTAAGAAAGAAAAGAAAGAAAGAAAGAAAGAAAGAAAGAAAGAAAAACATTTCTTTGGACTCACACAGGACAAATTAAAATAACAAAATAAACACTTAATCTACATCTAACTTACATTTATGCTAAATTAATTAATTTTAATTAGAATTTACTGATTTTTCATTTTAATTAGAATTTGTGTCAAGTTTCAAGTTTATTAACTGAATGAATACAATTTTTTCTTTTTATTATAGATAGGTTCGCGTTTGACTACAATATCACCTGATGGTAAGTGATGATGTGGTCGACAATGGAGCACGCTTGCCTAGAAGTAACCTATTCACTCTTGACTTAAAGACCCGTAGGGTTCTCTTACAACCTTTAACATTCCTTAAATAGTTTTATAGAGGTAGTGAGGGATGAAGAATGGAAAATGAAATGGAAGACCGCAGCAGCCAAGTTATTCCAATCCTTCGATGTACGCGGAATAAACGACGAAGCGAATCGCTTAGTCCGAACAGTAGTGGTTTCAACAACGTACGGATGGATACTCGCCGTGCGTCGGGTTGTCCGATGATAGAAATGAGGTGGTGGAATCGGGTCATGCAATTCCCGCGCCCACCCTCCAAAGGTGATGATAGACTTGAACATTCAATTGTAACAGAACATCGAGCATTCGCCGTTTTTATATTTGCCGAACTGAACAAAGAGCCGAGCCAAGCATAGAGCCAAACATTGCTATGAACGTTTTCATGAGCATTCTAGATAGATAGATATACTCTTTATTGTAGGTACACCATAAACACAACTTGGTACATTAGGACACATAAAATTACTACGGTGTTACAATGGGCGGTCTTATCGCTAAAAGCGATTTTTTAAAAACAACCTTTGGATGGATTTGACAGAGGAGAAAGATACACGCATTCTAGTTAACGCTCTAATCGATGCGCGTCATTCTTCACGAAGATGCTCGATAGAATGCTCACTAAAATGGTCTCGTATTTTTCGATGATGTAACATTCGCAAGAATGCTCAAATTTATCAGAACTTTATAAGCAACCTGTAAAACTCCGAAACGTTGAACTTAGCATAATTTTTTTGACGTGACAACGTCTTAAATTAGGTTGCGGCTGGGAGTCACTTATGAAAAAGTGTAACGCTCGGTAACGTTACGATGAGTCACCGAACGAGAGAGAGGCCCGCCGAATGCCTTGCGTCTCTCTCCCACTCAACTATGATCGGTCTGCCGCGCGCGCAGCACTAGAAAATTTGTGCAATTCTTATTTTCATTCAATTCCTTGTTCCTATTGTGCAATTTAATTATATTCATATCAATAAATATTCTACCGAGAAAAAGACGTTGTCACGTAAAATCTTCGCCCGTAAAACCGACTTTACAGGCAACCTTTTTTTTTTTTTAGGACAGACAGACTTGACTTTTCAAAAGTGCCTGTAAATGGTTTATTTGGAATAAAATTATTTTGACTTTGATTTACTTGAAATAAACGCCATTGGCTGCGTAGTTCCTCGGCAAGTCCACTTCTACTGAAGATTCTCGCGATTGACGATCCGACGGTGTCGATTTTGATGCGGAAGCGGCCGCCGACTGGTTGGCTCGCTCATTTTCTAGCTCTTTTTTTACTTGAGCCTGAAAAACCATATTAAAAGGTTAAAGTTATATAGTAAAATGTGTTTATTCATTCTTCTTCTTCTCGAATCGATGGATTCTGCTTCCCTCAAATTTTTTGGGGCAAATAGGTTGCCACGTTTATAGCAGTTTCAGTGGCATTTTTAAGGTACTCCAGCGTGCATTTGTAGGGACATTTTGGGCACTCTAATAGGTAGGTGGGCCATTGTTTGATCAGAAACACCGCACTCGCACTGTGTTTATTCATTATGCAGTATACACTGTTAAATTTTGGTCGTTTAAATCAGCTGAGTGGGTTCAAAGACCTTAAGTAGTTAGTACCGACCACTACCTACGGTCATTGAACCCGCTCAGCTGTTCTATTGTTAAAAAAATAAGTTTCGTAAAAGTGTAAATTAATTTCAGTTTTAGAAAAAAAAGGTACTTTTAAATGTTATCTTTACAAATCGATAGTGTTTCCGTTAATTTTTTTTTGTGTGATTGACATTTTGATTATTTAAAAGTGCTTGTAAATGGTCTATTTGAAATAAATGATTTGTGTTAAATTTGAAACGAGATAGTGCACCCAATCGCATACAGAGTAGTGACTCTTGCGAATAGAACACGAATTCATTGGACCAATACGAAAGCAAGTGGTCACAGTACAGTCGTCGAGTCTGAAGTTAGCTCTGCGAATTTTAGCGCTTAAAAACTCGTACAAAAATAAATGGTTTAAATAAATAAATGCAATTTGCGGTTGTTATTGCTAATAAAAACTGTTATTGGCATTTATTGTAAATGCCAATAACAGTTTTTAATAAAAACATAATTACAATGCGTTCCAAATGATAATAGGATCGATTGCCATGTTGTGACGTCACGATTTACTTTCAAATCGTGACAAGATATTAAAATTCAGTTTATTTACGAAAAATGTTATTTTTTACTAATTGTGAACGAAAAAAGTTTAATCAGAATCTAATTTTTAAATTTTACTCACCTCTGAGTTCTTCAATTTTGCAAAAATATCTTTGATTCGACAGTACGGCGTGACGTCACATCCTGTCAATCGATCCTATTCTTATTTGGAACGCATAGTATTTTTCTGAAAACTTTTATTTTTCTACGTTACTTCAGACTCGCTAAGATCCGACAGCCCTTACTGTACTTGGTAGAGGAAACTAACCTGTATAGCTGCCAATGAAGTATTAAATTGAGGGTTCTCCCGTTTCTGCGTCAACCGTGCCAAAGCGGCCTCAGCAGCAACCTTGCTTTCCTCCGACAACCCTGCCCTCCTTGCAGGAGCCTCTTTCCTTGACGTTTGAGAGCTGTTGTTACTACTCAACGTAGATTCACTCAGCTTATGACCCGGGCCTGCCATTTTGAATTTGGCATCAACCTTCTTTTTTTGAAAGAATTTCTTTATTCGTTCCGCCATGTTGGTTAGATTCTTGGTGTGTGCTCTTTTGGTAGTTTTAGCTTTGATACACTTTCTTTGAGTTGTTCAATTGTGGCTGATGTAGCTGTTGACAATATAATTATTGTTTTAATGTTTATACAAGTGTAAAAAATATGTATGTAGATTTATTTATTTGCTCACCAACAATTGTTTACACTGGTATTATGCTAAAAGTAAGCAACATGCAATAAAAATAGAGTAAAAAAGTGTCTTAGATAAAAGAATATAAGGTTTTTCTTGTTTAATAGTACTCCGTAACCATAGAATAAATAATAGTACAAGTACAGAAGATGCAGTCCGCGAAAGCAAACATGCGAATTTAAACTTACTAACAACACCTTTAATGTTCATAATGCCATTACACGACATGAACGTAATCTTGAAGATAGATAGAATATAGCAGTAGGGATGCTAATTGGATGTTTTTGAAAAATGTAAAAAAGAAACCTGCCAAAAGCGTGTCGGGCGGGCCACGCTCAGTGTAGTGTTTCGCAGTTTCCAGTCCGTCAAAAATATCTCACAATGTAACAGAACCCAGAAGCCCATGTATAAGTTAGTAACCCATCTTCCCAAGAGATGGCGATGTACCCGGTGGTAATATTGGATTGCTTTGCTTTTTGTATTTTAATTTAAAGAAGATACACTCAGGATAATAACATATGCAAAAAAGTAAAAAAAAAATGCTTTCACATACGGTAAAATTACAATTTTAGTTCAAGTTTTTTTTTTTTTCAAGAACTGTTCATCCTATCAAGTTCAAAATAATTTTCTTAGAAAGGCTTTAAAAAGTTCTAGTTTTGAGTTTTTTTTAATATTTTCAAAAGTTTTTTACTTTTGGAGCGATTATTTCCGAAAATATACAAACACATTTTCAAAAAACTTTTATCTTTGCCCTTTTTCGGCGTGATTGATAAACATATTGGTACCAAATTTCAGCTTTCTAGTGCTAACGGTCGCTGATATCCGCGGACGGACGGACAGGCAGACAGACCGACTTGGCAGAACTATAAGGGTTCCCTGTTAATTGCGGCACCCTAAAAATTTAGCTATTTACTTATAACATAAAACTATACTCAAATTACATGGTGGATAATTGAATAATAAGTGTATTTATGTGATATTTCTAAAGTTATTGTTTAGTCACTAGAAGAAATTAGCTGTCTGCAGCATTATCTATAACCCAAGTCTTTGGTTATTGCTTCCCAACTTTTGATCGTAGCATGGTCTTGTATAGCATATAGCTGAATAGATGGTTTTAATTAAAACAAACAGATTCCGATATTAGCATATTCAATACAAAAATTCAGGACAGGCTTCATTTCGGATAAAAATTAGCACTTGCTGATAAGTCCTAGGGTTACAGAAGCTATTTTTAATCATCAAGATGAGCATTGTAGCTCAACTAAGCAACCCCCTTAAACAAGCCCCTTCTAATGTTAATTATTTTGTAATTTGACTAAATTAGTTTTTGATTTAAAATGTCATTAGGGTTGATGTGGACAATTTTATACAGTTTAAAATAAAAACGAAATAATAAAAAGATAATGTGCAGACCAAAATTCTACCACTGAGAGGTCCTAAATAATGTACTGGTATTGAAGAAACAATATTATAGTAATAATACACTTATAACAACAGTTTTGGATGGATGGTTGCAATAATAGGAATTTTTAAAGAAGGTAAAATATAAAACTGAATATGTCTGAGTATGGTTTCCGCACTCAATTCTATGCGGACCATTGTATGTGATATAGGACTGTGTAAAACTTAGGGTTTACATTTGAAAAGAAGGCTCGGCTCTGGTGTAAAGCCAAATAAGGAACAGGGTGAGATGTTTAGTCAGTAAGAATCTGACACTATTTCTCACTGTGCCCAAGGGTGGGAAATGTCACTGGATGATTTTAACCCACTAAAAAAAACCTCTAAAAGTTCAAATATTTATGAATAAAATCATGTGACTCAACAAATGGTCTGATAACTAATATTTGGTTTTCAAGAGTGGGTATAACCCAATTGATCAATTTCAATATGCTGTGAAGATATCAAGTATCTAAATTATACAACCTTATTTTTAGTATAAGTATACAAAATTCAGATTCATAAAAATAAAAATTACTAGACCCATGTTCTAGTATTTTATACAAAACTAGCTCCAGGCCAGGGCTTCGCTTCCGGCGACAGAAAAATGTGATAAATGAAGAACTGCTTGATCAATTTTGGGCAAACTTCACATAAACCATCTACTAAATAGCCTAAACATTTGGTTAGGATAGGTGAGCCTATTCTTGAGTTATAAAATGGTATTGATTTTGAAACAAAAAGTGGTATTGATTTTTACTCTGTATCATGAAAAATCATAAGCTTGTTGTGTTACCAGGTTGAACACACAAACACATGGTCCCTGGGCCATCCAGAACACTGAGGGGTTGTTTTGCTACCATACACTGCTGTGCACTGGTGCTAAATGCACTTACCTTGAACTATATTATACTTAGTCTCAATAGTGTTTAACTTGTGACCTTTTTTAAACTCTTGAGCCCCAAGCGAACACTAGTGTTCGCACACCTATTGTCTTTTTACTATGTAGAAATTATTGGAATCAATTCAGTAACTGATTCTGAACAAATTATATTCATGTTTCGCGTATAGCTACTAATAATACTTTTGTATAAGTAGATAGTAATAACCCTGCAATGATACAAAGAGATACAAATACAGGGTAGAGCTCGCCTTGTTCGCTCGATTATACATAAATTAAAGCGTACGGAAACAACAATAATGGCAGTACTCACGAACCCCACAAAACAACTGTAATAAAAACTATGTACTAATGTTATATGTATAAAAATATGGTAGCAATCCATTCTAACACCTATCTAGATTACGTAAACCGTGCAGTATACAATGAATAACAAAAACAAGTGAAAAAAAGTGACTCACCCGGTTTCATAAACCTCTCTGAAATGCGTTTACCGTAAACTCGCCACGATATAAAAATCAATAACAACGTAAATAAAAGAATCAAGAAAAACGTCTTCAACAACAGAAATTGAAACTCGTTGAAGTAGAAAACTTCCGCAAGCTCGTCGTAGAAAGATAATTCAGTGAAAACGATTGATTTAGGAAAACTTTCAATCGGCAGTGATGATACGCACGAATCGAAGAAATCCCTTGCGAACGACAAAGTATCCCCGATTTGAAGATACAGAGCCTCGTAAAGGGTGGAATTGAAAACAGCGTTGTCGAATAAAGACATTACACATGAAATTTTAATGTTTAAACACAAATAATTTGAAAAATAAAATAGTTCATACTGAAATCTATGAACCGCATGTCACTTTTCTTTGACAGATAAATCGACAGTGTCAAACGGTGCTGCCAGTTTAAAAATGTGAGAAATGTAGTTTTTTTTTAATTCGTTCATAAATAAGTTTTTTAATGTTTACAAAAAACCGTCCAGTTTTTATTGGCAAATATTAGGTTGGTTTAGCGCTGTGTTTACTTCCCTAGCTTGAGTGGAACGATGCCACACTAGACATGCAAACTTGCCCGCAGAAAAAGAGAGACACATGCCGCCGGTTCTGCGCAATACCTGTGACGATGCTCCCCAGTTGGTGGATGTCAGACGGCGAAGGATATCGTTTCTAGTCCTGATTTTCTTTTTTATTTTCACGCAGTGAAACTTATAGGTTAGGAACCAATCCAAGGTGATACCCAGGTAGCAAAGGTGGGGGCAGTGCTGTACCTATATCTACACCTTGCCATGAGATGTCGAGGGCTCTATTTGACTGACGATTGAGGAGGTGGAAGGCACAGGACTGGGTTTTGGACGGTTTTGGCCGTAAAGCATTTTCGTCATAATATTTTCCAAGTGTTTCTAGAGCTCCTGACAGTATTTCCTCGGCTTCTTCAGAACTAGGTGTCTAGGCGGCCAATGCGAGATCGTCTGCATATAAGAAACGGCTTGTTTCTGGGGAACTGGGCTGGTCATTGGTATAGATGTTGAATAGGGTCGGAGCCAACACGCTACCCTGTGGGACGCCGTTCTTTTGACAGCGCCACCTATTCCTGGTGTTGTTGATATGAACTTGGAAGCGTCGGTTGCTCAGAATAGTTCCCAGTGTACGCACCAAACCTGTATCTTTAGTGAGGTCGCTAACTTTTAACAAGAGCCTTTTGATGTTCACCGTATCATAGGCTGCAGACAGATCCACGAACACAACACCTGTAACCTTGTTCGGCTCAAACCCATCTTCGATGTATTGTGTGAGTTTGAGGGTCTGGTTAGTGCACGACTTTCCTGGCGTAAATCCAGCTTGCTCAGGGATAAGATCAGGCTCAATTGCTGGTATTAGGCGGTTGAGTATGAGCCTTTCAAAAAGTTTAAATGTGTGGCAGAGAAGGGATACAGGTCGTAGTTTTTAGAGTCTTTGGGGCATTTCCAGATTTTAGCAGAGCGACCACTTTAGTACGTCTCCAAAATTTAGGGATCCTACAATATCTGAGGCAGATGTTGAACAGGGATAATATCCAGGATTCAGATACTGGTCTCATCAGTAATGTCATCGAGTCCAGCGGCCTTACCATTTTTACTACAAGGAATAAAATCCGCGTTAATTTATTACTGGTACTTAGGAATACTTATAATAACTTTATCTATAAAACGTGATCCTTTATGGAAAAGGCCTTGGTTTTAATTATAGGAAATAAAATTTAATGGGGACGAACATTGCATGAGCCAACGGCATGGGATGCTTGTATTTAAAAATTATATTTCATAATTATTGGATGGATGTGCGCGTATATACTGCAACTTAAAACTTAGACTAATGAGGTCTAGCACGCTATGGTTCGTTTAATTAAAGTTTCATGGAACTTTTCTATTTACTCACTATGTTGTTTCACACAGTTAAAAGACAATAGGTATCCGGACACCGGTGTCCTCTTGGGGTTTAATGAAGTAATTAATATAACTATATTGATTAATTACCGAATGCATACATACATACCGAAGTCGTTCTGATTTTGAAGCCGGATGGAAGGTCGATACTTACCTATCATCCGTCTTCAAAACGGTAATAAAATAACATACGAGTATTTTAATATCTATTAGACTCCCAAGATACTTAGTAGCTGTAAACTTGTTCGAGCTGCACATGCTAAGATCCCACTGGATGATATTACTACTTGATTGACAAGAATTAGTAGGACATTGGGACCATTTTATCATGTAACAGAAATCACACTATCTAGGCATGGTTGTATTACATTACAGTTTTGAGTGGTCTCCATTTCATTGACAGACTACGGTATGTAGCATTTATATATAGTTTTGAGGAAGCCTATACCAGGCGGTGTACTTATATCCTGAGAGTTAACGCATACAAAAGTGTTCCGTGCGGGGAGCCGACAGACGCCCGCGCGGCGACACGCGCGGTCTAGTCGACTCAATAAACGGGCTTAAGTCCGTTGGAAACGGGCTAATTTTATGGCACTTTCTTGCTGCAATTCTATAGCCAGCAAAATGACTGACTGTATCGCTCAACACAAAGCAATAATTGCATCATTTTTGCAGGTAGCCTGGCGATATAGCCAAGATACCAATTTTAAACGGACGAAGGAACAAAATCCGTCAGCAATTCAATTGCAGAATCTTGCTGGGTTATATTCGGAAATATATTGTATATTGATGAATATTGCGCAATAAAAATTGCAATTTTTATAGCCCGTTTACAAGGATCTTTACAAACCTATCGTTTGTTTTTGCTAGTCGTCGACGTTTTATAGCATAGTATGTTCTTGCTCCTTTGTTGCCTTGCATAATAGGGCCCCTAGTTTTGCTTTCAGAAGCGTCTTTTGTACGTTCGTGGCGTTCTGTTCTCTCTCGCCTCAAGGAATGCCAGGACCAGAAGGGCCGAAACCTCCTAAGGCCATGGGTTGATGCGAAAGCGAGACACAAGGGCCCTGGGACTAAAGCAAAGAAGGAACGAAATGGATTGTTTAGTCAGTAAGAGTTTGACCCTATTTCCTGCTCTGCCTAAGGATGGGATTTGTCATTGGATGATTTTTATCCACCATAAAAAAAAACATTCCCAGATTTAGATGGCATTACGATGAAAGTCTGACAGGTCTTTTGAAAAGGTCAAGAAGGTTCGCAACTAATAACCTTTTGACATTTAACTAAATGCGAACAAAACTATTTGTCTCAAATTTTCATTAGAGTTACGGTTATAAATTACATTTGGGGCGCTGAAATTAGAACTCTTTCAGGTAGATTAAGCTCAGAAGAGAAAAGTAAGGCAATTAGATAGTATAATTACAACTAGGTTAGTTTACTTTGCAGATCTCTACAGTATTATTTATATCTTCTATCATTACATAGTATAAAACAAAGTCGCATGTCCCTATGTATGTTTAAATATTTAGAACTGCATAACGGAATTTGATGCAGTTTTTTTTTAATAAGTAGAGTGATTCATGAGAAAGGTTTATAAGTATGATACATGCGTAATATATTAGTATTGTGCCCGTGGGAAGCTGGGGCGGATCGCTAGTATAATATAAAAGGAGAAACTGACTGACTGACATATCAACGCATAGCCATAACTACTGGGCCTAGGAACGTGAATTTTTGCACGAAGCTTCTTTTTATGACGTAGGCGAACACTAAGAAAGGGTTTTTCAAAATTCAGCTCCTAAAGGGATGTAATGGGGGTCTAAAGTTTGTACGAAGAACCCCACTTACACGCGGGCGAAGCCGCAAGCAGAAGGCTAGTATGGTATATTACTGTGGGGATTCGCAGTTGACAAAGACACAATTTTCATATCGCAAAAGAGGATAAGCCGGGCATTATTATAAAATGGGTCCTTGTGAGTCCCTTAGAAATGTATTTATAGAATTTGATATACCTAAAGATTAAGCTGTCACTATATATATCTTACTAGCTTAGAATCTGTTTAATTTTTTTTCTTATTTATTATTATTATTATTATACCTAGCCTATGCTGTCCCTCAGCTGGGCAAAGGCCTCCCTCCATTCTTTCCAATCATCTCGGTCACATGCTTTACCGCTCCAATTCTCAAGGAAGACATACAGGGCGTCCCGCCATCTCCTACGTGGCCTGCCGCGGCCCCTTGTCGCTGTCGTCGTCTTATTTATTATAGAAAAAAAAAATGAAAATTGATGTTTCCGCTTATTTTGTACTTTTTAGGCTTCCGTAGTCAACAAGGACCCCTTATAGTTTCGCCAAGTCTGTTTGTCTGTCCGTCCACGGATAATCTCAGCGACCGTTAGTACTAGAAAGCTGAAATTTGGTGCCAATATGTTTATCAATCACGCCGACAAAGTACTAATATAAAAAGTGGAAAAAATATTTTATTAGGGTACCTCCCCTACAAGTAAAATGGGGATGGATTTTTTTTTCCTTTTTACCCCAACTTGTGATATGTTGTTGCGTACTTCACGCTGAAGTCGTAGTTTAAGTGTTCTGTTTTATTGTCAGAAATTTGTGACGGACAGTAAACTACAGAACCCTACAGTGAGCGTGGCTCGACACGTTCTAGGGCGGTTTTTATTATAAAAGGTCTTACTATTTACGAATTGGCCGTTTCTTAGAAGCTTTATATCTTTGGATTGACTTGATATTATAAGTTCAAAAAAACTTTCTTTTTTAGAAATCAGGCATTTATTGCTTCCTTTGTTTTCTCTTTTCAACCGCCATAATGATTCAACTTGTATGACGAAGATTTTAACCCCCAGTTCCCCTGGTTTTCCGGCTATTCTTTAGGAGGGGGTTGCGCAACTGTTTCAATTTACATGTCGCATGCTATACCTCTATGGCCTATGTTGAGGTACTTGCAATAACATCCATTATCAGGAAAGTGATGTAGTTTCTTCAAGTGTTACGAACACTTTGAGTGTCATGATCATGATCAAAACTTATCGACGGTAAATGACAAGATTCATCCTATCTTATCTCTAACAAACTCAATATAATCTTGGTACTTTATTTTCATCAGTTTTCCTCGTGTTTCCATTCAAATAATGTTAATGTGAGAAGTGGGTTTTATTCTAATTGTTTGTGAAAATATAATAGTGTCTTGCGGATATTTATATTGGGTAAGTCTGTAATTAACTACAATAATAATGTCAAAACTCGAATTATAATCAAAATATTTGCGTATTTAGGGTTATTTTTAACTAGCGACTCGCCCCAGCTTCGCACGGGTACTGATATTGAATATACTATGCATGTATTATACACATAAACCTTCTTCTTGAATCACTCTATCTATTAAAAAAACCGCATCAAAGTCCGTTGACTACTTTTAAAGATCTAAGCATACATAGGGGTAAGCAACTGTGTTTTATACTATGTAATGAAGGGTGTGTATTCCTCATATGTGACTCTAGGCGGCAAATAACTTAAGGCTAGGTGTTCCCGGTTTTGCCGGTTTTTGAACTCACTTTTGATAGGCAAGTTATAACTTTTTGAATCTGAAAAAAATATATATTTAAGACACATTCTTTCTCTTTGGCATGTACCCATTCAATACACGATACCATACTATTTTCTCGATAGAAAAAAATTCTGAAGTAGCTTAGATTTTGTGATTTTTTTTTACATATTAAACGAGTACTATAACACTTCATATTTTATAAATAACATCAATATAGAGGTAATTCATTTTGGAAGCGATGCTACCGAATCGTTTTTTTTAAATTAAATTTGTGAATTTTTTATCGATTATTCAAGTGATTTTCGATCCGCGCGTCGCTTGCCAGTGTCTCGCAGGACGTTACCGAGGAAGGACCTGTGCCAAATTTTTGCGCGCGCGCTTCGCTTCTGTTCCGTAAAGAATATCAATTCGAAATAATATAAATTGTAAATAATAATGTACATAAAAAAGCTATAGTTTAGTCGCGGGCAACTCTTGGTAGCGTTAAATGCCTATTTCGCTGAGCCCACCCGCCCTTAACTAGAGATTATCGTAGTTCTAATAAGGTTGGCAAAACTCATTCAATGACAACTCCCAGCCTTGGGTGGATCTGGAGATAGCGGCAGACTTTTACTGAGTAATACCCACCCCGTTCTTTCTTTACCTTAGTTCAAAGGCCCTAGTGTTTCGCTTTCGGATCAACACATGGTCCTAGGACGCGTCGACCCTGCTGGGCTTGTTATGTGGTCGTCTGAGGTACCCTATACACTGAGCGTAAACCGACACGCTCTTCGCCCATTTATTTTAAAGAACATTGTAAGTAAGAAAAAGATTCGATTCTAAAAAAAATCCACCTTACAGGAAACCCTATCTCTATTGTCGGCAAGGTTCTTGTAGATATATCCTACAGACAAGTCGACGGATAAACAGAGCAGCTAATAACCCTAATTACGAGTATAATTTGAGTGTCAAAGTCGCACATTGAACAGCCAATTATTTAAATTATTTCGCACACCGTCAAAAAGAGGACGCATAATTAACGACCACATAAAGAGCGCTACCCTTCGTGGTCTTGCCGCAAAACGGTCGATTCGCAAAAAGTCATAATGAATATAGTTCGTTTTTTAATCCTGAACTACGATTTGACAACTTAAAATGTCAAACTCCGGAAAATTGGGAACATATTTCTAGAGTGTGACATTCTGAGTTGTCAAATCGTCTAGAATTAAAAAACGAACTATATACATTTTGATACAAGTGCAGAAAGTTTGTTGTTGCAATGACTGTACGTGTGACAAACGACGTTTTTCAATACACTTACGACTAGTGAAATAAATAAAGAAAGAAAACAAATAAGAAATAATATAAATACAAAACGTTTATTTCTGCACACAGGTGCAACATAGCTGTTTTGAAATTGTATATAAATATCCTGTATCTCTGTGTTCAGCCACAGTACGTGGCATACAAATATTAATAAATATAAGTTTATTTACGCTTACAACAATATTGACTAAATAGAAACACCAAAAAAAATTACTTTACTACTTAAGTACTAATTGATCAATATCTAAAAAAAATGTCACACAAATAAAAGAAAATAAAATACAATAAAACAGTAAATAAAAGTCAGATCATAATTTAATGGGGCAAATATGTAGATCACTTCGATTGAGACCCATAAAATCGGTTATACAAGTAATTGAATGCACAGTGTCCGATTTTCACGTCTCAATCAAAGCAGGGGGTCTCGCATAACTATATCAAATGGTTCAACTTATTCGCCGCGTACTACAATATTTAATTCATCATCAGCTATTTAATGTTCCCACTGTTGGGACACAGGCCTCCTCTCTAGGAGAGACCATAATCCACCACGCGGGCCCAGTGCGAATTGGTGGATGTCACTTGTCTTCGAATTTTTGGTTTCCTTATCCTTACGATGTTTTCCTTCACCGTTTTGAGTGCAATAGTGATGAAATAACACAAAGTAATGTGCCTGGGTAGGTTTGAACCCGCGAGCTACAACTCGTAAGTCGGTCCACTACTCTCCACAATTTAATTAATTAAAATTATTTTGTATACAGACATCTTTTCTATTCGCGAATCAGATCTTTTGTAAATGAGACATTTCGAGTCAAACATTTGTCGTCCAACATAACATTTCATGAATTGGACGTTTTGCACTTAGACCCTTCAAATGATCCCTATGATACAGCCATTTCAGTCTGGGGGACTATAAAATGCCACTTTGAATGACTTTAACAGCTTTCTCCCGTTCCCACAATAAAACTTAAGTTTAGTAAACTGTTCTTAATGAGAATTATTTTCAGTGTGATTGTTTTGATGTTGAGAGGAAATGAGCCAGCGGGTGAAAGACCAATATTGTGATTTGGTTTCAAAGCTACCTGTGGTTTAGTCAACTAATTGGGTGGTTAAATGATGTTTGGCATTTGATTTAGAATGTTTCTGGAAGTAGGTAAAGCTACTATTATTGGTGAAAAAGTATTTATTTATTTAACTATTTATATACAGTACGGCCGTAGGATATTGGCGCGTCTGCAGTTAGGCTCTACGAATTTTAGCGCTTGATAATTTAATTAGTAAAAAAATAAATGATTTAAACAAGTAAATGCAATCTGCAGTTGTTATTGCTGTTAAAGACTGTTTTTAGCATATATTTTGACGTGACAACGTCTTAAATTAGGTTGCGGCTGGGAGTCACTTATGAAAAAGTGTAACGCTCGGTAACGTTACGATGAGTCACCGAACGAGAGAGAGGCCCGCCGAATGCCTTGCGTCTCTCTCCCACTCAACTATGACCGGTCTGCCGCGCGCGCAGCACTAGAGAATTAGGACGTTGTCACGTAAAATCTTCGCCCGTAAAACCGACTTTACAGGCAACCATTTTTTTTTAAAAGCTTTTATTTTTGTATGAGTTTTCAAGTGCTAAAATTGGCAGAGCCTAACTTCAAGATCCGATGGCCGTACCTACTGTACACACATAAGAATAAAATAAAAAAAAAAACAAGGAATTAGGAAATAGGTACAGAGGTAATGCTTATTTCTAAAGAAATCTCTTCTAGCGTACCAGCTGGTGTTATAGTATTATGTAGTTAGAAAAGGTACTAAAATGATTAATTACAAATCAGTGGCGTAGATATTGATCGAAATCTTTTTGGTGGTCTTTTCGTTTTCGCCAAATGATTTAGGTATGTTTCTTTGAATGTTTAGGTACCGAATCAGGTAGGATTGGAGTCAAGAATTAGTTTAAATCCAAAAAAGTAAAAATACTAGTTTTTTCCATAATCAGCCTTTTAATGTTCTCACCGCTGGGATTCAGACTACCTAGACACGCGTAGTGGACACGCATTTCTAGAGCGGGTTGGTGAATGACAATGTTTTCGAATGCATGCTGTTTCTTTACAGTTTGATATTTTTACTTGCATATTAGTTTTCTCCGATCACTGAATGTATCAAAGGCACTCATTTACACCCAGCGGCTTACGACACAAAATAGATAGGCACGAAAGCCGGGCTTAAAGAATTAGACGTTCTCTCTGTTTGGTCTCTCTTTCTTTCAAAGAATCTCCCTTTAACTACCAATAGTCTTCAGAATGCACAGAATGTGGTGATAGACGACACATGCATCAGTACATCTGATAGTGTTCACGTGTTTGAACACGTGTTGTGATATCTGATAATGATCAGCGTGTGATCTTAGATGATATCGGCCGATCTAGCGTGCGATTCTCTAATAAAACAGCCTTGAGCGCAGTTATGACCACAGCGACGAAATCCAAGTAGGTTCATTAGATTGTTAACCCAATGGATCTATACCAGTGGTTCTTAACCTCTTAGGCATGAGGGACCATTTGATTAAATTCCTGTTTCGCCAGGGACCACTCAGTTGGTTTATTGGTAATGTATATGGTACCTAATTGTAAATAAATCATAAACACAAATAATTTTATGACTACTACTCTTTTATTAATTACTTCGTGAAAATCTACACTAATATAATAAAGAGGTAAAGTTTGTTTTTTTGTTTTTTTGTTTGTAGGGGGTAATCTCTGGAACTACTGGTCCGATTGGAAAAATTTAAGCAACAATAGAAAGCTGCTTTACTCCTGAGTGACATAGGCTATATTTTATGTACGCGGGCGAAGCTGCGGGCAAAAGCTAGTCTATAATAAAGTTACCTACAGATTTTTGCATTGTGTTGAATCGACTCATCGCGTTACGCCACGTCACTGATTTATGATCGCTTCGCGGACCACTTGGTTTAACTCCAGGGACCACCAGTGGTCCGCGGACCACCGGTTAAGAACCACTGATCTATACATAGAATTGTTAATCCAATGTCCTCCTTAGTTGTTAACTTTTGACAGAGTGGTCGTGGTTGATCATGTTGGTCATTTTCGTTGGCGTCTCGGGAACTTTGGACCATGGAGGTTTGTGTTGCAGCTCTAATGATATACATATAAAAAAATGTGTGTTTGTATATGTATATGTCATATGTCATCGATTGCATCACTGCTTACCATCAGCATGATGTTTGCAATGGATGTAAGATTTTTTAATGGCATCTTAGCCCAGCTAACTTTTATACCTATTCCTTTCTCGATTTTAGAACATAATTTTAGTTTTTGATTATTGGTAATGTGGTAGTAGGTACGATGGGATTGACATCTTCACAATAGTGTACAAAAATCCCTAAAAAAGATTAAAAAAATGCCTCTTTGGCGAGAATTTATGTGTAATTTTAATTTTACAGGTCCTTTGAGTCAGTTTTTCGCTTGATGAAAGTGAACTTTCAATAAATCCTAGCAACACTGAAGAATTTTCTCGGAAATCAGTATAAAGAATGCTTTATATCTGATTCACGGATAGATAGACTATCATCATCATCAACCTAGCGCCCGTCCCGGTTGCTACCTTGGCTTTCACCTCGGTGCCCGGGGTCCGCTTTCCTTCCTAGACGACTCCACTTCGCTCGGTCTTTTGTGTCCCTTGCCTCAAGCCCATTGACACGCATGTCGTCCCTTACGACGTCGATCCATGGCGAGGCATCTGTTACCCACGTAGTCTGCCAGTTTTCGTAAAACGTGGCCAAATAAAATAATATAATAATATAGTCTGGATAGATAGACTATATTATTATATTATTTTTTGACTTCAAAGAGTAATAAATAGGTAGGTATTACAGATTTTTTACAAGCTTTATATTAGTTTCACCTGTCTGTATGTTTGTGATCAAATCTTGTAGGTAAAATTAAATTTGATCCACTTCTAGGTTACCGATTGAGCTGAAATTTTGCATATGGTAAATCGCGTGAAAATTCAATATTATGATGACATGAAGCTGATCTGATTGAGCTGAAATTTTGCATAGGTACGGTAAATCGCGTGACAATGCAATATTGTGATGACATGAAGCTGATCTGATGATGGAGCTGGAAGGCTATAGGAACTCGATAATTAAACGACAATTAACCATCGAGTTTGGGCTTGTGTAGTTTGTCTTGACGAATATTTTGTAGCTTGATGGTAACTAGGGTCTGATGATAGAACTGGAAGATGGCCATGGAAACTCGGTAGAGTTAACGTGTTTGTACTTTTTGGGAAGGTCTTGATAAGTATTAATTCTGATGGTATATACCACGCTATAAAAGCTTGTTATGAAAACAATATTTTCATTGAAAACTTGTTCATATTGAGCTGTAAAATAATCATAGAAAAATGTACGTCTGCACATTCAATTAATGACTTTGATTTTGGGTTCACTTTCTCTCTTACTATGTGTACAAACAAACAATAACTTACACCATTTAAGGTCTCTAGGGGCCCAGCAGGGTCGAAGTCTCCTTATTAAATATAGATACCTACCATAGAAATATAAAAAGTAGATACCTAATATACTTTCGATATATTTTCGTGTAATTCGAGTGAATTCGCAAAAAATACTTTTATTTACTTTATGCTATAAGATAGATTAACATAGGTATATATTTGTATAACTTAAGTATCGTATTTTATATATTTATAATAAGACTGTTGTTATTTTCTTTTTTTTTGTTCTTTTCAAGTTTCTTTTAAATGTTAAATTAAAGTAAAATAATTTTAAGGCCGCACTATCGCATTAGGTAATACCTGTAATGATAGCTGTAAGGAAGATAAATAAATAAATACCTACACATTAGAAAATTCGCAATTTTATATGTCTTTCAAACGTTAGCATCAAAATCCAGTATTTTCTTTAGGTGTAAAGATCAGGCACTATCGTGAATAGTCATAAACAGTTTGCATATTATGACTCAGTAAAAAGCTGGGGGGGATCGTGATAAGGTATTAATACACCCCCCCAGGGGTGGAAAGTAGGGTAGATAGTGGTTTAATGGCAAAGATATCATAGTGGTTATGTTGTGTAACTTTACGAGGTTTGAAAGGGGTCGATTTTTGTTTAGTTCAGAGGTTTTTTCGAAGGGATAAATTGAGATGTTAGAACGATAATATTTTCTTCTCGCCTTTGACCACTATCTCATCTGAAGGTAAGCGATGATGTGGCCGACAATGGAGCACGCTTGCTTAGAAGTAACCTATTTACTCTTGACTTAAAGATCCCTAGGTTTTACCTATTAGGAAACACAGACTCCTGCAGGGAATTCTAATCCTTAGCTGTACGCACAATTAATGCATTCTCAAATCCGTACGTCTAGTGGTCCGACGATGGAACGAACTTGTTGAAATGAAATATAACAGCGACAAGGAATCCGCTCCTTAGCTGTAGGTACGCACAATTAATGTGTTTCCACCATGTTTCCAC
This sequence comes from Mythimna loreyi, assembly GCA_029852875.1. Taxonomy (NCBI): domain Eukaryota; kingdom Metazoa; phylum Arthropoda; class Insecta; order Lepidoptera; family Noctuidae; genus Mythimna; species Mythimna loreyi. The sequence goes on along the minus strand of CM056801.1, from coordinate 7,743,219 downwards.
CTCATGTCGAGGCGTGGCGGAAGGAGCTCCGGCGAGATCTCATGGTGAAGTGGAAACAGCGACTGTCGCAACCCAGCGCTGGGCACACCGTAATCTCAGCGGTAGTGCCCCTCTTTGAGGCGTGGCTGGATAGACCTCACGGCGTCCTCACTTTCCGCATGACGCAGGTTCTCACCGGACATGGGAAGTTCGGGAGATTCCTGCACCGGATTCGTGCGGAAGAGACGTCCGGGTGTCGCCACTGTGAGGCGAGCCCGGAGGACACGGTGGAGCACACGGTGGAGGTGTGCCCTGCTTGGGAAGAGCATCGCCGTGTCCTCGTGGGGGTGATCGGCGGCGGCGACCTCTCGCGCCGGGCCCTGGTTCAGGCCATGGTCCGCAGCGAAGAGGAATGGCAGGCGGTCGCCTCCTTCTGCGAAGCAGTAATGCTCGTAAAGGAGGAGGCCGACCGCATAAGGTAAAGGCAACGGCGTACTCTCCGCAGCCGTCGCCGCCGCGATCCTGCCGATATCCGGCCACCGTAGACACTGGCTCGCGGACGGTGAGCAATGGGTAGCTCGCCGTCCGGTCGTCTGGTAAGACCGAGTCCAAGTCGTCAACGGCGCGCACCGTTCCCGCGCGCCTCAAGGAGTTGTCAGCAAACTGCAGGGGCCCTTCAGGGTCGAAGCCTCCTGGAGTCTAGAGGGTGGTGGAAAACTGTCACCTCGACTCCGGGAATAAGGCAAGGAAGGTACGGGGTAGGTTTTTTAGTCAGTAAGAGTCTGACACTGGTCTCCCGCTCCGCCCAAGAGCGGGTTTCGTCATTGGATGATTTTCACCTACCATAAAAAAAAAAACCATGTTTCCACCTATACGCACAAACGTGTCTGCCATGTACAGTACGGCCGTCGGATCTTGGCGAGTCTGACGTTAGCCTCTGCGAATTACATATAGCGCTTGAAAACTCGTGGATGGTTGTTAAATTACCTTTGATGAGGTTGTTCTAAGTTGAACTAACAGGTAATCAGAACAGCGCGTCGTTTAAACGCATTTTGTTAGGAAAAAATTAAATCCCGCAGAGTAATCCCGCAAAAAAGGTATAGGTTCACTTGCGGGATTGGATTGCCTAGTGACCATACTTGGTGAGGCCTCCATTTAGCTGTGGACGTATTTCGGCCGATTAATGATGATGATGACGACATAACGACCCACGGATTATGAACACAACAATAACAAATTGTTCTAAAACATTCAATTTTTGTAAAAAAAACTCACATCTAATGTACGAAAATTTCACCTATTTGCTTATTACACTTCCTGAGATACAGTCTGCTAACATACAGACATACAAACGAACCACAGAAGATTAGAAACAGTGTTCTACAGTTCTACTCTTCAGATACAGAACCCTAAAACCCGACCAAGATCAATGCAGTACATGCATTCCTTCCCACAATGCACACACATACCTTCACATGCAAATCAGTATAAAAATACTCTGATTGTGAGTGACAGGCATCATGTCCCTGTTACGGAACGCCCGCTAGTGACATTGAGACGGTGACGTCATCTCGTAACCCGTGCTACAGTCGGTGATGACGTCATGAGATGTGTGTGTGTGAGTGGAGTGTTTAGCTTTGAGTTGTAGGTTTGGTTCTATTCATTTTTTTATTTGAATTTGGAAAGAGATGTTTCTTTTTTTTAGTGTGGGAAAAATCATCTAATGACGAATCTCGCCCTTGCGCCTTGGGCGGATCGGAAACAGACACTGTTTAGCGTCCTTCTTATCCTTCATACCAGGGTCGGACCTTCCTTTCAGAAACCAGACCGGGGCCCCAGTAGGCTTCGGCCTGGAAAGAGATGTTCAGTGTGCTGAGTGTCAGTGGTTTTTACGTCATGATTGAAACGTTTAGCACGTGTAGCTCACTGATTGGTTAAAGAGCTTAGAACGGGCCAATCGCAGCGCCGAACGTCATAAACGCGTCGATCGCGTTAGCGTAAAACAAACTCACACTAGGCATTCTGAATTTGTGTTTGTGTATAAATACGCCGAGTGGTTTCATCGAATAACCGAATACCGAATAATATTCTGAAAGGAAGGCTTGGCTCAGTGCGAAAGGCAAGGAAGGAACAGGGTGAGGTGTTTAGTCAGTAAGAGTCTCACACTGTCTCCCGGTCCGCACAAGAGCGGGATTCGTCATAGGATGATTTTTGCCCACCTTAAAAAAATATATCGCATATTATTTAATGAATTTCTTACCTTGTCGAATACACTGCCGGCTAATTTGAGTAGAGAAAGAACTTATTTCTCTACTCCGTGGTAAACTTTTCCTATTAATTTGTTTTATGCATTTAACACACTGTGGTTTTTAAGACATTTGATTTTATTATAATTACTAGCCTCTGCCAGTGGTTTCGTCCGCCTGAAAGTCAGTTTACTCCCTTAGGGTGTTACTAATTAAATCATTCATAATGCAGTTGTATGGGCACTTAGGGCACTCTACCAAGTGGCTCATGTTTTGAACAGGGACACCGCACTCACATTGAATCTCCGATGGGTCTATAAAACCACATTTTTTCCAAGTTGTATTTACAGCGGCCTACCTGGGAGCGCAACCGATTTAGTGCTTTCCATACAGGCCATTGCAATTAATGTCCAGGTGGGAGAATTTCTTGTGGTTTCAAGAAGTCGGATGGTGGTAGGTGATGTTCTTTCGAAAGGTTTAATCTTTCCCTATGAGGTGGACTGAGAATAGTCTGCATACTTCGTTGTTTCAGTGGCGCATGAAGTTGAAGAAAAAGAAATACGGGGTTTTTGAACTTTAATTTCTCAAAACACCACTTTTGTGCCTACCTATTATTCTCTCTGTTTATTGTATAAAGTAACTCGAACTTATGCTGATTAAAAAGTGCTTTCGAACAATCCCCAAGTATAGGGTTACCAGATGAAAATACCAAAAGTCCGGAGAAAAGGCCCAATTTTTTTTGAAAAATCCTGAGGATTTTAGATTGAGATTTAATAGAATAAACACATTTTAAATAAGTAAGCACGAAGGACGTAACTAAAAGGGGACGGGTTTGGACCAAGACTGGGCACCTTTGGCCACAGACTAGGTCCAAACTCAAGGTTTGCCAGCGTGCTATGGAGCGCAGCATATTATGTGTTAAACTGACAGACCACGTTCGAAACAACACTGCGCATCAAAACACAAATCGTAAATGTGGTTCAAAAGGCTGTCTTAAATGAAACCTTTATGAAACCTAAATGAAACGCCATAAAAAAGCACTCAAAAAGAGAGGGCTATAATTTAAATCTGTATTTTATTGATGATTCTAATAATCCATATATCTATGGATTATTAGAATCTGCGATTTCAATTCATAGATTTCATGAAATCTACAGAATCCTATCGCAGTCGCAATCCTGAGACCTCATTACAAATCCTGAGATATGGTAACCCTACCCAAGCCCCAATATGTACATTTAGTTTCAGTGAAAAATTCATTCTTCAGTGAAAAAGAAATCACAGAAAGAGTTTCTCGAATATAATATTAACGAGAATCAAATAGCATTAAATTAAATTCAAAGTTCAGTGACATCTTTTTCATTACGAGTTAAAACAAAGACTGTTTTACTAACCATACCCAACATTTTGATCCATGTACAGTACGGTCCCTACAGGGTCGAAGCCTCCTGGGCCAAGGGTTGATGCGAAAGCGTAATACCAGGGCCCTTGGAATAAGGCAAGGAAGGAATGGGGTAGGTTTTTTAGTCAGGAAGGGAATGAAGGAAGGGATTCGTCATTCGATGATTTTTACCTACTATAAAAAAATATGTACAGTACGGCCGTCGAATCTTAACATGTGTGAAGTTAGACTCGGCGAATTTTAGCGCTTGAAAACTCGTACGAAGATAAAGGTTGTAAAAATAACAGTTTTTAACAGCAATAACAACTGTAAATTGCATTTATTTGTTTATATATTAACTAGCGACCCGCCCCAGCTTTGCACGGGTATTGATATTGAATATATTATGCATGTTTTATGCACATAAACCTTTCTATTGAATCACTCTATCTAATAAAAAAAATGCATCAAAATCTGTTGCGTAGTTTTAAAGATCTAAGCATACATAGGGACAGAGCGACTTTGTTTTATAGGTACTATGTAATGTTTGGTGGAAAACTGTTACCTCGACTCCAGGAATAAGGCAAGGAAGGTACGGGGTAGGTTTTTTAGTCAGTAAGAGTCTGACACTGGTCTCCCGCTCCGCCCAAGAGCGGGTTTCGTCATTGGATGATTTTCACCTACCATAAAAAAATTTTTTACAAAATAAAAAACCGCCTTCAAAAAAAGACAAACGATAAAAGTTCCTACACTAAAAAGTTGAAAATAAAAAATTGAATTACTGTAAAGAAACTTAACTTTTCAAGGGATTGTTGCCCATTCGTAATTCCTTGCCTTCACTGGCACCGACTCCAAAAAGAAGTAATAAATTTTGAATATTTGCAAAGTATTAATGTCAAATAACTTTACCTATAAATTAAGTTTCTTTACAGTAATTCAATTTTTTATTTTCAACTTTTTAGTGTAGGAACTTTTATCGTTTGTCTTTTTTTGAAGGCGGTTTTTTTTTTGTAAAAATTTTTTTTATTTGTAGCCGTTTAGTGTTTTTCATTATAATGTGTTATGGCAACGAAGTCAATATCGTTCCTACATTTCTTTTGAAAAAGTTACCAATGTCATAAAAGTAGGAATACATATTAAAGGTACATTGTTACAGTGTAATCGTTTTGATCTCGTGGAGAGATGATATGATGCATGAAATACTTATGATTCATCTCATGAGTACATCTTATGACAGCTCTCTAAATTATCATCATTTCAGCCAGAAAACGTCCACTGTTGGACATGGACCTCCCCCAAGCGTCGCCATAACGACCGATTCTGTGCGACTCGCATCCATCGCGTTCCCGTGATTCTCACCAGGCCGTCGGTCCACCTTGTGGGAGGCCTTCCAAAGCTGCGTCTTTTGGTGCGCGGTCGCCACTCTAGAACCTTTCGGCCCCATCGGCCATCTGTTCTACGAGCAATGTGCCCTGCCCACTGCCACTTAAGTTTGGCAATTCTTCGGTCTATGTCGGTGACCCTGGTTCTCCTGCGCATTTCTTCATTTCTGTTTCGAACACGCAAGGAAACTCGAGCATAGCCCTTTCCATTGCTCTTGACAGCATTGCCCATGACAGCTCTAATAAGCTCAAACAATGGTAGGATACATTATTTTATTTTGAAGTTCCCAAGCCGACCTTCCACCTTCCAGCTTCATCATCACATCAGTTCAATAGTACCTTACAGCCAAAGTGCATCTTATGACAATTCTAACAAGCCCAAACACGGCTAGGATATATTAATTAGTTACGCAGTTCCAGTGCCTACCTTCCAGCTCGTCATCATCAGATCAGTTCGATGATAACTTTTTCAACATCATTTTTTAAGATCATTGGTTTATAGTGCATTTTCATAGTTGCTTAACTACCTTGATTGTGATATCTATGCGAGTATCAAGTTTCGTTAGCCATTTTCTGATCTTCTTCACCAGTTCCACCTCATCAAATGTTACTTTTTAACTGTAAATGCTTGAGTTCTCGATGAAAATATAAAAAAAAACTATATAGTTGCCTATAATATTTGAGGAGTTCCCTCGATTTCTCATGGATCCCATCATCAAAACTCGATTTTGAAAATGGGACCAATCTGGAAGCATATCCTTTCAAGTACAAAAAAAATTTTGCAAATCCATCCATAAACAACGGAGTTCTGAGGTAACAAACATAAAAAAAAAAAAAAAATACAATCGAATTGAGAACCTCCTCCTTTTTTTGAAGTCGGTTAAAAAAAAAAAAAACAAATGTAATGTTTACACTCAAAACAAAATAAAACTGAAAATGTTGACTTCAGCACCATCTCGCGGGAAAATGGCCATGAATAACCCGTAACATACACCTTAAATCATTTATTTTTTTAGAAGTTTTCAAGCATTAAAATTCGCAGAGTTTAACTTCAGAGTCGCCAAGATCAGAGGGCCGTACTGTACCTACCAATATTTTGTTCCATGTTGAATTTAATTTCACCCTTTTTTGCCAACTGTACCGTAATTACTCTCTTAATGCTAGCGCTGTCTAATTGTGTGTTTATTCAGTTTTGTTGACGGTACACATCTGTGTCGCTGACGGTACATTCTAAGGCGTACCTCGTAGGCGGCGTTCGGTCTAAGTACAATAAAATTATTGAAACAAGGCTTGCGTTTTATATGAGATAGAGTTATTGTAACCACCTCGAGTATTTTCATTTGGTTTTATGTAAATTATGAATTGAATCGTACTAATTCAAAACCAAGACGCAAGGCCTTTTGGGCAGTAGGTAGTAGTGTGTCTGTAGGTAGTAAAAAAAGGCGGTATAGGCTACATTACTTTTATAGAAAACTAGTTACTATCAACGGCTTCGTCCACGTGAAAATAAGTTTACCCTTTAGGTTTACCCTTTTTGCTAGTATTACGGCTTTGCAGAAAGAGGCGAACGCCTGCCACTCTTCCTCGCTGCAGACCATGGCCTGAACCAAGGTCTAGCGCGAGGGGTCGCGATCTTCCACACTGTACGTATTAGCAGATGCCTACATCCTATAAGGGACGTATCTGCGAAGTTAGTAGAAAGAAAAGAAAGAAGTGTAACAGTTTCTGTGATCAATCAGTGAGTGGTATTCTGCTTTTATTCGAAAAGCTTTAGAAGAGCTTTAAATTCATGTAGACTCTCAAACATTTAGGGCCGCCCAATGCACGGGGCCCATGGCATGTGCTACTCTCGTTACGTCACTAATCCGACCCTGGTTGTTGTTCTATTTTCACGTAAGGATCTAATGATAGAGTCAGTTTACTGGTACCCGAATATTGGGCCAGGCAAGGAATTTAATTAAGAAAATTTACTACTATTGCCGAAATCGACACGTTAAGAAAAAAAAGAAAAGAATTATGGTGGTAATTTTAAGTTCCTTGTTTCGTGTTCGTTTCGTTAGGTTCGTTCGTTCGTTTCTATTGGAAATTTTCATGAAAAGTCTTTGAAATTAAGTTATTACATACTAGCTTTTGTCAGCGGCTTCGCCCGCGTCACTCAGGAGCAAAGCAGCTTTCTAGTGTTGCTAAAATTTTTCCAATCGGACCAGTAGTTTCAGAGATTACCAATTACAAACAAAAAAACAAACTATACCTCTTTATTATATTATACTAGCTGCTGCCCGCGACGTTGTCTGCGTGAAAGCTCTACGGTGTAGGATTATAAGTAAATAACTTTTAAAATAGCATTGCATCAGCCTTATAAAGTTCCCGCTGCTGGGACACAGAGCTCCTTTCTAGGACCATAATGGATTATCAATAATTACCAATCCGTATTGGACTCGTTATATTATATTAAATATTAATATTAAAATATTATTACATATAGAATTCCTGTTTATATTATTCTTATTGTGACGAGTAAAGGTGCTGATAGACCGAAGCATTCACTTGTAATAGAACATTGAGCATTCACCGTTTTTAAATTTGTCGAACTGAACAACGAGTCGAGCCAAGCATAGACCCAAACATTGCTGCGAACATTTTCATGAGCACCCTAGAGAACGCAAAAAAATCGTAGCAAAACTGTCCATCGCTAGAATGCTCGCCAGAACGCTTGATAGAATGCTCGCTCAAACGCTCTCGTTATTTTTCTGTAATACCTACAATATTCGCAAGAATGCTCATTACAAGTGAATACTCAAGTTTATCAGCACCTTTACGATAACGATCATTCTTCAAATTAGATAGAGTTAATTATAAAATTCAATTTGAAGGATTTGAGGAACAGTTTTTGTTTAGTAATGGGATTGCAAGGAGATGTGCGTCTTCCTTGGGAATTGGAACGATAAAGCATGTAACCGAGATAAACGGAAAGAATGGAGGGAGCCCTTTGCCCAGCATTGGGACAGCACAGGCTAGCTATAATAATAATAATGAGATAGTAATGGCTAAAAGGAAAACTTACAAACTAGAGTTACAAAAAAGAAAAATAAAATGAAGCTATTTGGACGTTCCAAAGCATAGATCTCAATGGAAAAACCGTGCAGGATTCTTCAAACAAAAAGGAAGGCGTCATTTTTGCTGGTATTTCCTTAAAAATAGATATTACCTACAAGATCAAGATATTGGAAGTTATCTAAGTATTTTTCTTATCAGATACACGAGTATATCGCAGGGGGTTGATTGATATATAGTTGATAAAATGTAATCTTAAAAAAACCTGGGCAAATACAAATGTGTGTCGGACTCGCATACTGAGGGTTCCGTACGTACAAATTAACTTATGTAAATAGTTCAATTCGTAACTTTTTTTCCGTTAACATAGAAGTTTTTTCTCAGCTTTATGGGACCGCAGACTTGAGTACATGGTTTAAACTTCAACTCGATAACTCTACACGTTTTCGAGACAAAGGGTCTTTACAGACAGACGGGCAACAAGTAATCCTATAAGGGTTCCACTTTTCTTTTTTCTTACGAAACCCTAAAAAGTCACGTGTTTACTGAATGCAGAAGGGTCGAAGCCAATCAGGGCCACGGGTTTGTGTCTGAAAAGGAAGGCTCTTGCCCTGGTATGTATGGCGATGTAGGAACGGGGTAAGTTGTTTAGTCAGTATGAGTCTGACACTTGTTTTCCGCTCCGCCCAAGAGCGGGACTCGTCATTGGATGATTTTTAACTACCATGAAAAAAAAAAACGTGTTTACTGAAATTCAAAATTTCTGTAGGAGGTAAGATAGTTAGCACGGTGACTGTCGGCTGCATTGTAATAAAAAGTATATTACCTAACCTGATAAGATTAGATTAGGCGGAGGTGAAAACTAGACGTCAGGCCATTTTGGAGAAACCCCAAACCTCACTTGTACTTACGCTTTGATCACACGTAGCGAGCAAATGTGCTAGACAGTGCTCTTGATCGAATTCTCGGTACGCATGAACATAGCGCCGACTGCTCGGTCGAGCGCTTGTTTCTACAACTCGCTAACAACACTGTCTTGGCCGAGCAATATTTTACTCTCTGGCCCTTTTAAACGTTACATGTGAACAAAGCATTAACCTTTCGACTTTGGCAATTACCATGTGATTATAGACACAATTAAAGAACAATAGGGGGTTTTGAAAGTTTAATAAGGCTAGAGAGTCAATAGGGTATATAGTTGTAAAAACTATATTCTGTTTACTATGGGAACAAATCCGAAATCGCAAAAAAAAAACAGCCAAGTTCAGTACATTTTGACCGAAGCGAAGTAGTAAAAGTTGTTTGTTATCATGGTAGTCACGTGTTTAAGTATCAGTTATTAATTAAAAACACTTAGACCTATATATACAAAAACACTTAGACGTTAAAGTAGTCTTCCACATGGCTGTCATCACGCCTAAAAGGTGCCCAGAAGCCTGGCTTGAAGTGTTGATCAGTCGGTGAGAAATGTCTTTGAAAAGATGAATGCACTTAAAATTCATGACTTAAGGCCTTATTTCCGAGCACTACTGTGGAACAGTGACTTTCTGAAGCCTCGGTAACGGTTAGGTTTGAAAAAATATGATTATCTTTGTTATATTCATGCAGATAGATAGATTAAAACTTTATTATACACCAAAATAATTAGAAAATCTTTTACAATGGCGGTCTTATCGAAACATTATGTTTGCGTATCCTAACCAAATAAGTACATTATAAGGTAAAGACTATGTCGAAGACACGCTTGTTATGCAACTGACTGCTTCTGCACATGTGAATAAAAATTTGCGATTACAATTTTCGCAAAAAATAATTATAACAAAATTACATATTTTCGCTTAGTTTTCTTATTTCTTTCTTTATTACGCTAAAAGAAAAATGGATTTAAAGGTCAGTGGGATTCTATCCAGGCAAAGCTGACCGAAATTAAATGCACAAATATTGTATTAAGTGCCATTTCTGGTCTAATAACCATTTAATAATAATATAATAATAATAATAAAAATATTTATTTACCCAAAAGAAATTATACAGATTATACATAAAGTGGTAGGTTTTACATACAAATTATTTAACTGAATCTATATAACCAAAAATTATAAACCCTGCCTCTTAAACTAGGAGACCTGTGTCTTAAGAGACAGTGGTTGGCCAAACATTTTATTTAGTTGCCTTCAAGAGAATGAACACGTTGATCTACCAAAAGAAGTGTAAATTAATGTGAAGGAGAGATTTCATTTAAATGACGAGTAGTGTATCCAACTATGGATGGGTGTGTGTGTGTTGTGTATGTGTGTTATGTGTTGTGTGTGTGGGGGGGGGTAAAGCGTATGTGTTTGTGTTGTGTTCACAGGGTGAATTGATTGCGATTATAAATGTGAATGTTTGTTAGGGACATTTTAAGTGATGTAGGTTAGTAAGGATTCTGTTTTTATATAGTCCTGCTGCTTGAGCCACTCCGTAGTCTTCAAATTAACCCTATATTTATTAAGGTCAATTATATCTAGTTCCTTCTGAAGCTTTTTATATATATGAACACTCAGGACGTAGTATTGACGTTTTGCGAATGACGTGTTATGTTGTATACTTGAGGGGATATACGTTCGCTTTCTAGGGTCAGAGGGTGGTAAGCAGCCATGCACTCTAAGAACAGAGCGAAGAACAAAGAGTTGGCGAACTGTTAATACTTGACAGTCTATGTATAGTTGCGTTGTTGGGTATCGACGTGGTTTCCCAGTCATTACTTTAAGTATAGCTCTTTGAGCTCTCTCCGCCCTCAGAAAACAAGTCTTCGCTGCCCCGCCCCAAGCAGTTATGCAATATCCGATGATCGACTGGCATAATGCAAGGTACACCATTTTAAGAGTGTCAAATCCAGCAGATTCACGAAGGGATTTGAAAATGTGAATAAGACGAAGCGTTCTATTTGACAGTGTGTCGAGGTGTTTCTCCCATCTTAGCCCATCGTCAATATGCACTCCCAGGTACTTCACACTATCGGCTTTAACAATGGTAGGGCATGTGCATAATACCATCCGACTCTGACATGAGTGAGCTGTTATCGCAAAGGTGTTTGTGGGTTTGGTGTTACGGCGAATAGCAAAGGGTATAAAATATGTTTAACTTAGGTTAAGTGTCAGCAAGTTTAAGTCGAGCCAGTTCATTATTTCAGACAGTGCGAATTCCGCCTTTGCTTTCACTTCCTCCCAAGTACGCCCCTGAACTAGAATCGCTGTGTCGTCGGCATATGCATAGATCTTAGAAGATGGGATTGACATAGCACAGAGGTCGTTTATGTAGATTAAGAATAATGTGGGACCCAGTATGCTTCCCTGAGGTATACCGTACGACACAGACTCTTCATCGCTATAACTAGAGTCTATTTTAACCCTCTGGGTCCGATTACTCAGGTAATCTTTGAAGATCTTCAGTGCTACACCTCGCACACCCGAATACTCTAGTTTTGATATAAGGAGGGGAACAGAAACTGTGTCAAAGGCCTTTGCCAGGTCCAGGAATATTCCAAGGCACTTTGATCTGCTGTCCAGTGTTTTAGCAATATATTGCGATAAGTCCAGCACAGCGTCCTCAGTGGAGACTCCCGAGCGGAATCCGTACTGATTATCTGCTATAGTTTTATACTTGTTAAGAAAACTTCTCAGATTTTTATTAAGAATACGCTCAAGAATCTTTGAAAGCGAAGGAAGCACTGATATAGGCCTGTAGTTATTGACACAATTTCTCTTCCCTCCCTTATAGATTGGGTGGACTATGGCCTTCTTTAAGCAGTCAGGAAATACTCCCGTATCTATGCAAAGATTGCAGATATATGTTATCGGTGGTACCAATATGTGCCGACATGTCTTAAGAAGCGACGCCGATATTCCATCCCAGCCTATGGCACAGTCATTACGTAAATGCATAATGAGGGATTCCACGTCACATTCGTCGACTTTTTGAATAACAAGTGAGTTGGCCGGTGACTTCAATGCATTATTTTCGCCAGCGCGTGGGGTGTCTAGGTTCGGTCGTTTTTTATTTGGGTCAATTTGTATTTTTGTTGCCATGTTTTTACCTATATTACTAAAGAAGGAACAGACATTGTTTAAGGATGACTTAGGGTTATCACATATTTTTAGCAGTTCAACAGGGCTAGATCTTACTTTACCAGTATTAGTTATTTCCTTAATTGTTCTCCATAGAGCTTTTGGATTATTCTTGGACTTTTCTATTTCGCTCTTTTCATATGTTCTCTTCAATTTCCGCAGTAGCGTATTACAAAAGTTTCGATATCGTCTGTAAGTTACTTGTAGTATTAGATTATTTGGTGATTTTTTCGATTTTGTATGTAATTTATCTCGATGCTTTATACATTTTAGGAGGCCCGGAGTTATCCACGGTTTTATGGTTCTTTGTTTTCTAGGTACGTTAACTTGCTTAGTATGTTTAGATATTGTTGATGACAATAATGTAATTAGTTTGCTCATAGCTGTATTGGCGTCTTTAATTTTGTAAATGACCGAAAAATCAGTGTTTTCTATTTCTTCGTTTATGGCGTCAAGATTGGCCCGAGATATAGTTAAATTCTTGTTTCTGGTTGGGTTTGTATTTGAAATCATAAGAACAATCGGTTTATGGTCTGTTATGTGTGATTCTAACACCAAGGTGGTGGCATTTAATTTTGTCTTTAACAAGATATGATCGAGGCAATTTTCTACTCTAGTGGGCAAAAGGTGGGATGGTAGTAGTCCAAAAGACGCGTTTAGAAGAAGATAATCTAGTGCACGATCACTCCTACTGCCCAGCTTAATGTCGATATTTAAGTCACCCACAGTCGTTATGTTGGTAGAGTTAGATAATTCTGTATAAATATTATTCAGACTATTCAAAAAGTTGTCGAACTGATCTTTGGTGCTATTTGATGGAGAGCGATATACTGCCAATACCGTGAGCTTATTTTCTATTTGGCATACTAGGCAATTTGCATAACTTAGATTTGGTTCCCAAACCGTGACGTTCAACCCAATCCTAGTGTAGACTATTATCCCATCATTTTGATTTGTTATGTTTTTAGTGGAGTGTGGTTGGAATCCGTTAAGCACGGGGAGGTTATTTACCTTACTCAGCCAGCACTCGGTCAGAATAATAACATCAAGATCAAGGTTCATTACGCATAACAATGCTTGAAGACTATCGAAATTTTTATTAACACTACGAATATTTATGTGCAGTAATTTTATGCTGCTGTCGGATGAATCAATATATTTAATACACTCGTGCGGGTCACAAGAGAAAGAGTTTATTTTATGTCCATTTTAAGTCAATATTATCTTTTGCTGCTAACATACGTTTTTAAAACCTATACGGTGCGGACTAAGCGTATCGCTTCGTCATTCATACCGCGTACATCGAAGGACTGGCAATGCGCCAGCCTCGGCCTTCCCATCTGTTTCGAATAAGGGTGTCTTCAAGGTTAGAGTGAATAGGCTCTTATTAAACTAATGCGCCTCACCATCAACGATTGTATCACCATTTACCGATGAGTTCGCAGTCAAGCATTACTTTATATTAAATAGAACAAAAGAAAGATATTTAAAAATTCTGGTAGTTGGCTTCCATTCAGATTATCATGGTTAATATCATATTTCCCACTGATAAAATAAGATGAGTTTTATCTACGACATTCATAGTTTCTTTTCGTTTGACATTATATTTAGACGACTTGATTGGCTTGTGTTTGAATTCTGACAATGTTTATTATCTTTAGATAAAGTTTCTTATGTACTTACATATCATTTATCTTTATTATGTGATGATAATGACGTGTTAGCTCAGTGCCTAACGCATCCATCTCTCATGCATGAGTGCCGATGTGAATCTTCCAATACATAATGTTGTTCTAATTTTGTTTAGGACATTACTGTGACCCCGTGCGGTGGAAAGTAAGTATTAACCCTGATTGTAACTCGTAGATCATCTTCTCCTTTTTTTAAGTGTATGGCTCTATCTAACGAACGTCCGATGATTTTGCCAATGTCAAGGTAAAAATAGGTAAAATATCAAAGAAATCAAATCAAAATCAAAATAAATAATAGTAAAAACAAAATGTCCGTCATAAAGTCCCGACATTTTTCGTCAGTCTCCCTCCACTCGTAGATCTTTGGCAGTTGTTGCCGGTACGTAGACGCCTAAAAGTGTGACTAACAGTCTATCCAAGGAGTATATGCTCAGTAATCGAGTTGTGGTGGTCTGACAGATAGATACTGCATGTAAAACATGGGTATTCAGACATACTTGGTTAGACTGGGAGCTGATCTCAAGCAATTTGAAAATAAACCCTACACTGAGCGTGTCGGGTCATGCCAGTGTAGGGTTCCGTAGTTTCCCGTCAGTCACAAATGTCTTACAATGTAACAGAACTCATTAGCCCATTTATAAATTAGTAATCCAATTTCCCGAGAGATAGCGCTGTACCCGGTGGTAATTTTGGATTGCGTGAACCGATTTTAATCTTTTTGTATTTTTATTTGAAAGAAGACACGTTCAAGATAATAAAAAATGTAAAAAAGTTAAAAATATGCTTATATAATTATATGGTTAAATTCCAATTTTATCGTTGAGTCAAATCCCTAGCATTTTCTAGGGTTCCGTTAACCCTAAAAAAGGCAAGACTGTACTTAATAATGCGTAGTCATTACAACTGTGAACTGCATCGATGTCAGTTTGTGATCAAAGGCTTTTCGCTAATCTAGTTTATCTTTTTGATACTGAATCGACATTATCATTAGATGCAGCAATCCCTTTCGCTCACCATTGGATCTCCATGTCAGAGTCAGACATAATGGTTTTCGATGCTTATATTTCATTCAACTTAAGTTTTTTCGTAGATACTGCACTGGCTTAGTTGAATTTAAGTTTATAGTGAAATTTATACTGGATATCGATAGTAACTTTTGTGTCAAAGACATGTGACATCCACAAACCCGCACTGGGCTCACGTGGTGGATTACTTACGGCCCATTCCGCCTCCTAGATTCCTAGATAAGAGACCTGGAGGTCTTTGCTGGCGGAGCCAGAAAACTGGAAGGAAGTTGCTTCATTCTGTGAGACCGTGATGGTCTAGAAGGGCAAAGAAAGGCCTGAAGGGCCTGAGCCAGATCGCGAAACGCAACTGCCTCGATGCCTAACACGCCGAAACTCTGCTCACCCATCGAGTGATTCCAGGGAAGACGGTGGTACAGTGATAAGGTACGTGCCACCGTGCTGTGTGAGCCATACACGAGAACGCTATATAGTCTTCTCAGGGATGTGCCGTAACAGGCGTTGCACAGAGGAGGTTCCGGAATGGTCTTTTGAGAGGTAACGGAACCCTTTCTACGTTCTGATGGTGACCGGGGTGGTTTTAGTGAGGTAAAAATCCCAGACTCTTCGGGCTTATCTTCAAGGTACAGGTGCCTTTAGAAGGCTTCCCCTCGTCACCAAAAACTAAATAAATAAGAGACCTGAGTCCCAGCAGCGGGAACATTGTAATTTTTCTGTTGTAGCAAATTAATAATAAATTCTGCGATTAATAACTTTTAAACTAAGACAATTGACCTCAATAGTCTCAGGACGGCGTTAGGATCTAAGTGACTGACCAAAATAGAGCAATAGGCTAACCATGATATGAGACAAAATGATATAATATCCGCAGTCATTGAACTGTGACTGTACAATAGGAACATTCGTCATTCAGTTTGACATGCGTGTTATACACATCTACTAGCAAAGACACGCGTGATATAGAGACAGATGAAGTGAAAGGAAACGACTGGTATTGTGACATTTCTGAAGATTTAACCAGCCTCCTTAAGTTCTCAGTTCTCTTTTTAGCTTCTGAAGGAAAGAGCAAACCAGAAAAATACAATACCTAAGTCTTACCAAGAGATACCGTGCTTAATAATTCCCAACGACTGAAAAATTTTACCAGTCTCTTTGAAGATGAGAGTTTTTAGCTTTTGAAGGAAAGAGCAAACCAGAAAAGTAGACAACGTAAGTTTTACCAAGATATATCTTGCTTAATAGTTCCTAACTACTGAAAAAATATCACGACTTCCAATTACTTGACCCACCACATAAAGCCTACTGGGGCCGGTTACTGAAAGGAAGGTCCGACCCCGGTATGAGGGCTAAGAAGGGATAGGGTGGGTTGTTTAGTTAGTAAAAGTCTGACTTGTTTTCCGCCCCACCCACAAAGGCGGGATTCGTCATGAATAAAAAAAACCCCAGCACATAATAAAGAAAGAATCAAGCTTTGGGAAGTACATAACCTACCACCATCGGACTTCATGAAACACCAAGAACGTGTCCTCTGGTCATGAATCGCAGTGTTTTGTATGGAAAGCACTAAATCGGCTGCACAACCCTAGTAGACTGGTGCCAACACAACTTGGCCAAACGGGGTTTTATAGACCCGTCGGATATTCAATGTGAGTGTGGTCCTCCTGTTCAAAAACATAAGCCACACGTTGGAATGTTCCAAGTGCCCTTACTCCAGCATCGAATGTCCCAAGTGCTCTACTTTGGAGGATTTAATGAGTGCCACCGACGCTGCAGTTAACGCAGTCACCTACTGCCTCAACAGTTTTAGTACATTTTGATACAAGTGCAGGAAGTTTGTCATTGCGACCGAGGCGAAATTCGGGCCGCAGGCGAGTGTGTTATGGAGTCGAGGGCTGCAATGACAAATCTGCACGTGTGTCAAACGACGTTTTTCAATACACTTACGACTTGTGAAATAAAGAAAGAAAAAATGTTTAATCGTATCTCAAACATACAGTAGAAATTTAAGAAATATATAAGTATAGCATTCAAATCTGCTCTGGTCAATTTCTAATTTCGTGGGGTCGTCCAGCGACTCTGGGGGACGCCTCGCGCCTGATTCGATAAACTAAGTAAAACAAAATAATCACCCGTGACCGTGACGATAAGGAAGGAATAAAAAAGCCCTTGTTGTGATAAACTCAAAAAAGCACTTGGGTGATATACATGCTATATTGAACCTAATAGGAGTGCCATAAGAGGCAGTTTTCGAGTAAGTGTATTGAAAAACGAATTTGCCATGGATTCGAAAAGAAAAAGAAGAAGTATTGAGGTTTTATTCACCAGAATCGAGTTAGGCTGGAAGATTATTCCAAATGTAGTTATGAAAAAGCAAGGTAGGCTAATTAATTGGTGGAAATACTAAAATAGGATCAGCGTGAAACTGATTAATTTTTACATTTTGTCAATGCTTTAGTGATCTTCATTTTTCATACCAGGGTTATAGTGGTTACGGTGGCAAATTATGAATGAAAAAGACTTCTGCTCTAGGTGAGGACTGAATAAAAGTATGTACCTCTATGTCTTTTTTTTTGCCTTACGTTTCAGGACCTAGAATTTACCTTTTGGAAGTCAATCCATAGCCCTAATATGCTTTCTTATTCCTTACCAAGATACTGTTGCAGTAATATTATTTGAAGTACGTTTCATCCCCTCAATATTGTTCTCATTGCGTCACACATGTACACGAGTGTCATGCGAGAACGCGATATACAGAATCCCATATTATATACAGTGGTCTTAAATTATTAAACTGAATATTTGTCGACTCAGACGAATGGGCCTCCTCAGTCGTTCACGAATGCCGCGTGGGCACAGATGCTCTACGATATGCTACGCACCAATCACACCATTAAAGACTAATTTTCCAATAGAAATAAATAATACACAGTAGAGGAACGGTCAAAATAGGTACCACTTAACTATTTCCGTACGGTAGTCGCCGCCATTTTTGTTAAGTGACGCGTGTTCGGTACTATTTTTGAATTTTACCGCGAAACTTCAATCTAATGGTTTCATCGATTGGCGAGAGTCGCGAGTCATTCAGCCAGTGATTTTTTTTTTCCGAAGAAGTTTTTATTCCGTGTACATTTTTCTTTTTTTATTTTATAATTTGGTTGGACTTTCAAAGATCGTCACAGTGGATCCGTTTGTGAAGAGAAAAATGAAAGTTTTCAAAAAGAAGTTGCGTTTTTCTATAGCCTCAAGTTACGTTTAGACTTTTTTGAAGTTTTAGAGACTAGTTTAAATTTTTCTAAGTGATTTCACATATCAGCAGCGACGATTTTAAATTACTGGAGTCTTCATTTAAGGTAACGTTTTGTATTAAGATTAATTTATAATTAATTTAATATACGATGCATGCATGATTCGATTTTTATGCCATTATTTTCATTGAATGAAAAGGTGAATTTTTTAGATTTCATTATTTGCGTTATTAAGTGTAAACTGTAAGTAATTATTTCAGAATACTGGCACACAGAATTCCCTGCTAACAGTCATTTACTATTTAGTCTATCTACCTAATTGCGTCTTCTACTCTTCGTAATCTAACTTTGAAGAAAGAACAGATGTTTCTAAAGAAGAAGTTTGAAATTATTGTTGCCTTCAGCTGTAAGTCAAAATTAACAAAAAAAACTCCCTTTTTTGAAGTCGGTTAAAATACAGGCATTTTTGTAGTTCTTATCTTACCACCTCATGGAGGCTCTATGCCGACATCGTTCGGTCCATGGTACTTTATGGGGTGGCGGTGTGGGCGACGTCGCTGCGAGGGCGACCGGTGGCCCAGATGAACGCTTGCCAGAGGGTCATGGCCATCCGGATGGTAAGGGGATATCGCAGTGTCACGCGAAACGACAAGCCTCCTTGCCAGCCTGCCACCATGGGATCTGGAGGCAGCAGTCTTTGCATGTGTGCAAGAACTGTTGTCTCCAGATCCCCTGCTGGAGATGCAACGCCGGGGTGAAACTACCACGGACAGAGCTCCGGCAGGATTTTAAGGCGAAATGGCGACAGCGACTGTCGTAACCCAACGCTTTGAGGCGTGGTTGGAAAGACCTCACGGCATCCTCACCTTCCGCATGACGTAAGTTCTTACCGAAGATGGTAGGTTCGGGAGATTCTGGCACCGGATTCGTGAGGAAGCAAGCCCGGGTGTTGCCACTGTGTGACCCGCCCGGAGCACAAGGAAGAGATGTGCCCCGCTTGGGAACAGCATCGCCGTGTCCTTGTGGGGGTGATCGGTGGCAGCGACCTCTCACGGGCCTTGGTTCGGGCTATGGTCCACAGCTAGGAGGAGTGTCAGGCAGTGCCACCTTTTGAGAAGCAGTAATGCTAGCAAAGGAGGAGGCAGACTGCATCAGGCAAAGGCAACGGCGCTCTCGCGGCAGCCGAAGAACAAAAGTTCTTCTTTCAGGATTGCTGAAGAGGTATCTTTAAAAAACTCTTACATTCACAATAATAATGTTTTCTTCAACTGATATGAGTATTATTCGCTAATGGCAGCACTAAGGGCCAGATATATGCTATACCTTGAGCGAACAAAAGTGGAGCTAGCTACGATTATTAGATACTAATTTATCCTTCATTTATTAAACATAATATGAATAAAAGCCGTATATCAAAAAATTGGTAATTAAATTATCTTTTAGCTTAAAGACCAAGTAAAATCTGTGTGAACTTTCTATCACACAGATTTTACTTGGTCTTTGATTTTTTGTCTGTGTTAGACATAAAATAGCAAATCATTCCCACTAAGTTCTATGAAAAAATATATAAATATTTGTGTGTGTGTTTTTAATGAAATTATTAGGAAAATAGTCTAGTTAAATTTTTTTTTTTTCAAAACAAACAGCTAGTTTAGATGTAGATCTTCGATTTAAAATTTACAAGAATCGTATATTTGCCCCTTAAGAGATTGATAAGACTTTTATCAAATGCTATAATTATACAATCTGTATTGTTGTGTCGTGGTTATAATTAAACATATTATGAGTCTTTAGAAGTGTTGTAGATGACATATTACGTATTTTCTACTGTTATCAGGAAATGCGTACTTAAAATAGAAGAACAATACCTCATTGGATGTTTACAAGCGGTTGGACAACTCTCTTTTTCACGAGACGAGACTTTACGATTGGTACATTAAAACCACACAGAAAACCAAAAAGCTTAAGGCTGTTTTCATAGAGAAAAACCCCCTTTTTGATGTTTTTTTTTTCGACAACGAATTTGAACTAACTTTAAAAGGTTGAATTAATTAATATACGCATTGTACGAAATTAATTTCTTTCAGTAAACCACCTTAACTTAAACTATGTACATTACGTAATATGCTGAAGTAAAAATATGTGACATGATGATGGACAATATATGTGACTCCACACCACAAGCTGAGCGAGTCCCATGACCTACTGGTGTCAGTCATTGAGAACTAACTACACACTAAAAAGTGGCTGAAAAGTTGAAAGGAAATCGTTTGTCTTGGTATGGTCATGTGAAGAGGAGAGATGAAATGCATGTTACGAAAAGAGTTCTGAGTTTACACGTAGATGGATGGAGAGGAAGAGGGAAGCTGAAGAAGAGATGGATGGATTGTGTGAGGAGTGATATGAACGCCGGGCTTTGGTAGAAGCCATGGTTCGGAGTGAGGAGGAGTGGCAGGCGGTCGCCTCCTTCTGCGAAGCAGTAATGCTAGCAAAGGAGGAGGCTGAGCGCATAAGGCAACGGCGTTTGCGCCCCAGACGCCGCCGGGATTCCGATCCTGACTTCCGGTCATCGTAGGCGCGGGCTTGCGGACGGTGAGTATTGGGTAGCTCGCCGTCCGGTCGTCTGGTAATCGTCCGGACCAAGCCTAGTCGTCGACGGCGCGCACTGTTCCCGCGCGCCTCAAGGAGTTGTCAGCAACCGTAGGGACCCTGCAGAAGGGTCGAAGCCAATTAGGGCCACGGGTTTGCGTCTGAAAAGGAAGGCTCTGGCCCTGGTATGTATGGCGATGTAGGAACGCGGTAGGTTGTTTAGTCAGTAAGAGTCTGACACTTGTTTCCCGCTCCGCCCAAGAGCGGGACTCGTCATTAGATGATTTTTACCTACCATAAAAAAAAGGAGTGATATGAAAGAAAAGGGAGTTAGTGACAGTGTGACGTGTGACAGGACAGAGTGGAAGAGAAGTACCCCAAGTAATGTAAGATAAGGGTAGGATGATGATAAACCACTGGCATATATATTATTTCCTATTTTCACGCAAGCAAAGCCACTGGCAGAAACTAGTATAATACGTATATAATAGAAAGTCGTTTTACTGACCAATGCTAATGTCAGTTCCTTTATAAGTAGTCGTAACCTAATTTTGCTTGCGGATGCGTCTTGAAGCGGATGTGAGGGTCTGACTAGACTGTATTACGGTTTGTTATGGGCGATAAAACTCACAGTTTTAATACAATAATAAACTGTTTAAAGACCCTTAAACAGGGCTATAAAATTGCATTTTGTTAGCTAGTTTTTATTGCGCAATATTAATCAATATATAGTATACTCTTGAGTCACAAGCAAACACCGGCGTTTGCACACTTATAGTATTTCTATTATGTCTCTAATTACGGTACTCGAAAGATTAAACACTAATTATTGAGAAATACGAGTACATGTCCGAATATAGTCCAGCAAAATTCTGTAATTAAATTGCTGGCGAATTTTGTTTTATTTAAAAAATATGGCTATATCGCCAGGCTACACTGCTAAATTGCCGCAATTATTGCTTTGTGTTGAGCGATATAGTCAGCAACTTGCCGGCTATAGAATTGCAGCAAGAAATTGCTACAAAACTAAAAAATATTTTTTTCAAATCGATTGGCAGGCGACGAAGTTATGCGGGAACAGACATAAAACATACAAACATCCGAATTGAGAACCTCCTACTTTTTTAGAAGTCGGTAAAAAATAGGTCAAAGATAAACCGACAGACTGCCAACAAAGCAATCCTATAAAGGTCCCGTTTTTACCTTTTAACCTTCTAAGTACTGTTTTTAGAGACATAATAGAAAAATAATAGATGTGTGAGGCGTGATATGAAAGAAAAGGGAGTTAGTGATAGTGTGACGGGTGACAGGACAGAGTGGAAGAAAAAAATATGTTGCACCGACCCTAAGTAACATGGGATAAGGGTAGGATGATGATGAATAGATGAGCGAACGCCGGCGTTCGTTTGGGGCTCAAAAGTTTAAGGTACAGGGTTCCATTTTTGTCGACTAAGGTACAGAACAGGCAGTAGAGTAGGGCAGTGGTGGCCGAGTGGTAACGGCCCCGATTTACGAGTCGTAGGTCGCGGGTTCAAACCCAGCCAGGCGCATTACTTTGTGTAATTTATTTCATCACCACTGCTCTCAAAACGGTGAAGGAAAACATCGTGAGGAAACCGGCATGTCCTAGAACCAAAAATTCGAAGACATGTGACATCCACCAATCCGCACTGGGCCCGCGTGGTGGATTACGGCCCATTCCCTCTCCTAGAGAGAGGAGGCCTGTGTCCCTGCAGTGGGAACATTAAAAGGCTGATGATGATGATGATGATGAAAGTACAGAACAAAAAGAGTAAAGAGACAGCAAATGAACTAGAGATGCTACGGAGTTCTAGTACGGCTTCAGTTCCGATATATCGAAACTTTCGGTTGATTTCGCAGCTTCGGTTTCGGCTTCGGTTCCGATTGATTTGAAGCGAAGGTTATAACGGCTCACCGGTTTTTTATTTGTGTGTGACAGTCACATATCAGTGTATTTTAGTGTATGTGACTAGGGGGGCTACCACAAGCCCTTATAGCAGTATTACTTCAATATTACTTTCAGTGGGAAAGAGATGGCGCTAGACAACGTGTCTAACGCTGTCACTTGCACACTCTGGAACAGGAATAAAACTATTCTTTATTGTACACTGTTATTTCAAAATACAAATTTACAAAACAGGTGATGTACATAGGCGAGCTTAACCCAAAATTGGGTTTTCTTACAGCAAACCGTAAAGCGTAATTAAAGAAATTTTGAAAGACTTGAGGACATTACAAAGTGCACAAAAATAAAAGCTAAATTATACCCTTAACAAAATAACATTATAACTACCTACTTAAATCTAAAAATAAACTACACAAGTAAGCGCAATTATAAAATACATAAACATACATACCATATGATATATATACAATAAATAAAACCTATACATACATATTAATGAGTCATGTAGACAGAAAATGTTCCCTAATTCTTCCCCTGAAAACATCCAACGAAAACTATCTTACTTTAAACGTCATGGTCTAGGCCCTGGCCTTAACATAGGTTCTCATTTGTCTCCAACACACCATGGTTCACATAAGGTTCCGATTTCGGTTTCAATTCCGGTTCCGATTCCGTTAAAACAAATTTTAAATCTCCGGTTTCGGCTAATCACCTCGGTAACATCCCTAAAATGAACGCATAACTTTTTAACTCTCTTTTTTATCAGAAAAAACACGTGCTTAACTTTTTGCTGGGTTCATACTCATACATCTGGTCATACACATGCGTCCGTTAACAAATGCATCTCATCTGACCTGAACTTTTTGAAGGACATCAGCAGTTTTATGCCCTTTGACCTTTAACCTTTTGTCCTGTCGTATTTTATAGAGTTTAATAAAGTCTAAAGTCTGAAATATTTTCGTCATTAAAATCATACCTATAGGACCGTGGTGACAGGTGTCGATGGCATTTTGAACACTGATCATTGAGACATAGGTTTCTTACTGTCTCTGTTTTTTTTTTTTTAATTTGGGATGTGAAACTTATCACCGATATCGATATCGATCGATATTATAATTTGTTCTACGCACTAGCCTCTTGATCTTGAAGCGAACGCCGGCGTTTGCGCGGGCATTAACGGAAAGTTGCTAATTTTCCATATTTAAATTTATTTGTCTATGAAAAACTTTTTATTTCCGTTCTTGGATAAATAACAAAATACAGCATAAAAATTATATTTTCAGCTCAATCTACACTTATATAATAAAGACGTAAAGTTTGTTTTTTTGTTTCTTTGTTTTTTTTTTTTATTGGTAATAGGTTTGCGCTTGACCGCTATCTCACCTGATGGAAAGCGACGATGCGGTCGACGATGGAGCGCGCTTATCTAGAAGTAACCTATTCACTCTTGACTTAAAGTAAACTTTTTTTGTTTGTACTGGTCCGATTGGAAAAAAAATAGCAACAATAGAAAGCTGCTTTACTCCTGAGTGACATAGGCTATATTTTATGTATGCGGGCGAAGCCGCTGACAAAAGCTAGTATTTTATAATCTACGTGAATGCTTGTTGTTCAACCGAATGGCACGAAATCACGCGCGAACGCTGGCGTTCGCTTGGGGATCAGATGAGGCGAGCAGTACAATGAATTTACTCCACTTAAGTGATCAGCATGCTATACACTTGTACATTGATGACATTAGCGCAATTTTGACGTATCAGCGCAATTTTGATGTAAGTTTTAAAAGTTTTGTTAGATGACAATACCAATGAAGTGCTGCAGCGGACTTTTGTATTAACTTTTCAGTACCTATTTTGACAAATAGTTTCTATGAACGTGCCTGTCTATCGCTAGGATATAAGTCGATAGGTATCATCAATGACTCCTCTCACTTTAGCGTGAAGCGAGAGGATGTGTTTGACTTTTACTGACAAAAATCCAGCCGTGTCCTGTGTGTTTTATGAGCACAGTATTTATTCTTTAAAAAACTCCCGCGGCTCTAGCAGGTATCGCCTAATTAATATTATGCTCCTACGGTTTTGCTATCAACTCTTTGGCGCCTTTTACACGGTCATGCAAACGTCAATCATTTCCACCAATCATGACGTATTATTTGAAATTTGAATGACGGAACACACCGTTGTCTCAATTTCATTCATAAAGCGTCATGAGAATGGCTAAAGATGACCGCTGAAAGCCCAATTCATTATTTTTTTTTTTCATTAAGACTGTTTGATATTTAATATTATTCTGTTTTTGAATGAATTATTAAGTATTTAATTTGGACATTGAAATTAGTCTGAAATAAATGTTTTTAATTTTAATGACCGCCCTTGAGGTGTGCATAGAACACTATCCGCCGTCGATGACCCGGGTTCGTTCCTTACTGAGAATGCAAAAAGGTGAACTATCTATTGCTCATCGTCTGCAAAGTCTCTGCTAAATTAGTGAGTTTATTTTTGCTTTTAGTACAAGGCTTGAGTGGTTAAATAAGATTATTATCACCCTTATCAATGTTCCTCCCACTGCTGGGACACAGGCCTCCTCTTGAATAGGCCATAATTCACCACGAAGGCCCAGTGCCAATTGGTGGATGTCACATGTCTTTGAAACTTGGTTCTAAGACATGCCAGTTTCCTCACGATGTTTTCCTTAGTCGTTTTGAGAGTGGTTATGAAATAAATTACACAAAGTAATGCCCCTGGCTGAGTTCGAACCCGCGACCTACAACTCGTAAGTCGGGGCCTTTACCACTCGGTCACCGCTGCTCTATCTATATAATATCTAAATAAGATCAATAACCATAAATATGAGATTAACCAATGATCTCAATACATTCAGCCTATAGCACAAATTGCAATCGGTCTATCTAGTGCTCTATGGGGAGTCGTAAAATTGTACAGCGAATGTTTGTTAGAATTGTTGGCTTTTGCAATAAATATTCGATATGATAACTGTAACTTTCGAAGTTTTCAATCGTAAAAGCACATATAGCACATGGGATCAGCCCCATAATGTTCCAAAAAGTAATTTATCTATAATACGTATGTATTTAGAAATATATAAGTATGTTTATCAGTTGTCTAGTACCCATAACACAAGCTCTGCTTAGCTTGAGACTAAGTCACAGTCAAAATATTTTTATTTCACATAGGCTTACATAGAAAAACACAAACTCCATGATGACTCTTTAAAAAAAATGGTTTGTTACAATCATAGACATATATATTTGAAATCATTGGTTACAATATTTCCTTAATGCTGTAAGTATTAACGATAAAATTATGTAAGGACAGTGTAGACTAGTCCATATTGTTTTCAAGAGCGCAATAAAAATAACTGTATAAATGGTAGGAAGTAATCTAAGATTTACGTCTACAATATTCCTTTATTTACATTATTGAAAGAGGCTATACAAAAAAAGCAAGAAAAGTAATCACATTTATATTTTTGGTATCAAATGACATTTACGCAAATGTACAGATTGCTATTAAAAAATTGTTAGGCGTTAAAAAGTTAATCAAAGTCGTTGATCCATAAAATTGATTTAAACTTGTAATTTTGAACGCGATTTTCAAAGCGAATGAATTGAGTCAAATTCCCTTTGTATTTGTGTTTACTTTTTTATTATTGATGTACTCACACTTGACCTTTATTTGAAATTGATAAGCGATTATATTGTCGACGATGAGGCAAGCTTGTCTAGAAGTAACCGGGCCTCATTACCCCAAACATAGCATAGTGTTTTTTTTTTTATGGTAGGTAAAAATCATCGAATGACGAATCCCACTCTTGGGCGGAGCGGGAAACAGTGTCAGACTCTTACTGACTAAAGAACCTACCCCGTACCTTCCTTGCCTTATTCCCAGAGCCCCGGTGTAACGCTTTCGCATCAACCCTCAGCTCCGGGAGGCTTCGACCCTGCAGGGTCCCTACGGTTTGCTGACAACTCCTTGAGGCGCGCGGGAACGGAGCGCGCCGTCGACGACTTGGGCTCGGTCTGGACTGCTACCAGACGACCGGACGGCGAGCTACCCATTGCTCACCGTCCGCAAGCCAGTGTCTACGGTGGCCGGATATCGGCGAAACATAGCATAGTGTAGCATCAGCCTTATAATGTTCCCACTGTTGGAACTTAGGCCTCCTCTCTAAGAGACAGTGTGGACGGTAATCCACCACACGGACCCAGTGTGGGTTGGTGGATGTCACATGTCTTCGAATTTTTGGTTCTAAGATGTGCTGGTTTCCTCCACACATAGTTTCAGTCTTATAATGTTCCCACTGCTGGGACTTAAGCTTATTCTCTAAGAGAGTAAACTACACAGTAGCAGTACTGTGTGCAGACACGCGAGTATAATAATTTGGCCAAGGAAGCAGCCTAGTATAATAAAGACAATATCTTTTTATTATACACCGTGAAATTTAAATGGTTGTTTTCCCGCGGCAGAATGACTTGCCATAAGGAGTACTTTTGAAGCATACAGAAAAAATAAAAAAATTTAAAAGTTTTTTTTTATAAATATAATTATTAAAAATATTTATCAACTCAAAAAAGCGAAAACAATAGTTCCATTAGACGTAATTTGTAGGTACTACTAGAGTCGCATGAGTAGCCCGCCGTCAAAGGAAACCGATTCATTAAATATTTAAACCAAAATAAGCTCTCGTACGTTGTGATACGTCATAATTAGCTTGCACTCTACAGGTCCATTTTTTGTTTTTAATATTTTATTTCTTTATCAAACGTTTGTATTACCAAGATACAACCATTTCGCTGAGGGAAAACAACCATTTAAATTTCACGGTGTATACTAGCGACCCGCCCCAACTTCGCACTTGTACTGATATTGAATATATTACGCATGTATTATACACATAAACCTTCCTCTTGAATCACTCTATCTATTAAAAAACACCACATCAAAATCCGTGTCACTTTTAAAGAACTAAGCATACATAGATAGGGACAGCGGTAAGCAACTTTGTTTTATAGTTTTATACTATGTAATGATTTCCTAATATCTGCTCATAAGACATTAATAACAATAGGAAATACACCATAATTGTGTAATGTAATACAAACTAATCCGATATCCATATGATTTTCTCGCTCAGTTAGATTACAATTGACATGGGAATAATATATCACCAAGTTTACCTGTTAATTAGGTTGTAATGCGATCGGATTAAACTAATTACGTTTAGGTTTGATCTTGTGATAACGTCTTCGTGTAATTACAATGGACGGTTATAACTTAATGCGGCCATATTAGCTTTTAATTAACATAATGCCTGTTAGTATTATGAGAGCGGTGGTGGGTGGCCGAGTGGTAATGGCCCCGACTTACCTTTACGAGTAGTAGAAAGTTCAAACCTTGTCAGGTGCATTACTTTGTGTAATTTCCTTCATCACCACTGCTCGCAAAACGGTGAAGGAAAACTTCGTGAGGTAACCGGTATGTCCTAGAATAAAAAATTCGAAGACAAGTGAAATCCACATTGGGCCTGTATGGTGGATTACGGCCTACTCCCTCTCTTGAAGAAAAGGCCTGAATTCCAGCTGTGGGAACATTAGAAGACTGATGCTTATGCTATGATGAAAATTATGAACAACTTTTTTCGGTACACTATGTACCTACATATATGTATAACTCATATCGAATTACTGATCATATTGAATTGAGTTATCGCACGATCGTAGTCCGGAATCGCACGTGAGACCGTTTTTTCCTGAAAACGAGATGGTAGCAACAGATATCATTGAATCAACTCTGACGTGAAGCTTTATAACTTTAGTGAAGATGAGGAAAACGAGGAAGGCCTAAGAGGCGGTGGATCGACGTCGTAAGGGACGATATGCGTGCTAATGGGCTTGAGGCAAGGGACGCAAAAGACCGAGTGAAGTGGAGGCGTCTAGGAAGGAAAGCGGACCCCGGGCACCGAGGTGAAAGCCAAGGTAGCAACCGGGACGGGCGCTAGGTTGATGATGATGAACTCTGACGTGAAGCTTTATAACTTTAGTGAAGATATGTTTTGGTTTTGTTTGACTATGAAAATTTGACTGAAGCTTTTTTACCCGACTGCGGCAAAGTCAAAGGATTGTTATGATTTTGACAGGCCATGTATAATGTGAGTTTGTTCATTTGTTTCCACATAGCTCCTAATCTATAGGAACTCATCGGAACTCGACACATGCCGTCATATCAGGTCATATCTCATAAGATATCGTTAGAATCATCTTAATCGTCAGCTGAACATAGGCTACGGTTTCTGAAAAGTCAAAGTCAATTTTTTTTATTTCACATGGGTCTACATGGGCATTTTTAAAACGTCAGAAGCTAGTGCACGATTCCAAATTTGTAGTTTCCTATGGAGAAGAACCGGCAAGAAACTCCATGGTTACTCTTTAAAAAAAAATGTTTTCTTTACAATAATTCCATATTACAGTATTAGCACATTAATTATGTAAGGACAGTGCAGACCAGTAAATATTGAACTCCTACCGTTAAAATGGTAGGAAGTAATCTAAAATTTGCGTCTACACTGTTCTTACATTCACATTATTGAAAGAGGCTATATAAAAGCTACAAAAATAATCACAAGTCTCAGACAATTACATTATATGATGGATCTATAAAATGAAATAAGGAATATTGTGTGAATGTGTCAAAATAAAATAATAAATAGATGTCGTATATATAAAAAAAAATTAAATAGACGGAGCAGTTAACAGACAATATTATTAAGTTACCAGGGGGCCACATGAGCAGAAGCAGTCATTGCCAGACAAGCGTGTCTTCTACATAGTCTCTAACCTTATAATATGCTTTTTTGGTTAGGACACGGAAGGTCCGACCCCGATATGAAGCTTAAGAAGCATCGGGGTGAGTCGTTTAGGCAGTAAGAATATGACACTGTTTTCTGCTCCGCCCAAGGGATTCGTCATTAGATGATTTTTCCCACCATAAAGAAAAAAACATAAGCTACGGCACTTGTTACAAAACTCGATGTGGCGCCCTCTTGCGTAATAAGGTAAACTGTACACACATTATTCGAATCTCTTTAACTTGAGACTAAAGCTTTTCTCTTTGTTTTGCTCTATTTTTTTTTGTTTATTTCAGCATCCTGAAAACTTTGTTTCATACTTTTTCAGTACCTTATACGGCCTATCGTTTTGGTCGGCGAATTTTGAGCCTCTTACTAATACTGAGTTCAACTACACGAATACTAACAAATGCTTGCACCATGGACTTGTAACCCAAGCGACAGACAAACACGTTCATAGAAACTATTTGTCAAAACACTGAAAAGTTAATACAAAAGTCCGCTGCTGCGCTTCATTGGCATTGTGTCTAACAAAACTTTTAAAACTTACAGCGCTCTCACACTGTGTGAACGTCAAGACTGCACTAATGTCATTAATGTAAAGGTCATTAATGTAAACCTGCAGAGCACATAAGTCAAATAAAGTTACTATACGGAAAGTCTACTCTAGTGCGTAGTACATATAATATCGATGGTTGCAAGTACAATGCGTTCCAAATGAGAATAGCATCAATTGCCATGTTGTGACGTCACGTCATACTGTCAAATCCAAGAATTTGAGTAGGGTGAACAAAACTAAAGAGCAGTGGTGGCCGAGTGGTAACGGCCCCGACTTACGAGTCGTAGGTCGTGGGTTCAAACCCAGCCAGGCGCATTACTTTGTGTAATTTATTTCATCACCACTGCTCTCAAAACGGTGAAGGAAAACATCGTGAGGAAACCGGCATGTCCTAGAACCAAAAATTCGAAGACATGTGTCCCTGCAGTGGGAACATTAAAAGGCTGATGATGATGATGATGAACAAAACTAGACATATTTTAAAAACAATGTACTGACGAACCGTGAACGAAAAAAATTTAATCAGAATCCAGTTTTTCAATTTCGATTATCTCTGTGTCACTGTGTGATGTGTCTGAGTAGTGGTAATTGGAAGAAAAAGGCGAATTATTGCTATCAGTGAAAATATTTTTTCTTTTAAACTATTTATGACTTAAAGAAATATATATTTAGTTAATTTATATTAATCAATAACGTCTTTACTTCACCTAGAATTAACAAAGACTTAGTAATAAAAAGAAAAAATAATTCTTTATTGCTACGCAAATAAGATTTTTTTGCAAACCATACTTATCACTCAAAATTTGACAGATCGATGGTATTGACATTCCTATTCTTATTTGGAACCTCAAAACAAATCATTGTCTTTTTGCCCATGTCCCTAATTTATTTGGGGTGGACACAACACGTTTTTACTTTCATCCTGACCTATAATCTGTCGCAATATTAAAATTCTCTTTTCTTTCGTGTCACTCCTCCTACAATTTTGACTGGCCTGTTGGTCTAGTAGTTTGTTGCCCTGACTGCTATGCCGGAGGTCGTGGGTTTGATTCCCACCCAGAACAAATGTTTGTGTGATGAACATGATAATTTGTTCGGTCTGTGTCTGGGCGTAATTAATCTATAATATGTATGTATTTAGAAATATATAAGTATGTTTATCAGTTGTCTAGTACCCATAATACAAGCTCTGCTTAGCTGGACTAGACGACGTTGTGTGATAGTTTAAAAAGGAAAAAAAAAACATGAAAAAAACATCTATTTTTCTGGCCTCACTTTCTCTCTCCATCCATCTACATGTATACTCATAACTCTTTTAGTAACACGCGTTTTTCATCCCTATCTCAAAACAAATATTTTGTCCTAGATATGGGCCTGGGTTATATGTAAAAAGTTATCGTAGTAATTTTATATCTCCTTTAGGATAGATTCTCAGTACGTGCGGAGGTTATGAAAGTTCTATCCATTTCTAAAGTGTCTGTTTTGTGTACAGTAACCAAGTTTGAGTTTATTGTGAAGTACCTACTGAGAGCAATGGTAAAGGCCCCAAATTACGATTTGTAGGTAGCGAGTTCAAACCCAGCCAGACGCATTAGGTCTTTATTAACATAATATATAACAAATTCTTATTCTAAAACTATACACAACACAAGATAAAAAATGTTAAGTAGGCTACAACGCCTCTTTTTAACCGACTTCAAAAAAAGGAGGAGGTTCTCAATTCGATCGTATTTTTTTTTTTTTTTTTATGTTTGTTACCTCAGAACTCCGTTGTTTATGGATGGATTTGCAAAATTTTTTAAAAAAGCCTTGGCTGGTACCGACTATAAAAAGAAGTAATAAATTTTGAATATTTGCAAAATATTAATGTCAAATAAGTTTACCTATAAATTAAGTTTCTTTACAGCAATTCAAATTTTTATTTTCAACTTTTTAGTGTAGGAACTTTTATCGTTTGGCTTTTTTTGCAGGCGGTTTTTTTTTGTACTTAAAAAGTTTTTTTTATAACATACACATACACATTACAATATCTATCGTTTATCGACAACTAATTTTTTGAACAAGAAACTGGTTGAAATTATGTAGGGTTTGCAGACCCACATTTTTTTAATTTATATTTTATTACACAAAAGATATATATTTATCCAGGCGCATTACTTTGTGTAATTTGTTTCATCACCACTGCTCTCAAAACGGTGAAGGAAAACATTGTAAGAAAACTGGAATGTCCTAAGAAGACTTTTACTTACCTGTACTGGACCCGCGTATTGGATCAAGGCCCATTCCTTTTCCTAGAGAGGAAACCTGAGTCCCAGCAGTGGGGTTATAAGTCTGATGCTATGGATCAAATGTCTGTGAACGTTACGCTTAGTTTGCACACATTCAAATAAATGCAATTTGCAGTTGTTTTTGCTGTTAAAAACTGTTATTGGCATTAATTTTTTTAAAACCTTTATTTTTATACGAGTTTTCTAGCGCTAAAAGTCGCAAAGCATAACTTCAGACTCGCTAAGATCCTACGACCGTACCTACTGTAAACGTTTTGACTTTGAACTAATTATTATTTCTGAGAGCTGGAGTCTATACTGGGTAGAAGATTTGTGTATTAAGAGCCTATTCAAGTAGTATTTATAAAGAATATGTTAATAGGAACTATTGTGATAGTTCAGTAGTACAGATATAATATAATCATCATCATCAGCCTTTTAATATCCGCACTGCTGGGACACATGCCTCCTCTCCTAGGAGAGGGAGTGGACCATAATCCACCATGCGAGCCAGTGCGGATTGGTGGATGTCACATGTCTTCGAATTATTGGTGCTTGGACATGCCGGTTTCCTGACGATGTTTTCCTTCACCGTTTTGAGAGAAGTGGTGATGAAATAAATTACACAAAGTCATCCTGCCTGCCTGGGTTTGAACCCGTAGGTCGAGGCCGATACCACTCGGCCACCACTGTTTTATAGAGACCCGCCCCAGCTTCGCACGGGTGCAATGTATATTGTACCTATAAACCTTTCTCTTAAATCACTCTATCTATTAAAAAAAGCCGTATCATAATCCGTTGCGTACTTTTAAAGATATAAGCATACATAGGGCATAACCAACTTTGTTTTATACTACGCAATGATAATAGGTACTCGTATTAAATCTAAGACTTGACTCAAAGTAAACCAAAGGAAAAGCGATAAAGTATTTTTAAAGCTCATTATAGAATGCCACAATAATCTGTTTCCTTATCCAACAGAACTCATTCAGTTTTATTGCGTCATAGCTTTAAGCAGTTCCAATCGGTTATTATCAAGAAAATTCAATCGACGAGGAAAAATATGATTTGCTGCTATTATAGAAAGATTATCTGGTTTGGTAGCGATTTTTATTGATATCTTGTCGTTGTGAATTGTTTTTTTTTTTTGCAATCAGATGTAATGATGGAATCACAGGCTTTTGGCGCGCTTTGGAGCGCTTAATGTAGCGCGTGGGTTCATCCTTTACCCAAAGATTTTGTATGACCTTTTTTTTAACTGGGAAGGAAGGTGGAAGAAATCACTTAATGTTTAAGTGATTTCTTCCACTCTAAGATGGAACATTGTTTTAATTTATACATCGATCAATTTATACGATTGTGAAAGGTACCAACCAAAGGTATCAATTATTTTTCGCATTAGTGCGGAAAATTGTGTGTGCACGCTCCAGGCACAATTTTATTACATTTATCGTATCAGGCTGGTCGCGCATCGACACCCACAAGGCGCGCGTAAACCACCACGAGTCGTGAGAGTAATGACAAATGTCATTTGTTCCCCTTGCAAATTTCATTCATCATCATTATCATCACTGCAGCCCACAGCTTCATAAACACCAAAAAGGAAAAAATCTGCCTCGATCGTAATGACAAACTTTCTGCACTTGTATCAAAATGTACCTACTATTTTCTTCCTTCTATAAATTTTGAATGCTAAAACTACCTACCATTATAACTAAACAGTACTTGTCACAATTTTCAAGCATCCATTCACAATTTCTAGTGTGGATGAACTACCAATAAACTAGGACAAACAAAAAGTTGTACTATTTACACGCAAACAAGTGACAGCCGGACACATTCGAGCTGTTTGCTGAATTTACACGAAGTGCCAATGAAAACAAGACAACACAAAATGGCGGAGGATGTCCGGTCCTGTAGAAATGTGGATATAACGTGTGGTGTCGAGTATTGAAAGGAGGAAAGAGTATCATTTCTGCTCATATGTTTGGAGTTTGTTGCTTTTGGTACTAAAGTCAAGAAGTTTATAAAATTAAGCGTCCAGCTATTTATTAGATGGCTTCCAAAATCTTAGGGGCCCTACATTCTTAGCGGCAAGTTTCCTCGTTGAGACGTGGCTGGGAAGACCTTCTTTTTTCCACCTTAGGCGCGGGCTAGCGAACGGCGAGCAATGGGTAGCTCGGGGTCAGCAAACTGTAGGAGCGAAAGCGTATTACCGGGGGCTGAGGATCAAGGCAAGGAAGGAACGGGGTAGGTTGTTTAGTCAGAAAGAGTCTGACACTGATTCCTATTCCGCCCAAGGGCGGGATTCGTCATTGGATGATTTTTAACTTTCTAAAAAAGAGGTCCAACCTGGCTGCTACGGTTTGATTAACATCTCTAAAAAGAGAACCAAAAAGTTTATTTTATTCTGTTCGTTAAGTCGCGCGTGCAATACTATGTGCTTTTGACGGCTTGCTTTTGGACTGGACCGTTACTACCGGTTTCTCGTTACCCTTACTAGGGCCTGAATTTGGCAATTAAACCAGCATAGATTTGACGTTGGACCCAAAGATTTTGAGTCTAACCCTTAAAGTCTTTCCGTTATTACCAAACTGGTCTCAGTCGTGCAAGGTTACTGGCCTTGGCGATCCAAGAAAGGACATCTTCAATACCTCTAGTTTCCACCACGAATTTTCCGAGGTACTTAAGTGAATTAGTGGACCAGTTCTACGTATTAAAATTGATTTGAATAAAATTCTTTCATTCAAGCGGCAATGAGTAGAATAACTAGTAGGTAGGTATGTTTATTATTTCGTAACCAACACGTGAATCTATCACGTGAGTCTCACTCACTCTCACGTGATGATACTTTGATGACCGGTTGTTGTGGGCATTGGACTTCTTTCGAACAATATTATGTTTTTTTACTTTATTATTAAGAACAGGTTTCTTAATAATTGATTAAAACTAATAAACAACTTTAACTTACTATATTAAATTAGACCAAGAAGACCCCTCCCTAAGAAACCCTCTCCAAGAAGATCCTTCCTTCTCCTTGAGAGGAAGCCTATGTCCCAGCAGTGTGAATATTATAAGGTTGATGCAAAGCAGTGCAGACCAAGAAGGAGATGGCCGGATGACTTGGTTGCCTTCCTTAGGAATTGGCAAGAAGTGGCTTAAAACCAAGAACCCTGGAAAGAATGGAGGCAGGCCTTTGCCCAGTAGTGGGACAGTACGGGCTAGAAAAAAAAACTTATTACGTCATATAGTAAGTTTGTTAAAACAAAGAATAGCGTCCAGTTGCAGTTTCATACAAGTCCGTAGCACTTTCTTTCAGCCTGATATTGAGAACAACACTTGAGTTGTGTGTGACTAGCTTTTCCATACACACTTTTAACCCCTGTTTCCTTCTCTTAGTGGGTGAATTTGGAAAAATTGTGTGTTAATGCTCGCCTATGTCATAAAAGCAAAAGTTGTGCAAAATTTCATTCTCCTAGCCCCAGTACTTTTGGCTGTCCGTTAATATGTCAGTCAGTCAGATTTTCATACCATGATACCACAGCACTAAATCCATCCCTTATACACTAAATTTAAACTACACTAACCCAAAAGTTCAGTTCTTTTTAGTCTACACACTACATAATTATTATGTTAAAAATCCTGAACCAAGTTTCCTTACCAATCAAAGTTTCCATGCAAGAATCTAAAACATTACAAAGACAATTTTCCTCCATTCAAAACTCGACCTTATGCACTTATTGGCTTAAAGCTTCAAAGTTATATAGGACAACTCGTCTAAGTCGCAGAACTCTTACCTGAGTTCACAAAGGTGTTTTCCTGTTGGCAAGGCGTTTAAATTTGCACGAGTACGTCTCGACAATAAAGCAATTGCCTGGAACTTTGATTGGGACACAATGCCGAGCCGCGGTGAGCTGTTAAAGATAGTTTATGTATCGGTGTTGTGATATATTTGAGTTTCTAGTACGAATGTCAATGACAGTGGTTCCTGGACTTGAACTCTGGACTTTCTATGAAACGCAGTTGAGGATTTGGCAATTTTTTGGTAGAAATTTCGAAATGATTTTGGTTCTAATTAGCTTATAAGAAATTTCCGGTAATAATTTGAGACGATATGGCGACGGCGATTGTCGCAATTGAGTGCAAACAACGCCACAACCGTGGCTATAAGGCCCGTAAAGACAATAGACGGCTAAAACTTCTAGCTTCGGGCCTTCGTTCAGACCGGAATTATTGGAAGTGGGATACGGTCGAATCCTTCAGCTTAGCAGTAATGCTAGCAAAGGAGATGGCCGCATATGTGAGGACATGGACATTTTTAAGCCACAGCCACCGCCGCCGTAGGCGTATCGTTATTCCTGGCCACACTATTTGGGGACTATGATCTATGGCTATCTCGGCATCAGCCCGTTCGGTAAGGGTCATGATCCAGTACTCAACGGCCCATAGCTGGTGCCACATGTGCCTTAAAGAGAAGTCAACAAAATTGTAGGGGCCCAACAGGGTCATTGTCTGCTAGGCTTGCGGATTTTTTTTTAAAGGAAAGCCATGGTCTTAGAATTCATTGAGTTACAAAAATGCCATCCTAGGGCAGGATCTTTGAATGATTTTCCCAAAAAAGCTTATAATTGTTTAATTGTTCTCTACATTATTTAGTTTTAAAAGCCATCATAAATACGTTTTTTATAAATATATAAGACACCAAAACATTAAACATTTTTTAGGCTCTACGCTGAATGAAGGCTTAAGCGTAAACTTTCCTGGGAAATATAGCTTTATAGACGCGTATTCGTCATTCGTCTTCAACGATTTTTGACGACACCTTGTTGCCGCTGCGTTGACAGTTTCATAGTTTTGTATGTAAACTGTGAACAGGCTTAAACAAAGCATATAATGATGGATACGCGTCTATGAAGCTATGCTTTTGTGACAGTCCGTGAACAGGCTTTACTTTAACAGTAGGAAAGTAAAGGATCATGTCGTATCACTTCAAAAACTTTATAGATAGCTCTAATTATACCATCTTACACATCATCATTATCATTATCATTCTACCCTTACTCCATATTACTTGGGGTCGGCGCAACATGTTTTTTACTTCCACTCTGTCCTGTCACCCGTCACACTATCACTAACTCTCTTTTCTTTCATATCACTCCTCACACAATCCATACATCTCTTCTTCGGCCTCCCTCTTCCTCTCCATCCATCTACGTGTAAGCTCAAAACTCTTTTCGTAACATGCATTTCATCTCTCCTCTTCACAAGACTATACCAAGACAAACGATTTCCTTTCAACTTTTCAGACACTGGTGCCACTTTCAGACCATCTTACACATACTACCTCAATATTATTTTAGACCTCTTTTGGAGTAATCAATCAATTACTTAATGAGAAGTACGTAAGACTATGATAAATGCTTGCTTATTTCTCATTCTGTTTCAAATACAACACGTGGACTACTGCCATTCATTTTGTTACCATTATTAGTTTTGAAAACAAAAAAAACGTTTTGTTCTGTAAAATCAGCCTTTTCTTTGGTATTCTCACGTGTATATTTGTATATGGTTGTGTATGTACAGGGTGGGCCAAAAGAAATCACCCTATTGGAAGCTGCTCTCATTTTTGCAAATGGCTGCCAATGTCAAATCTGTTTTGATATTTGTAAACTAGACAGATGCAGAATACAAGTAAACAAGCCATGGAGGACTAAGAACCCAGAATAATCGCGTTCCCGGGTCGCCTCATCTCTCGTTTTGGCGATTTGCAATGGTTCGCAAGATCGCCCGATTTAAGCGTTCCAGACTTTTTTGTGGGGTTTTTTGAAGTCCCGTGTTTACGTGAACAAGCCCAAAACTCTGGCTGCCCTTAAGGACATCCGACACGAGTGCGAGAATCTGTCGCTCGAAGTTCTCACCGAAGTGATGAAAAATGCCATAAAAGGAACGTATGGCGATCAATTGTGACGGCGCTCTTTTGACCGATATCTTCTTGACTTGACAAATAAAATTCTAAAGGTTTAAATAAACATAATCAAAAAACAAAATTGAAGGTTTTCATTTAGAAAAAAAAAAAAAACAGAGAGCCAAACAACATCGGATGACTTCTTTTGGCCCACCTTGTACAAAGTCATGTATCAAATTAGTTAATAGTATCTCTGGTTTGTTAGCAAGCTGTACTAATGAGCGTGGTAGATTTTACACTGTTCAGAGATACGCTGTTTTAACGCGTGTTAAGGGATAGTTTTGTCGTTTGCTTCAACTATAATTTAGTTTGCTTCAGGAATTATTTGTTTGTTCTCTCAGAGATGTTAGTTTTGTCGCTCATTTTAGCAGGAACTGTTGTTCTGTTGGGTTAAGTTGTGCTGTTTATTTAATTCCTTTTCGCGTAGTAACTAGTTTCTGCTAGAGATATATAACAGACTTCCTCATACAAACTTTCAAGTTCCATTTTACCACCTTTGGGTTTTTTATGGTAGGTAAAAATCATCCAATATCCATTCCCGTCCTTGGGCGGAGTGGGAAAAAGTGTCAGACTCTTATTGACTATACAACCTACCGCTTTCCTTCCTTGCCATAGTCCCAGAGCCCTGGTTTTACGCTTTCGCATAAAGATATGAGTTTATAATATTTATTCAATAGCAATTAATTTGAAAGTTTTATAACTATTAGTAGTTATAAAACTTTCAAATTAATTGTAATTAAAAAAGTGTTAGGACTTTTTTAATACACCCTAGAAAGTTATGTGAGTACACTTGTAATGAGGTTTAGACAAAAAAAAAAAACAAAACAAGCAAGCAAGTTTCGCGGTATCATAAATACAGGTTGGCCAACACGGATGTATAGAACTTTTTTTAATAAATATAAGTACAGCTTGGTTAACATCAAACAAATTTTTATCTGTGGGTTGGTCTTTTTATGGTAGGCAAAAATTACCCAATGACGAATCCCGCTTAAAATTCGCCTTTTGTTTTTTTTTTTTCATTCTTTATTAAGTTAGCCAAATATAGTGATTTCTTTTTATGATTCCGTAGTAAATCAAGAACCCTTGTAGTTTCGCTGCGTCTGACTGTCCGTCCGCGGTTAAGTTTCAGCGACCGTTAACACTAAAAATCTGAAATTTAGTATCAATATGTATATAAATCACGCCGACAAAGTGGTAAATATAATTAAAAGTGTGAAAAAATGTTTTAATAATTATGGTAAGCAAAAATCCTCCAATGACGAATCCCGCCGTTGGGCGGAGCGGGAAACAGATTCTTACTGATTAAACAACCTACCCCTTTCCTTCCTTACCTTGATCCCAGGGCCCTGGAAACCATCAAATCATTCCATTCTACTAGAATCCACCTGTGTTCCTTTAGTTGATTTATTTATTTATTTATTTATTTATTTATTAAAACTTTATGCACATAACACAGTACAAAGGCGGACTTAATGCCTTAGGCATTTTCTACCAGTCGACCTTAAGGTGGTGCAGAAACGTAACAAGGTAGGTGCAACTTAAAGGACAGACAAAAAGAAAAGAAACAAAATATAATAATAATAAATACATACTTAGATACATACATACAAATAAGAAAGGTCATTGTGAAAACAAATCAATCTAGTCAGTGCCGAGATAAATCCGCCAACTTCTCGCGAATGTAGTCTCGTGCCTTCTGCTTAAAAGACAAACGGCTGGTCGCCATCCTGATATTCGGAGGGAGCGTATTCCAAAGTGATATCGCCTGGACAAAAAAGGAGGAGTGGTGGAGTGGTGTGATTTATGTGTTTCAATTCCAATACCTTGTGACCTTTCCATGACATGTTAAAGTTTTAGTTGTGGGAACGAGAGAGAAGGATTAAGCTATACGTATCCTATATGTATATCTCCACCCCTTTAAAAGTTCAGTTTGGGTTGTAAAATGGATCGTGTTAAAAACTCGAGGTAGGGCTTTTGGCCCCCAAGCCAAGTTACAATCGTTTCGTGACGAGTCTCTTTCTTTAATCGAAACGCCTCAGCATAAGTGTCAATTATATCATAAAACTGCAGGATATAGCAATGATCATTGTAGAATCGATAATATTTCATTCTGTTATTTTGAATAATGAGAACTTTGCTACTAATTTTGTTAAAATGAAGTCATTCCTATACATTTGATTCGTTGTTTACTAGTGTTAACGATTGTAGATTATCAACTTGCCTTGGGAGGCTGGTAGGTTTTATTCTAGCTATGCGCACTTTGAAACTATTAACTAACTAAGTAATACAACAATTCCCCAACTTTTAAACTCAGTGTTTATTTTTTAACCAATTTGAGTTCAAACTTGCAAAAAGCCCACGCTTCGATGACGTGCCTACCAAAATTCCGATTTTAATTTTTGACTTTCCTTATGTTGTAACAAGATTGTTTTGATTATTTTATCCTTGTATTTAAATCTCATAGTTATGGCCGAGAATATTAATAACACATAAACGATTTGATTGCCGATTGTTAAACTTAATTGGTTACTTTAATGAATTTAAGAAAAAAAAAAAACTATAATACATTCATCATCTATCTATCTGCTCTTGTCTTGTGATATTTGAGGTCGGCTTAACAAGTTTCTTTTTTTATACTGTTTTGTTACCTATCACGCTATCACTAATTCCCTTTTCTATCATATTACTCTTCACACAATCTATCCATTCTTTCTTTGGTCTCCTTCTTTCTCATTATTTAGCTACATGTATACTTATATCTCTTTTAGTAACATGTATTTCATCTCTACTCTTCACATGAACTTATCAAGACTAATGATTTGTTTTCAACTTTTCAGTCACTGGCGCAACTTTAAAATTTCCTCTAATATACGTATTAATTATATTATCCATTCTTGTCTCATCATACAACTATCTCAGTTTTCTCATCTCTACTACATGCAATTTTTTTTTCATTCGTCTTTTAGCCTGCTTAATATTCTGATCCATATGAGAGCAAGGCCTAGTACGGACCAAGGCTTAGTAGATTTTAGTCTTTAACTGTTCTTTAGTAAGTAGTTGTTATTATTTAGTTGTTCCAGTAAACTGTTCCCATTTGGTCTATATAACCGCTCGGTCTGCTTCACCATTCTCTTGCATGTCATCTACATCAAAAATATAACCACAGTATAGACAAAAACTGTTGAATCTAAGAAGTGATACATTTTCAGCACTAGCATCAAAACCTCTTTAACTTTTAGTTTCCACCTGCCCTTAACAGCCTCTCTTGTCTACGTCAAACATTTAAAAGTCTAATTATGTGCGGCATAGTTCACTTGTCTACGCGTGTCTTCACTTGTGACAATGGTCTGGTCAACGTCGTGGTCAGCCTATTATTGACTTCCTGCTCTACAATTCCATCTAGTGTTAAAAGGGTGAGTGCTTATAATTTCTGATTATTTGCTCAGATGTCTATAGTTTTATTGTGCTTGATTATCGGCTTTATGTGGATCAAAAATATTCGTAGCATTTTATATTTCTGCAAATCTGCAACTCTCATCTCTAATTAAGACAAACTTTTATTGAACGAACCCGCGAGCAGCTTCAACTTTTTATTCTTGCAAATCATTTAGATATCCTATCCTTATACTATGAGCAGTTAAGGTAGATAAATAGTCAATTACATAAGCAATTTACATGGCTAAAATAGACTTCATATTCCATATCGATGATGTGCAAAATATTTCTTAGTCGTCTGCTTTCAATATCTTTTTGCTAGTCTGACTGTACTATCAATATTGTTATTAAGTTGATCTGCAGATGCAGATTAGAAGGTTTTTTACTGAATCAAGTTTTTACTAGAAAGTAATATACGTAACTATTGACTGAGCTCTTTTTTCTCAGTGTTTTTATCTTGATCGTGGTTTTGTACAATGTTGCATATACCATTAAACAATCAAACAAAAGCATCAAATCTGTGGGAACTTATCTCTTTACAATTTTAACTTGAAGTAATCAAAGGTCAAATTTAAATTTTTGCTTGCTTTTTGTCGAATATGTTAGTTTGCATAATTTTAAATTTGGATGTAATTGAGACTTCTTACAAAGACTTTGGATCATCATTTCGGCGCTTTAATACATTTTTTTAGCATCGCAGCTTTACTTTATCTGGTATATTTTTGTAATATCATCTTAGTCTTAGTCCTCTTACCTATCCCTTTTCTAGTTGGGACAAACATCTTTAAAAATTTTGCTACTTCTAGATAGTTCTCAGTTTTATTAGAAAAAGTATTTAATTAAAGAAAAGATAAAAAAGAAAGAAAAATATTTTATTTGACACATAGACACACACAATAAAGAAATCACATGCAGACGTATAATGATAAAAGGTAAA
The DNA here is from genome assembly GCA_029852875.1 of Mythimna loreyi. Classification (NCBI taxonomy): domain Eukaryota; kingdom Metazoa; phylum Arthropoda; class Insecta; order Lepidoptera; family Noctuidae; genus Mythimna; species Mythimna loreyi. Next base: position 7,700,567 of record CM056801.1, on the reverse strand, counting down.
AAAATACATATCTTATATCTTTTTTCTATAAGCAAAATTATTTGTTGCCGGCATAACATATACTTCAAATTTACAACCTAAGCTTTTATCACTATATTATTTAGTGTGGTGAATTTAACGTTAGATAGATATAATGGATGAAAGAAAAAAAACTTTTATTTCGTTTCGTTTAAACGTTTGTTTCGTGAATGGAAGAAAAAACGTGTTATGCCGATCCCACAAATAATATGGGACAAGGACAGGAACATGATGATGACCATCCAATAATTTCCTGTTATGTTTTACCTTCAAGGTAAAATATATTCGGTTTCTGTTGATATCTTGCTCATCTTCAATATCAAATAAAACATCATAACGATCATTTTACGTCCACGTGACTCCACCATATTTTTTTTTGCCATGTTTTTTCCTTATGAAATCATAGGAAATACCACTCACATTGTTCGCAGATGAGATACTTACCATTAATTTTATTATGCAATAAATTTTAGAAGATAATTCGTTTTTCTGCAAGTCTTTGAGATGATTTGAGATGTAGGAGTTGATTGAATTGGTATTTTATGCATTTAAATATTATAGAAATGAACGATTGCCTCTGTTTTGTTTTTTTTGTATCTTATAGCTATTAGTATAGCAACTAAATCAATTAGTTATATTCCTTGATACAAGTGTTAAGTGATTTCGTTTTAGATGTTGACCAGAGGGCTGGGCTTTATTTCTGTCAGCGAATCAGCATTGCCATCCAGCGTGGCAATGCTGAAAGCGTTCTGGGCACTTTTCCCATTGATTTGGTGTGGATGAATTTTTTGATGCCCAATAAATCATTTGTAAATACTAATGTATTTTTAGTTTATAAATGTAGGTTATTATTAGAATTATAATAATTATTTGAAGTTTTATATGTAAAATGTAAAAAATCAGGCAAGCTGGACTAAGCTATAAATACGATGGACAGTTATTTGCGTAAGTAAAGTTTTACCTTCACGGTAAAACTTTATTACGCGAATCAATTTCATCTGTGAATCATTAATATTTTAATTGTTTCTAGGAACTTTACGATATGGTTTTTTTTTTAAACAAATAGGAAACATCCATGATCTTGCAAATAACGGTTCTATGTACAGGTAAAGAAAAAACCATAGGTGATTCAACCAATATAATTGTTTTCTTGCGATTAATGTGGCTGTATTTTATGCATCGTTCCAACTTGTAATTCTGCAGGATTACAACGAGGTGTCCTGGCTTAAAGCCGAATTTAATTATTTTAGTGCCAAAGAGGTGATCCAATTCAATTTACCTTTGGCTTATCGGAAGTGAGAATTGATTCTGATTCGGTTCCCTAACAATTTGGGGTCCTTTTGAAATAAATGCGTTTAGTTTCTACAGTTTATTTGTCATTTTCATTATCAATTGAAGAATTAGAATTTGAAGTGGTTAAGCTGTGATCTCATCATTATCTTGTCCTATATTATTTGAGCTACAGAAATCTTACAGATAAGTCTTTTTGTCCCCTCGCTCTCCCTCTAGATCCATCAACTTTAATATAATTATGTTCAATATGTTCATAAACCTTTTGGTCACAATGTCTATCGTTTTTATCAAAAAATCTTCTATTCTATCTAAAAAATATCTCGAATGTGATGTATGTTGTATTGCAATTTAGTTACATTTTGCACTATATTTATTTACACTTTTTACTTTGCATTTCACTTTTTTTTTGCATTTTTTTATTATGTACACAGAATGTGTTCTACAAAGTATACCTTTGAGTTAAAAAGACTATACTGTGGTATGTGGCGGTGGTGTAGTGTTCTTGTTTGTTTTTTTATTCACCATAATCATTCTTGTTTTGTTACAATGCCATGTAAGGCGAATCATGTTTTAAGATTCCAGTATGCGGATGCCAGAGTACTTTTTATTTCTGGGAGATCCCCTGTTGTGGTAAAGAACAATTATGACGATACCTAGTTTATGTAGGTAGGTACTTGTATATTGCAGTTTCTTTTGCTCACCTGTGAGTAAATATTTACCGCAATAATGATTGATTTTCCGCATGACTTAGCTGTTGATTTTAAGTATTGCTTGTACTTAGTGTCCTTACTTGTACATCCCGAAGTCCAAGATGAGCAATCTTGGACTTCGGGATGTACAAGTAAGGACACTTCCGCCTAACCATCGCTATGTTCATTTTTGCTTGCACTTGATACGAAAACTTCAAAGATTTTGTTTGGCATCAAGTGAATTTTTTAAGTGATCAGGAAATGACCGCGATGGTACACACATAAAATAATGTTATTATTAATTTATTTAAATAATCTTAATATCAATTAATAAAATTATAAAACGTTATAGGGTCTTTTCGTCTTAATAAATAATTAAAATTTAATTTAAAAACTAAATTTAAATGTTTGCATTTTTTTCTCTTATACTTCAAGGCTGCCTCAAGAATATGTTAATAAATAGTAGGGGCCCAGCAGGGCCGAAGCCTACTGAGACCGGCTTCTGAAAGGAAAGGCTTAAGAAGGAACTGGGTAGGTTTTTTAACCAGTAAAAGTCAGACACTAGCTCCCGTTCCGCCCAAGGACGAGAGATGTCATTGGTAGTTGCGGCGAGCATGTGCTTTTTTCCACACTTATGGGGAAAAGTGTCTATCGCGAGTCTATCAACTAGTTTTTTACTTTATTTGTTACGAACAGAATTAGAAATCTTTTCTCTTTATAAAATATTCGTGGCAATGACTAAATAATGTATTTAGTCATTTTTTACTGTAATCTTTATAAAATCTTGGTATTTATTACCTAGCATGTGTGAATGCGGACAATGATCAATATTGGGAAAGATCTTGACTTTTTTGTCAATTAATCATAAAACAGGTATTTGTTTCGTTAGACTTCGTGTTAGGGAAAAAGCTTTTTAAATTTGTACAGACAAAATCACTTTTTATCACGTTTTATATAGGTACCATGAATAAGTACTCTTGGGGTCAAGGGTTGATGCGAAAGCGTAACACCAGGGCTCTGGGATTAAGGCAGGGAAGGAACCGGGTAGCTTGTTTAGTCAGTAAGATTCTGACTCTGTTTCCCGCTCCGTCAAAGGGATTCGTCATTGGATGATTTTTACCCAACAAAAAAAAGGAAGTTTATCATGTCTAGTACTCGTAGAATAAGCTCTACAGTGCGACCGTCGGATCTTGGTGAATTTGAATTTTAGTGCTTGAAAACTCGTACAAAATGCAATTTGCTATTGTTATTTCTGTTAAAAACTATTTATTATTGCCATTTTTTTTTTCAGACCTTTATTATTGTACGAGTTTTCAAGCACTAAAATTCTCCGAGCCTAACTTTAGACTCATCAAGCTCCGAAGATCGTACTGTACTTAGTTCAAGACTAGATCACATGGTGTGGTAGTTGTAAAATGATAATCTTGGCACTTTAGTACACCAGGTCCTGGAGGATATTTTTATTCGAGGTGTATGCTGTTTTGTGATCATTATCATTACAGCTTGCAATAATATAAGGTCCCATTAAAATAGATGGACAAATTTTCAGACAGCGTTTAGTACGTCTAATCAAAGGTATTCAAGCAATTATTTGGACCTAAAATAATAAATTGGTGCATGGTAATGTGGGGCACTCAAGATTTTTTGTAAGTATATAAAACGCTTTTTTTTACCGTTGTCTTTATTTTGTTGATCTGAATGATTTGTGAGCAGTAGTGGCCGAGTGGTAACAGCTTCGACTTACGAGTCGTAGGTCGCGGGATCAAACCCAGTTAGGCGCATTACTTTGTGTAATTTATTTCATCACCACTGCTCTCAAAACGGTGAAGGAAAACATCGTGAGGAAACCGGCATGTTCTAGAACCAGAAATTCGAAGACATGTGACATCCACCAATCCGCACTTGGCCCGCGTGGTGGATTATGGCCCATTCCCTCTTCTGAGAGAGGAAGCTTGTGTCCCTGCAGTGGGAACATTAAAAGGCTGATAATGATGAATGATGATGATGAATGATTTGTAAAATTTTGTCCATTTTATTGGGACAATATACTTAATTTTATATAGGGTATATAAAATTAAGTATTCAATCACAGGACATGTACAGCAAGCTCCAGCTATCCTCGACGCAGCTCAAACTGAAACGCTAAGAAATCAGTATCAGTTACGAAATCGTCTCGGCGCCGGATTTAATTAAGAACATGTTTTTTATCTACCTACTGTTTTACGAAACAGGTCACATTCTTGAAGTATTTATTACACAAAGTATCACTTACTTGCATTATTTATTTACATTATATACTATACAAACTGTGACCGTGGCTTTGCTTGCAAGAAAGTAGAAAATTAACCCAAGGAAAAATCATTAATGTAAAGTGTTAAAATGCTACTCTGTGAAAGATTATTAAAATCTAATATAACTAGCTTTTGCCCGCGCCAACGATGGTCGGACATTGGGATCGGAATCCCGGCGCGGTGTCTGGGGCGTGAGCGCCGTTAACTTATGCGGTTGGCCTCCTCCTTTGCTAGCATTACTGCTTCGCAGACACTCTTCCTTACTCCGAACCATGGCTTTACCAAAGCCCGGATGATGAATCTACTTATATATTTCTAAGTAAAAACTTCAAGGGCTTGCCTTTAAAGTTTGTGGAGACCTGTCCCTTACATCCAGTATAGTTATATTTATATCTATATATATAAAAGGAGAAACTGACTGACTGATCTATTAACGCAAACGAAAACGAATACAAAGAGCCTTCACTAGGCATCTTGCACTGATATCTAGAGAGATTAGTCACCGCTGTCCCTATGAACAACGCCTAGATTATTTCAAAATAAAGACACTGCGTGACCGTCGCCGTTCGCGTGATCTAATATTTCTATACAAATTAATTAATGGGTTTGTAAAATGCAGCGATTTAGTCGAGCGTATTCAGTATTCAGTCCCTTCAAAACTTCCCAGGTATCCCATCTCCAGATTACTCCATATTCCTCTCCGAAAAACCAACCTTGGCCTCAACGCACCCTTGCTCCGAATATGTAAATCTTACAATAGTTTTTGCAAATCACCAGACACAGATTTACATGGTGTTTCATTTTACAAGTTTAGGAGAGCGGTCTCGGAGGTATGAGCTAATGCAAACTTTTCTTTTGAATGTTAACATTTGTATGTTATATTTATATTTACCTATCCTCTTTTTTACAATCCATTTTAGAATTTTAATCTACTTTTTATTTTATTTTTTTAAATACGTGTTCTTCTTTTTTACGAGTATGTGTTAATTTTTTTCAACCAAATTTATTGTGTAAGCTGTGCATACCTGTAATAGGCATGCATACTAGTATAAGGTATTTTGTATTATCTTATGTGATATTACTGTATGTATGCTGTTGGTTTGCCAATAAATAAAATAAATAAATAAACGCACAGCCAAAACTACTGGGAGAGTGAAATTTTTTCACAAGGCCTTCTTTTACGACCTAGGCGAACACTAAGAAAGGGTTTTTTCAAAATTTAGCTCCTAAAGAGATGTAATGGGGTTCTAAAGTTTGTTTGGAGAACCCTACTTCACGCGGTCGAAACCGCTGGCAGAAGACTAGTCTATAATAATACAATTGAGTTCATTATTAGCACATTTTAATCTACCAATCTAACACTGCCCAAGTATTGTGGTTGAGTAAATGTACGGATTCATCTGGTCAAGGCCATTTTTATAATACAACGTTTCGACACATCATTTATGATACTTACTGAGTTAAGTTGAGCGAGTCTTCAAGGACTACGAAATAGCAGGTAAGAGTGTAACTATCCTCTTTCAAATCTGTTTTGATTTACGGTGATTTTCTATGAAGTATTTATAGGGTTCCGTACTACTACTTGTAGGATTACTTCTTGTCCTTCTGTCTGACGTTCTGGCTGTCAAGACCCTCTATCTCGGGAACGAACTTGGAAACCAACAATTTTGCGATCTTTGAAAGCTGTGAAAAATCAAACTTATAAGTTAGTGGAAAAAATGATACTCAAAAATTGCCTCTAATCGTAGTGTAGCCCTCTGTTCCATAACACACTCACCTACGACTCGAGCGAATTCTGCCCCGGTCGCAATGACAAACTTTCTGCACTTGTATCAAAATGCACTATTTGTATCCGTTATTTTAATAGTTACTACCTTACTACACCGTTTTATCTATCACCCAATCTATTCATCGAGATCGTCTCGTTTCTTATATTTTCTTCAAAGTCTATAACCATTAATTCTTAAAACTTTTCTCCCGGTATATTTTCCGCATTCCTTTGGATTACGTGTCGTGTACGTTTGATTTCGAGAATCAAAACTTTGAAGAATTGCACGTTGACCAAGCCGCACATTCCCACTCCTAGAAAGGAGGCCTGTGTCTTAGCAGTAGGAATATTAAAAATGGCTGATGATGATGGTTTTTAACATTTTAACATAAAAATAAGACACTATTTTTGGGTTTCGCATATACTAAAAAATATTTTGTAGAGGAATTAAAGTTTTTTATTATATCTAAGTTAATAAATCGATGAACTAACACATTAGATAAGTCAAAGTCAAAATATTTTATTTCACATGGGCCTACATGGGCAAACTCCATGGTTACTCTTTAAAAAAAATGGTTTTCTTTACAATATTTCCATATTACAGTATTAGCACATAAATTATGTAAGGACAGTGCAGACCAGTCAATATTGAACTCCTACCTTTAAAATGGTAGGAAATAATCTAAAATTTGCGTCTACAATGATGATGATAACTATAAACATCGATTTTAATGGTGACCAAAGACGTCACCAATTGAATCACACTTTCCAACCCGCATAATCTGTTATAAGATTCTTATTTTACCTCTTCGATTTACGTCACAGCTTTAACATTTTTCTGTATATTTTCCTCTTTCATTAACTGGAGAGCATGAACATATTAACAACACCGACACATTTCTGTCGTTTACGCAAAATTCGTGCTTTAGACGTGGAGTTGCGGACACCAGCCCGATATATTATACTACTATACATTTATGTCGGAAATTAAATTTTGTTTTTGTTCTTCTTTAAAAATGCCCCTCAGTAGAAATTGCTCCTGTGTCAATGTCTTCTCTCACTCTAGGGTAGAGCGGAAAGGCATGTCAGACTTTTACTAACTAAAATCCACTCCTATGTTACTTATTCGCCTTGCGTTCCAAGACCCTGGGGTTTCTTTTCGGACGACCTATGTGATGGTCCTGTATTTTGAGAGCGTTCACAAACATGTACTTACTGTATAGTAAGTATATTTACTGTATACATATATAAATATACTTACTGTATAGTAAGTATATTTTTGTCGGGGTATGTGTTTGTTTGTTTGGGTGTCTTGTAAGAGTATTCTTACAAGACACCCAGACCTGGGACAGTGTTCAGCAAATGTAGAAGCCCAACTGCAGGGCCGAAGCCTACTGGGCCCCGGTCCGATTTCTGAAAGGAAAGTCCGTTCCCGATATGAAGCCTAAGAAGGTATGGGGTAGGTCGTTTAGTCAGTAAGAGTCCGACACTGTTTTCCGCTCCGCCCAAAGGCGGGATTCGTCATTAGTTGATTTTTCCCACCATAAAAAACCACCCGAAATCTCTTTGTAGGCTATAAAAATGTTTGTTTCGTGCGGGAGTCGATCCCGTGACCCGTAGCGCAGCAGTAATTCTCTCAACCACTGCGCCAACCGTGCCATCATTTATATCCATTCATTGAAAACTTTAAAGACAAGAAACCCGAAACGCTTTGTACATCAGAGAACGTCTAGTTCGGCTAGATAGTTAGGAACTTGTTGGATCACTGACTTAAGCATTCCATCGGCTTCGTGGTTTTGTGGAAGGCAGATTTCTGGATAACTTAGTAATTTTGCTGTCATTCTGCTTTCACATTAACTCCTATTTCTGCCAGCGGCAGACTTCTTTCTCAATATCCAAAAATCTTCAAAAACGGTTCTGCAATTTTTTTCAACATCCGTCCTTGGGTGGAGCAGAAAATAGTGTCAGAGTCTTACTGACTAAACAAGCCATCCTGTTCTAACGTTGTCTTTCCTATCAGGACCGAGCCTTCTTTCAGACGCGAACCCTTGGCCCCAGTAGGCTTCGACCATTCTGCAGGGTTCCTGCAGTTTGTACCGCACAGTCACTTGAATGATAAGTGATCTGCAGACCGCACCTTTGCGTTGCTTTTTTTTTAAATATGCACCCAATCCTTACAGACTTAACCCAATGCGACAGTGGTTCACAAAAAATGCACAAAAAGTATTCTAAAAAATAAATTATCCTACTGCTAACACATTACAACTGCATTTGGAGTTACAAAATTATTCCCAATTGTTTATCAATTATTATATAACTACAAATTACAAAATAACGATTAAAATTGAAATGACATTAAGTTTTGTCGTTCACGCAGTGTGAGAGCGCTGTAAGTTAAAAGTTTTGTTAGACGACATAATGTCAATAAAGCGTTGCAGCAAACTTTTGTACCAACTTTACAGTATTTTTGACTAACATTTTCTATGAACGCTTGTCTATCGGTAGGATATAAGTCGATACTGAGATTCCTAGCACCAAAGGCGTGTGATATCCACCTTTTATCAATTAGGTTAGTGACCTACGTTCATAAATCTCACTAATATTATAAATGCGAAAGTTACGATGTTTGGATATTTGGATGTTTGTTACTCAATCACGCCAAAACGGCTGGACGGATCTGGATGAAATTTGGCACGGGCATAGAATACACTCCGGAATAGGACATAGGCTACTTTTTATACCGGAAACCTCAACCCAATACCACGCGGGCGAAGCCGCGGGCAAAAGCTAGTTTGATATAAATCGATGACGTCGGTGACTGGAAAACGCACGAGGATAGTTTCAAAACTTGTTTTTTTTTTTATAATTGCTGTAATCTAGTGCTTGAATGCGATCCCACCTGATGGTAAGTAGTGGTGCAATCGTTGCTGCTGAGGCGCACTAATTTATTTTCACTCTAACTCTGAAGACACCTTAATTATAATCAGACGGAAGGACTGAAGCCGGCAAACTGTTCCAGTCTTTCGATGTACGCGGTATAAATGACGAGGCAAAACGCTTAGTCCGGACCGTAGATGTCTCAACAACGTTAGGTATTTTTTTTTAGTTTTCTTTTTAGGGTTCCGTAGCCAAAATGGCAAAAACGGAACCCTTATAGTTTCGTCATGTCCGTCTGTCCGTCTGTCCGTCTGTCCGTCTGTCACAGCCGATTTACTCGGAAACTATAAGTACTACAGTGATGAAATTTGATGGGAATATGTGTTGTATGAACCGCTACAAAATTATGACACTAAATAGTAAAAAAAAGAATTGGGGGTGGGGCCCCCCATACATGTAACTGAGGGATGAAAATTTTTTTTTCGATGTACATACCCGTGTGGGGTATCAATGGAAAGGTCTTTTAAAATGATATAAAGTTTTCTAAAAAACATTTTTCTTAAAGTGAACGGTTTTTGAGATATCAGCTCTCAAAGTCGTAAAAAGTATGTCCCCCCCCTCTATTTTTATAACTACGGGGTATAAAATTCTAAAAAAAATAGAGGTGATGCATGCTAATTAACTCTTTCAACGATTTTTGGTTTGATCAAAGTATCTCTTATAGTTTTTGAGATAGGTTGATTTAACTGTAATTTTGGTTAAGTTATTGTGCTTACACTGAAAACGATGGCTGAACCTTATAAGATAGATCAAAAAATATACTACAGTATTGTACACCTTTAAAAATCCGCGATGATATAAAATCTTTATAATGTAGGTACTTTTTACGAGAAATGCCGATTTGGGCACGCCTATAGCACGGAATATTTATAAATACATATATAAAATTAATATTCATACATAAAAGTACAAGGCAAAATATCGGGAGAGTTTAGGCTCCATTCACCAGGTGTATAAATTGACATAATAAGTTTATTATATTTGCTGCTACGGAACCCTTTGTGCGCGAGCCCGACTCGCACTTGGCCGGTTTTTTTTTTACATTATACTTTAGAACTAGTTTTGAGAACACTCCTTGTGATTCTTGGATTGTCCTTCAAGTTTTTTGTATACGTCCTTTCCGTAAAGATGTACACTTTGGAATGTGGAAACGGATTTATCTTTTTTTCTGACTGACCGACCTTGACAGCTTTAAAAGGGCTGTAACTTGTTTAATAGAAATAAACACTTCAAGTTATTTTTTTGGAGTTTGATCGGTAACACCTAAAATAAAAGTTGTGGTTCAAAAAAGATAAGAAAGGAAGAAAAAGTCATATAGGGCTCGCGTGCAAACAACTTGCTGATAAATACAGCAATTATAATAAATATACATAAAAAAACATTAAAAAGAAAAAGACTCTGTTAGGAAAAAATGCTCCTAACGCGTTATTAAAAAATAAAAAACCTCACCGTTAATATTCTTATAGGCCACTTTCAGAATATATACTATGTGATAATAATCATCACATAGTATAAAACAAAGTCGCTCCCCGCTGTCTGTCCCTATGTATGCTTAGATCTTTTGAACTACGCAACGGATTTTGGTGCAGTTTTTGTTAATAAGTAGAGTGATTCATGAGAAAGGTTTATGTATATAAAACATGCGTAATATATTAGTATTGCACCCGTGCGAAGCAGGGGCGGGTCGCCAGTACAAAATAAACTGAATTCCAACTTAAATATACAATTTTTTTTCTACGCTTGATTTACATAACACACCGTGTCTATGTGTTTAGTTGTTAATTAATGCATATTTTAAGTTCATCCAGTCCACATAATGAAAGAGGAAAATATGCAGAAAAAAGTTAAAGCTATGACGTAAATCATGTGTAAATCTATGAGGAAAACCTTTAAAAGGATCTTGTGATAGAGCATGTGAGTTCGAAAGCGAGATTCGTTTGGTGTCTTTGATTGCAAGTGCCTTGGGATACAGAAATAAAATAGATTTTATAGTTATACAATAGTAGCTAACTCGGTTTATGATTATAATAGGAAAAAACCGGCTGAGAGTATGTCGGGTCACGCTCAGTGTAGGGTTCCGAAGTTTCCCGTTCATCACAAATTTCTCACAATGTAACAGAACTCTTGAACTACCGCTTAACAGGAAATTAGGTAATTTTAAATTTACACAAACTAGACTGATCATTTATGTTAGGTTTTCGGTAGTTATTTTGAATTGCGTTAACCGATTTTAATTTTTTTAAAATTGAATTTGAAAGAAGGTCCGCTCAAGAAAAAATATGTAAACTTAGTTCAGAAACTATTTTGTGAAAATTTTCAAATACAGTTCATAGCACCAAGTTCAAAACAATTTTCCTAGAAAGTCTTGATAAAGTTCTACTTCTGACATATTTTTCTAAAGTTATGGTTCAAAAGTTAACCACGTTATTTTTTTTATTTTTAGAGCGATTTCTGAAAATATTAACATTATCAAAAAATGATTTTTCTAGACTCGTATTCATTTTTAAATACCTATCCAACAATATATCACTATCAGTTGAAATGAAAAAAAAATCACTTCCCACTTTACATGTAGGGAGAGTACCCTAATAAAATCTCTTTTTCTACTTTTTATTTTACCACTTTGCCGCCAAGATTAATAAACTTATTGTACCGAATTTTAGCTATCTAGTGCAAACGGTCACCGAGATTATCTGTGGTCGGACAGACAGACAGGCACGGCGAAACTTGTGGCTTCCCAGTTCACTGCGGAACCCAAAAATACGGTGTTGAAAACATACCTGTCAACCTTTGGTTTAAAAAATACTAATGAAAAATATAAAAATATTTCATTTGGCACACAACCTAGATACATCTAATATAGAAAAGACGTAAGTATATTATAGACGCTTATATGCATGATAAGAAAAGAAAATAAAACTAACATTGTGTTTCGCAGCTGATAAATAAATGAAAGATATCTAAAATACCAGTAGAATGAAGTACCATTAAATTAAAATTAGGTACTGAAAACAATAAACCATATATTTAAAGTAAAATAATGTCAGCAAACCGTAGGGACGCAGCAGAGCCAAAGCCTACTGGGCTGAAGCCAGGGTCGGAAGATTCGGCCCCGGTATGAAAACGAATGAACAGGAGTGTTTTTTTACCCAGTAAAATTCTGACACTATTTTTCGCCCCGCCCAAGGGCACGCAAATGTTTTTCGCACCGAAAAAAAAATACTATGAAAAAATAACAAATATTAACATATAATATAGCCTATGTCACTCAGGAGTAAAGCAGCTTTCTATTGTTGCTAAAATTTTTCTAATCGGACCAGTAGTTCCAGAGATTACCTCCTACAAACAAAAAAACAAACTAACAAACTTTACCTCTTTATTATATTAGTGTAGATTACGTAGTAAAAAAATAGGTCCTTTGTACCGCACAGTGATATCCATTTGCGATTCCCAAAAAATAGGGGCAGGACTATACCAAAACTGTTTGGTAACAGTTTTGGTATAGTCCTGCCTCTATTTTCTAAGAAAACAGCCTTGAATGCAGCGCTGGCCCAGCGAGCGTTGAAATTCAAATAGATACATTCGATTTGTATGTTTTGATTTTGAAAGTACCTATTTTTTTATGATGGGAAAAATCATCAAATAACGAAATCCTACATTTGACAGTATCAGACTTCTACTGACTAAACGACCCACTGTTCTTTCTTGCCTTAGTTCCAGGGACTCCGTGTTCTGCTTTCGCATCAACCCTTGACCCCATAAAAATTACCTATTTGGATTTCGTTGCGCTGAGCTCAAGGTGGTTTTTTTTATAGAATAGCACGCTAGGTATCATTTAGAATAAACACGTGTTTTTCTCTGAAGGCAAATGGGTTGGCACGTGTCGAGCTTTTTCCGCAGTAGGGGAATCAAAGTTTTCGCGAATTTAAAATGCGTTAGCAACACAAGCTCGGCACAGAAATGGCCAAATTACGTAAATTAATGGCCTATGGGAGATACTATCCGAGTTTTAATTTGATTATTTAGATGCTTTGGACAAACAACTTATCAATCGGTACCTTGTTATGTAAATGAGATTAATGCTATTAGAAAGAAAGTGTTGTTTATTGGTCTTTAAGTTATTATAGTCAGTATCAGACATTTAAAATGTTTTTCTTTTGGATGTTTGGAGTTCCAGACCCCTGAAGACAATTTATAGACACTAACTGTCAATTACTCCTTCGCAAGAGCATTATTACCTACCGAGTACAACTTTTGCAGTACCTATATGGGAAATAAAATACATATTGGACCAGTAATTATAGGATTGCCGATCATTATCCTAAATTACTATTTCTGTTTTAGAATTTGACAGTGAAGGGGAACAAACATACAAACACATATATTTATAAGCTTTCACCTTTATACTATTACTATAATTATATAATTAAAAAAAAAACTCATTATTTCGGTTATTAAGCTGTATGAAAGCATACAAACTTTTATAATTTCCGGTCAATAACCGAAAAAAGGCACGTGCCTAAAACCGCACAGACTCATGCACTCTCTACTATGCAAAACCAGTTAGTACACAATCGTAAAGCTAAGTAGCCACGTGATAGATGCAAGCAATGTTTGGCGCTTATAATTATAAAGACAATAAATAATTAAAAATACTTATAATTTCGGTTATTAAGCTGTATGAAAGCATACAAACTTTTTTAATTTCCGGTCAATAACCGAAAAAAGGCACGTGCCTAAAACCGCACAGACTCATGCACTCTCTACTATGTAAAACCAGTTAGTACACAATCGTAAAGCTAAGTAGCCACGTGATAGATGCAAGCAATGTTTGGCGCCAGAAATCGCCTCTCACGCGGCAAGGTCGCCGGTGTGCGCGCGGCTTAAGCGGAGATGCACTGGTCAGGGTTGGCACGTTTGGGTAAATTAATGTTGCGTTTTCTTGGACTTAAAAATGGTTTAAATTTTTGCTTTGCCCGACAGGGTCCATATTGATCTGTGACAACTTTAAACACCATCTACTCGTATGTACACATATGGATTGCAATAAAATATTGAGTATTGAGGTTTAGGAGTAACTAAATAAATCAGCTTGGACAGATAACACAACACAAAGTGCTGTACATATTGCATCTACCATGCAATATGTACAGCAATTTGTGTTGGTCTTCTTTCCAAGACTGAAAAAAAAGTTATTGCACCTTAAATTAAATACTATTGTTTTTGCTAACAGGAAGATTTTTGAAATACTACTGATAGCAGTTTCGTCAATTTTTAAAACTATTTCAAACCAATCAAGGAAACCGATTATTTTTTGTCTTAATCTAGGTTAGAATTTATCCGTATGGCAAATGTCATTTGAATCCGTTGTCATTTGTGTGGGAAGGAATAACAAACATACACACATAAAAACATTATAATCTTATTGTGTTGCTGCATAAACAGAGTAGGTATCTCTGCAGAATATTTTTTTTGTCATCTTGAATTGTATTGTGGATCTTATTTAAAAAAAAATGAATTTGTCCAAAAAGAATAACATTTCTTTATTTCTCATCGCCATCATCTACAATTCATCTTTGTCTACAGGTGGGCATAGACCGCTCTTTTTCTATATTTTTTTCTACTATAATAATGGATATACGTTACTCTTTAAACTATTCAGTAATAAAGGTTACACATCACACAAGCTGTAATTTATAAAGGGTAAAATAAAAACAGGTGTACTAACATCACGAAGGCGGTGTAAACGGCATAAAATTTCCTTAAACAAAAAAAATCGTTACAGGTTTAAAATATTCTACAAGCTAAAACACACTAGTGCGTGCTCAACGTCAAAAGACCAACAATCAACATTCCATCTTCATCAGATAAAAGACAATTATAGTATCATGTCGATGACTTGGTTTTTTTATGACGGTAAAAAATTATCAAATAACTTCTCCCATTCCAGAGTGAAGCGTAATTCAGACTTTTACGTACCGACCGGAACGACTCTTTCAAGACACAGCAACATTAGCTGTGTTTTGAAAGAGTCGTTCCGGTCTTGGAATACAGGAACACATTTGGGCTTTAATTATTAAAAATCTGACACTCTATCTCACTCCATCTAGAGCATTGCGAACGGAGAGCAAAAAAAACTGTAGGGGTCCAGCAGAATCAAAGCCATGGCTATGGACCAATTTCTGAAAGTAAGGTCCGGCCTCGGTATGTAGTACCAAGAAGAAATGGGGTGGGTTTTTAATCAGTAAAAGTCTGACACTATCTCCAAATCCGCTGAAAGACGGGAGATGCTATTGGATGATTTTTGCACACCAAAGATACTCCATCTAGAGCCTGAAAAGTTATTCGATGACTTCCCACCAAAAAAAAAGTTAATGACATAAACATTAGTATAGAAAGCTAGATACAATCATATTAATTAAACATGCGAGATCAAGATCCCATGTTAGGTGCGAGGAATACGGCCATCACCTGATACATGAACTAAAATAGAATTAAGTACCTATTGTATAAAAAGTAACCTTCTGTTTCACATATGTAAGTGCATGCCCGTAACTGGTTTTCCTTAGGAATGTATGCAAAGAGCATGGGATGTTACGCACGTGGTCGTTAAATTACTTAAGGAATTTATTATTATGGGTAAATAATATTACCTATTATTATTATACAGTATAAAATATGGCATGGATAAAATGTTATATTAAAGTACTTTATTGTGTATTTCTTATATATTATAATATATAACTGTTTTTAATATAGGTACATTGAAAAAATAAAAAAATATTAACACTAGTGTATAATATACTGTCTTATTATCATAAGACGAGTTTTCGCTCACCGCCTTAATTCACTACTAAATCATTGTAAAAAAACAGTTTTGTACTCTTACTTTTATTTTATTTTCTTACGAAAGCATAAACTATTTGTTTTTTAATAAACATGACCTATATTAGATGTTCAGAAGAGTATGCACATATTGCACAAAAACAGATATAAGTAGTCGTTAAAAATTTAAATTAATATAAATTACACAAGTATTGAAAATATCAAAAGAATTATTTTAGAAATTGCAACAAAAACTAGACAACTTAACTTCTGAACAGTTTCATTAAAAAAAAAATACAAAAAACTTTACATTTTTTTTATAAAATCCATTCATGTAACCATCACCCACCCACATTCTACCTCACAATAAGGAATAATAAACCTCGACCGCACGTCATACAACGTCATCCATACATCGCCTCAACAAACGAGATGAAACATAAATGGTCCACTATCAAAAGCGGTGCGTAAACACGTTTGCTGGGCAGTCCCCTCACAATAGTCAAAAGTCGCAAGTGCCAGCCCTAGCTTCAACAGGTGATATAGAACGGCTCAATGGTCACTTACTGACTACCAACCATATGTAGCGATCGCGAACGCGGTTTGAAGTTCCAAGTGCTAAAAGTGACGGTTGCGAAAATTAAATAAACATTTGAATTTGAATTTCGAAGTGATTTTTTTTTAAATATGTTTGTGTGAGTGTGTTGTGTTTTGTTTGTTTTTTTTTTACGGAGTTTTTTGTAAGTTTTTTTTTCGTTTTGTTTTTATTTTGTCTTGCACATTTGTTTAGTTTTTGGAAGAAGGTCTAAGTAATATTTTGAAGGCAATGAACGTTTTTTTGTACGATAGCAATGAGTTTGTACTCCGTGTAGTGTAATGGGTTCATCAAAGATTAGAGTATTTAAAATTGGTTTAAAGTATTTTATTATCTTTAACTGAACGAATACTAAAAATAACAGAATAATGAATTGGCGTAATTTTGTTTTAATTGATTGGATATCTTAGTTTAAATGTTATATGAACATAAGTATCCATATTTATAAAAAAAAATAACCATAATTATGTAATTTTTTAAAATTTAGATGAACTCAAATACTTTATGGAAAAGTTGAGTAAAGAATCTCTTTAAACAAAAGAGGTAATTTTTTAAATTTCTTTTTTCTTATCTACACTATCTATACTATCTACACTAATATAATAAAGAGGTAAAGTTTGTTTTTTTGTATTTTTGTTTGTAGGGGGTAATCTCTGGAACTACTGGTCCGATTGGAAAAAAATTAGCAACAATAGAAAGCTTCTTTAATCCTGAGTGACATAGGCTATATTTTATGTACGCGGGCGAAGCCGCGGACAAAAGCTAGTTTATATATATTTTACAATAATCCTTCTTGCTGTTAAACGTGAATCCATATTTTCCTTAGTCACCCCATAACTTGAAAAAACCTTCATCAATTTTTTTTTTTAAGTTTGATCCTTTATATAAAGATATTTATGAAATAATTTTTTTTTGTATAATATTAGAAAACAACGTCTATTTTATTTATTCTTACGCGACTTGGACAAATTCTTAGCTGAAACCAGACAATGTCTTTTGGGTCAGTCACTCATTAATAAATATAAAGTTATTATAAATTATTTAACACTTGATTATGTATTGGAACCAATCCTAGTTACGTCAAAAATTAATATAATATTAAATGGCCTTCTTTTATTTATTAATAATAATAATAATATTCTTTTTATTATTTTTATTACAGATAACTTATAATATTAATTTATAAGTTATCGGTAATAAAAAAATCCAACACGCAAACATTAAAAACGAAACTATTCAAATATTTAACAATAAAACAACACCACATTAGGCAGATCATAAAAAGACGCAATTACTATCACTTTTACAATCTACATGATACATCTTATAAACTGTCCAGCATAAGTTGACATTTTATAACAGCGCTGTCATTGAAGAAAACTGTCACATTCCATAGTATTAAACGTAGTTCTCAAATTAGCCGCAGGTCAGACAAAATGGTTCTCTGATAAGGGCATTCTAAGCAGTTGTACTATCTTGCCCAACACACATTGCCTTGACCGTACAAACCAGGTTAAGCGAGTTGCAACGAAATCATAGCCGGTATGATGTTTAGGTATAGGAGGGGAGCCCAGGATGCTAAATTTGCAGTTACTAAAGCGCCATGGGGACCTATTAGATTGTAAAGATTAGGTTCTAAAACGAAAAAAAAGTCTACTGCAAGTTTACATTTTAGTAGTGGGGTGAGCATGTAAGAGTTTTTAAAAATATAAAAAAAAAAACAAATAGTCTCATGGAAGTACTCGAGCGTATCAGATATTTATAGGGTCTACGCGCTTTGACTTTATGAAAACCGATAGATATAATCTGACGATTAACTAATGGGGTATGGAAGTGGCCGACGTTTTTTTTACATCTTTGTGACTCGCCCATTTCTTTATGCTACGCTCAAATTGTCAGATTATTCAAATATATACTCTTCTGCATGTACTAAACTTATCTTTTCTTAATTTGTTGCGTACGAGTTCTTCTCAGGATCTTCTAAAAACCACCATAAAAAAAACACAATATTAAGGGTTCATATTTTTGTTTTTTGGTAGGTAAAAGTCATCCAATGACGAATCCCGCCCTTGGGCGTCGCGAAACAGTGTCAGACCTGGGGGCTTAGACAAAGTCACATTCTCACTAACGATAACGAAATTCGAAACTCCGAAATGTATGGAACTGACATATGCCTTCGAAAAGTCACGTGGTCAAACGTTTTCGATTCGCTAATTGTTAGTAGTTGTTTATACGTCAAATTTTAATTTGATTTTAATTCGATAACCATAGCCAAGAAGTTGTTATTTTATCGAACAAACACTTCGATTTATCGATATGTTAGTCGATGTCACTTTGTCTACCATTTTGTGGTCGACATCGTTAAGGCGAAATCGAACTTAGAAATGGATTCGACACGGAGCGATTGCCACTTGTCTAGGGCAACTGTACTGACTAAAGAACCTACCTCGTTCCTTCCTTGCCTTAATCCCAGAGCCCAGGTGTAACGCTTTCGCATCAACCCTTGACCCCAGGAGGCTTTGAACTTGCAGGGAGGATTCATATCTGGTACATTACGTTTCCTTTCATATTATTTTCGCATTTTCAGAGAGCAGTGGTGGCCGAGTGATAAACACCCCGGCTTACGAGTTGTAGGTCGCGGGGTCAAATACGCATTACTTTGTGTAATTTATTTCATCACCACTGCTCTCAAAACGGTGAAGGAAAACATCGTGAGGCATGTCCTGGAACCAAAAATGCGAAGACATGTGACATCCACCAATCCATATTGGGTAAGCGTGGTGGATGATGGCCCGTTTCCTCTCCTAGAGTGGAGGCCTGTGTCCCAGTAGTGGGAACATTAAAAAGGCTGATGATGATGTGCTCGAGTAACGCGCAAAATCCTCATCTGGGCTCCCCAACTATTAGCTTGAAGACAATAAATAGGTTATTATAGAACCTACGCAAGATGGAACTTCCTTTTGATTCATCGCTCTTTATAAAGATTGTCTGCTCTTTATTACTCTTGATTGAAATTTGCGAATTTCGTGCGATATACGACTACTCGCTGGTTGTTTTTTCTGTGATTTGTGACTCTAGATGTTTGTACCTTTTTTGTCTGTGTTATTTTACCCAGTATCTTTTTGGGTGATTTTGGTAGACAGACTAGAAACAGATTGAGAGTTAAATCTCGTAAGCTTATTATAGTATTATGCTAGCAGTCGCCGTGGTTTCACGCGCATCTTTAATTTCTGCCCTGCTCCCGAAGCCTGTAGCTTAATTTTATATAGCCTATAGCCTTCCTTGATAAACGGGCTATTTAATACAGAAATATTTTTTCAAATCGGGCCAGTGTTTCTTGAGATTAATGCATTAAACCAAACAAATTCTTCAGCTTTATAGGGGAAAGTGGTCACCATTCGTACGTGGGGCACATTCGTGCAGTTAGTATAGCAGAAAAACTAAACGGCACACAAACACGCCTTTGCTTGTGTGCATAGACATACCGGCCGCTATATTGTTAGCGGAGTGGCGCGGCAGTCGCACCACGGTGTATCGGCTGACAAGATGTAACGTGTTTTCGCGCGCGGTGAGTAAATTTTTTCCTTAGGTGTAATTCGCAATTGTAAGTAGAATTGTTATGTTTTTGACAATATGGTGATGATTAATTAATGTTAATATTGTTTATTTTGAGCTTTAATTGTTATATTTCTCAAACTAAATTAGAATTTTTTATAAAGTTGTACTTTAATTTTGTGCAAGGTATGGGGTGCTTTCGTACAGCCAAACAGGGGGCACATTCGTACGCGTACGAACGCTCCCCTTTAGATTTCATTAACCACCACAATATCATAATTAGATTTTTATGAAATAAAATATAGTAAACTTTTAAAATACCAGGCAAAAAGCACAATAACATGTCTTTCTTTTTATAAAGTATTGTTCTTCTAACGAAATGAAATATGTTTATTAAATAAGCCTTACAATTAATATTTTATTGCAGAATCATGGGTAAATCTCGTATATATACAGATACACCTGAAAAAACTGAACTTGAAGAGAGACATAGACAGAAAGAATTGAAAAAAATAGAACAGGAAAGGAAAGCCAGAGCCAAAGCAGTGAAACGTAGTTTGAAGGAACTTAATTCAAGACAAAAGAAAAAGAAAGCAAAGCAAATAGAACGTGATGAAGATTCAGAGGAATCTGAAGGATCGCAATTTACCTTACATGAAAGTTCAACATCTCCAATCGATTTCGAAACGGATGAAGAGACTGATGATCGTAGTATCCATAATAATTTAAATGTGACACTAGAGAAAATCAAAGATGATTGTTTTGTTTTGGTAAAGTTCGAAAAAAAGACTTCTGTTGTTTATTACGTCGGAAAAGTACTCAGTCACTATTCGGGTACAGAGCTGAAAATATCTTATCTTCGGAAGAAACCGGGATCATCATGGTCATTCTTTTTCCCTGTTATAGAAGACATACACACTCTGTATATCAGTGATGTCGCCATGATCCTCCCTGATCCAGAACCAAGAGCGGGCTGTACAGCTAGAATGGCTAGACTTTTTACTTTTGCAGTTAATTTAAATAATTATAATGTGCAATAACTTCAAAAGTAACAATCAAAATGTATGATTACCTATTTTAAGTTTTAATTGTCAAAGACTGTACAACAATCTCATAGAAAGTGATTGTAAAGATCTCATTTAGACTGATTGTAAACTTAGAATTATCAATAAGTAAACTAAGGATGAATGATTTAATGTTTTGTTATTTTTCTAAAGAAAGATTTATCGACTATGAGTCGAGTCAAATATTATTAAGTTAGTTCTTTGAGAAATACATATTTTTATAATAATTAATAAAAATTTAACGACTTTAATAGGCTTTTTAATTACCCTGTATGAATCTACCCCAAGCGTATGAAAGTACCCCACCTACTGTACGAACGTACCCCGTACGTGGGGCAAGTTCGTACAAATATCTTATCGTAGAAAAATGACTATAACTCTATAACCTTTTGACATAATAGTGTCGGACTTTTTGGTAACAAACTACAATATATTTGTCATACTTAGGTCTATAAACTAAATAAATTCGATTATTAATCATAAATTAAAAAAATAAAATCTAAAAAGCGTACGAAGGGTAACCACTTTCCCCTATACTAAAAAAAATTTAACAATATATGTATGTGTGCAGTGTTTTTTTTTAGTTCAGTTCATTAACCTTTTGAATTCCGCAATTATAACGTTATTTAAACATAATATTTGAACCTAATTAAACATTTTATTGACCAGCAAAATGCTAATCGGTAATTTGTTAAGTCCTAACAGCATTTTATGTTGCTGATAGTACCTAATTTTGATTCGAGTCAATCTATCGTCTTAATAATAATACCTATATATTCCTCCACTACCACACAACGTCGTCTAGTCCCAAGCTAAGCAGAGCTTGTGTTATGGGTACCAGACAACTGATAAACATACTTATATATTTCTAAATACATACATATTATAGATAAATTACACCCAGACAGAACAAATTATTGAGCTCATCACACAAACATTTGTCCTGGGTGGGAATCGAACCCACGACCTTCAGCATAGCAGTCAGGGTCGCTAACTACTAGACTGACAGGCCAGTCAAATGCCAGTTAATGGTCGATTATAGTTTTTTTTTTTATGGTAGGTAAAAATCATCGAATGACGAATCCCACTCTTGGGCGGAGCGGGAAACAGTGTCAGACTCTTACTGACTAAAGAACCTACCCCGTACCTTCCTTGCCTTATTCCCAGAGCCCCGGCGTAACGCTTTCGCATCAACCCTCAGCTCCGGGGGGGGGTCGATTATAGTTGGTAACACAAATTCATTGGAAAATATTAAAAGACCAATGATGAACCTTTACCGGATTTCAAACCTTCGTGAAGTCGTGACTGTGAATTGTAAGTGTTTGACCAAAACTCAATAAAACCGTTTTGCCTCCAATTTCTTTGCAGTGACCTTGTATAAGGTGAATCTTCGTTCGCCTTTTCAATTAACATTCTTGCTTGTGTATTATTTTTGTCATTCATTTATTGTATAGTTTGATCAGACTTCTACTTAAAACCACGCACCGTTTCTTCTTGCCTTTGTTCCAGGGCCTAGGTAGGTGTTCCGCTTTCGCATCAACCCTTGAACACAGATGTGAGTAAGTTAAGATCGAGATTAATTGTCATCTGTATTGCTACTGTCAAAGTGTAGAGGAAATTTTTTATGGTGGGAAAAATCATTTAATAAGGAATCCCGCCCTTGGGCAACTCTTGAGCTCAAAGCAAACGAAAAAAGCAGCAAAAAGTCTTTCTACTATGCCTTTAATTACGGTATTCGAAAAGTTTAATACCTCATTGCAAAAAAAATACAGTATAATATAAATAACTACTTTTTTATGGTGGGAAAAATCATCGAATGACGAATCCCGCCCTTATGCGGAGCGGGAGACAGTGTCAGACTTCTACTGACTAAACGACCCACTCCATTCCTTCTTGCCTTAGTTCTAGGGCCCTGGTGTTCCATTTTCTCATCAACCCTTGACCCCAGGAGGCTTCGACCCTGCTGGGCCCCTACAGTTTGCTGACTACTCCTTGTGTGAAATAGATATTTAAGTAGAGCGTCATTTTTTTTCTTATCTTTGCTAGGGACGGTACGGAACCCTTAGTGTTTTTTTATGATAGACTAGCTTTTGCCCGCGGCTTCGCCCGCGTACATAAAATATAGCCTATGTCACTCAGGAGTAAAGCAGCTTTCTATTGTTGCTAAAATTTTTCCAATCGGACCAGTAGTTCCAAAGATTACCTCCTACAAACAAAAAAATAAAAAAACAAAAAAACAAACTTTACCTCTTTATTATATTAGTGTAGAAGTGTAGATAAATCATCGAATGACGAATCCTGCCCTTGGGCGGAGCAGAAAACAGTGTCAGACTCTTATTGACTAAACAATCTATCCCGTTCCTTCCTTGCCTTGATCCCAGGGCCCCGGTAATACGTTTACGCATTAACCCTTTATCCCACGAGGGTTCGACCCTGCTGGGCCCCTACAGTTTGCTGAAAACTCCTTGAGTCAAGCGGGAACAGTGCGCGCCGTCGACGACTTGGACTTAATCCGGACTGTTACCATACTCTTAGTGTACGAATCGGACTCGCTCTTCATCGTTTTTTTTTTTCATCGTGACCATAGATAAGGAACAAACTTCCATAATCATATTATCTACACTCTACACTAATATAATAAAGAGGTAAAGTTTGTTAGTTTGTTTTTTTGTTTGTAGGGGGTAATCTCTGGAACTACTGGTCCGATTGGAAAAAATTTAGTAACAATAGAAAGCTGCTTCACTCCTGAGTGACATAGGCTATATTTTATGTACGCGGGCGAAGCCGCTGACAAAAGCTAGTTATTTATAAATTATGCAGTTTCCTTTATGCATAAACAATATTACGACTAATGTATATAGCTATAATTAATCGACAAACAATACCTAGAGCAATAAATTAGTTCCGAAACATAAAAACTCGTATAAAACAGTTATTATCGGATACATCTGAAGGTTTCATATGCATATGATGATATCTAGTGAATGGTAATTAGCACTGTAATGAGACATACTCGTAAATACTGATTTTATGATTAGAATTGTAAAGAATAATTGAGTAATATCTATCTTGTTACATATTTATTTATAGCAGTTGTAAATAGTGTTGTTGAGTTCAAATTTATGTAATAAATATCTTTTTTTTTACTTTGAGAGATTACTGTTCAGTGAAGTTGATTCCTCGGCCCTTTTTATCTATACATATAATATCTATACATATAATAAAACAGTAACGAAAGAAAAACTGTACATTGAGAATTTTCTGGAAAAAATGAGTGGGTTTTGTTAGAAAAACGTAACTGATGACAAAAAGTGACTTTTTAGAATTTTTGTCTGTTTGTCTGTGCCTATGGTACGGGTTGGCGCCAAAACTACTGGATAGATTGATTTGAAATTCAGCAAAAATGTTCCTTGTAAACCAAGGAAGGCTTTAGGCTACATATTATCACGCCGTAAGTTATGGGAGGTAAGCAATATTGAATTTAAATGGTGCAATGGATGCAAGGGTGTAACTTTTTTTTCCGTGGGCCGACCGACTCAAAACTTAGCATAAACATTACCCTAAATTAGTTATCCAGGAAGCCATATTTATTTTTTCAGTAGTACCTCCAGTGCAAGATTTAGGGGATGTTAAAGTTTGTATGGGAGAATCTTATTGCTTGGGTTAATTAACTTGAAACTTGGCACGTAAATTTATTTAGGTAAATAATAAAGATTCCCATTATTCATTTTTCAAAACTACGTAATTTAGGCAATGAAACATAGTTTAATGAATATTAGTAGTATAAAGACATATTTTAAAAAGCGCCATCTATGAGATTACACAAAAATCAAATCAAGTTACATTTTGACACTTTTTGGAAATGAATAATTTTTTGACTATGTTGGCAAGGTTAGCAGTTAGTTATTCTTAAAATTCATAGATGGTAGTGCGCATTTTCTTCATAAAAGTCGTATAATTCGTTTTGACAACTTTAAGTTTCAAAAAACCCTCAAAATCTCACGACATAGGTCGTGTTCAAGATTTCATAGTCTCTTACGGCGCGGTCGAATTTACTCACAACTGGGAATAAAAAATGAAAAAAAAACATGCCCAAACAGAGCAAATGTTACTTATTTATGTTTAGGGAAATATCTTAGGTAGTGGTTGGTTCGTTTTACGAAAAAATGTGGGGAATTAAATACATCATTTAAAAAAATAGTTTATCTTTTTAATGGTGAAACGGCGTTCTCCATGTTTCTATGAAATGTCTTATTCTTATTACAACGGTCTAACGGATTTATTTTGCAACGCAAATCTTTCAATGTTCATCTACTGACTCAAATTAGTACAAACGAAAATATTACATTAACAAAATAATATTATTTTTACCTTTCGACTACCGTAATTACAGACACAATTATACGAAAACAGTTCTACGGAAATTTGTGTCCTATTGGGACTTAACTAAAGAGTTTTACGAATAATCTATACATATAGGTAATTATAATAAAATCGTAGGAAAGTCAAAACTGTTCATTTAATATTTTTTTAAAGAATACTTGGGAAGTGATCTACAATCGATATCGAAGTCAAAAATATAGTTTTTAGAATTTTTGTCTGTTTGTCTGTATGTATGTCCAAGCTAAACTCAAAAACTTACTTGGATATATATTTATACATACTGCATGGATTATCTTCAAATTTTGCTTGAATAAAGGATGGGCCAACATATAGGCTACATATTATCACGCTATCACTTACGGGGGAGGAGTTGTGAATACTTATTTTTCTTACGCATTCTGTGACAAAGTTTAATCTAACGACGCATATTTAAATGTTGTTTTTGAGTAAGCCATGCTATTATCTGGCTTTACACTATAAATACTACATTTAAGTAACTTGGAAAGAGAAACATAGTTGAATGTAGTAGCATATAGAAAATTTTAAAACAGCGCCATCTATTTGATTTCATAAAAATCAAATTCTTCCTAAACGTGGTATCATAATGTTATCGTAATTTTCATTAAAATATCGCCATCATCTTTCTGAAGATTTTCTGCGAGCTTTGAGGCGTGCTACTGGAGACGAAGTCGATGTAACTGATGATCGTGTGCTGAACACCTGTCTCAGTTCACTTCAAGATGTGGACATTTCTATCGGCGGCAATCTACTGATCTAACATGGATTACTAGCTCCCCAAACGTCACCGCATCAAGACTATGGAAATCGAGAGTATAACGCAGTTATAACATCGTCCTTGAAAGCGTTGTGCAAAACCAGAGCAAAATATTTTTCTTGTGTTGCTCCTGTTGGAACAGGAAAAACATGGCATACTTGCAGAGGTCAGGAGGCAAGGCAATATTGCTATTGCTGTCGCGTCGTTGGGAATTGCTGCCACACTGCTTCCGGGTGGTAAGACAGCACATGCCATCTTCAAATTCCCATCGATTTAGAGAGCGTCAAAACGCCTGTTTGTGGTGTGTCACGTAACAGCAATAAGGGACACGTGCTTAAGGATTGATAGAAAGAAAAGAAAGAAAGAAAGAAAATATGTTTTTTGGCACTCCATGATTGCTCTTTGATCATATGGGATGAGCGTATTATGGCCAATAGGAAGGCAGTTGAGACCGAGGACAGAACCCTGCAGGACATCCGTGGGAACGAACATTTGATGGGTGGTGTCACAGTTTGTTCAGTGGCGATTTCGGGCAAACGCTTCCCGTTTGCTACGTTGAAACCTTGGCTTCGATCCTGTTGGGCTCCTACAGTTGCAGCCGACTGCTGGAGGCGCAGGGAATAGTACGCGCCGTCGACGACTATCGAATGGGTGGACAAAGAGCTACCCATTGCTCGGCGGTCACAAGCCCGCGCCTACTGTGGTCGTAAATCGGGATTGGAGACACGGCGGCGGTAGCGGCGGCTTGAGCCTTTGCTTTTCCCTGATGCAGTCGACCCCCTTTTTTAGCCGCTAGCATTACTGCTTCGCAGAAGG
The DNA here is from genome assembly GCA_029852875.1 of Mythimna loreyi. NCBI lineage: Eukaryota > Metazoa > Arthropoda > Insecta > Lepidoptera > Noctuidae > Mythimna > Mythimna loreyi. The sequence continues at coordinate 7,673,558 of CM056801.1, read as the reverse complement.
AGGCGACCGCCTGCCACTCTTCTTTGCTCCGGATCATGGCCTCTGAGTCCGCTGAAAGTCAAAGCCCACTGCGAGAGAGGTGGACAGGAGGTGCTTCCAAAGTCTCTCGATAGAGCGTTAGCCAGCTTAGAAGAATTCATTTGCTGTGTGTACGGGGACAACAGTCATTTACCGCACCAGCAGAATTTCTTGAGTGTGTGAGCGGGCCATTTTGACGTCCATAAATGATCAGGCTGCAGCAATGAACGAATACATTCTCTCGGAAATTGAGGGAAATGCAGTGATCTATACCTCAATAAACACTGTCGTCGAGCAAGATGACGCCACACATTATCCCGTGGAATTTTTGAACTCCCAGCCAGCAAGTGGACTTCAAGCGCATACCATAAAGCTGAAAGTCGGAGTCCCGATTATGCATTTTCGAAATTACCTATCTCCTCCAAAGTGGTGTAATGAGACCCGTCTTAAAGTCATCTCGCTGCACAGACTTCTTAGGGTTGTACGGACAAATTTTTTTACGGTTTATGGCGAAGTCAAGGCAGTATTTATACCTCATTACTTCCCGTTCCAGTTCAAGCGCGTACAGTTCCCCGTGACTGTTTGCATCGCGATGACCATCAATAAGTCGAAGGGGCAGACAATGAGTGCAGCGGATGTCAACTTCAGGACGAGTTGTCTCTTACGCGGGCAACTGTATGTCACTTGCTCCCGCGTCACCAGTCCTGAGTCTCTTTACATTTTGGCTCTTGGCAGCATAACTACCATCGTAGTGTGGTGGCGGAGTGGTAAAGGCTCCGACTCCGTGGTGGCGAAGTAGTAAAGGCTCCGACTTACATGTTGTAGGTCTGTCGTTCAAACCCAGCCAGGCGCATTACTTTGTGTATTTTATTTCATAACCACTGCTCAACGGTGAAGGAAAACTTCATGAGGAAACTGTGATTGTGAATGTGAATGTTTTAGAACCAAAAATTCATCAAGTGTCATCCACCAAACCGTATTGGACTCGCGTGGTAGATTATGGCCCATTCCCTCTCCTAGAAATGAGGTCTGTGTCACAGCAGCGGGAACTTTATAAGGCTGATGCAATGCTATTTTAAAAGTTGTTTACTTATAATGCTATGCCATCTGATATACACTGATCATACACTGCCATCTTAGGTTTTTTTGGTGCTGTAGAGCCTCCACGCAGACAACGTTGCGGGCAGCAGCTAGTATATTATATTTTAGTATGATTTACTCGTTATTTGGACAAATTTCCAGCCAAAAATCAACAAAAACTATACCAGGAAAATCAACTGAATTTTCTCAATTTTCAAGATTCACCCTTCATAAATTGTTTTTTTTTACGGAGTTTTCCACAATGGTATCTACTCGTAGTGGTAAACTAAGCACAGTTTGTGCCATATGAGCATTTGACGACTGACAAAACTATCTATACATATTATATTTCTAAAAACATACACATTTTAAATAAATTACACCCAGACACAAAATAAATGACCGCACTCATCACATAAACCATTTGTCTTGGGTGGGAAGTGAACCCATGACCTCCGGCATCGCAGTCAGGGCCACTAGACCGTCATTTAGTCTTTGAATCATTCATCTACACAATTTTTTTGCACTCCAATAAGTTCTAAGGACCAAAAAACATTTTCCATATTAATGTAATAAATAAACTAAAAAATACTTTAAACAAAAACAATAAGTCATCTGGGATTTACCTTATGCTTTTAGCACATTCAGACTCCTTTTTTTGCCTATTAGTGGTTTTTCAACGACATGTTACCAAGCGTCCATATATGTATAGAAGCAATCTATACCTACACTTAAGCTCCTGGATAGCTCGTAAAAAGTTTGCCGTCAGGTCGTTAGGTCAGAACCTGGTCAGTCCTTACTGATAGTCTTAGGTACCAGGCAATCACAAAAATGTAGGAGTACCTACAAATGATAATAATTTTGCAAATAGGTTTTTAAAAATACTCTTACGAAGAAAAGAAAACAATACATCTTTAACCACTAATTATTATTATACCTAGCCTGTGCTGTTCCACAGCTGGCCAAAGGCCACCCTCCATTTGTTTCAGTTATCTCGGTTACACGCTTTCTCGTTCTAATTCCTATGGAAGACATCCAGGTCGGTCCACCATCTCCTTCGTAGTCTACCGCGGCTGGCGGCCTTGATCCCGTGTTTTACAGGCTCACAAGTCCTAAATATGGCTCACTAAAATTTTCCATTTATTTCGTGGTCCTTAGAGACTCGTTAGCCTTAATTGATGGTCCTAGGTACCAGGCGATCATACAAAGGAAGGAATAAACAGTAAATAATTGAACACTAGACAAGCTTCTATTTACCTCGTTACGGTTTACGATAGAATAATTATTATGTAATAGTCGTAGTAGTTTATTGGTAAAGGATTTTTACAAGTCATAACGTTACATTATTACAATATGCTGTCAAATAATAATAATAATAAAATGTCAAACAAATAAAAGAAAATATAAGAAAAACAAATAAATCTAAGTCAAATCACAAATTAAAATTAAAAATTAATCACAAGAACAGTCACAATAGTATTCAGTTCATGTTAATATTCACGTCAAATTAAATTAAATCTTAAATTTATCAAAATAATAAATAGCTTGCTTTACTTTGTAATTTTATTTTATTAAAAAAAACTTACTGTTTAAATATTAACTTGTTAAAAATATAAAATTATTAAATAGTTTAATAATAATATCTATAACGATTCTTGGTCCTCAGAGCCACGTTCCCAGACATAAATAAAAATGTCAAAGCACACGATACTTCTTCAATTCCTAGATCCGTTTATAAATTAAAATGCCATAGTGACTTAGATTCGATTGTCGTGACACAAATGCATAGATCCTGGTGTCAAGACAACGTGTTTTCCCAGGATCCGCTTGAGTTGATTAGTATGCTGTATTAAGATGATGCTGACGTGAGAATTGTATCGGTATGCTGTAATGATATCATAGATCATCGAATGGTAGGTTTCATTGTGGTCGGAGGAAAATTGTTGCGGATTTGAAGGTTACTGTTAAGTAATTTGATTGATAGTATTTTATTTTTAATATCAGTAACATTGTATCAATATCCGAAGCCTACTGAGGTCATGGGTAGAATAGAATAGAATAAATATTCTTGTACAGCAAAATAGTATCAACACTTTTAAATAACCTTAAATCTGTTAGAACAATGACTACGGACCGAGCTCAAGTCATCGATGGCGGGTACTATTTTCGAGCGCCTTAAGTATTTTAGCTCAGCAGGGTCGAAGGCTTCTAGATCTAAGGCAAAAAATGGATTCTTAGTCAGTAAAAGTCTGACACTATCTCTCGCTCGTAGGCGGAGCGAGATCTCATTGGATGATTTTTGCCTCAGGATTACGCCTTATTATCGCCACCAGCAGTTTTAATGTTATTTTTTTCTGGATGGATGGATGGATTATTACGTTGTTTTTCTATTAAAATATAGTACTTATCATCGTTATATAGTATCTACAATCGCGAAAAAAAAAATCGCAAATAAATCTGCTGGTCAGTACAAATTTGTTCGCTTCACTGATCAAAATGTACTATCAAGTTGCTGATTTTTTTCACGATTTCAGGTTTGGTCCCATAGTAAAAGTTGTGTTATAAATCATGACTACAATCACGTGTTTAAGTTTCGATCACTAATTACCAGTGTCCCTATAGACACAAGGTTATAATAAAAACCAACTTTACACATAACAAAGAGTTCACTGAAGAATTAAATCGCTGACTATATTTGTGAACAATGCAGGAATGTATCATCGAAATGCGGGTTTTATCTGGTTAAAAGATTTATTAATGGATTTGGTATTTAGGCCTTATCTATATCCTACTTCTATTTAAGTGTTTCAGTTTCCGAGTGTATGAAAAAATTAATTGTTTTGACGTAGAATATGTCGATCTTTTTTTTTTTTTTTATGGTAGGTGAAAATCATCCAATGACGAAACCCACTCTTGGGCGGAGCGGGAGACCAGTGTCAGACTCTTACTGACTAAAAAACCTACCCCGTACCTTCCTTGCCTTATTCCTGGAGTCGAGGTAACAGTTTTCCACCACCCTCTAGGCTCCAGGAGGCTTCGACCCTGAAGGGCCCCTGCAGTTTGCTGACAACTCCTTGAGGCGCGCGGGAACGGTGCGCGCCGTTGACAACTTGGACTCGGTCTTACCAGACGACCGGACGGCGAGCTACCCATTGCTCACCGTCCGCGAGCCAGTGTCTACGGTGGCCGGATATCGGCAGGAAGAATATGTCGATCTGGATATAACGATAGGGATGCCAGACGAGAGAGTGCAGTACGGCCGTCGAATTTTGGTGAGTCTGAAGGTAGGCTCTACGAATTTTAGCGTTCGAAAGTTAAAAGTTTTTAAAAATAGATGCCAGTAACAGTTGTTAACAGCAATAACAACTGCAAATTGCATTTATTTGTTTAAACTATTTATTTTTTTACGAGTTTTCAAGCGTTAAAATGCGCAGAGCTTAATTTCAGACTCACCAAGATCTGACGGGCGTACTGTAACTGAGCTCGATTTTTTTTAACTGTAGGTCTGTACGTGGAAATAAAGTAGGAAGTTCCATTCCAGGGAGGTCTCATTGGATGGACTTCTCAACAACCCGGATGGCCCGGAGACAACAAGATAATATAACAAACTTATAACGTTGTGATTTTTCCTGATACATTTATGAATTACTAGCTTTTGTCAGCGGCTTCGCCCGCGTATATAAAATACAGCCTATGTCATTCAAGAGTAAAGCAGCTTTCTATTGTTGCTATTTTTTATTCCAATCGGACCCGTAGTTCCAGAGATTATCTCCTACAAACAAAAAAAAACAAACTTTACCCATTATAATATATAGATTCTTTTCATAAAAAAACAGTAGACATGTGATTCGGGTTCCGCATAAACTAGAACTAATTAAATGCTGTATATTAGTCATTTTATTTGCGTAAGTAGGAAACTACCTGAGATGTCTTTATTGCGGTTATAAAATTATTGGTTTTACCAATTGGAAAGTTATTATGATGGTGATTCGTCATTAAATCATAATTGGTAATATACTACAGCTGTAAACAATATTTTAAAAGTATGAAAATTTTAACAGTGCCCTCATTGTACATATACCAGACCTCTATGTTCGTCAAAAATAATATGTATAAATTTGACCGAGTAGGTAGTCAGCGTCGAGCGGACCGGCTACAAACTGTTGGATCTAAAACTGCTTTATACAGGAGCAGTATTTTCGTAATGGCTCCAAAATTATACAATAAATTGCCAAAATGTATCAGAAGTGAGGAAAATGTCGGCCATTTTAAAAAAAAGTTGTTCCTGTTTCTAGTTGAAAAGACGTATTTATTACTCGATTGAAGACTTTTTAAATGACAAATTGTGACTAAATTTAATTTTCTTTGACATTTCTTAATAATTAATAATATAATTCAATTACTTTATTTTATGCGGCTCATGACATTTTTCAATTGCTTCATTTCTTTTATCCTAGAGTTTAATAATTGTGATAGTAAAAATAACCTGATTTAATATTATATTTGTATGCCGATTATTGGCCGAACATACAGATCAGCTAAAATGTATAAATAACACCTTTTTGTACTTATGTTCACAAATAAAGATTGATTTGATTTGATTTGATTTGAAAATACTTTGCATAGTTGTAAGTAACTAAAACTAGTTTTTTTTGCTTACGACTTTCTTTCCTGTACCAATTTTACAGTAACCGACCATTTCTTTGACAGAACATAAGATTGTGATATCAACCTAGTAGCTATTCACAGTCAATTATTCATTTATAGCAAATAAAAAAAGGTAGTTAAGATTTTTATTTCTTATTATTGATATTATCCAAAATATCTTAACTATTTATTTATCTACACTAATATAATAAAGAGGTAAAGTTTGTTTTTTTATTTATTGTTTTTTTTGTTTGTAGGAGGTAATATCTGGAACTACTGGTCCGATTGGAAAAAAATTAGCAACGATAGAAAGCTGCTTTACTTCTGAGTGACATAGGCTATATTTTATGTACGCGGGCGAAGCCGCTGACAAAAGCTAGTTTATTATAAGAAGCAAGAAGCAACGATGACCTACCATAAGAACGTCATTGTGCGGGTATTGCTTTTTATTCCCTACAAGACAGCTCGTACCACAATTCTCTTACGAGACCACTGACCGACCAATGATCAACCATTATGAATTATCAGATTACAAACTTATCAAAAAATGGGATTGTGTTGGAACGGCGATATTTTGAAAATAGAAGACTCTGGCCCCAGCATACTTGTTAAAATAAATAAATTGTATCTGTCTGTGCCAAATAAATATTTGTATTCTTTATCTTTTCTAGACAAACAAAAATTATTCTGTAAAAGTCGTTCAGTCAGATGACGCAACAGTATTTGCATTTAAAACAGCAACAACTAGGTGACAATGCTATCTAAACACCTCTATAGCACCCCAGCCAGTCTGGCTACATGAGAGTAGAATAATTTACTATGCAACATATTGTCGTGGTTTGAATCATAATGAGAGTTCAACAACTGCTATAATTACTAATACATTACTGTACTTAGAGCAGTGGTGGCCGAGTGGTAAAGGCCCCGACTTACAAGTTGTAGGTCGCAGGTTCAAACCCAGCTAGGCGCATTATTTTGTGTGATTTATTTCATCACCACTGCTCTTAAAACGGTGAAGGAAAACATAGTGAGCAAAACCGGCATGTCCTAGAACCGAAAATTCGAAGACATGTGACATTCACCAATCCGTAATGGGCGTGGTAGATTATGGCCCGTTCCCTCTCCAGCTGTGGGAACATTACAAAGGTTGATGATGATAATGACTTTATTGGGGATGTGGTTAAAATCGATTTTTAAACCGATCTTATACAATGAATCGATTATGTAAATCAATCTCAGAAACTATACTCCATCTGTTTAGATACTTAACTAAACGTAAACAATTTTGATTTGTCTTTTTATTAAAAAAAATCCTTTAGAAGACATACAAAGATTGTTTAATTAAATGTTGTTAATACCTAATATCGATTTAAGTAAATAGCTAATTATAAATATATGACTATTTTTAAATGAAGTAGGTACACGGGAAGATTCTTAACGTTTTGTTAAATACCTAAACGAATGGAGCATACACATCGAGATTCGATTTTTCGTGCGGAATTCAACCTTAATATTACTAAAAAAAAACGCTAAAGTCACCTATTTTCCTCAAGCTTATTTTAATGTGAATTTTGTTCTTTCACCAAATAATTCACTTCTATACTGAGAGGAATAAAAATTCTGACTCGTAAAATATGAAATTTATCTACATCTACACTAATATAATAAAGAGGTAAAGTTTGTTTTTTTTTGCTTTTTTATTTTTTGTTTGTAGGAGGTAATCTCTGGAACTACTGGTCCGATTGGAAAAATTTTAGCAACAATTGAAAGCTGCTTTGCTCCTGAGTAGGGTTGCCATCTCTAAAATTTGGAAAACAGGACAAGACGCGTGAAAACCCCGGATTTTAGAGCCCAAAAGCCGGACATATCAACAAGATCTTTTCAACATATTCAATGTAATAAAAAACAGTTGGAAAATGTCATAAATCACCTTTTTTATTCATTCATTATTTTAACAAAACTATTTTTTTTAATTAATTTATTTTTTTAAACTCGGTCTACAAATGAAACCTTCCCCGGACGCTCCCCGGATGCCCTCTAAACTAGGACAAATCCGGGGAAACTCGGACGTATGGCAACCCTACTCCTGAGTGACACAGACTATATTTTATGTACGCGGGCGAAGCCGCGAACAAAAGCTAGTTATTAAAAATGTAAAAATGTTTATTAATAATTTTGGTCAATATTGAAAAAAATATTAATAATAACGACGGCAGTATATATTTTCGTACTACGTATAAGTTCTCTGTACTTACATTAGACTTTCTTTGATAAAACGAAATTTTAGAACTTGATTCGAATCGATTCAAAATTTAATATTCTTTACAAAGAACCGCCATCTCTAGACTGTACTGTATCTATATGATGTAAATAATACATTGAAGAGGTAACCAAAAATATAGTTCTACCAAGCAGCGTTTTTGAGGTGGTCAATCATCCAATAACTTTTGTTGCGAAACGGAAAAGTACATTCGTAAACAAGACCTTCCTTTCAGACACGAACCCTTGGCCCCAGTTGACTTTGACCCTTCTGCAGGGTCCCTACGGCTTGCTGACAACTCCTTGAGGCGCGCAGGAATAGTGCGCGTCTTATCCTATCCAGGGTTGACCTCCATAACACGGTACAGGGGAGCGATAGAACAGTCTCACAAATCTATTGCTTACGGTCTTAAGTTTGCGTGTAAAATCAATTCTACAATATAATCCATTACGAGTATAGTCTTGACGAAATAATTAACTATTATTCTCGCTAAACGTTAATTATACGGTTAAAACAAAAAACTCTCACGGAATCGTGTTGTTCTTAGTGATAGGATTGTTATTTATTTTAATTTATTTATGCGAGAACTTCTTTGGGTTGCAAAGTCAAGGTCAATTGGTTTTATGAGTGCTGAATGCATCGTGTAAGGTCATTTTTCTTCTTTTTATTAAGGACTGGTTTCCGTTTTAGCATACTTGCCTAGAAGTAACTTGTTCACTCTCGACTTAAAGACCCTTTGGTTGTAGCTCATTGATATACAAATATCAATGTTGTAGCTATAAAATACAATTTACTTCGGCAGTGGTTTTCATTTCAATTCATTGCTAGTGAGGTTTTAAATTGTGCGTAAGTCAATTAAAGCTAGATTTCCTTGCGTTTAAATACTGTAATCTTCAAACATGTGTGTGTCGAAGTCTTTTTGAAACTAAATCTAATGAAAATTGTCTTATTTTACAAAGCTGTATTAAGACACAAGCAATTTATTCGTCCCTAACGAAATAAACACGTAAAGCGTTTTTTTAACTGTGCTCTCTCAACCTTAGTTTTACGTCTAAAAACCAAAATAAAAACGGGAAAATACATTCGTAAAACGTTAATTTTTCCTTGTATTTTGCATTCCTCTTGCGGAAGGAAAGTCCCAAAGGTATGAGCATCTTAATTGAAAACAAAACGACTTTTTGTACCGGTTTTAAGTAGACGTAGCGTGCATTTTTAGTAGTTGGACTAGTTTCTATTATAGGTACAAAAACGTGGTCCTAATGTACGCTTGAAATTTTTTGGTCCTTTGTCCTGTAATGTTTGCTGAACGTATTTTTGTTTGGCGTGTGAAGTTATTTGATGAGTTTTAAATAAAATTGTGTTTTTACGTTTATAATTATATTAATCTCACAACAACCTCACCACCTCATCACTTCATCACCTCTGTACCTATTTTTCTATATCCTTCTTCTTGTCTTCTTTTCCGTAAATTGTTAAATAAATAAATAATCATTCTCATTCGTCCACAGCATTTTTTTTAAGGTCGCGCACTCTATGACAAATTCTAAACGATAAAAATATTTTGTGTCTACCTATACAGATAGGAGATCTGTTACAAACAAATACCAAAACAGTTGCTATGTTGTTTTAATAAAATACAAGTAAATGGTCATTGTCTAGCTTAAGTCTAGTCTTAACGTATCATTATGTTTAACTTCATCAAGTTTTTTTGCTTCATTTTTTATTGCCCAGCCAACTAACGTGACGATCAGTGGCTTATCTGACCCGCAATCTTGTAATTAAGGAAAAAAATAATCAGCACAATTGAGATATAATTGGAGTATAATTGTAATTAAGCTGAAAAATATAAACTTTGATCTTACACTTCATAATTGTATTTATTTAATTTTTTTTGCCATTTTTTTTTTGTCTGTATCACGATACTTGTTTTAAATATGCCAAGGGACCCTTAGGACCAGTTTTTTTTCAATTAAGACTGCTTATCTGTTTGAAGATTCTTAATGTAATCTTACTTCCTACTCTTGTCCTACTAATATTAAAAATGTGAATGTCCGAAAGTTGTTTAGATATTTGGTTGTTTTTAGATCAAAACTGGATAAACTAGGCGACCGATGCATTAGAATCGGCTCACTGTGTAAAGAAATCGTTGACGTTATAAGTCTTATTTTTAAATACATCAAAACAAGTTGAGGCAGGTCTTGTAATGCGAGCTTAACTTTTTAATCATGTCGATTGCGATTTCGTTTTATATATATTTTTTAAATTGGAATTCGATTTTGAAGTGAAAATACATTAGCATAGCATAGCATCAGTTTTATAATATTCCCACTGCTGAGACTTCTGGGTACTACTATATAGTGGATCTAGAACTAAAAATTGGAATTCGAACATATGACGTCTTTGCATTCGAATTTTTAATTCTAGGACATGCCAGTTTTCTGATAATACTTTCCTTCACCATTTTGAGAGCAGTGGACGCTTAGCTTAGTTTTAGGTTATCTTTTATTTTTGATAGGTTTTCATTTTTCCGCTAGCTCATCTGATGGAAAGTGAGTTTTTTTAATACATTTTTTTTCCTTCTTTTTTAAGTCCTGGTGTCTTCACTTTTGTTAAAGTCCGGTAAAGCAGACGACTACCTAAGAGGCCAATTACTGAGACAAAAAAAGTAACTTGGACAAAGCCGCGGTCAGAAGCTAGTGTAGTTATATAAATCCTTTTGTCAATGTTCAGAGGATGTTGCTAGGTAACTTCTTACCTAGCAAAATCCCCTGTAATCCAACTGTAATTATGTCCATACACATTTTATCTCCTTAAAGAATTATGGCTTCTTACGGCACATTAAAACGTAATATCCAAGTTTTTGTAATAAATATTTTACGTCTAATGCAATCAATAGCATTTAAATACTTAAGATTTTATTATGTATTATCATCATCATTATTCTAGCTGAACGACGTCTACTGTTTGCAATAAGTTACACTAAGTGTCGCCAGAACGAACAGTCCTGTGTGTCTCGCATTTATCGGATTCCTGTGACCTTCTCCAGGTCATCAGTCCACCATTTAATCCGTCATTCGATGATTTTTACCTACCATAAAAAAAAAAAACTTGTAGGTCGCCTTCAGTGGTCCGTCTTTTGGTACGCGGTTGCCACTTTAGAACTTTTCTTCCCCTTTAATCTGTACTGCAAGCAATGTGCCTTGCCCACTGCTACTAAAGTTTGGCGATTTTTCGGCCTGTGTTGGTAACTTTCGGTACTTTCGTCGGTGAGACCTAGCTTACTGGAATATTGTCTTTTACCTAGGATATTAGAAATTAACTGAGGTTTAATCTTCTTTTTCGTTCATTTATCTTTTTTTGTATACAATTACCAGTTGAGTTACGCGAATCAAAAGTTGGTTGATATTATACTGAGTAGAAGCTTTCCCTTCACTCCTGTAAGACTATCTATATCCTCCTCCTTGCATCGTATTCCTCAATGCTGTGGGTCCTGACTACCCTTCTTCATCATCTTATGACACTACTTCTAATATATACAGAGTGAAATCGTACAATATTGTGCCTAATAGTTATGAAACTAAGAATGAACCGGCTTCCCCTGGGCTCACTTGCTTCTTTCTAAACTTCAGCCACTAGTAATTATCAGACCTGATCAAGAAATACCGTGGCCTTATAACGCAAAGACTTGAACACAGGACGGAAGGAACACAAGTGGGTTTTACTCAGCAAAAGTCTGATACTCCCTCCCACTCCTTCTCAATCCATTTAGAACAGGTGAAAAGAGATCATTTGATAATTTTCCACCTTAAAACAAAATCGACCTCATCAGAAATACTAAATCTATTTATTCAAATAATACAGTCACATTGTATAAACTACAAAAAATCCATTAACTCAAGCTATTTAGGTAGCTGGTTCTGATTAATTACTCACCTAGTCATCATCTGCTACCCAGGATCATCAAAATCCCCAGTACCTATTAGACCAGTCATCGCTTGTTGTAGAAAAAAAGAAAAAAACAATGAAATAGAAAAAACTTAGCCTTCAATTTGGTTTTAGCTAATAATGTAAAACGAGTTATCATTGTTTATCATTTGAGGTCGTGTCTTTTTTGTGGTATTCATCAAATAACTTATCTCGTTCTGGGTGAGTAGTTATATAGAATAGAATAGTTCTTCTTTTAAGGATAAATAATAATAAAATGTTTTTTAATCTTTATTGAAATATTTAAAAACATAATTTGTATGTATTTTAACGAATAAACAGAATAATATGTATTCAAAATATATTTTTTAAGTTTTTTACTAACAGTTTATATGGATGGACACAGTGTTAGTGAAAACTCATTTTAGTTTCCTTCATTACATAGTATAAAACAAAGTTGCTTACCGCTGTCCCTTTGTATGCTTAGATCTTTAAAAGTTCGCAACGGATTTTGATGCGGTTTTTTAATAGATAGAGTGATTCAAGACGAAGGTGTATGTATATAATACATGTATAATAAATTCAATATCAGTACCCGTGCAAAGCTGGGGCGGGTCGCTAGTAAAATATAAAAATCATAATGGAATTGAATCACATAGAATCAAACTGATTAAATTGGAATCGAAACTTACACTAGTATAGGCCCGGCCCCTTTTTATGACCACCATTTTTAAGGATGGCTATCATTAAGTAGCTTTTCCTATTCTGCGTGGAATCGCTCCACAGTCAGTATCGAACTTTTACTGACTAAAACTCAGTGTGTTTTTTTAATTATTTTCATTTTTGGTAGGAGGAGTTCATATATTGCAATTTTTATACGTTTACGAACATTTTACCTATGATTGAAAGCTCGTGGAGTGCCATAAGCTACCCTTTTTCCGAAAAATAAAAATGTTAGATAAAAACTAAGCGATAAATTATTTATTTTATAATGATAGTAGTTACGAAACTATAATTACCTACTTTTTTTTATTGATGACATGTTCGTCGATGGAACAAGCTTGCCTATAACACATGACTTACAGACTTTCAGACATAAAATAGAGTACTGTACTTATGGCTGTACTAATAAATACCAGATAAAAGTTCAGCTCCTGTAGGCTAGATTATGGATGCAAAGCCGTATAAAATACCTAGTTAATTAAAACCGCTAGACGTCAGCAGACTGTGCAATGTGCAATACTGTGTAATTTTTTTTTGTTAGTCATATTTTTTTGCCACGCAAGTGCGTCTTCGGCCCAGTGGGCACAGTTAGGTCCGGTCTTGGGTGAAGAGAGCTGTATAACAATTGATAGATGCATCTCCTTACATAGTTAATGTAGCTTCACTTAGTTTTTAGAAATTAACGGTTTTCTTATTAATGTGCTTTACTTGGTTAATTAATTTTGAAATATAATCTTTTATATGAGCTAATGAGTTTCTTAAGATTTTTCTATTTTTAGCTTACTTTGTGCAAAGTAGTATTTAACCTTTATCTTAATTGTGTGAGGTAATAAAAAGTGTAGTTATGTTCGTTTTTATGTAAAACAACAACAAAATTAATAAGTATGACATGACTTACCTTATTACTTTGTAAAGAAGAGCAAATGTTAATAGAATATTGTAGTTGCTCTGGCAATTATTTACCTACTTTGAAATATTTTTTATTGAAGCAACTGATCTAGTCTTGGAGAAAATGGCCGAGTGGTAACGGCTACGACTTACGAGTCCTGGCTCCTAGGTTCTAACCCAGCTATGTGCATTACTTTGTGTAATTTATTTCGTCACTTACACTTATATTTATAGAGAAAATACTTTATAATTAAAATTGTACAAAAGTATTGCTTATTTCATAAAGAAATTTCTCTCAGCAGACCTGCGAAAGGAGAAATTAGAAGAAATAATGTTTGTTTAAATTTACGTGTAATATTTTACTTGTATCTTTTTAATTCCATCCTTACGTTGTTGAGACACCTGCGGCCCGGACTAAGCGTTTTGCCTCGTCGTTTATACCGTGTACATCGACGGACTGGAACCGTTTGCCGGCTGCAGTCTTTCCGTCCGATTATAATTTAGCTGTCTTCAAGGCTAGAGTGAATAGGCTCTTAATAAACTAGTGCGCCTTACCATCAATGTTGCATCACTGCTTACCATCAGGTGGGATCGGAGTCAAGCACTAGTTTATTGCAATAAAAAAAAATTTTACTTGTAGTAAAATTTACAAGAAATAAAAGTATATATGTACAGCCGCTGTTGTGCAACAAATTTTTCGGTTGTTTTGTGAGTGTATAACTTATCTGTTTATTAGAATATCATTACTCTAGACTGTAGACTAATGATATTACATTACAAATGGTTTTATGTAAAACAATTCTAATGTACTTGAGTAGTATTTTTTTAGGCTATGTATTCTGGCGCTATTGTTTAGTGGTATTTCATACAATTTTCGGAATAAATAAAGCGTTATCAGGAATTTGGAATTCCTCAGTTAGCAACATAGTAAGTAGTTCGTTTCTCATAATTAGTTTTCGTACTAGTTCGTAATTAGAGACATAATAGAAAGTTAATACAGAGTTTAAATAAATAAAACTCCCCGTTTCAATTACATACACCTGTAGATACTTTGTGTTATTTTGATAAGAATTAAGCTTTTAAATAGTTCGGGTTTGATATTGATTCTTTATCGAGCATTTTAGGCATTAAGGCATTTGGGCTTGTATGAAGGGACCGCCACTGTACACTTCTGGGTTCATTATTTTAAGGAAAGCAGGTGTGTGTGTAATCTTATGTTAGATTTATTTTTGTATTTTTGAAAGCTACCCTGAAGTGGAGGAGAAGCTGACTGACTGACAAATGAACACAGAGCCGTAACTATTGGGATTGGGAGTGTGAAATTTCGCACAATTTTTGTATTAGTTAAGTGAAGGGTCGATCCGGTACATAAAACACTATCGATTTGTAAAGATAAAATTAAAAAATAAAGTACTTTTTTGTAACTCTCTCACTCGAAAATTAAATTGTTTGAGTAAACATCAGCTTAGCTAGTTACCTGTAGCAACCTGTAGGTAGTTGTCAGGCGTTGCGTACTAACACATCCACGGCATTAAAACGATCAATTTTAGCCGTGAATGACGTAAGCGAGCACTAGGAAAGGATTTTTCAAAATTTGCCCCCTAAGGGGTAACCTACTTTTATATGTACAATAGGGACCGGTCGTTGTGGCAACGTTTGGAGGAGGCCTATGTCCAGCAGTGGACGTCTTTCGGTTGAATTGATTGATATGTACAAAACCGCCGGCAAAAACTAGTAGAATATGGAACCAATCTCTACCCTGATTTTTTTTATGGTAGATCCAATGACGCCCTTGGGCGGAGCGGAAAACAGTGGCAGCCTCTTACTGACTAAACAACCTACTTTGTTTCTACGTCGCCATATATACCAGGCCAGAGCCTGCCACTAAGACACGAACTCTTGGCTTGGCTGCGACCATTCTGCAGAGTCCCTACAATCTCTGTCCTGATTCAATTTCCAACTCACTCTTCAAACTTGCGAAGTATTAGGAAGAGGTCCTAAGGTCCTAATCTCATCCGGTAGTTATCTCACATTAATATTGTACCGTAGTACCAAATGGTACCAATATAAACGTCGTAGCCTTGACCTCACTGAATCAGTTCGATTGAAGCGTTGTGTCATCTTCGACGTTCTTTTTTTTAATTTAGTTTTGCATGGTCTATTGGCTGGCTCGTAGTTTGTGTCAAGTTTAGAAATTATTAAGTTTAACTTAGTCTTTTTTGAACTTGACACAAGTAGATGCCAGACAAAAGACCATGCGAAACCAAATAATAAACCTTTAAAAAAGTAAAACAGTTTAGAAATTACTAAGTTATCAGTCATTTTAATTTCCTTCTGGGGCCAAGGGTTAATGCGAAAGCAGACACCGAGGCCCAGGAACTAAGGCAAGGACGAACAGTGGGTCGTTTAGTCAGTAGAAGTCTGACACTGTCTCCCGCTCCGCTCAAGGGCGGGATTCGTTATTCGATGATTTTTCCCAATTTAAAAAAGTCACTTTAAGTAACTTTGTGTTCCCAAGATATAGGTTTTGGCCTAGTTTGGGAGACAGAAGGCTATGTACTTTAGTTATTTTAACTGTCCGTGTTTTAGTTACTAAGACTCTAATGTATGGTTGTGTTTCGAATAAAAAAAAAGTTACACTACTTTTACATCTCAGTATCTAATAGGCATCAATTTGCGAATAATCAAACCGCCATTGATAACTTCACTCGAAAAAAACTCACCAAAAACTCACCTTCGTAGTTGAAGTGCTAAACAAATAGGTAAGGTAATGCATTTGTTTAGATTATGACTGTAATTGCGAAATAGTCCTTCAAAGCTATTAACATGTTATTTCTTTTGTGAGAAACGATTGAATTGGGTTTTTTTGTTATCAATCTTGATATTGGTCCTAAGAATAAAAAACTGGTCCTTTGATCCCGGATCTTTATTAAGTTGCATGATGTATTTCTGTACGTATTACTCATCGATGCTACTTATGATCATCATAATAATTATATCTAATATCAAAACATAGATCAATGCTTCAGTCTGTAAAATATTCCTCGAAAAAAAGTCTTAGAATGAATCTTTTCACAGCGACCTTTCAGACTTTATATATTTAGTTGATGTATTCTTTATAAAGGCATAAAGTATACAGGACAAACATAAAAAACAAGTGTACAATGGGAGGTGTTATCGCAAAGGATAATCTCTTAGAGACAACCTTTGGAAGGACTGAACGAAAGGAGACAGATTTAGGGCTGTCAGTGAGCAAAGATTAGAAATAAACCTACTAATAGGACATAAATACATTTGATTTAAATTATAAAGTAATAATAATATAGGTTTTCTATAGATATACTAATAATATAGATTATAGGTTAGGTAATATATAACTTAGCTTTTTCTAAACTATAAAATCATTAAATAACTTTTCACGCTCTGAGTGCTTTCACCCCATTCGGAAGACGCGCGGTACGCCGTGTTTCTTAAACTGTCTTTTTTTTTCTGGTCACGATAGGAGACTTCAAAACCACAAACATAAAAATACATACTGCTGATTAAAAAACCGTATCTAATTTATTTTTGCAAAACTTCTAGGAATGTTGATCATCGTTAAATTAACTTTAAGAAAAGGTGTATTAGTGATTTATTGAACTGAGTGGGTTCTAGGGGGTAGTGGGTCTAGTCTCAAGCTAAGCAGAGCTTGTGTTATGAGTACTAAACAACAGATAAACATACTTATACATTTAAAAAAACATAAATTTTATAGATAGTTTACACCCAGACACAGAACCAATCATCGTGCTCATTCCACAAACATTTGTCCTGGGTGGAAATTGAACCTATGACAGCATAGCAGTCAGGGTCACTAACTACTTGACCGACAGGCCAGTCTTACATACAGCCCTATTCCATTTATATTACGACCATTGACTCTAACACTATACATTTTCGGCGAGACATCACTCACAAATCGACCTTTACACAAATTTAGATTTTAGTAAGGCCTTCGATACGTTCATTCACAATTCTTAAAGAATGTTCGTCACGCGCCATCGCTCTCCCCTTCCACCAATGTCTATGACAAGGCCCTTGCAGCCTTGGATACATGTTTTCCTTAACCATCACTTACAAAAAGATAATGTAATAGGAAAGATAGCTGAGGAACTGTCGAAATATATTCGGTTTATCACAAGGATTTTTTTAAGACATCTTTGGTTATTTTGATGGTTTTCTTTCTCTAAGTTGTAGCTGACATGAGCTAATTAGCTGTGCTAAGATAACTGTTTCTTGAATAATTGTCTGGCTCCGTTATCATTAATTCATAGATATATATAGGTATTGCACCGACCCCAAGTAAAATGGGACAAGGGCAGGAAGATGATGATGATGTGATGGGATCTGCAAAATTAAGATTCTCACTGTCCTCGAAGACCTTGTGCGCGCGGGTATAGTGCACGCCATCGACGAGTGGGCTTGGTCCGCACGATTACCAGACGATTAGACGGCGAGCTACCCTCTCGAGCTATTACTCGCCATCCACAAGTCCGCGATTATTAACGATGGTGGATGGAAAATTCTTTTCAAAAGTCTCAGTCATAAGCTATTTTTAGTACCAATAACAATATCAAGTAAATAAACATATCCAAAAAAAGGAAAACGAGTACTAATTTTGTAGACGTGTCTAATTTTATGTATAAGCACACAAACACAAACAATTGAAGCGTGTAAATATTTAAGGACCATGTTAATTTGATGAGCGTGACTAAACTAAAGGCAGAAACGATAAGGATTATCGTAAACAGGGTGTTTTTAACGAAGTCATTGTGTGTTTCTAATTCTTTAACAAGTTCTTCTAAAGTTCTCGTTAAGGAATTTGAAGAGTTTTTAACAGTTTCTTTTCTAACAAAGTCTCTGATTGGAATATAGTTTTCTGCAATGTCCAGTGATGCGATTGGTTGGTTTGGAATCCATTCATCCAATCACGGTTTTGTTAACGCAGTTTTGTTCGTATTAGTATTCGAACTGTTTTTAAGTCGTTAGCTACATAAATTATTTTTTATATCTTGATAGCTTTCTGTTCCCCATGATTTTTTTTTTACTTGTCTATCTTCCCTTGTTCAAGCGGATTCATTTTCATGGCTATCTCCTATCTCTCAAATCTCTCATAGTTTTCCCATCACTGCTCTAGAGAGAGAAGTCGAAGCCATTATCACTAACCACCACTGCTTTTTTGCTGCTTGATTACTTACAACCATATTTCCAAAGATTTTACGCTATGCGCACATGCTGTATGGTCATGTATTGTTAATAGGGTAACGAGCGCGTAAAAGAGATATAATTAAAGACTCTTCAAGAATATGGGTGAATGCAAATGAAGTCTTGCAAAGAATAGTTCGTTAAGATATTAAATACTGAAGTGCTTGGGAATACGTGACCGAATCTCTCAAAGATGTTAGTAATGGTTTTCAAGTTATTGCGTTTGTTTACTTAGGACCGTTAACAAAGATACGAGTATATAAGAATACTAGATACCTATAATAAGCGCAGTTATAAGTTCATGCACTCCTTTAAATTACAAGAGGGACATATTAGCGTACTTTTTGAGTAATCCGAGAATATTTTATTAAGTATTTTATTAAAGTTTACTACTAACAAAAGTTAAAAGATTTACTCGATTTTTACGAAAGGAACTCAAACGAATTTTGACCCCGTAAATATAATGTTTGAAGATATGTGACGTCCAATAACCCACACTGGGCCCGCGTGGTGAATTACGGCCCATTCCTTTTCCTAGAGAGAAGGCCTGTATCCCAGCAGTGGGTACATTAAAAAAGCTGATGATTGATGATGTTGATGAAAGGTAGTGTTAAAACCAAAAATGTTACCTACACTCGTTTATAAAGAAAAATACAAACAGTCTTTTCTGAAATTTTAACGTTTTAGCGCTGTAAGTTTTAAAAGTTTTGATAGAGGACAATGTCGATGAAGCCCTGCAGTGGACGTTTGTATTGACATTTCAGTATTTTGACAAATAGTTTTTAGGAACGTGCTTGTCTATCGCTAGGACATAACTTGATGATTACTATTATTCTTAGTCAATAAATATTATATTCTACGTTCTACGATTCTTCCCAGTTTACTGTTGCAACGGAAGACACGGGATATTAACTTACTGATATATTATAATGATTTGTTTTTCAATTCTACCATCACGGCATCGTAACGATATTTATTTCTTTGTTTTCTGGTTTTATTCTTTCTCGATTTATTTGATACTTATCTTCGGCTTAGCGTTTCCTCCGCCATTTGCGTGATCCGCTTTTTTCTATCTTTATAACACTTTTAATATTATTTTGTGTATTTATTTATTTGTGCTTATTATTTATATTTGTAAATATTTCATAATTTTTTATTTAGTACAATTTTTTAGGAAGCTTCTGTAATTATGTTGTTGACGTTATTGATAAAATCGTTTTTTAAAAACTTTGTTTTGTTTTTTGTGTATAATTGACACCTATATCGCTGGACGACGATTCGATATTTTTTGGACTTTAATTTGTAATTTGAATATATTCTATATTTCATTTGTATTGTTATTGTATTTGACATTTTGTATATTTCATTGATTTTTTTTTGTTTGGCTTTATTTTGGATAATAAATACATGTCCTGTAAGTTTATAATAAATAAATAATTATTAATTGGTAACTCAATTTTATAACGTTATCACATAATAACAATTCAAGGCTATATTTATATTAAATTAGCATCTTATTATCTTTAACACAAATCTATCAATCTCCATCTAAGTTCGGGCAGGCCTCATTAAAAGTCACATCACGTATATCGTTAAAACCAAGTAGGCTTTTATTGAAGTTATGCCTACCGCGCATCAGTTCAATGTCAAATTGAATCACTTTCTATTGTATAACAGAGTGGCGTAATTTGACAAATAAGTTCCGAAGGCCTACTCCAAATGACCTGTCGTTACGAGTTATGAAGTAACGTGTATTTTTGTTTGTTTGAACCCAATTAGTTTTTAACTGGTCTGTTCGTCTAGTTGTCAGTGGCCTTGACTGCTCAGCTAGAGGTCGTTGGTTTGATTCTCATCTAGAACAAATGTTTCAATGATCAGCACAATCATTTCTCTGTGTCTAGGTGTAACTAATAATGTGTGTGTTTAGAAATATACAAGTATGTTTATCAGTTGTCTAGTACTCATATAGGTACAAGCTCTATTTAGTATGGGACTAGTTGGCATTGTGTGAAAGATAAAATTAAAAAAAAAGTATCTACTTTTTTTGAAATTCGAATTATTATACCCATGTAAGACATATATTTATTTAAGTAAATATCAGCTTATTGAGTCCAATGATCTGTTGGTAGTTAATATGCAACGACTGACAACTACCTACCGGTCATTGACTCGGTTAGTTGACGTTTTCTTAAAGAAATTAATTTCATACATGCGTAAATCAATTTCGAGTTAACAAAAAAACATGCATTTTTTCATTTTATTTTACAAATCGATTGTGTTTCATGTTCAGTACGACCGTCCGATCTTGGCGAGTCTGAAGTTAGACTGCGAATTTTAGCGCTTGAAACCTCGTAAAAAAATAAATGTTTTAAACAAATAAATACAATTTGCTGTTGTTTTTGCTGTTAAAAACTGTTATTGGGATTTTTGTTTTTAAAACCTTTATTTTTGTACGAGTTTTCAAGTGCTATAATTCGTAGAGCCTAATTTCAGACTCACCAAAATTTGATGGCCATACTGTACTGGACCTACCTTCTACGAAATTCTAACGATCAAAATTTAGCGGTATATATTTTATGGTGCGTACCTTCTGCTCCAATATCTTGCGTTAGTATCTTCAAAACAGTAATCGTCGTTCATGTCATTGACATACATTGCGTTTGACGTAATGTCGATGGTAACGGCATATTCTGGAGGATTGTGACGATGATGGCACAATGACGTTTATTAGTCGAATTCTTCTTTTAAATAAATAAATAAATAAGATTTAAAGCACAAAACATTTTGTAAACCCTTTCATTGACAAAACGGTTAAGGATTAGAATTCACTGCCGGAGTTTGTGTTTCCCGATGGTTCCAATTCTAGGCATCTTTAAGTCTAGAGTAAATAGGTTACTTCTAGGTAAGCGTGCTCCATCGTCCACCGCATGGTCACTTTCCATCAGGTGAGTTGGTGGTCAAGCGCAAACCTATCATCATCATCATTTCAGCCGAAAGACGTCCAATGTTGGACATGGACCCTCTCCCAAGCTTTTCCCACATGACCGGTCCCGTGCGTCTCGAATCCATCGGGTTCCTGCAACCCTGATTAGGTCATAGGTCCTACGCAAACCTATCACACGAAATTTCGCCCCGTTCATTATAAATTCAATGTACCTATTTGGATTTCGTCGCTGGGCCAGCGTTGCGCTCAAAGCTGTCTTATTGGCAGCCTGTATTTCAAAGTCTTGAGCCCCAAGCGAACGCCGGCGTACACACACTTATTGTCGTTCTATTATGTCTGTAATTACGGTATTTGAAAGGATAAAATCAAGATTAGTTTTTTTCTATGAGCCATTTTATAATTTTTCATTAAAATCTATTTTAATATCTTCAAATCTTAAGAAAATCACGTGAGTCTCACGTGATTTTCTTAAGATTTTAAGTAATCGACTGATGTAAAATATTAAAATTAATGTGTCCTAGAATCCACGAAGACGAAATGTTAATGAATACTATTAATGTTTATAAACAAATTACTGATGCACGTCTCAATGTAAAAGTGATGAAGATTGTTTATTATTTTATGAATTTTAGATAAAATAATGACGTTTGTTAAGTGATAATGTCAAGATATTTAGGTGAGGGCCACCTTTTTTATGTCATTCTGGTAGCGGAAAAAAGGACATTCAAACTACACAAATACTGTGTAAATCTATATTCTATAGTGTAAAAATAAAATGAATCGCTGAATGTGTTGCTAAGCGCAAATCTCAAAAACAGCTGAACCGATTTAAAAAAAAAAATTTCTGAACTTAATTGTAATTTAACCGTATAAATAAGCATTTTTTTAAAACTTTTGTTTACATATTTTGTTATCCGAGACATATCTTCTTCCAAATAAAAAATATTCAAATCAGTTCACGCAATTCAAAATTACCACCAGGTACAGCGCCATCTCTCGGTAAATCGGGTTACTAATTTATACATGGGCTACTTCATGCTGAAGTCGTAGTTTAAGAGTGTTGTTACATTGTGAGTTTTTTGACAGATAGGAAACTACGGAATAGAAAAAACTGGCTGAGAACAGTTCGGGCCACGCTCACTGTAGGGACAGTAAGCGTGGCCCGAACTGGTTTGGTCGGCCGTTTTTTTTATCTCTATCGTCAAATTTTTAAATTCTACCTATTACTACGACAGACATTGGAATGATCCTGTCCATCCTAGTTTATGACCCCTTAGTCACCGCGTCCATGTGATACGATAGTCACAGGAAGCGTATAGTTACTCGGCCATCCGACCCCGCCGCATACCACCTATATTTTAATTAATCGTTTTTAAATCGTACTCTCAAACTCCTCATTTATTCGTGTAGTTTAGCTAAACGATTACTGACAAATTTTGCACTACATAATAAAACTATGGGTACATTAGCGGTCTTATTGCTAACAGTGACATCTCCCAAGTGATGGATCGTAAGGAGTAAGAAGAAGTAAGATCGGAGGAAGCAAGTTATTATTTATTTATTTGACAATTTATAAACACACAAAAACAGAAAAAGAAAACACAAAAAATAATATAAAAAATATTTAAAAAATTATATATTTTTTTAATTAATATGTACTAGTGCTTGAATGCGACCACACCTGGTAAGCAGTGATGCTGAGTTGACGGTGAGGTGCGCTAGTTTATAAAAAGCCTGTTCACTCTAGCCATGAAAACACCTAAATTATAATCGGACGGAAAAACCGCGGCCGCTGATTGTTCCAGTCCTTTACTGTACATACGCGATGTAAAAGATGAATTGAAAAAAACCTAATAATTACTATTATTTTCAATTAATTGATTAATAATAATATACAGAAAAAGGTTTAGGTTTTGGTTAATTTTTAATCTACTATGTTTCAAAATCGTACTCATCATCATCATCCTACCCTTACCCCATGTTACTTGGGGTCGGTGCAACATGTTTTTTTTCTTCCACTCTGTCCTGTCACCTGTCACACTATCATTAACTCCCTTTTCTATCATATCACTCCTCACACAATCCATCTATCCTTTCTTCGGGCTCCCTCTTCCTCTCCATCCATCTACGTGTACACTCAGAACTGTTTTTGTAACATGCGTTTCATCTCTCCTCTTCACATGTCCATACAAAGACAAACGATTTCCTTTCACGTTTCAAAATCGTACTACAGTTCAAGAATACGTACAAAGGTCATTCAACGGGAGTCACAATCAAATAGTATGTCGTTATGCACTTGTATTCAGATTTAATGTCAGATGAGTCTATTTAATGAGCGGCTCTTTTGTTTGTTATTATTTATTAGCTGTCATCCGTGACGATTTGACTGTGATTTGGGTGAAGGTTTTTTGGCGCACACGGTAGGACGGATTTGCTGTCAGTTTTGCCCTCTGACTTATATCTAAAGGCTAGTTTTATAGCAATTTATTGCTGCAAGTTTATAGCTGGCAAGTTGTTGACTATATTACTCAATACAAAGCAACAATTTGCAGTGTAGCCCGGCGATATATATAGCCAAGATATTTTAAACAAACAAAGAAACAAAATTTGTCAGCAATTCAGTTGCAGCATCTTGCAAGGCTACATTCGGCAATATGTTGACCAATATTGTGCAATAAAAATTGTCAAAAAAATAAAATTTTAATAGCCCGTTAAAAAAAAATCCGCTCTAGGTTTTTAGCGATAGGCAAGCATGTTGATAGAAAATATTTGTAAAAATTCTAAAAAAATCATACAAAAGTCCGCTGCAGTGCTTCATTGGCATTATGTCGTCTAACAAAACTCTATAATAGTCACGCGCTGAAAAATAAAAGCGCTGTCACGCTGCGTGAACGTCAAAACTGCATTAATGTGATCATGACCGGGTAATGGGCGCCTTTTGGATCGTCACAAATATTCGGAATTTTTTAATGAGATAATGGAATACTAACCTTGGGATGCCAGTTTCAGAATAACTCGTAAATAGAATAGAAAATTTTTATTGTGTACCAAAATAGCAACAAATTTTAAAATAATGGGTAGGTACAATGACGGTCATATCACTAACTACGATATCATTGTATAATGTAGAAGGATATGTTTCAAATTTAGTCAATGTAAATTACTATAGATAATTTTTATTAGGTTACTACTTCCTTGACGTAAACAAGCAAATCTGTTGAGTCACTTATTACGGTAGTACGTGTTGTTTATTTATTATTGGGTTCTTCAGTTCCCTTCAAAATGGCAGAGCTGATTGGGATTAGTGCTTGCGTCACGCCCGTGAACGGGTGCCGTCAGTTAAGTAAAACAAATTTCATATGATAGGAAGAATTAACTATCGATCAACAATAAATATTTAAAATTGAAATTAAATTATTTTTACCTAAGGTTATTCATTTATTATCATGAACTAAGCCACGGCCTTCTTCGTATTTAAAATACTCTTATTTGCCAAAACAAAATTCATAAACGTTATCAGACATTGTTTGTTAATGTGGTGCAATTTTTGGCAATGTTAACAAGGAAACAAGAGAAAAAGAGTGTGAAAGTGATGAAATTGGCAGTATACCAAACTGTGCTCGTACTCCTCGTGAAAGAGGTTTTTTTTATTTGATATAAACTAATGCTGTACTGCGATCCCAACTTATGATAAGATGTGATGCAAAACCGTAGGGACTCCACAAAAGGGTTGAAGCCTACTGGTGCCCAGGGTCGTCTCTCTCTGAAAGGAAGTCCTCCTATAAGGTGGATCGTGGCGACACTTGTTGGCTGAAATGATGGGTTACCTGTGCTTGTCAACTTGGACCGTCTTGTGGTCCATCTTGCGAGTGACTATAAGAAAAAGTTACATAAAATTAGACAATTTTAACATCGACGATTTAGACACTGCTGAGTATTGATATCATCTAGAGTTATGAATATACTTGTGGATAGATAGAAATGGAGAAAAAGAAAAATTGAATAAATTGTGTGAGGAGTGATATGAAAGAATATTGACTTAGTGATAGATGACTGCTGACAGGACAGAATGGAAGAAAAAAACGTGTAGCATCGACTCTAAATAATACGGAACCAGGGCGGGATGATGTTAATGAGTATCGTCATTTATACCGCGTACATCGAGGGACTAGAACAGTTTACCGGCTGCAGTCTTTCCGTCCGATTATTATTTAGGTGTCTTCAAGGCTACAGTGAATAGGCTCTTAATAAACTAGTGCGCCTTACCATCAACGATTGCATCACTTCTTACCATCAGGTGGGATCGCAGTCAAGCACTAGTGCAATTAAAAAAAATATGCTAACTTTCTGAATCGCAAACATATGTGATTTCGATACAGCCACCGAACGCTAAGCAGAAACGATACCAACTGTCGAAAAACCGCCAGTTTCCTTTGCCAAAGTATCTAGTCTGCTTGGGACAGATGTTAAGGCGGAAACCTCTACGTATTACAAATGCAAAAGCACGTAACATGGTAAGACACGTCTAGCAGACGTGTCCTACCGTCCTACGTGTCAGTGCCGACTTGCACCTGACACAGCGTCAAGTGCGGCAGCTTGGTTTCAAAGAAGGTGACGTCTGGAGTGCGAAATGTTTTGTAATAAACATTAGATTGCATGTGTTCCCTAAGATTATTTTTGCTTGCACCAGAAATGAAAACTTTAAAGGTTTGATTTGGCGCCGCGCTGCAGGGTTCAAGCGAAATGGTTTTTTAAGTGACCAGGCAGAAATGACTACGATGGTCCAGCTCTTGCAAAATTGCGCGACCCGACAATCAATCCCGCATGCGTGATGAAATCCGCAGAATATTAAAAACACCCTTAGTGACTCGGAATATGGAATTGTTCCGGGATAATGGAAATATCCTGGTTCATATGGGACTTCTTAATATTACTTGCAACTAATTAAAGCACTTTATCATTTCTCTTTATTTCGGGAGCTTAGCATCTTTTTTATGGCTTCTTTGTAGTAGACAGTCACAATCTTTTTCATATTCCGTTTACAATGTTTTTAGTAGTGAGAGATTTTTACGGTTTCGTATCTCAAAAGGAAAAAAACGGAACCCAAAGACGGACAAAGAAATGATCCTAAACAAGTTTTCAGTGAAAATATTTTTTTTCACAACAAGCTTTATAGCTCGGTACATATCTTTATAATTAAAACTCATCAAGGTATTTCCAAAAAGTATAAACACGTTAGGGTTATTTTACTGTATTGCCCAGTTTCTGGGGCTATCCTCCAGTTCCATTGTCAGACTCTGGTTACCATCTATCACCAAATTACTCGTCAATACGAATCCACGAGCCCTAATTCGATGGGGTTGTGTAACATAAAACTTTATTACCGAGTTCCTATGGCCACTTTCCAGTTCCATCATCACATCCGCTCCATGTCATCATAATATTGCATTGTTATACAGTTTACATATGTATGTAACATTTTAGCTCAATCGGTAACCGGCATAGATACTTATATCAAACAGTAACCGGGAAGTGCAAAAAATTTAGTTTACAAGATTTGATCACAAACATCGGTCAGGTGAAACTAATATAAAGCTTGTAAAATAACTTTGTTATCCCTCTGTCTGCATGTCGGGGACTCACCATAAAAAAAGCCCTTTGCACAAAGGGAGCGTTCAAGTATTACGTAACGCAATTTGTGAAGATTTTTGACACCCCCCTCCCCCCTTGTAACGCACCGTAACGTTTATCTGTACCCCCCCTCCCCCTCTCTAAACGTTACGTAACACTCGAGTGACCATCTTTAGCTAAACTTTTCTTTATTTTTAGCTTTTCTTAGCCGACGCCGACGACCAGACTAATAAAATCGAGGGATTCATAAATGAAAAGTACTATGTAAATGAAAAGGGTTGCCAATTTGGGAGTTTTGATTGCCTGATTTTCTATTTAAAAAAAAAAACATTGTTACGTAACGTGTTGTAAGAAAGACCCCCTCCCGCCCTTGTAACACATCGTAACGTTTGACGAGACACCCCCTCCCCCCCAATTTGCGTTACGTAATACTTGAACGCCCCCAAATTTATCATAATTGTAGAGTCGTAACTCTCATCTTCTGTTCTAAATGGCTAAGAAACCAAAACTAAACCAGTTCAAAGTGTAAATATGTTACACAAATGACACAAGTAACACACATAACGCACTAAACATTGCCTAATTGCGGTCGTACATTTTTTTATGTATGCTCTTAAAACATTTGCTTCACACTGTGTCAAAATGTAACCGATTCTTATTGGCATTTATGCAAGGTGATATGAATAATTTTAGAATTATGTGCAAATTTATGAACTGAAAAGATTTAATTAGGTGACTAATGCATTTGATTAACTCATGTATCAGGAAATTAAAAATAAGATTATTGGTACGTTGTGCAATTGTTTTGAAACATATATGTATAAGGTCCCATTAAAATAGATGGACAAATTTTGACACAGTGTTTAGTAAAAAAAAAAGCACTGATTAAAGTGTGTTTATTTTGACCTAAAACAATAAATGCAATGTATGGGAATGGGGCACTCAAATTTTTTTTTAAGTATATGAAGCACTTTTTCTCATTTATTTTTTTACCATTGTCTTTAGTTTGGTGGTCTAAATGATTTGTACAATTTTGTCCATCTATTTTAATAGGACCCTATATAATGCCATGCTTGCGGAACATCATTGGTTATCCGAAAGGGGACTCCGGGGTTATGAGACGCAAAGCAGAGAAGGAACCAAAATGCGGTTATAGTGTAAGCAGTAGTAGTTGCTCCCTTTCCGCCTTAAAGCAGGAGCAGTCATTGAATGATAACTCATACAAAAAAAAATGCCTGCGGCAAATGCAATTGAGGTGCTTTGTTATAAAAGGTTCATTAACTAGGCAGAGCTTGATGAGCAATTCGCTAATCTAAGACTAAACTATACTTTTAATTTTCTACAACGCTCCCGCTCTTTCATTACCTATTTTTTTTTAGACTAATCAGTTATCCAATCATTCTTTTTTTTGTTAGCGGTAGTACTTTAATTAACTCATTTGTTTTTTTTTTCTAAATTTGACGTTCCACATTCAAATGTCAGTATTCCGTAGGGAACGCAAATACTACATTATATCCCTAGGAACAGAATGTGGTGTTCAGTACATCTTCTCAGCGACAAAATTCAAATATGTAGGTGCATTTAAATCACATACAAATAAAATGTAGGTACCTATTTGGAATTCGTCGCAGGGCCAGCGATGCGCTCAAGGCTATATTCATATAGAATAGGGGCCAGGCCGTCTTAAAAAAAAAAACTAATAAAAACTAGTCTAGTAGTTAGTAACCCAAACTGCTATGCCTGAGTTCGTGGGTTCGATTCCTACCCAGGACAAATATTTGTGTGATGAGCACGAACATTGGTCTGTGTCTGGGTGTAATTTCTATAATATGTATGTATTTAGAAATGTATAAATAAAGTATGTTTACCAGATGTCTGTCTGTGACTAGACGGCGTTGTGTGATAGTTGTCAAAATAAAAAGAAAAATGATACGTGTTTTTGTTCCGAAACTATAAAAAGATGAATGCATTCTTAATTATGTTTGCACGTGTTGATTGAAGTAGAAACAGCTATCATGTAGAGGTCAGTTCAGGTCAAGACTAGAGACTTTAAAAAACTAGTTTCCAGTGGTCTACACGGTTTGCAAAATTGGGTGAAGGAATCATCGCAACTTTGAAAAGGAAATGAATTTTTTAAATTCAATTATGATAATTAATAAAGACCTACTTTAAATGTTGTGCATACATAATAATTATATTGGGCATATAAAATACATAGTGACTTTACACAGGATGCCCTTATAAATACATTATTATCAATGATTTGTAAATAAATTTGTGTTTCCTGATGGCTACAATCCGGGAATCTTTAAGTCAAGAGTGAATAGGTTACTTCTAGGTAAGCGCGCTCCATCGTCGACCGCATCGTCGCTTTCCATGTGGTGAGATAGCGGTCAAGCGCGAACTTATAGTAAATTTTAAAAAAGTCGTTGGTGTGCCTATATAAATAAATAAATAAAACTGAAGGAATATGGATGGGCTTTAGTCAGTAAAAATCAGTTCATTCAGATAAGTTATTTGATTATTTCCTCAATAAAAGAGTGGTCACACGTGATCTGAGTCACGTGTGTAGAAAAAACTTGTTTTTAAATACAAAAATGTTAATTT
Organism: Mythimna loreyi; assembly: GCA_029852875.1. NCBI lineage: Eukaryota > Metazoa > Arthropoda > Insecta > Lepidoptera > Noctuidae > Mythimna > Mythimna loreyi. The sequence goes on along the minus strand of CM056801.1, from coordinate 7,643,592 downwards.
ACTTGTATGTCATGTTTTATGTTTCTAAGCATGGTGTTAATGGTAACAAAAGATACGACTAATGATCTGTTCCATCATCTGATCATTGAACGTATGGTATTGCGCCACCGATACATAGTGGTCATCCCACCCTATGTATAAAGCGATTTGGGAATACATTCATTGTGCGTATAGCTAAGGAGTGGAATTCAAAAAATTGTTAAAAGCTTGGAGTGAGAAATTCGGGTTTTGAGCCGTGGTGTTTGAGTGGTAACGGCCCCGACTTACTAGTTGTGGGTGCGGGTTCAAACCCAGCCAGGCGCATTACTTTGTGTAATTTATTTCATCACCACTGCTCTCAAAACGGTGAAGGAAAATATCGCGAGGAAACCAAAAATTCGAAGACATGTGACTTCCATCAGTCCACACTGGGCCCGCGTAGTGGATTACGGCCCATTCCCAATTCAATTGAATGGATAAAATTTAGTCATGTATTCTTTAGTGTTTCACTTAAAACAAAAATACAATCTAAACGCATTACCTTCTTCTCTCACAATCGGGTAAGAGCCAATTCCCGAAAGCGAAAATTCTTAAGATATTATGGCGTTTTTCCTCCTTTGATTCGCAATGTGAAACACCTTGGAATCTACGCGGACAGAACCAGATCTTAATGGGGTTGTTGAACCGAACTTTTGGCATTTTTCGGTTAAAACCCGTGACTCGTTTTACCATTTTTGTAATATTTATTTTACTGCTTTTTTTTCCGTTTAGCAACAGTGGGTATTACGTAACTTGAACATACTCGTATAAACGTTTTGTGTACTATTTTTGTAGTTAGAAAGAATAATTGTGCGTACGGCGTTTATCCTTATGTTGTTGAAACCACTGCGGTCCGGACTAAGCGTTTTGCCTCGTCATTTATATCGCGTACATCAAAGAACACCTTCGTTTATACATTACTAGCGACCCGTCCCAGCTTCACACAGGTACTGATATTGAATATATTATGTATCTATTATACACTTAAACCTTCCTCTTGAATCACTCTATCTATTAAAAAACGCACTAAAATTCGTTGCGTACTTCTGAAGATCTAAGCATACATAGGATCTAAGCAACTTTGTTTTATACAAGGTATGTCCCGTCCAATTATAATTTAGGTGTCTCTTAAAAACTTGAGCGTCTCACCATCAAAAATTGCATCACTGCTTGATATCAGGTGGGATCGCAAACAAGCACTAGTTTATATCAATAAAAAAATATTGAATTGTATATCATCATTACATAGTATAAAACAAAATAGCTTCCTCCCTATGTATGCTTTAATCTTTAAAGCTACGCAACGGATTTTGATGTTTTTTTTTAATAGATAGAGTGATTCAAGAGGAAAGTTCATGTGCATAATATCAACATTGCACCCGTGCGAAGCTGGGGCGGCTCGCTTTTAATATATAATTTAAAGAGTATTAAATACGATCGAAGTACGGTGTTAAGCGCTACGGGTACATAGTGGACATCCCACAAATAAACGTACAAAACGTTTTGGGAACACATTCACTGTGCGTACAGCCAAGGAGTGGAATTCCTTGCCGGAGTCCGTGTTTCCTGATGGCTACAATCCGGAAATCTTTAAGTCAAGAGTGAATAGGTTACTTCTAGGTAAGCGCGCTCCATCGTCGACCGCATCGTCGCTTTCCATCAGGGAAGATAATGGTTAAGTGCGAAACTATAATCTCCGAATTGTTTAGTGTGTAGTACAGTAGAAGACATTTACCAGTTACCGTACATACGTTTAAAAAACGAAGCGGCACGAGCAAAGTTCATTAGGAAGCAGTGACATTGCAGTATTTCAGAGTATTTCATCTAGTCCTATTTCGGAAGTGGCCAGTGAGCTTTATACATTTTGTATGCAATAGATCCATAAGAGCCTTAGTTTAGTATCCAGTGTAAGACAAAACTGTAATATATAATTAAACTGTCATACTCGTAGTCGAATTATAATTAAAGCTTTTAAAAACAAATAAAAGAAAAAAAAAGTATTAACTAACTACGTACATGTACGTACATAAATACAACAAACAAAATACACTATTTCCTTCTATCCCCGCAATTCATAAATGTACACAGTTCTATAACTGTGTAGAACAGGTATACACAGGTATACTTATGTGGTATACATAAGTATACCTATGTGTACCCATTTTCTTTCTTCCTCATGTAATCCCTTGAGCGTAGACACGACATACAATAACAAATGTACGTGTATTTTTGTTTCAGATCCGCCAAGATGAATCACGGGAGCTATGGCCAGGTCGTCTCGGCGATTTTCTTACTTGTTCTTACAAGTAAGTGAAAATTTAATTTATTGTTAGTTGCGTACAGGTATAAGTGTTTTTCGGTGCCTTCGTAATAATAAAAAAATATTTTCTGATCACCATATGAATCAATAATCCATTCTAGTGTTAGGAAAAATTAAAACTAATTTTAGTGTCTCAAAAAATATAATAACTATAGATAGATAGATATACTCTTTATTGTAAGTACACCATAAATACAATTTTCTACATTAGGAGCTAAGCGCCGATTGTAAATACGTCTGTACAACTTGATGACCTTGAAAAATTCTTAATTGTCGTTTTTTTACGTATTTTTATAAAATTTATTTAGCTGTTAATTTTGGTTTTTATGTTTTAATTGTTTCTAGAAAAATTGAATAAAAGCTTTTTTACTTATTTTTTTTTAATGCCACCCTCGAACGATGGGGTTAAAGTTACTAAGGTGTAACATAATGTCTGAAATCGAAGGTTATACTATCCACGCAGTATATAATGCATCCTCGCTGCGTAGATGTATGAAATCCGATCCAGTGACGCAGTATTGGGTAATCCCACCTGCCACAACACGCTCAGGATACCTTGGGAGCTGGCTTACACTTGATTCAGACAGCTTTTCGATGATGTTTCAGTAGTTTTTACCCGACTGCCAAAGAAGGAGGGTAATGTTTTTCGAGTGTATGTAAGTATGTATGTATGTCTGTTCCTTTGTGACCTCCTGTAGCCTAAACGGCTTGATGGATTTTGATGTATGAGGTATCGTTAGATTTGTCTTGATTACGGGAGTGTCATAGGATACATTTTATCCTAAAAGTCCCACGGGATAAAGACATAATAATATTTTTTCTAAATTTCCCTTTAAAAACAGCTAAAAAGTTATAAATAAAAAAATTATTATTAAAAAAACAAAATACCCGACTGCACACTAAAAAAAGAGTAAAACAAGCCCCACAATACAAATTTACTGAATATAATTTATAAATGTTGATGGAAAGCATCGCAGGCGGGGACCACCTTGACCGCCACCAACGAAAATTCTGCTAAATGGTGCACAACAGAAATGACTATAAATAAGCCTCTGTTGGTCCCCGCCTGCGATGCTTTCCATCAACATTTATAAATTATATTCAGTAAATTTGTATTGTGGGGCTTGTTTTACTCTTTTTTTAGTGTGCAGTCGGGTATTTTGTTTTTTTAATAATAATTTTTTTATTTTTTTTAGAGGTGAGAAATCATTTAAAGACTGCTTCCATTTATAGTCCCTCAGTTTCCATTTACGGTTTAGGAATACGGCTTTTCTGTAATTTCTAGTTACGTTTTTGGGTTTCGGAAAAATTTTCGTAACTAAATTCGGGAATTGAAAGGTTTTTGTAGGCACACCTCGTATGTGAGTCCGACTCGCTTTTGCCTGTTCTCTTTTTTGAAGTCGCCATATTTTTTATAATATTTTTTTTTTTGGAATTTCGTACATGAAAACGACCATTTATAAGAACACGTATAAACAATACAACAATTTGTAAACCTATGCCAAATTGCCTATTAGTACCAAGAGGAGCTTAAAGCTGTTTGTACAAATGTTACATGTTTTTTGCTGTGAAAAATCATGGTTTATACGTTTGCCAATACGAGTTAAAGGCACGGCTGTAAGTGTAGTATTTGTACGGATTAGAATCTTTCTGATAAAACTGTTGTAAATAGCGCGGTGGTTTTTCGTACAAGAGACAAATCGAGTGGGACAGTTGTCCCACACGATTACTTCGAGAAGAGGTGTCAATTTATCCTTTGCCTTTTTTTAGGGTTTCGTAGTCAACTAGAAACACTTAGTTTCACCATGTCTGTTGGGTCTGTATGTCTGTTCTGTTAGCATTAAAAAGCTAAAATTACAGAAAACTACGGAACCCTATACTGAGCGTGGACTGACACGCTCTTGTCCGGTTTTTCTTCAGTCAGTCATCGACTACATCAAATCATAAAACAAAGTCGCTACCCTCTGTCTGTCTGTATGCTTAGACCCTTTTTAGGCTCGGTGAGAAACCCGAAAACATCCAAAAACAACTAAATTGTACCTTCATCCAATTTCTCATCACAATATATTCCCAAAAACAGTTCGTCTATTCCAAATAGTTATAACTCCCGGGTGAGTTCATGCAAAGTAGTGTGAATAATTTATCATAATAATTAAAACTCGCACCTAATGAGCAGATGCGGAATAAGGCTTAAATAAATATTACAGTTATACGCTATTGGTCTAAATTATTGAAATCAAATATTGAAGCTGTTTTGTTTAATTTGGCAGTTGACGTTATGATGAATTGATTTTACATGAATTTTATAGCCCCAAAAACTCCTTTTTTTCATTAGAACTGATGGAATGTAGGTGTAATTTAAGTCAGTTAAATGATAAATGATCTTTATTTTGCAAGTAGGTTTAAAAAACACTTTTACACTTAATTTTGTTTTTCGATGCTAGATGAGTCCGGTGTTACCTAGCTAACTTACCCTGAGAAGAAACACCGACATAAACTCAGGGGTCATTTTAGAGCTGGTTGTATTTGTAGTCACTGAGTATTTTGTGAGAGCAGTGGTGGCCGAGTGGTAACGGCCCCGACTTACGAGTCGTAGGTCGCGGGTTCAAACCCAGCCAGGCGCATTACTTTGTGTAATTTATTTCATCACAACTGCTCTCAAAACGGTGAAGGAAAACATCTTGAGGAAACCGGCATGTTCTAGAACCAAAAATTTGAAGACATGTGACATCCACCAATCCGCACTGGGCCCGCGTGGTGAATTATGGCCCATTCCCTCTCCTAGTGAGAGGAGGTCTGTGTCCCTGCAGTGGGAACATTAAAAAGGCTGATGATGATGATGAGTATTTTGTATGAACTTCGCCTGGGTCTGCGTCGTACAATAACTATTCAAATTATTTGTTTTTGCGAGGCCCTTATAGAAAACAAGATTTATTATTTTTTGTAACTTTCAAATATTTCCGAAATAATCACGAGATTATTTCGCAAAATACACACGTCACACGTGTATCTACGAAGATACACACGTTTTAAAATTGTAATTTGGGGTCAGCTGCGCGTTTTTTTTTTTATTAATCGAGCTAACTAATTCATAATTATGATGTTTGATTTTTGGCCAGTGGTTAAAATTATTTTTTTATGGTATTCTCTTTTATATATTTGTGGTTTTCCAGAGGTTTAGAAAAACCTAACACGCTCTAGCTTGACTTAAGAGTAAAGTAAATCTACACTAATATAATAAAGAGGTAAAGTTTTTTTTTTGTTTTTTTGTTTGTAGGAGGTAATCTCTGGAACTACTGGTCCGATTGGAAAAAAATTAGCAACAATAGAAAGCTGCTTCACTCCTGAGTGACATAGGCTATATTTTATGTACGCGGGCGAAACCGCTGACAAAAGCTAGTTATTATATACATATGATTTCTCACACTGGAAAAAAAGGTATTTTTAATTACACTTTCAGTTCAAAACAACTCAAACCTAGCCGGTGATTCTTCTGACACAGGTGTACGTTCCGAGCTAAATTTTCCCTGGGAAATATGTCACTGAAAAACTCAATGTAACTTTATAATTAATGTTTTGTTTATGGTAGCTCCCCACGTGCAAAGTCCACATATGCCAAAGTCCGGCCTAACAATTTAAGCTGTGTACACATCTGTGGAGTTTAGTTTTAAATTAACATAGCAAATTTTCCACACAAAATAATTTTGTGAAATCATAATTTATTGCCGCTTTCACGATTGAGTTATGTTCTCAAGTGTTTTTCAATAGATTGGAATTTTTTTCAGCGTCTAGACTTTATTATTGAAGTCGTCAAAAATTTGTAACAAGTTTAGATGGGGTAACTTTTTGTCATTTAGATATTTTCTTGAAAAATTGACTTAGGATTATTGTGAGCCTTTTTTATCTTTCATCTGGGCAATCCCGTAGGAGTCCAACGCATGTTACTAAACGAGCTATGAGTATACATGTGGATGGATAGAGAGGTAGAAGGAGGCTAAAGAAAAGACCGATGGATTGTGTGAAAACTGATATGAGAGAAAAAGGAGTTAGTGATGGCATGACGGATAGATGGGTTGAAAATAAAAACATGTTAAGCTGACCTCACATAGCACAAGACGATGCCAGGGAAATGTGCCCGTCATGTCAACTTTTTTTAAACCTAACGCGTCACTGTTTTCTCTAGATCGTGATGATCAGGGGTTGTCTATGCTTGATTTTGTTGCAACATATAGCAAGAATGCCTACCCAGCTCCATTTTAGTTTGGTACTCAGCCACCAGGTTTACGTCTGCGATTTGTATCTTGGAAAGAAGTAAAATATATTCCTTATGTTGTTTTTTATGGTAGGTTAAAATCATCCAAATGACAAATCCCACCCTTGGGCGGAGCGGGAAACAGTGTCAGACTCTTACTGAATGAACAATCTACCCTGTTCCTACGTTACCATAATATACCAGGGCTAGAGCCTTCCTTTTAGTTACGAACCCTTGGCCCCAGTTGGCTTCGACCCTTCTGCAGTCCTTACGTTTCTTATGTGGTTTGTGATTTTGATAACAGGTATATTTTTTATTATTCTATTGCTCGATGACGGATCCTGAGTGCGGATTTTTGACTTTTTTAATGATTATTTTTGTGCTCTATATATGAAAATGCTTATTTATACTTATGCGTCCATGAGAGTTTCCTTTTGGTCTATTACTTCTAGTGTAGTGTTGTCCTTTTAAAACAAAAGATTGACCGGTAGAGAATGCCTTTTTGCATTAAATTGGTCTACGTACATGAAGTTTAAATAAATATTAGGTTCCTTTCTATAGCTGCTTCATCAACTGAAAGCTCTTCGTAGCAGTTTCGATGCGTCGAGCTACTTCCTTACCTTGAAGTGGCTATGGGTATAAATAAATGAAAATAAAAACATTCAAGCATTTTCCCAAAAATAGCAGGCCACTCAAAATCTCCAAAGAAATATTGTTGACCCATTAAATAAAACGGAAACAAAACGGTAATCAATTTGAGAACAACTTACCTGAAAAAATTCTTTAACAAAAAAAAGTATAAAATTTATACTGTATCGGGCCCTCAAATTATTATGGAAATCCCCTCGAAGCTGGGGTTAAGTATCGACCCCACTTGTGTTAAGAATTCTCCATTCAAACGCTTGGTTAAGTGCTCAGCGAAAAATTAGCTTAAAACGACTATGTAGGCTAACCTTAAGATTTTTTGGCTCAATGATTTTTTGCCGGATTATGTTTGTTATTTTTTTTCTGTATTTTTTTGAATATTGAAACTTTTTGAATATATTACCTTCTTTTACTTATGTAAAACGCTTACAATAGGCAGAGAGCAGTGGTGGACTAGTGGTAACGGTCCCGACTTTCGAACTTTTCTCAGCTTCTTAGGCGCAAAACTTTGTGTTATTTATTTCATCACTGTTATTACAGTGAAAGAAAACATCGTGAGAAAACCGGCATGTCGTAGAGCCAAAAATACGACATGTGATATCCACCAACCCTCACTGGGTCCTTCATGGTGATTAGGGCCCATTCCCTCACCTAGAGAGGAGCCTTAAGTCTCAGCAGAGGATTTATTGTTAGACTGATGCTAATAGACTTTTTAAGTGGTGCCATTGTTTACCACTAGCTTACACCCATGGCTTTTCTTGCATGAGATCCTTCACACATCTTTCAGAGAGTCCTTTCCAAACCGTTTATTTTCAATCAACAAACATGGCTTTAAAACTTTTTGTTTCATCTAACGCAATTAAAGCAACGCGATAAAAGAGAGATAATGAATGCTCGCCATTCAATAATTCCGCTACTAACTTAAATATTTAAATGACGGAGTTACCGAAAAACTTTGTTCCAGAAAATACGTGTTGTTTTGTAATCTTAAAAGATTTTGTAAAAAATTCAACATCTCAAATTAATGTCCAAAGTTTCTATATACATATTTTTTTACATTTTTAATTTGTGTGTTTTTTTTAAAGTCCCAAAGTTCACGCAAAATAACCGTTTTTCAGTGACTTTACGGAATAAGTTTTACAAAAAATTATGTTTTGATTTAAATATACACCTAGATGTAGTGGATATCTCACAAGATACAAAATAGTATCCACAAGATATCTAGGGAAATACTCGTAAGTGTAATAAGGTCACACACACATCACAACATAGGTACATACACATTAGGACATATCTTCAAATTTCTCCTTTCGCAGGTTTGCTGGAAGAAATCCCTTTATGAAATAAGCAGTACCTTAGTATAATTTTTACTATAATGTATTTTCCCTATATATGTGTAAGTACATAAATTGTAAATTAAATAAATAAGGTCAAAATGAGCAGTCATTATACTTGTAGCCGGATTGGATGGGACAATATCTATCAAAACCAAGCTTTCTAGGGCCAAGGTAGGTAGTACCTGGAAAGTTAATGGTCAGCGGAGGGCGAATTTCCAATTGCTCGTCATCAGCAAGTGCCTGCGGTGTCTAGCACTCGGAGCCGAGGTCATGTCCGTTCCCTCTTGTGTGCGGTCTTTTTAATTAGACTTCACAGAAAGAGGCGACCGCCGCCCATGCCCTCTGTTCCTACTTTCCTAGGTCTAGAGTGAACGATTGCAGCATTGCGTACCATCAGGTAGGATCGCAGTCAAGCACTAGTTTATGTCAAATAATAACTAATATAATAAAGAGGCAAAGTTTGTTTTTTTGTTTGTAGGAGGTAATCTCTGGAACTACTGGTCCGATTGAAAAAAAAATGGCAATAATAGATAGCTGCTTTATTCCTGAGTGACATAGGCTATATTTTATGTACGCGGGCGAAGCCGCTGATAAAAGCTAGTGTCAAATAAAAATATGGGTCTTTGCGGGGCGTTGATAAGTCAATGACTCAGATAGATAGATATACTCTTTATTGTAGGTACACCATAAATACAATTTGATACTCAGGTCTTCTCTTTGTCAATATACAGATTACAGATACAATGATTTAGGTAACTTAATTCAGAACGCCTACATAAACCTATTACCTGAATGGACAACACTCGACACGCAAAATTAAATTCTATACTAACGACTTAAGTTACAAATTCGCATAGCCTCTAAAACGGAGTCGAATTCAATTTAGGAACGCATAGGATCTCTGTAGATTGCAGTAGCTTCACCAATGTATATACCTCGATTGATCTGTGTATTGTATCTGTGTTAAGATTAAGGTTCTCAAAGGACAAAGTATCATGTCCGTTCGGTCGTAGTATAGTTCAATACAGCAGTTTAGAATGTCATTCATATATTGATTTGGAATAGACTTTTTTATGGTGGGCTAAAATCATCCAAACACGAATCCCGCTTTTGGGCGTAGCGGGAAACAGTGTCAGAGTCTTACTGACTAAACACCCCACCCCTTCTTTCTTTGCCCTTCACACTGGCGCCAAGCCTTCCTTTCAGGAAGAGACCCTGGGCCCCAGCACACTTCAACCTTTTTGCAAAGTCCTTAAGGTTTGCTGACAACTCCTTGAGGCGTACGGGAACAGAGCGCGCCGTCGATGCCTTGACTTGGTCCATTGGCAATGGGCTGCGATTGAATTCTTTTGCAAAGCAGTAATGCTGGCGAAAGACGTGACCGCAAGATAGGAAACGTACAGCCTCACGCTCCAGCCTATGACAGAAGACGCCCTGGGTGTTGGTAATCGTATAAAGACTAAGACCAAGTAGTCGACGGCGCGTATCCACAAACTGTAGGGGCTCAACAGGACCAATGCCTGCTAGTGCCATAAGGAAAAGTTTGAGAGACTTGTAGTTCTAGAACGCTAAAAGCCACTGAATGAATATAGGTTTGGTTTTAGTCAGCAAAAACCCCCCCTTACCACCTTCAAAAAAGGAAGAACACTGTTAAAGGTTATTATGTAAGATGACTGGTAATTAATTAGTGAGTAATACTTAAAAATGTGATTGTATTCATGATAATAGACAACTTTTACTGTAGGACCAAATTTCAAATCGCGAAAAACATTTATGCTCTCCTAACTGGTGAAAATACTGACGTTTTTCGCGATTTCAGGTTTGGTCCTATATTAAAAGTGGTTTGTTTTTATGACTACAATCATTTGTTTAAGTATTGGTCACTAACTACCAATTGCCCACTACCTTAATCAATAAATTGTGTTCCATTTTTAAAAACATAAATACTATTAAAAAACTCAAATCATCACTATGATCTGCCATATAACTTTTGCTAAGACACAGGCCTCCTCTCCAATCAAATGACCGTAATCCAACATGCTGACCCAGTGCGAGTTGATGGATGTCACACGTCTTTGAATTTATGGTTCTAGGACATGCCGGTTTTCTCACAATGTTTTCCTTCACCATTTATAGAGTAGTAGTGATAAAATAAATTACACAGAGTAAAGAGCCTATTTTGAACCATTGATGTAAAACTCTTAAGTCGGGGCCGATACAGTGGTATCTGTTGGATATAGGCCTCCCTCAAGTGTCCCCACAACGGCCGGTCCCGTGTATCTCGGATCCATCAAATTCCAGCAACCCTGACCTGGTCATCGGTTCACCTTATGGGAGGCCTTCCAATGCTACGTCTTCCGGTACGCGGTCGCCACTCCAGACACCGACTTTCGCACATCTCTCGTCTTTTAAACCTTCAGCCTCATGCGACGCCGGCTTTCACACACCTATTGTATTTCTATTCTGTGTCTAATTACGTTACTAGAACGAGTAATTGTCTCTGTGATTACGGTAGTCGAAAGGTTAATAAATAAATATTAACGCACCTTCCTGTTTCGCCCTAGAGCAACATAAAGTCATAGAATGATTTGGGACCTTAATAAAAAGGACAACGTAGACTCTTTCGACCAAACTCGCAGCCGTATTAGATACCGGTCCTAGTTCTTCTGGATCTGTCTAATTAGCCTTCTGCAAATGGCTAGATTGCATGCGACAAACGCGTGTGGAAAATTCGAAATAGTCAGATTTCAGTACCCTAGTTTCTGCATAATATCTCCGTGTGTGATTCCGTTATCCTACTGAACACACATGGACTATGCCAATAACTGGACACGAGCTATCCCGTGTAGCGTTCGGGACACCGCGAGAGTCTCGCCTCTCAATGGATTGGACTATGTACGGTGCTCATAAGATCTTGATACTTGCGGGTGTAGTTTTAGTTGTTTATTTTTGGCTTAGTAGCTTCGTTGGCATTTTTTTTTTTTGAGAAGCGTATAAGTTTTTTCGTTCTAGGAATGTACAGTCAGGTATTAAAAGTGCAGTTGTACTTTATCAATGCTAAATTGTTTAATTTTTTTTTTGTTGACGAGGATCCCAGTCGAAACTATTTATTATATATTTGTATGGCTTACAGGTAGTTCATCATCATCATCCTACCCTTATCCCATTTTATTTGGGGTCAGTGCAACATGTTTTTTTAAACATGGCTTACAGGTAGTTGTGGGTGTTTTTATGTCAGTGAGTTTAAATATTGAAATGAAATCTTTTTTTTTAAGTCGTTTAAGATATCTTACTAACAGTGTAGGTACAAATTATAACAGAATTTCAGTCATTAGCCATGTTTACGAGTTGACAACAAACTACGGTAGTTTCTACTAAACCACTAAATATATTTACGATGCATTGTTGTTAGTACAAAGTACTTTTACTTTGTATTAGTAAATAACTTTATTGCAAATTAGTTGTAGAAGTAAATAGATCTCTCGTAGAGATCAGTTGTAAAAATGTCACGTAACTTTGGCATAAATACTGTAGTTATTCATTTAGTCAACAAGACTGGTTCTAGAAAACATTTGTTGAAAATATTGGTTGTAAGCACTGAGCTATCAAACACAATTACATAGTTAGAATAAAAAAAAAATCGTTTATTTTTCACCACAAACCAAGTAAATAACAAAAGTAAAGAACAAGTACATGCTAAAAAAAATACAACTTAGGTTGTGGATCGCTGGTGCCTGTGGTAGGTAAATAACACCTGTATTACAGGACACCAGGCCTCAAAAACTTAAAACTTTACATTTTTTTTTAAACTTACCTAATGTAAATCTGACCAAGCCTAAGTCGTCGATGACGCACACTGATCCTGCGCGCCTCAAAGAGTTGTCAGCCAATTGAATGGAGGGCCCCTTCAGGTTGATGACAATTGGCCACCTTCAGTTTGCAGGGTCGAAGCCTAATGGTGCCAAGGGTGTAACAACAGGGCTCTGGGATTAAGGCAAGGAAGGAATGGGGTAGGTTATTTAGTCATTTAGGAGTCTGACACTGTTTCCCACTCCTCTCAAGGGCAGGATTCATCATTGGATGATTTTTACATACCATAATAAACACTTAACGCAAGTCTGCGATGAGTTTTTGCTGCTGAGATGAAGTAACTTTTTTCCTAAGTTTTTGTTGCATACACCTCATACAAGAGTTAAATGAGCGAATATTCATAAATTAAACAAACATTTATTCATAAAACTCACTGATGTCATTCTTCAATAAACAAATATCGACAAACACGAACTTTTTGCTATAATTTAAAACTAATCAAATAAAATTGACTCATTCCATTTGACCTCTCATTGCGAAAGAAATAATTATAATCGATATGACATAACCATGATGAAAGAAAAATCCTTCACATTTAATTAAACTATGAGTATTGTTCTTTAACATTGAGCTGAGGTAGTTTACTTACTTACGAGTTCATATATTTCGTTTAATCACCATAATGCTCTCAAAACGATATACAATATTGCAAGAAAAGTGGCACTTTGTACCAAAAATTTAAGACTCAAACCTGCATTAGGCACTCGTGGCTGATTATAGCCAACTACTTCTAATAGAGAGGAAGCAAAATTGTGTCTGAACAGTGCGCATGTTATGAGCTACGAGCTTAATTAAGACAAAGTTGAGAGCAGTGCTAGACGCATTACTTTTTGTAATTTATATCTTCAACACTGCCCAACGATATACGAACTTTAGACACGATTACTAACAAAAAGAAATGAACGAGTAATCCAAATTACTGGGATCCGATGGATGCGACACGCATAGGACCGGCCGTTAGGGCAACGCTTGGGGGAGGCCTAAGTCCAGTAGTGGACGTCTTTCGGCTGAAATGTTGATTTTTCTGATGGAAGGTGACCATGTGGTGAACGATAGAGCGTGGATATCTAGAAGTAACCCATTTACTCTAGGTTTAAAGATTCAAAGTGTTGTAGCCATCATAAAACACAAACTCCGGCAGTGAATTCCACTTCTTAGCCATTTTGGCGGCTTTCAGCTAAAATGATGATGAAATTTGGAAACTTTGTGTACATACTTAATATTCGAGCAAGTAAGTTGGGTCAAATCGCTTGTTAAACATAAGACTATCAAAACCGTTCAGTCGCCGTATCGGATCTGAGATGAATGGAGCGATTAACCGGAGAGTCGGAACAACCTTGATTGGTGGGGGACGATTGTCGCGCGACTGTCGTGCGATTGAGTGGCGACTAAACGCAGTAAATAGTGGACGTTGTTGTTGGTTACGACTTTACGAGTGGGCTAAGGGTTAAAGGCTTTTTTGGGTTAAAGATATAAATACGAAATAATATATTTTTAATATTTAGGCCAGCTTTCCATTGTTTTTATTACGTAACATACGGTTTTACACTTGATTCCTTGAATGGTTACGCAGAGACGGGCTATATCATCTTAAAGCCAGCTGTATGACTGTGTAATAGTAGACATTAAGTATTATAGTATTTAATGAAATTTTAGTATTTAAATGAACATTACATTAGTATAGGGTTGCCATCTCTAAAATTTGGGAAACAGGACAAGATGCGTGAAAACCCCGGATTTTAGAGCCCGAAAGCCGGACATATCAACAAGATCTTTTAAACATATTCAATGTAATAAAAAACAGTTCAAAATGTCAAAAATCACCTTTTTTATTCATACATTATTTTAACAAAACTATATTTTTAATTATATCTTTTTAAAACTCGGTCTACAAATGAAACCTTCCCCGGACGCTCCCCGGATGCCCTCTAAACTAGGACAAATCCGGGGAAACCCGGACGGATGGCAACCCTACATTAGTAGGTATCTTCATAAAATCAAATACAACTCTTTTACCTCACCTCATTTTTATAAATTATAGCCTAAACATAATCTAAGATATAAACTATTACCACATTAATATAACAAAGGCGAAAGCTTGAGCTCACCGTCCAATGTTTCAGGCCCGCCTTAAGGAGATGTCTGCAAAACAATAGAGGCCCAGCAGGATCGAAGCATCTGGGCCATACCTTCACGGTTAGTCACATACTCTCACTCCATCCTCATGTGGGATGGACACGCCATAATTTCGGCGGTAAGTCTCTCTTTGAGGCGTGGCTAGAAAGATCTCACGGCGTCCTCACCTTCCGCATGACGTAGGTTCTCACCGGACATGATAAGTTTGGGAGGTTCGTTCGATAATTCTCAGATAAAGCCGTTTATAGAAACTAGTGTAAATTACCCGTCATATTACATCAATGTAGTAAACAAAGCACACAACTGAATATATTAAACAAAAACAAGAAATATACTCGTTAAATTAATTCAAAATATCCTCTGCTTTTTTAGGAAGTCGGTTAATATTAAACATTTTCCTCTTCTTTTTCCAACACGTTAACCACAGTCCGGTTTTCAATCATTTTGGAAAAACAGGTTTTATTTTATAAAATTACAGCGTTTTTCTACATTTATTAAGTAACCTTACATTTTGCAGAATCGTCATCATCATTATCAACCTTTTAAATGTTCCCACTGTTGGCACAAAGTTCGTGAGGAAACCGGCATGTCCTAGAACCAAAAATTCGAAGACATGTGACATCCACCAATCCATACTGGGCCCGCGTGGTGGTTTATGGCGTTATGGCCCATTCTCTCTCCTACAGAATAGGCCTGTGTTCCAGCTACGGGATCTTTATAAGAATGTTCTACAGATCTCCAAAAAGACTAAATTAGAATCGTGAATCAGCTTCCGGCGTTTTATAAGTGCCCAAAACTTTTTTTTTGTAGCCTGTGTTTGTCTCACTGCCGGACCAAGGTCTCCCCTTTTGCCTTCCAAACCTGTATCTATGGCGACCTCTGGTCAAGTTTGTCCTACGAATATAATAAGATCGTCACACCACCTTCACCGCGGTCAGTGCTATTAGAAATAAATAATTTTGAGTCTGAGTTTTAAAATAATGTCAACAATACTTCATCCAGATTGTCTAGCTATGTCATATTAAAACAATTCGTAACTAAAGTTCCTTATAAACATCCTACTATCGTCACTCCAAAAGCAAATATTAAACAATAAAATATTTACCTAATATTAATAAGTTAAACTAAAGAATTCCCCGTGACATACTCGTATATGGCTTGCTTGCCATACCAGCAGACACGTGACTAGAACAATGACGTCACACAAAAACTGGATTTTAATGATGAACCGAAGATTTTTGTTTGATTTTGGAAGTGGAGTGAAGATTTTATTGTTATTTAACTAGTTAGTAACCTGTTCCTATGCCACGCACGCCTCTATTTTCTTTGTTTTGAGCACGTGAGTGGAGATGACGACAGAGCAAAGGAATCAGAGACGTTTAGCGCGAGAGAAACGAAATGTAGCGGTCGTAACTTGGTTAGAGGGGTTTTAAAAGAGAAAAAAAGGGGGAAAGAAGAGAAGGAGAGAGTGTCAACTTTAACTGGCTAAAAGCCACCTGAGTTACTTTAATTGCCATTCTTGCTATTCTAAGGCCGTCAAAATCTTTCGAACAATTCAATAAGACAGAAGAGAGACTATGATATATATCGGCTCGGCTGGCGCAGTGGTTGAGTGATTAACTGCTGGACTGAAGGTCGCGGGGTCGATTCCCGTACGGAACAAATATTTGTATGGTACAAAAAGAGCAGTGGTGGCCGAGTGGTAACCGCCAAGACTTACTCTGTGTAATTTATTTCATCACCACTGCTCTGTCAAATTGGTGAAGGAAAACATCGTGAGGAAACCGGCATGTCCTAGAATCAAAAATTCGAAGACATGTGATATCCACCAACATGCACTGGGCCCGCGTAGTGGATTACGCCCCATTTCCTATCCTAGAAAGAAGGCCTGTGTCCCAGCAGTGGGAACATTAAAAAGTGTGATGATTACATATAAAAACTAGCCTCTGCCCGCGGCTTCGCCTGCGTGATATTAGGTTTCTCCATATAAACTTTGGACCTTCATTTCACTCCCTTAGGAGTTAAGTTGAGTAAAATCCGTTCTTACCGGATGTCTAGACCCTTTAAGCGATGTCTAGACCTTTTTACCTATTATAGTTTCTGATATTTCGTGATTAATCAATAAGTGGTATTGTGTTTGTTGTATATAGATATAAGGTTATCAAACGGTTATAAAATAGGCTACGCTAGGTTATCATAATAATTATAATCATGTATATTAAAACTAAGTTAAATTGTCGAGTTGCGCCTATTTGTAATTAAAAGCTTCATAATATTTTTAATTTTGCCTTTTCTTATCTTACCAAAGCAGCTTTTATTGGTATACCAAGTTGTGGTGAAAATATATTGGTCAATTAGCAAGGAGTTAATATAAGTACTCTTTTGGCAATTAAGTCTAAGAAAAAAATAAATGAAAAGAAAATATATTTGCCACAAGTTTGGTTAAAAAGTAATGTCTAATACAAAATTGTTTAGGAATTTAATCTATGTAATATTTTTAGTATATTTTCATCCTTATATGCTAAAAAAATATTCCAGCACTTTCTTTGAGTCTTTGCCATGATCCTTTAGAATCGAGAAGTATTTGAACGCCTGTTAAAAATGCCATAGCAATTTCCTTGTTGCTTGCTATAAACATTGCTCTAAGTTTTTTGGTATCTGTGTAAATCATGAAATGAACGATTTTAGACTTAAGACCTGATGGTTAGGAGTTGTCAGCAACAGTAGGGGCCCGGCAGGGTCGAAGCCTTCTAGGGGCAAGGATTGATGCGAAAGCGGAACACCGGGGCCCCGGTACTAAGGCAGGAAGGTCCGGTGGGTCATTTAGTCAGTAAAAGTCTGACACTGTCTCCCACTCCGCCCCAGGGGCGGGAATCGTCATTCGATGATTTTTTCCCCCCGGAAAAAAAAGACCTGATAGTTATTTGCGGTTACTAATTACCAGCAGTCACACTATACATGATATGGTACCTAATACGCTCTTAAAGTAGTGCGCTTCACTATTAACAAAACAATTGCATTACTGCTTACCATCACCTGATGGTAGGCAGTATCTATCATACCTATCATTTAATACAAATCAACAATCCCACCTGGCGACCCGCCCCAGCTTCGCACAGGTACTGATCTTGAATATATTATGCATGTATTATACACATAAACCTTCCTCTTGAATCATTCAATCTATTAAAAAAAAATCTGTGGCACTCGGGGACTGCCGCGGTAAAGCTATTGCATAGCATTCTGTATCAACTTATGCGATTATAATTATTTATTTTTTATTTTTATTTTATTCATACAATATTTCTTTTTCTTTGATATTAATTCAAGTTACACTTTTTGAGCGTGGTGACCGATAGGAAAACAAATTTTTCTTCTATTAAATAAATAAATACACCTATATACTTTCTCACAAACAGCTGATTATGTATTCGTCCGATTTCGGAGCAGCTCGTCTCGATTTGGGCGAGTTCCGTAAAGTCGTACAATACGTCTAATCGCACGACACACAGCGCCGTGTCGAAGACTGCCGAACTGACACGACGTTAGACGATGCACGGCCTTCAAGCCACACCTCCGTGCCCGTCGGAGTGGGGAGCGTGAGGTTTTTTCGTTACGGAATTTCTGGATTTAGTCCCCGCGCTCAAGGCCTGCGATAGAAGCTATGCAATAGCTTAAAAAAACACATTAAAATCCGTTGCGTACTTGTAAAGATAAAAGCATACATAGGGCATAAGCATACTATGTAATGATGGTAGGTTATTAAAAACATTGATTTCTTTTTTAACACAATATATTAATTAATACTTCGTCTTAAATTTGCGGTTTACTTCATTATACAGGCAGAGCTTTAATTGTAATGATTGAAACCCGGATTTAGGGTTTTTTACTTAAAGTGTTTTTAGCTAGATAATTCATTCGTTTAGTATTTTATTACACTTCTGACCCATGAAGGTTATAACGATATTAGAATTAAATTGCAACCAATCAAATATTCTTATTTTAAGCTATGATTAGATGCAATTTAAAGTTTGATGATTATAAATTTGGTTCTTTAGTCATCACCATTGTCATCATTATTTTAGTGAAAGACGTCTATTCATGGACATATGCCATTGAAAAAAAAAGTAAATGTCATATGCCATTGTAAAAAAAAATCGAGTAATTAGGTAGGAAACCTTAAAAATATAGATAACAATATTACGCCACAAACTACCCGTGTATCTTACTCTTCTGTCAGATCCATCCAAAGGTTGTCTTTAAAAAATCGCTTTTAGCGATAAGACCGCCCATTGTAACACCCATCGTAGTAATTTTAAGTTCCTAATGTACCAAGTTGTGTTTATGGTGTACCTACAATAAAGAGTATATCTATCTATCTAAAAATCAAATAACAACTATATGTACACGTAAAAGCGCTTGTAAGGCAACGTTTCTCGGTTCGGACGCTCTTAAATAAACACTTTGAAAGTAGATAACTTTAAACCAACTCATGCTACCCTACAAAGTTTAGTTAAGAAATGAAGCCACGGCGATACCAGGTGAAGTTGAGCATTTGAAGCCAATCCTCAGTTTGAAGTAGCGATCAACAAACTCACGTAAAGATGTTTGGCCGAGTTTTAAAACTTAATCAACTGTTGGAAGCAGTGCTATTTAATTAAAATCTTTGGATTTTTTTTGACAGATTAATCTTCTTATATATAAAAATGAATCGCAAAATGTGTTGGTAAGCGCAAAACTCGAGAATGGCTGAACCGATTTCGCTAATTCTTTTTTTGTTGTTTTTATTATTGTCAGGAGAAGGTTCTTATGAAAAAAAAGTGGAGTAGAGTAGAATATTCTGTTGTCGGGAGCGAAGCCGCGGGCAAAAGCTAGTTTCTTGATATTTTTTAGTGTTGTGTAGGTACTTATTAGCTTTTGTTAGCGAATTAAATATCGGTATATTACGGTTCTAATTACGGTTAATTAGAGACACTATAGAAAGATAAAATAAGTGTGTAATCACCGGTGTTCGCTCGGGGCTCAAGAGTTGATAAGGTTAAAGGTGGAAGAATTTTGTAGAAATTTTATTTACAAGTGGAATCACAGAATGGAGCCATGCAATTCCTGTGTTCATTCTCCAAAATGCGTCTTGTAAAATGTTGAAAGGCTGGCTACCCTACGCCTATGCGTTCCAAATAAGAACAGGAAAGTCAATAACCTCGATCTGTCAAATTTTGAGTGAAAAGTACGGTTTGCAAAAAAATCTTATTTGCGTATCAATAAAAAGTTCTTTTTTGCTTTTTATTACTAAAAATTAGTTAACTCTAGTTGAAGTAAAAACGTTAGGGTTGAATATAAAGGAGACTGAGCGAAAGTGGTCTATGAACCAATAGCAATACTGTTATGGTACTTATGTAGGGATACCTCAACTACACCCTTGTGTAAAAGTGCATCAAAATCTGACCCGGCAGTTTTGAGAAAAATAGTACTTTAGACCGGCCGCGCATTCTATGACGCGCAGTACAAATGCGAGCTCAGCTTACACTGGTGGTGTTAAACTTGATGTGCTCTTGACTGTACAAGTTGTCCTGATGTACATTGTATATCAGGGCAATGAAACTACTTTTTAATACATAATATATTTTTATTTATAGTTCGTCTATGATAACAGAATCTAAAAATCATTGCCATTTTGCGTACTTTATTCGGATTTTATTTTTGCATTTTTATGTTCTAGGTTCCTCATTTATTTGTAATTCATTACTTTGATTCTTCGTTGTTTTGTTCATTAAATAGATACAGATTAAAAAACAAAAAAAAATAAGGAAAATACCTAAAAATCAGAACAAAAAGTATCACAAACTGTTGTAAAATACGTTTATTCTAAAGTACTATTTTTCTCAAAACTGCCGGGTCAGATTTTGATGCACCTTTACACAAGGGTGTATTTGAAGTATCCCTACATAAGTACCATCACAGTGTCGCTATTGGTTCATAGACCACTTTCCATACAAATGTGCCCAGTCTCCTTTGCTAAATATATTGTTTTAAGTCATAAATAGTTTACAAGAAAAACTATTTTCTTTCTTATTTTCATTGTTAGAAACAATTCGCCTTTTTCTTCTATTTACCACTACTCAAACACATCACACAGTGAAACAGGGATAAACAAAATTGAAAAACTGTATTCTGATTAAACTTTTTTCATTCAAGATTCGTACGTAAATTATTTTTTTAAACATCTTTTTTTGTTCACTCTACCTAATTTCTTCGATTTGACAGTTCGACGTGACGTCACAACATTGCCATCGATCCTATTCTCATTTGGAACGGATTGTAAATTAAATTATTATTGCACGATCTGATCTACCATCTCATTTCTATCATCGGCCAACCCCAGACACGGTGAGTCATAGCGCTGTTGAAATTTCTACGGGTCTGACTAAATATTTTGCTTCGTCATTTATTTCGCGACATATTTGCTTACTGCGGTCTTCCCATCCGATTATAATTTAGGTATCTTTAAGGCTAGAGTGAAAAGGCTCTTAACAAACTACCGCGCCTCACCATCAACGATTGCATCATTGATTGTGGTGGATTTGCAGTCAATTGTTAATTTAAATCAAATAATAAAAAAAGAAATCATGGCATTTAAATTTAAAAAATAAACCCAATGAACTTGTTTTAAAATCCCTCGTTGTTGCAGACACAGTTTAAAGTGTCAAAGAGCAAAAATTATTAATATCTCGTCCAAACATTTCATTTCCTTTATGTCTGACCTGTCAATAAATAAGTTGTTTACAACGAAATATCGATTATTAAATAAGGATTTTATATCGAATCTGGGAAACTAGTTTAATATCGAATAGAATATATTATTTATGATGATTACAAAATATTCAAATTTAGTTTAAATGGTACAAAATCTAGTTGCTTTTCCCTGTGATTTCACCCGCGTAAAAATACCGTAGGGGACTCTACAGAAGAGTCGAAGCCAACTGGGGCCAAGGGTTTGTGTCTGAAAGGAAGGCTATGGGCCCTGGTATAAAGGCAATGTCGGAACAGGGTGGCTGGGTGCTGGGTGGCTCACAACAATCAGTAGGCTTCGGTCCAGTTTCTGAAAGAAAGGTCCGACCCCAGAATGAAGGCTAAGAAGAAATTGGGTGGGTTATTTAGTCAGTAAGAGTCTGACACTATTTGTCCGCTCCGTCCAAGGTCGGAATTTGTCATTGAATGATTTTCACCCACATTAAAAAATACCCAAGTGAATGTAAGTTTTTTCATTCTAATTTTGGACTCTCCGTCTCATGCCCTTAGGAAAGGAATTCTGGAAAATCCTTTCTAATTCTTTTTATAAATCATAAAAGGGATCTCAGTGAAAAATTCGTTCTAAGGTTCAAGGGTTTGGGCTGAGCGTTGATTAGTGAGTGACTCAGGACTTTGCCTTTTATATATACAGACAATAAAGTGAACGACATTTTTTGTGACGCGCATCTGAATGTATTAGTACGAACAAAAAAATTCATAGTGAAAATGGTAACTAGATTTATGAAGTATAGTCTGCCTAAATTATACAATAACCCTATGACTAATAGTAGTAGAGAAGCCCCCCTTTTTTTTGGTGGCAAAATCATCTAACAACGAATTCCGCCCTTGGGTAGAGCGGGAAACAGTGTCAGACTCTTACTGACTAAACGACCTACCCTGTTCCTTGTTAGGATTCATACCTCTTCTGTTCTCTTCTCTTCTTCTTCTCTTCTTCTTGTTAACCTCTACATTTGGTAACAACTACTTGAGGTGCGCGGGATCAGAGCGCGCTATCGACGACATAGCTTGGTCCAGACTGTTACCAGACGATCGAAGGATCTTTTTTTAATAAAAATCATAAATTTTTGAATTTTTTCTAGAGTTATAAGTACATATTTCATTTTAGCACTAGCTTAAATCATTAATCCTAACAAGCGCGATAATTATCGCAATGCCAATTTTAGCCTTATCGTACCGAAATTAGTAAGAGTCCCCAAAAACAATATTGATAAGAACCCGATCATTAAAAACCAAAACGGTCATAGAATTCACGTAACGGCTATTTAACCCTGTAACTACAAAATTAGCATAATCCTCTCTTTTGTCGGGTTAAAACAAAATCGGTTCCTAAAGACCTGTTAAATGTTTAATGGAGTAACCGACAGCTTAACCAAGTAGTAGATAGACACAGAAGGTCAGCTCTATACAACGCACGAAGACGCATGCATAGAAAACCGTAAGAAAGAAAGAAACAATGAAGAAACAAGTATGTAGGGACTTACAGTACGGCTGTCGGATCTTGGCGAGTCGTCAAGTTGAAAAGTCTTACAAATATAAATGGTTAATATAAAAAAAGGCGTTGTTAAGGGAGTTCGGGGTGCCTAAGGTTCGTGTGCGTGTATCAGTGACACCTGTGTGTGTAGTCCAAAGAGCACATGCACGATGGTCTCTTCCGCCCCAAGCACGCTCCGCACGTCCGTGATGCCTATTATTGTGTGAAGATGCTTATTCAGTGTGCAGTGTTCAGCGATAGTCCCCGCTATCAGGCGCAGGTTGCTTCTTGTCGATCTATTGTTCGAGTAATAAAGTCGGTAATCGAAAAACGTTTTTTTGCGGTAACCGACTAATTGCTCGAAGACGTCAATATAGGATTTGCTCTCGCAATCGCGTTTATGTGAGCATAGACTATTTCTACCTACTGCTCGTTGTTGAACCTTTTGTATCTATTTATTTGGTGGCTGAGTCACCCGGTTGATGACCAGATTTACAATTCAAATGTTCATGTAATGATCGGTGATCGGGTTCGGGATTTTCCCTACGTCACGTGCAAGTGATTTTAGGGATCTTGTTCGTTTGGAGCTGTCAGAATTTGTGTATTTTATTGAGTAAGGAAGATAGACCAGATTTTGTTCAGCAATATTGTGATATCTATTTTTTTTAAATTATTTATTTATCGTTTATTTCAGGCATTACAAACCCATAGCAACATCATTAAATTACATAAAATAAATTAATTGAATTAAATATAAAAATGTATTTTAAGTATTATATAAAAGGAGAAACTGACTAAATGACCTATAAACGAACAGCGAAATTACTGAGACTAGGAGCGTAAAAATTTGCACAAGGTTTTTTATTATGATGGAGGCAAGCACTAAGAAATGATATTTTAAAATTCAACCGCTAAAGGAATCAAATGGAGGTCCAAAGTTTGTACGGAGTAACTTAGTAACGTAACGCGGGCGAAAAGAAGCTGGTCTCTAATTTAAGACAGAATAGTCAGACTAGACGAATGAGTCTAAGGATGTAGGCTCTGTTCAACGGCGATAATGTTTTTATTCTTCATTTTCATTTCCTAAGGCGTAGTAGATCAAAAGGATGTAATATAACATGTGAATTAAAATATAGGTGATAAGAACTACGTTTTACATGAAAATTCATATAGAATTAACAAAAATTCTTTATCCATTCTGCGTATTATATTTATGTGAATATTCCGTTTGCTCGTTGCAAAGGGAATATTTACGCAAGTTCCATTTACAAAGAAAAATCACACTTTTGATAAAGTTAATGGTACTGTAGATATAATATTGTCCGTATAAAATTGTATCTTATGACTTGTTGTTTGGTTACAGATCTCACGGGAATCAACACACAAACGGAAACAGCACAGCCTTTTGAAACAACAACCTTTGACTTCAACACACAAAACGCAGACGATGCAAGTGAAGGTACGCAGCAAATCAACAATCCATACGTGATAGTAATTAATGAAGATGAACAAAACGCAACAATATCAGAAGATTTCCCTCACACAGCACCAGAAAGCGCTTCAAGAGTACTAGTAGCAGTCAAACCAAACGGTACTAATGTATTGAAAATTGAACCTAACACAAAATCAAATCCTCCCGTCAAACATGCAGTAAGAATGATGCAAGATGAAAAAGAAACTGTTATAAGCAAAAATGTGAAAAGCAAAGATGCTAAAATTAGAGCTCATGTAAGATACGATGAGGTAACAGGAGAATTAATGAATGGTGATCATCCTTGTCACAGAGAATGTAGAGAAGGTGAAGAACCAATGATCTGCTACTATCATTTCGTTCTAGAATGGTATCAGACTATGAGCAAGGCTTGCTACGATTGTCCGTACAATTTGACGGACTGCTCTAGGCCAGATTGTATCCCGGCCGATGGAATGAATCGACCTCTGAACGTTGTTAATAGAAAAATGCCAGGCCCAGCTGTAGAGGTGAGTCTAAAACTACGAATATTCTTTTTTAGGGTTCTGTATCTCAAAAGAAAAATACGAGACCCTTATAGGATCACTTCGTTGTCCGTCTTTTAGTCTGTCAAAATCCATTATCTTGAGCAAGTGCGGAGCCATATGTTGAAATTACAACTATGTACATACTAAAAAAGGTAATTTTCAAAACTCTCAAGGCACACAAAAAAAAATCATCATAGGACACTTCACGTTGTTTTCTGAAATTTGTTGTGAGGCAAATCCTTTAGTATTAAAGAAGTAAGTCTCAACCTCAGAAAAAAAAACGATTCAGGATTAGAAAAACTCTTTTTTAAATCCTGAATATATTTTTTGAGATTTTAAAACCTTCAGTTAGCGAGTCCGACTCGCTCTTATCCGATTTTTGACGAGAATTTTAGCCTGGATTCTGGAGCTCACAATATTGCAACAATTTACGTTCTAGTTTTAATTTTGGATGACATTGCGTTCTCGTTTTAATTGGGTCTTTTGAATGGTAGCTCTGTTGTTAGCTTTGAAACTTTCAACTAGTTTTATGTTAGTAATTTTGTAGCTGATAAGCTTTTAGAACTAAAAATGTCTTTCTCATAGAAAGAAGAATATAATAGATTATAGCTTTAGGTTTATCATCAATAAAACCACCGAATTTTCAGTAAGTACTCACGATTCAAGAGTCACGTATAGTCATCAACCAGGACCGAACCAGACTGCTCAGGTGTTACCTCTTGAGTAGTGTCGCACATTTATTTGTATATATTTACATATGTGCACAAGACACAGCACAATTTATAGGTAACATACGAAATAAAAAAAAAATTCGAAGACATGTGACATCCACCAATCCGTACTGGGCCCGCGTGGTGGATTATGGCCCATTCCCTCTTCTAGAGAGAGGAGGCCTGTGTCCCTGCAGTGGGAACATTAAAAGGCTGATGATGATGATACGAAATAAAAAAAATAAGAAGCAAAGAAAGGAATAAATACACAATTGAGTGCACCGCGGCTGCGCCAAAATAGGTCCACTTCAGCATGAATGCCAGCAAACCTAGACCTAGTTATCTGGACAACTAGTGCCTGATGCTGGTTTTCAACTGGATCTGTATATTATTGTTGCAGTTTATTTTAATGTATTAATTAATTAATCGAACTCATGAACCGTAAAATAATAAATATATTCATGGAAAGGGTCGTTTCCGTGAAAACTGGCATTAATGAATGTTTTTGATATATGAATTTTTATTACTTCTTTAAAATATAAACTGTTTTCACTTATAATATTGAGCCTATTATATTATTGCAATGACATAATTTGGATTTGTCTCATCTTTGTTTTGTATATGGCTTTTTTTTCTTTGTGGAATATAATTATGTATTTGGCCAAAAATTCGAAGACATGTGTCACTCACCAATTCGCACTGGGCCCGCGTGGTGGGTTATGGCCCATTCCCTCTCCTAGAGAGGATGCCTGTGTCCCAGCAGTGGGAACATATTAATAAGGCTGATGATGATGATAATGAAATTTAGCAAACTGTTGGTATGCTATTTTTACAAACTTTGGCTTTCTTTTCCGAAGGATTAAATTTTTATCTATTCACTTCCAGGTGTGCCAACATGACCGTGTGATAGTAGACGTGGAGAATGACCTGATGACGGAAGGTACCACTGTCCACTGGCATGGACAACATCAAAGGGGAACGCCGTACATGGATGGGACGCCTTATGTGACACAGTGCCCTATATTACCCGAGACAACATTCAGGTGAGGATTGTGTTTTGTTTTACCCTGGTCCTAAAAACATTTATTTAAGGTGGGCCTTCCCGACTCGCTTATCGTCTATGTCGAACATGGTTTAAAAGCTTGTTGCTTCATCTAAAGCAATCCAATGTGATGTTTGATGCAAAAGTAATGCCAAAATAGAGAGATTACACCTGAAAACTCTGTTGGCATTTAGTAATTCTACGATTTACTCAAATATTTCAGAAAACTTAATCCAGGATATACGTGTTTTTATTAAACCCTTAAGGATTTTTGGAAAAAAAATTAATGCACTTAGAATCTTGATTAAATGCGCTAGGCTTCTATAGAAGTATTTTTTTATATTTTTAATATAGGTGTACTATATGGAGAGTCAAAAAACCACAATCTTGACCTTTTGAAAATGTCACTTTTATTTTAAATGTTGAAAGCCTTACGCCAAAAAACACAGACTATAGACCCTATTAGGTTTAAAGACTTCACGCTTTATGAATCACACAGACTTAAATGACAGAGATATATTATTTTGAAGTGAGCGCTTTCTTTAATTGCAGTGCTTTTAAATTTAGATTATATTACTCCAAATGATTTGAAGGTGAACTTTGATAAGTCAACGTCCTCCATTATTTTTGGGACAGAGGTTAAAATTACTGCAATCGCTTTCAAATATTCATACTCAGCCAAATAAATAGGAAATTGATCTCGATATGCGAAAGCCAGCAGCATTTTAAATTTTTAGGAATGCACATCTGCTTATTTCGGTTCTTAAATAATAAATGCCTTCGCGAAATCTTGTAGTCACACTGTTTCTGAAATTTTTAAGAAAAAGCCTTAAAAATGAAAACTGAAAATTCTTTTCTATAATATGTACCTATGAAATTCAAATGCCAAATGATATGTAAGCGCAACACTTCAGAACGGCTGACATATTTGGTAATTTTAGAAAAGAACTGCAATCGTGTGAAGCTAGGAGCGTAGTTAGTAATATTAGTTGGAAATAGCGTTGCTACTGATCAACTAAATAGAAAATAAGCATGAAAATAAAGTGTTATAATATCCATTTTATCAATAAACTAGCTTTTGCCCGCAGCTTCGCCCGCGTACATAAAATATAGCCTATGTCACTCAGGAGTAAAGCAGCTTTCTATTGTTGCTTAAATTTTTCCAATCGGACCAGTAGTTCCAGAGATTACCCCCTACAAACAAAAAAACAAAAAAACAAACTTTACCTCTTTATTATATTAGTGTAGATAAACAAAAGAATACGATATCTCAAAATGGTGTCGTAATTGGTGGAAAAGCTAACTAGACCTAAATATAAACTGTCTCTCTCACCAAGAAGCCGTTTTCTATGGCGGCCGTTCCAACTTTGACAGCATAGACCATATTGGACTGCATTTTTATGTTAGCAGCGTTCAAATTTTATAAATTCGTGGTTGATGAAGTTTTTTGTTATTTAAAAAAATCTTTTACATTTGTTTACTAGAGATTAAATTATTTAATTTTGTAAATAAAAATATGCGTATTCCCTGCTGTCACGTGATGAATATCTTACATTAATTTACTTCTCTTCAACCATTCTATATAGCTCTTCGAATGTCATATTACCTAGACTCAAATTTTTAGACTGACATAAAGCAAGTACGAGTACTAATGTTGTCTGTTGCAATGTCTGATCATTTTCATGTTTCCATTTCTAGATACCAATTCAATGCGACACATGCAGGCACGCACTTCTGGCACTCTCATTCTGGTATGCAGCGAGCTGATGGTGCTGCTGGAGTCTTCGTTGTAAGGAAACCCAAGTCACAGGATCCTCACGGCAGACTGTATGATTATGATAGGTAAGTTCTTTAAAATATAACATGGTTTCAAGCCTGTATTGGCTGGAACTGGTTAAACATGCAAAAAAGCACTACACTATTCAAGGGCTTTAATTTGGATTATAATATGTGACAAGGGGCCTTATAAGAAGACTAAAAGTCAATCAAAGGCAATGGAAAGGACTATTCTCGGAGTAACTTTGCGTGATCGAATCAGAAATGAAGATATCCGCAAGAGAACCAAGGTTGCCGACATAGCGAAAAGAATCGCCAAACTTAAGTGCCATTAGGCAGAACACATTGCATACAGAACAGATGGCCGCTGGGGCCAAAAGGTTCTGGAGTGGCGACCGCGTACCGAAAGACGCAGCGTTGGAAGGCCGCCACAAGGTGGACTGATGAGGTCATCGATATCGGCAACCAATGGGTGCAAGACGCACAGGACCGGTTTTTGTGGCGGTTTTGTGGAAGTTTATGTCCAGCAGTGGAAGTCTTTAAACTGAAATGATTATGATGAAGTGACGACGCAGATGAAATACGCTGTACAAATTGTTTGTCGACAGAAAAGAGGAATGTCACAACAATATAAAAATTGCTTGTGTGAGGCCAAAAAAGTTCGTATTGCAAAAACGAGCTTGTCATCTGCAAGCCCACGACTACGGTGACTGGAAATCTGGATCG
Organism: Mythimna loreyi; assembly: GCA_029852875.1. Lineage (NCBI taxonomy): Eukaryota > Metazoa > Arthropoda > Insecta > Lepidoptera > Noctuidae > Mythimna > Mythimna loreyi. Next base: position 7,614,481 of record CM056801.1, on the reverse strand, counting down.
GGATCTAAGTGGTTGGGACTTGAGGAAGTCCTATCCATAACACGTGTGGCTGCCTTCACTAGCAATACTGCTTCGCATAAAGACGCGATTTCCTGCCCTTAATCATCTCTTCAGACCATGACCATACTAGGGACCGGTGCGAGAGATCGTTGCCCCGTATTGATATAGCACTGGTACCATGAGTTGCTTTTCTACGTCCAAGCAGGGCCCATCTTAATGTGTAGAGCCATAGTATTATTTTCTCTTACTACGTTGTTAAATACGGCACTGATTCTAGGCATTTTAGATTCGTATTTACCAAAGTATTAGTGGTATTAGTAATTGCGAAAGCTTCTAAACTAGTAAGTCTTAAGTTTTCAGCGTCCTAAATGCTTTAATGATTAGGTACTTTGTAAGATCTCACTGTTCTTCGTTTTAGTAACTGTTATGGCTAGTTTAGTAATATCCTTTGACATTGCGAACGAAAGCTCTAAAATGTTTGCTGAATCCTGCGTAATATCCGCAGTTATGTCTTTATTACTTTCAAAATAGCGTCTACAATCCTAGGCATTTCTACAATATTTTGTCGTAAGAACAACGGTTCGTAGGGCTGTGGGTATTTTGAAAGAGTTACCGGGACTTTGGCGTAGGTGGTTGGACGTGTCAAAGAGTTGATAGTTTTTTTTTTATTATTATTGATAGGCTCGCGTTTGTCCTACATTTCACCTGATGGTAAGCGATTAAGTAGTCTACGATAGAGCTTTTTTATGGTCGAAAAAATCATTTAATGACGAATCTTGCCCTTAAGTGGAGCGGATAACAGTGTTTAAATGAGTAAACAACCCACCATATTCCTTTTTAGCCTTCATAACAGGGTCGGACCTTCCTTTCAGAAACTATACCAAGGCCCTAGTAGGCTCCTGTCTTGCAGTTGGGCCTCTCCATTTACTGACAACTCCTTGAGGCGCGCGGGAATAAGACATCGATGGGACTGGACGGCGAGATACCCATTGCATTGCATTTTTTCTCTTGACTTAATTACTTCTAGGTTATAGCTATAAGGAAACATTCTTTTGTTGTATGATTCCCACATAAAAAAAAAGGTTTAAAGTCCTGTAGAAATAGGTTCATTGCAGTTGTCGCAATGGAGTATAAAAGCTTTGTTTTTCTAAACAGTTCTCATTTTTAATTCGTTTTTAGTGTGCAAAAAATATACCTTGATCATTATTGGTAACTGCTATCTGAGGCAGCATCGATTACCTTATCCAAAATCACCTGCAACGTCCAAAGGGTTTCTGTAATAAAATCAAGCGTATGAACAAGTTTCCCGTAAAGGTCGCGTCTTCTACCGAGAAAATCGTATTACCAGTACATAGAATAAAAAATTCGTAGATGTGAAACTCCTTCACTTAGTTAATAAGCAGCTGATATAGTGCTACTGCTTTATACTAATCTGCTTTGGCCCGTGATTATTTATTATTTACTAGCGACCCGCCCCAGCTTTGCACGGGTATGATATTTAATATATTATGCAACTGTTATACATACCTTCCTCTTGAATCACTCTATCTATTAAAAAAAACGCATCAAAATCCGTTGCGTACTTTTAAAGATCTAAGCATACATAGGATCTAAGCAACTTTGTTTTATGCTATGTGTTTCTCTGCCCACTGTTACTAAAGTTTGGGAATTCTTCAAGCTGAGTCGGCGTTTGGTTCTCCTGCGGATTTCTTTATTCCTGAGGCGAGCATGCAACCAAACTTTAAGCATAATTCTTTTCATCTCCTCTTGGGTGACTTGAGACTGTCATGTAGATATTTTTTGTGTTTAGAGCTTCAGTTTTACAAGTCTGTCTTACTGGAAATTAGTTTTTCTATTTGTTAAAAATATTTGTTAATCTTCTGTAACTCTCTTATAATGCCTACTTAGAGACCTTTAAAAGATACTCACATGTGTTAATATTTGTAGTGTAAAAGTTCCAATGTAGGTACATCGTCTACAGTATAATAATAATAGCTACTTAATAGCTCCACTAACGCTTAACGGTATTTAACGGTATTTTTTTCACAGTTCTTTTTTTTGGGGCAATTTTTCCATTTTGATATTTTTTTAGGCGATTAGGAGCGGAAGAACGTGTCATACTTTTACTGATTTAAACTCACACCCAACCTATAAGAGCTCTATAAGAGCTCTATATTTCTTCTATGCCTTTAGAACACTCTGTTTCGATTCTATATATTCTTTTATTCTATGACCACGGCTACCTGACTAGCTTCGTCCCGGGGTCTCGTTAGAGTCAATATTGGAACTACATACAGAGAAAGGTGACAAACAAACACCTGGTGAATGTTCTGTAAAAGTCAAAGTGTTGGTTTATTTGTATGCTGTTTAGTTTGTCGATCTGATCGTGAGGTTGCAGGAAAATAACGTTTAGCTTAACGTTTGTATGTTTAAGACGTGATAACGTTGTGATTTAGATAAATTCAATCCGCGTATATCTGATGGGATTTTTTTATCTACCATATACATTTTTTTTTGTTTTTACGCCAAAATATGTAGTGGTTTATGTTTTGGCATCTAAAAATAAATTGATTTTAGATTTTATGAATCAGATGTTAAGGGTGATTTTTGTTATCAACATCATCATCATTTCACCTGAAAGACGTCCTTTGCTGGAAATTGGTATCTTCCTCTTTGGGGAGGCCTTTGTCCAACTGTGGACGAGTTTTGGCTTAAATTATCCCTCTTTGTAATGTACCTATGTTTTATAATTAAATTTAATATTTTTATTTACAGATCCGAACACGTGATGCTAGTAACAGACTGGATACACGACCTAGCTATGGGCATGTTCACGGACCATCACCATTCTAAAGGTGATAACAAGCCTCCTACACTCCTCATCAACGGAGTTGGTCGTTTTAAGGTCTTCAATGAAACTGCTAAACCTATGTACATGCAGGCTGCGAGGTTCAATGTTGAGCAGGTGAGACCTAATTTTCTATTTACTAGTTTTAGTTAGGTGGCTTTATAAATTATCGCCAGGAAACGTTAAATGGTATGCGGAACAGCAGGTAAAGTTCTATATCTCCAACCAAACAAGTTTTATGACTGGTGCGGACTTGGCGCCTATTTGCGGACGGCTAGCAATAAGTAGCCTGCCGATAGTAACCAAGTCATCGACGGCGCGTATTTTTCTAAGCATGCCTCAAAGAGAGTTAGTAAATTGTAAGGGCTAAGCAGGGTCGAAGCCTACTGGGGCTATGGGTTCGCTTCTGAAAGAAAAACCCGTAATGAAAGGCAACGAAGATACTAAGTGTGGGTGTTAGTAAAAGTCTTATACGACTTTCCCCTCCATCCAAGGGGGAAAGATGTCATTCAATACTTAAAAAGAGATGGCTGGCGCAAATCATTCAAATAGCGCGGTCAAGTCTTTATTGTGCAGCTCACTGTCTGGTTGTCTGGTAACGGTCCAGACCAAGCCAGGTAGCCGAGTATAAACTTTGTAAAATCTGTGAAAAAAATATCGAATTAAGGGTTGAAATCGCCCGTGCAAATCTTATGTTCAAACGTTATACGTCCAACAAAGAATTAAAATAAAATATATTGAAGTAAAAATCAGAACTTGTCCCTACCAATATAAATTATATTCCTATCTTTACATCAAGAGAAAACCAGAGCGAGGAAAAAGTATCTCACAGAGATTTCCAATATGATATATTAGACATACGCAATAAAGAATTGAGTAGGTGTTCTCTTACGCTTCTCCGGTATCGAGGGAGGATTTACATGCTATCTTAGAACACCAGACAAGAACAATTATTTATTTTTGGATTATATAAAGAGAAAGAAAGAAAAAAAGAAAATATAATTATTTATACTTACGTTAAAAATACAAGAAAACAATATTAAAAAGAAGAAAAAATCCTGTGCGGGGCTAAAAAGGCTCCTAACTCAGCATATGTTGCGATGTATGTAATAAAAAACAAAATAACACAGGGCTGCTATTCTGATAGGGCAAAAAAATTGTGTTCCCTGATAAATCATCCAATGATATCTCCGCGCCCTTGGGCAGAGTGGGAGATAGCGTCAGACTTTTACTGACAAAAAATTCATTCCTGTTCTTTCGTTGCCATTTTAAACCGGGTCCAAATCTTCCGTTCAGAAATCGATTTTTGGCCCCAGTAGGCTTCGAAACTTCTACAGTTAGCTGATAATTCTTTGAGGTTCGCGTGAAACTTGGGAAAAAGACTTGGGCTCGGTCCGGAAGGTTACCGGACGGTCGAACGGCGAGCTACCCATTGCTTGCCGTTTCCAACTCGAGCCTACGGTGCTGGCCGGAAATTGGGATGGGAATCCCAGCTGCTGCTGGGGAGTGAGCATTGATACTGAGCAGTAAGATGTGCAAAAATAGATAATCATCTAAGAGCGGTTGTATGGGAAGAATCATGAGTATGGCAAAGGTAACGAGCCCTATACAACCAGGAAAGAAGACAATAATAACCAAATTATGTATCTCATTAAAATTCATAAGCTGTTCCGTTTTCCACTTCAACACCCAAATCTCAAATGCTTAAACTGAAACGCTTAAGCACTACCGTCAAAGAAACTCCTAACGATCCAACCTGGTACCCCACAATTAAAATTCAACCTTATTTCCAGGGCTACAAGTATCGTTTCCGTGTAATCAACGCTGAGTTCCTGAACTGCCCCATTGAACTGTCTGTCGATGGTCATAACATTACTGTGATTGCTTCTGACGGTTACGACTTGCAGCCTATTACAAGTAAGTGATCATTGTAATAGGATCTTAGTGTAATGCTTCGATGGTAAGCTAAGACCTGCTTTGAATGGGAAATTTGGAGTGAATGGGAATTGATTTCATGGACTGCAGGCGCAATTTAATAGGCATGAGTTGTCAATGTTCGTGGATCTTATAGTAGAGAGAATTATAAGATATATAATAAAAGGAGAAACTGACTGACTGACATATCAACGCACAGCCGAAATTACTGGGACTAAGAGCGTAAAATTTTGCACAGGGCTTTCTTTTATGACGTAGGCGAACACTAAGAAAGTATTTTCCAAAATTTACCCCCTAAGTGCGAGTCCAAACGGTGCATTGCCTCAGCGTTGCGTCGACGCAGCGCTGCCGTTGCGTTGTTTTACATACAAATAACCAAGGTGTTCACACGGCGCGCTGCGTTGTCGCAACGCAAACATGACGGACAGCAGCCCCCGAGACGAAGCGGGAGGGGGTGTATTCATTGCGGCGACGGAGAGGCATCGCTCAGTTGCTTGTGCGTTGACAGGGAGGATACAGTCAAGCTCATTTCATTTTTTACCTACGTACTTTTGAAGGGACAGATCCAATACCGTCTTGTGATTTTGCGTCGATTTCGGCGGTGACGCAGTAATAGGAGCAATCCTAGATGACTTTTCCGATCCATGCTTTCCTATAGACTGACTGCGATGTTTTTACAAAAATGCTTGCCGCAACTGTGCGTCACCGCTGCGTCGACCGAACGTTAAGACTGCGTCGTAGTAACGCTGCGACGACGCAGCGCCTGTGTGGCCGGCTATGCGTCAAAATATTTGCGTTGCGACGACGCAACGCGCCGTGTGGACTGGCTCTTAATGGATGAAACGCATGTCCAAAGTTTAATCAAAAGCCTATTATCACGCAGGCGAAGCCGTTGGCAAAAGGTAGTAGGATATATTTTGATCGGTTTAATCCGATAGAGGGCCAATTTTAGTACGTACGCCATAACCAACAACTACCTAGGTCCTTGACTCGCTCAGCTTACTTGAAGAAATTAATTTTATTTATTCGTAAATTTATTGAAGTTTTAAAAAAGTATTTTGTTTTTTTTTTTATTTTATCTTTACAAAACGATAGTGGTTCATGTACCAGTTCAACACTCCACGGGATTAAAACGATTTATAGCGATGATAACGATTTAGAGAAACAAAAATTTTGCCGTATACATAGCGGGAATGCAAGAGGCATAGAATCGTTCGATGTGGTGATATTTAGCTTTAAGGCTTACGTCCAACAGTGGACATCCATCAGCTAAAGTGATGATTACAATATTAATGAGATGGTTAGTGACAGAAACAGAGGATGGATGACGAGAAAAAGCTTCTTTTCTATATAATAATTTCGAAATATTATTAAGGTACTCGCCGTACGTTGCGGCGAGTACCTTTACGTTGTTGAAACCTCTACTCTCAAGACTAAGCGTTTTGCTTTGTCGTTTAAGTCCTCTTTACCGCGTACATCGAAGGACTGGAACGATTTGCCTGTGTCACATCACTCCTTCCCACTTACCATCAGGGGTGATAGCGGTATTTTATATCAATTAAAATTAAATTAGTTGTGATATTAGTAGGACTAAAGATACCTATTAACAAGGAGCATATAAAAATTTGCCAAATTATAGTTTATTTCAATACTGTTCCTCAATAATTGACATGAATAATCCTTAGCCCATCAAAGAAAAAAAGATCAAATGAGACCCAAAAGTCAAAACCGAAACATACACATAAAAGAAGACATTAAAGATGTTCCACGATCACAGGCCATATCAAATATAATGAATTGAAATGTCCATTAGAAAGCACAAAAAACCTCTAGGATACTCGCTTTGATATTTTTCATTTTTGTGTTCATTTACATTTAAATCTGAGGTTTCTTTTGTCGCCTGGCCTGAGGTCGTCTCTGCTATTTTTTCCTCATTACCCGCCTATATTTTCATTCTTGGTGATGCCATTATATAAGTTTATTTAGAAGTACCATTCTCTTCTTTAGAATTTGGAATATCTGGAAATTTTTGTTGCATAATATACTTCTTCTGTATTCGCTGGTATGTCAGTAGTTTCAAATAGTAGTAGAAGTAGTAGTTCTACTCGCATTGATAATTATTCAACAAATGTGAGGTTTCTTCTTCTTTTCCTCATTAACCGCCTATATTTTCATTCTTGGTGTTGCTATTATATTTAGAAGTACCAGTCTCTTCTTTAGAATATGGAATATCTGGAAATTCTTCTCACTTATTTACTTCTTTATACGACAAAGTTAGAACTACTGCCGTAAGTTCTAATTCTGTCATTGTAGTTATTGTCATGTCATGGTTTTTAATACCTATACATTTTTTTTATTGATGTAAAATAGTGATCTCACTGTGATATCACCGGATGGTAAGCAGAGATGCTTGCTGCGCTCTCCTAGAGAGAAGGCCTGAGTCACAGTAGTCAGAAAATTACAAAGCTGATGATATATTAAAAAAATTTGACATTAATCCAATCTCCAAAGCGTATAAATAAATGGTTAACAGCCACACCACTATCAAATAAACGTCGAAACCGCATACAATCAACCAGACGTTGCCGATAAATTGATTTCTATATTCTACTCAATTTAATTTAATCCGCAATTGTAACACAGAAGGGTAATCCTTCTGTGTTACATTCCGTGATGTTCCATCACTGTGGCTCCAATAGCCCTAGGCTTTGTTCGAGCCAGTGTGGTAGTATTACTGCTTTTTAATCGTTTGTGCAAATTTGCTGGATTTGCCAACGACAGCAGTAGCTTAGGAACAGTCGAAGTAGATTTAGGACTTTGGTAGATAGTACTGAAGTATTTGTTGAAAACGTTAGTATTTTGATAGGTTGAGATCACGTTAAAACTTAAATAAATTTTACTTACGAAGCTTTTACTGTATGTCCGTCTGTCTGCGAAGGTAGTCGGTAATTGAAATCTCGGGGGGTGGTTTTTATTACTGTTTAACAAATATGACAAAGAAAAAACAGTTCTTAGTACCGAACCCTCTGCGGCATGTCTTTTTAGGGTTCCGTAGTCAATAAGAAACAAGGACGGCAAACTACACTGAGCGTGGCTCGACATGCTCTTGGCTGATATTTTATTTCTAGATAAAATACACATTTTTGGATCTCTTTAGTTTTCTTAGTACCAAAATCCTATTTCTATCTATCCTCGATATTGAAGCACAAGAGAATCCACCCCACATGTGTTTTTTAATTGTTGTATAACACCAGCAAAGTCAAAGTAAATTTTATATATCTTAACATATAAATTTAACATATATACATATTTCAACGGCATCCTTCATCAAATGTTTCACTAAGTATCCGCACACACATAGCTAGTAAAACTAGAAGAGATAGGATAATTTGCGCTCGCATTAGTGCACTAGCAACGGATGTGCTGTAATCGCATCGTTTGCAAACAAACTGAAAACTTGCTTCCTCTAGCATTCAAATAGAATAGAGATTGTTGGTCAAACATTGGCTAAATGTTGGTTTGGATTAATATTGACGCATTGCGCATTATGGGAGAAACAAACGATTGGAGGTCAAAAAAATTTAAAACGAAGTACGAATGTTGATCAATTCTTAAGAGGGTTTCTTCCAATACGAGTTATGAAAAAAAACACTTCACCAACCCTTGTGAATCTATAATTTTGTCAAACAATCCAATTTATACAACAAAATAGTACCAATAAATCTCATAAAATATTTGGTTTTTGTTTTGTCCGATTTGTAAAGGCTCATGAAATATTTTAGTCTCGTAATTCAAATACAAATACTGATAAACATTTCAAAGAGCACGAATTAAAATTTAAAACATACTCCAATAACCCATTCATAGCACAATAAAAAATTTAAAATAATACAATCAACAAAAAAACCAATCTGCTAATAGGGAAACAGCGAATTGAAAACTGGAAACTGAAATTCAAGTTTGGATAAGGGCGAAACAATTTGTCGGGAATACAAAACTGTAAAAATGCATACATCTGGTTAACGGTGCAAAAATGGAAAAAAATACGTTAAAAGTCTAATTGTAACTCTTGTCGACTCGTTATTAAATGCAAAATAGATTCATTCGTTGACTTTCCTATGTAAAATTTGTGTGGTAGGGTTGAATTTTCGTATGACAATTTTGAAGATTTAAAAATCATAGAAGGTGAAAATGTTTTTGACCGTTAAAAGATTAATTTTTATGTTGGGTCAGATCAGATTATATGTTAACGGAATCAAATAATACAAGTATTTGTTATCACTTAATATTTAATTTATATGTCATTCAATCAAGGGTTTCTCCGTCGACATTATCGTAATAGCAATGAGACAAATTGTCGAACCCATGTTAGCTACTGATTTCGATTGAATAAATTTTCAACAGCAAATGGTATTACGCGTCAATCGTGTTGTGTGTGATCTTTAATTAGCAACTTAGGATCACAAAATTCCAAATCATTATTAACACTGTTAACTTGTCCATGGTTAACAATCGTTTTGTTGACATTTAAGTTAAATTCTCCAATTAGATAGGGGTCCAAATTAATTCCATTACGGTTTCCAATATTGCCCAAACCTCAGAAGGTATTTTCGCTCAATATCGAAATTTCAATATGCTGCAATATCTATTACATTCTGCATTTGCATTTAGCGTTGCTCAACCCTATTCTAATTTAAGCGCGGTCGACTTTTGCTTTATTAGATTGCCCTAACACCTAGTCTCGGATATGCTGATCAAACATTCATTGATTATCCGTTGCCAGTCTAGTTTACTTAGCTTTTACTTCAATCTTACATGAAGAATTCCTCCATCCTCAATTTTATCTCTAATGAAATTTTAATGATGAATTAGACCAGAGATTTATCTAGGTTCTGCGTTTAATGAGACTGCAGTAACGTTTTATGTTAGGTAGTGAAAAATTTTAACTAGGTACTAGTAAAATAAAATTTTAACTACTTACAAGATAAAAATGTTGTGTTTCACAGTAAAGAGTTTAAACTAATTTAACGAACGTGGTTTACACTTATCTGAAACTACTGGCTTTAGTTTTATGTCTTAGAAATTATACTAAGATATGAATCTATTGCAGTCATTAACTTTAAAGCTATTTTTAAGTCATTGCCATTACATATGGCATTCAGTGTAAAATTACTTTATTTCTGGACAAAATCGTTTACTTAAAGTATCAGTTGAAACATTTTTCGATAAAGTACCTGCAATTTATACAGCTGAATTTTTAAAATATTAAACCCAACATTTTAAAGAACAGTAAGAAAATAAAACTAAAAAATATAAGGCCCAATTTTGATCAAAACCAAAAACTGTCTCATATTTAAAAAAAAAACAATGATTAATCCTATCCAAAACTAGAACCCGTTAATTAGAGAGAAAAAAAAAACAGAAACATATTATTGCATGTTTCAAATGGTGCACTTTCATTTTAATTTTTGAATTTAATTTAAGGAATTATGGCAACCAGAAAACTTAAAGAAATATAGAACACAAGAAAAAATGTTAGACTTGGAATCAGACACTACAAAAAAAAAATGTCTTGTTAAAAATTGGCTGTATTCTTTAATGTACTATGTCATCACTTCTACAATTTGTTTTTTATTAGAGAAGTTATAAAATGGTGCAATCTTACATCATGTGTCTTTTTTTAAATTAATTGATTTTATACCTGACTGCGAACGTTGATTAAAAAAAGTTTCCAACAAAATCGACCTCACACACAGTTCTGTAAGCATTTTTCAATAGTCCTTACAGTTTCGGATTTGTACAACCACGTCCACTTGAAAAATTCATCCCATACATTTTTTGCTCAACCAGTAACTATTCTAAATAAAACTCTGCAAAAATCGCCTGCGATTAATTTCAAGCTAAATTTTACGTCAGCCTTCGCAAGATCTGCAACTTAGCAGAAAGATATCAATTCATCTCCCATGTATGCAAGTGTAAAACCATTTTTCCTGATTTTCCGCACATACACGGAAAAATTGTGTGTAATATTTCAAACGTTTCCCTCATTCATGCCACTGTACATCCACAGAACAATACAAAACTATAATTTGTTTGCGTAACACTAAAAATGTTGTATATATTTTGTATAAAGTTGGAGCAAAATGATAAAATAATGATTGTAGATGGTACTTACCAGTAGAATGCGCGGTGTTTGGTGTTATGCGACAAATTTTGTCATGCTGTTTATTTTATTATTATTGCAGTCGGAAATATATGGAGCTACACTGTTCGTTACAAACGAATTATTGCTGAATTTCTAGTGTGGGGCTCGAGTTTTTGTAGTGTATGTAAAGGTGATGATAAATTTGTGCTTTCACTTATAATGAGCATTCTTTCGAATACAATTACAGAATAATAAAAATAGCGTTCTAGCGAGTATTTTATCAAGCATTCTAGTGAGCATTCTAGCAAAGGGCAGTAAATTGGCTTCGAATTGATAGAAGAAAATTCATGACGACCATCGATTAGAGCGTTCGCTTGAGTACTGATGAAAATGTTCGTTGCAATGTTTGGCTTTATGCTTGGATAAAAAAAGGTGAATACTCAATGTTCTGTTACACGTACTTGCTCAATATTCTGTTACAAGTGAATGCTCTGACTCTGTCTATAGTGATACTAGTTCTAAAATAAAGCCACAGATAGCTTAATTTTAGAACTATCTACTAGCATCGAGATTGCAATTTATGATTTCCAGTGAGTTTGGTCTTAATATAGCTTGCGCTCCATTTTCAATCGAAATGATTACTGAATTGAAATACTCATTCAGTCTATTTGATGACCTATTTCAGACCTGTCGAGATTTTCGGTGATAGCATGGCGTTGAGATTGTTGTTGAGAAAACAAAGGCAAGGAGATTGTTTATGAAATTATTATCTTCATAAGTTACTATGTATGACAAATATACCATGAAATGGTAGTAGTTTCTTTTTTTAATTAAGGTAATGACCAATTTCAGTTTGAAAAAAAGGTCTTCATAATTGGAAAGTGAATTGCCTAGATTTTTTACGACAGTAAATAATCATAGCATTTGTTATTCATATCTGTTTGTAATTCCTTGTAAGAAACTATTTCAAATTCAAGTAAATTCATAACATTTTTTTCTACGTCTTGCTCTATAATCAAAATTGTATTGGTGATCAATACAATTTTATACAACAAAAATCTGACCCATATTTCCTCCATCCATATCACCTGACCCCAAATTATTCTTCCCTTAATTACGTTCCCGAGTATTAAACCCAGAGGCGCCCATTAAAACAGTTTCCACAACATTGAAAAACATACTACCGAAAATAACATTAGCGATCCTACCATTAGTGAAAATTTTTGTGCCAACCTTATTTCCCTTACGCACCTGTCCTTGGGTTAAGTTGTCTAGGTCAGAAGGTAGCGGACCATCCCAAGGGTACACAGACCGGCTAACGAAAGTAATCAAGGGTCAAACACCACAGGGTTTGAATATTTTTTGGCATAGACGGGTTGTTGCCATGTGTTTTTGGGTTTTAGTAGATAGTACGTTGGTTCCGTTTAACATATGAGCCCCAGCTTTTTGTTGAGTACTGGCCGTTTTATGCGGATGTGTCGCATATTTTGTACTAGAGTTGGATTACGTTAAGTCTGCGCGTGGCTGGGGGCGTGCTTAATGTTGCTAGTGTAATTAATCTACTTTCCCTCATATAATAAAAAAAATACAAAGTAAACAAAGCACATGAAATACGTTTTGAAATCAATAATGGGAAATACGATTAATTTCATTACATATTATTACATTTTAGTTGGTTCTTCAGGATTTCTAAAATTATAGATGACGATTAGCGATAGCGATTTTACAACAAATTTTATCATAAAATTAAAACAAATATTAGCCGCACGCAGTCTTTTTTCTGTAGTAGGTAGGTAAACCAGCTTCTGCCAGCGGCTTCGCCTGCGTGAAAGTCTGTTAACCACCATAGGGGTGGAGTTTCGTAAAATCTGTCCATAGCGGACGTCTACACCCTGTAAGAAACCTACCTGCCGAATTTTAAGTTTGTAGGTGTTATAGTTTCTGATATATAGTGATTAATCAGTGAGTGGTGTTTCGCTTTTATATATTAAGTAGCTTTTGCCCGCGGCTTCGCTTCCGGAATCAGAAAAATGTGATAAATGAAGAACCCCTTGACCGATTTTGAAAAACTTCACATAAACCATCTACTAAATAGTCCGAACAAAGCCTAAACATTTGGTTTGGATAGGTGGGCACGTTCTTGAGTTATAAAGTTGCATTGATCTTTATATAATATACTAAATTCTGCCCGCGACTTCGTCCGCGGAAAATTTCTTGTTTTAACATATTTAACTCTGTTCCTATACAATTTCTCGAGATAAAAAAACAAACTTTACTTCTTTATTATATTATTCATAATCATAAAATATAGCTTATGACACTCAGAAATGAAGCAGCTTTCTATCAGTGAAAAAATTTTTGCAATCGAACCAGTACTTCTAGAGATTACCTTCTACAAACAAAAAAATAAAAAAACAAACTTTACTTCTTTATTATATTAGTGTAGAAGTGTAGATGTAGATATTGATATAGATCCAAATCTATATAATTACTACTTTGATAAAAGTAAAGAAATAGATTGAATTATAGGTTGTTAAATTATTATAAAAAAGTCATGGAACTTAGAAAATATGTACTTTATTTAATATATAATAGCTTGTCATAATAGTCACTTGATTAAGATTAAAAAACACAGTAGCAGTCCATTTTCAACAAACTCTTTAATAGCTTGTTATAATAATCACTTGTTATGATTCAAATACATAGTAGCAGTCCATTTTCAACCAACTCTGTTTTTCTGTTAGGCTCCACTCGGGTACGAATATTCAGGGAGATTTGTTGTTCTGGTCACCCGAAAAAAATATTTGACAAATGGTCCACTTTTGGAAAATCGTATCGTAAGCCCGATATTTTTTCATTCCCCTTAACAAACACGTTTGAATTTCAAGATAATATCTTTACCAGCACTTTTAACCACTTTCGGTATAATGATGACGATTATTTACTTTGGAAACGATTAAAAACACGGAACACAAAACATTCTCTTGACACCTGACATAAATGTCAAGATGACGGCAAATAATTAGTTTCCTTTTTTCGCCGCGCGCAGACTTAAAAAAATTCAACTCTAAATGCTATAGTTGTTTCTGTTTTTTTTTTTTTATTTATGTTTTTGGAATGCGACATATTTTTGTGCAAATAAACTCTTTTTTTATCTTTTTTTGCGTAATATTTGTTTTTTTTTCTCTATAGTTTTCTTGTTGTTATTTTTTTTTTTAATCTAAAAATCAAAGACGTAAGGAAAAAAATGGACAATAGTTCGTCATCTGGCCGTCCGGTAATCATCTTGATCGAGCCCAAGACGTCACCGGTGCGTAGTAAAATGTGCTCCTCAAGGAGATGTCAACAAAAATGTGGGGTACCTACGGTTTTGCAGGGTCGAAGCTTATTGGAGCCATGGGTTCGCTTCTGAAAAGAGGATGACTTTTGCCCACCATAAAAAAAACCCGGGATCCTGGAAAGGGAACATAGAGTGGGTTTTCACTATAGGTGTGGTTCCCACCTAGAAAGAAAAAGGAGAATAAACATTTTACGTTAAATGTAAAATAAAAAATAGAGTAAGAAACAAAGAAATTTTAACACTGTCGGGAAATATTGAAGCAGAAAATTTATAATACTTTGACGCCAACTCATGCAATCGTTATTGACTTCCTCCTGTTGATTTTAAGTAAACGAGCAAATAAAATGCTTACAATAAATCACTTTTTTCTTTTGTTTACGTGGAAAAATATCAAATGACTTTTTTGTACTTTTTTTATGGTAGGTGAAAATCTTCCAATGACGAAACCCGCTCTTAGGCGGAGCGGGAGGCAGTGTCAGACTCTTACTGACTAAAAAGCCTACCCGTGACCAGAAGTCGGGATGGGAAAGCCGGCGGCATCCGGCGCATGAGCGCCGTTGCCTTATTAGAATCCTAAAAATCAGACCAAATTCATATTTTGCAGAACACAGTAACCATATTCTCACTTACAGCAAACTGAGACAGTCAATCCAAACACTGACGCTAAACAAAAAAATCCGAGCAAGCAAATATTAAATGAGCTACAGCAGCGAATCTATCAAACATTTTTCCTTCGCCTGCCAATTTCGTCGGACAAAACGCCGCTTTCATCCACTAACGTATCCGATGTCTGCGCTACAAAACTGACTCTTTGATCCTTCGAGCACATTTGAATATGTAAATTTCAAAAGGGGATGAGCACGAAAGCTGGCCAACTAAACGGTAACGTGCCCCTACCAGAATTTAATGTTGATTTTAATTCTAATATTGGTTCAGGATATTCGGCAGTAGTTGTTTGAGCAAACATACGATTTTAATTTCCTTTCCAATTGTAGATAGAGTTTATTCAGTTTTTAGTGGACTCAGTTAGGGCCTGGACATATAATCGCGATACGACGTCGTACCACGATGCGGCGTCGTTTCACAATGCGACGTCGCGTCGTGGGAATCTACGACAAGCATAGTAAAAAACTACGTCGCGACATCGTAACGTGCCACGATGTGAATTGTCGCAGTTAATTTCGAGAAATGGACCCAGTAGACGCGTCCTGCTCCTGCTGTTGTTAAGAAGACGGATAAAGAAAAGACAGAAACTCAGAAGATACTGGATCCACCCATTTCTTTTAGTCATGAATAACAGGAGTCGTATATCGTGTCACGTTACGATGTCGCGACGTAGTTTTTTACGATGCTCGTTGTTGATTCCCACGACGCGACATCGCATCGTGAAACGACGCCGTATCGTATTTATATGTCCCGGCCCTAAGTAATGGATGATGTGAAGAAATTAATTTTGAGGAAAACATTAGCCTGCAAATATGGAAATATGGAGGATATGTGAGAATAGAGTGCATTTTGCTCGCTTATCGTCGAGTGCAAGATAGCTTTTATGAAGAGAATTAGATTGGGGCGATGCTATTAGGGAATTAACTAGCAGTTAGTATAGATATACTGGTCTATGAAAGCGGGTTGGACTTGAATATCATGTATGCACGATATATGGCTAGTATTCACCCTTACGTCATTGAAACCTCTACGGTCTGGAACTAAGCGTTTAGCTTCTTCGATTATACCGTGTATATCGGACGACTGGAACGGTTTTTTGCTCAAATTATAATTTATGTGTCTTCAAGGTTGGAATGAATAGGCTCTGGTGAATGTGAATGGGATTGCAGTAAAGTGCTAGTTTAAATTAATTTAAAAAAATGTAAAGTTCATAGTCATACTACTATGACTACTCATAGTTATTAATTTATAAGGCAACAAGATATAAAATAAAATTAAATATATAATAATTTACAATTTATTAGCATTGATTTTCCTCATGATTCATGTGCATATTTTCTGTGTGTGCATGAGTATTCTCTGTTATACCGAGAACTTTCAGTTTACGAATAAAACTGAATTTATTTATTAGTTCCTGAATATAATTATATTCGAACAATATTCAGTTATAAATGAATGAATGATAGGATAGGATAAATAATTTACAATATGTGTACAATTCAATAAATCCTTTGTAATAAAGTGTGGTGGAAATAAAATTATTCGTCTATATACATAACTCAATTTTGCCTGACCACTGGTTTCAAAATGTTATGTAATAATTTAAATCATTCGATATACTAGGAAATCGTGCTTATTGTTCTGTTTATTTGAAGCAAAACATTTCTGAATAAATTTAATATAAATTGCGTTCATTAATTTATAAAAATAAAGTAATAAACGCACTTTTTGATGTACGTAACCCTAAAAATATTATTATTACCATTAAAATGTAGAATTTGGTGACGCTGAGGTAAACCAATACTATCCAATACTATACAATCAAATTCTCATCATCTTTTTTTCGGACGAAATTAAAATGAATATTTGAGAGGGTTGGAGATGAAACGCATGTCACAAAAAGAGTTCTGAGTTTACACGTGGATGGATGGAGAGGAAGAGGGAGGCCGAAGAAGAGATGGATGGATTGTGTGAAGAGTGATATGAAAGAAAAGGGAGTTAGTGATAGTGTGACGGGTGACAGGACAGAGTGGAAGATAAAAACGTGTTGCACCGACCCCAAGTAACATGGGATAAGGGTAGGATGATGATGATTTGATGATGAGGAGATTTTTATTGACTGAAAACCCACCACGTTCCTTTTTTGCCTTAGTAGCAGGGCTTTGGTGTTGCACTTTTACACTAACCCATGGGCCCAGGAGGTTGCCACCTCGCTCCTTGAGGCATTCGAACACTACGCTTCGCAAACGACTTGGGCTCGGTCCGGACGGTCGGACTGCGAGCTACCTATTGCTCACCGTTCGCAAGCCCAAGTCTACGGTAGTGAGTCCGATAGGTGGTACCTACTGCAATCAAGTTCTTTATTTGTTGCAACAAATAGCAATTTTTTGAACAAGATTCTGTCTGTTGAGACTGCTATCTTAATACATCTCTTTCAAATTAGCAGAAGTGTTCTATTTATACTGAAAAGTTAGAAGAAAAACACAAAATATCTATACTGAATAAATTCAAATCACATTTAGTTTAAATTCCCTCAACTCTACGTACGGAACATCTACTTATGTATCTACTTTCCCGTTCCGTTCAACGACAAACTTTTTCCAATCTCCTAGATAGGAAATTTTAAAATGCTTATTGGAAAATTCAACTTATCTGGACATTAGTAAATGTGAATAGGATTGAGTAGAAAAAGTAAAAGTTTGGAATAACATATTAAGTCTATTAACTTGAGATTGGCTAGCTTGTTTTTGTAGAGATTTTGTTTTTAACTGATTGCGATGGTCTGCTTGCTCTGTTTATGGATAAAATTCAGCCAATGGCGACTTCCGCTCTTAGATGGAGAGGGAGATAATGTCAGACTCTTACTGATTTTATTAACCTTTTTTAGGGAAACCTTCAAAAGGCGCCCGGACCTTGGGGATAAGTCCGGGGGTGTGGGATTTTTACCTCACTAAAATCACCCCGGTGATCACCATCAGCGCGTAGAAGGGGCCCCGTTACCTCTCAAAAGACCATTCCGGAACCCTCTATGCAACGCTTGTTACGGCACATCCCTGAGGAGACTGTATAACAGTCTCCTCTATGCCTCACTGATTTTAGTAACTTACCACATTCCTACTTTTATTTGGATACACGGGCCGAGATTAGCACCGGTAGGTTTCGACCCGTTCGAACAAAAAGTCTCCATGGGAGAGGGGTCTTAAGCTCATCGGTCATTAGACCCACTCAACATCAGTACCGTCAAATCGATTGACCACGGTTGGGTGCAGCTTGTCGATCAGTAAAACTGGTTTATCAAGGAAACGCGTGAAAGAGTGTGTCATAATGGATCGTGAACCACATACTGACAGCACCACGCGTGGTCTGCTCACCGACCACGCGTGGTCAGCCCGCAGGCGAGGCGCTCCAGAGTCCATGTACCGAGCTTATATCTTGAATGTTCTATAAAAAGAAGGCTTTCCGCTCGAGGCGATATGTTGCTACTCGGATGTCGAGCGCTCTAATGAGGTTTAGTTTGTAATGTATTTTACGTGAATAAAACATTTTCAATACACTTATTCGAAAACTGCACTTACCTTATTTACCTTACCGCACTACGATTAGGTCTAACGTGTTTGAGGTCTTCTAAATGATATGCCAACGTAAAAGTTGCCTGATATTTTTTTAAATAAATCACTTGAGATAAAATACTTTAACATTATTCTCGGCTGGCGCAGTAGTTGAGCGATTGACAGTTGCGCTTGGAGTCGCGGGTTTAATTGTGACTTTACATGTTTGTGAATGCACGCACGACACAAGAGTAATTCCTAGTGTGGGGCAACGGTTCTTTTTTTAAAGAAAAGAAAAAGAAAAAAAAAACAATGATATATCTAATTTACTCACATGAACACAGATATCTCAACAATTCCACAAGGCGTTAGTTCTTCATATGGAATCTCTATCAAGGAAAACAAACTCACAATAGAAGCTACTTCACACAGTACAAAACAACATCTCAAAACTAACCAACATAGGGGCTCTTGGGGGACAACTGTCTTAGAACAAGTTCGTACATTCATAGTTGTACAAACTCCTTACAAACGTAGATTGTCATCTTTTACCCTATCACAAAGAAAACAATCAAATCCTATGCCCTACTATTATATCTCAAAATTAACACAAGACTAGCGTGAGAAAAAGACAGAGCTATACAAGCTGTATAGCGTTATCCTATTCGCACAGCGTATTCGAAAAGATGTTAGGTTGTCATGGTACGGCCTCAAAGCTAAATAAAAGAATGTCGTACAAAGGACGTGTTATCTCCAAAAGATTCGGAACTAGTGGTAAGACTTTCGCCGAAACCGACGTTTTTGTGAACGTGACGATTCGGATATTTTTCGGCTAAAAAGGATTTTGTTTGTTTTGGGTTTACACGTAAACGGCTTATCCAATTGATATACAAGCTCGCGTATACTTTATTTTTTGTATTATATTTTGTGATTCAATGAATATTTCACGCAAAAACCTTTTTATGTCAACTTGGTGTAGGTTGATATAAGTGTTTTAGGGTCCCGTACGTCGAAAGTAAAAAAAACAAAAAAAAGCGTATATTCAAATCTATGGTCCCTTGAAGCTGTGAAAAAATAAAAAACGTACGCGATTTTTTACTTTCAAAGGAATCAAAAATCAAGAGGTATACCACCAAAAATCATGAGGCACCAGTTCACCTGGAATCCTGAAACTTGGAATGAAGCAAGGTCTTATAACATAAATATGTATAGGGAAAAATCTGAAACTGTAAAACTGTAGTTAAGTCACGAAAAGAATACTTTTTTTGGGACTCAGAAATAATTTTAAGGCTCGATTTGGGAATTGAATCTAGCTAAGTAATGAACCCACAGTGCGTGACTCCCGATTACATCGATGAAACTTTGCACACACTTGTGGTATAGTACAAAAGATAGTTTTTATTTCAGGAGTATGTTCCGTTGGGTCAATATTCTACTGTTGCTTGGGCAAATGGGACGTGACTAACTCGTCAAATTACCCTTACGAATACCGTAATTAGAGACATAAGGGGAAAACATCAGGTGTGCCGACGCCGGCGTTCGCTTTGGGTTTCAAGAGTTTAATACATCCTTTTTTATTTTTTATTGAACATACAATTTTCACAAACAATATCAAGTACAGTTGAGAAGCATAGGCGAACTTCACCCATTATTCGGCTTTCGGCCTTAAAAATACACCCATCACTATCGCTAAACTAAATGAAGTACTCTTCGTTCGGAATTTATTTTCTAAACACAAGTCGTGACAGAGTATTAGGAATTAATTAAAGTTCTTATTTCGAGACAATAATTACTTACTGTCTGTGGTAACGCATTAGACTAGTCTTGTGAAATAATTATGTTGTTTGTGTAAAAGGAGTTTTAGTGAGAACGTTTCTTATAAGCCGAGTATAGACAGATGTAGCGTAACATGTAATGTAACAGATTGCTCATAGCGGCTACACAATAGTGACGTGGCAAAGGCAATGGCGCTCACGCCACAGTCGCCGCCGCTGTGTCTCCGATCCCGATTTCCGGCCACCGTAGGCGCGGGCTTGCGGACGGCGAGCAATGAGTAAATCATTATGATGGCGTCGTAAGGGCCGAACGTACTTATTATTTCGATTGGCTCGCGGATGGTGAGCAATGGGTAGCTCACCGTGCGGTCATCTTGTAACCGTCCGAACCGAGCCCATGTCGTCGATGGCGCGAACTGTTCCCGCATGCCTCAAGGAGTTGTCAGCAACTGTAGGGGCCCAGCATGGTTAAAGCCTTCTGGGGCCAAGGGTTTGTGCGAAAGCGGAACACCAGGGCCCTGGAACTAAGGCAGAAAGAAACGGTGGGTTGCTTAGTCAGTAGAAGTCTGACATGACTGTCTCCTGATGATTATTCCCACCATTAAAAAAAAAACTGACACTGTCTTCCGCTCCGCCCAAGGGAGGGATTCGTCATTCGATGACTCTCCCACCATTGAAAAAAAAAACATCAGTGACGTGAAGCTGCATAAACTGGTGTGAACATGAATGTTGACGGTTTTCGCGGGTATCACGCGTGTTCATGCCGGAATTCATGGCATGAATTCGCTCGTGAATTCACAGCATTAACGTAGTGCCACCATCATGTTGTGGATCGTGCACACTACGCGCGCAAACTGAGCATTCCAACTACGTGAGCAGATACATGTCATGTTCGGTTCGTGTGCGCACTGCGTCGACATTTATAAAATGCTTCTTTCTTGTTGCATGTTACGTTACAACAGTCTTTACCTGGCTTTAGAATGTAGGCGGAAGGAAAGCCGATTTATTTAGTACGAAAATAGTCTCTATTGCCAAAGCTGTATTGTAAAGTAGGTGTGATATGACAATGTGACCAGTTATACGAAGGATGTCGCAAGTCGCAGAATAACTACTAGACACCCTTGGCGCTGTTTTGTATTGTCCAGTTTTTTATGGTGGGTAAAATCGCGGAGCGGGAGACAGTGTCAGACTCTTACTGACTAAACAACACATCCCGTTCCTTCTTAACCTTCACACTGGGGTCGGACCTTCCTTTCAGAAACCGGACCGAGGCTCCAGCCAGCCAGCTCCGCTTTAGCCCTGCAGTTGAGCCTCTACATTTGCTGACAACTACGGATTGAAATAGGCTACGGATTGTTCGAAAGAGTTACAAGGTCACTGAACGAATACGGTTTTATTTACTAAGAATCGGACACAGCCTGCCATTCCTCCTAGAGCGCGAAAGTTTTCTCACGTAAAGAAAACGAGACATGAAATTGAATCTAGCGACAATATTAGAACAATGTCTATCTATTAATAAAAAGGCGCTATTGTATTGGTGTGTCATTGTTGTGTCTCACTAGTCTTAGAGAACCTTCAAGTTAGGCTGAGTTAATAAAACCGCGCGATACTATATAGGTAAAATTAATAGTGTTGTGTAAATATGTCTGGGGAATATTCCCAATCTCAAGATTCACCCTTATTATAATATATATATATAAACCATTTATTCATTACAACACAAAAGATACACAATTTAAATTAAACTTTTGTGCCCTACGCGAACGCCGGCGTTCACGCACCCATTATCTTTCTATTATGTCTCTAATTACGGTATTCAAAAGGTTAAATAATAAAAAACTAAACAATTTCAACAAAGAAAAATAATAAACCGATGTAGGTACTAAAAGAAAAATAATAAAAAATGACAAAGACGAGAGCCATATATATCGGTCTACGCCACTGCGCGCTACTGCATGGCAGTCACAGCGGCGTAGACAAGCGTAGACGCGCGTCAAAGCGCGTTACTAGTGTCTTACCTTTAATCCGTATCGATTTGTTCAATTCAACTGCGCAGTTTGCGATGGGCACACGTCTTGATTAAGAAAAATAAATAGTGAAGACGACGTATCTATCGTAGCTTATCGATGAAATTGAAAAAAAGAGATGCCGATTAATCTCAACTCTAATGATCTTTATTTTTTTATTGATATAAACTAGTGCTTGAATGCAATTCCACCTGATGGTAAGCAGAGATGCACTTGTTAATGGTGGCATGCGTTAGTTTGTCATTCACAGTATTTAATTATTTATGGTGGGCAAGTCATCCAATGACGAATCCCGCTCTTGGGCGGAGCAGGAAACACTGTCAGACTCTTACTGACTAAACGCCCCACTCCGTTCCTTCTCTGCCCTTCGTACTGGGGCCAAGCCTTCCTTTCAGAAAGAGACCCTGGGCCCTAGTAGGCTTCGACCCTTTTGCAGAGTCCTTACGGCTTTACTGACAAATCCTTGAGGTGCGCGGGAACAGAGAGCGCCATCGACGATTCGGCTCGGTAAGGATTGTTATCAGATGACCGGAAGGCGAGCTAACCATTGCTCGCCGTCCACAAGCTTGCGCCTACAGAGTAATCTAGGGATGGGGGAATTGGGCTGCCTCTTCCCTTGATTTAGTTTACTTAAAATCTATTTACTCGAAGGTTTCAGGCAATACCAAACGGCAGGCAAATATAAAACGGAGCTAAGATTAAGTCTGACCAAAGATAGATTAAGTAAGCTTCTGCTGTGTAGGTTTATAGAAAATGTGTAAACACTATGAGCGAATTTTTCACGGAAGACATTTTTACTGAAAACCTGGATCTTAAACCTGTATTTATATAATGATATTTAATTTAGACATTACGAATGCCTACATTTCCTAACCAAATTATTCCGGTACTTCCCAAAATGTAGCTCCCATTTGAACAATATTGCAGTAAGGTTTCTTCCTCCATTACGTGATTAGCTGTTCGTATATTTACTTCCCATTTAACAACAGTACCTCCTTTACCTAAACAACTCAATACAAAGTTTGTGTCGGTACAGAAAAGTAACAGAAGATCAAGTCCGTATAACGAGCTAAGACGCACGCACACATAGATATGCTTCACGTACGTAAGGTGAACTTGCACTCGTGGCCGGCATTTGTTTGCTGTCTCCGTACGTGCGCGTCTTTGTGTGCGTGTCCATATTATCCTTTGCTGTATGGAGTTGACCTACTGTTTAGCTAGGTGGTTTGTCCGCGGTTCTCTCCGAGATCATGACGTTACCGCAATTCAATTTACTCTAGGGAACGTATGAGGAAATGAAATACACGCTGATGTCAAAGCTTTTAGAACTAAGTTTGAACATTTTCTAAAGATGGATGTTGACGTTTACTATATTATTCTTGCAGTTTGATTAAACATTGGTTTGGAAAACATATTAGATGTAGTAATGTAATTTATTGAAGTAGGTAAACATTTTACTTAGGACATTGAAAGAGGTTGGGATGATCTGTCTTAAATTAGATTTAAGCAGAAAAAAAATATATTTAGAACAGAATAAGTCGACATAGTCAATGCATGTTAAAAATTATAATAGATTTACAAATCCATATAAAAATATATTCATGTATCATTTATTGTCAAACAGATTGACAATAAATAACCAAGAATAAACTTCGAACCATTCAAAAAAATCTTTGTCTCAATTTTCGATTAAGAAATTAAATCAAACCAAAAGTATATGCCGTTTAAAATATACCTTATAACCTTTATACCATGTTGCTTATGCAAGCTGTAATTTTTTGGGAAGAAAACCCGTGATTTTGGGGCACGAAGCAACAGAAGGACACATGTATAGTTTTAGTAAAAGTCTGATACGATGAGCGCGAACTCATTGGATAGTTTCCTACTCTAACATGTTAGAAAGTTTTTGAAAGAGTGACCACGTGTTTGGAATGCAACAAGATTATTGGAGGAACACAAGTTATTTAGTAAAAGTCTGCCACTCGTTCTACCTCTACCCAGAAAAGGAGAAATTACGTGACGATTGCTCACGTCAAAAATAAATCCCAACCATCGTTGAAAGTTGCAGAACAGTTCACAATTCCGCTCAATAATTCCTATAAACTTTTCACTAAAAGCAGTTTAAAATCTGCCGTGTTTAAAGGAGTAGTGAACCGCGCTTCGAATTTCGTCAGAACAAAATTAAACCGTAAACGAAATATATGAAAGAACAGAACCAAAGGCTTCATAAGCGAAAAATCTGTGAATTCATCCTGGCTCTGGATTACATTCCCAATCAATAGGTTTTAATTAAAAACCTTGGACTTGTCTGTGTTGATAAATGGATTTTTGGATTCAGATAATTTTGGGTGTGATGTGTTCAGTTCGATTACACTGGATTGGAATGAGATTTTTATTATTTAATTTTTTGTAGCTTTATGTTCTATCAGTTCTTTCATCAACACTGTTTTTGATATTGATATTGTTAACAGATTTGCATAAAATTTGTTTTAGTTAAGTTTTTCCTGATCTTACTGTTTATATTTGCTTCAACCTCTACTAGCTACATCGAATTATATCCTAGTGATAGACAAGCACGTTCATAGAAACTATTTGTCAAAATATCAAAAAGTTAATTAATACAAAAGTCCGCTGCAACGCTTCATTGTCATTGTCATCTATCAAAACTTCGATATAAAATGTCATAAATGTAAAAGTTACTGGCATGCATTTACTTAAGTGAAGTAAAGTAACTATAAGGCATGCCCAATCTAGTGCATAGTGCGTATATTATATTGATGCTCTCCTACTTATTGAACTGTTTCAAAATCTTTTTTAATTTTCTCTTTAAATCTATCAATCAGTGTTTGAGGTTTGTTGTCTACATTGTATATTGCTTTTATAAGATTGTCAAGTTCCTTTTTAAAGGTCATGTTTTTTAAAAAACCCTTGATCGTTACAATTTTGTATTGTTACCAGAATCGTTAAAAGTTTTGCCTTGGTGTGGCGTGGCGTGGCGTATAAGACAAGTCTTTTTTGCAAAGAGGAAAACCGAACTGAATTGCAGGATGATTTTTTAGAATGGTGTATATATTTCCCAATCGGAAATCTTGGATATTCACTCTATGAGAGGAAAATAAGTTCCGCCCCAGTTTTCCTTTACGAGAATTTGGAGACAATAATCCAAAGTCCGATTTTCGATGTAATAAGCAGTTGAGATAAAAATCCCAAGATGATAACGTTGTAAAGGTAGGTTTTAGTTAACTGTTCCGGTAAAACTGAATACAGCTGGGATTACGTTACTGAAACCAAATAGAGTGCTCACTGGACTTGATTTTATTTTTATTCACATGTATTTGGAGCATGGAGCTTTTATTAAAAAGTATTATTTCGAGCAACACGGCTTGTTCAGTTAAAATATTGATGATATTATTAGGTCAGTTAAATATAAAGGTTTGAGTTAGTTGATTTGTGTTTTTTTTGTGAACATTTCTCTGTAGTTTTTTATTGATAGAAACTAGAAAATAGTGCTTGACTATAATCCCACCTGTAGGTAAAGCAGTGATGCAGTCATTGTTGATGGTGAGTCACACTAGTTTAAAAGCCTTGAAGACATCTGTAGTAAAAACTTTACTATAGATTATTGTAGTATTGTTTATTTCAATGTATTTTTTTTTAAGCGTTTTACCACTCTCACGTAATTATTAACAAAGCAGAGGTCGACATTGAAGTACGCTAATTCAGATGTTACCAATTACTTCCAAAAATTCTCCAACAAAAATAAGATTGTAATACACTATCCAACAATATCCTTCCTCCGTCTCCATCTAAACCCGAGCAAAACATAAGACGATTCGCAAAGCCGTCCCTATTATATCAGATTCAAGATAAGCACGACATTCAATTGGAACCCTGGACAATCCTGCTTAATTCCCTGGCATTGCGAGCACCTGTAATCCCGGACAGTCCTGGGACGTCTATAACCGCTGGATGGACGGGCAAAATCGTGGTCATTGCGGTGCCTCGGCGTTGCTTTGTTCAGTTCAATTACTGAGAATTGTGACGGGAAATCGGATTGTTTTATTGTTTATGGTTTTCGAACGTGTTGGTTCTGGAGATTAGGGTATGGTCAGTTGAATTGTTTTAAGTCATTTGGGTGTTTGTGTTGTGTTGGTTTTGTTTTATTTTTTCTGATTTGGTTTCAGTGTTGTGCAATGATATTGTGGTTATGATTTTTTTTTGTAAAACGACAAAACTAAAATCAATATAGCAATTTATTTTTTAATGAATTTAATAAAAATTAAAATGGCAAATTTTTATATGTATGCGTGTGTGTTTGTTATTCCTAGATGATAAAGTAGCTAAATTAAGTTGTACATTTTTTTTTCTATAAATTCTCTTATTTATTCCCATGGGATATTAGTTTCAGATATCCTCAGTTCTTAGATATACTTACAATTTTTTTTTGTTACAGCAACATCACTAGTAACATACGCAGGCGAGCGCTACGATTTTATTCTGGAGGCCAACAACGAGATAGATAACTATTGGATCAGATACCGAGGCCTGATGGATTGTGACGAAATGTAAGTATCCTTTCAGTCCTCTTAGAACGGTCGTTTATGTTGAGGAGATAAATTTTGTAACCATTTGTCTTATGATACATTTTAGATCTTTCGTCTCGGTTTTTTTGGATGATCTAACCCGAATTGGGCTTACGTGAAGGGTTACGGGTACTTTTATTTTGTGGGTCTTTTATATCAGTAGTAAGAAAGATATAGGTCTATTCATTATCATCATTTCAGCCGTAAGACGTTCGATGTTTGATATTTTTGAGGCATCCGCCGAGCGTCATCATAACGAGTGGTTCTGTGCATCTCACATCCATTGCATGGCCGTGCTCTTCATCAGATCATCGGTCCACCTTGTGGGAGGTCTTCTTTGATCACTACGTTCCAAATTGGTGTTAACTGTGGCAATGCAGTTTCCAAAAACATTTGACAAATTACTTCCAAATTGTACGACGTACTGACTACGCAGTGACTGCGGTCCAAAATGTAGATTCATAATGTGACTCAGAAGGCCGTCCAGCATAGGTGGGGCTGGAGTGGACACATCTGCTGCATGCCGATCGAGCGATGGGTCGGTAAAATACAAAATTGGTACCCTGAAATAGGAAGATGTGGTCGTGGCAGAACTTGATGCCTTTCTTAGAGCCGAGAACACTAAAAGAAATGGAGGAAGGCCATGGCCTAGCGGTGGGACAGTACTGGGTCTAATTAGTTCGGGAAGGTTTAGTTTGTTTATTTTTTTCGGGTTTAAAATATAGATACTATCACATCGTATAAAGTTTCTCGAGCTACTTAAAATCAAATCAGTTTTGTACACTTAGCTACTATATCGACTTTGAAAAAACTTGCTTTTAAATTATTGTCTTGTGCTTAATTATATTTTCTTCACTCAGATTCACAAAGGCGAAGCAAGTTGGTGTCCTACATTACGAAGGAGCTATGGATTTGGAACCTCCCGGCGACCCTACATGGGAAGAACTGCATAATGATGGATTGGTGAGTAAGAGAAAATATGATTTGATAGTTTGACATTTGTCACATGTCGCAACAAAGTTGGGCAAGGTCCTGAACAGTAGGAGTCAGCGACACGTTATGCCTAGAAGGAGTTGGCGTGACGAGTTAGGCTCCTTTCTAAAGGATTGAGAAAGAAGTGGCTATAGACAGAAAAGAGTGGAAGAAAGGAAGAGCGGCCTTTGCCCTGTAGAGTACACAACAGGCTCATAATAATAATAGTGATTTAATGGTGTAGGTTTTTTACAGAATCATTGAATGTTTACTTTGTAGAGCTAATTTTGATGATATAAGTGGGTGGGATAAGCAAATTGTTTACACGTTTTTGAAAAGATAAAAGAGTAATATTAAAAGGATTTCAAACTTTTGATTGGTAATTAAAACAAAACCAACAACACCTTTTTCGTTATTTTTAGGCTCATATCATATTACTGGCAAAGAGCAAAAACCGTACATATTGCGGACAAGTAGATGATGGAGAGATTCAATGAAACATCGGATAGCAAGCAATTTTTACTGAAATACAATTTTAAATATATTGTGATGTATGAAAAACTGTGAGAGCAGTGGTTGCCGAGTGGGACCCCGACTTACGAGTTTTAGGCCGCGGGTTCAAATTCAACCAGAGGCAAAAGTTTGTGTAATTTATTTCTTCATCGTTGCTCTTAAGACGGTGAAGGAAAATATAGTGAGGAAACCGGTATGTCCTAGAACAAAATATCGAAGATATGTGACATTCCGCACTGGACTCATGTTGTACATTATGGCCCATTCCCTTTCCTCTCCAGAGGAGGCTTGAGTCCCAGCAGTGGGAACATTATAAGGCTAATGCTATGTCTTGCTATGTGAAAAACTGAGTAAGAATGCTTTAAAAAGTCTATTTTCGAGAGTCGCTACAGCACAGTATACGAACCAAATAGTTGAAATTCCCGTTTCACTGTACTTTGCAACAACAATCTCAAAAAGTACATCTAAAAGCCTTGAAAAAAGGGTCACAAACATATTTTCTCGCTACCTTCCATTCAACACCTTCTAAACTGCCACCCCATGCAAATATTTAAATAATAAATTCAGTAAAGTGCCATATCATTGCATATTCAACACAACTACAGCACAAGGTCACATTTTAACCCTATAAAACTGTATTGCGTATCGTTTCTATACATCGATGTTCAATATAGCACCCTTGTGCGCCATAAAAACTTAAGGATAGTAGACTTGCCTTTATCTTGATATGACAGCTTCCCTATGGCATAGATTAAGTACAGTTTGTAGAACTGAAACTTGTTTAGTACTTGCCTGAGCGGTTTTGGTTTTGGTCCAGTTTAGGAAACCATTAATTTAAAAAAAATTCTATGCTATCTATCTGTCTGTTTGTAAGACAAAAGGGTCCTCTCATCTTGGTCATATCACTCTTGGGAGAGTAGTCGTGGTTATCTTGAACGTAGCTCTTCAGAAAACGTCAGGATACGCCGCACGAATTCTCGTCACTTTTGCCTGCTTATAGTCGTCAGGTGCATACGTTCAGTGGGCTGCCAACAGCCGATTTTACTTAGTCTTGGAACCAAAACCAAGTTACGGTGTTTTATTTATACTTGTATATTTATTTATGCTTGTAAAATTGAAAGTACAGAGATGTAATAACTGCGTGTGTTGAATTGAATAACATGATTTTGAATATCGGGAATGTTCACAAAATTATTATGAAACCTCATTATGTTCATGTGGAAAATTAATTAGCCCCGACTTGTTGAAAGCTGCAGTAGTGCTGTACATGTAGCTCAATATTATCTAGTATATATTATGTACTGTATATACTATAATTATATTATTTTTATAAAGATGAACTCAAAAACTACAGGATTAATTTTAAAAATTCTTGCTTCAATCTATTGGTACTTTATTACTGAGTGATATAGGCCATTAATTTTTTTTACCTTCAATGTAACTATCTTCTACGATCGCGCAAAAGCCCCAACTTTTGCGCGATCGTAGAAGATAGTTTTTTAGTGAAGTCACCTTCGTAAGGATTTTTTCCATCACTATTCTTTGGTTAGAGTCTCTTTTAAAAACCTGGATAAGCCAAGATAATATCTTTGATCTATTTTTTCTCACTTTAGTCTGTTCTACTTTACTGAATGGGGCTGTAATATGTCGTGTCATTGTCGACATGATTGGTTTTTCTTGTGAAAAAATACTTCATCGGTTAACTTCCAATTTACCTATACATCTCGCTGGATTAATACTTTACAGTTCAGCTCAGTTAGTAGGTATAGTTCTATCAATTTTAATGTCGGTCAGTAACTTTGACTTTGCTAAAGTTTTAATATACTCCAAAACTGTTAAAAGATGATGTTTGTTTTGTAAAACAAGAGTACAGTTTATAGGTCTTATAAAAATACGAAGTGGCTACATGTATTACTATTAACGTATTAAAACTACATAAGAAAATAAGTTGCAACATAAGTTGCATTACAACAATGAAAAAAAGGTATATTGCAAATTAAAATTTAAAACGAAACAAATACAATCTCCAAATTAAAACAATAAAATTTTAAAATTACTAATAAAAAAATGTTGCCATACAGTTTCGTTCAGAGAAAAACTGTCGCTTCTATACAAACTTGTTCAATTCTCGTGGCTATCAAAGATACGCATAATAAAGTGATATTTATGGCCATCTGTTTTGGGGTTTGGCCAGTTGTTGAAGAGGGGACGGAAGACTTTATGGCGAATGATGGTATTATGAAAACATGTTATTTAGTATATGTAGTGTAGTAGTGACAGAAGCAACTACCCAAGGTGTTTAATTTTGGGCGCCTACTTGACCGAAATTTATATCAGCTTCATCTTTATTTTTCTGTGGCAAATTTGGAGTGATAAACGATATTGTGCGAATTGTTTAACCATTTTAAGTCGTCAATTTTTTCATCAGTTTAAATTAGACAAGGCCAGAGTTTCCTCGCTGACTACCTTTAAAAGAAATACCTTAGAAACAACCTTAGGCTTTTTTAAAGTCCATATAGTAAATAATGAGTTTAAGTCAAATCACATGAAAACCAAGCAGATTAGTGTCTGAGATTGTCTTTTGAAGAAAGAACTATACAGAAGGACACTTCTGTTTCAAAATTTTCAAGAGATCGTTTAAGTGATTCAATAGACAAAATCGTCTCCTTTAATTTTACTGTAAAGTTCACAAGTGCTACTTCGATCTTTAAACCTTACTTACATTTTAATTGAATTACATTACATATATTGAACAAAGTCAGTCAGCTTCATTTATTCTAAAACAAGAAATAAATAAATTATGTAGTTTAATTAATAATGAAAACCTTACACAAATTCAAATATTAATTTAACTAGAAAACATTATCATTTATTATAATTCATCAACAGAATAAAGACACGATCATATTGAATAAGAAACTCTTAAGCTGGGTTTTAATAGTACTTTTTTATGGTGGGAATAGTCATCGAATGACGAATCCCGCCCTTGGGCGGAGCGGGAGACTTCTATTGACTATACAACCCTGTTCCTTCCTGCCTTAGTTCCAGGGCCCCACTGTTCCGTTTTAGTGTAGACTAGTAACCCGCCCCAGCTTCGCACGGGTGCAATGCTAATATATTACGCATGTATCATACTTATAAACCCTCCTCATGAATCACTCTACTTATTAAAAAAAAACCGCATTAAAATCCGTTGCGTAGTTTTAAAGATTTAAGCATACATAGGGACATGCAATTTTGTTTTATACTTTTTTTAGTCCCCACTAAAAATATTCCAATACAATAAAACCACCAAAGAAACCTAGGCCTAAATTTACGTGCCCTTTATCAAAGCTTTGAGGACTTTCTCATTCATTAACCCCCTCAAGGCCAAAGTTTTTGCCCACTTTTATGGCAAGTTTCTAAAGAAATAGGACCAGCTGATTCAGTTGGGTAACTTTGTAATTTACGGTGCGGTAACTTGTCACGTTACCTCTAGTGAGGTTTAGAACTTAGGAGAAGTTAGAAGAGGGACTGAATAGATCAGTTGAGGTTACAATGAATCTCTGTGATAGTGTGGTGGTATTTGAAACTATTGGGATTTTTGGTGTATTATTTTCAGTTGAAGGGTTTGAGAGCGGCAAATTTCATGTTCATTGATTTTTGTATGTCAATTGCTTTAATAAATACTTATTTTTTGCCTAAAATCACTCTTATAACATCTATGAAAAGGCACGCTTCTTATGGAAGCATTTTCGTTTTAGTTTAAATTTATTTACGCTAAATTTTAATGGACACGCAGTAACTTATATTAGTTGAAATTTAAACACACTAGTGTTATATAGACAGACACAATGCAATCAGATATCATAATTCTTCAACAGTTACCTTTCGGTTTACTATATTTATATATTTGTTTTATTTTTTTTGTGGACAAAACAAAATCTGCATTTTTTTGGCCATTTTTAGAATTTGCATATTATAACAATTTTGTTCAATAGTTATGCTCTTGTTTGCTAACCCCAGGGATCGCGTTTTTTTTCTTTGCTAAAAATTAGCCAAACATAGTTGTAGTATACATTTTTGTTTAAGAATTTGACCAGAAGTTTTAGACGCTTACAATATATATATATATTCTAGACGATCACTGTTTTAGAGGCCCAAAGTTTTAGCTTAACAGAAATAGAATGTAGATCAAGATGGAATCTGATATCGATTGTAAGACGAATATTCCAGACGTCTTATGATTTCCACAACTGACTTGAAGATATTCTCTGCATTTCTCTAGCTGTATAACTTTACTGTAGGTTTAGGAAAATGAATTCCGAAATTGTACCTGGATAAAATCTTTATTGTAGTAGAATGCTGAGATTGAGTGCGTGTTAGAGAATGCTTAGTGAAAAGTTCTGACAATTGAGAAATATATTTACAAAGCTTTTTATTTTTATATGGAACAGAATCAATAAATTTCTATTAAAAAAAGAAAGCAAAAACATCCAACTAGACGAATTTTATGTCAGATCCAGGCAACTGCCTCATTCATTTCTGTGGCTTTATCTGCGTGGTTGTGGAAAATCTCAAGAGAATATATTCTCCATGTTTTCTTATGTGTTAATTTCATCAAAGCTAATTTAGTCATTTCAGTGTGAAGAAGTATCTAGTAAATATAACATAAACTTTTGCTTTACAATATTAGTACAATAAATCCATATATATATATAAAAGCATTGAGTTTTATATATATAGATTTATTGTACTAACAAACCACGTTTTGTTGTAATTTTATAACTCAAGAAAGGGCTCACCTATCCCAACCAAATGTTTAGGCTTTGTTCGGACTATTTAGTAGATGGTTTGGAAGTTTGCACAAAATCGGTCGAGCGGTTCTTCATTTAACACATTTTCCTGTTGCCGGGAGCGAAGCCGTGGGCAAAAGCTAGTTTCCTATACAAAATACTTCGGGGTGATATTGATTGTCACCCTCAACTATTGAGGAAGTTTCAGTTTCGGTTTCCTACGACTCCTTCGTGCTCCTGTTACTCCTTTGTATCCCTCTCTCCGTAGGGTACTTGGTACAAGCACTATACCCACAGCTTTGTAAACTGTTAAACGGCTGTTTTGTCGTGCATTTTAACTTATCTGGCACATTCCACAGAATCATTAGTAGCCATTTGTTAGTTAATTACCGTTGCTGGTTGGCCAAAAAATAAATTAAATTATTACATTTTGTTGGGCGCCAAAATACTGGAACCCAACACGGGGCACATAAAAAATAAAGAAAACAAAGAAAGAAAACATGTTCATTTGGTACTCCATGAAGCATTAACAATAAAATAAATAATTTCAATTTTAAATTAAACATAAAAAAAAATTGAAAGAAAAATAAAATAAATAAAATTATCAATATTAATATGTCTCACGGCTGTGCCAAATAGGTCCAGTTCAGCATAATGCCAGACAACTACATTATGTAAGGTTATTCCAATAAACTTATCTACAACTTCCCATATAAAAGTACTAACGTCTTAAGAACCTGTGGGGATATAATAATTTTACAACAAACTACACACAAACATTAATGCAGAACACAATAAAAAGTGCAATAAAAGGGCCTCCTCAACTGAAAACACTAAGTACGTCTGGTATTCTCTAAGGAGTCAGTCTATATTCATACTCGTATCTGTCTAGCTAATCTTTGTAACGTGGCGTGACCTATTTTTGATTTCACACAGCCAAAGACAATATGAGTTTTATTATGTTCGAAGTTATCACAATTTATTATTGATTGTATACTTACCATTGGATTCAGACTGGCCTGTCTAGTAGTTAGTGATCCTGACTGCTTTGCCGGAGGTTGTGGGTTTGATTCCCACTCAGGACAAATGTTTGTGTGATGAGCACGATCATTTGTTCTGTGTCTGGGCGTAATGTATCTATAATATGTTTGTATTTAGAAATATCTAAGTATGTTTATTCACTTGTCTAGTACTCATAACACAAGCTCTACTTAGCTTGAGACTAGATGGCGTTGTGTGATAATTGTCGAATGTTACATTATATTATTATCATGCAATCAATATTTGACAAACAAGCGAGATGCTAAGCAATTATGAATAATCTGTTTATCAGTGCAACATAAATATAACCGTCAACTTAATCTGCCATACGCTTAAATTGCTCTGATAATCTTTATGAAACAGCCTTATATATTTCTACTTAAGTAACAATAACATAATAAGGTCGACTGGTTTTTTTTTTGGGAATAATCATCGAATGACAAATCCCGCTCTTGGGCGGAGCGGGAGACAGTGTCAGACTCCTACTGACTAAACGACCCACCTTTCCTTCCTGCCTTAGTTCCAGGGCCCCGGTGTTCCGCTTTCGCATCAACCCTTGGCCCCACAAGGCTTTAACCCTGCTGGGCCCCTACAGTTGCTGACAACTCCCTGAGAAGGTCGACTGGTAGAAAATGCCTATGGCATTAAGTCCGCCTTTGCACTTATTATGTTCATAAAGTTTTTATAAATAAATAAATATCATCAAATAACTCCAATAAACATAGGCTCTAAAGCTTGTATTATAAAAACCAATAAAAACCATATCCCTAGTCTTATAACTCATTCAAATTAAAGACCATCCCGTTCTCATGCCAGAAAGGCTCGTTTAAACGGAGATGGCAGTGTGCTCATTAGCAATGTGCATATCCATGATATTTTGAAATTCCGGCCGGAATTCTCGTTTGCACGGTACGAACGCCGTCTGTCAACCACAACGGTTTGCTAAACCCTGATTTTCAGGGAACGATATTAAAGTGACGACGTGTTATAGAAGTTATATAATACTTTTGTCTTTGACACGCTTGATGTTATTAATATTGGACAAGTATTGAGGGTGTTATTTTAGTAATGGCATAATAAAATCAGCGTAACAATGTTCCCGCTAGTAAGATTCTAACTTCTTCTTTAGTAAAGGGAATAAACATTAATCCACCACGCGGACCTGGTACGAGTTGATCGATGTCACATATTTTTTTAATATTTCCTTACGAGGTCTTCATTCACCATTTTGGGGATAAGATAGATTATTTAAAATTATGCGCTTGTTACGAGTAGTTACAAGTAGTTCGTCGTAGTATTAAAACTACGACGGGCTACTCGTAACTTGGGTCCAATACCACCTGGCTACTACTTCTTTATGATGTAATTGTTGGAAACTAAATATTTAATTCAGAAAATAATTTTTTGAAACACCAAAAATTGCATAAGTTTTGTGAAATATATTCGAAGCTACGAGTATTATAAAAAAATAACCACCACCTTTCATCCCATCTTCCGAATAAACGAATTATTAACAAGAAAATTTTCCATTATCACAAAGCTTAGATAATAACAACGAAACGGAACGCTTCATATTAATGATCATCTCATAATTTATACTAATGAACTAGGAAACGTTTCAGTAAATCCTTTTAATTTCATCCTTTCGCCGCTTTTGAAACCAGTGACCCAATTTCTGGCCAAATTCTGCTGACAAAGAATACCGGCTACAGTCAATTGCTCAGCAAGCTGTCGCCAGAATCAGCCGCAGTGTAATGTAGGAAAAACTATAAGATAATCCTCTTATCGGTACAACGACGATATTAGGCAGGTCACAAAATCAAATCGCCTGCAGAAGCGGTAAAATTATCCCTTCGGCATAACGACCTAGTAGTGAGCTGGCGGAATGCCAGACACTATCAGCCAAGGCTTTGCATGCAGCGATTAGAATAATGCACTGGTTCCAAGTAAAATATTCTACAGTTACTATCTTAGAATGAGTTCCGTAGAAGATCGATTGGGTTAATGGGTGCAGAAATTATTGGTTTGGAGTTTTATGAGAGGATTATTTTTGTTAAGTATTCTCATGTATTGGGTTATTTGACTGGTACTTAACTGTTCGATAAATCTATTGTACTTCTTTGCCATTATATTTTGACAAGACGTTTTACTTATAGAGTGTAATGTAATGTTTGGTCTTTTTTATTTAGCACTAGTTTTTGCCCGCGGCGTCGCTCTCGGCAACAGATTATGCTACTCTTCTCTAATTTACCCTACTTTATCCTATTTTTGTTTTCATAAAAACCTTCGCCTGACAATAACAAACCCAAAAAATAGCGAAATCGGTTCTGCTGGTCTCGAGTTTTGCGCTTAGCAACTCATTTTCCGATTCATTTTTATATATAAGATTTGCTGCTCTGAATTTGGAATGTAGGATTCTAGGTCAATTATTTCAATGAAAATAATAAAAAAACTAAATCACCCATTTATTTCTTTACAGCAATTAAATGCGCTGAACAAAGGAGAAGAAGATGAAGAAACTATAAGTGTAGCTGAGATGAGGTCACTTGAAGGTCATGACGACAGTCTTAAGGAAGTTGCTGACTACCAGTTCTATATAGCGTACGACTTTTATGCTAAGAATAACTCGCACTTCCATAGGTCACCCTACTACGGATATTACCAAGGTGAGTTAATTTTTAGTGTAATATTTTTTTTATACCCAATCTTTATTATACTTGTAGTAACTAAAAATGTTCTATTTGGTTTTTGTACATAACAAAATTTAAAAATTCGAATTTGAAACTTTGTTTGTTACGTTTTTATGCCTATCGACGATCAACCCTATTACCTAAAGAAGATCTGTAGGTTGTTTTTTTACCGACTTCATTAATAAATCCTGAGGTCAAATCCACGGTAGAAGCAAGTTTTATAGACAATCATAATTATTTATCGAAATTTTCTATTTTTTTTAAATGATTTTGATTGAGGTAGTATGATTTTATTTACTTTGGTTTATGCCATTAATGTACCAAACGGGCTTCATAATTAGAAATTCAAACGTTTATATAGAATTAAAACACGCATTAAATATCATTAAAAAGTATTCAACACGAAAAGCATAACTTAATTTGAATATAAAATCAGAAATTTTTTGACTACAAAATTCTAGAAATATTTCTTCGCAGCCGTATCGAGAGATACTTAAAAGAGAATCAATCATGTTGTAAGGTGCTTAGCATTTTGATGTATTAGCTTTCTAGTCTTTAGATAGATCGTATAAAATACTAAACAATTTTATATTCATTATACGACCTTTTTTAAAAAAAGTGAGTTCAGATTGCCTATAACAAAAAGACTGGAAAGAAGAAATGGAGATTTAAGCCCTGAAGTGGGATACTAAAGGTTTATCATAAAACAAGTATTAAAAGTTAGTAGTTTGGTATTAGTAGTTTACGTATGGTGAACAGATTTTTTGTTGTGTGTTATATAAATTAATGTTGTATGGTACCTGTGGATAGGAAAATCCAAAATAAATGTTTAGTTTTTATTAATCATCGGCAGAGCTCTTTGGTGAGGCTCGTATTTTTTAGGGGTTTCTATCTTTTGATCTTTAACATCAGTAGCTTAGACTCAGCTCATGGAATTCAGACCACTATTTGTTTTTTTAATCTAGCACTTTAGATTTCTTATATTCGAAGTGTAATAAATAAGCAATATAGAAAAATAAATAATCGAAAATAATAAAAATATCACATACACATTGAACTACAAAAATTCTGTTTTAATTAAAACCAATCTTTGCAAACCTTACAAAGACATGATTCATGTAATTATAAAATGAGAAAGTCCCTATTAAAGAAATAATGATTCTTTAGTAATTTTGCCATTCATCAGATAAATAGGTGTTTCTAATTAACGTATTAATTGAGCGTGGTCAAAAGATAATGATGTCATTTTGGCCATAATAAGAAAAAGAAAACTGTAGAAAATGTCTAATTTTGTTTTGGTTGAATGTGATTTTGATCGAGTGGGTAAAATTGGAACGTAAATGACCACAGTATATTTTCTTTTTCCAAAAGAGGTTAATTTCAGAGTACATATGACAAGTACCATTAATGCTAGATTAAAGTAAAACATTTTTTATTTTATAACATGTTATAATTTTCTTACACAGTTCCTGCAAAGAAAAATCGTCTGTACACACCTCAATTGAACCACATCAGTATGAAGCTACCTTCAAGCCCTCTCATGATCGCCAGACCTTCAATGGACAACTTCTGTAACGCTTCCAGTATCGACGATTCCTGTACCGAAGGATACTGCGAATGCTCCCACGTCCTAGCCGTCAAACTGAACTCAGTAGTTGAACTCATTATCGTTGATGAAGGAGTAACTTTTGATGCTAACCATCCCTTCCATCTACATGGTCATAGCTTCAGAGTAGTTGGTCTTAGAAGACTCGCAAAGGATACAACTATAGACGAAATCAAAGCTTATGACAAAGCTGGTCTACTGAAAAGGAATCTAAAAAACGCTCCTATTAAGGATACAGTTACTGTCCCAGATGGAGGATATACAGTCGTTAGGTTTAAGGCAGATAATCCTGGATACTGGCTCTTCCATTGTCATATTGAGTTCCACGTAGAAATTGGTATGGCATTGGTTTTCAAAGTTGGTGAACATAAAGATATGGCCCCAATACCAAGAGACTTTCCAACATGTGGTAGCTATTTGCCCGATAACATGTTGGAACATGCAACTACAGAGAAAACAAGAAGTGAAGAAGACGTTATTTCTATATCACACTGGTGGCCTGTTGTTTTCGTAAACAATAGCACATCATCAAGCACTAATGTATACGCTTCAGGATTAGCGATATTATTTAGTATATTGTTACTAGCATTGAATTTAAAATCATAGTTTATATTGTAGATTTTTTATTCTAGATTATTGATGTCAATAGTCCAACTGCAAATTCGTAAGAATATTGTAAGTGGCTCATTATAATATGTACTTACTTGAATTTTATTTATTTCTTGTAAAGTGTTAGTTCATGAAAGATTTTCTCTGATGCGAAGACAAAATAACTGTCATAATCATTCATTTGAATGTTGTAAAGAAAATAAACGAAATGGCTTTAATGTGTTTGTAATGCTAATCGTGAAGTGTATAGTTTTAGTGGCAATATTAGTTACTAGTGGGTAAATATTTTCTATGCCGTCGTTTCTGTCTTGCCTAGTTTAAAACAAATAACAAATGACTAAGAAAATGTAATAATAGATGAGGAATTATTATTTTCTCAATGTGCTTGGTCGGTTCAAGGAATTTAAAAATATCAACGAATTTTATTTAGGATATGATCTTTAAAGACCTGGGAGTTTTGTTATGAAGTAATTAAGACAATCTGAAAAGATTTGTACCAGTGTGATTTCTTCCAAAAAAATTAGACGTTCCTTTCAATGTCAAGTTGTTTCTGTTAATTCTACGCTATAAGCTGTTTCTGTATATTGAATAGTACTTACTTATGTTTCATCATTATAATCGTCTATTACATCACAAATATTAATACTTACATCAGGAGATTATATTATTTAAGTCTGTGATTGGTTAAAAACGAATCAACCAAAAATATTGTTTTCAAACATTTTGAAAAAATGTTTCTTAGATTTGTTAGACGTCGTTGATGATATGTGATATTATTTAGTTTTATAATATTAATATAATGTAGATTTTAAGTATTTTATAATAATGGAAAATTTAGTACACTTACCAACTGCATTTATTGTTGTTTTATTTTTATTTTATTTTCTTTACCGTTGTTCTTTCTCTTTTTAGAAATCTTATGCATTTCTAGGAATATGTAATCGCAAACTACGCCAATATCTCCTAAAGAGTCATGCTGAAGTACGATTTCTTCCATCTTCTTTCTCTAGTTTTCTTTCTTTTTCTTTAGTACAGCCTAATTGTAGAAGGGACGTATCTAGGTCAGGCATGATATTATATATGATATTCAAATCTGAGCTGATATCAAAAATATCACAATATCACGATGATATTATGTAAAACTTTTCAGTAACAAACTAAATTTATCACAAAATATTTACATAGTCAACAGTTAACCTGTTATAAATTCAATTTTAATCCAAAAGTCACTATAAACTAGATTTCGACTATCAATCAAAACTTTATTAACATGTGCAAAGTTAATATGCATGAATATTCATTTTGTTTTGTTCCATAAAAACAATGGATTTTGATTAATCATATAATCCGCTAGAATGTTTAAAAAAAAGCTTGATGCTTTGCTAAAGTTAATGAGCCGTTATTTGAAGTTAAGCGGGTTTGCAATTTTGTTCAAGCATTTTTTTTACAATCAATAGTTTCCAAGGTATAATTTCCTAACCTGCCTGGGGCTTCGCCCGCGTGTAGATAAACTTTCGCATAATTTTTGGACACGTGTTTCATCCCTTTAGGGGGTTAATTTTGAAAAATTAACCCCCTAAAGGGAACACTAAGAAAGGGTTTTTTAATATTCAGCTCCTAAAAAGATGTAGTGGGGACCTAAAGTTTGTATGGAGGTCCCTACTTTCACGCGGGCGAAGCCCCAGGCAGAAGGTTAGTATAATATATAGATAAGCATATAATCACCTATTAAAGCGAACTTTAAGTTCTTAATTTACCTTACGACTCAGATTTTTCACTTTAGATCTAACAAAAATTAAGAATTCGAACATGAAATTTCTTATGGGTCATTTCATAACCATAAAGGGATTGGCTTTCATTCAATTGAATGCATCTGAATATCTGTATATTATACGGATCCCTTGTCATAACATTGTCAGCTAGACTTCAGAGCTTGTCAGATATCTGATTACACATATCAACGATTGAAGATCTACAAATTAATGACATTCATTATTGACGTTTTGACGTGCTTCTCGAGAAATGGGGAGAAAATGGTCTCTTGGATTATCATCCAATAGAACAGCTTCAATAGGGATTAATGGTAATCCTACAGGAAATCGTAAAGGTCAGCTAGCATCGAATGATTATTATTATATCGACCAATCCGCTTACCATTTCCGACCACCAAACATAGCAGCCCAAAATCATAACTTTATTACATTAGCAGGCAAGCCATTAAGCGACATTTAATATTAAATATCTAATAAGCGACCAGCCAAATGATTAAGTCGGCCTCAATGCGGACACATCAGATTAACAGATGGACGCGGACGTCCGGGGTGTAAGAACACATAAGATTGGTACCTATAGAAGTTCAACTCCATACAGCGAGCCAAAATAGGCGCGCACACATAAACGCGAACCTTTAGGGATATCCTCAGGCGTAAAGAATCCCAGAGCGATCTCCAATCACCGCAAATGTGGGTTTGCGGACGCCGCCGTCTGGTCCTGTAAGAATCCAGTCTGAGATGTCA
Source organism: Mythimna loreyi (assembly GCA_029852875.1). Classification (NCBI taxonomy): domain Eukaryota; kingdom Metazoa; phylum Arthropoda; class Insecta; order Lepidoptera; family Noctuidae; genus Mythimna; species Mythimna loreyi. Next base: position 7,572,892 of record CM056801.1, on the reverse strand, counting down.
ACGGAACACTACACTTCCACGAGCGCTTCAAAAAGATGTCAGTAAACCGAAGAAGACTAGCAAAACCTATGCCTAGTACGGCCGTTGCAAAAAGTATAAAAGGGATACTTATAGAACTGAAGGAATCTAGGTAAGGTTTTAATCAATAAAATAATTGCCGTCTGGTGCAGACCCTAGATAAAAATTAAATGTTTTTTTTTCCTAACTTAAACGAAAAACAGAGATCTCAAACAAATGCCAGTCGGGAGAGCGAGTGTCAAATTGTTGCTACTCATTTAATGGAATCAATCTTGTGTATTTTTTGAGATAGTGACAGACTATTACAGACTAAAAACCCACCGCTTTCCTTCATTGCATTCGTTCCAGGGCCCAGGCATTCACATTCACATTACTATTTTTGGTAGCCCGCATCGAACCTGCTGGGCTTCTACAGTTTGCTGACAACTCCTTGAGGCGCGCGTCAATAGTACGCATCGTTGACGATTTGGCCTTGGCCTGTACTGTCAGACAGCGAGCTACCGGTGGCCGAAAATCAGGATCGGAATCGCGGTGGCGTCGGAGGTATGAACACCTTTGCCTCAAGCGGTCGAACCTTCTGTATCTGACTACGTTATGGTGTGAATTTGAAATGATTGTCCATGCAGGGATTATTATCTTGTATTCAAAATAATCTCACATGTTTCAGTTAACACGAGGCTTAATGCTTATGTGTTTGTAGGGTTTGTTTTTCTTTATGGGATTAATGGCTTGATATGAGAATGTTTGTGTTTTCACAGGGTTTGGTAGTTTGACAAATGAGAACTGTTGATTGGTAAAAGAAGTCGGAAGAGGAGAGGAAACGGCACTCGGAAACAGGGTTCTACTCTATGACTAGTTACTGAACAACACGATGTTTCTCATATAGCCTGATAGCCAGACTTTCTAGCGTTCGACTACCTGTAACGACTGACAAAGATCTACGAATTACAACCGGGGTCAACGGCTTTACACATAATTATTGTTAAGTATTGTATTGTGAATTTTTGGATGTTCGACACAAATGTATATTTGTTGATGAAATAAATGAATTGGAATTTACGTGCTTTATAAGGCTCGTTGTTATTAATAATCTAAGCATAGAATCTAACAAAATTGAGAAATCTGAGAATTAGACGTCCATTACATGATAGGTTTAGCTGTCAATTTTGCCACAGTCAAATACAATGATTGACGTTTGCATAGTACTGACTATAGATATATCAAACAGTAGTACTGACTGCCGAAAACTATCATTCATGATATATGTCACAATTGATGGAAATGATTGACGCCTGCTTGACTATGCGATGGATGCCTTAGAAAAATGCAAAAAAATACCTGATTGATGCAAAAATGATGATTATACGTATATCTAAGGAGCCACCCGAAGTTACTCTAATCTATTATCCAAAGCTCCTATTTACCTTTTCAATCTACGAAGAAGACCAAAAAAAAAGTGCGTGTGAAAACAGATCACAGAAGAATCACATCTCTCGGGAACTTTACCAATTAAGATAACAGAGGAAGGCCTAAATCAAGTCACAGAGAGAAAGGTTGGCCCAATAAATATAGTCGGAAGATGGGTGGTTACTCCTTCGGGTGGATGCGAGAAAAATGGGCCTATGTTGTCTGCTATCTGAAATCTTTGCTTGCGTATATTATGGCGTTTGACTGCGTTTACACAGAAGATATTATATGAAACGTAATTTTTTTTTGAGGGCAGTGGTGGCCGAGTGGTAACGGCCCCGACTTACGAGTTGTAGGTCGCGGGTTCGAACCCAGCCAGGCGCATTACTTTGTGTAATTTATTTCATCACCACTGCTCTCAAAACGGTGAAGGAAAACATCGTGAGGAAACCGGCATGTCTTAGAACCAAAAATTCGAAGACATGTGACATCCACCAATCCGCACTGGGCCCGCGTGGTGGATTATGGCCCATTCCCTCTCCTAGAGAGGAGGCCTGTGTCCCAGCAGTGGGAACATTGAAAGGCTGATGATGATGATGAATGAATGATTTTTCTGGTATAATGTTTATAAAGAAAGAAAGAAAAAATTAAGAAACTTTTTTTTTGGGTAGAAAATTTGTCAAATAACTTACTCCGCTATGGGTAGATAAGACGAAGATCATCCATTAAATGATCCTGTTCAATATTTTGTTTTAATCACAATAATGAAATAATCAGATTATTTTTTACTAAACCGTTGATTATAGATTTTAAATATTTGAATAGAGATGTTAAAAACAGACGAGAAATTTCGGAATTGGGTTCTATCACTAAGTAGAGAAAATTTGAACGAGAATGAGATGTATTGAGATATTATAATTATACTTTATTTAATCTAAAGATATACTTGAGAAATTATTGGTGATGAATGCAATAGATTAAATAATAATAATATATTTCTTGTGGGAAATCAATCCGTTCAGGCTGAGAATCAAATCTTGGAATGCTATTCGAGAAGAGTCTACTACTAGCCGTTAACAATACTGAATCTATACTACAGGAATAAAAAATGGATTTTTTGCATCTATTTTTTTGCATTTTTTAAATATGAGCCGCATTTTTTAAACATGATCCGCATTTTTTTAACCTGGGCCGCATGTTTTAAACACGAACCGCATTTTTTAAACACGAGCCGCATTTCAAATTTATTTTTAAAAAGTTCTGCAACTTTAGAAAGTTATTCGGTGTGACTGCAGCCTCAAAGACCCACATTTTCCTTAGGTCTCGTAAATAGGTATTAGCTTTGATAGAATTGAAAGATATTGATTATTATTTGCTACCATCAGAAGCAGAGTAACCGAATGTGAGTAATTATTTATGCTAATACATTCGTTTACTGATGAAGATGTGAAGAGGGAATTACCGAGTGTGAGTGTGAATAAATTTATTGGAAGAAGCTGAATGGAATTTGCCGTTGATCTAAATATAACTTGTTTAGAATAAGGTAGACATCAATAAGATAAGATCATCAAGTACTTGTGCTGAAAAAAGAGAAGACCTAATTCACTGACTCATTACCGCCCAGACTTAATTATTGCATAGTCCCATTTTGTTAAACTGCAGCCCGATCCACTTCCCCTATACCGCGTATGCTAACGATGCTCAATGCGCTCGTGGAGACCAACCCTGGATTGGATTTGTTTGCTGACGAATGGAAGACGATATTATTCAAATTCAAATTAAAGCTTACGATTCTGTGAGAAGACAGAGTGAAAGGGTTAATTAATTTAGTGTTAATGGCTATTTTGCTGTACTAAATCTATACTAATATAATAAAGAGGTAAAGTTTGTTTTTTTGTTTTTTTGTTTTTTTGTTTTTTTGTTTGTAGGGGGTAATCTCTGGAACTACTGGTCCGATTTGAAAAATTTAAGCAACAATAGAAAGCTGCTTTACTCCTGAGTGACATAGGCTATATTTTATGTACGCGGGCGAAGCCGCTGGCAAAAGCTAGTAAATAATAATTGAGATAGTCCTAAGTTGAGCTATATGAATACTGACAAATGCTTGCACTGACTAGACAGATCCACTCAAATGTGTATGGTTATTTCCTCAAAATACCATCTCAGACACTAATACCTATGCATTATTTTCATATGATTTGATCCTTAAAAGCAGGTATCATACATACGAAGCATGCGGCTTCGAAGCCTGCTTTTAAGCATTAGCTAGTAACCCGGGAAATTCAAAGTCCGAGATTTTCGAAAAATCAATGCTACTTTTCGTTGTAATTTCATAACTCAAGAACGGGCTCACCTATCAAAACCAAACATGTTTAGGCTTTGTTTGGACTTTTTAGTAGATGGTTTATATGAAGTTTTCCCAAAATCGGCCGAGCAAATCTTCATTTATCATATTTTTCTGTCGCCGGTAGTGAAGCCGCGGGAAAATTGTAAACAGACTGTATCGATTCCTTTTCTCACAATCTCACCCCTCAGATTCTTTCACATAATAAAAACGAACAAATAAAAACTTCTATCAACTTTCATAATTTCTTTAGCAACTTCAACGATAATAATAAAATATCTATTTAGAAAAATAACGTTAACAATACAAGTTTACAAGTTGTACTAAGAAAAACAGATTGCCAAGAAAAAGGAGTTAACTTGTTAACTTTAAATATTTACTTGTAAAAGGGAACGCTTTGAAAGAAATATTGAAGGGAAAATTAAATAGACTACAAAATTGGTGTTGTTGAGCATAGTTAGGGCAATCCACCTTATATTGTTTTCATTGCTGACACTCAGTATTCCTAGGAAATGGAAATAGTTATTAGGCATACCTAAGTTACTTGAGTTTATTCACATGAATAGGACTTAACTTTATAGCCCTTTTAGTTTAGAAGCCGGTTTTGGTCCGGAGCAAGGAGGGGTGGCAGTCGGTCGCCTCCTTTTGCGCAGCAGTAATGTTAGCAAAGGAGGATGCTGACCGCATTAGGCAATAGCGCTTACGCCCCAGACGCCGCAGAGATTTCGATCCCGATTTCCAGCCACCGTAGGTGCTGGCTTGCGGATAGCGAGCAATGGGTACTAGCAGTCCGGTCGTCTGGTAACAGTCTGGACGAAGCCAAGTCGTCGACTGCGCGCACCGTTCCCGCGCACCTCAAGGAGTAGTCAGCAAACTGTAAGGGCCCACAGGGTCGAAGCCACCCGGAGCTGAGGGTTCCCAGCGCTGGGCACACCGTAATCTCAGCGGTAGTGCCCCTCTTTGAGGCGTGGCTGGATAGACCTCACGGCGTCCTCACTTTCCGCATGACGCAGGTTCTCACCGGACATGGGAAGTTCGGGAGATTCCTGCACCGGATTCGTGCGGAAGAGACGTCCGGGTGTCGCCACTGTGAGGCGAGCCCGGAGGACACGGTGGAGCACACGGTGGAGGTGTGCCCTGCTTGGGAAGAGCATCGCCGTGTCCTCGTGGGGGTGATCGGCGGCGGCGACCTCTCGCGCCGGGCCCTGGTTCAGGCCATGGTCCGCAGCGAAGAGGAATGGCAGGCGGTCGCCTCCTTCTGCGAAGCAGTAATGCTCGTAAAGGAGGAGGCCGACCGCATAAGGCAAAGGCAACGGCGTACTCGCCGTAGCCGTCGCCGCCGCGATCCTGCCGATATCCGGCCACCGTAGACACTGGCTCGCGGACGGTGAGCAATGGGTAGCTCGCCGTCCGATCGTCTGGTAAGACCGAGTCCAGGTCGTCAACGGCGCGCACCGTTCCCGCGCGCCTCAAGGAGTTGTCAGCAAACTGCAGGGGCCCTTCAGGGTCGAAGCCTCCTGGAGCCTAGAGGGTAAGTGAAAATTGTAACCTCGACTCCAGAAATAAGGCAAGGAAGGTACGGGGTAGGTTTTTTAGTCAGTAAGAGTCTGACACTGGTCTCCCGCTCCGCCCAAGAGCGGGTTTCGTCATTGGATGATTTTCACCTACCATAAAAAAAAAAAAAAAAAACCCGGAGCTGAGGGTTGGTGCGAAAGCGTTACACCGGGGCTCTGGAAATAAGGCCTACCCCGTGCCTTCCTTGGCACGGGGTAGGTTGTTTAGTCAATAAGAGTCTGACACTGTTTCCCGCTCCGCCCAAGAGAGGAATTCATCATTTGATGATTTTTACCTACCATAAAAAAAAAACATATACATTACACCATTACCATTACCATTTACATTAGGCATACCTATCTATCGCTTATTTAGACTTCAAAAATCTAAAATTCATTAATAATTTATTATATTAGCATCTCATAGTATAAGTGTTGTAGTGACAGATGTATTTTTTTCTCATACTTTTTATTATATAACTTTTCTTTGCTTCCTGGGTTTACGCGGTCAAACCAACTTAAGTTTTACTATGACTAATAAAGACTTACCCAATCCCATTATAATTAGGCAACTACTAATACTTACTACTTATTACTACTTAGTTATCCAAAATCAAATCAAAATCAAAAATGTTTATTTGTCAGAATATGGTACAATAGATGTTACAGTTTTGATTCCAGCATATCCTGCCATACTATGGCGTACAAATATTTCTGTATAATATGAATTAAAATGTCAATATTATTTATAGAATTTAAGTTGCTATATTAGATTTTGTAAATATTATTAAAATAAAAATTAAGAATTAAGATTGCCATGTCACATATAAATATTATTGTAATGAAGATTAAAATTGAATTAAATTGGTAATAAAATTGTCATTAATGTTCGATAATTATGTCACTGTTGGATATGGCAAGGCCTATTTTTACATATTATGTTACAAGCGATTCCACCAATAATATGCCAGATTTAATTAACTACACCAACTATACCGTTTTGAAGCGATACAGTCCATTTGAATCAGGTATTACACACCACGGGTTGTTTTTAAATCTAAATTAATCGTTAATACAAATTCAGTGGGCTGTGAACACACATTTACACAGTGATTACGTATTAATACGCTAACAAAAATAATATTATACAACGTAATTACGTGAAGTAGGTATATTTGTTTACTTTGCTTGAAATAGAATAGAGATGATAAGTTTAATCTTTCGAGTACTTACCGTAATTACAGACACTATTAAAAGACAATAGTGTTTTTTTATGGTAGGTGAAAATCATCCAATGACGAAACCCGAACTTGGGCGGAGCGGGAGACAGTGACAGACTCTTACTAACTAAAAAACCTACCCCATTCCTTTCTTGCTTTATTCCCAGAGCCGCGGTAACACTTTCGCACCAACCCTCGGCTCCAGAAGGCTTCGACCCTGAAGGGCCCCTACAATTTAATGATAACTCCTTGAGGCGCAACGGAAAAGTGCGCGCCGTTAGTCAACGGCGCGCACTTTTCCGTTGCGTTGCTATGCAGTCACATAGACTCGGTCTGGACAGTTACCAGACCACCCGGACGGCGAGCTACCCATTGCTAACCGTCCTTGAGCCAGTGTAGCAGTAGTGTAGCAGTAGCGCAGAAGGAGGCGACCACCTGCCATTCCTCTTCAAAACGACAATAGTGTGCGGACACCCGTGTTCTTTTGGGGCTTAATGAATTTTATTTATTTATTTACACAGGCACGCCAATGATTTATTTACAAAATAATGACTACCATATATTTATAAGGGCATCCTGTGTAAAAAAGTTGCTTATCATCAAAACTCAGGTATGCACAACATCAGTAAGTCTTAATTAAGAATTATAATTGGATTAAAAATTGAAATTTTTCTTTACAATATCGAAACTAATTGAGTTAACTGATATTGAGTCAGAAATTAAAATTACATTATATTATTAAACACTTTATTATTAAATCATATTATGAAATTAAAAATAAATAATTAAAGAGATTTTCAGCAGGGTCGAAGCTTGCTGGGGTCAAGGGTTGGTGCGAAAGCGGAATACCGGGGTCCTGGAACTAAGGCAGGAAGGTAAGGTTTTTTTAAATAGCAGGTAAAAGTCATAAAATTACGAATCCCGCCCTCGGGCAGAGCGGGAAACAGTGTCAGACTTTTACTGAGTAAACAACCTACCCCGTTCCTCCTTTGCAGGAACGACCAGTGGGTTATTTAGTCAGTAGAAATGTGACACGATCTCCCATTGCGCCCAAGCGTGGGATTCGTCATTCGATGATTTTTCCCACCATAAAAAAACCAGTGACCAAAAGTAGTAAAGAGAAGGTAAGGCAGGTGCAGAAAAAATAGTACAACAACTCGTACAACAACTTTATCATCTTTAAAGGCCCAGTAACAAGGACAAAGAATTTTTCTATAATAAAGCAAGTGTAATTAATGTTTTCAAAAGAAAAGACGGCGCAACAACACAATTACGTCTCATAAACTCCTAGTTACACCGCAAAGATCCGTTTTCTTAAAAAATAAAATTAAAAAGAAGTACTTACAAATTCTCGCCATAAAGCTTAAGCCATAGAGTAATGAATACGTATAGAAGTGATACACGATATGAAAGCGTATCTTCAGTCTAGAATATTAGTTTTATAGACTAGAGAGGTTTGGTCAGAGCGAATAGGGTCTTGAAAATCAAATAAAAAAATATACTTATGTAAAACCTGTGCTTGGTATATTTATGTAAAGTATATGTGTACAAAATTCATAACTGTGTCATAAAAAAATCACACAGGTATAAGATTGTTATGTTATCTGCTTGTTTACCCAAATACCTGGTCGCTTGGCCATCCGGAAAACCCGACCCGTTACTTCCGAGTCAAGCTTTCCTGTGTTGTAGTTGGCATTGTGTAATAATTGTGAAAATATTGTGCTAAGCAGGACTTGACTTCTTATGAGTACTAGTCAACTGACAAACATACATACATATATTATTTCTAAATACATACATACTATAGACAAATAACTCTCAGATACAGAACAAATGATCGTGCTCATCACAAAATACATTGTCCTGTGAGGGAATTGGACCACAAGACCAACAGGCCAGTCAAACATTAATGAATAATGAAATCTAAATCGCGTCTATACATTCTTAAGTCTATGGTAGAGCTCAGCTTGGAGCAATAAATAAGATGGTAATTAATTGTCCTCGTTAGCAGACAGGATATTGAAAATAAAATATAATGAACGAAATTAAAATGGGTGACACTCAACCGTAAAATGAGACGGTTGAAAAAAGTTTTGGGGAGTCGGATTAAGGGCTTGTTTGCACTAGGGCGGAAATTATTATTTACAAAAAATACAACCATAAATTGACAATTTATGAGTAAGTAAAAATCCGTCAGTGGTTTTAGGGTTCCGTGCCTTTAGGGTAAAAATGGGACCTTAATTGCTAAGTTCCCACTGTGTGTATGTTGGTTACTAGGCTGTCTCATGAACCGTGAAAGCTGAACCATTGAAAATTTTACAGATGATGTCTTCCAGTGGCTGCTATATCAATAAAAACTAAATAAATAGTATAAAACAAAGTCGCTTCTCGCTGTCCGTCCCTATGTATGCTTAGATCTTTAAAACTACACAATGGATTTTGATGCGGTTTTTCTTAATAGATAGAGTGATTCAAGAGGAAGGTTTACAGATATACTACATGCAAATTATTATAGACTGGCCTGTTGGTCTAGTAGTTAGTGGCCCTGACTGCTACGCCGGAGGTCGTGGGTTCGATTCCCACCCAGGACAAATATTTGTGTGATGAGCACGATCATTTGTTCTGTATCTGGGTGTAATTTATCTACAATATGTTAAATATATAAAAAACATACTTATATGTGAAATATATAAGTATGTTTATCAGTTTTCTAGTACCCATAACACAAGCTCTGCTTAGCTTGGGACTAGATGGCGTTGTGTGAAAATTGTGGAATATATTATATTAATATTATTATATTATTCGCTGGGTGCGCGATGACAGCGCCAACTAGCGGTTGCAAATACGGTGGCCTCCGAAATATCAAATGCCCGGCTGTCATTACGACGAGTTATTTACTAACGAACAATTTTAATTAAATATTGTAATTTACATTTATTCCAATAAATATTCTAAATCTATATAAGGCAAGTCTTTTTTATTTTTCGTCTAAAATGGCACAATCAATAGATTTCGCTTAGTACATTACGGATTTTTCATGGCTGTCGTCATGAGAAGTAAGTAAAGAAATAAGCAAATTTCATCGAATAACGCATTTCATGTAAATAGCAGACGATTATTTATGAGTGCTTGTGCTCTCAATAATCCATCCTTTTATGTATTTTCAGTTAAACATGGCTAAATTAATCATAAAAACTGGATTCCGACCAATCACACACGACATCATTTTCCAACCACAAACAACATTGAAAGGAAAACAATTAGTTTTAGCTCAACATCATTCATTTTATCACTATTTCTGCCATTGGATTTGCAATTAACTACGCAGCAAGCTTCGTGACTCACGTTTATTTACTTAAAACGTAAATCTCGCTAGTAAAAAGTGACAGCGTCCGCCACCGAAAGTTCCTTTTTTGGCCATGACGCGCGCTGCGATCGTTTCGTGGTTCCCCCACCTTATACTTCGCACCCAGCGAATACAACAAACAAACATTTTTTTTTACCTATTTTTGCTACGGTCAGTACGTAACCCTGTGACATAGCCTATGAACTCGACTCGCACTTGGTCAAATTCATTTTACATACGAAACGTTTTTTATTACTTGGGTTACGGCTCAATAAATAAAAATGTGACACCTTAAAAATAATTTTTCAAAAATGTTTTATTGCACATATAATAAAAATAAATACATAAATAAAAGGCCTTGCATTTTTATCGAAATCCTGAATGACAACCATTGTACTTAAAAACTTTTCTTCCAATTCCTTGCGTCGTCTTCCTCAATGCTGAGGGTCGTAGCCTTCTCACTTCATCACTTTAGCTCTTACGATGTTTCTCTCTCTTTTTACTGTTGAGTCCAGAATGGACTAACGAATTAGGTTACATCCACGAGGTCTTTTTCCATCAATTTTACCAGTCACAATGAGCCTTTCGAGGTAAGAGAACCCTATTTTCATGCGGGCAGAAAGCTAGTCTCGCATATAATCATATTATTACCAAATATTTGACTGTTACAACAGACATTTTATCTTTTATTATCCCCTATCGATTGAACCGTTGCGCAGTTCAACCAGGATTGACACGGCAGTTTAGGCAAAGCCTACTTTCTGATCGAAATTTTCTCACAGCCTTCACTAACATAATTTTCTAGTCTGAGTGGTACTTAAGTTTCCACGACTAAACCGAATCCATTCTGATGAAATTAGGTAGAAACTGGAATTGTACTTAGAAATGGAAAAAGGGTACTTTCCGGACCCAGAATAAAATGTTACTTGCTTCGACTAGAAGAGATAAAAGTGGTGTTCAGTCTAAACCTAATTTAGGTACCCAACTTTTCTCTCAATAGATAATAATAATTATTTTTTTACTTTTCGGTCTTGGAATTACAGACATAATAAAGAACAATAGGTTTTCGAGTGCCGGCGCTCGCTTGGGGCTTAATGAATTAAGAAATAGTTGGATTACAGATTACACAAAGCAGTATGGCGATAGTTTTCTTTATTAAATTTTTTAAAGTTAGTGTAAATGACTTATTTTTTTGTAGAACAGTGGTGGCCGAGTGGTAACGGCCCCGACTTATGAGTCGTAGGTCGCGGGTTCAAACCCAGCCAGGCGCATTACTTTCTGTAATTTATTTCATCGCCACTGCTCTCAAAACGGTGAAGGACAACATCGTGAGGAAACCGGCATGTCCTGGAACCAAAAATTCGAAGACATGTGACATCCACCAATCCGCACTGGACCCGCCTGGTGGATTATGGCCCATTCCCTCTCCTAGAGAGAGGAGGCCTGTGTCCCTGCAGTGGGAACATTAAAAGGCTGATGATGATGATGATGACTTATTTTCCCCATCAAAATTCAACCCTTCCCATCGCGGTCAAGCTCCTAATCCTTGATTTATTACGTGATTCAATCTCCGATTCACACATAAAATTACGGCATTTTTGTGCCTGGCTACCCAAACAATGATTTTTCAAATTCATTTTAACGTATGCTGTATGTAGATGCCTTTTATGCTTCATCACACCACTACAATAACAAACGTATGTGTAGGTACATATATATGTCTTTAATCATAATCTAATCAAATCATTGTGATTAAAGGCATACATACACATACGTTTGTAAGTATTTATTCATGCTCAAACGTCTTACTATGGACAGAATTTGGCTCATAGAAACACTGTTCAATAGGATATTTTATATCCTTTAAAATATCTAATTACTGTCTACATAGCTGAAGTTTTTAGTAAGAGATCTAATATGACAGAAAATAGTAGGTTCAATACCGAGAAAATAATAATATTATCATGACTTTTACGTCATTATCACTATCCGCCTTTTTAATGTTCTTCCTGCTGGGACAAAGGCCTCTTCTCTAGGAGAGGGAATGGGACATACTCGTAATCTACAACGCGGACCAAGTGCGGATTGGTGGATGTCACAATGTTTTCGATTTTTTGTTCTAGGACATGCCGGTTTCCTCACGATGTTTTCCTTCACCGTTTTTGAGAGCAGTGCTGATGAAATAAATTACACAAAGTAATGTGCCTGGCTGGGTTTGATCCAGCGATCTACAACTCGTAAGTCAAATCTGTTACCACTCAACTACCACTGCTCTCATTCAAATATAATTCGCTTTTGACGTATAGGTGAAAGGTTATAATTGGTAAATATCGTAAAATTATTTTTATTCATTGGGATATGTGTGTATATTATTACTGTCAAGTTATAATATACACACATATCCCAATTTAGTTATAAATACGTATGACGAATAACGTGTCTGTATAAAAATACCGAGCTTTACTTATTATAGCTCTATATCCTCACGGTTGACATTTACCTTACAAACGAGATCCTTACTACTGAAATACCATTAGAAAGCGAAAAAACGGCTAAAATAAAATTTGATGAACAAGATTTGAATACACTGAAATTATTTGGTTCAAATCCTTTTGCTAAACTTGTTTGAAGATAACGTAAATATTCCGACTAAAGAGGAACAGAAATATGTATTGAAGTCTACCTGGTGTAAATTTTACATACATGAAAGCATAATAAATAGTGATTCGTATTATTTGAGCCCAACATTAATTAACCACGCCAAGGGTTGATGCGAAAGCGGAACACCAGGGCCCTGGAACTAAGGCAGGAAGGAACGGTGGGTCGTTAAGTCAGTAGAAGTCTGACACTGTCTTCCGCTCCGCCCAAGGGCGGGATTCGTCATTCGATGATTTTTCCCATCATAAAAAAACAATTAACCACAGCCTATGCATAACCGAGTGTATAAATATAAAAAAATTAAGACGTATGCTGAAGAAAAAGAAAAACAATATTGAAGGAATACAATGGAACAAACATACAGTGCAAATAGTGAAAAATTCAATGAACTTTGTTATCAAATATAGGGACTAGACGTCAAACCATGAGCGCACCTTTCTTAACCTTCCTCCTGGAGCCGAGGGTTGGTGCGAAAGCGTTATACCGGGGCTCTGGGAATAAGGCAAGGGAGGAACGGGATAGGGTGTTTAGTCAGTAAGAGTCTGACACTGTTTCCCGCTTCGCTCGCATTTTTGCCCATCATAAAGAAAAAACCACAAAAATTTTCACGAAGCTTCATTACCACTTTTTTCATAGGCATTATCCATAGCCAGGAATAAGTCCCAGAATTCATAATGGCCCAAACAAAGGGCTGGCCTTATAAGAAAGGGACTCACAATGCTCACAATAGAGTGCAAGACTCTTTTGTGTTTTACCAACTGAATTTTCAGAGGAATGAGACGAATCTATGGTATTTTTTGGCCGCATTCCGGTGTCATTTGACCGTAAAGCTAGCTCTACACTACACGCAAAGTTGGTCGAAGTTGAACGAATACGTTAGTGTAGTACCTTATTTCGGTTCGCTTCGTACAATCTCGCCTCGCTTCGGGAGATTTCCAGTCGTTTTCGGTTTTTGCGCCCGAGTCAAAGGACTTGAAGAACTCCTCGCGAGGTTGCACGAGTGTGTAGTCACATACTTTGGACTTCGATCAACTTCGATGAGTACTTCGTCGAGGCAACTTCGCGAGTAGTGTAGAGCAGGCTTTAGGCTGTGTGCACACTCGAGTAAAATGTAAAATGTTTGTTTTTTGGAGTTTGTACAAAGTAAACTACAACACACTAAACAAGGCTGTGTTGAATATACGAATTCGGTATGCCTCACACCAGTTCAAACCTTATTACGTAAAAATAAGGTTTAAGTTGAAAGTTCAAAAGTCTCGTTCTTAAGGGGCTATCATGTTTTTATTGTTATTTTTTCTTTTCTCTCGCTCTCTGCTCTTGTTTTTGTTTGTCTTGTTATTTGTTTTATTACCTGTCTTTGTTTTAATCTACACTAATTTACACTAATGTAATAAAGAGGTAAAGTTTGTTTTTTTGTTTGTAGGAGGTAATCTCTGGAACTACTGGTCCGATTGGAAAAAAATAGCAACAATACAAAGCTGATTTACTCCTGAGTGACATAGGCTATATTTTATGTACGCGGGCGAAGCCGCTGGCAAAAGCTAGTTTTATATATTTTGTCATCCTAATGAATTTATTTAAGTATTACACAGCTAAACTGTGAACAGCGCTGTGGGCTACAATATTGTTTAAAAAAATATAGGTATTTTGTGTATTTTTGCTGATCGTTTTTAGAAAATTAAAGATACCGAGGTGTAGCGAATCCGGTACATTTGTCCCTGAAAGGTTAATAGAATAGCAGAAGACTAGAATAGAATAAAGTGGATATCTAGGTCAATCCGTTTAATTTTGTTTCAGTTCCGTCCACTTTCCTAAATGCAAATCCCGGAACAAAATCTAGCTAGTATTGTCAATGTTAGAAACTAATTTATTTAAATTCAGACTAATATTGTATGATTTATTTAAATAGAGGCTTAATTTATTTTTTCCAATATACAGGGTGTCATTGACTTCGTACCACAAACGAGTTCCATGGATCCAGTACATGTTTCTGGACCCCCCAGTGGTGAAATTTTCTTTCGTTTTTTTTTTTTATATTTGTTTCTTTGTTCATTTTTACCTGTATATAATCGTTATCGAAACTCAATCCCTCTTCTTGTATCCCTATTCTTAATAGCAAATCGCCTCCTGAAGCTCACACAATTGGTTTTCCAAATACCTGGCGAAATATCGGTAGATATATAAAATACCTCTACTAACCTACATCGAAGAATGAAAGTGAAGCTACGTAGGCACTATATATTGTGTGAAGTACGAGAATACTATGTCAGAGCCATTGTGGATCGAACGATACTACATATATTCATGAATCAACGCTTATAGTCTTTGATCGTTGGAATAACTTTGAAAGCAGTGTTTGAAAACAAGAGCTCAAAACTCTGGGAAAATAGTTGGGTAACTAAATACTTTTTGGGTCAAGGACTTGGTTGAAGACATTATGGATTATAATATATTCGACAACTATCACACATCGCCGTCTAGTCTCAAGCTAAGCAGAGCTTTTGTTATGAGTACTAGACAACTGATAAACATATGTATTTCTAAATACATACATATCATAGATAAATAACACCCAGACACAGAATAGATGATTAGCACAATCATCTATTCTGTGTCTGGGTGTTATTTGTTCTTGAGTTTTGTTACGTTAGTGGAATGATAATTGTTTTTTTGTATGCTAGGTAAAAATCATCAAATGACAAATCCCGCCTTTGGGTATAGTGGTAAACAGGGTGAGACTCTTACTGACTAAACTACCTACCCCGTTCTTTCTTTTCCTTGATCTATATATGAGACCAAATCTGTGTCAAATGTTGCCTAAGTGGTCAAAATGTACTGAAATTTTTTAGCTTTTTTCGCAACTTTGGGTTTAATGCCATAGTAAAAGTTGTTTGTAATTATGACTACAATTACGTGTATAAATATCGGTCACTAATTCAGTCACCCTGTATGAGGTCCGTATTTCTAAACGTGACAAAACCTTAGGGACCCTCCATTTACTCCTTGCTAAGAACAAAAACATGATAAACAGCTGGTTCCATATAAAAAAGGTAGATTTATAATGAATACACAAAAACAACTTGATTTATTAACAAAATAAACGTCCAACGTTATGCAAACTATTCATAACTAGTGTTTTCTGCGAGGAAAATTAATTAAAAAAATGGTAGAACTAATTAAATTATGATTCGAAGTATGCTGCACTTCGTATACTTGTTGTGCCTCTTAAATTAATTATGTTTAATAATAAAACAGAGCAGTGGTGGCCGAGTGGTAAAGGCCCCGACTTACGAGTTCAAACCTAGCCAGGCGCATTACTTTTTGTAATTTATTTCATCACCACTGTGTGAAAACGGTGAAGGAAAACCTCGTGAGGAAATCGGCATGTCCTAGAACCAAAAATTCGAAGACATGTGACATCCGCCAATACACACTGGGCCCACGTGGTGGATTATGACCCATTCCCTCTTCTCGAGAGGAGGCCTGTGTCCCAGCAGTGGAACATTATAAGGCTGATGCAAAATAATTTTACGATAAAACACTGCGGATTAGCTCTGGTATCTTTTTACCAAACCGTACCCATTGCTCGCCAAACTTAAGTGGCAACGGGCAAGACACATTGCAAGCAGAACAGATGGCCGCTGAGGCCGACAGGTTCTGGAGTGGCGACCGCATACCGGAAGACGCATCTCTTCCATTTATTGCTGAGAAAATCCAATGTCTTTACTCTCTCACAAGTATAGAGTGACTGCAAAAAATATTTCGCTGTTGGTTTTTATATCAGATTACTTTTAAACATGTGACTCGATGTCGCAATGCACACCCGCAATGCATGAATATTTCATACTGACTACCGACCGTCGACACTGGCTTTAAGATTTTTCTCCACTACGACCAGAGCTGGTATTTTACAAACCTGCGAAATCTTTCTCACGAAAAAAAATTGTCTTTGCAGAAGAGAATTGAAGGGTTTTTTTACTTGAGGTAAAATTTTTAGGGTTCCATTTCTCTAAAGATACATAAACAAAACTCTCAGTGCTAGTTTGCTGTTTACTCATCACTTTGTTATCCATCTTTCCGTGTACGTCAAGACTTTTTAGCTCGGCCTGGAGATATCGGTTCAATTAAAAACTCAGGGGCAAGAGCGGAAGAAACTACAAACTAAACTCTTTAACTCCAAGCGGACACCGGCGTTCCATTATATCTTTACATTCTTGAGCCACAAGCGAATGCCGGCGTTCGTGCACCAATTCTATTTTCATTGTTTTTCTAATTACGGTATTTAAAAGGTAAAAGAAAAAAATCCGTGCAAGTACGAGTCGGACTCGTGCAATGAGGATTCCGTGTATCTATGAAAACAGATCGATTCCGGAATTGAGTTAGAAAGGTTTTTCCAAATAGCAAAAAAGATTGTTTTAGTGACGTCTGTAGGAAATCTACAGTTTTTTCCTGTACTTGTGTTGTACATGGCATATTCCAGGATTCTAGGTCGATAGGAAGTACCTTATGAATTTTGATTCCCTTGACAGTATTGAAATATACGTTATTTTACTACGTAAACGGCCTGTACCCGCTCACATAAAGGAGTTATCATCAAATGGAGAGACCCAACTGAAGGGCCGAAGCCTACTGGGGCCCCGGTCCGGTTTCTGGAAGGAAGGTTCGACTCTGATATGAAGGCTAAGAAGAAATGGGGTGGTTCGTTTAGTCAGTAAGAGTCTGACACTGTTTCCCATTCCACCCAGGCGGGAATTCGTCATAGGATGATTTTTCCAACCGTAAAAAAAAAAAAACAGAAAAAAGACATAAACCCGTATCTCGAAAAAAACTAATTACAGAGGTAAATTTGTACGGAACTCTCAGTTCGAGTCCGAAAAGGATTTCTCCAGTTTTTCGTAGAGATCTGCCGTTATAGAAGCAGATGTTTTATTTGCAAATGGCGACCATTCATGCCTGTGAGAAGTGTCAAGTCGTATGTCAAAAATGTAAGGAAAGTCCGCTTACACGACATTTTTACAAGAAATAGTGGCGAAAGTTGTGTGATATGTGAGCTTTCGTGTTTTGTTGCCGGCTAGGGTGCGTTAAAAGTGAATCTACGAGTGACGATTCTGAAATACGTGTAGTGGCCGTAGGTTTTTTTTACATGGAAAATAAATTTAATCAAAAGTCTTGAAGTCTAACCCGGCTAATAAAAAACTAAGCCATTTTCATACAAATCTAGTCAATCCAGTGTTCAATTATAATGATTTTTTTACGATACTTAGACTGACCTTTAGTTTTGATTTGATAAGACTTAGTCAGTTATTTTGCTGGTATATATAATTATTATGGTAATGTATGTAGACACTTAATAATTATATCAACAATTGCCTCCTTGTCCTTTGTCTCACTTAAAAAGGTTGTTCCCCTAACTCAGTGCCTTAGATATTCATGTATATATAAATACCTGTCTCATTTACAGAGGTGTAACTCCCAGAGCTTAGAAATTGGTAAAAATGTTATCTCAGTTACAAAATTCAAAGAAAATAATTTAGAAAAGTAATCTCTAAAATGAAGTAAGACTTTAAAAGAGGTAAAACACTCTCACAATCTCAATACTAGAGGTAATTATGGGCCACATTCACTGATACAACTAATAAAAAATAAAAACACAAACTGCGTTTTGTTTTAAACACAAATTGAGGCTAAAATCTCGATTAGACGTTCAAAACTGTGTTTGGTTTTAAATAATCGATTAGTTTTATTAGTGAGTTTGGCCCTAAAGACCCCAACTAAACCAAGTTTCTTAGTATTTGTTTACTATCATTTCGTAGCTCTTGGTACAAACATTTCTTAGTACAACATGTCTGTAAGACCGCATATCTCTATGCAAAGCGCGATGGACCTCGCTTTGACAGAATATTCTACAAGTGTGTACTTGTGCAAACAAAGTTTGAAGTCCGTATTTGAAATATAAAAATGTGTTTGTAAGTTACAGAGGTGATTCTATGTTGAACTATCGGAAGGTACTGTTGTATACGGTGCATTAACTCGGATGGGCGGTACTGAGATCGTCATTAGCACAAAAAAAAAATACTTTAGTAATGAATACACATGTATTGAGGTTTTACCGGACGTGCTTTCACTCAATTTCCCTATTCTTCTATTTAAAAATATCCTATTCTAGAACTGTCAACATCCTTCGAAAGATCTATTAAGCCAGTTCGTTAGATAGTAAATAGCACAGCTCTTCCTTTTTTCTCTCCTCACTTGCGTCTCCCACGCCTTGAGTATTTCGTTTACAGTTTTGCCCGTTTTTCTACGAGTAGTAGTTAGTGACCCTACTGCTATGCCGGAGGTCGTGGGTTCGATTCCCACCCAAGACAGATGTTTATGTGATGAGCATTATTTGTTCTGTTTCTGGGTTTAATTTATCTATAGGTAAATATGTAATATATTTAGAAATATATAAGTATGTTTATCAGTTATTTAGTACTCATAACACAAGCTCGATTTAGCTTGAGAATATATGGCGTTTTGTAATAGTTGTGGAAGATTATTATTATTTATTAAGAAAAATATTGAGAGAGCAGTGGTGGCCAAGTAGTAACGGCCCCGACTTACAAGTTGTAGGTCGCGGGTTCAAACCCAGCCCAGCGCATTACTTTGTGTAATTTATTTCATCACCACTGCTCTCAAAATGGTGAAGAAAAACATCGTGAGGAAACCGGCATGTCCTTGAACCAAAAATTCGAAGACATGTGACATCCACCAATCCGCACTGGGCACGCGTGGTGGATTATAGCCCTTTCCCTCTCCTAGAGGAGGCCTGTGTCCCAACAGTGGGAACATTAAAAGGCTGATGATGATGATGATGAAGTAAAAATATCATATATAAGGTATATAAGCTTAAGGTAAATTAAAACTCAAAATTAAACAGCTTAATACAAGTCACCGGTTAATTATAACAATAATCACGCATCACCTACAAATAGCAATTCCGAAAACCTCCGACCTACGGAAATATTTTCTAAGTTTTCCAAACTAAACCTAACCTAAGTTCTAGTCTAACAACACGGTTGAAAAGCTGGAAACTTCCTCTCAAACCGTACGAGGTCTGAATTCTGTGTAACTTGATGAATTCTTCACAAATGCTTGCCTGAACAGTCTGTTTTCAAAGCATATTTTCTATTGTTCGCCGCACAAGGTTCTCTGTGTTTCCGTTAGCTGTCTGTTGGTTTGTATGTACTCTTCTATTTGTATGAAACTGTAGTATTCAAGGTAAAATTTGAAATGGCAATACTCAACCTTTGACGTTTGTATTTTTTTATTTTGGCTTGCCCGGTTTGTGCATATGGCCAGTGTTAGTTTTTTTTTACAGCGTACAGCCGCTTCGTTTTTCAAATAATAAAATGTGTTCTATATTCAAATTAAGAATTTGAATTTAGAACACATTTAATTGTTTTTGCAATATTGGTAGCAATTATCGCGTCCGCTTTCTCGGCAAGCTTCGCTAATGAGCCGAAACCAGTTATCAACTTGAAAAAAATCAATTTGGAAATACTTAAATAGCTGAAAACAAAATCAAAATTGTTTTATAAGTACCCATTTATGATTATGTGATATAAAAATATTTTGACATTGATTTTTTTATCAATCAAATGATGGTAAGCATAAATGTTTCAACTTTTCTGAAACTCTAAGCGAAAAAAAAATCAACGGTACGATTCATCATCATCAACCTAGCGCCCGTCCCGGTTGCTACCTTGGCTTTCACCTCGGTGCCCGGGGTCCGCTTTCCTTCCTAGACGCCTCCACTTCGCTCGGTCTTTTGCGTCCCTTGCCTCAAGCCCATTAGTACGCATATCGTCCCTTACGACGTCGATCCAACGCCTCTTAGGCCTACCTCGTTTTCCGGGTCCCGGCGGAGGCGGCATGGCGAGGCATCTGTTACCCACGTAGTCTGCCGGTTTTCGTAAAACGTGGCCATACCAGCGTAAGCGACCCTCCTGCAGTTTATCCGCTACGATTATGTGTTATTAATGCGAAATAATTGCTGTATTAACAACTAATAAGTGGAGAATTTTCACATAGTAACCATACATCACAATGTTTAGGGTTCTGCTTGAAGGGTAACCAACGGAACCCCATCACTAAATCTCCACTGTCTGTCAGTTCGATTGTCAGTGATATATCTCATGAGTCGTAATAGGAAAATAGTTGAAATTTTCGTGATTGTGTATTTCTATTGTCGCTACTCGTATAGTAACAAATATATAAGACAACTGATTTATCGTTTTGTGGTATGGAACCTTTCGTTTACGAGTCCTACTCATACTTTTATTTATCAAACATTGCTACAAATGTTCGGATATTGGATTTGTTTGTTGCCATACTTGCTAGTTATAAACCGCTAGAAACAAACAACAAAAGTATTTTTTCCTCTGTCTAGACGGCCAGTATTTGAATTTAGAATTTAAATAATTCAAATTTTGAAATAAATTACTCTTTTATACACTAAGAAGGTTTTAATTTCATTGCTTTCCACAATTTTTAAGTCCTTTTTATATGGTCGTCTGGTAACAGTCCGGACCAAGCCAAGTCGTCGACGGCGCGCTCTGTTTCCACGCGCCTCAAGGAGTTTTCAGCAAAGCCGTAGGGACTCTGCACAAGTGTCGAAGCCTACTGGGGCCCAGGGTCTCTTTCTGAAAGGAAGGCTTGGCCCCAGTGCGCGCAGAGAAGGAACGGGGTGTTTAGTTAGTAAAAGTCTGACACTGTTACGCTCAAGAGCGCGATTCGCCATTGGATGATTTTTGCCCACCATAAAAAAAGTCCTTTTTATGCCAATGGTCACTTCATAATAAATTGAAAATACAGGACGCTGACGTAAACCTATTTGTTTTTTTTTTTTGGAAAATCATGCAGTTACTTCTCCCACTCTAGAGTGGAATAGGAGGGCGTGTGTTCCTTTTTTGCCTTCATTCCAAGGCCCAGGTTTCTTTTTTGCACAAACCACCCTTCTCTCCATCTCTCCTTCTTCTCATCGCTAATCTCTCTTCCTTTTGGTCAGTCCATCCAAAGGTTGTCTGTAAGAAACTGCCCTGTGCAATAAGTCCACCCATTGTATCCTAATTTTTAATAATCATCAACACACATCATCATCAGCCTTTTTAATGTTCCCACTGCTGGGACAGAAGCCTCTTCTCTAGAATTGGGTATTTTTAACAATGTTTGTACTATACTTTTTTGTTTATGCTGTATTTTTTTTGTGAAAAGAAAATATTAAATAAACCATAGCGGTAGAGGCTTCTAAACCATAGCCCCAGTAAGCTTCAATCGAGCTGAACCCATACGATTTTAATATTAAAACGTATAAAGAACATAATGTAAGTCTTAATATTAAAATAATTTGTAAAATGATTTCTTCATCTTCCTGGAATAAAATAATAATGTCCTACTTATTCTTGTAATTTTATTAAAACATTATTGAGAACATTTACGTACTTTTAAGTATAATTTAGTTAAGTACGTTAATAACGTAGGAAGCAATAATGAACGCGGAAGCGGAGGGGATCGAAGACACTTTCTTATTCAAATTGCTTTTTTTAATTACATATCTTTTATGTTTAAGCAATTTTGATAAATGGGTCAAATTACGAGTATATTGTAATTATGATTTAGTTTTAATAGGTTTGTGATTGAGCAGTGGTGTAACGGTAACGGGCACAAAACTTGTTGAGCACTTTGTAATTTTATTTCATTACCATTGCTCTCAAATCGGTTAACAAAAACCACGTGAATTAACCTACATATTATAAGAGTCTTTGGGCTGAAATGATAATGATTATGACAAATTTAAAAAATATGGTGTCGACCAATCAGCACTGAGAAAGCGTGGCGTATTGTGGTCTCATCGGCTGGAACATTAACGGGGATTATGAGCATGCATATGACTACTAGTCCAGTTACCTCCGCGATCCAATAATTGTGATATAATATGGTAGGTACAAATTGGCAACTGGCTTTTGATAATCGGTGTCGTAGGTACCTGATACATGTATGTAAGTATCCACAATAGCAATGTTTATTTAGCTGGAATGTCATTGGACCCATGTACACCTACGTTGTTCAGTTGTCTGGGTTCAACATGTTGCGAAAGGTCTCCTAAAAGTTCAAGACGCATATTAATATTATTATTTTAGTCCTCACACGACAGGTTGGTGACCGGGGGTCAATGGCTAGCTTTAATTGCAATATATATCTAAGTGCCACTCCACACAATGCAATTTTGCAATTCCAACAGTTGCTTCTTTCTTTCATCACCATCATCATGTCAGCCGAAACACGTTCACCGCTGGGCATAGGCCTCACTCGAATGTTCATAAAGACCGGTTCTGTGCATCTCGTATTCATCGGATTTCCTCTCTAGGTTATCGGCCCAACTTTTAGGAGGCTTCTCAACGCTCCGTTTTCTGGTACGTGGTTGCTAATGCAAAACCTTTCAGTCCCATCGGTTCTGCGATCAATGTATTCAGCAAAATTCTGATACTCTTTCTCACTCCACACCACATACCCTAATGTAGCTCGCCGTCCAGTCGTCTGATAACCGTCCAGACCAAGCCCAGTCGTCGACGGCGCGCACTGTTCACGCGCGCCTCAAGGAGTTGTCAGCAAATCGTTGGGACCCTGCAAAAGAGTCGAAGCCAACTGGGGCCAAGAGTTTGCGTCTGAAAGGAAGGCTCAGGCCTTGGTAAATATGGAAACGTAGGGTAGGTGGTTTAGTCAGTAAGAGTTTGATACTGTTTTCTGCTCGGCCTAAGTGCGGGATTCGTCATTAGATGATTTTAACCTACCATAAAAAAAACACATACTCCGATTAAACTGTGCCCCGAACGTAAAAAAATAAATGCCGTCAAACGTGTTATGCTGACACAGCGTTAACCCGTTTATACCCGTGGCAGTAGCCACGTGGCTAGAGAGGCGTGCCTTGTTTTAGTCCTGAGCTTTACGAATACTGACAAATGCTTGCACTGACTGAGCGCGTCCACTCAAATCTATCTGGTTCTCTCCTCAAAAGACCAAGTCAGACATTAAACCTTGAGCCCCGAGCGAACGCCGGCATTGGCACACCTTATAGTCTTTCTATTATGTCTCTAATTACGGGATTTGAAAGTTTAATCAGCATTTGAGTCTCATGTGATTTGTACTTTACATATTTGCTCTAAGTACCTACTTTAAAAGAGAATTGAATTTTAAGTTTGTAAACTAATAAAAAAATGGGTTCCCTACCTACCCTACGAATGATAATTGATCGAATAACATTTACTTATAACATTTACTATTTGCAAAATTAATATAATTTATTATTTACCAATTGTCTCCAATCCTAGACTAATTCTACTAATCTATACGACTGATTAGTGGCCAAGACTAGCTACTTCATGCATCTAAGTCTGCAAGATTACTAAAAGCTAAAATATCCTAATAGGGATTGGAACAGTTTGCCAGCTGCAATCTTCCCGTCCGAATATAATTTGGGTGTCTTCAAGGCTAGAGTGAATAGGCTCTTAAGAAAACTAGTGCGCCGTACCATCAACGATTGCATCACTGCTTACCATCAGATGGGATCGCAGTCAAGCATTAGTTTATTGCAAATAAAAAAAAACATATCCAAGTATACATAGTAATATTTAGGGGTAGGTATGTTAGCATTTTAATATAAAAAATGATTAATGTGCAAATTTCTCGACGGTCGAGGATCAAATTGGTTTTAATGAGGTTTTTTATACTTATTATTCTAAAAAAAATGATATTGCTTTATTAGTCCGTTATGATAATGTTTAGACGTATAAAGAATAAAAATTGGAAGCATAAAACGTAGTAGATTTTGTTTGTTTTATTTTAATATCGCAGAGGATTTCGTTTTTGGACGAAACGGTAGTTTTATGAGTTAATTATTTGAAAATACTGTTTTTCTTAATGTTTTCTTGCTATTATTAATCATTTTTCTTTTTTATTCATTTCAATTATCCAGTTTTTAATCCATCTATAAATATAGAAGGAGAAACTGACTGACTGACATATCAACGCGCTGCTGAAACTACAGGGTTTAGGAGCGTGAAATTTTGCAAATGGTTTTCTTTTTAAATTTTTCGCAATTCGCCCCTTAAGGGCAGACAGTGACTTGTAGGTAGTTGTCAGTTGTTGCGTACTAACTACCTATAGGTGATCGACTCGCTTAGCTGACGTTTACTTAAAGAAATTAATTTCGTACATGCGTATTTTACTTCAAGTTTATAAAAAAGTACTTTATTTTTTAAAATTTTATTTTTACAAATTGGTATTTCACGTACAGTATTAACTCTCCACGGGATTAAAAAGGTCAAAATTTAGTGTATTATAATATGTATTATACTATCGAAATTTATTTTAATCCGTATAAATTTAACCCTTTACCTTTCAACTTCACCAGAAACAATTCAAATTGCAAATAACTGTAAACCAATTCTATTTCTGTTCCATGGACAGGATTTTCGATGAATATGTTAATTAAAATATAATTTCATTTAATAAATTTACTGATCGAACATCAAAATTTCGTTTTAAATATAGAACCTACATTTCGTATGGAAAACACAAAAGTATTGGGAACATAAAATCGAGAATCATCGCTCGAATGAATTTCTAAATAACACCCGATTTTGTCGATGAGTTACCTTGAAAATAGGCGCTCCACTCTTTTAATGTTCAACCTTTTCAGATAGGTGCTATGTTGTAAGTGGGAGCGAGAAAACTTTAAATAATTTTTTATAGGGTTTCGTACGTACAACAGGTAAAAAATAGACAAAAAAGTAATTCTAAAAGGGTTTTGTCTTTTTTGGGATTACTTTTTTGTCCATCTGTCAGTTAAAACCCTTTATCTTCAGAACGCGTAAAGGTATAGAATAGAATAGAAAAACATTTATTCAATTCAGACACAGCACAACATTTATAAAACATACGATAAAAAATAACACCAAAAAATTAAATGGTACGCTGAGCGTGCCCGAACCGAGCCGAAGCCGTGCCGGTATCGAGTTGAAATTTTGTTTAAATATGTCTGAAGTTCCTTGAAGCTGTGAAAAAATCAGAATTATAAGATAATTTTTCGTTAACTTAGAAGTTTATCACAGCTTACAAGTTACGGTGAACCAAATTATTATTAAAAAAAAATATTTCCATACTCGCTTTTTTATGGTAGGTAAAAATCATCCAATGACGAATCCCGCTCTTGAGTGACTGGGCTTGACTTGGCGACTCTTACTGACTGAACAATCTACCCCTACAACAACCGACATCGATATACATACCAGGGCCAGAGCCTTTCTTTCAGACACACACCCTTGGCCCTAATTGGCTTCGACTCTTCTGCAGGGTCCCTACGGTTGCTGACAACTCCTTGAGGCGCGCTGGAACAATCGCTCCCACGAGGACACGGCGATGCTTTGCCCAAGAGGGGCACACCTCAACCGTGTGCTCCACCGAGTCCTCCGGGCGGTCCACACCCGGGCATCTCTTCCGCACGAATCCGATGCAGGTACCTCCCGAACTTACCATGTCCGGTGAGGACCTGCGTCATGCGGAAAGTGAGAACGCCCTGAGTTCTTTCCAGCCACGCCTCAAAAAGGGGATTTACCACCATAATTATGGCGTGCCCATCCTTACTCGCTTGTCGATTATGCCTTGTTCAGTTCGCGAGTCAATCCAGCAAGTCATGTGACGCGACCTTTGTGGTGGCTTTTACTTAAAACCTCTTCACATTAGAAGGACGACTGACAGTGCTGATGGCAGTCCTATGTTCTAGGAGAGAAACATATTTGATACAACTAAATAACTTACTTTTCCCAAAAAATGTGCTTTTATTAAAGGCTTCTATTTAATTTCACCTGTCCCGATGTTTGTGATCAAATCAACTCGTAGTAAATTAAATTTGATTTACTTCCCGATTACCGAAATGTTGAGCTGAAATTTTGCATGCATGATTGTGAATCAGATGATTATTTCAGATAACTATTTTGAAAGACTGATGAATGAGGAAAATAATTGGAGTGGAAGTTTAGAGACTAAACCAATAAATGTTGGGTTAGTAAGAATGGTTAGTATGGATGAAGTTAGAATAGCAGTAAATGGTATGAAGAATGGTAAAGCCATTGGTCCAGATGGAATACCAGTTGAAGTGTGGAAGTTATTGAAAGAGGATGGATGGATGTGGTTAGCTTTGTTCTTCAATAAGTTGTTGTGGGAAGAAGTCATACCTGATGAGTGGTGCAACAGCTCTTTGGTGCATATTTTTAAAAACAAAGGTGATGTGCTTGAGTGCAACAATTATAGAGGAATAAAGCTAATGTCACATACCATGAAAGCCTGGGAGAAAGTGATTGAGAAGTTTGAGAGAAGAAAGTGAAATTTCACAGAACCAATTCGGTTTATGCCTGGTCACGGCACAACGGCACTCGAAAAGGCATACGACCGGGTGCCTCGTGAGGTTCTGTGGTGGGCCCTTAAAGAGAAAAGCGTGCCTGGGAAGTATGTTCAGTTGATCCGAGCGATGTACAGTCGATGCAGTACCCAAGTCCGGTTTACAGCGGGCACCACTAGCAGCTTCAATGTGGCTGTCGGCTTACATCAAGGGTCGGCTCTCGGCCCTTACCTCTTCCTGATGATAATGGACGCTCTTACGTCGGTTATTCAGGAAGAGGCTCCGGCCTGGTGTATGTTGTTCGCCGATGACATTGTGCTGGTTGCCGAGAGTGGCCTAGAGGTCCAGAATACATTGGAGGTGTGGTGGCACAGACTGGAGAGTGTTGGCCTGAAAGTAAGTAGAACTAAAACGGAGTACTTGTTCTGCGACTTCGGCGGTCTCTCCGGTCCTGTAGCTTTAGCTCTCGCTGGAACGCCCATACTAATCTGTTCCGACTTTCGGTATATCGGGTCGCTCGTCCAAGGCGATGGTGAGGTAGACCGAGACGTAACGCATCGGATCAACGCAGGATGGATGAAATGGCGACAGGTCACAGGAACAACTTGTGATCCACGGATGCCCCTCAAGATGAAGGGTAAAATTTACAAGTCCGTCATAAGACCTGTAATTCTGTATGGATCAGAATGTTGGGCTGTTAAGAAGATGGATGAAAAAGACTGCATGTAGCGGAGATGAGAATATTGAGATGGATGTGTGGTGTGACGCGAATGGATAAAGTAAGAAATGAGTATATTAGGGGAAGTCTAAAAATGGCGCCAGTGACTGAAAAGTTGAAAGGAAATCGTTTGTCTTGGTATGGCCATGTAAAGAGGATAGATGAAACGCATGTTACGAAAAGAGTTTTGAGTTTACACGTAGATGGATGGAGAGGAAGAGGGATACCGAAGAAGAGATGGATGGATTGTGTGAGAAGTGATATGAAAGAAAAGGTGATAGTGTGACGGGTGACAGGACAGAGTGGAAGAAAAAAACATGTTTGCACCGACCCCAAGTAATATGAGATAAGGGTAGGATGATGATGATGATGATGATTGTGAATCAGATGACAATGCAAAATGATTATGTCATAGAGTGAATTTGTTGATGGATCTGGAAGGTGGCCATAGGAACTCTGTAATTAAATGACACAATCCTATCGAGTTTGGGCATGCGTAATTAGTCTGGACAAGTTTTAATTGTAAATACCCCGCTATTAAAGATTCCTATGAAAAAAATGTTGTCATCGAAAACTTGTTTTTTCCTTTCCTAACTTGCACGTAACGTGACAACAAGATATCTTGAGCAACAGTTAGAAAAAAAAACACACAATTTGAAGCAAAAATTTTCCGTGAAAGTTGAGTGAAATGTTTTGAATAAATTATTTGAAAATAATATAATAAAGAGGTAAAGTTTGTTTTTTTGTTTTTTTGTTTGTAGGGGGTAATCTCTGGAACTACTGGTCCGATTTGAAAAATTTAAGCAACAATAGAAAGCTGCTTTACTCCTGAGTGACATAGGCTATATTTTATGTACGCGGGCGAAGCTGCGGGCAAAAGCTAGTTTGAAAATAAATTACTGTTTACTGTTGTCTCTCTAGAATCTTCCGACAAACAATCTGCGAGCGATTTGTCATGCCCATTACTTTTTAAGTTTGGTGATTCTTCATGTTATGTCGGTTGTATCGAAAGTCAGAGGTTTGGAAGGCCTCAAACAAGGTAGACCGGTCGAGGATCGCCGGAATCCGAGAAAAGCAAGACACATAAGATCGGTCTGAAGCTAAATCACTCTAAGTGGCTTCTATATCCATCTTATTATTGTTAAATTTTCTAATCACCAACTCTCTTTCAACCTCGTTCCAAGCACACTTTATGAGCAACACATACACATCCTCGATTATGCCATATTTTGTGCAATTTGGTAAGTCTATCTCCTTCATTAGGTATGCAAACTTTGCGATAGGTAGCGCCTAATCTAAATTCTAAATTTTATCCTTATGCCTTCTTCTGCGAAGCAATAATGCTGGTGAAGGAGGCGACAGCATGCGCGAGGTAACGGCCTACCTCTATTTACAGCCACCGTAGGCGCGGGATTGCGATTCGTTCAGACCAAGCCCAAGAAGTCGACGGCACGTAGTGCTTAGCAGGGTTGAAACCTACTAGGTCCATGGGTTTGCTATAGAAAGAAAAACTTAGAAAAGCAATGCAATAAAAGACCATAGGAATGGGTTTTTAGTGAGCAAATATCTGGCACGACCTTTCACTCCGCTCTAGAGTGAAATAAGTCTTTGCATGATTTCACACCTAAAAAAAGTTCTGATTGTGAAATGATGTAATAGTCAACTAAGTTAATTACCACGAAATAACAAATCAGTCACACATTCTAAAATAATGAGATGCAAATTGGCGCTTAAGTTCACAAATTAATTTATTCTTAAAAACATACAGAAAGATATTACATTAATGTTATTATTTTTCCAAACGTTACCTCACATTTGTTAGCATGCTACCAACGACCCGTGACATCAAAGGCGCGATGCAAGATACTCGTACCTCCATTCTGAAATACAGCAAAGTCACTGTACTACTTAAAGTAATTGAAAAATTCTTTAGATACACCTTCGTTTCTCTTTGGATGTTTACTTTGTGAGTGGAGTTTTTGGCGTTAACATAAGATTGACGTGTGGACAATGGACATTGTACAATATGTCTACGTGAGGATAGGTGTCGCTGATGACTTGCGGATAAAGCGTCTGAAGTCAAAGTGACATTTGTGCATTGATGTGCTAAGTCTGTTAGCACTTCAACTCTATAGATGTTTTTTTTTTATGGTAGGTAAAACTCATCCAATGACGAATCCCGTCCTTGGGTAGAGTGGGAAACAGTGTCAGACTCTTACTGACTAAACGTACATACCAGGGCCCGGGCCTTCCTTTCAGACACAAACCCTTAGCCCCAGTTGGTTTCGACCCTTCTACGGGTCCGGTACGGGTACGGTTGCTGACAACTCCTTGAGGCGCGCGGGAAGAGTGCTCGCCGTCGACGAACTCGATAGATGGTGTTGTATATTTTAGCCGTCTACTGAATCACGGTATTAAGATTTTCCGCGGTTGCATTTGCATGTTGTCAATGAAATCATTCGATCTGAGCTTGGTGTTTGATTCACATCGCTGCCTAGCAGGCTCCTCATACTTTTTAGGGGATTTTGTACGGCGCCAAAAAAATAATAAAGATTAAAAAATCAAGATTAAAATTATTTGTTTTAAAAATTGCATCACTGCTTATGGTGAGATCGCAGTCAAGGACCAGCGTATATCAATTAAAAAATTATAAAGTACATTTACGATCAGAATGCAGTGAGTCATCATTGTCCGTCGGCCTAGCCCCGCCCCATTCTTATCAAATCTTTTCAAATTACAAACTTAAGTTCACAATCAAACACCACTTTGAACATACCTTCAAACTAATTATAGTTAAAATCGACAAAGCAACCGTAGAAATACAATTCATACCATCCTATTCCAAATCCTCAAGTGTATAATTATTTCAGAATGGTCTTTCATTGATTTCATTATTGTTGATTTTGACAAGTTTGGTAATCTACTAATACAATTATGACTTTAACGATCAATATTCATAAATAATAATTTTGAGATAATAAAAAAAAATCGCCCCACAAAATCTTATGCTGGATCAGCGCTTTAACGAAGAATCGAAACATAGTAGAACTAATTGGAAGTAAGACAATTTTACGACTAAATAACTCACTATTTTCCCGTAGATTGGACGAGCGATGGATGAGAAGGGAACGTGACACGGACATGGCGAGATCCGTCATCGGATTTGTCTCCGTTCCATTCGGCTCTCGTAAAGCTCTATAAATGCAGGAGAATATTCTAAATATAGGTAGACCAGACCAAACTAGTCTACATTGGATATTGTTTCGTGCCAGTAAATTCAAAGGATGCATAGGAGGTTTTTTTTGTGACATCTAATGACATGGAGATAGTGTCAGACTTTTACTGACTAAAATACCTACCCTGTGTCTGCTTAGCCCTTTTTACCGGGACCAGACCCTCCTTTCCGAAGCTGGCCCATGGGGCCCTAGAAGACTTCGGCCTTACTGAGCCTCTACGGTTGCTGACAATTTGAGGCGCGCGGAAACAGAACGCGCTGTCGACGACTTGGGTTCGGTTCAGACGGTGAGCTTCCCATTGCTCGCTGTCCGTAAGCCTGCACATACGATGGCTGTTACCTGTCGCATGTGGCCTTCTTCTTTGCTAGCATTACTATTTCGCAGAAAGAGGGATCGCCTGATACAAGGAAGGTAACAGCAGCCATTCCAAAATAATTTAATTAGAAATCACGTGCGAAGTCGCTGTTAGAAGATAAAGACTTTCAAAAAAGCCATTTACAGACATGAATTGTCAAAATGTCGGTCTGTCAAAAAAGTGACGCCAAATTGTACTAAAGCATAAATCTATATTGAAAAGCACGTGCAACTCAATGGAGACCTTTAATTCAGTTATAAAAATCCTGACACATTTATGGTCATTTTTATTATGTGAGCTTAATGTAAATCATCTATCTACATCTACACTAATATAATAAAGAGGTAAAGTTTGTTGTTTTGTTAGTTTGTTTTTTTGTTTGTAGGAGGTAATCTCTGGAACTACTGGTCCGATTGGAAAAATTTTAGCAACAACAGAAAGCTGCTTTACTCCTGAGTGACATACGCTATATTTTATATACGCGGGCGAAGCCGCTGACAAAAGCTAGTTACATAATATAAAACAAAGTTGCTTAGATCTTATGTATGCTTAGATCTTTAAAAGTACGCAACGGATTTTGATGTGGTTTTTTTAATAGATAGAGTGGTTCAAGAGGAAGTTTTATGCGTATAATAGATGCATAATATATTTAATATCAGTACCCGTGCAAAGCTGGGGCGGGCCGCTAGTAAATAATAAAAAAAAGTTTATACTTAGCAAAATTTTACGCAAAAAGATTGGCTAATTGTTACGAAACTCGCGAATTAATCTTGGTTATAAACTCTTTTAAATAAAAAAACACGTCTCAAGTACATTGAAGTAAAATTTTATTTTCTAATTGGTTTAAAAGTGCTTATTATTCCTCTCATTACAAAAAATATTGTCAACTGAATTGAAATAAAACCGCTATCAAGAACTAGTAAAGTTTGTAATAAGATGCAATTTTATTGCAATTGGTTTTTTCAAGTATCGTATTTAAAGGCTATTTATGTGTACTGTTTATTGATAAATAAGTAAAAATAATATTATCAAGCCGTTTATGCCTCAAAGCAATAAACTTATAATAAAATTTATATCCCAAGTTTATAGTTTAATCTAATTTTATGAGTCATTCTTAAGAATCCCTCAAATATAAAATTCTACGGTTGTTTTATTGAAAGTGGAATGTAATTACTAAATGGCAATAGTAAACTTGTGAAATACTTCAGCGAGAGCAGTGGTAACCGAGTGGTAACGGCCCCGACTTACGAGTTGTAAGTCGCAGGTTCAAACCCAGTCAGGAGCATTACTTTGTGTAATTTATTTCATCACTACTGCTCTTAAAACGGTGAAGGAAAACATCGTGAGGAAACCGGCATGTCCTAGAACCAAACATTCGAAGACATGTGACTTCCACCAACCCGCATTGAGCCCACGAGGTGGATTATGGCCCATTCTCTCTCCTAGAGAGGAGGCCTGTGTCCCAGCAGTGGAAACATTAAAATGGCTGATGATGACTTTAGCGGTTTATTAGAATTTGAACCACAGGAATTCTTTTTAATTTTTTTTAATACCGTAAGTAGAGACATACTCGTAGAAAGACAAAAGGTGTGCAAACACTGGCGCTCGCTTCAAGTTCAAGAGTTTAATGGAAATAGTGTAAAAATCTTATGCTTGAATTTATTTAAGTCTTACACACCCTATCCCACACAAATACTCATCTTTTTCACCTTATAAACAATAAATATTTAGGAAACAGTTACCGTAAATTGGGGTTACTTTAGCCCTGGGGTATAACTTTGGCACAAGCCAAATAACCAATAGGAACATGATTAACTATGTCTATTGTGTTTCAATAGATTGGTAAGCGGTGCCAAAGTTATACTCCGAGGTCAAAGTAACCCCAGTTTACTCGGTATGTTTTAATTTTTGTTCTTTTTAAGGTACCTCGAAGGGAAAAACAGAAACCTTATAAGACACTTTTTTGTTCGTCAAACCAAAATATGGCGTTGTAAAAACGTGCATAAAACTTTCCCGCATCGCTGTCGACTGAAAATGTGCCCAAAAGGCCGATAAGTCAATGCTATAATGGTTTGGTTATAATGGTTTCTATCTCTGACCGAGGTAGAAACCATCCATTGGATCACGTGAAGTGTCTAATAAGTGTTTGGATAATTATCCAGCCGTATAGCTAAAATAATTCTTAAAAAGATGCATTAGCACTCGGTCCAAGAGTTTCAACTCTAAACGGCTCAAAAATATAACTGCCAACTGCTGAGGTTGTAATATTTCCATAGCTTGAGGTTCTTCTGTTCTCCGTAGCTACCACGGCAGCACCTCCCAAGCCAGTAAGCCTACTGGGGCCGAGGGTTGGTGCGAAAGCGTTACACCCAGGTGTAACGCTTTCCGAGCCCTGAGACTAAGGCAAGGAAGGAACGGGGTAGATTGTTTAGTCAGTAAGAGTCTGACACTGTTTCCTCCTCCGCCCAAGAATGGGATTCGTCATTCGATGATTTTTACCTACCATAAAAAAAAGCACCAGCACAATACGACGAGCTAAGAAGGTAAAATGGCGCAAGAGTTGCGACCCAGGTACCGTTCCACGTGTCGACACAAGAAGTGTTCCACACTTAAGGCCTACTTTTCTTTTCCTACTACATTTCTTGTCCTTGTTTTGATACTTTATATTTAAATAAATAACTTCTAAATATAAATGTAAAAATAACCTCTCCACTAATCTTTAAATTGCCTGTTATAGCTTATAGAAGAATAATTTCTTACAAAACATTAAATTACCCAACACTTCCTCAAAAATATAAAAACAAAATCTTTTATCATTACATTCCCGAGCTTAATTTTTTACGTTATAAAGATTATATGGACGAACAATTTTACCGTTTTTACCATCGGCTCGCTCAAGGGTACAGGGATTAGGAGATTTTAAACTCAATATTGCTCTTAGGCGACAATTTTAATAATAAAGTTGTGAGAACTCTTGAAAATTAGGTCCCAGTAGATTTTGATAAAAGGGAAATTTTTAACGAGGGTTTTCGTAAATGTAATTTACAGTCATATGAAAGAATCGTAATATATACCTACCTATAAAGCCATAAAAGTCCAGCACTTGTATTCCTCATATACTTGTACGCTGCAGAAACGTGGACCCTGCGGGAAGTGGAGAAGACGATAGACGCCCTAGAGATGTGGTGCTGCAGGATGATGCTTGGAGTATCGTGGACTGAATTTTGTACCAACGTGTCGAATATTTCAAGAACTTGGCATCAAGCAGCGTTTATCGTCTCTGGTACGGTCTCGTATCGTCACATTTTTTGTTCACGTATGCCGCTTAGAGGAGGTGGCTATTTAGCGAATTGTGGCCCAAGGAAAGGTTGAGGGTCGTAAATGGCTTATCACTGTATGCATGTACAGGGAAGGTGGCCATGGAACAGAAGTGGAGGCGTATTGTGAAGATTACCACCAACACGACACGACCACTCTGTCAAAAGTGATACCGAAAAAGGAGAAAAAACACACTAATGAGTAGGTACATATCTTCTAATTTCTCTTTTTTTTTCTTTTTCTTTGCGAATTAAGCAGAACCTTCGTACAATTTTTATTTTAATGTATTTTCTTTAAAATGTAAGTATGTAAGTACATAAATTGTAAAATAAATAAATAAGAAGTTTACAGTCTATCAGATGTTGATTGGCCTAAGTATGTATACCTACTCACCTCTTTGATATACTGCAACTATATACTCATTTACTTAGACTCTAAGTTTTATATTGTAAGTTTTATACTCGAAACGAAAAATGTCTTGAAATATTTTATTATGGTCGAGGCAAAATAATTTCGACCAATGCTAAATAGTTATTTACTTCGACCCTAAGTTTTATATTGTAAGTTTTATACTCGAATCGAAAAATGTCTTGTCTTGTCGAAATATTTTATTATGGTTGAGAAAAATAAGTTCGACCGATGGTACCTAATTAGCATTTTAATTACGAGTTATTAAGTACTCATGCGGAAGAAGATGGAGAGAAGAAAATTGATCAAAGATTTGATTTTCATTTAGAGGCCGAGACTTTTTAAACTCGACATACCTTTATTTTAAAAAATGGCCAGTGATTATTACATTTTTTAAACCAATATTGGTTATGCATACAATGAGTTGGATAATAAAATATTAGATATTCAATAGTAGAAGAACCAACAGCTAGTAACAAATGGATAACAAATAGAACAGAAGCATAGCATAGAATGACGAATCCCGCCTTAAGGCGGAGCGGGAAACAATGTCAGACTCTTACTGACTAAACAACCTATCCCGTTACTTCCTTGACTGCCATTAATACGGCAATATGGGCTGGGGGCCAGGTAATACGCTTTTGTATCAACTCTTGATCCCAGGAGGCTTCAACCTTGCTTGGTCCCTACAGTTTGCTGGCAACTCCTTGAGGCGCGTGGGAACAGTGTGCGCCGTCGAGGACTTGGGCTCGTTCCGGATTCTTACCAGACGACCAGACGGCGGGCTATTCATATTGCTCGCCGTCCGCAAGCCCGTACAAATGGTGGTCGGAAATCGGGACCGGAATCTAAAAATTATGAAAACTAAGTACATAAAGTTTTGAATAAACTCACTAAAGTCCCTAGTTTTAGACAAGTAAGAGCAATTAATACATGGTACATTATATGTACAAATTGACGGGGGAACGGCTAAGTAACTGAGATTAGGAGTAGGCATAAGTTGGATGCGGGTTGTTTACAGAAGATAGAATACATGGAGTGTCAACACCAATAAATGGTGAACCATTGTTTTTTTTTCAAACTTGTGATAAAAAAAATCGTTTGTTTTGGTATGGTCATGTGAAGAGAAGAGATGAAAAGCCTGTTACAAAATGAGTTCTGAGTTTACACGTAGATGGATGGAGAGGAAGAGAGAGAGGCCGAAGAAGAGATGGATGGATTGTGGGAGGATTATAATGCCAAGTATATTGTTTTCGAAAACTTTTAGGCTGTATTCGATGCACAACTGGTTTATAGAAAGTTTGGTTAAGAGTTAATAAACTAATACGCTTGTATCACTGCTTACCGTACCGGCGGGATTGCAGTCAAGTACTAGTATACATCAATAAAAAATAATGTTTCATACATAAAATAGTGCTTTCTACATAAAATAAACCTATTTACCCAATTGAAGAAGTCAAGCTTCAATCACCATTGATGTAAAAAGAACTTGTAAATTCCAATAAAACCTTTTCCATTTTTTTTTCAAACTTCTCATCAGCTTCCTGCCCTTGTCCCGTTTTATTGAGCAATACCTTTTTTATTTCGTTCCGTCCTGTCACTGGTCACGCTAATACTAACTCCATTTTCTTCCATATCGTTTCTTACACAACTTCTCAAGAAATCAAACGCCTACTTCACACTATAACAGCGCTCACCTTGTCACTCCATTTCTTTACTCCTCCGTGTCATCTCCTGCCTACAATTTGTTTTCAACCCACAACCTTCGCGATGTAAATATATTGTCGCTAGTTTTGGGCACAATTTGCTTAAATTTGCGACGTGGATAGATTAAACGGTCATTAATAAAATTGTAGAGGAATTTAGGTTTAATTATCTGTAGATTTTAGTCGTTTCCGTGTTAAGTTGTAGGGAAGTAATGTGTTTGTTTATCTTGTTTTGTAGTAAGGGTTTTCTTGTTTGTTTTAGTCTATTAGATGCCAGTTTGTACCTTAAGAGCCTAGCGCCCACGCAGTGCAATAAAAAAGTGACTTTCTGATGCCAACTCCTCGGTAAGAGTAAATGGAGAGAATGGAAAAAAATGAAATGGAATGGTAAGGAGTAAATGGGAGAATGGACTAGAGTGAATAGGTTCTTAATAAACTAGTGCGCCTCACCATCAAAGATCGCTTCACTGCTTACCGTCAGGTGGTATCGTAGTCAAGTACTAGTTTATAGCAATAAAAAAGGGCTGGGTTAATAATTTTGAAAAAAAT
This sequence comes from Mythimna loreyi, assembly GCA_029852875.1. NCBI lineage: Eukaryota > Metazoa > Arthropoda > Insecta > Lepidoptera > Noctuidae > Mythimna > Mythimna loreyi. The sequence continues at coordinate 7,535,619 of CM056801.1, read as the reverse complement.
AAGTTTATTATTAATTCTTGTACAACATTAATAATTTAGTTAAAAAATAAGCCCTTTCGCAACTAAATATTTTTACTAAGAAAAATTGGAGGTGAAGTGTCCTTCAGAATGAACATAGCATATATGTAAATCAATCATTATTTCGCTAAGAACATGGATATAAAGGTCAGTGGGCGCAGCTGGCGAGATATTGAATGATATTCGTTCGCCGCCTAGGCACCCATACGACTATGTGTATATTTATATCTTGCGAAAGGTTCATGGGACGTACAGTCCCACACATTTGAAATGAATATCTTATGAATCTATATCTTTTTCTAACCTTCCTATAATAATAAAAAAAAATCACTGACAAAAAAATTGTTTAAACAAATAAAGGTATAATGTAAATTTAGTTAGTCAAAATTTTTTGTGTCGGGATGATTATGATGCACGGTTAAACTCTAATGAGTTTACGATTTGCATCATCTCTATTGTACCGATAATTTGTATGAAATCAGAAATAAATAAATAATAATAAAAATAATTCAATTTGCAGTTGTTATTGCTGTTAAAAACTTTTATTGTCCTTTATTTTTTTTAAAACCTTCATTTTTGTACAAGCGTTTAACGCAGAGCCTAACTTCAGAGTCACCAAGATCTGACGGCCGTACTGTACTCCGGAGAGAAAATGATAATGTTAGAACTAGATTGCACGCTAGCACTAGGAGATACCAATTTATACTTGTTGTCCAAGTATAAATTAGTTACTTTAATTACCAACCAACCAATTATCAAACCAACCAACCAATTATCAAACCAACCAACCAATTATCAAACCAACCAACCAATTTATACCTCTTGTTCAAGTATAAATTGGTAACTCGTTTTGTAGAGACTTGTTAGTATTTTCTGTCCGACGTGATTCGGTGCTAACGAAGATTGTTCAGCCAGGCGAGGCTTACACGTGTCTGCTGTTTCAGTTACCAGGTATTTGAAAGCCGAATATAGCCAGCATTCTTTTCTGTTTGCCAACATGACCAATCGGAATAGCTGATTTGTAGGTAAGCTACATATTATAGAAAGAAAAAAAAATGTACACCAAATAGTAACACAGCTCAGAGATCATCTCTGTCAGGATTTTAGAGTATTTTTTATAATAACCTTTTTAACAAAATATACATTTTTTTTTTTTATTAATAGCGATGATATGGCATGTTCCATAACAATTTTATACCGACCAAATGGTTTTAATGTGAAAAAAATATTAGAATTCATGGCCTTGGTCTAGTGATGTGCTAAGGAATAGTGTTAAGGATATTTAAATTTCTGATATTATAATTTTCATCGAAAAAAAAAATAAAAAATTTAACTTAGAATATCAATTTGTATTTTTTTCTGTTTTTTTTTTGTCCTCATTTTTTTTTTTGCAAAACATGTAGCCACCTCTAATTTTTTTTTTTATAAGACTTGTAAGCTGAACTCATGTTTTATGAAAAATCATATTTTATATATCCTATAAAAAAGACAGACAAAATAAAAATCTTACCGCGTCTGTCCGCTGACATCATCTACAGATAAAAACCTCAAGTGACCTGACCAAACCACTAACCATCACAAATAATGATACAGCACAATAAAAAAACAAATGATGGTCAATAAAGCCCTTTTTGCTAAACATTTTATTAGTACTAGCAGTAGAATATGTCCCATAAATTCTTCTCCGGCTACCGCACTGCGGAAGTATGTACTTGTCTTCGCTTTTCCGTAAGAATTAAAAGTGGTTTGTAGTTAACTGTTTGTTAAAACCACATTTTAGTATGTTCCGGTTGAGTTAACTGACTGTGAAGAAGTGAATTTCACTATTTATGGGGTGTTTTAAGAGTGTTTTTCGGCTTTTCTGGGTTTTTGAGTAGTGTTTTTTTATGTTGAGGTTACAGCTCTAGGATAGACCGAAATTTAAATTTTCTTTAGTATTTTTTATCCAGTTGTTCATCATCAATTCAGCTGAAAGATGTATACTCTTGGACATAGGCTTCCCCTAAACACTTTATGAGATAACTGGACTTGCAGAGCTACTTTAGAGCCACGCCACGTGACGTCACTTGACGGCGTTCTGTTAAGCAGTAATACTAGCGAACGAGGCGGTCGTACTCGCAAGAGAACCGCCTTCATGCCCCAAACGCCGCGCACCGTCACCGAACAATGGGTAGCTCAACGTCCGGCTGGTAACGGTCCGGACGGAGTCCAGTCATCGATAGTGCGTAGTGTCGCAGCAAATCGTAGGAGCCTGCTGAGGCCATAGGTTGTGTGAAAGTGAACCTCGAGGCCCTGAAGCGAAGGACGAGAAAGAACAGGAGTAAGTTTAGTCAGGTTTCTAGTTTATTTAAGTTTATTTAGTCAAAATAACGCCCGATGATTTCACACCGAATAAAAAAAAAATTGGGTGCAAAAAAAAGCAGACGACTGCAGTAGCTGCAATCAATCACAACAGTGACATGGTTTTGGTCTCTCACAGTTAAAAAGAGAAAATGGAAACATTTTCAAACGTTCATCTGAAAAACCAGTTTAAAATGAAAGGCACCGTTTTTACTCTGGCCTTTGATTGTACGGTACGGCCGTCTGATCTTGGTGAGTCTGAAGCTAGGCTCTACGAATTTTAGCGCTTGAAAACTCGTACGAAAATAAAGGTTTGGCGTATTGAAAATAGCTTGGCATATTGGAAGTTAAACGTTAAAAGTTAGACGTTGAGTGATTTTAGTACAAACAGCTATCGGCCTAGGCATCGAATTGGATGCAGCGTTTAACGAACGTTCTAGGCGTCTGGCTTATTTAACCAGATGTCTGCGACATATATACCACCGTGCTTGCGAACGACGACCAATATGTATATTGTAAATTTGGACAGTATAAGTCTAAAACGCTTTGCCTTTACCATCATCATTATCATTTCATCCAAAAGATGTCCTTAGCGGTTATAAGCCACAACGGATGGTCTTGAACATCTTGCAGTCATTGCATACCAGTGATTCTCACCAGAACGTTGGTCCATCTTGTGGGAGGCTTTCCTAAGCTTCGTCTAGTGTTTTGTTGCCAGTCTAGTACCTGTCGGTTTTATCAACCATCTGTTCTACGAGGTCTGTGCCGCTTCATCCTACAGCGAAAGAAGTCACTTAATGAATTACCACCTCAAAAAAAGACCAATATGTATAGGTCTTTTCTTAACAAATGACTTAAAAATCAATCTCGGTATATACCATCCTATTCCAATGATTCTCATCAGGTCGTTGGTCCATCTTGTGGGAGGCCATCCTACGCTTCTTCTGGTATGTAGTTGCCAGTCCAGTACCTGTCGGTTTTATCAACCATATGTTCTATGAGCTCTGTGCCATTTCATCCTAGAGTAAAAGAAGCCAAATAAATCACCACCTCAAAAATAAAGACATATACGTACCCAGATTGATTTTTAGCCCATTGTTCAAGCTTTAATGCTTCGGTAAAGTCTCCAAAGGTAGTCCGATTCACCCCAAAATTACTCCATGCTACAGATGTTTGATTAATTTTACCCCAGACAGGGGAGAATTAATAAAATTTCACAGCCTTTGTTCGAGTTGACAAGCCCAAAGGGTTGGTTTTATTATCTGATGCTCAAGCGACGCCGGGAGTAATTACACTATTGTTGCTTTTAATACTCGGTGTAAAAAACTGGGCAAGTGAGAGCTAAACTGGCGCCCTGAGGGTTTCGTATTAAGTTTGTAGGGTCCGAAAGGGTCGAAGCCTCCTGGGGACAAGGGTTGATGCGAAAGCGTAGCACCAGGGCTCTGGGACTAAGGCAAGGAAGAAAGGGGGTAGGTTGTTTAGTCATTAAGAGTCTGACATTGTTTCCAGCTTTCGTTATTGGATGATTTTTACCAATCATGAAAAAAAACTTATGTAAAAAGTTAAATTCCCGAATGGAGTCTCGAAGATTTTTACGAATTAAAAAATAAAAGTATCTGTTTTTTGTGACGTAAAAACAATTTTCTGTTTTCAGATTATTTTATTCGTATATCTGTTCTATAAGACTTACTTTACTTACTCTGTGCCAATTTCCACGATTCTGGGTCAACAGTACTTTACAAATTTTAATTCCCTTGAGAATGTCGAAAAATACGGTTTTGCAACATAAATGGCCGTATATTTTCTTTCCTTAATCAAAGTTAAAAAAATATATACAAATTTTGTTTTATTTTTTACATCAAGTAACCGCACACCTGAGTATACAGTTTTATTTTCAGTTTAATACCTTTACGCGTTACTAAGATAAATTATCTTGACAGATAGACAGACAGACAACATAGTAATCCTAAAAGAGTTCCATTTTTTTTTGAGGTAAGAAACCTTAATAAAATTATAAGAAAAAAAAAATTAAGAAATAAAGAAAATAAAAAAAAAATTAAGAAATATTAAGAAGAAAATTATAGAACACGGAAAAATGAGAGGAAAAATCGTTGCTATAAAAAAAAAACAATATTCATTAATTGTGAATTTAGTTTTTAATTCATTTTCTCATGCTTAAAAGTCTTCTACAGACGTCCAGGATTGCTACAAGATTTACGGTCACTGTAAACACAGGTTTGCGGACGGCAAACAATGGTTTTTTTATGATAGGTAAACATCATCTAATGACGAATCTAGCTCTTCGGCAGTGCGGGAAACAGTGTCAGACTCTTACTGACTAAAAAACCTACCTTATTGCTTCTTAGCCTTCATACGGAGAAGAAAGAAGGTCTAACTTCTCTTCAGAAACTGACCTAAGGCCCTAGAAGGCTTCGGCCCTGCCGCTGGGCCTCTTCATTTTTGGTGACAACTCCTTGAGGCGATCCTGGTGTTACACTTTCGCATCAACTCTTGGCCCAGGAAGCGATATCTATGCTGATAGCGATATATGATTTTAGCCAATAAAAGACTGTCACTCCCATCATTGTATGATGACTCACATAAATAAAAACAACAAACTTATACTATAAATTCATTTAAAAGTTCACCACAATAAAAATTAATAATATTTTTCGAACAAAATGTTGCAATAACACCAATTAAAAAGTTGTAACAGCGTCGAAAAAGTTACACCTTTCAACAGTATCTGTTCCAAGCGGTGCTTTATTTTATTTTCGTTTTTTTTTTTGTTTTTTGTTCTGGATTATTTCAGATAGCCATAATTGATATCCGGTTTTGCCAGCGACATGATAATACTCTTTGACATATTGATATTAGCTTTCCATAATCTCATGAAAGTAGATTTTAGCATTATTTTTTACATTGAAATAATTTCACACTGAAATAAATAAGAAATTAACAAAAATGTTGAGTATTATTTTTAAGATTGAAATGGCTTCTCTCAGTCTGTGTAGAGCAAGAGGGAGTAAACTTACAGTATTCTTTAAATTATCGTTTTGTGAGGGCTACGGTGACTACCATATAAACAAATCCGCTTTTTTATAGTGGGAAAAATCATCTATCTAATGACAAATCCCGCCCTTAGGCGGAGCGGGAAACAATGTCAGACTCTTACTGACTAATCGACCGACCCCGTCCCTTCTTAGCCTTCACACCGGGGTTGGACCTTCCTTTCAGAAACTGGTCCAAGGCCCCAAAAGGCTTCGGCCCTGCTGCTGGACCTCTACATTTTTGCTGACAGCTTCTCGAGGTGTTGGCAGCAAAAATGTCAACAGAATGCGCTGTCGACGATTTGGGTTTAATCCGGATTGTTACCAGACAGCCGGACGGCGAACTACCGATTGCTATGATATCGCTATCAGTGATAAGACCGCCATTATAGTCATAGATTAAGATTTATGTAACTTTAGAAAAAAAATTTTTTTTTGGTGTACTGTTATAAAGCTGTATCCTTTCTATCCTGTTCGATTTCTGTTTGATTCCCGCACGGAACAAATATTTCTATGGTCTACTAACACGTGTTCAGGGTCTGGGTTTCTTGTTTGTGTCATTTTATATGTTTGTGAACGCACCCACGACACAGGAGTAATTCCTAGTGTGGGGCAATGTATTAAAAAAGTTAAAAAATAGTACATTGTTATACGAGGGATGAAAGTTAGTTATTTAGTCCCGAGAAATTTCTTGGCGACCGAGCGACAGCGAGGTCGCTAATAGTTCGAGGGACTAAATAACTCTTTAACCCGAGGTAAACACTGTGCTTTTCATTACGAATACGAGGAAAATAAAAATAATAATAAAAACCTGAGTCGTCGTCAAATGCCTTCGTGTGTTTTTAGGTAGGTATATTTCTTTTGATTTAGGCGGTAAGCGGTTTTCTCCTCAAAGAATCTTGCGTTAAATTTATAACTGAAGCTGATGAACTTATCGTGTTAATACAAATTTCTTATAACAGAGATTTAGCAAAATGTAAACAAAAATCTACACCTCGAAAAAAAAAAATCAAGAAAGACCAAATCGGCCACAGATTATAGAGAGACTTTACCCGCCATTTTTTTTTTTTAGTCGTCGTCTGGCTATTCAGTCAATATTTTTCATTTTATCATTGTAAAAATGGGTCAGGTCAAGATTTTTCTGAAAAATAATATCAGTTTTAATGAAATAGTTGAAAGTAAATTAAAATAAAGTCATTAAAAAAAAGTATTCTTAAATTATTTCTATCTCTATGTCATTTTAATTGTACTGCCAGTATAAAAATTCGGGTCACGGTTCAATAGAAATGTCAAAATATAACTAGTTTTTTTTTTAATATTTGCTGTCTAAATATTAAAAAACAACTGTCAGTTGTAAAGTAAAACTCCCTAGGGAGTAAAAGTACTTTTTCCAACCCTGTCCGCAGGCAACTTTACACCTACTTTCAGAGTATGAGTAATGAAAAAGTATTTACTAGTATATATACTGGCTATATTCTAGTCATGTCTTCGGGAATAAATAAGAGATAAATTAATATGAGTAGGAGCAAGATTAACTATTCAAAGCTCAACTCAGACTAATTATAATATGTAAAATAATTGCAATCCAAAATCAAAGTCATCCACTTTGAAGATAATCCCTAAAATATTAAATATTCCCAGATGAATATTTTAAACGATTACAAATACATTGCCATTCAGTTATACGATGAAAATCGTTTGCTTAAAAGAGTCTTAAAGTTTTTCTTAAATATAATGGTGCCATTTTTTACAGGACTTAGAAGGAAAATGATCGGTAATAAGACGTTCAAAGTATTTCTACTTAAAAGGTTTCTTCATAATACTTTTGATTCATAATTGTGCGATTTGTTGATTAAACGCCTTGGAGGAGTAAAAAAATAATGTTTATTTTTTTTCCCGATCAATTTTATTGTTGAAAATTTTGAGGAGGATAAAGACTTTCTTGTTTGGGTTTTTGAGAAGGGTTCCGTCAGAGAAATAAACGCTTTTAATTATTGAGTATTTTATTTCTGGAACACTGTAAGGTTTTTTTATGGTGGGAAAAATTATCAAATGACGAATTCCGCTCTTGGGCGGAGCGGAAAACAGTGTCAGAACCTTACTGACTAAAGGCCCCATCCCTTTCCTTCTTAGCTTTCATACCAGGGTCGTACCTTACTTTCGGACCGGGGCCCCAGTAGTCTTCTTCTCTGCAGTTAAGTCTCTACATTTCATGACAACTCCTTGACGGCACTTTTTTTTTCAGAAAAAGAAAATGAAACCCTTATGGGATCACTTTGTTGCCCGTCGGGCTGTCTGTGTGTTATGACCCTTTATCTTGGGAACACTTAGAAGTATCACGTCAAATTAAAATCTTACTAATATTATAAATGCGAAAGTTACGATGTTTGGATGTTTGTTACTCAATCACGCCAAAACGGCTGGACGGATCTGGATGAAATTTGGCACAGGCATAGGATACACTCCGGAATAGGACATAGGATACTTTTTATCCCGGAAACCCCAACCCCAATACCACGCGGGCGAAGCCGCGGGCAAAAGCTAGTCATACATAAGTCTGCGGTCCCTTGAAGCTATGGAAAATAAAACTCTAAATTTACGAAAAAAAAAACCTATATTTCGACACTCTCAAATGATAAATGTTTTTTTAATTGGTTTATAACACGTCAATAAGGGGATCGAAATTCATAGGGTTTTTATTCTGATGATCTAGAATCCTGTGACATGAAGCAAGGTCTTACAGCACTAGTATAGAATTAATCTGAAAACTAAAAATTTGTATTTACGTAACAAAAAAAAAATCATTCTTGCCCAGTTCTTTTTAATAGGCTATTTTTCGCGCATATTTAATAATAATCTACATCTACACTATAATATAATAAAGAGGTAAAGTTTGTTTTTTTGTTTTTTTGTTTGTAGGGGGTAATCTCTGGAACTACTGGTCCGATTTGAAAAATTTAAGCAACAATAGAAAGCTGATTTACTCCTGAGTGACATAGGCTATATTTTATGTACGCGGGCGAAGCTGCAGGCAAAAGCTAGTACATAATACATTGAAAAACACTGCACTTTACGGTGGAAAAAATAACTATTTACGAAAATATGATCAGCCATATTTGACCATGTCATTAAATTATCATAATTTTCATGATTATCATCATAATCTTTACAGCCGAAAGACGTCCACTGTCCCCAAGCGTCCATACCATGATTCGGCCTGTACGTCTCGCATCCATCGGATTTCAGCAACCTTGATCAGTCGTCGGTCCACCTCGTGGGAGGCCTTCTAACGCTACGTCTTCCGGTACGAAGTCGCCACTCTTAAACCTTTCGAGGAAACTCCAATCATGGTTCTTTCCATTGCCCTTTGAGTGACTTTGAGTCTTCTTATCAGGCCCTGGCAACATACAATGGTTATAGACTTTTATTTTCAGGCACTGTGACCTTATCACCATATTTTCAAAAAATATTGATTCAACTAGTATTATTATTATTTCGTTTATTCAATAAAATTCTTATAAATTACATTTTTAAATATTTCTAAAAAAAAAAACATTTAAAAATATAAAAAATAGTTTCCCACCGGTATCGGGAACAGGGTCCAAGCTACCGGTGGTCAGGGCTCAAGAGAAAGGAACCTCCTAACTATGCGAGCCGTGTCCAGGAGTACCGCTTTCTGAATCAAGCCCTTGATCCAGCCGCCTAACGAGAGCCTCCTAAGGTGTTGGTCGAGGCTCTTGGCTATTAAGCCATTGGCTGACACGACAACATGACACGATTATTATTATTATTTGTAGACAGGCAGGCAGTAGTATTATGTGCTGTAACCAAAATAAAATATACCTACTCGTACATACACAAAACCAACTCTATATAAACACTACCAAGAGCTCATAGGCTTAAAGGCTACTATTAAATTAGAGCCAGCAAGAAGCAAAGATAACAATAGCACTAAATCTTGCAACGGTTTTTGCTCAATTTGAATACTGCAGCAGGGAACAAGCTATTTATAGTACTAGGCGAACAGGATAACGTTGTTGTAATTGTGTTAGGTGAATAGAAAGAGGTTTTAATTGAAAATTCGATATCATTTTTAATTCAAATTATTAATTTAGGTAGATACGTAAAGGAAAAGTAAAAGTTTATTTTCCACATTTATGTTACGAATTACCTAGGTACGTTAAGTTTAATAAATGGAGTGGAAAGCTCCTAACCTTCATAACACTCAATAAGTCAACCTACACCGAAGGGTTTTCTGAAAACTACTATTAAGTGAGGCAAAGCCAAGATTTTTTAAAATAAATATTTCGTAATATATTTTTTCATTGATTATATATAGGTTCGCGCTTGACCGCTATCTCACCTGATGGAAAGTGATGATAAACCTGAGCTAACTTATGTAATAAACAGCATATTACATAAGTCAGCGCAGGCTTAAAATTGGAACGTAAGTGTTTAAGTTTTGTGAATTTTTTAAGATCGATCGTTGTGGTGACATTTGGGGGAGGCCTATGTCCAACAGTGAACGTTTTTGGGCTGAAATGATGATGATGAGTTTTTTAAATAATTTTTTTAAGGCTTTCCACAAGATGGATCGAGGTTTTGGTGACGGTCACGGGAATCCGATTGACACGAAACGCATGGATCCTGTTGTTGTGGTGACACTAGGAGGGAGCCTAAGTCCAACAGTGGACATCTTTCGGATCAATGGAATACTTTAGAGTTTTTGCCGTGTTATTATACTTCTTTGGAGACACTTCTATTATAATGTACACCATTAAACTAGGGTCTTTGTTATTGCGTAATCCATAATGTTTATTATCATATCATCAACTGTTTATCATCACCAGACAGACGCAGATTCTCATCTCATCAACTGGTGTTGATAAGATGAGAACATAGGATAGGTCTCCATCCGAACGTTCGGACCACCAGGTCCGGACGTTCGGACGGAGACCTATCCACTGTTAACCCGCAAAGTCGCATCTACGGTGGCTGGACATGGTTTTTTTTTTAAATGTAGGTAAAAATCATCCATTGACAAATCCCGCTCTTGGGCGGAGCGGGAGACAGTGTCAGACTCTTACTGACTATGGTAAGTTTGTGGATTTCTTACACTGATAACCCATTGCGTTGAGAGCCCGGAGGACACGATGGAGCAAACAGTAGAGGTATGCCCCGCTTTGGCAGAGCATTGCCGTGCCCTCGTAAGGGCGGTCGGCGGCAACGACCTCTAGTACCGGGCCCTGGTACAGGCAATAGTCTGGAGTGAAGAGGAATGGCAGGCAGTTGCCTTCTTCTGCGAAGTTGTAATGAAAAAACATAGAAGTAAGTTTTAGTCAGTAAAAGTCTGACACAACCTTTCGCTATGCTCACAGGCGGGAGATATCCATGAATCGTTCCCCACCTAAAAAACATATTCATTATAATAAGATCAACAAAAAAAACGGTTCTGTAACTCAACTACAAGTACAAAATATTATAATGTGAGGAAGGAAACTTGCGGATATTATCCGCATTCGTACGTTATACAGAATTAGTTGTGAAAAGCAACGCGTCGCATTTATCATTGGTAAGTTAGCGGATTAACATTCTACAAGTTTTTACTTAAGCTTCTAGAGATGTGACATTCGTGCCGTTTGCGGATACGTGAAAATGTATTTATATTAATAGCCCGGACATACATACAGAAAAAGAGCCATAGGTATGCTAAAAACTAATTGAGTAATTGTCTAAATCGATCATGAGGGTCCTTGGGTGGAGCGGGAGACAATGTCAGACTTCTACTGACTAAATGATCCACCGTTCCTTCTTGCCTTAGTTCCAGGGCACCAGAAGGCCCGACCCTGCTGAGCCCCTACAGTTGCTGACAACTCGTTGAGGCGCGCGGGAACAGTGCGTGTCTTTGACCACTTGGGCTCGGTCCAAACGGTTACCGGATGGGCGCACAGCGAGCTACCCATTGCTCGCCGTCGGCAAGCCCGCGCCTACGGTGGCCGGAAATTGGGATCGGAGATACGGCGGCAGCGGCTGTGGCGTAATTATAAAGTGAATAAAAAAAGCAGTTTAGTCTTGTACACTTTTAAGACATTGTTGTCTAAAATGATTTCGATTTGCAAATTAATAAAAACAAGTACTATAGTTGTTTTTCTAAGACATTATAAAATTAGAAGATGTTTCAAAAAACCTCAATCCGCTTCGACATTTTTTAAGAAACTGCCTTTATCTTTTCACTAAACTTTTAGATAAGTTTAGCTTAATAAAACAGAACAGAACGGAACGGAACAAAAATGTGTATACCTAAACATAATTATCAGCAATTAAATCGTAAAACCACGATATCCGAAGCGTGTCCCAGCACTAGTCACAAATGAGGACAAAAGCAAGCTTCGCGCGTTCTGCTAATATTGTTTTCTGAGCCCCGTTCCGTGATAATAGACCCGTACTGCTAAGGTTTTTGTTGTCGCTATATAAGGGCTGTGTCAGTACTCACAACTAGAATATTAAGGGCGTTAATTCAGTACGTAACGTGTTTTTTTTTACTGGTGGGAAAAATCATCTAATGACGAATAATAATAATAATAATTTATTTCATAACCATAAATTGATACATTTTGTTTGTAATGGCGCCTCCTTTTAAGCAGATAATGCCTGTGTTAGAAGACGCCGCTCTTTCTTAATTAGTTACATTTCGAATCCTGGTCTCAAGCGGGGCGGGAATCAGTGTCAGACTCTTACTGACTAAACAGCCCACCTCGTTCTTTCTTTGCCTTTCGCACTGGGGTCAAGCCTTTCTTTCAGAAAGAGACCCCGGGGCAAAATAGACTTCAAACTGATTGCAGAGTCCCTAAGGTTTTGCTGATAACTCCTTGAGGCGAGCGGTAACAGAGTTCGCCGTCGATGACTTGGGCTTAGTCCGGACTATTACCAGACAACCGGACGGCGAGCTACCGCGCCTACGGTGATCAGTACGTATGTATCTTCACTTTTGGTAGGTACTTATCAAATGAATTGAAAGATTTTACCTTTAGCATAGTAATAGTGTTGAGTGGAGTCAATGAAACTGTCTTCGTACTTTTTAGTTTGTTATTACACCTCATCATCAGCCTTTTAATGTTCCCACTGCTGGGACACAGGCCTCCTCTCTCTAGGAGAGGGAATGGGCCATAATCCACCACGCGGGCCCAGTGCGGATTGGTGGACGTCACATGTCTTCGAATTTTTGGTTCTAGGACATGCCGGTTTCCTCACGATGTTTTCCTTCACCGTTTTGAGAGCAGTGGCGATGAAATAAATTACACAAAGTAATGCGCCTGGCTGGGTTTGAACCCGCGACCTACGACTCGTAAGTCGGGGCCGTTACTACTCGGCCACCACTGCTCCTCATATACACCTATACTACACAATACATGTGTACTGTTACTATGGGAAATCAAAAAGTTTAGTACATTTTACTCATAGTAAAAGTTGTCTGTTATTATGGCTACAATCCCGTGTTTAAGAGCAGCCAACCCGAGGTACATTTTCATATAACCGTTCTTACGTGATATTATGATGTTATTATACATCTTTCTTCAGATATTTTGGATACACAGATATGAAAATGCGCTATTTAACGTGAACTTTAATTCTCCATAATGTACTTCCTATATTAAAAATATAAAAAAGTATGTCTATAGAAGCCTTGCGCAATTAATCGAGATTTTAAGTGACGTATTTTCTTTAAACATGTATTTCCTGAAGCAAGTTTTGTGATAAATTCGAGTAAATCGTAGAATTACCGAATGCCAATAGAGTTTTCGGGTGAGTTCTCTTTTTTACCCGACTACGGCGAAGCAAAAGGAGGGTTATGATTTTGACCTGTATGTAAGTATGTATGTATGTGGGTATGGATGTTCATCTGTTCCCTCGTAACTTCTAAACTACTTATCAGAATTCGACAAATGACATATCATTAGAAGCGTCTTAATTGTCCGCTGGTTATAGGCTATATGGGATTTCACAAAATCCAATGTGGCGCCCTCTAGCGGACAAAACATACGAAGTAAAAAAATAAAGTTAAGATAAATATGCCGTGTTTGGTATAATTTGAAAGCGCTTTACTTGTACATTTTGAATATATATATATTACTAGCATTTGCTTGTGACTTTACCTGTATTCATGGGCTGAGAAATCAATGAACCCAAGATTAACCTATTTAGAACTCCAAAATATGTTAAATAAAAATAAAGTTTAAAAACTAACACCCGACTACTTAAAAACACGCTCTAAAAAGTACGAAACAAGAAAACAAGAAAGCCGTGGTCGTATGCCATAAGAATAATAAATTAAAAAAAAGTGGCATACGACCACGGCTTTCTTGTTTTCTTGTTTCGTACTTTTTAGAGCGTGTTTTTAAGTAGTCGGGTGTTAGTTTTTAAACTTTATTTTTTTCGCATTACATTTGCATCAAACATCACTTTGGATTGCGTTAAATGAAGCAACAAGCTTTTAAACTATGCGCGACGTTGACGATAGGCGAGTGAGGAAAGCCCTCCATAAGTATCGGTCGGTTCCAGTCACCCTTTAAAGGGACAAAAGCACAAATTTTTCGTAAAAGTCTTTATTATGTTTATATTTTTGTGTATTTCCGGATAATTAGCCTAGAGTAGGTTATAGCTACCAGGAAACACAGACTCCGGCGGTATCTTCAACTTTTTAGCTGTACTCATAAAAAAATGCTCCAAAAACGTTTAGTTTGGTGTAATAACCATTTTCTGAATTATTCATTATTCGTACCATTCCGAGAATCGGTTATTTGCTTCAACCGCTCCGTTAAATAGTTCAGCTGAACTAGTTTCGCTTTCATTATCGTGCAAAGTTAAAACGTATTGGTTTTCAAGTTTCTAGAGGTATTTTATCGTAAAGAGAATTTTTACTTCTAAAATAATCCTTTATTTTAAAGACATTACCGTACATTTGACATTCATAATATTTTTTACACAGGCTTTATTTCTCGGAGAGGGAATGGACCATAATCCACTTCGCGGAACCAGTGTGGGTTGGTGGATGTCACATGTCATCGAATTTTTGGTCCTAGAACAATTTTTTTCACGATGTTTGCCTTCACCGTTTTGAGAGCAATGGTGATCAAATAAATTACACAAAGTAATGCGTCTGGCTGGGTTGAAACCTCGACGATACTCCTACAAATTCGGGGCCATTACCACTCGCCCGCCACTGCTCTCAAGGACAGTACATCTAAGAGATTTTAATGTCTGCGTTTTTTATTAAATGTAAAAATCAAACGTCACATTCAACCTCAAATTATCGAGCGTTTCACCAACAAACATCCCTTAAATTCCTCTACAAATAAACAAACAGCAAGTGAATTCGACCGTCCATTCTAGGTATGCCATTCACCACTGTTCGAGCAACCTCAGCGCGACGGCTGCAGCTTTCTGGCGAAGTTCCAGATATATATTTTTTACTAAAAAACATCAGCGAACTGTCCCGGCACACTTTCGGCAACTTCTCGGCCGGTTTGCCAGCCGTATTCTGGCAAAGAAATATTAATCTTGGGAGAGAATTAGGTTTCATTATTAAAGTCTAGAGTTTTCTTTTGTGTTTTGCAAATATTTGAAGGAAAGTTGGTATTTAAATTAGTTACTACGTTCAGTGTTTTTTTTTTATTAATTGTTAAGCACCTATGTTGTTTTTTAGTCGAATATAGAAAAAGTAAGAAAAAAAGAATGTTTTAATTTTGAAAACAAAGCTGAATTAGAGAGTTTTAACTCCTTAATTGAAAGTGAATATAAAAGCAATGTGAAGATTTAAGTTGTCTACTTATCGATACTAAACAAAATCAAAATAAAGCAGAAAGTACCTGTCAAATTTTATTTCCTATGCATTTACATGAGCATATATGAAATGTTGAATTATTTACTATATGGAAATATCGTAAAATTTAAAATTTTAAAATATTTACATATTCCAATATTTACAGTATGAATTCTCTCTTCATAGATTCAGTCCAAAAAAAAAACAAAAGAAAAGTTTATTTTATTTTTAAACAAGATGTTAATAAATTGCAATAAAATTTACGTAAAGTAATTCAAAAGAGAAAAACAATGTTACAAAGGAAATTATTATAATTGAATAATGAAGAAGATGAAGAATGTCTATTAGCCATTATACCAAATTATAAAGGTACAGTCGTCCTCATTATTACAAACGAACTTTTAAAACACATCGTTATTAATTTTAAATGTCTCCACATTGGCTCATTTCGGATTACAGCACGTATACTGATTCTGTATATAATGTATTAGATTTTAAAGCTCTTTGAGTTCATATCAGACACGTTTATAATCGAAAATAAGCCAAAGTTAGTCATTCGTTTGAAGTTTAATCCAATAATATTATAAGTTAGTTCTTCATATTTTATGCTTATCTGATTTAGTAACCAAAATCTACACTAATATAATAAAGAGGTAAAGTTTGTTTTTTTGTTTGTAGGGGGTAATCTCTGGAACTACAGGTATGATTGGAAAAATTTTAGCAACAATAGAAAGCTACTTTACTCCTGAGTGACATAGGCTATATTTTATGTACGCGGGCGAAACCGCTGACAAAAGCTAGTATGTTATGTTTTTATATATCTGAATTGCATTTAAGCTTTTGTTTTCACTCGGCATTAAGTGGTTTTTGAAAATTTAAAAGAGTTTTGATTACAACATTTTGAGAAAACTAGATATTGTTTTTATTTAAGTTTTTTTTTTTGTGGTAGGTAAAATCATCCAATTACGAATTCCAAATTTTACCAGAACTAGAAAAAGGGTCAGCTAGCTAAATAGAAAGGAATCAGTAGATCGAGGCTTTTATCCAGGGGGCTTAGACAAAGTCACATTCTCACTAACGATAACAAAATTCGAAACTCAGAAATGTATGGAACTGACATATGCCTTCAAAAAATCACGTGGTCAAACGTTTTCGATACGCTAATTCTGCCGTGCTGACACTAAAACGCAGTAACCGGCTTTTTTAGGTATTTGAGTTAAATATTGATTCTGAACCGGCATTTTATAAGGAACATATTCGTCTTACCTAGGTTTTGATTCGATGATTTACTGGGCAGAAAAACGAAATTTACTAATGCAGTAACACAAAATTATATGCCAAAATTCATTGTTATACTTACTAAAATGCAGTTTAAGCTGTTACGGCTAAATCGACCTATCACTTTACCAACTTAAACGCAGTAAATGGCTCTATTACCTCATAAAATCTGTAATCCACAACTAAAGAAATATTATGCAATATAAATTAAAACGTAGTAAGCCCTTTTTGTACCAAAAATAGTAATGCTGCATTGATGACGACTGATTGAAAATCAAACTAAATTGCAGTAAGTTGAGTATTTACTGTACTATAGTCTGTATCGTTCTAAAGTTGAAAACTAACTATTTTTTTATTAAATGGCAGTATAAGTCCCATTTACTGCATTATAATTAGTAACTCGAACAAAGCTACTAAGTTTTACTGGTGTCACGATTAGACTATACTGCGTTCTAGTCAGGAATTGTCTCTCAATCAGTCACAGACAGCTTGATCGTGCTTGTCCATAGTCACATAGAAATCAGGGAATCTGTACTAACAGATTAGTCAATTCTTTGGGCTATATCGGTAATCTTGATTGTCTTGTGGATAATTTTCATTTCACTACCAAGATGACGGAAGAAAATTTCCATTGTGTTAGGTGTCTTTAAACCTTCTGATGAAGCCTTACTGGTCATAGACTTTCCTCTTCAGACTTTGTGGCATATTTAACAAGAAATTATGGCACAGCTTCCCAGCCCAGTTGAGCTAGATCCGATGATTGAGTTCATTTTTAAGCTAGACCTTCTGCTCAAATGGACCGTCTATTTCAGCTAAAATTAATCGTCCAAGATTTTAAGATAAAAATAATTATCTACAAACTATTCATTCGAGATGGCTGTCGTTGATAGTTACAAAATAACATCACGACAAAGCTTTGCAAACAAACGTAAGTTTGCCATCCAAGTTAACCATGGACTTTACCAGTTATAGTAGCAGTTATAAAATAGTTCAGTTTAGGTCGTAAAACGGATCGTGGTAGGGCCTAAGGTCTGACTTAAGATGGGTAAGCAACGGGAGGAAACATACACATCAAAGTGAACGGCTAGTATTTTATCTTTTGTTGGAAAAAATATTACGTAATAATACCTATCTATTTTCCACATTAGAATATCACTTTAAAAGTATTTCTGATATGTATTTTATATAAAAGTCCCTAAATTAAATAAAGAATTTAAAAAAAGTATCATCGCATCCAAACATTAGTAATAATAGTTTATATAGCATTTTCTGAAGTTAGAATAGGTACATCAAAATATTCCAAGTAAATAGTTTTAATACTGTTCATCAACTCATAGCTTGTACAGATCAACTTTAGAAACGAATTAGTTTTAATTTGCTTTATTGACTGGCATCAACACAATGAAAAAACTAAACAATAATAAGTCCAGCGGAAAGTGAGAACGCTGTGAAATCTGTGAAGGCTATCCGCCATAATTATGGTCTGGAAAGACTTCACAGCGTCTTCACCTTCTGTATGACCTAGATCTTCACCGGAAATGGTAAATTCAGGAGATAACTGCACCCGATCCGTGCAAAAAAGCCCGAGTATCACCATTGTATGGACCGCCCGGAGAACACGGTGGAGCATACAGTGGAGATGTGCCCCGTGTAAGAGTGGGTACTCCACACGAGTAAGGTGGTCCCGAGTGGAAGATTTGCGGCAATGGCTTCTTACGCTGGGTCCTAGTCCGGAGTGAGGCGGCGGCTTCCACGTTCAGAACAGTAATGCTTACAAATCAGGTGGCTGCAAGCGTGTTAATATTACTGAGACTGATGTTAGGACACGACAACATTTATTGCCGAGACACAGGTAGTGTTGAAGGTCCACACGTTTCGGTAGCAGACAGAAGAGACTTTTAATCTTAAACAATACAATAGGCAATACCATACCACAGCAGATATAGAAGTAATCTTCAATAAAGGATAAAGGAAGACAAAGAAAACCTGCAAATATTGTACAAAAATCAGCAAAAAAGGTAATAAACCAGGCAAGTGCGAGTCGGACTCGCTTACACGATGGTGTTGCACCATTATTTATACAAGATTAGACATTACATGTATGCGGAAAAATCATGTTTGTTGTATGGGATCCCTTCTTAAATGTTTTTAAGTTAATTAAATTACAGGTTTTTAAAGTAAATATACAGTTATATGTGCTGTAAGCCTTTCAAGCTATGTAGTCTTCGTATTGCCGTAATTAATATCAAGAAAAATGGTAAAATCACGTTTGTTGCATGAGAACACCCACTTAAATATTTATTTTGTTCTGTTTTTAGCATTTTTTTTAAGTTTAAATTAGCAGAAATGGTACAAAAAAAAATTCTACAGAACAAAATACAAACAAAAATGTCTTGTTTTATTTATAAATGCCTACACGACCTAATTATTTTCAAAATTTGTCACATACTGCATGTACAATTAGTTAAACGTGCTTATTAAAATGCAGTAAAAAATACTTATACTGCAAATTATTCTGTGAAATCGGTTAATATGACTATTAACTGATGAGTTTTTGCAGTATCAAGTATGTTTTACTGCATTTAAATCTGTATATCTATACTTTTTCGCATGCAGTAATAGACATGATTTTCGAAAAATCCATTTAATTTTGAATTGAATGGACTAAATAACACGCTTTTTTTCAAAATTCATTCTTTGTAATTGCCTTAATCCTCTAGGCAAAAAAAATCTACCATAAAACATTATTACTATAAAATATACGACGTCAAAGTGTTTTTTGCGTTTTTCTCGAAACTGCTTTTTTGCTCTTACTGCGTTTTAGGGCATGCAGGGCAGAATTGTTATTAGTTGTTTATACGTCAAATCGGACGAATTTAATTCGATAACCATAGCCAAGAAGTTGTTATTTTATCGAACCAACACTTCGACTTATCGATATGTTAGTCGATGTCACTTTGTCTACCATTTTGTGGTCGACATCGTTAAGGCGAAATCGAACTTAGAAATGGATTCGACACGGAGCGATTGCCACTTGTCTAGGGCCCCAGAAGTGGTACAGAATAGTTTAACCAAAAAGTGATCGTTTAAATCTATATAAAGGAGAAACTGACTGACAGACACACATATCAACGCACAGACGAAACTTCTGGGACTAGGAACGTGAAATTTTGCGCAGGGTTTTTTTATGACGTAGGCGAACACTAAGAAAGGATTTTCCAAAATTCACCCCCTAAAGGGATGAAACGCGTGTCCAAAGTTTGGACAAAACCTATTTTCACGCGGTCTAAGTCGCTGGCAGAAAACTAGTAATATATACTTCTATAAATTGTTTTTCAATTTGCACATGCACCAACATAGTTCCTTGAGGAACGCCTTCTATTACTTACGTTCGAACAGCAAATCAATTGACCTAATTACTTCCATTCAACCACAAATCTAAATATAAATTTAATTACAAATTGAAATTGACGCCTCCCATCCTAAAATTACTTTCTTCACGAATAAGAATTGAAAATGTCTTTTTCTTCCTTACTCAAATCTATCTTTCAATAAAAGATTCGTTCTACTCACCATTATTCAAATGAAAAGAAAAATTATTCAGACGAGAACAATTCAGTATTTAAAATTGGAACCGGGGTGGAAGGTCCGATGTGAACATGGTCCAAAATATAACTGGCTGAAAGGCTGGAGGCTATAGAAATTATCTGTTTGGAAATGTAAAAAGAAAAGTTTGCGGAATTCAACGAAGTTTCGCCGAAATTATACTTACTTTTGAACACAATCCTGAATTTCTTGGACAATGATGGAAGACATAATTTGACATTGATTGGGATACTGAATACTCAGTTAAAGAAAAATAATATCATTACTTAAGTTTTTTTTTGTATATGAATTTATTTGTTGTAAATTTTTCTTCTTCTTTTCCTATCGTATCGTTCTGACTCAATTGTCCGACCAATATTTAACCACCTTGACAGCTCTCTCGTTGGCCTCGTACAAGTCATTAAATGTGCAGATGGTAGTGCATGCTGGGCAGGAGAGAAAGTGACACATAATGTGCTGTGAAGGAACTACACACTGGCACTGCATTTGCGGTGGGTCAAAGATTGGCTACTACAGTTTGAGTCCAGATGGCAGATTTTTTGCCACTGAAAATGAAAATAGAAAGATTAGAAGAGGGAAGAAATTAGGAGGAGTGGAATATGTTTCCCTCCACAGTTCGCGTCTCTTTGTTGTTACTAAATTGATTCTTCAATCTATGGAGTTTCTTTCAACAAAAAGTGATGCGATAAAGAAAATATTTGTTATAATTATGGTCACGTCATGTAGTGCTATTTGTAAAGGTTTTACAAATAACAATTACGTCATAAATCTACAAACATTAAGGTAAACAGAAACCTAGAAAATTGTACAGAATACTCTTCCAGAATATATTTTAAGTAGTTGTCAGTAAATTTTGAAGTGGCAACCGTCTTGCTTGTTTTATATTGAAACTTGTTCCCACCATAGTGCTAAACTTGCAAACTGAATTTTGATAGGTCACCAACATATTTTCAACTTTGTTTTTTGTTAATATATAATATTGGTTTTTCTTTTTGCTTTGCAGAAGTTGGTTTTTCGTTCATGGGGCATGAAAAACAAACTGGTTCGATTGTGGAACATGAAAAAATGATGCGAATGTTTTTGGGAGTTTTTTTTTTATGGTGGACAAAAATCATCCAATGTCGAATTCCGCTCTTAGGTAGAGCGGAAAACAGTGTCAGCCTCTTACTGACTGAACACCCCACCCTGTTCCTTATTTGGCATTCGCACTGGAACTAAGCCTTCCTTTTAGAAAGAGACCCTGGGCCCCAGCAGGCCTCAGGCAGTCGACCCTTTTGCAGAGTCCCTACAGTACGTTCTTGGGAGTTCATTATTTTGTTGAGTGCGCAAATCACCCTATCTTTTTGATTGATGTATATTAATAAAAATTTTCAGGCAGGAGCCACATGATAAGCCACTGAAACTCAAACCATAATCTTTCTGTATCTTTGTTTTTATAAATCGCAACGCTTCATACATCGTACAGAAATAGTCAACGGTCGGTACTAAGTTTTATGAGACCTGAGACCAAACGACTTTCAAAGGCCCCTTAGATAGACCGTTCTATCGAAGGGGTCTTTGACAGTCGTTTGTTTAGGAGCACCGGCCAGTGGCAGGCGAATATTTTGTCTATATAATTGATCTTCATGTCACCACTCTTTTTATTGTCGGACTTTCACTGACAAAAAACCCACTCCTTCGTTGCCTTTCATATCCAGTAGATTTCGACTTTGTTTGGCCCCTACGTTTTGCTGACAACACCTTAAGGTGATTAAGCTAGGAGCGAGGTTACTAGGACTTTGATTTAGAATTGATTTGAAGATAATTTTTCCATAATTTTGAGAAGATGACATAGTTTATTTCTATTGTTAAAGCCTAAATTATTATGTACCTATCCTACTACTGGGAAACGGTCTCTTCTCTTTCTCCTTCCAAACTTCTTTCTCTAAAGCAATCTCTGGCCAAATTAGCCACGCAAACATGATCAGATTGTCACACTTTTTTCACCGTGGTCAACTTCGATCTTATTTTTGAAAAATTTGCTAACAAATTATGTTGAACTACAAAAATATTCAATGTATTTTTTAAAGACTGTGCATTATGAAGAATCTGTACTTTAAAACTAAAATACTGAAAACTAAACATAAAATACGATTATACGGTATTCTTATCGTGCAACGTGAACCGTAAAAGTTGCTTGAAGTGAAGAATATAAAGTAAATGAAGATGTGCTTCCAACTGACGAGTATACAATGTGGTTTTAATAACTTTAACCTGATATGTGCTGACGTGTGTACTTTGAAGTTATTCTATACGTGATAGTACTAGTGGTTCGTAACTTTTACAGTCTGATATTTATGCTTTTACCCACGGCTTCGCTCCCGGCAACAGAAAAACGTGATAAATGAAGAACCGCTCGACCGATTTTGTGCAAACTTCACATAAACCATCCACTAAATAGTCCGAACAAACCCTGAAAATTTGGTTTGGATAGGTGAGCCCGTTCTTGTAAAGTGACAACGAAAAATGCCACTTATTTTTATATACTACTAGCGACCCGCCCCAGCTTTGCACGGGTACTGATATTGAAAATATTATGCATGTATTATATACATAAACCTTCCTCTTGAATCAATCTATCTATTAAAAAAAACGCATCAAAATGCGTTGCGTACTTATAAAGATCGAGTATACATAGGGACAGCGGTAAGCAACTTTGTTTTATACTATGTACCTAATGATAAGTACAAAGCCAGAAGAACAAAAGTCTTAGACAATCTCTTTCAGTTATTCAAGAATGCTTCGAAGAAAATGTGGCAGGTGCATAAAAAATATTACTTTGGGAACAAGTATACAAGGTAAGTAGTGGTGGCCGAGTGGTAACACCGAAGACTGACAACTTAACCTCACGGGCTTATTCATTCAATTTCGTCCATTTTAATCTGTAAAATCCACCAATCCGCACTGGGCCCGCGTGGTGGATTATGGCCCATTCCCTCTCCTAGAGAGGAGGCCTGTGTCCCAGCAGTGGGAACATTGAAAGGCTGATGATGATGATGATGAATCTGTAAAAACGATTTATTTATAAAAAAAAAACATTTACTTAATGTATAAATTGTTCGTTGAAAAAAAAATGTTTTTTCTTTGTGGTCTAAGGCCGCTATTTGAAGGGGCCCGCATTGGCTGTATTCATTTAATAAAATCCAATACTACAAAAACACTATAAAATATTAGGTACATCCGAACAATAGAATATTGTCCCTATGAACGACATTATCATAAAAACTTTCCACGTAAGAAAACAAAAAAAACCTTCAACTATGTATAAAAAGAATTGGATGCGTGCGCACTTAGATTATAAAACAAAATGCGTGCGCATATGAAAACAGATTATTATTTTTACTGCCATGTTATGAAAAATTTTACTAGTTGTATTGTTGTAATAATTATAGTTATCTAAATTATTTTCTCTTCTTAAGTGAATAAAAAAAAAACGTTGTATGTAACACGTGAGTAATGAAAGGTTACTGTACTTGGCTCTCTTAAGACCCTCGCCTCGGCTCGGGTTTTAATACCTCCTCGACGGTAACCTTCTACATTACACACTTACAAGTGTCAAAATGTCCTATAACACAAACATATTTCTGTAATCTACATCTACGCTAATATAATAAAGAGGTAAAGTTTGTTTTTTTTATTTTTTTGTTTTTTTGTTTGTAGGAGGTAATTTCTGGAACTAATGGTTCGATTGGAAAAATTTTAGCAACAATAGAAAGCTGCTTTACCTTTGAGTGACATAGGCTATAAATTATTTATATAACATGGATGTTAACCGAGCTATCACTACAAGAAATATTCTGCGGATGAAGTCGCGGGCAGAAGCTAGTAAAGAATAAAGTAAAGAAAAAAAAAAACACAAACATAGATATTTAATGTTCCTATATATTCTTGTATATAAAAAACCAGCCACCCGCCTCAGCTTCGCACGGGTACTTATATTGAATATATCATGCATATATTATACACATAAACCTTCCTCTTGAATCACTAAATATACTAAAAAAAGTACGTACCGCATCAAAATCCGTTGCGTACTTTTAAAGATATGAGCATACATAGGGACTCGCAACTTTGTTTTATACTATAGAAAAGAAGATTTCAAGACAATATGCATTTATTTATACATATAAATAAACACAAAGCACAAAAATCTTCAAAGAAAGCAATAACGTAAATTGCAGTACATTATCACAGATTTCACAGCATTATATGTTTTATTGGACGTAATAAAATTGGAATCTCTTTTAAATATAAAATGTACACCGTTAACAGCCTGTGAAATTATTCAAAGACGCAATCAATCTTTTATGTAACATTAAAGTCAGGAAAATATCGGAGCATCGGCGCCGGGCTCGCTTCTCCGTCATATTTCTTTCAAATATGTATATGTGAACTTACGGATATTGTTTTGATCCAACCTGAAAAGAAATTTAAGATAGTTTGGTGGTGCGGTGTACTAGATCCTAGGTCGTTACAGTTGCGGGAGAGAGAGATTACGAAAATAAAAGGCGAGAATTGGTATTCGGGTAAAAGTATAAGGAATGAGCAAGCGAGGCGATTGCATAGTACCTTTAGGGTTCCTGTGTCCATTGCGATTTGGACTCCTGCGACGGCTCCTTGGGATTTTCATGCACAGGCACTTTCATGGCGCGTTATTCAGTTATTTTGATTGTTCGATTTGTGAAACCGGTTGTCACTTCTAGAAATGAGTTCAGAAAATAGTTCACATGCGGTTTAGCGGCGCGGTTTTTGACACAGAACAAATTACTACGACACTTTCGAAGTTTTATGGATGTATGGAATATCTTGTACATTCTTCTCCATAGAGATCTGCGCCTTGGAACATGCAATTTAGTTTCACTTTCGTATTTTTTTGTCTGACCGACATTTTGACAATTCAAAAGTAACTGTAAGGCAGGCCGCACACATTTACGTCGACACAATCGTTGCGCTACAAATGCTACAATTCAGCTTACTACAAATGTATTGTATACACGCACATCGGAAGCACAGTTGTAGCGTGGCACCGCTTTCTCTTCTGATGACGACGATTTCTTGATGGGACGATTCATGAGAAAAAAAAAGATGTTATTGGGATGAACCCAATAACATCTTTTAGTCAAGATTGCAATATCAAGATTTTTCACCAATCTTAGGCCTAACAATTTCTGTTATCATTGAGTGTATGATTGTATAATATAGGGTTTTTTTCCCTCTGCAATAAATTCAACGTAGAATTCAATGTTGTCTTTCATTTTTTTAAACCAACTCGACACAAAAAACGAACAGGTTCGATCTTGAATTATTGTAGCGCGGATGATGACGTCTTGCCACAAAGTGTGCCCGCTACAAATATTTCCTCGGTGAGTGTGCTCACGTAGGAATATATGGGGGCGTTAAATGTGTCGCATTTCAAATGTGGCGCTACAATGGTGGAGACACAATCTAATGCCTGGTGTGGGGCCTGGCTTATTTGTCTATTTGAAATAAACGATATTGATTCATTAGAGTGAAATGTCATATTTTGTGGTTTACTTAAATTGTGAAAATGAACTTTATGGAATACTAGCTTTTGCCCGCGGCTTCGCCCGCGTGATATTGGGGTTGGGGTTTCCGGAATAAAAAGTAGCCTATGTCCTATTCCGGAGTGTATCCTATGCCTGTGCCAAATTTCATCTAGATCCATCCAGCCGTTTTGGCGTGATTGAGTAACAAACATCCAAACATCGTAACTTTCGCATTTATAATATTATAGTAATAGTAAAATAGTAACATTTAGAAGTTTAATTTTTTGTCTAAATCATTTGAATAATAAAGTTTATGAGGGTAGCGGTGGCCTAGTGGTAATGGCGCTGACTTCCGAGTAATAAGCCCCCTGAGTTTGTTTCGGTGTTTCTTCTCAGGGTAGTCCGCTAGGAAACACCGGACTCATCTAGCATAAAAAAAAATGACGTGTAAAAGTGATTTTTAAACTTACTTGCAAAATAAAGATCATTTATCATTTATCATTATAAGGTTTAGCGCAGCCTAGTTTGTAAATTATTAATTATACGATCTTGATGTCTATGGGGTAGATTACGGTTAATTCTTTCTTTTAGAGAAGTGGCTTAAGTCTTTGCAGTAGCAAAATTATACAATAAAAGAAAGATAAGACAAATATTTATTCGTACCTCACACATACTGGCCTGTTTCTTTTTTTATGGTATGTGAAAATCATCGAATGACGAAACCCGCTCTTGGGCGGAGCGGGAGACTAGTGTCAGACTCTTACTGACTAAAACACCTACCCCATACCTTCCTTGCCTTATTCCTAGAGTCTAGGTAACAGTTTGCACCACCCTAGGCTCCAGGAGGCTCGACCCTGAAGGGCCCCTACAGTTTGCTGACAACTCCTTGAGGCGCGCGGGAACGGTGCACGCCGTTGACGACTTGGACTCGGTCTGGACAGTTATCAGACGACCGGACGGCGAGCTACCCATTGCTCACCGTCCGCGAGCCAGTGTCTACGGTGGCCGGATATCGGCAGGATCGTGGCGGCGACGGCTACGGCGAGGGCGCTGTTGCCTTTGCCTTATGCGGTCGGTCTCCTCCTTTACGAGCATTACTGCTTCGCAGAAGGAGGCGACCGCCTAATACTGGCCTGTTGGTGTAGTGGTTAGTAGCTCTGACTGCTATGCCAGAAGTAAGGTTCAATACCCACCCGGGACCAATGTTTGTGTGATGAGCTCAATCATTTTTTTTTGTGTCTTGGTGTAATTTATCTATAATATGTTTATCAGTTGTCTAGTACCCATAAAACATGTTCTGCTTAAAATGGGACTAGACGTCGTTGTGTGATAGTTGTGGAATATATATTATATGCCTACAGTTGATATATAAAAAAATAACTAAAGAAAAAATAGCATTAAAATCTGCGCAAGTCCAAAAAGGAGCTTAACTCAGCATGCTGGAATACCTTCCCGGTTATAAATTATGTTATGCTAATAAAGTCGCTTTCAATAATGAGATTTCTACACTAATTAATCACTAGCTGACCCAGTAAACATCGTACCGCTTATTAGTCTACGAACATTGTGATAATCGACTTGTTTTTCACACATTTTTCCATACTTTTTCTTCTTAGCCGTGCACTCTTGACAGAGTGGTCGTGGTCATGTGTCGGTTGAGTCCTGCGCCACCGCCTCTCTCGCGATGCGACGCCATTAAGTTCTGTGTTTGGCGGCTTGGGAGTTTTCGTTGACGTTGCAATGCGTCACCGATTTGATGAGATCTGTACACCACGTTGAAAAACGTCTACGTGATCTTTTGCCCTCAACTTTCCCTTGCACACAGTCCTCGTTAAAGGTGATATGCCAGGAGAACTTGAGAATTCGTATTTGCACAGACGATGATAATCTCTTTTCCATATTATCTCACCGTTTAAACCGTCAAATATTTTAAAACCAAAATCGGTCTAGCCATTTTAGAATTTTAGCGAGACTAAAAACAGCTGGAATGCATGAATTGATTCCGCCAACTCTTTTCTATCATCGGACAAACCGACGCATGGCGAGTATCCATCCTTACGTTTTTAAAACCTCTACGGTTTGGACTAAGCCAAAGCCTTTCGCTTCATCTTTCATTCCGCGCACATCAAAGGACTGGAGCAAATTATCTGCTGCGGTCTTCCCATCCGATTATAACATTTATTTGGATCATAGTCAAGCATTAGTTTACAACAAAAAAAAAAAGAGCTATTAATTTATCTCATATTTTTTTAGATACTTTATCTTTAATAGAATCTTCTATTAGAGTAATAAATTTTCTATTATAGTAATAAAAACCACTCTGTTGAATTTTTAAATATATCAAAACTTCAGCTAAAGATGTTGTCCAATTTTCGCCTCCGTAGGTCCCAAATATCCGCCAAAAGCCTGTACATTTTTATTATAAATCGAACCCCTCTTAGTTACCGATCGATCAGGTTCCGCGGATGTTCTCAACTCAATGGATTGAGATAAATGCACCCTACTTCATTCCGGATGTTGGGCTGCGAAAATAGAAAAAAATTAACAGAACTGAACAATACACGTCATATAAGATGGATTTGGGGCATTGATCACTGATCAGGCGAGATGATAAAGAGTTTCTGAGAGTAATTTATCAATTTAGCTAAACTATATGAGAAGACGGCCAATGAAAGTATAGATACCTTCAAATATTTTCTTGAGTTTTTTGCACGTTCTTCTCCATAGAGAACTATTAACGCTTTCATTATCAGCCTTTTTAACCTCTCGAGCGATCGACGGCATTGACCCCCTTTCTTAAAATAAACAAAGAAAAAAAAAAAAAGACTTTCACTGAATTTTTGTAGGAAAAATTAAATAAAAAAGCAAGATTTACGGCCAAGTAAATTTCGTAAAAATGTCTGAAAAAAACGACAATTAAACTCATGAGACCCAAGCAAACGCCGGTGTTTATAATTATGGTATTAAAAAGGTTAAGAATTTTTCAGGGTCATCAAATTGTACAGACGTATGTACAATTGGCACTGAAGGGGTTGTTTCCACTGCTGGGATACAGGCCTGCTCTTTAGGAGAGGGAATGGGCCATAATCCACCACACATGCCCCGTGCGGATTGGTGGATGTCACATGTCTTTAAATTTTTGGTCATGCCAGTTTCCTCACGATGTTTTCCTTTACCGTTTTGAGAGTAGTAAAAATTACACAAAGTATGCTCTTAGTTGGGTTTGAACCCTAAAACTTACAAGTCGAGGCCGTTACCACTCGGCCACCACTGCTCATCATCACTTAAATGTTTAACTTTCGAATTTTACAATAAAAGAAAAAAATATATTACGTCACAACCACAAAAGAAATAAATTGCTTTTATTTCTTTTTATTTTTGTCTGCAAACCTTTCTGGTATATATATTAAAACAACTCTTTTAGTAAATTTCAAATTCTCATAATCTGAATAACAAATAACCTAAACCCAAACCTTTGACGGTGCGTCATATTTCCCAGAAGGCCAACTTTTCGATTAAACCATTAAAACAAGTTTATAAAATTTATGAAACAGCAAATGTGAATAACCTCTTTCTCAGTTTCATATTAAAGTCCCAGGTTCACCTGCGAGCGCATTTATCATTCGTGTTTCTAAGAATAGGATTATCAAGGGAATCAGATTAAAAGCCTGATAGCTGTATTTTGCCTTCCATTCCGACGTGTAGAAGTTAAAATAACGTTAATCATTTGTTTATTTATGACGAAACTATAGATTAAGAAAAACTAAACTAAAATAAATATTTGCACCAAATCTAACTACTACTGTGTACATATAATACAAAAACACACGTCGAAATATTCCTCCACATCGCGGTCATCTGGAAACGTGCCCAGAAGACTGGCACTGGCTAATTTTTTGGGCAAAGAAACAGCCAGCCCTCTGGTCACGCAAAGGGTCGATTAGGCGGCTTTTTTTTTTTTTTTTATGTTAGGTGAAAATCATCCAATGACGAAACCCGCCCTTGGGCGGAGCGGGAGACCAGTGTCAGACTCTTACTGACTAAAAAACCTACCCCGTACCTTCCTTGCCTTATTTCTGGAGTCGAGGTGACAGTTTGCACATACCCTCTAGGCTCCAGGAGGCTTCGACCTTGAAAGGGCCCCTGCAGTTTGCTGACAACTCCTTGAGGCGCGCGGGAACGGTGCGCGCCGTTGACGACTTGGACTCGGTCTTACCAGACGATCGGACGGCGAGCTACCCATTGCTCACCGTCCGCGAGCCAGTGTCTACGGTGGCCGGATATCGGCAGGATCGCGGCGGCGACGGCTACGGCGAGTACGCCGTTGCCTTTGCCTTATGCGGTCGGCCTCCTCCTTTACGAGCATTACTGCTTCGCAGAAGGAGGTGACCGCCTGCCATTCCTCTTCGCTGCGGACCATGGCTTGAACCAGGGCCCGGCGCGAGAGGTCGCCGCCGCCGATCACCCCCACGAGGACACGGCGATGCTCTTCCCAAGCAGGGCACACCTCCACCGTGTGCTCCACCGTGTCCTCCGGGCTCGCCTCACAGTGGCGACACCCGGAGGCGGCGTGAAATTTCCTTAAAAAGGTGATGCGTTCTCGGAGCCCATCACCCAAGTTAAAATAGATATGAAAATTCACATTGACTGACGATTTTTCTCATTTGAATTTAAAACGTAGAATAATTTCCCTTTGATTTAAAGGGAAAAGTAATTAACTGTTCAGTGATAATGGGCCTATGAGTAATGTTAATGACTTCAATTTAATATTTTTAAGGTAGATAAATAATAATGAAGAGCCTAGAAGCCTAAATTTTTTTTCGTAAATTATTTACTAGTACGAATTGTATTGTTGCAATGCTAGTAGTATGTATGTCTTAGAATATGTTCATGGAGAATTCAGAGTACAGACAAATAAAAGAAAAACAAACAAGAGTATAAATATTTTTTTTACAAGGCGGCTGAAAGTGGCCTCAATAATTGATTTGTCTAATACCATTTTATTTTTCATCATAATATGCAATTATTGGCTATCAGCACGTGTCGGTGTAAACTTTAAGTGGAGAGGGTAATTAAACAAAAAATGTGCCTGTGCATGCTTCGGTTGTCACAGAAGGGTTGTGGAAACAGCAGTCTTTGTGCCCATATAATTATGATGACTATTAATTTCGCTTTTCACATGATGAAATGTCAATCTCTAGAAAATTGGCAACATATTTCAAGAGTGTGACATTCTGAGTTGTCAAATCGTAGTCTAGAATTAAAAACGAACTATAAGTGACGATATTAATAAGATTCTCAGTTTCAAACCCGTAGTCAAAGATAGACAAGAAATATATCGTACCTATTCTTCGTTACAAACAAAAAACAAATAGCCCTGCATGCTTAATTGCTTAGTAATGCGAAATCAAAAGAAAACGGTTCAAAACTTTAGTTACAAACACCCAATTACTTCCACATAAAATATCATTATAATAATGACAACAAGCAGAATACGAGCGATGTATTAATTTATATACCAAAACGTGTATTATTATTATGTTTTATGAGGGTTGAAATTAATTAAAATTTTACCATCTGCCTTTAATTTGTAAGCTTTCGAATTAAACACAGCTTGGGGTTGGGAAACACAGCACAATAATAATTTACTGGGTATAAAAAATACAGCGTATATTTTGCAGCAAAATTCTTGTGGGTACAGAATTTACGAAAAATGGTGGGTATTTTTTCTGGATTCTGAGTGTTTTCGTTTTTGGTTAACATTGCATGTCATTAACACAGTTTATGTTTTGAACTTTATAATATAAAGTTCAATTAAATAATAATATTATTTTAAATTATAATATTATTATAATTTACCGTTTGGAGTTGAAACTGTTGTGTCATGGGGTCCGAGTGCGCGACTCCTTTTCATGGAACACTTTCTAATCGACACTTTGTGTGTATGTCTTTGCCCAAAAATTAGCATTACCATTCAACGTGGCAATGCTGCCAGTCTTCTGGCCACATTTCCAGATAACAGCGATGTGGATGAATATGTCGAAGCTTGAGTATTGTGTTTTTGTATTATATGTACATAGTTAGGTTTGGTGTAAATATTTATTTTAATTTGAGAAGACAACCTCATTTGTTGATTTCCTAACCGATAAAAAAGCAAAACTAAGTTGACCGATTACCATCAAAACAATGGATTATCTTATCTAAGAACATCAAATCCAATTTAATGAAAACTCATCAATTTTCTTCATTCTAATTGGATTTTAATTTACCAATTATTTATGGTTCTTATCCATTTTGTCGCATCGAGTGATTGGTTTTGAATGTACTTTTAATCATTAAAAAAATGAAGAATTTTTTACTGATTTGTTTATGTAAGTGATTTAATTTATTAAGGCAGGTATTATTCTTCATTGGCTACAATATTACATCAGGTCTGTGTTTCTCAATGTTTTAGTCATACACTTTTTCGGCCCTCAATGTACAGGCCACCTTTTTTTTATGGTAGGTGAAAATCATCGAATGACGAAACCCGCTCTTGGACGGAGCGGGAGACCAGTGTCAGACTCTTACTGACTAAAAAACCTACCCCGTACCTTCCTTGCCTTATTCCTAGAGTCGAGGTAACAGTTTGCACCACCCTAGGCTCCAGGAGGCATCGATCCTGAAGGGCCCCTACAGTTTACTGACAACTCCTTGAGGTGCGCGGGAACGGTGCGCGCCGTTGACGACTTGGACTCGGTCTGGACAGTTACCAGACGACCGGACGGCGAGCTACCCATTGCTCACCGTCCGCGAGCCAGTGTCTACGGTGGCCGGATATCGACAGGATCGCGGCGGCGATGGCTACGGCGAGGATGCTGTTGCCTTTGCCTTATGCGGTCGGCCTCCTCCTTTACGAGCATTACTGCTTCGCAGAAGGAGACGACCGCCTGCCATTCCTCTTCGCTGCGGACCATGGCCTGAACCAGGGTCCGGCGCGAGAGGTCGCCGCCGACAGGCCACCTAGTTTGGGGACAGACGACTTTATTTTCTTTTTAATACACCATGATACAGATTGGCACTTGTTGAACCATCATGACGGTTGATCTTGAATACGCAATAACGATTTCAGAGCTGTGATATCCGAATGGAAACGGTTCTGACTTACGAGTTGTAAGTCACGGGTTTAAACCCAGCCAGGCGCTTAACTGTGTGTAATTTATTTCATCACCACTGCTATTAAAACGGTGAAGCATGACGGCATGTCTTAGACAAAAGAAATCGAAGACATATGACAATGCCTGCAAGGGCCCGCGTGGTGGATTACGGGCCTTTTCCTTTTCTAGAGAGCTTTCAATTCCTTGAGGCGCGAAACATTTCGAGTCGTCGAGGACTTGGGCTTGGTCCGGATGGTTACTAGACTATCAGACGGCGAGCTACCGATTGTCCGCAATCCCGTATCTGCGATGACCGAAAACCGATGTTTTTTATTACGGCGTAATTATTTATTTACAAAATATTACGGATGTTCACTTTGCTCACAGATTTTGCTCTTCTAAACATAACGTGCTGCGGTATTGTCACAAATGTTTCAAAAAAATCTTCAGGAAGACCTTGGGACAGAGCACTGCGGGCAGGGTAAGTTGGATGAGAAAGAAAGAATCTTGGTAGAAATTTAGATGAATAATTTTTGATGTGGTAGAAACTTAAGTGATGTGGTAGAA
Organism: Mythimna loreyi; assembly: GCA_029852875.1. NCBI lineage: Eukaryota > Metazoa > Arthropoda > Insecta > Lepidoptera > Noctuidae > Mythimna > Mythimna loreyi. The sequence goes on along the minus strand of CM056801.1, from coordinate 7,502,258 downwards.
ATCTATGGCCCCTAAAAGAGATGACAGCGAACTGTATACGCCCAGCAGAGCCGAAGCCTGCTGGGGCAGTGAGTTCGCTTCTGAGTAGAAAATCCGGCCCTTGTATGTAAGGCAACGTAGAAACTAGGAGCAGGTTTTAGTGAGTAAAAGTCTGACGTAGGATGGGAGATCTGCTGTCTCGAAAAGTGATGTAGTACAAACCTGAGTATTTTAGTAGAAACCCAGGTGATGTTATGGAAACCTAAGTAATGTAGTAGGAGTAGAAAGTGATGTAGTGGAAAACTGACTATTCTAGAACAATCCCAAATGATGTTAAGGAGCAGAAAGTGATGTAGTGGAAACTTGAGTATTGTAGTAGAAATTCAGGTGATGTAATGGAAACCTGAGTAATGTAGTAGGAGCAGAAAGTAATGTGGTAGAATTCAAAGTGATGTGGCAGAAACCTAATTAATTTAGTGGACTGGTACGCCTGCAAAGACAGCAGGTTTATTTGAAAGATATCGGCCCTAGACCTTAAAGTTGACTTGACAAAACACAAACAGTCAGCAAAAGTCTTGCACGCTCTGGAGCTTTGTCCAAAGTAGTATAAATTGTTGGATGAATTTCCATAAAAAAGTATCTAATATAAACCTTTGTCAGTATTTTTGAGTTTTAAAATCACAAATTCAATGCCCAAATATCAATGCATTTTCTCTAAACATTCACTATTACAATTAGTTTAGGTTATTATAATAACTCTTTAAATACACATTTAAGTTTAAGCTTGCGTTTCTACCAGAAATGTGCGAGGGAAATGTGTCTTGCGAGGATGTCTAGCTGTGCTGTAAGAATTTGCAGGGGTTTTCACTAAAGCTGTGTGAGGAAAATGTGTCATAAATGTAGCGTACGAGGATGTATAGAGGAGGTATGAAAATGTACATTAATGTACGGTACGAGGATGTGTTGCGAAACTGTGAAATGTGTCAGCGGGGCACTGACACATTTCACAAATTTTCAAATGTGTGGGGGCGGGGTGACTGGCTAGCAGAGTATGTCGCAAATCTCGCAACACATCCTTCTCAATACACATCTCTCACGACATATTTCTTGCACACATCCGTCGCTTGTTTTGTATGCGCAAAAATCTAACTCCGCTGAGCCATTTCTACCAGAGCTGTGCTAACCGAGGCGAGGTAAATGAAGCGATTCTATTGGCTCTTTACAAACACGCACACTACATTACCACACACATCTCTCGTGGAAACGCAGCCTTTTTGGTTTTCGTTTCAGTACCTACTTATTATTAATTCGAGAGTAGTTTTTGCTTTTTAGAGTCCATAAAAAGTGTTCGCAGCTGGAATATAGCCAACTAGTTGGGTCTATACCTAAGATTGGCGTTTATTTTTTTATGTTGAACAGTCGATATGGATAGGTAACACGTTTTCAGAAGCGTATGAACATTAAAGTTGCTGACGATTTGGACACCAAAAATCCGGACGCAGTGTCCGAATAGACACCGTTTATTTTTGTATTTTTCAGTGACGATACCATTAACCGAAATTGGAGCGTCAGTAAAAAATATTTGCATTGCATTGCATCAACCTTATAATGTGCCCACTGCTGGGACACAGGCCTCTCGTCTATAGTAGAGAGTACGGGCTATAATCCTCCACGCGAGCCCAGTGGTGGATGTCACATGTCTTCGAATTTTTGGTTCTAGGACATGCCGGTTTCCTCTCGATGTTTCCCTTCATATACGAGTATTTGTTTTATTTAAAAATGTATATTTAAATAAAAACAAATGTATTGATGGCCACAAAGATGTAAACTTTAGTGAAAAGTCTAATCATTCTGGAAATGTTTTACGCTTTACAAATAAAGGTTTTAGGTAAAACTAATGTTAGTAAAATTTTAGGTACCTATCAACTTGCCTACGATTTAGTTTTCATTGTGAGGTACCATAACGAGAAGTTCTTTTTATATAAAATATTGTTATAAAACCACTTTCATTTTAAAACTCGGTGTTTGTGCAATAGTTTACTTTTTTCTTTAAACCGGTTACACTTTTTACAAAAAAAAAAAAACAATTTCTTTAGTGAGTCAAAAAACAGTTCTATATGCAAAAGATTCATGTATTTCCAGAAGATATTTATTAGTCTCCATTACTGAAAAAAAAAAATCCCAGCAATCAAGATTAAATCTAAAAGCTCTCGACATTTTTAACTCTGAATGGAATCTCAAGCGAAATAGGCTTAGGGCACTGTATCCAACTTTCCCTAAAGAAAATTCGTTGGAAAAAAGTTTACGTTGAAGGCTCTCTTAATTTGAGTGACTCAATCAGGAATTATTGAGAGGGCAGCTGTTTTTTACTCGAGATTCGTTTACTTCGCCCATTTTGTATACCTACGTATGTTTTGAGCTGCGTTTAAACAGGTTGAGTTACTTGACCGTTGAGATACATTGCGTTTCAAATCAGAATAGGATCGATTGCCATGTTGTGACGTCACGATTTACTGTCAAATCGAAGCAACATATTTTTGAAATTCATTTTATTTTACGCAAAATTTAATTTGTTTACGAACAGTGAACGAAAAAAGTTGAATCGGTATCCATTTTTTTCAATTTTAATTATGTCTGAATTCTTCAATTTTGCAAAAATATCTTCGATTTGACAGTGCGACGTGACGGCACATCCTCTCAATGGATTCTATTCTTATTTGGAACGCACAGTACGGATTTTTGTTTAAGCTGGGTTCGCGTCTCAAAGGAAAGCTCTGACACTGGTATATATGGCAACGTAGGAATGGGGTAGGTTGTTTAGTCAGTAAGAGTCTGCCATGGTTTCCCGCTTCCCCCATGGACGGGATTCGTAATTCGATGATTTTTACCTACCATTAAAAAAGTTGTTTTTTACTCGAGATTCGATTACTTCTGCCATTTTATATACCTACGTATGTTTACAGCTTCGTTTACACAGGGGGAGCTATTTGACGGTTGAACGACGTTTTTTTTTAAGTGGGTAAAAATCATGCAAAGACATCTCCGTTGGATCGGGCAGAAGATAATGTCAGATCTTTACTGACTAAAAACTATTGCTGTTCCTTCTTTGCCTTCGTGCCGCTTTAATAATCTGTTAATTAATAAAGAAATTAATTTCGTACATGCGCATAATAATACGATTTTATCTTTACAAATCGGTACTTTTTCATGTACCAGTGCCCTAATTCACGTAAAATTAAACAATCCCAATTCCTTTGTCGTTCGATCGTAGTCCTATCCAAAATCAGTATTCACGATATTTGAACCACAATATTTGACGTTTAGCCGTTGACGTCCTATCCAACAATGATTGAAAGACGATTGAAATAGCTGAATACGCGTCAACGACTCTCGAACGAGTTTAAAATCGGTGTCGTACAAACTAGATTAATGGATGTCAATACGAAAATGTCAAAGTCGCTACGATATCGCTACGGTTTGATTTGGAGAATTAGGCTACAGATCGAACTTCTACACTATAAAGAACAAAATTTAACGTTCTATCTTTGCAGGAGAGATGACGATGAAGGAAAGCGCGGACGAACACGTGTGACTCCAGGACAGTACTGTCTCTGCTCAAAGATCTACGACCCAGTGTGCGCCTCGAACAACGAGTCCTACTTCAACTTGTGTTACCTAGAGTGCAAAGTACATAAAGCTCTAAATGTCACCGTCGTTCATCAAGGCAATTGTATTCCATATTAAAAACTATTGTCATAAAATAAAGTAAATTTTTACACCATATTTTATTATAGTAAAAATTTTCTAATCTACGCTTTTCTTTATGGTAGTTAAGAATCATCTAATGACGGATCCCAGACTAAACAACTTACCCTAGATTCCAGGGCCCAGGTAATACGCTTTCGCATCAACCCTTGGCCCCAGAAGGCTTCGGGCTGCTCTTCTGCTAGGCCCCTACGGTTGCTGACAACTTCTTGCGGAGTACGGGAACAGTGCGGGCCGTCGACGACTTGGGCTCAATCCGGACAGTTACCAGATGTGCGGACAGCGATCTACTCATTGCTCACGTTAACGTTCACGACAGAGTTATTCCACACTAATTAGGTACTAATAACTTAGTCATCGAATGACGAAACCCGCTCTTGGGCGGAGCGGGAGACCAGGGTCAGACTCTTACTGACTAATAAACCTACCCCATTTCTCCCTTGCCTTATTCCTAGAGCCACGGTAACAGTTTCACACAAACCGGCGGCTCCAGAAGGCTTCGACCACTAATAATTTAGTATGAAATAACATTTTCAATACACTTACTCGAAAACTGCCTCTTATCGCACTCCTATTAGGTTCAATATAGCATGTATATCACCTAAGTGCTTTTTTGAGTTTATCACAACAAGGGCTTTTTTATTCCCTCCTTATCGTCACGGTTACGGGTGTCTTTTTCTTAGTTTATCGAATCAGGCGCGAGGCGTCCCCCATAAGGCGCTGCGCGACCCCACGAACTTAGAAACAAACCAGAGCAGATTTGAATGCTATTATTATTGTATATCATCTACTGTGTTTTTGAGATACTATTAAATGTTTTTTCTTTCTTTCTTTATTTCACAAGTCGTAAGTGTATTGAAAAACGTCGTTTGACACACGTGCAGATTTGTCATTGCAGCCCTCGGCTCCATAACACACTCGTCTATGGCTCGTGTGAATTTCGCCTCGGTCGCAATGACAAACTTCCTGCACTTGTATCAAAATGTACTATTTATTTTTTTTAAACCAAAAATAGATCTTTTGTTAATAAAACTATTTGTAAGTGTACGTACAGAAAAATGTCGTTAACAGCATAAAAAAGTTTTAACTAAAGCACTCCACAAGGGAGCATACATGATTCATATCATAATGTGAAACGTAATCCTTCACAAGTTTCAGCAACGAATACAGACCTCATATCCATTAAAATGAACTGAATATAATTTTTCATTCACGTTATATTAAAATCGCGCAAGTTTTTCATGCAATTAAATTCTGGGAAGTTAAAAACTGCATTATGCAGTTTGTGGGGGAAAAAGAATACCTTTATTATATTCGCTTTATGACTTCGTTAGGGGTCGGTGCTATACAGGTTGGAATTGTCGTCGTGAGCAATTATCATCAGCCTTTTTAATGTTCCCACAGCTGGGACACAGGCCTCCTCTCTAATAGAGGGAATGGGCCGTAATCCACCACGCGGGCCCAGTGTGGGCCAGTGCAGTCGTAAGCATTATTCTTACCCAAAGTATATTGCATCACTGCTTACCTTCAGGTGGGATCGCAGTCAAGCATAAAAACAAAAAAAAAGTGCTACTTACGCTATATTAATTGCACTAGACCTATTATCAAAACAAAAATGTTGTTTTAGCAAGAACTAGTTATTAGTATTATTTGATGTGTGGTTTTTAGTTCCGCGCTGTACTGCGCTTTAAGATTTTGATACTTTACGAGTTTTGACGTTTAAGTAGTTGTTTATTATTACTTTTTTATATTTTTTATTGTACACAAATTAAATTAATTTTAGGAAAAACCAGAAGTGAGTCTAATTAAAAAAAAAAACAATAACTACAGACTATGACATTTTATATTTCCTTTTTAACGAAACAAAACCAAAATCACAAAGAGAAAGAAACCAAACGGAACTAGCTTAATTATGTTCAAAAGAAATAACATTAAACAATCTGCTAAATTATAAAATTAGGCAGGCTGGCTTTTCAAACTGGGCTCGATTTTTCTTCCCGCACGTTGACAGTCCAAAAATCACCAGAACGACGCGCGCACGAACTTGTCTATGATTGCCGCCTCCGCTTGTGAACCTCCTTGTTGGCGTTTCTTCACTATGCCTCTAACATTAACATAAATTAAAAAAAAAAAACAGGTAAGGTACTCAGGCGAGCTTAACACACATTTGGGTTTTCTTACAGCTATCCTATACAAACATAAATACATTTTTAACATGAGGACAAGGGGAATCTATCCATGTGCACAACTGAACTTAAGTTACTCCAAAACAAATTGTATTATACTTAAAACTAAAATAAACTACACAAATACATAAACGTACTATATAGAATAAATAAGACTAATTAAATACACACATATTTACTTTTAGTGTTTATTTGAAACTAGCGATCCGCCCCAGCTTCGCACGGGTACTGATATTGAATATATTATGCATGTATTATGCACACAAACCTTCCTCTTGAATTGCTCTATCTATTAAAAAAGCCGCATCAAAATCAGTTGCGAAGTTTTTGAGATATATGCATACATAGGGAGACAGCGACTTTGTTTTATACTATGTAATGATAAGCCTTTTACAATTTTTAAGTTCTTTCATGCTAGTATTAATAACAATTTTGATTTGCAGTAGGTCTAATGCAATTAGAATAGTAGCGCCTTAGGCAAGAATAATGACGACGACTTTAATTCCACCCTGTAGTAGTTTCATTTTCTTTAATTAGAAGTTATGCCGTTTCTTTTCCGGTGGGTATCGTAAAGGCGACTTAGGACTTTTGTCGAGAAAATGAACTTTATTCTATGAATCACCTCTGAGGTGTATCTTCATGAACTGGGTTTATTCTTGAAGAATATATTACAGTTGTAGGAGTTTTTGTGCAGTTTTTGAGCAGTGGAGACCGAGTGGTAACGGCCCCGACTTACGAGTAGTAGGTTGTGGGTTCGAACCCAGCCAGGTGCATTACTTTGTGTAATTTATTTCATCACCACTGCTCTCAAAACGGTGAAGGAAAACATCGTGAGGAAACCGGCATGTCCTAGAAACAAAAATTCGAAGACATGTGACATCCACCAACCCGCACAGGGCCCGCGTGGTGTGGACCCCATTCCCTCTCCTAGAGAGGAGGCCTGTGTCCCTGCAGTGGGAACATTAAAAAAGGCTGATGATGATGATATAGGAGTTTTTAAGTCCTAGAAATATAATCTACTAACTTCTGTCAGCGGCTGCGGCCGCGTACGTAAAATATAGCCTTCTAAAAAAAAAGCTGCTTTACTCAGGAGTAAAGCAGCTTTCTATTGATGCTAATTTTTTTCCAATCAGACAAACAAAAAAACAAACTTTACCTCTTTATTATATTAGTGTAGATGACTCGTAAGGCTTATGAAAAAATATGAATAACACTATATTAATCACTAGAGAAGACCTTTCCCTACTCGCCTATTGTCAACGTCAAGCATACTTTAAAACCTTGTTGCTTCATCTAACTCAATTTAACGCGATGTGTGACGAAGAGGCAACGCGAAAAAAAAAGACATAAGACCTAAATTCGAACTCCTCGCCTATTGTCACCATCGAGCATACGCGATCCAACGCGATGTGTGATGGAGAGGCAACGCGAAAAAAGAGAGATTCCACGTGAATTAACGAAACAAACGAACGATAAATACTACCCAAGCAAAATAGCCTCATCCGGTCCTAGAATAGTTATCGCCAACACATTGACCAGTTGGAACTGTTTTTAAAGTCCCCAGGTCCGCCAACTTTACGCCAAGAATAAGGTTTAGAACGAAAAACTTCAAGGCAAAGAAGACTTTATTACAAAGGAAAGAATTCTTTATGTATAGACAGAGGTTTTTTGTTATTACGTTGTTTATTTTGAGAGTTTCTACTGTTGGAGTAATAGAAAAAGTTTTAGAAATAGAATGGGGTGTAGGATAGAGTTTGGGTCTAAAAATAGTAGTGTGTGGTAGTAGTTGCTTTATAGGTTTGAAGATTTTTATGTCTCTGAAATATGTATAGAGTTAGGGCTGTCACACAAAAGACGATTTTTCTGCGCGTTTTTTTTTTTGTTTTTTCGTGCCGAGACCGCGTTTGGTCAGATTTTGTAATGTGGTACAATATTTAATCAAACATACGTTTGTATATCACTATATTGATGTTAAGATAAGATGTTTACCCTTTCGAATACCGTATTTAGAGACAAAATAGGTGTTTACGTTAGCCGTGCAGCGTCTTCCGTCGAATTCGGCTGGTGTTGAAAATCAGCGCTGTGGCTCTGTTTTACACATGAACCCCAGCTTTTGCTGAGCACCGGCCGTTATGTGCGGGTGTGTCGCATATTTTTATTATTTAGTTGTTTTTGTCTCTCTTGCGCAAATATTTTTTTTTCTTTCTTTCTTCTTTCTTTGTACGAACGTCAGCGTTTCTTTGGGGCTCAGGAGTTTAAAGACACCTTTTTTATAATAATAATAATATAATAATAAAGTTTATTTCCAAAATAATTACAGAAATGTACACAAGAAGAAGTGTGTTGTAGTGGGTAGACTTATTCTAGGCATTACAGTGTGTTGCAAAAATTTCTGTATACAATTATAGTAACCCTGCCTCTTAAACTAGGCTATCCTGTATTTTAAGAGACAGACTTTTTACTGCCTGTTTAACCGATTTTAACTTCAATTCCGGAGGAATAAATGGCATTAAAAGCGAATCGTTAAAAAACCAACTACTTATTGCAGTCGCCATCTGTTATTCCACTAACGCAATAAAACTCAAAATCGGTTGACTGAACAGCAAAATAGGTTTTCTTAAATCTAATTTTATTTTGAACGGAGTATAGTTGCTGTCAGCAGTTCTGCCCGCATGGAAAATAAAATTATCCCAAGGGCACAAATTTCCGGGATAAAAAGTATGAGTAAGTATATGAGTTATTTCAAAATATCGAAATAGTCCAAATCAAAATACTAACAAACATAACTTTCGACTTTATAGTATTAATTTTATAATTTATGTACACATATACAGAAAATAATTCATTTTTAACAATTGTATAAATGGTACCGCTTATTTCATATAGAAATTTCTTTCAGCAGACCTGCGATAGGAGAAATTAAATGAAATCTAGACATTAGTGTTTAGAAAAAATAAAAAAAGAGATTATGAAGTCTTAAATTGAATAAACAAATACTTATTATATAACGTACCTTATATAAACAAATAAATTAAAATGAAAATATTTGTCCTACAGTCGCAACTTTTTATTTTAATTATGCCTACATTGCAGTCACATTATCAAGTTAATATTTAAAATTGTACCCAAATTTTATTCTAATTTTTACCTAAAATATCTGTTTCGCAGATAAATGTAACAGTAACAGTATACAATAACTTCAAAAAAAGTCCTCCAAAAGTATAAATTAACCTCAAAAAAATCTTTCAAATTGTTTAACCCATCGCCACAAAATCGTTCAAATCATCAATCATGTATTCCCACACCCAACGGACTCAGAGTGGCTGATCGAGACCCGTCTAAAGAACTTAATTTCCTATCACTTCGAATCACGGAAACAATCAGGAGCTCGCGATAAGGATAACCTGATTATACGTCATAGAGTATTGATACACCACTACTAGCGGCTTTGCAAATACTTTTTCAATACACTGCAGAAAAACCCGCTGTTATTTGTACCGTTTGTTTTGGGCATACAATATACTGTTTTGTACACTAGTGCAAAAAAACTATGTGCGCTCGCCACCGCAACAATTTCTTTTATTTATCGTTCTAGTCCTCACGAGTTGCTGGTGAAACCCGTTCATTTATTTTATTATGTAATTATTGAAAATTGTCCTTTGCTACATGTGAAAAATTGTCATTGCAGCACTGAGCTCCGTAACTCCGCCTGCGGCTCGGGCAAATTTTTCTTTAATCAAAATGTAATCAACCATTACTAGGAGAACTAGGTACCACTTTGTCATTCGGTATTTTTGCTGAAATAAACAAACTTGTATTCGTCACGGATTACACTGACACAAATATTAGTTCCGAGACGTTTTCAGCCGCTATTTGCTATTTAGAACATGTTCTTTTTTCTCTTTTTATGTTGTTTACATTGTTCTCACATTATAGCAGCGACAAGTAATGTGTAACCGAGTTATTTGTACATGTATGTACTTATACATAACATGATTGAAAAGAGTGGCCATGGAGTTTTTCGCACCTTTTCTCCATGGACATCTACGCTTTGGAATGTGCAATTAGCATCATTTTTTCTGACAATGCGACTTCTTGACCTTTGTGTATGTAAAGGTTTTATGAAATAAATGCTTTGAATATTTTTTTAATTTGTTGAATCTTACAGCCAACATGGCAATTCCAAGCTCTGCATTTACGTGATCCGATAATCGATTCGATGTTAGGTCTCGATTTGAGGGCTAGTCATGATTTTTTCATTTCTTGAATCTTGCTGCCATCATGGCAATTCCGAGCTCTGCATTTACGTGATCCGATAATCGATTCGATGTTAGTTATCGATTTGAGAGATAGTCATGATTAAGACATTATGATTGTTAGACAAACTGTTGGGTTTCTTTATTCGATTGCGTCGGTGTTGATGAATGGGAGGCTAGCACGCAATCGTCGAGGTAAATAATATGTAATTTGTGAGCAAAATAGAGGTTATGGAAAAAATATTGGTGGTTATTTTGTTTTTGATAACTTGATTAACTTCAATTTGTCATTATTAGGGTTCTATAACCTGACTGGCCTGTCAGTCTAGTAGTTAGTGAACCTGACTGCTATGCCGAAGGTCGTGGGTTCGATTCCCACCCAAGACAAATGTTTGTGTGATGAGCACGATCGTTTGTACTGTGTCTGGGTGTAATTTGTCTATAATATGTATGTATTTAGAAATATATAAGTACGTTTATCAGTTGTCTAGTACCCATAACACAAGCTCTGCTTAGCTTGGGACTAGATGGCGTTGTGTGATAGTTGTGGACATATTATATTATTATATTATAACCAAAGGGAGCTAGCAACATCTGACCAACTGTACGTTTATCTGTTTATCCATTTGTGTATCTCTTAAATCGTAAGAGGTATACTTCGTTTAAAATAACATTCTTTTTTACTGACTGTTGAATCTCGATTTTGAGTTTTATTACGTTGGTGGAATGACAAATGGCGGCTGCAGTAAATAGTTGGTTTTTTAATCATCATCATCATAATTTCAGCCGAAAGACTGCTGGACATAGGTCTGTGCGTCTTGCATCCATCGGCTTTCAGCAACCCTGACCAGGTCATCGGTCCACCTTGTGGGAGGCCTTCCAACGCTACATCTTCCGGTACGCGGTCGCCACTCCAGAATCTTTCGGCCCCAGCGGCCATCCGTTCTGCGTGCAATGTGTCCTGCCCATTGCCACTTAAGTTTAGCGATTCTTTTCGCTGTGTCGACAACCTTGGTTCTCTTGCGGATATCTTCAATTCTGATTTTATCACGCAAGGATACTCCGAGCATAGCCATAGGTTTTTTAGTGACTTTTTGCTTTTAATGCCTTCCTTATGCCTACGGAATAGAAGTTAAACTAGGTTGAACGGACAGTGAAAAAGTTTTCGGTAAATAGCGAATAAGATTTAGAAAGTTGAAATTTTCACAAATTATGTATTTTTGTCGCCGCTACTATAAACAAATAACACAATTAAAAGAAAAAAATGCCCTTCGTGTACTGACTTGTAAAGTCTGTTCTTTCTTTTGACTATGGAAGTTTTTTACAGAATACAGTCACATTGTATTTCATTTGAATAAGGATGTAACACACATTAAAATGTTTTTGCAGAATTCGGCAGCAAATGTATCAAGTCAGGCGTCTTGGTAGGCTTCGCTGAACAGTAAAAAAATCAGCTTCATTTTATTGAGAGAGTGGCTGTAGCAATGATTTCGCGACATGAATTTTACATCACAATATCAACGTAGAAATCAATTTGTGAAAAAATTAAAACAAGCACTTTTCTCTGAAAACTCTGGATGACTCAATTTTCGAGGGTTTTATTGTGGTAGGTATAAATCATCCAATGACGAAACAGTGCCAGACTCTTATTGACTAAACAACCTACCCCGTTCCTACGTCGCCATTTATACCAGAGTTAGAGTCTTTCTTTCAGACACGAACTCATGGCCCCAGTTGGCGACCTTCTGCGGGGTCCCTACGATTTGCTGACAACTCCTTGAGGCGCGCGGGAACAGTGCGCGCCGTCGACGACTGGGCTTGGTCTAGACGATTACCAGACGACCGGACGGCGAGCAATGGGTAGTTCGCCTATTGTGGCTGGAGGTTCTGGAGGATTTTTATGAATGTACATATTTTTGTGACGATGTGATGTATAAAAACTATAATATAAAAACTATCACAGTTACTGTCCTGATGAACAGCCTCATGAGTTACTACTAGCTAATAAATTATTTTTCAAGAACCTAACCTAACCTTCAGGTGAGAGGTGCGGAAAGACCTTCGACAACCATAGGATTTAATTTGCAGATGTGATTGTTTTTAGTAAAAAATTGGCACTGCCTTCTCCTCCTCCACAGAGTGGGGGAAATCATTGGATGGCCTTCTCCTCCTTACGTATTCTTCAAAGCTGAGAGTTATGACCACCCTGCTTCATCACTTTTCCCTGAATGATATTCCTTCATCAGTTCCTGTCTCTAGCGGTGTGAAGGATATTGTATATAGTTGAGTTAAGAGGGCTGCATATATGGTCAAACCAACGCATTGGGTTGTGCTCACGAGACCTTTCCCCATCCGCTTTGCCGGTCACGGTATAGTGACCCGCAAAGCAGATGGGAAAAGTATGTGCGGTATGGAAAATACGGTAGCAACCTTAAAAGGCATACACCTTTAAGGTACCGTAAGGTTGCTAGCAATGTGATCAAAGTATTGCAAAAACCCTGCGAAGACACTTAGGCGACAAGCGTTTTGAGATCATTGAATAGTAACCTGCCCAAAAAAAGATGCTCTGCAGACTAGAACTCAGTTACAGCTTAGTAGCAGGAACTGGTGTGGTGGCAGAACTTTCTTGAACAAGGACGAAGGTTCACAAAGAGCTCTCCTACCCTCCTTTCAGAAGCCAAAACGAATTACAGCAGAATACATTCTTAAGAAATAAAGCTACAATTGTTGCAGTTGCATAAAGGACTTGACGTCCCGACTCGTTTACGCTGAGTTGGATTAAAATAGAAAAGACAGTCATTACTAGAATGCGAACGCGACGGTCCTTCGTTGTAAATAAGTTAACGTTAAATTGTTTCGTGAAGGAATGGTGACTTAATGAAGATTACCTCGTGACAAGTTACGTCAAAGAGAACTAAGGTAATAATGAGGGTTTTTTTTAGGTTAGTCTTAACTTAAGTTTTTGACTATAATAGTATTAATTATAACCACAACTACCTATCATACAACATCGTCTAGTCCCAAGCTAAGCAGAGCTTGTGTGTACTAGACAACTGATAAACATACCTACTCATATAAACTTCTCATCAAAAAAATCGAAACACTTCCGTTTTCATTGTTTCTGTCCGAATTTAACACAAAAAAGAATTCATACGATGAAAAAAAATACATATATTATAGCTGGCAGTTTGGCCATTACAGTAATAAGCGAAAATTCTAAATTCAAAATTAGAATTTCATTTGTTTATCTTATAAACGAAATGAATCACTGTTTTGAGACAAATGTGTGTTTAGGGTTGGAGTACATTTAGCGTTTAAAAACTAAAAATTGGCGCCTATCCTTAAACTTTTTGTTTTTTATTTCAATACTGTGACTTTGGGACGTCTGAAAAAAGGTTTTTTTTCTAAAACGTATGGATACTTCGCCCACAGAAGCCGCCCAAGTTGTGGCATTGCTGGATTCTGGCCTTAGTCAGCGTGTTGTGGCTGCAAGACTGCATCTAAGCCTGTCATCTGTTCATAGAGTCTATAAACGTTATCGGGAGACTGGTTTGTTCACGCGCCGTTCAGGATCTGGCAGGAATCGGGTCACTTCTGAGCGAGATGATCGATTTATTGTAACAACTTCTTTAAGAAATCGACGCCTTAACGCTTTTCAACTGCAGCAGCGGCTTCGTGTTGTACGAAGGGTGGCTGTAAGTGACGCTACAATTAGAAGAAGGTTGAAGGATCGTGGACTGGTACCGCATAAGCCAGCAAATGGGCCGAAATTAACGGCAGACCATCGAAGAGCGCGCCTTAACTTTGCACGTGAGCACCTAAATTGGTCATACCTACAGTGGAGCAAAGTTCTCTTTTCTGATGAGTGTAAAATTATGCTGTATGGTAACGACGGAAGGAACAAGGTCTACAGAAGAGACGGAGAACGCTATGCACAATGCTGCATTGAAGAAAAGGTCAGCTATGGTGGCGGTTCGTGGACGGTTTGGGGAGGAATCAGCGCCGACGGTAAGACAGAGCTTGCTTTCGTGTCTGGGCCACGTCTGCCTGCACTAAACTGTCATCGGTACGTCGAAGAGTGTCTCGAGCCTCATGTGATGCCCTATGCACATTTTATTGGCAACGGCTTCATATTCATGCACGACAATGCTAGGGCTCACACCGCGGGCGTCGTACGAGATTATCTTAACGAAGTCGATATCTCTATTATGGAATGGCCAGCAAGAAGCCCGGACATGAATCCCATTGAACATCTATGGGATGAATTAAAGAGACGAATTCGAGCAAGAGATCCTGCCCCAGAAACACTTAGCCAGCTGCAAGATGCAATCCAAGAGGAATGGGACAATATACCACAGCATGTGATCGTGACTCTCATCCGATCGATGAAGAACCGTATGGAAGCAGTAATTAGAGCTCGGGGAGGGAATACAAGTTATTAAATAAACGTTTTTTAGCTTTTTTTTTCATTTACGTGTGTTGTTTTATCCATTTCCTTTATACTCCATACGGAATAAAAATGACTCATTTAACAAAATACGAAACCTATGAAAAATTCATTTAAATTTAGAACATTAACATTAAGATTTGATAAGCTCATATTACTCACTATTAAACGACATTTAACATTTATTCCTAAATGTACACATTTTTCTGATAATCCTGACAAAACGTAAACTTGCAAGGTGTTTCGATTTTTTTGATGAGAAGTGTATTTCTAAATACATACATACATAATATTATAGATAAAGAAGAAATGATCGTGCTCATCACACAAACATTTGTCCTGGGTGGGAATCGAACCCACGACCTCCGGCATAGCAGTCAGGCCACTAACCACTAGACCAACAGGCCAGGCAATCCTATAGTGTGGCATAGAAAGATAATTATTGTCATAGAAGAATTGGTTTAGTAAAGAAGTCTAAAATTGCAGGCCTGGTTTTTATCAGACGTCCAACTACATTTTCCTCGCTGTCTGAAAACTCGCAGCTACGATAACAGGGAATTGCTTTCTTACTCCCAACGTCCAGTTTGTCTGTTGCAAGGCGTGAGAATAATTTCTTCGTTATGCTATAAAGCACGTCGTACCCTTGCACGAATGGTTCGTAGAAGATTACTGTTTTCCATTCGATCTTGTACCGGAAGCCAGACTCGTCCTCGAGGACATGCCAGTAGTCTGCTCAAATCTCTGCAAGACCTGTATTCTCCAGGCACACCGAACGTAACACCCGAACGTTTCTTTCCATCTTGCTCTGATTTATGGGACTAGCAATGTTTTGCCCTTGCTTTGCGCTTCCACTCCCCACTTGACAGATGAAGAACTATTGCTTTTTTTTAATTGACTGCGATCCCACCTGGAAAGCAGTGATGCAATCGTTGATGGTGAGGCACACTATTTCATTAGGGATTCACCCAAAATATTGGTTTTCCCTTAGGTCATAATGATAAAAACAAATAAAAAGTCTAATAAAGAAAAAGAATAGATATTTATTACGAAGATTTATTAGAAGCAATGCAAAGAAAAATATTTAAACAAATCTGTTTGCGTGTCTATCATAAACGTCAAGATTAATTTTAGGAATTAGCAAGAATTTCCACTTAATATAACTCGAAGGGTCAAAGTTTTATCGTGAAAAATCTATGTAAAAGAACAGCGAGTTCACAAAACTTTTTGTGAATAAACTCAGGATTTTCACGGAACGTAGATGAGTTTTTTTAAATGTTTAATTGCAGTATTAATTAATTATCCTGTAAAAAATTTGTAGTTTTAAGAACAAACGATGTTTTAATAATTTTTATTTATAGACTAGCTTTTGCGCGCGGTATTGGGGTTGGGGTTACCGGGATAAAAAGTAGCCTATGTCCTATTCCGAAGTGTATCCTGTGCCAAATTTCATCCAGATCCGTCTAGCCGTTTTGGCGTGATTGAGTAACAAACATCCAAACATCGTAACTTTCGCATTTATAATATTAGTAAGATTAGTAAGATATTACATTGTGTGCTAGAGTGAAAATAGGCTTTTAATAAACTAGTGCGCCTCACCATCAACAATTGCCTCACTGCTTAACATTAGTTTGGATCACAGTCAAGCATAAGTTTATAACAAATAAAAAAAAAAAACGTACGTACGTCATAGAGTATGATTATTCTAGAAGATAAATTCAAATCTTGTTACTATAGGCACAAGTAAAAGGCTGGGTACTTTATAAAATAGGTAATATTTTTTTTTCGATATGCATAAATATTCAAGTCTGGATCTAGGAATCAAACTATTTACATTATCCTCGATGCGTGAATCCAACGCACTTGCCGGAATTAGTTTTTTCAATTGTTCGCTATGAATACTTAAATAAATTCTCTATCTTATTATAGACTAGCTTCTGCCCGCGACTTCGTCTGCGGAAAATTTCTTGTAGTGATAGCTCGGTTAACATCCATATTATATACATAATTTATAGCCTATGTCACTCAGGAGTAAAGTAGCTTTCTATTGTTGCAAAAATTTTTTCATTCGAACCATTAGTTCCAGAGATTACCTCCTACAAACAAAAAATAAAAAAAACAAACTTTATCTCTTTATTATATTAGTGTAGATTAATGCTGAAGTATTTAAATTATTAAGCCTGATTCAACATAATAAGAATTAAAATACATGAAGCAATATTCTAGCTTGCCAAACGCTAAAACGTTGAATCACTCCTTACTAAGAAAATCCAGTTAAATTCCAGACTCGAAGCTAACCGTATTAAATTAAAGACAGACTAGACTATGAATAAGGATTTCATTTAGCCAATTGTACAAGTAATTTTTAGAATAAATAATACAAGTTCTAAATTTAAATAGTCGGAGAAAATGAACTGATTTATTTTAAAAGATTTTATTATGTCAATTTAGCTTCTATTTTTACTAATAATGACTTCATTTAATACGTTAAGGCGTAATTTATGTTGTTGAAACTTTTGAGCCCCGTAGAAACGCTGGCATTCGCACCCGTCTTTCTATTACGGTATTTGAATGGTTAAGCCGGTATTAATGAGTATTATACGCTATTTATATAATAATAATAATAATAAACCATTTATTTTCAGGCATCTTGGCCCATAGATATATACCTTATAGACTAACATATATAAAGTAAATACAGTTTATCGTTAGTAAATAAAACTTATGACTAAGTATGTGTGTTGTGTGTGAGTGTGTGTGTATGTGTATGTTGTTGTGTGTATATACCTAGCTAATATGTATTTGAGTGAAT
The DNA here is from genome assembly GCA_029852875.1 of Mythimna loreyi. Taxonomy (NCBI): domain Eukaryota; kingdom Metazoa; phylum Arthropoda; class Insecta; order Lepidoptera; family Noctuidae; genus Mythimna; species Mythimna loreyi. Next base: position 7,484,816 of record CM056801.1, on the reverse strand, counting down.
ACTTATATTTCGAGACTCTTTCGACCACCGTAATTACAGACACAATTAAAAGACAATAGATTTCTGGTCACCGGTGTGCTCTTAAGGTTTAATGAACAAGGGGAATTAAAATTCTTAAGGTACTTTATGAGGACCTAGGTCTCATAGCAAAAGTATAAATAAAAACGGAAAATTGTATAGTTACGTTACAAAAAATGCGATTTGTAAAAATGTTCGTAAGTCAATTCCCGAGTTGAACTATTTCCATAAGTAAGTTTTTACGGAACTGTCAGTGCGCGAATTCGGCTCAAACTTGCCCGATTTTTTTAGTTCATAATCTTATACATTAAAATGAATCGCAAAATGTGTTGGTAAGCGCATAACTCAACAACGCATGGACTGATTTTGCTAATTCTTTTTTTGTTGTGTTTGTTATTGTCAGGAGAAGGCTCTTACGAAAAAAAATAGTAGTAGGGTAGAGTGGAGTAGAGTAAAATAATCTGTTGCCGGGGGCGAAGCCGCGGGCAAAAGCTAGTTATAAATAAGAAAGAAACTCTTTTTGTCTGTAATAATATTACCATAGATTTAGTGTGTAATCTTGAATAAAATAATGTTTTATTCAAATAATAATAACAGAAAACGTACCTACTCAACCAGTATACGCAAACAGGAATGTGCTAAAATAATTTGTCTACCTACATTATTATTTTAATATTTTCATTTTCACTGAAACATCGTGTACGTTGAAAAGTTTTGGAAGTATGTAGCAATATTTCAGCACACTGTGTACCCAAGGGACTAAAAATTCTCGTCCAATCAGGATAAAACACTATGTTATGCAAATATTTATGAAAAACTAGAAATTTTAAGTAAAACAAAACTTCTGAAAATCTGTTTGTCAAGATATGAACCCTGAGAGATATTACACGGCAAAAGTTGAGTTTTAAAGAATATTTTTGTTATATTTTCTTCTATCTTTGCATTGGCCTTATAATGTTCCCAGAGCTGAAAGACAGGGTGCCCTCTATAGGAGAGGGAATGGGCTGTAATCCACCACGCGGGCCCAGTGCGGTTTGGTGAATTGAGTTCTAAGACATGCCGGTTTCCACACGATGTTTTTCTTCACCCTTTTGAGAACGGTGGTGATGAAATAAATTATACAAATTAATGCGCCTGGCTGAGTTTTAATGCCCGGCAACTTGTAATTCGTACCTTCTACCATTCGGCCACCACTGCTGTTTTTCTGTTTGATTTAACCACTCTCCATATTTTCGTTTGTTTTCATCTTAAGATTTATCAGACTTTGAGCCATTTCTTGCCAATTCCTAAGTATGATATCTAAGTATAGTCCCATCATTTCCTTCTTGGTCTTCCGCGACCCCTTCGAGAGATTTTAGGGCACTAACTTTGTGTTTTACTAGCCCACCGCTCAATTGGCATGCGGCAGATATAAAATAGTAGAAAAGTGTCATCTATCAACGATTTCGTGGTAGAGTACCGACTGCGCTATATCGTTCGTATCGTTGGCAAATCTTAAGTTTTAAGTCTATATCGATAAAAGAAAATCTATTTATTTAAGAAAACGTTTGGAGAAGCCGACTGGTGACATGACAGGTAATGTCTATGTCATATTTTTGTACTTGACATATAGCGGGAACGCTAACAGAAGCGGCTTTTGTCTAACGCGGCGTCTTAAAAGGCAGATAAAATGATTCTTGATGAATTCAAGTCAAACATCACGGCTCATCCGTATGTTTTGAATTAGTTTCCGTAGAACATGTTTTTTTTTTTCAAAGTTATATCTAACACAGACAAAAAAGAAAAGATCAGGCAAGACCACTGGGAATAATTTTATGAATTTTTCACAAACTAAAAGATAACTTAATTACCTTTCAAGTACAGCTTTTTTATTCATATTGTGTTAAATAAATAAATGACAAACAATTAATCTATACAACCCTGTACAGATTAATTGTCATTGACACCGTACCACAAACGAATACCATGGATCCAATACATGATTCTAGATCGATATAGATAGGTTTTTTCTTATATTTATTTTTTACGTTTTTCAAACTAAACTGTTTAAAAACGACCGCTTTGTATCACTCATTGGCGTACCGTGCGTAACGTATAGAGTTAATGAGTGAGAAGAAGATGAAGTTATACACACTCTAAAGCTCCGTCTCTTTAACAGTTTTTTTGGTAGATCCTCCAATGACATCTTCCGCCCTTAGGTGGAGCGAAAACCCACGGCGTTCCTTCTAAGCCCTTTATATTTTTCTTTCAAAAACTGGTCCATGATTCGAGTAGGCTTCAGTCCTGTCGGACTCATACGGTTTGAAGCCCACGAGAACAGTACGTGCCGTTGAGGACTTTGGCTTGGTTCAGACGGTCGGACGGCTACACATTGCTCGTCGTCTGCAAGCCTGCGCTTATGGTGGATCCTTTTAACAGTTCAGTTCAAGTCGTGAAATAAATTTCGTTAAGAATGGTATGGCCTGAAGATTGAAATAAAACAAAAGAAGTATTTAAAAAAATATACATACTCCTCGCTGTACAATTTTTACATCAGTAAAATTGTTACAATTGAAAAAGCATAAGTTCATATACGTCAAGTTTTGGTCGGTACACACTGGAAAGTAAACAGCTGGACATCTCTCACAAGCAATGTTTTTTGTCATAGGTGGAAATAATCTGGCGTATGATTGTGTGGTCCAAGCTGTATTTTGCGGTGGGCGGGTTCTCCTAGTCTTTTGGCGTTCTTCGTCTTCTTCAGGATTTCCAGGTCCTTCAGGATTTCCAGGACCTTCAGGATTTCCAGGTCCTTCTGGATTTCCAGGTCCTCCAGGCCTTCCAGGTCCTCCAGGATTTCCAGGTCCTCCAGGATTTCCAGGTCCTCCAGGAAATCCAGGCCCTCCAGGAAATCCAGGCCCTCCAGGATTTCCAGATCCTCCAGGCTTTCCAGGTCCTCCAGGCTTTCCAGGGCCTCCAGGCTTTCCAGGTCCTCCAGGCTTTCCAGGTCCTCCAGGCTTTCCAGGTCCGTCGGGCCTTACAGGATCTGCAAGTGGTTTAATTTCTTCAGATTGTCCAATTGTTTCTGGTTCTTGAGGACCTTCAAGCATTTTACGAGTAGGTTCCTTTTCATCCTTTTTATCATCCATGTTTGCTGGTGTTGCTAAAAGAATTAGAAGGATATCTGAAAACAAAAAATACTGGTTAACTCACAGCTATGTATTAATAAAGATAAACGTAGTTTAAGACATTCAATTATTACTTTAAATTCTTCTAAATTATTCAAAAGTATAATTCCATGAAATACGCTATTGTGGAGGCGATAATACGTGAAGAGAGTAGGGATGCGCTCATCCATCGATTTTTTAGTCTAAGAGCGCCTTCAAATTAGTTGTGCGACAGCTGCGCAGCTGCAGCGTTGCTATCGCGCGGCACGTTGCGGCTAATTTGAAGGCGCCCTAACAGTATAAGTGTACATCGAGGGACTGGAACAGTTTGCTGGCAGCCTTTCCGTCAGATTATAAGTGTCGTGCGCCTCACCATCAACGATTGCGTCCCTGCTTACCATCACGTGGGATCGCAGTAAGCACTAATTTATAGTAATTAAGAAAAAAGGTGTAAAAATGTACTATATTTCACGCAAGTTATACATTTTTACGCAAAAGGAGAATGTTTCTGTCAGTATTTGCTAGAGCGGAAGGCGAGGATTGCGGAATGGAGCTCAGTGCTACAGTGACAAATTTACTTGTGCTTCTAACGACGTTTTTTATTACACTTACGAAGATATTTATTAAACGTGGTTGTCCCTTGATCTCTTAGAGCCTGATACGAAAAATCTACGTAAGGTGGGGCTTCCCGACTCGCCTATCGTCTACATCGAGCATGGTTCAAAAGCTTGTTGCTTCATCTAAAGCAATGTGGTGTTTGATGCAAAAGTAATGCCAAAAAAGAGAAATAACACCTGAAAAATCTTTTGGCATTCGGTAATTTTACGATTTATTCGAATGTTTCACAAAACTTGTTTCAGGAAATTCATGTTTTTAATAAACCCTTAACGATTAAAAAAATGGCAACATTTAGAATCTCAATTAAATGCGCTAGGCTTCTTTATAAGTACTTTTTTATATTTTTAATAGGTATAGGAGTACATTATGGAGAGTCAAAGTTCACGTAAAATATCACATTTTTAGAGGTCTTTACTGGATTACTCTTACAACATTTACGATTAATTTTGATGATTTCTATGGAAGCCTAGATATCCACAAGATAGCTGTGTATCCAAAATATCTGAAGAAAGGTGTGAAATAACGTCATAATCACGTAAGAGCGACTGTATGAAAATGTACGTCGGGTTGGCCGCTTGGCCGCGAACAAGTTTTGTAAACTAGTTTTCAATGAAAATATTTTTTTATAACAAGCTTTTATAGGATCAAAGTACTCGTCAATACAAATCCAATGAGCTCAAACACGACAAGATTGAGCTGTTTTTTGCTGAGCTCCTATGGCTACCTTCCAGCTCCATCATCAGATCAGCTCCATGTCATCATAATATTGCATTGTCATGTGATTTACACCTGCATGCTAAATTGCAGCTCAATCGGGTGAAAAAATCTGCTTCAAAATTAAGTTGCAAGATTTGAGCTGAACATACATAGTTCCATTGCAAGCTAATAAAAACCTTGTAAATATTCAAGTAAATCGTCAAATTTACCGAAAGCCTACAGAACTTTGAGGTATTATCTCTCTTTTTGCATTACTTTTGCATCAAACATCACTTTAGATTTCGTTAAATGAAAAAATAAGCTTTTAAAACATGCGCGAGGTTGACTATAGGCAAGTAAGGAACGCCCACTTAAGGAAAGTCCATCTGTCGTATTAACATTGTATAAGTATAATATTAATATTTTCCAATGTATTTTTTTATTCCACACACTTATAATGTCTCAATTTTTTCAAATTTCTTATTTCGTAGGTCTGCTGGAAGCAAATTTCATCTACAATAATTTACATCTACACTTCTACACTTATAATACAACTAGCTGTTGCCCGCGACGTTGTCTGCGTGAAGGCTCTACAGCACCAAACATACCTAAGGTGGCTTTGTCGCTATAGCATTATAAGTAAACAACTTTTAAAATAGCAATGCATCAGCCTTATAAAGTTCCCGCTGCCGGGACACAGACGTCCTTTCTAGGAGAGGGAATGGGCCATGATCCACCACGCGGGCCCAGTGCGGATTGGTGGATGACACATGTCTTCGAATTTTTGGTTCTAAGACATTCACAGTCACAGGTTCCTCATGATGTTTTCCTTCACCGTTTTAAGAGCAGTGGTTATGAAATAAATTACACAAAGTAATTCGCCTGGCTGGGTTTGAACCCCCGACCTACAATTTGTAAGTCGTATCCTTTACCACTCCGCCACCACTGAGTCGGAGCCTGTACCACTCTGCCACCATACTACGATGGTAGTTATGCTGCCAGGAGCCAAAATGTAAAGAGAGTCAGGACTGATGACGCGGGAGCAAGCGACGTACAGTTGCCCGCGTAAGAGACAACTCGCCCTGAAGTTGACACCCGCTGCACTCAGTGTTTGCCCCTGCGACTTATTGATGGTCATCGCGAAGCAAACACTCTCAACTATACGCGCTTGGACTGGAACGGGAAATTATGAGGTACAAATACTGCCTCGCCGACGCCACAACCCGTAAGAATTTTTGACAGGTCTCTTTACTTTTCTTAGGATATAGGTTCCAAAGATGCATAATCGGGACTCCGACTTTCAGCTTGATGGTAAGCGCGGGATAATGTGTGGCGTAATCTTGCTCGACGACAGTGTTTATCGAGGTATAGACTACTACCTTCCCCTCAATTTCCAAGAGAATACATCCGTTAATTGCTGCAACCTGATCAATTTTGGACGTCAAAATGGCCCGCTCACACACCCAAGAATTCTGCTGGTTTGATAAACGACTGATGTCCCCGTGCACAGCGAATGAATTCTTCTAAGCTGGATAACACTCTATCGAGAGACTCTGGAAGTACCTCTTGACCACCTTTCTCGTAGTGGGCTTTGACTTGAACCCAAGTCGTCGACGGCGCGCAGCGCGCTGTTCCCTGCACCTCAAGCAGTCGTCAGCAACTGTAGGAGCCCAGCAAGGTCGAAGCCTTCTGGGGCCAAGGGTAGATGTTAAAGCCCAACACCAGGGCCCTGGAACTAAGGCAAGTAGGAACGGTGAGTTGTTTAGTCAATAGAATTCTAACACTGTCTCCCGCTCCACCCAAAGGCGTGATTCGTCATTCATTTACTTTCCCCTTCATAAAAAAGATAAAGTGCCTTCGCCAAGAGTTAGAAGGTCATCAGAGAATTCTTGAGCACGTGCATTGCTGCCGAGCCGAGCTCACATATTAATGGTCAAGCGCAGCGCACAAACTCGTGACTACAATGAAGATTGTTTCAACGTAGCGGATGTCCCGCAGGGTTCTGTCCTCGGACTCAACTGCGTTCCTATTGGCCACCGTACGCTCATACCATACGATCAGAGAGCAATCCTTAAGCACGTGTCCCTTATCGCTGTAACGTGACACACCACAAACAGGCGTTTTGGCGCTCTCTTAATCGATGGGAATTTGAACATGGCATGTGCTGCCTTGCCACCCGGAAGCAGTGTGGCAGCGATTCCCGACGACATTGCTGTTCAATAGCAATATTGCCTTGCCTCTTTAAGTATGCCATGTTTTTTCTGTTCCAACTGGAGCAATCCAAGAAAAACATATTACCCTGGTTCTGCACAACGCTTTCAGGGACGTCGTCATAAATTTGTTTTTGCTCTGAAGACAACAAAGCGACATGGTCATTTCGTATGGTGGTCATTTCGCCCGAATCGTAATTTGTCTCAGCCAAAGTCTTGATGCGGTGATGATTGGGGAACTGGTAATTCATATTCGATCAGTGGATTGCCGCCGATAGAAATGTCCACATCTTGAAGTGAACTGAGACAGGTGTTCAGCACACGTTCATCAGTTACATCGACTTCGTCTCCAGTAGCACGCCTCAAAGCTCGCGGAAAATCTTCAGACAGATGATGGCGATATTTCAATGAACATAACTTTTTTGTAATACTTAGCACCGCATTTTTTTTAATAGTCTTCCTCAACTCCGCTTAAGATTTTCAGGGTTGTTTGGAACTTCAATTTTTCAAAACGGACTATACAATACAACTTTTAGGAAGCTGATTTGATTGATTTTTATCTCTCATAGATGGCGCTGTTTTAAAACTGTATTTTTATTACTAACTAGCTGTTACCCGCGACGTTGTCTGCGTGAAGGCTCTACAGCACCAAACATACCTAAGGTGGCTTTGTCGCTATATCATTATAAGTAAACAACTTTTAAAATATCAATGCATCAGCCTTATAAAGTTCCCGCTGCCGGGAAACAGACGTCCTTTCTAGGAGAGGGAATGGGCCATGATCCACCACGCGGGCCCAGTGCGGATTGGTGGATGACACATGTCTTCGAATTTTTGGTTCTAAGACATTCACAGTCACAGTTTCCTCATGATGTTTTCCTTCACCGTTTTAAGAGTAGTGGTTATGAAATAAATTACACAAAGTAATTCGCCAGGCTGGGTTTGAACCCCGACCTACAATTTGTAAGTCGTATCCTTTACCACTCCGCCACCACTGAGTCGGAGCCTTTACCACTCCGCCACCATACTACGATGGTAGTTACGCTGCCAGGAGCCAAAATGTAAAGAGAGTCAGGACTGATGACGCGGGAGCAAGCGACGTAGAGTTGCCCGCGTAAGAGACAACTCGCCCTGAAGTTGACACCCGCTGCACTCAGTGTCTGCCCCTGGGACTTATTGATGGTCATCGCGAAGCAAACACTCACGGGGAACTGTACGCGCTTGGACTGGAACGGGAAATTATGAGGTACAAATACTGCCTCGCCGACGCCACAACCCGTAAGAATTTTTGACAGGTCTCTTTACTTTTCTTAGGATATAGGTTCCAAAGATGCATAATCGGGACTCCGACTTTCAGCTTGGTGGTATGCGCGGGATAATGTGTGGCGTAATCTTGCTCGACGACAGTGTTTATCGAGGTATAGACCACTACCTTCCCCTCAATTTCCAAGAGAATACATTCGTAAATTGCTGCAACCTGATCATTTTTGGATGTCAAAATGGCCCGCTCACACACCCAAGAATTCTGCTGGTTTGATAAACGACTGATGTCCCCGTGCACAGCGAATGAATTCTTCTAAGCTGGATAACACTCTATTGAGAGACTCTGGAAGTACCTCTTGTCCACCTTTCTCGTAGTGGGCTTTGACTTGAACCCAAGTCGTCGACGGCGCGCAGCGCGCTGTTCCCTGCACCTCAAGCAGTCGTCAGCAACTGTAGGAGCCCCGCAAGGTCGAAGCCTTCTGGGGCCAAGGGTAGATGTTAAAGCGGAACACCAGGGCCCTGGAACTAAGGCAAGTAGGAACGGTGGGTTGTTTAGTCAATAGAATTCTCACACTGTCTCCCGCTCCACCCAAAGGCGGGATTCGTCATTCATTTATTTTCCCCTTCATAAAAAAGATAAAGTGCCTTCGCCAAGAGTTAGAAGGTCATCAGAGAATTCTTGAGCACGTGTATTGCTGCCTAGCCGAGCTCACATATTAATGGTCAAGCGCAGCGCACAAACTCGTGACTACAATGAAGATTGTTTCAACGTAGCATTCACCTCGTAAGACTTTGATCCCCGAGTCAAGACGGGGAGCGTTTGCCCGAAACCGCCACTGAACAAACTGTGACACCACCCATCAAAATGTTCGTTCCCGCGGATGTCCTGCAGGGTTCTGTCCTCGGACTCAACTGCGTTCCTATTGGCCACCGTACGCTCATTCCATACGATCAGAGAGCAATCCTTAAGCACGTGTCCCTTATCGCTGTAACGTGACACACCACAAACAGGCGTTTTGGCGCTCTCTAAATCGATGGGAATTTGAACATGGCATGTTCTGCCTTGCCACCCGAAAGCAGTGTGGCAGCGATTCCCGACGACATTGCTGTTCAATAGCAATATTGCCTTGCCTCTTCAAGTATGCCATGTTTTTTCTGTTCCATCAGGGGCAACCCAAGAAAAACATATTACCCTGGTTTTGCACAACGCTTTCAGGGACGGTGTCATAAATTTGTTTTTGCTCTGAAGACAACAAAGCGACATGGTCATTTCGTATGGTGGTCATAGCTCAGCCATAGTCTTGATGCGGTGATGATTGGGGAACTGGTAATTCATATTCGATCAGTGGATTGCCGCCGATATAAATGTCCACATCTTGAAGTGAACTGTGACAGGTGTTCAGCACACGTTCATCAGTTACATCGATTTCGTCTCCAGTAGCACGCCTCAAAGCTCGCAGAAAATCTTCAGACAGATGATGGCGATATTTCAATAAACATAACTTTTTTGTGATACTTAGCACCGCATTTTTTTAATAGTCTTCCTCAACTCGTCTTAAGATTTTCAGGGTTGTTTGGAACTTCAATTTTTCAAAACGAACTATACAATACAACTTTTAGGAAGCTGATTTGATTGATTTTTATCTCTCATAGATGGCGCTGTTTTAAAACTGTCTTTTTACTACTAATAATCATTGAACTATGTTCCTCGGTCCAAGTTACTTAAATGACGTAGTTTTTATAGTGTAAAGCCAGATAATAGCATAGCTTACTGAAAAACATCATTTAAATATGCGTTGTTAGATTAAACACTGTCACAGAATGCGTAAGAAAAAAAAGTATTCACAACTTTCCCGGCCCGTCCTTTATTCATGCAAAATTTGAAGATAATCCATGCAGTATGTTTATATATATATATATCCAAGTAAGTTTTTGAGTTTAGCTTAAACATACATACAGACAGACAGACAAAAATTCTAATAAAAACTATGCTTTTGGCTTCGATATCAATTGTAGATCACTTCCTAAGTAATCTTTTTAAAAAAAAATAATAAACAGTTTTCACTTTCCTACGATTTTATTATATTTATATGAATAGATTATTCGTAAAACACTTTAGTTAAGTCCCAAGAGGACACAATTTTCCTCACAACTGTTGTATTTTAATTGTGTCTGTAATTACGGTAGTCGAAAGGTAAGAAATATATTATGTTATGTTTTCGTTTGTACTAATTTGGGTCAGTAGATGGCGTTCTACGTATATAAATAACATTGAAACGTTATTTGAGATTAGGTTGCGTTACAAAATAAGTCCGTTACACCGTTGGAATAAGAATAACATATTTCATATAAACATGGAGAACGCTATTTAGAGATGAACTATTTTTTAAAATTATATATTAAATATTAACCCACATTTTTTAGTAAAACGAACCAACCACTACCTAAGATATTTCCCTAATAAAAAATAAGTAACATTACCATCTATGAATTTTAAGAATAACTAACTGCTAACTTTGCCAACATGCTCAAATTTAAATTAATAGTTTCCAAAAAGTGTTAACATGTAACTTGATTTGATTTTGGTGTAATCTCATAGATGGCGCTGTTTTAAAATTGTCTTTATACTACTAATATTCATTTAACTATGTTTCTTTGCCCATATTACGTAGTTTTGAAAAACTAATTATAGAAATTTTTATTATTTACCTAAATAAGTTTACGTGCCAAGTTTCAAGTTAATTAACTCAAGGAATAAGATTCTCCCATACAAACTTTAACATCGCCTAAATCTCGCGCTGGGGGTACTACTGAAAAAATAAATATGCCATCCTTGATAATCACTTTACGGTAATGTTTGTGTTAAGTTTTGAGTCAATCGGCCCACGGAAAAAAAAGTTACACACTTGCATCCATTGCACTGTTTAAATTCAATATTGCTTACCTCCCATAACTTAAGGCGTGATAATATGTAGCCTAAAGCCTTCCTTGGTTTACAAGGAACATTTTTGCTGAATTTCAATTCAATCTATCCAGTAGTTTTGGCGCCAACCCGTACCATAGGCACAGACAAACAGACAAACAGACAAAAATTCTAAAAAGTCACTTTTTGTCATCAGTTACGTTTTTCTAACAAAAGTCACTTAATTTTTCCAGAAAATTCTCAATGTACAGTTTTTCTTTCGTTACTGTTTTATTATATGTATAGATAATCATTGAACTATGTTCCTCTGTCCAAGTAACTTAAATGACGTAGTTTTTATAGTGTAAAGCCAGATAATATCATAGCTTACTAAAAAACATCATTTAAATATGCGTTGTTAGATTAAACACTGTCACAGAATGCGTAAGAAAAAAAAGTATTCACAACTTTCCCGGCCCGTCCTTTATTCATGCAAAATTTGAAGATAATCCATGCAGAATGTTTATATATATATATATATATATATCCAAGTAAGTTTTTGAGTTTAGCTCAAACATACATACAGACAGACAGACAAAAATTCTAATAAAAACTATGCTTTTGGCTTCGATATCGATTGTAGATCACTTCCTAAGTAATCTTTAAAAAAATAATTAATAAACAGTTTTCACTTTCCTACGATTTTACTATATTTATATGAATAGATTATTCGTAAAACACTTAAGTCCCAAGAGGACACAAATTTCCGCACAACTGTTGTATTTTAATTGTATCTGTAATTACAGTTGTCGTAAGGTAAAGAAAAGAAAGAAAAACATTATTTTGACACGCACAGGACAAATAAAAAATATATTATGTTTTCGTTTGTACTAATTTGGGTCAGTAGATGGCGTTGTACGTATATAAATAACATTGAAACGTTATTTGAGATTAGGTTGCGTTGCAAAATAAATCCGTTAGACCGTTGGAATAAGAATAACATATTTCATATAAACATGGAGAAGGCCATTTAGAGATGAACTATTTTTTAAAATTATATATTTAATATTAACCCACATTTTTTAGTAAAACGAACCAAACACTACCTAAGATATTTCCCTAAAAATAAATAAGTAACATTACCATCTATGAATTTTAAGAATAACTAACTGCTAACTTTGCCAACATGCTCAAATTTAAATTAATAGTTTCCAAAAAGTGTTAACATGTAACTTGATTTGATTTTGGTGTAATCTCATAGAGGGCGCTGTTTTAAAATTGTCTTTATACTACTAATATTCATTAAACTATGTTTCTTTGCCCAAATTACGTATTTTTGAAAAACTAATAATTGGAATCTTTATTATTTACCTAAATAAGTTTACGTGCCAAGTTTCAAGTTAATTAACCCAAGGAATAAGATTCTCCCATACAAACTTTAACATCCCCTAAATCTTGCACTGGGGGTACTACTGAAAAAATAAATATGCCATCCTTGATAACCACTTTAGGGTAATATTTGTGTTAAGTTTTGAGTCGATCGGCTTACGGGAAAAAAAGTTACACCCTTGCATCCATTGCACCATTTAAATTCAATATTGCTTACCTCCCATAACTTACGGCGTGATAATATGTAGCCTAAAGCCTTCCTTGGTTTACAAGGAACATTTTTGCTGAATTTCAATTCAATCTATCCAGTAGTTTTGGCGCCAACCCGTACCATAGGCACAGACAAACAGACAAACAGACAAAAATTCTAAAAAGTCACTTTTTGTCATCAGTTACGTTTTTCTAACAAAAGCCACTTAATTTTTCCAGAAAATTCTCAATGTACAGTTTTTCTTTCGTTACTGTTTTATTATATGTATAATGTATAAGTATGTATGTAGTTCGAACTATCAAGATTTTTGGATGGGATAACTGACAGTATTAACGCATTGGCACCGTACGATCATTTAGTAGTATTGGGGGACTTCAATGTTAACCTATTAGATACAAGTGGTGGAAAAACTAGGGAGCTACTGGAATTTTTAAATTATTCCAGTCTGAGTCAGGTAGTTCAGACGCCAACACATTTTGTAGGTGGTAGTGGTACTCTGATTGATGTCATCTGTACTGATATAGGTGTACGTAGTGTGCAGGTCAATCATATCAGTGAACTTGGCCATCACGCGTTTATTGTGTGTGATGTTGTGGTGAAGAAGGTCAAGAGCAAACCCAAGCTGGTTACATATCGCCCCCTAAGGGATATTTTAGAAAACTATTTTAAAGCTGACTTGGAATCAATACCATGGACAGAAATAAGCTCACTGCCGGACGTGGATAGCATGGTAAAGTTTTTTAATCATAATATAAATCAATTATTCGATTTGCATGCTCCCATAAAAAGTAAGGTAGTTAGAGATCGTCCTACACCCTGGATAACGGACAATATTAAATTAATGTTCAAATTAAGGAATGAAGCAAAAAACAATTATAATAAAAACAAAAAAGACTCTACAAAAAAATATTACAAAGATTTAAAAAAACAGGCTCATACAGCACTGATGCAGGAAAAGAAGGTGTATTTTGACAGGCACATTAATAATCAACTAAAAAACCCAAAAATACTATGGAAAAATCTTAAGTCTGATGTGCTGTCTGACCACAATGATGGCATGCTCCCTGGACACTTTAATGACTCAGACGAAATTAACAGGGCTTTTCTTGACGTGCCGGGACAGAACATGTTATCAGAATCACAAGTGGCTTACTTTGACTCTAACCGGTATGGGGACACTCATTTTAAGCTGCATAATGTCAATGAGGCTGAAGTTTCTAAAGTTATCAATAGTTTGGGCTCAAACGCAAAGGGAACTGATGGGTTGAGTCTTGATATGATACTGCTCACACTGCCTACCACCCTCCATGCCATCACAACAATAGTAAATAAGTCTATTGACACAAACTCTTTCCCTGACTCATGGAAGTGTGCTATTGTGCGTCCGTTGCCTAAGACCAGCAACCCATGTTCTGTGAAAGATCTACGCCCAGTAAGCATTCTTCCTTGTTTATCTAAAATCTTAGAGAGAGTAGTCTATAACCAAATGCTGGAGTATCTAGAGTCTAATAACATGCTGCCTGATCTGCAGTCTGGTTTTAGGAGGGGTCGGGGGACAGCCTCAGCCCTTTCAGATGTAGTGGGAAATATTTTAGAAGCACGTGACCGAGGGGAGGGGACAATACTTGCCCTTCTCGATTTTTCGCGCGCCTTCGATGCAATTAATACTACTCTATTGCTCTCCAAGTTAGCATACTATGGTTTTACTTCGGAAACAATAGGGTGGTTCGCTAGCTATTTGCAGAACAGGTCACAGAGCGTGGAAATTCGGGGAGAGGATGGTTCAGTCAGCTCGTCCACTCCACGGCGCGTGTCACGTGGTGTGCCCCAGGGATCAATTTTGGGGCCCCTTTTGTATATTCTCTACAGTGCTGATATTGTTAGTTCTTTCCAGCACTGTAGGTATCACATGTATGCTGACGATATACAGCTATATATTTGTTTTAAGCCAGTGGATATAAAAGAGGCAGTGGATAAAATAAATTCAGATCTCGTTAGAGTAGTAGAATGGTCAGATGCTAACTCCCTGGTTTTGAACCCGCTAAAGTCTAAGTTCATGGTTTTAGGAAGTAAAAAAATGATCAACGCAATGCTGTCAGCAAATCCAGAGGTTGTTATCAAGGGGAATAAGATAGAAAGGGTTGATTTGGCATGCAATCTGGGTTTAACTATGGACCCTGAACTGAAATTTGAGAAACACATCAGCAATGCATTGCGAAATTGCTTTTACAGGTTAAAGCTCCTTTATAAACTTAGAGCCCATCTGAGTGTTGATCTTCGCAAGCAACTGGTTGATAGTCTTGTTTTGTCGCGACTGAACTATTGTGACACAGTGTATGGTCCATGCCTGTTAGCCAGAACAGATAAGCTGATTCAGCGTGTACAGAATGCATGTGTAAGGTTTTGTGTAAACGTGCCATACAGGAGTCATGTCACTCCTTATATAAATGAAAATAATATAATGAAAATGGCAGCAAGGAGGAAATTACATTTGGCTTGTTTACTATTTGGAGTTGTTACTACACAGAAACCAAAATACTTATTTGATAAGCTAAGTTGGAGACAGAGCAAATATTTACCACGATCCAACACATATCCTCTTTGCACACCACATCATAGAACCGCAGCATTCAGAGGTAGTTTTAAGTATGCAGCTACCCATATTTGGAATGACCTGCCCCCGCCATTTAGAATCCTGAAAACAAAGAAACATTTTAATAACATGTTAAAAAAACATTACATGCACTGTCAACAATCAACTTAAGTTAACTTCCATCTGTATAAAATCAATTATTTTCAGTTTTTACCTCTTTGGTCATGGACTACTGGCAATGGGCTTGGTCTTCCACAGTGGTGATGGTCTGCAGGCTTGCTGGTGATCTTGCCGAGCCGACTTTGCAAATCAAATAGCCGTCATCTTGTCGCCCCTCCATGTCGTGGGGCGGTATATGGTTTTTATTTTTTGTCTCCCATCGATAAGGACATATAGCTACAACAGTTGTAATTTTGATTAAATTATAGTGTAAATATAGTACCACATATGGGGTTAAGTATATTGTTATGATTATGGTGTTTGTTATCGTGTGTCACTCGTTAAACTGTACTGATAATTAATAATTCACATGTGTAACTAACCTGTCGTTATGTAATGAATTTGTGACAATATAATGTAGATACTCGCTGGTAGCGGCGCCAAGGTGTCACTCATAAACTGGTGGTTGCTGAAAATCAGTCCCGTGGATTGATGGCTTCGTCCTTCGTCACGGCTATGGCTGAGCAACAACCTTTTTTCGCCCAGATGCGACGCACAACTCGGTTTTATATTTTGAAACTGTTTTTAGTCTAAGTTAATGCATGTTGATCAAAACAAGGTTATGTAAAAAGAAACAATGTGGATTGTGACAGATGCCATAGACAACGCATGTAATTTTCACGGAGACCAAGGCTTTTTGCATAATGTCTATGGTATCGTTTAATAATACCTTGTTCACACTTGACTCTGACTAATTGTTGTATTTTGTGTAGTTGTTTTATGTGTGTATGTATGTGCGTCTAGTTTGGGCCGAATAAAAATTGTTTTTCTTTCTTTTTCTTTCTTTCTTTCTATAATACAATAAAGTGGTAAAGTTTGTTTTTTTTTTGTTTGTAGGAGGTAATCTCTGAAACTACTGGTCCGATTGGAAAAATTTTAGCAAATATAGAATGCTGCTTTACTCCTCAGTGACATAGGCTATATTTTATGTACGCGGGCGAAGCCGCTGACCAAAGCTAGTTTAAAATATGCAGTATTTTTGTACATTCTTTTTATTATTTTCTTCTATGAATTATATGTGTGTACAAAAATTGTAAAATAAATAAAAAAAGAAGTAGCAACTTCGTGCTGTCGTCATGTAGTTGTCACTTGATTGTCATTGCGCGTAGACACAATTCGTGGTTCAAGTCGTCGACGGGCGCACTGTTCCCGCGCGCCTCAAGGAGTTATCAGCAAACCGCCGGGACTCAGCAAAAGGGTCAAAGTCTACTGGGGCCCAGGGTCTCTTTCTGAAAGGAAGACTTGGCCCGGAGGCCCCAGTACGAAGGCCAAAGAAGGAACGGGATGGTGTGTTTAGTCAGTAAGAGTCTGACACTGTTTCCCACTCTACCCCCTTGGGAGGGTATGTCATAGAATGATTTTTGTACACCATACAAAAGGGTGCGTATTGTATACTATTTTAGTAGTATTATTTCACCTTTCCATCTAAATAAGTTTTCATAACTAATCTTACTCTAAAGTTAACAAAAGTAAACTACAAATAGTCCATAGATTCAATATTACTTACAAAATAATGATAGTTGCATATTAATTTCTGCAAAAATTACGCTTCAATCATTTGAATGAAATAAGAACTGATTTGAAACAGTAATTACAAATAGGTTTTTTAAAACTTTAATTAGTTTCGTGTGATTGGTTTTACTAGCAATAAAAAGCAGTTTAAACTGTAATTGTTTGATTTTTGAAATAGAAAGCATAATATTAAGTACTTTTATAGAGTCCAGAAAAAGTGTTTAATTTCAATTCTTGTAAATCTAAATATATATAAAAGGAGAAACTGACATATTAACGCACAGCCTAAACTAATGGGTCTAGGAGCGTGAAATTTTGCACAAGGCTTCCTTTTATAACGTAGGCGAACACTAAGAAAGGTTTTTTCAAAATTCAGCTCCTAAAGGGATGTAATGGGGGTCTAAAGTTAGTATGGAGAACCCAACTTTCACGCGGGCGAAGCCGCTGGCAGAAAGCTAGTATGAATATAAAAAGTAGCACATAAAGTTGTATTTTTCAAACATGTTGCCAAACGTCCCTATGATTATTTATTGGTGTTTTTTTTTTTCGGTGGGTAAAATAATCAGATGAAAACTCCCGCCCTGGAGTAGGAGATAGTGTCAAACTATTACTGACTAAAAAACCCACCTCGTTGAAATGTTCATACCAGGGCGGAGCCATCCTTTGAGTTCTTGAGTTTTAGCGAGATTTACAAACAGCTAGTCATTTTTACCGACTTCACAAAAAGGAGGAGGTACTATTTTCGGATGTTTGTATTTTTTTGTATTTTTCTTTTTGTATTTCGATTTTTTGTACTTATTGTTCATCGAATACTCCGCCAATCATCGACGGATTAAAAAAAATAATTTTTTGTTTGAAAGTAGATAGTTCTGAGGTGGTCCCATTGTCACCAAGTTAAATTCTGATGATGAAATCTTAGAGAAATCGAGGGCAACCCTCAAATTTTATAGGCTCACTTATTGTTTTTCGCATATTTTATGAAGTATCTTGTATATTTACGTATGGTTATCACTATATCAGGTAGCTGGGCTGATGATGGAAGGTACAACTCCTTAACAGTGAGAAGTTACTCGAACAGGCAAGGACTGTTTTAGTAAATTATTTGATGTTTGTTAGGGCATTTGCCAGTTTTGTATCAAGATCAACAAATCAAGACCTGATGCAGTAGCTAGGATAGTCTGCAGAGTACCCAACTCCTTGAAAACTATCAGCAGATATATCGTGGGCTCGATGTGTGGATAAACGTCGTACCGTTAATGAGGAACACTGAAGTACATACAGACCTGATGCTTCAGCATCAGGTCTCTATGTACTTCGGTGTTCCTTCGGTGTTCTTTTAAAAAAAAGTACAAACCTTGAAATTACAGCACCGTAGTCGTGTTTGAGCTCATTTTAAACACTCTGGTTATAAGTGTATCGCAACTCAACTTTGACTGACCTGTCAGTGTAGCTGTAGGTTACTAACTGCTCCCGCTTAGCAGCCACGCTAAGTCGAGGGAGGTCGTGGGTTCAATTCCCATCCAGGACAAATGTTTGTGTGATGAGCACGATCGATGTTCTGTGTCTGCGTGTAATTTATCTATAACTAGCTTCTGCCCGCGACTTCGTCCGCGGAAAATTTGTGAGACAAAAGTTGTGATAGCTCGGTTAATATCCATGTTATATAAATAATTTATAGCCTATGTCACTCAGGAGTAAAGCAGATTTCTATTATAGCTTCAATTTTTCCAATCGAACCATTAGTTCCAGAGATTACCTCCTACAAACAAAAAAACAAACTTTACCTCTTTATTATATTAGTGTAGATATGTATGTATTTAGAAATATATAAGTATGTTTATCAGTTATCTAGTTCCCATAACACAAGCTTTACTTAGCTTGGGTCTAGACGGCGTTGTGTGATAGTTGTGGCATATTATTAATATTATTCCGTTTATTAATTTTAAACTGTTATGATAGTGTATCAAAACGGAGTTTTTATGTTGGCAATACTAATTGTATGTTGGTACTACTTTTTAAAAATAAAGTTTGTCGTCGTTACTCAGCTTCATAGCACGTCGTTTCATTTAACAGGTTATGGGCCCAGTAAAACGCGTTAAATTGTGAACAGTAAAAGTGATCAGTTATTCGGCCCGAATTGTGTATTTTGAGTCAGTGTATCGCGCTACAGTTTAATTTCATGAAAATGAGTAGTTCGAACTATCTCCTTAACGTGCCTAAGTTGAAGGGACGTGAAAATTACACAGAATGGACGTTCGCAGCGGAAAACTTCCTTGTGCTCGAAGAAATGAGGCATTGCATCGAGCCAGTAGCAGGAATTGCAGTAACAGCCGCAGATGATGCGAAAACGAAAGCGAAACTGATCATGACAATCGACTCATCGTTATATGTGCATATCAAAAACGTTACTACGACTAGACAATTGTGGCAAAAGCTAAAAGAACTATTCGACGATTCAGGATTTTCTAGAAGAATCAGCTTATTGCGCCATTTGATATCAATTCGTTTAGAGAGTTGCAGCTCGATGACGTCGTACGTAACAGAAATTATTGAAACTGGACAGAAACTAAGCGGTACTGGTTTCAATATTGATGACTGTTGGATTGGATGTTTACTACTTGCTGGATTGAGTGAAAAATATTCGCCCATGATAATGGCGATCGAGCACTCTGGCATTCCTATCACATCAGACGCCATTAAGGTAAAATTATTAGACATGGAAACCGACACCGGAAATCATGAGGTGAACGGTGCTTTTGCAAGTTCGTACTTGCAGAAGGGGCAACATCATAAAAATAAAAAGTCTATGCAGTCTATGGCAACAAACCAAGATGGCGCATCGAAGAAAACAAATGTCAGATGTTATAAGTGTAAACAGCCGGGACATTACAAGAACCAATGCACAAATAATGAAAACAATCAGTCTAATTTTACAAAGAATGCAAGAAAACAAACAAACGCATTTAGTGCTGTTTTCCTTAGTGGTGATTTTAATAAATCTGAGTGGTACATTGACTCAGGAGCCAGTTCTCATTTAACTGCAATGGAAAGTTGGATTATGAATAAACGAAGTATACAAGAAAAGGAAATTATCGTCGCAAATAGCAACAAGTTGAAAGTTTCTTGCATAGGAGATGTTAAAATTGTTACAAAGACTGATGCATGTGAATTCGATGTACCTGTCAAGGACGTGCTCTGTGTTCCAGAATTGACGACAAACTTGTTGTCTGTCAGCCAGTTGATTAAGAACAACAATCAAGTTTCATTTAGTGAAAATGGCTGCAGTGTTTACAACAAGGATGGACAGTTGGTAGCTCAAGCTGTTTTAACCAACGGAGTGTACAAGCTGATGATGCCTGAAAATGTTTTAGCAGCATGTGGTGCAGTGTCAAGCGAGTTATGGCACCGCAGATTGGGTCATGTTAATAGCCAATATTTGAACCAAATGACATCTGCTGTGGAAGGCATCAAGTTATCAGAAAAAAGTGACACATCAAAGTCTTCATGTCCAGTATGTTGCCAAGGTAAACAGAGCAGATTACCATTCACTAATGTTGGTACTAGAAGTACAGAAAAATTAGCTCTGGTTCACACAGACATTTGTGGGCCGATGGAGGTTATGTCAATGGGTGGATCAAAATATTTCCTGCTTTTCGTCGATGATTATACAAGATACATATTTGTCTATTTTCTACAAAATAAAAATCAAGCATTAAAATGTTTTAAGAACTTCAAAGCTTTAGTTGAGAACCAGTTAAATAAAAAAATAAAAACCTTAAGAAGTGACAATGGACTTGAATTTTGTAACAGAGAATTTGATATATATTTACAGAATGAGGGTATCAATCATCAGAAAACCAACCCGTACACCCCGGAGCAAAATGGTTTGTGTGAAAGGACTAACCGAACTGTTGTAGAAAAAGCAAGATGCTTATTGTTTGATTCAGGTCTCGGAAAGGAGTTCTGGGGTGAAGCAACCAATACAGCTGTATATCTTCAGAACCGCACAGTGGCATCAGGGTTGTCAGGAAAAACACCATTTGAAATGTGGACGGGAACAAAACCAGACTTAAGCCATTTGAGAGTTTTCGGCAGTAATGTTATGGTTCATATCCCAAAAGAAAAAAGAAAAAAATGGGATAAGAAGTCTGAGATACATATTTTAGTGGGATACCCAGATAATGTTAAGGGCTATAGGATATATAATCCAAGGAATAAAACTGTCACTACCAGTAAGGATGTTATAATTATGGAACATAAACAAAACACTGATGTTACTATTCCAGTTCAAGAATCATTTCAAAGACAGTCAGATACTGAAGAGGATATTGAGGAAATCAGTAGTACAGATACTTCTTCTTCACAACTAAGTGATGCTGATACAACATTTGTGCCAAGTGAGTACGAGGAATGTGAAGATGAGACAAGGTTGAAAAACAGATCTCCCAAACCAGTAAGAGAGAGGAAGAAGACAGACAGGTATGGGTACTCAAATATGTGTATTACTGAGGAAATCCCTGATGATGCCAGTGGATTGAGCTTAGATGAAGCTCTGAATGGACCCGAAAAGGAGCAGTGGTTAAAGGCTGTGAATGAGGAAATTCAGTGCTTTGAAGATAATAATGCGTGGGAATTAGTCGACATTCCAGTGAGTGGTACAGTAGTGAAGTGTAAATGGGTATTAAAAAAGAAATTTGACAGTGACAGTAATGTGCGTTATCGTGCAAGGCTCGTGGCCAAAGGTTTCATGCAAAAAAAGGGAGTAGATTATGATGAAACGTTTTCACCAGTAGTGCGTCATGCTACACTTAGACTTTTGTTTGCATTGGCTATAAAATTAAACTTAGATATAACACACCTTGATGTCACAACTGCTTTTTTGAATGGGGACCTTGAGGAAACCATATTTATGCAAAAACCAGAAGGTTTCCCTGATTCTCAAGCAAATGGTAAAGTTTTAAAACTTAAAAAGGCTATCTATGGGCTTAAGCAATCCTCAAGGGCCTGGTACAAGAAGGTAGATGACTGTTTATTAGGTATAGGTTATAAACGTTCTAAAGTTGAGTCTTGTTTATATACTAAAATTAATAATGGATGTATAACAATTGTAACACTGTATGTCGATGATTTCTTTGTTTTTTCTAATGATGTTTTAGAAACAGTAAATTTAAAACAAGTTTTGTCTTCTAAATTTAAACTCAAAGACATGGGAATTGTAAAACAATGTCTAGGTATGAGTGTAAATGTAGATAAAGATAAGGGTGTTATCACACTAAGTCAGGAAAATTACATAAACCAATTGTTAGTAAAATTTAATATGACTGAGAGTAAAACATTTGATACTCCAATGGAGGATAAGCTTCATATTACTAAGGAAGAAAATTGTAATTTGAAAGTTCCCTATCAACAATTGATTGGCAGTCTTATGTACCTAGCTGTGTTAACAAGACCTGATATTATGTATTCAGTAAGTTTTCTTAGTCAATTTAACAATAGTTTTAATAACAAGCATTGGATGTATGCAAAAAGGATTCTAAAATATTTAAATAAAACAAAAAGCTTTGGTTTAACATACACTAGGGAAGGTAATTCTGAACTTGTTGGATATGTTGATGCTGACTGGGGAAACAATATTGTTGACAGAAGGTCATACTCAGGTGTGTGCTTTGTACTCTGTGGTGGTGCTATTTCGTGGTCTTCTAGAAAGCAAAAATCTGTCGCCTTATCAAGCACAGAAGCAGAATACATGGCCATCACAGAGGCATGTACCGAAGCAATTTACTTGCGTAATATATTATTGGAAATATCTGATAATGTATGTAGTATTCAGATTTTTAATGATAACCAGGGAGCACTAAAACTGTCTTCAAATGATGTTTTTCATAACCGTACTAAACATATTGATGTGCGCTATCACTTTTGTCGTGACTGTGTGAACGATAAGATTGTAAACCTTCAGTATTTGGAGACAGCTAAAATGCCCGCTGATTTGTTAACAAAAAGTTTGGGGTGTGCCAAACATTATATGTTTATGGAAATGTTAGGTGTAAAAAAATGTAACTTAACATTGTAGGCACATGTTTGGAATTTTTTGTATTGTAACCTCATCACATATGATGGTTAGTTTGTAACTTTGTTTTGATAGGCCGGACTGTTATGATAGTGTATCAAAACGGAGTTTTTATGTTGGCAATACTAATTGTATGTTGGTACTACTTTTTAAAAATAAAGTTTGTCGTCGTTACTCAGCTTCATAGCACGTCGTTTCATTTAACATAAACATATATAATATGAAGATATTATTAAATATTTTCTTAAAAAATAAATATAAAAAAATATTAAAAAATATAAAAAATAGTGTCCCACCGGTATCGGGAACAGGGTCCAAGCTACCGGCGGTTAGGGTTCCAGAGAAAGGAACCTCCTAACAATACGAGCCGTGTCCAGGAGTACCGCTTTCTGAATCAAGCCCTTGATCCAGCTGCCTAACGAGAGCCTCCTAAGGTGTTGGTCGAGGCTCTTGGCTATTAAGCCATTGGCTGACACGACTATCGGTACAATGATTGCCGAATCCACATCCCACATGTCGACAACCTCGCGAGCCAAGTCAATATCGACTTGTTTATCTTTCTCGGCTTTCACGAGGTTCTCGTCATGAGGGACGGATATGTCAACAATCATTGCACGCCTCTCGCTTCGGTCTACCAGCACTATATCAGGCTTATTGGCTAAAATAGTCCTGTCAGTGATGATAGACCGATCCCAGTACAGGGTGATATGACCATTATCAAGAACTGGGTCGGGCTCATACCTGTAGTACGGCACTTCCGATTCCACAAGAGAGTATTTCAGAGCAAGTTGTTGATGGATAATCCTGGCTACAAGGTTAATCCTATGCAAGTACTTGCCGTTAGCTAGACGAGAACAACCAGACATAATGTGACGGATTGATTCTCCCGGACGGTGACAAGCCCGACAGATGTCAACCGTGCCGTCCTTCACAATAAATCTCCGGTAGTTATTCGTCATGATAACTTCGTCCATAATTGCACAGACTAAACCCTCGGTTTCCCCAAAGAGGTCACCGGAACGTAGCTAGGCTACGGACGCTAATTGGTCTACAAGGGGCCGTGAAGGGCCCGGGAAAAGCGTCCGTGAAGTTCCTTGCTCTGCCACACTTTCCTGAGATCGTTAGTGTCAAGCACTCCAGGTTTGCGCCAGTTTTCGTTAGCCAGGGAGAGCGGGGTGAGTCCCTTGACCACTGCCACTACATCTCGATGCATACCCACGTCGGCAGCTAGGAAATATTCCCTGAGACTGCATACCTCGCGGTTATGTAGGGTCTTGGCATTTAAAAAACCACGACCCCCACACTTCCGCGGGATATACAGTCTCATCACCGACGATCGTGGGTGATGCATTCGGTATGCAATCAGCAGTGTACGGACCCGCCTATTCAGGGCGTCAAGTTCCGTTTGAGTCCATTTGAGTACGCCAAAAGAGTACATCAATACCGGCATGACCCAACCGTTGAAGGCGCGCACCTTGTTCCCGCCTGAGATAAGGCTATTGAAAACTTTCCTCAGACGTCCAAAGAAACCTTTCGTTCCTTCAACGATTGCTTCATGTCTGTGATATTGATGCCTAGGACTTCCGACATATCCAAATACTTATAGGTTTCGGTTGGAGAAAGGGATCTCAGATTTATGGAATCCGTGAGTTGAGTGCCCACGGATTCCACAACCTCACCTCGTTTTACATGCATGACTGCACATTTGTCCACACCAAACTCCATCCTGATGGCACTGCTGAAGGCTTCAGTAACCTTCAGTAGCTCCATCAGTTGCAGCTTTTTGGGGGCAAATAGCTTCAAGTCATCCATGTAAAGGAGGTGAGATATAACCTGACCTCCTCTCTTCAACCGACAGCCTAGACCTGAATTCTCTAGCAGTGTGCTTAGAGGATTCAAGGCTAGGCAAAACCAAAGCGGACTCAAACTATCACCCTGGAATATACCTCGCTCGATCCTTACCGGTTCATTGTTCCTTTGGATATATCGACATCCTGGATAGCGAAGGACTGTCCTCCACTGCCTCATACATGACATCAGGAAGGTGCGTAGTGTTGCATCGATTTTGTACAATTCTAGCACCCTCATGAGCCATGTATGAGGAACCGAGTCATAGGCCTTCTTATAGCCTATCCAACATGTCGATAGATCCTTTCAGGAACGGCGAACCTGTTAGCTAATGGCCATATCGATGAGGAGTAGCTCTTTAGTACCGCGGGACCCATTCCTACACCCATTTTGAGAGGCAGACATGATACCGTTATTGTCCACATGGTTGTTAATTTTAGCTCTCAAAATGGATGTAAGAACCTTATAACCTGTCGGCAAACACGTAATCGGCCGATAGTTTTTGGGCTCCGCGGTACTACCTGATTTGTGGAGCAGGTGGGTAACTCCTGTTGTAAGGAATTCGGGTAGCGAACCAGACTCCAAGGCAGCCTGATACTGAGATGCCAAACGAGCGTGCGATCTTTGTAGCTTTTTAATCCAAAAGTTGTGCAGTCCGTCCGGCCCTGGAGACTTACAATTAGGCAACGGACGAACTGCACGTGCTACGTTTATTATTATGATTATTAACTAAAAAGAGTGAAATAAAAATCTTTTTACAAAAAAATCTACCAACTGCACTAAAAAAACACTAAAAATATGAAAATTACTTAAATTTCGGAAGTCGGTGTTTCTCGGTATTATTTGTTTCTTATTGAACACCTTAAATTTTTTCACCCAGATTTTTTTCAGACAGATTTTTTTGACAAAAGAGATTAAGGTCCTTAATAAATATTAAGGTCCTTAATAAATATTAAGGACCTTAAAACTAATTTTATGTGTTCATAACCAAAGGGTTATGAACACAATTACAATAATACACAATTAGTTTTTAATAATAAAATTACCTTTCAATGAAATGAAGAACTTATAATTTACAGCCAATCTAAAGTTATCGCAGCTCAAAGTGACCCATTTTGCAAAACAGCAACTTCATAGGTTAAGACACCTAATGAATATACTCGCAAGAACTATGCGAAAGAGGGGTGGGTAAGTGAAAAATAAAACACTAAAATAAATGAAAAACAGTTTACTCAATAAAATATACACGTACCACGGAATAAAATTGCGCATTTTGGTGGCTTTTTAGTATCACAAATAAAAAAGCACTCGTTGTAATAAGTCATGTTAGATGTGGTACATACAGGCAAGTATACCCTAGGACAATCGTCACAGTTTTGCAACGGAAAATTAATAGGTGAAAATAGCCGAGGATATGTGCGAGTAGTCGTCGTCCATCGTGTACGAGTATATTGAGGACGAGACCAAACCGGAGTTTGTTTTACGTCAGGTACATTAACATTGATTTTGATACCTAATTTTTTTTTTGGTTGTTTGTTCTTGAAAGGAAACCATTTACCCAATTGACAATAAGTTAAGGATATTATTACAGAAAGAAGAACAAGATCTGAAAAAAAAAGAATTTAAGTATTATAATCTGTTTTAAGTTTCAAAATACAGAAGTTCGCTCAAAAGGTTGCCCAACCTAAATACAACATTAGATTTGACTGGACATGTTATTCGAATGCTTATTGGGTGATTCCGGTTGTAATTTAGCGTCCAAAATGAAGTTGTTGCTGGGAATCAACCAAACCAACAATTGTGTTGTTTTATATCGCTCTGGATTGTAATTATCTGATCTAAGCTTAAATAACGACAACAAGCCACGACAGACTATCATTGTGATGGCGTGAAGGAATGGACGGAGGCATTGAAAGAAGTAGAAGGAAGCATTTTCCCATTAGGAGAATTCTTAGAGCATTAAATGCTCTAAGGGAGAACTCAAGCTAGATAATTATGATTTAAAATTTGAATAAATATTACTTTATATAAACTTTATGCCACGCAAAAGCGCAAAGGCAGGCTTAATATTAAAGGCATTTGGTAGAGAATGTAATAATATAGTACAACCAAAAGTGGTGAAGAGAAAACATGGAAGGTGTATAAAAATAAGATTACTATGAAAACAAAGATACAAATGTTTATGCGATCACTTCATTGTTTTCGTTTCTTAATTCTTCTAGTCTCCCTAGTTATTTAACTCCGCACTTTCAATACGTTTGCGAAAATCACAATAAAAATCTGGGCTCATCTCATAACCGCCAAATTTAATGTCCAACTCATCGGACTGACTTACTGGCTGTTTTATTTTAAAACTTTGTGTATGACTATACTAAACAGCGTGTCTGAATCATCAGTGAAAACCAGTTTTCAATAAAGATATTATTTTCATAACAAGCTTTATATTCAAAACTCGTCAAGACAAATCACACGAGCCGAAACTCGATGCGGTTGTGTCGTTTAATTACAGAGTTCCAATGGCTACGTTCCGGTTTCATCATCAGATCAACTCCATAGCATAATAATTTTGCATTTTCATCTGATTGACACATGCATGTCATCATCATCTTCCTGCCCTTGTCCCGTTTTATTTGGGGTCGGCGCAATATGTCTTTTTCTTCCACTCTCTCCTGTCACCCGTCTCACTATCACTAACTCCTCTTTCTTTCATATCCCTTCTCACACAATCCATCCATATTTTCTTTGGTCTCCCTCTCCCTCTCCATCCATCCATTCGGTAAATAAATTTACAAGATTTGATCACACACAGGTGAAACTAAATAAAATCTTGTAAAATTTGTCAATTTGGACACAGAAACCGAATATAATGTATTGAAAGCGTCAAAGACTCAGATTAACACTGGATTATGTGAGGCTGTTATTTTTGAGGTATTTGAAAAACATCGGGATTGACCTGAGAAGAGGTGGCGAGATGACTTAGATTCTTACCGTAAAAACTTGTGTGGCCCGAGAGAAAACCTCCTGGAAGAAGTTGAGGAAGCCTTTGCCCAGCCGTGGGACAGAATAAGCTAGATGAAAAAGAAAATGAAAAATATACTTACAAGTTAATGCTCGCATATTTATTTAATGTTACATTAAGAATTATCTACTTTCCAATGATCTCTTCGAGCAATATTGAATGTTTGATGATTACCCAACAAAACACAAAAATATTAAATCGTGAACTAATTGTGATTAGAGTAATTAGTAATCAAATCAGCATTTATTGCTTTCAATCAGCTATAATTATGAGTTTTCAAAATGAATTTGACATTCTGGTTGACAGACAGGATTAAAATATTTACAATATTCTCAAAGAATTGACAAGAGTCAATGTGATTGCAATTCTCTAAATAATAGCAACCCGTCCCATCTTCGCACAAGTGCAATGGTGATATTAAATATATTGTATTATACACATAAACCTTCCTATTGAATCACTCTATCTATAAAAAAAACCGTAGTTGTTTTTTTAAAGGTCTAAGCATACATAGAGACTGAGCGACTTTGTTTTATACTATGTAATGATTTTTTACCATTGCACTGATGAAAGTATAAATAATCCAAACATAATTATGATGGCATCTCAGACTATGACGTAACAATGCCGATAGTGTAGGATGCCATATTTGAATGATCAAAATATGTTTGTCATGTAGACATCTTTAATCTATACTTACTGGCCACGAACGCACGGCTTCCTAGACGCGTATTTGTCACTATACGCTTTGTGTACACCTTACGTGAAGCTGATGAGTAGGTTCGTAGTTGCGACACGATGAAACGCTGACGGCGGTCAGCGTGGTAACGACGTTTCATCGTGTCGCTACTACGAGAGAGACTCCTATCTCTATGAAGCTGCTCATCTGGATTTAATATCTACAGAAGTCAGAATAGAATTAAAAGTCCTTGAAAATCATCATCATCAATTCAGCCGAAAGACGTCTACTGCTGGACATAGGCCTTCCCCAAACGTCACCACAACGACCGGTCCCGTGCGTCTCGCATCCATCGAATTCCAGCAACCTTGACCAAGTCGTCAGTCCACCTTGTGGGAGGCCTACCAACACTACATCTTCCGGTACGCGGTCGCCACTCCAGAAACTTTCGGCCCCAGCGGCCATCTGTTCTGCGTGCGATGTGCCCTGCCCATTGCCACTTAAGTTTGGCGATTCTTTTCGCTATGTCAGCAACCTTGGTTCTCTTCCTTGAAAATAGAATCAGATAATTCAGAAATATCTGCATTTGCACTAAAAAAATATCGGACCTTCAATCGTATATTTTTGGCTTGATTTTTTTTTACTCATCAAGATACATAATATTCCACTCCCAAACTTGTTCTCGTTTTTAATGCCGTGTTATAATATCTTACTATCATTTTAATAAACTTTTAGTTAAGTGTTAAAATAATAGTATGTTCAATATAATTGCGTCAGTGTGCTCCTTTTTGCTCCGTCTAAATTATTGGTTCTAGATGTATCTAGTTCGAATAAAACCTTACCCCAACATAATATGGAAAAGCGGCGATTTATTTTTAGATAGATTATTATCTACCTACACTATAATATAATAAAGAGGTAAAGTTTGTTCTTTGTTTGTAGGAGGTAATCTCTGGAACTAAAGGTCCGATTAGAAAAATTTTAGCAACAATAGAAAGCTGCTTTACTCTTCCCTTAGTTTCATCATAAAGAGTGGCGAATGAAGCGCTTTCACTAATTCTTTTTTTGTAGTAATTGTTACAGTCAAAAGAAGGCTTTTATAAAAGAAAAAAAAAATAAGAAAATTATGATAGGGTAGATAGTATAAGTAGGCAGGTAGGGTAAATAGGTAGGTAGATAGACGGGATAGGAAGGTAACGAGGGTACGGTAGAGTAGAATAGGATAGAGTAGGGTACAGTAGGGTAGAGTGGCAGTGAAGCTGCAGGCAAATTAAAGCTAATCTTACTAATATTATAAATGCAAAAGTTACGATGTTTGGATGTTTGTTACTCAATCACGTCAAAACGACTAGACGGATCTGGATAAAATTTGGCACAGGCATAGGATACACTCCGGAATAGGACATAGGGTACTTTTTAACTCAGAAACCCCAACCCCAACCTTAATACCACGCGGGCGAAGCCGCGGGCAAAAGCTAGTAATTTATAAATTAAACAACCAATTTAATATCAAATTTAATTTCCACAATCAGTAATCGAAAGGATCAAAATAGCTCCAACAAAGTCCCCTATGGGAAACATTTAATTGCCGATTGGTGTTCCATAAATGTAACCTAGTGTTTAAACAATTCATTTTACAGATATTTGTGAATGAGTGGTTGTTATTTGCGCATACTGGGATGTATATTCGAGGACAGCGACAATATCTGATTGTTTCAAGTAACGGCAAGTTATCATATGGTTTCGCCATCATAAAGGATTGTATATGCCAAGAGTAGTTCAATAAGTAATTTTGAGCATCCACCACGGTTTTTTCTTCTAGACTCAGCAAATAAATTGCAACTGTAAAAAAGATATAACAATATGATTAATTAATTAAAGTACGACGATTAAGGACTGGTTCCTAAGAGCTGGCCTTCCAACAAGACAGTATTGGACTGGCCTTCCAACACTGCGTTGTCGGAAGGCCAGCTTGTAGGAATAAGGTGGACCGGTGGCATGGATTGCGGGAATCTTGTGGATGCGAGACGCACAAGGTGGCACCATGGTGACACTTAAAGTGGGCCTTCCCGAATTACATCGAGCATGGCTTAAAAGCATATTGCTACATCTAAAGCAATCCAATGTGGTGTTTAATCCAAAAGTAATGCCAAAAAAAGAGAGATAACACTTGAGAATTCTGTTTGCATTCAGTAATTCTACGATTTACTCGATTATTTCACAAAATTTGTTCCAGAACATATGTGTTATTATTAAACCCTTAAGGATATTTGAAAAAAAATGACTATCTACGTTTAGAATCTTGATTAAATGCGCTAGGCTTCTATAGAAGTACTTTTTTATATTTTTAATATAAAAAAGTGGGGGAGTACATTATGGAGAGACAAAGTTTACATAAAATAGCAGATTTTCAGAGATCTTTACTGGATTACTCTTACGCAAATTTACATTTTGGTTTCTATAGAAGCCTAGATAATATCCACAAAATATATTTGTATCCAAAATATCTGAAGAAAGATGTGTAATCTACATCTACACTAATATAATAAAGAGGTAAAGTTTGCTTTTTTTATTTTTTTTTTTGTTTGTAGGAGGTAATCTCTGGAACTATTGATTCGACTGGAAAAAAAATAGCAAGAATAGAAAGCTGCTTTACTCCTGAGTGACATAGGCTATATTTTATGTACGCGGGCGAAGCCGCTGGCAAAAGCTAGTAACATCATAATCACGTAAGAGCGGTTGTATGAAAATGTACGTCGGGTTGGCCGATCTTCATGTCCAACAGTGGACGTCTTTCAACTGAAAAGATGATGGGTCCGTACGTGGAATACTACGCGCCGCCAACGACTCGGGGTCATTCCGGACAGTTACGGGTTGGCCGGACGGAGAACAACTCATTGCTTGTCGTTCACAAGCCCTACAGTGGCTGGTAGTCGGGGTCTTGGCAGCGGTGGGGTTATATTGTAATTATGTTTTTTTTTTTTATTGAAGAGACATTTTGGATATGAAAGGCAACCGAGCAGTCCGATTGCAGTTCAATTGCAGTCGGCGTGCAGTCGTGTGAACTGTACACCGACGGTTGGTTTGCAGTTCTATTGCAGTCGTGTCAACTGCATTCAAACTGCATCCGAACTGCAAATTTGCAGTTGAAATGCAGTCCGTCTGTCTAGAGCCTTACATTCACATTGAGGAGTCAAAAAATTCTATCAGTAAAGTCGAAATTAGCGAGATTGAAGTTGTTAGAAATTTCCAAAGTGTTTTTGAGAATATTTTATAGAATGATTAATTAGAGTAGTGGTGGCCGAGTAGTAATGGCCCCGACTTACGAATTGTAGGTCGCGGGTTCAAACTCAGTCAGGCGCATTACTTTGTATAATTTATTTCATCACCACTGCTCTCAAAACGGTGAAGGAAAACATCGTGAGGAAACCGGCATGTTCTAGAACCAAAAATTCGAAGACATATGACGTCCACCAATACGCTCTGGGCCCGCGTGGTGGATTATGGCCCATTCCCTCTCCTAGAGAGGAGGCCTGTATCCCAGCAGTGTGAAAATTAAAAGGCTGGTTATGATAGAATGATTGGTAAAAAAAATTGAACATAAATATACTGACCAGCAAATTTTTTTCACGATTTCAGGTTTGGTTCAATAGTTAAAGTTGTTTGTTATCTTTACAATCAATCGGTTGCTATTTATATTTATCAGTCACCCTAAGTTATTTTGGAGCGAGAGATAGTATCAGACTTTTATTGACTAAAACCCATCCCGTTCCTTTTTTACCTTAATTCCGGGCCTCGGTGTTACCCTTTCAAATTTACCTATGGCTTCAGAACTAAAATCTCACGCCGTTCCTTCTTTGCCTTATTTCCAAGGCCTTGGTGTTACACTTTCCAATTTACCCTTCTTCTTCTTCTTTTCGAGTCGATGATAAACTCTTTAAACCGTTGGGGCCCAGTAGGTGGCTACGTTAACAGCAGCATCGGTGGCACTCAATAAATCCTCCATAGTGCAGGTGTATGGGCACTTAGGGCACTCCAGCAAGTGGCTCATGTTTTGAACTGGGGCACCGCACTCACAATGAGTATCCGACGGGTCTATGAAACCCCATTTCGCCAAGTTATATTTAGAGCGGCCTACCTGGGTACGCAACCGATTTAATGCTTTCCATACAGGCCAATTTACCCTTGGCTCTAGAAGTCACCCCATATAGTGGTCGGTTGTCTGTAGTTCGGACCAAGCCAGTCGTCGACGGCGCGCTCTGTTCCTGCGCGCCTCAAGGAGTTGTCAGCAAATGGAGAGGCCCAAATGCAGGGCCTAAACCTACTGGGGCCTGTGTCCGGATTCTGAAAGGAAGGTCCGACCCTGGTATAAGAGCTAAGAAGGAATGGGGTGGTTCGTTTAGTCAGTAACATTCTAAAACTGTTTCCCACTACGCCCAAGGGCAATGCGTCATTAGATGATTTTTCCCACCCTAAAAAACCCCATATAGAGTAAAAATACTAAATTGTACTTACTACATGGTATAAAATATTTAATAATACGCCAAACCATTGCAAAATCAATCAGTGGAATTATGATAAATTCTTTCTTAGTTAGACTCACGTTAGTTAAGATTTAAGAACCAATGTAATAAACTCTAATCAGTCTTATGATTGAATTTTAATGTTGACTTTGGTTATTTTTTCAATTGCAATTGAGCCATTAACATTCACTAAGTGTTAGGGATTAATAGTTTGGATTTTGCAATAATAGACTTCCACAAAATTAAGAGTTGTACAACAACAACAACTCTTAATGAATGCCCTTTGTGGAAAAGACACCAGAATTTCGCCAATCATCATCATCATCATTAGCCTTTTAATTTTCCCACTGGGAATGGGCCATAATCCACCACGCGGGCCCAGAGCGGATTGGTGGATGTCACATGTCTTCGAATTTTTGGTTCTAGGACATGCCGATTTCCTCACGATGTTTTCCTTCACCGTTTTGAGAGCAGTGGTGATGAAATACACAAAGTAATGGGTTTTAACCCGCGACCTACAACTCGTATGTCGGCCTAGTTTGCACGTGTAATTTCGCCAATAACACGTGCAAACTAGGCTGCTAGCTGGAGAGAATTTAGCGTGAATTAAAAAAGTTGTATTCTAAGTAAATGTAAAACATCGACAATTTTCACAAGAAGAAAAAACAAAAGAGCATCAATGACATTTCACGTCATTAAAAAAAAGAACATCTTGTTGACTGCCAGCCATCAGAAGTCTTATTCTCGTAATCAAAACCGTAGCGATATCGTAGCGACTTTGACATTTTTGTATTCATATCCAACAATCGAGTTTGAACGACACGATTTTGAACTCGTTCGATTGAAGAGTCGTTGAAACGTATTTATAATCCATTTATATATAAAAAGTTGACAGTCAGAACACTAAAGATGCTATTCATGTTGTTATTACTGAAACGTTGAAGCAAAAATATATTTTTTTTAGCTAAGGAGTCATCAAGTAACTTAATTCACTGTTGTTCTCTTGGCGTGGAGTGAGAGAAACTGTGTAATGAATAAAGCTCACCCGAGTTTCTTTTTTTATGTTAGGAACATATCAATATTGTAACAGTACACGGTCTACTATGGCCATTAGAACGTACGAATATCAGCGTATCATACCCGTGCTTAACGGTCATTATACGAGGCTATAACGGGTATACTAACCGTCCTGACACATGTGCTCAGATGTGTGCATTCATGAGTCTGCAAGCCATGTGGTCCGATGATGTAACATCAGCTGAAGTACGGCAATGCCTCAATTGTCATGGTGGTAATATCAATACATGGTGAATATCCCAATATACGCACAAAACGTTTTGGGAATACATTAATTGTGTGTACAGCTTAGGAGCTCCTAGAGAGGAGGCCTGTGTCCCAGAAGTGGACATTAAAAAGGCTGATGATGACTATGACAGCTTAGGAAGAATTAGATTCTAAGACCAGTTTCCTTACGATGTTTTCCTTCACCGTTTTGAGAGTAGTGGTGATGCAAATTACGCAACGTAATGCACTTATCCCACTAGGCAAGTTTTATTTATTTTTTATTTATTGCCAATTTACACTGACAAACTATGACCGTTTTGTTTTAATTCTCTTGTATCGAAAACCTCGAGTCAGTTACGCCAGGCAACGATTTTCTGACGTCATCAGTGGACAATACAAAGGAACCGGGCCCAAGTCTGCTATTTTCAAAATATTGTCATTCCAACACGATTCCATTGTCATTTTGCTAAAAATTTGTAATCTGTTAATTCATAATGGCTGATCATTGGGCGGTCAGTGGTGTCTTAATAGAATGTTAGTACGAGCTGTTTTGTAACGATTTAAAAACAATAACTGCACAATAACATTCTAATCGTTAGTCACTGATTAAAGGAACTGTCAAAATTTTATTAATTTACCGCATATGTCAAATATTCATATTTCATTTATACGAGATTACCGTTCTATAAAATTTCTTTCAATGAAGTGTCACTGGTTTATCATCGGAAAGTCATAATGACGCCATTATATTAGTAGATTACCAAACTTGTCAAAATCAACAATTCTGAAATCAATGATCGACTATTCTGACACTGTTTTAATAGCAGACTTGAGGCCCAGAGGCGTTGCCTGCTGGAAGCGTCCCATGCAAGAGAATCGAGACAAAACAGTCGTAACTTGGATAGGAGAACTGGCTAAATCTTAAACAGCTAAATTCTTTTCCAAAGCGGTAAGAAAAACAAGGAAAAGAAAAACAGAGTCTTAAATTATAAAACAGAATAAGAAACATCTGGAAACATTTCTCACTTATATAAGGACGGATATATTTCAATACGGAATGAAAGAAAAACATTGTTTGATGTCAAACTTGTAAATGTAAGAGGAAATTGATGCGTTGTCTTATAGATATCTAAACTTTGAAATTATTGTTTCATGTTTGTAAAAATCATCCAATGACGAATCTAGCCCTTGGGCGGAGTGGAAAACAGTGATAGACTATTACTAACTAAATATCCTACCCCGTTCCTACATTGTCATATATACTGGTATATATGACAATGTCCAAAGCCATCGCCATCCTTTTAGACAGGAACCATTGGCTCCAGTTGGCCTCGACCATTCTGCAGGGTCCCTACGATTTGTTGACAACTCCTTGAGGCGCGCGGGAACAGTGCGCGCAAATCTCGAAGATTTTTCATTTACAGTTGCCAATTTATAGTTTTTGTGCTATGAGATCTGGCTCCTTACCGTTCTGGCTTCTGGGGCATCAGCAAGTACTCTATGAATTTTAATTCCCTTGATAGTGTTGAAATAGGCGTTTTTAATACATAGTGGCCGTAGCTTTATTTTTCGTTCACTTAGATGTTTTATTTTTCACAAGTTTAAGTCACCGCAGACCTGAGTATTTAGTTGTCATTTCAACTGGATACCTCTACACGTTCCCGAAATAAAGGGTCTTGACAAAATACAGACAGATGAACAACAAAGTGATCCTATAGGGGTTCCTTTTGAGCTACTGAACCCTTCTTCTTTTTCTTCCTTGCCTTATTCTTTCATATGCGGTTTACTTTCTTCGTTTTTAGGCGTCATGATAGTCTATCCTAGGTTGTCTTAATGTCCTGCTGAGCTCGTTCCAATAATAGCCAATAATCAATAATAGTACATCGTCTACCAAAGAATGTGTTCTTATCTCGGTTCTAATCTATCAAAGAACTCTATATGTGATTGTAGCTCTTTGGAACGGGGACACGATTCCAACTTACATCTATAAAATAATACTTTTTTATCAGTACTTTAGGAACACAAATAAAATTAGCATGTTTTTTTTTTTGTTAATAGTACCTTAATGCCCTTTTCCTCGGGGTCCCATAATACTACTTAAAATATAGGTCTTTATGGTTTTGCTGACACCTCTTTTAGATGCGTGCGAGTCCATCGCTTACCTGGAGTACGATGTATAGAGAACGATTCCTTTTGGGATCTGTCAGGAGTAAATAGGTTATTTTTAGACAAGCGTGCTTCAACGTCGACTGTAGCGTTACTTACCATCAGGAGAGAAATTGGCCATAGGCGAGTCTATTAAAAATAGTAATATAAAAACTGTTTTGCAGATTTTCGGCATCACAAAAAATAGACTCAAACTCAAATAATATGTATCAAATACACCATTTACACATTCCAAAGCGAAGATCTCTATGGAGGAGAACATGCAAGAAACTCCATGCAAACTCTTTTAAATCAAATCAAGATTTACATATGAGGTTAAGCAAGTGATGAACCCATTTATACTCTGGCTATATTTAGTTTGTGGAAGTAATGTTACTTAATTCAATAACTCCAAGCATACCTTATGAAATGTTCACGCTCTATTAAGCCGGCTGAATATCAGATGTATGGATTTGTTTGTAAGGTCTCCAAATTTTGGGATCCATTGAGCTAGAAGATTTGGTACGAACAATGAACATCAGTCAATTTGCTGGACCGCTAAACAGAAAGGGAACCGTGAATATGCTTTCGGAATTGGGGGTTGATAGTTTATTTCGTTTGTAGAATTTAGAACAGAGGAGAGCACGAGCAGTCAAGTGGTGGCCGAGTGATAAAGGCCCCGACTTACAAGTTGTAGGTAGCGGGTTTAAACCCAATCAGGCTTTGGACAGGAATTTGTGTAATTTATTTCATCACCACTGTTTTCAAAACGGTGAAGGAAAACATCGTGAGGAAACCGGCATGTCCTCGAACCGAAAATTCAAAGACCTGTGACATCCACCAATTCGCACTGGGCCAGCTTGGTGGATTATGGCCCACTAGCTTTTGCCCGCGGCTTCGCCCTCGTGGTATTGGAGTTGGGGTTGAGGTTTCCGGGATAAAAAGTCCTATGTCCTATTCTGGAGTGTATCCTATGCCTGTGCCAAATTTCATCCAGATCCGTCCAGCCGTTTTGGCGTGATTGAGCAACAAATATCCTAACATCGTAACTTTCGCATTTATAATATTAGTAAGATTCCCTCTCAGGCCTGTATCCTTGCAGTGGGAACATTAAAAAGGCTGATGATGAGAACTTGGAACTGCAGCTATTATGACCAACATAACATATTATCTACAAAGAATTTACCAAGAAGTTTAAACGAGTTCTATTTAAGACTCCTCGTGATTGATAAGCCTCATTGTGATTAATATATACCTAATATATTCCACAACCATCACACAACGTCGTCTAGTCCCAAGCTAAGCAGAGCTTGTATTATTGGTACTAGACAACTGATAAACATACTTATATATTTCTAAATACATACATCTACACTAATATAATAAAGAGGTAAAGTTTGTTTTTTTTGTTTTTTTGTTTGTAGGGGGTAATCTCTGGAACTACTGGTCCGATTTGAAAAATTTAAGCAACAATAGAAAGCTGCTTTACTCCTGAGTGACATAGGCTAATATATTTTATGTACGCGGGCGAAGCCGCTGGCAAAAGCTAGTATTTTATATAAATTACACCCAGAGACAGAACAAATGATTGAGCTCATCACATAAATATTTGTCCTGAGTGGGAATCGAACCCACGACCTCCGGCATAGCAGTCAGGGTCACTAACCACTAGACCAACAGGCTAGTCCGTCAGATTAGTCAGTCAGATTAGTATCTATTTGCTTCTTTTAAGCATGATTATAGCTCTCTTCTTTTCAGTCGCTACATTCTTGTCAGAGTGGTCGTGGTCATCACTGTGGATCACGATGACAGCTCATCTCGGTCATATGGTGCCATTCATCGTGCATTGCAGGTTTCTGGCTGCATTAGTAGACCGAGCACTTAGTTGCGGCCTTGATCTGATCTGTCCATCTCATTAGTGATCTACTACATGGCTTTGTGCCCTCAACTTTGCTTTGCACTACAAGACCCTCTTTGAACTCATTACCACGGCGAGATAAATGGCCGAAGGTCAAAATGAGTGACTACACTGTGGATAGATGCTGTCTGATGCCGATAGTTTTTTGAGAGTTATTTAGAAAATGGAGGTTTTTAAAATTCTTCTTCTTCTTCTTAGTCTTGACAGAGTGGTCGTGGTCATATGTCGGTCGAGTCCTGCGCCACCGCCTCTCTCGCGATGCGACGCCATGAAGTTCTGTGTTTGCCGGCTTGGTTTTTAAAATAGGAATCATCAAATAAAATGTTCCACTCCAGATGTAACAAGGGAGAGCGTCAGACTTTTTTTTGCTGGATAAAATCCACCTGTGTTCCCTTCATCGTCCTTTGCGTTCTATAGCCTTAGTGACTCTTCAAAAGAATCGGCCAGAGCATTAGCTTCAATAATGAGTTTGTTTCGGTGTTTCTTCTCAGGGTAGTCAGCTAGGAAACACCGGACTCATCTAGCATAAATAAAAAAAATGACGTGTAAAAGTGTTTTTTAAACCTACTTGCAAAATAAAGATCATTCATTCATCATTCATTCATTCATTCAATGAAGGAAGAAGTAATTGAAAAAAAAACCAGTAAAATAAAGTACCTACTTAACCTTTCGATCTTGTAATTACAGACACAATTAAAGAACAATATGTGCGAACGCCGGCGTTCGCGTGGAGCTTAGTGAATTACTAGTTATGTATAACTGTTTTAATGTAAAAATGAAGTAATCTGTGATGGAAAGTACACAAACTTTAATTCAGATTAGTAACATCCATATATAAATATTTTTTTTATGGTAGGTAAAAATCATCGAATGACGAAACCCGCTCTTGGGCGGAGCGGAAGACCAGTGTCAGACTCTTACTGACTAAAAAACCTACCCCGTACCTTCCTTGCCTTATTTTCAGAGCCGCGGTAACAGTTTTACACAAACCGGCAGCTCCAGAAGGCTTCGACCTTGAAGGGCCCCTACAGTTTGCTGCTACAACTCCTTGAGGCGCGCGGGAACGGTGCGCGCCGTTGACGACTTGGACTCGGTCTGGACAGTTACCAGACGACCGGACGACAAGCTACCCATTGCTCACCGTCCGCGAGCCAGTGTCTACGGTGGCCGGATATCGGCAGGATCGCGGCGGCGACGGCTACGGCGAGGGCGCTGTTGCCTTTGCCTTATGCGGTCGGCCTCCTCCTTTACGAGTATTACTGCTACGCAGAAGGAGGCGACCGCCTGCCATTTCTCTTTGCTGCGGACCATGGCCTGAACCAAGGCCTGGCGCGAGAGGTCGCCGCCGCCGATCACCCCCACGAGGGCACGGCGTTGCTCTTCTCAAGCGGGGCACATATGCATATGGATTAGTAAACAAAAACGAGAATATACTAATTCATAATCATTTTATTTGTAGAATAACATACATAAATTGATTTTGTTAGTACACACATTTTGATTTAATAATATGTTAGTAAACTTATTGACAATTTCAGAACATATTACACAGAAATCAATCAATATAAATAGAATGATTTGACATTTCATTTACTCCATTAGTAATATTGTCCAACTCCGTCCTTCGAAATGTCGGGAAGATTACACAAGGGCCAGTTTTACTAAAATTTGCTTTTCTTGTCCTATTTCTATTTTTGCAACTAAGCTTGCATTCATTAATGTAAGTTACGTTGTCGTCCGCACAAATTGGATAATACACATATGGGCAGGTCGAGCAGTTGTCATTATGTCTAATATTTGTCATTAGAATGGGGTCAAAACTGTATTTGTTAAAAAAACCTCTAAACCATTCTTTTGGTTGAGAAGTGACCAACGAAATGCTATATAGAAATCCGAGTACTGAAAAAAAAAACTTAAAATTAATCGGCAGAAGTGATCTATCTATATATTATTCGTCTGGTAATTGTCCAGACAGAGTCCAAGTCGTCGACAGCGCGCACCGTTTCCGCGCGCCTCAAGGATTTGTCAGCTAACTGTAGGGGCCCTTCAGGGTCGAAGCCTCCAAGAGCTGCCGGTTTGTGTGAAACTGTTATCCCGGCTCTGGGAATAAGGCAAGGAAGGTACACTGGTCTGCCGCTCCGCCCAAGAGCGGGTTTCGTCATTCGATGATTTTCACCTACCATAAAAAAAAATCTATATATTATTAAAGGAAAAACTGACTGACTGACATATCAACGCATAGCCGAAACTATTGGAACTAGCAGCATGAAATTTGGCACAAGGCTTCCTTTTATGACGTAGGCGAACACTAAGAAAGGATTTTCCAAAATTCGCCCCCTAAAGGGATGAAATGCGTGTCCAAAGTTTATGCGAAAACCTATTTTCATGCGGGCGACGCCGCTGGCAGAAAGCTAGTAATAAATAAATCATTTAGTATCGGGCATCTTGGCCCATAGATACATACCTTACAGACTAACATAATCATCATCATCATCATCATCATGGACATAGGCCTCACCCAATTTTTGCTATAATAAATAGTCCCGTGCATCTCGCATCCATAGGATACCCGCAACTCTTGCCAGATTATCGGTCCAGATAATTATAACATATATTAAGTAAATACCATTTATCGTTAGTAAATAAAACTTCTATATTAGTAACTCTACAAATTGCAGTAGGTTAATTTAGTGCTGTGGCAACTGACCGCAGAAGCCACGGAACACGACACCCTGCTGCCGAAAGTCTTTCTTTAACACAAGGTTGCCGACATAACCAGAAGGATCGCCAAACTTAAGTGGCACATTGCTCTCAGAACAAATGGTCGTTGGGACCGAAAGGTTTCGGTAAGGCGATCGCGTATCGGAAGACGCAGTGTTGGAAGACCTCCTACAAGGGGGACAGATGACCTGGTGAAGGTTGCAAGAATCCGGGTAAAGCGCGACGCACATGATTGGTCGTTGTGGCGACATTTGGGGGAGGATCATGTTCAACAGTGGACGTCTTTGGGCTGAAATGATGATGATTATTATTTTATTTATTTTCACTTACGAAAAAAAACGTATCGCTGCCAAGAAATGCGCTCCATGTCCGTGTCTTGTAAAAGTATTTTAATAGCAAATGTTTTTGTAATTACAAGTTTTATTAGTAGGTACTTAGCTCTAATGAGATGAAATATTGGGCAGGTAAAATTTTTTTATGAGAATCCCACTTAATTTTCCATGTAAACTCAATAATGAAGGTAATAACTTTAGGTATGCCTAGCAAAGCCACACTTATTGAGTCTATATTTTATCACTAGATTTTGACAGCGGCTTCGCCCGCGTACATAAAATATAGCCTATGTCACTCAGGAGTAAACCAGCTTTCTATTGCTGCTAAAATTGTTCCAATCGGACCAGTAGTTCCAATCGCCCAGAGATTACCTCCAAAAACAAACTTTACCTCTTTATTATATTAGTGTAGATGTAGATTAACACCATGATTGTATTGTACCTACATACATTATGCCTATGTGCATTAAATAAACATATTTGCCCTAGATTGCATCACTGCTTACCATCAGGTCGGATCGCAGTCAAGCACTAGTTTATAGCAATTAAAAAAAAAGACTTTGACCTTTGAAAAATTTGTAGCAACTTCGAGTAGAAAGGCAATTGGTGTGCGAACTCTGGCTTTTGCTTGGGGCTCGAGACTAAAGAGCCCATGGGTACTGGGACAGGACATTTGACTAAGGAGATCAATTCACAGATCGGTATTTTTTTTTTGCCAGGGTGTGTACTTCAATATAAAAGACTAGGAGTCGTAGTAATTTTTTTTCATCAAACTTATTTCATTAAAAATCAAATACCACTCTAATAAACAAAAAGCAACTCTTTTTCCAATCCTCATGATACGAGTCTAGATCATACAGCAGCCTTCCCACTTGGGTAAAGCTTAGTCGTGTCCTCGTGGGGAGAGTCATAGGTAGCTCGCCGTCCGGTCGTCTGGAAACAGTCAGAACCAAGCCAAGTCATTGACGACTTGGCTTGGCACCGTTGTGCGCTCTGTGAAATGATTTCTGTATTATTGGTTCGTTGGGTTAATGGATATTGTATAAGTCTGAGGGTGGCGTCTCTGAGTGCGGCTGTTTTATGACTACATTTGCTGCCTTGGGTATACCTGTCAAAACAATTGTTGTGTGTTTTATTTACATTTATTCACATACAAGATCCCCAGAACCGCAAAGGGATAAATATATGGGTTGGTTTGATGAAAACCCTAAAATAAATATAAAGAAAAAAAAGACTACAAATATACAAAGTTTTCTCCTTATAATATTAAACTATAGATTCGGCCATCAAACAAGCACTCAAAAGGTTCCAAATGAATAGAGACAGTCAATTTACAGCAGGTGTTGAATTTTCGCAACAGTAGTGAGCGAAGATTTGAACCCGAGGTAATTCTAAGGGGCAGCCTATTAGGGCTGAACCATTTACAGTGTCATTCAAATATGCCTGTCACGGAAGGAACTCAGGACAGCGTTTTGGTCCTTTCAATGTGGAAGCATTTACACCGATGTGTTGTAGAATACTTTGGAAAATAGTCGCTTGTACAGTTTCGAATTACGTACTGATAAAGCTTGAAGAATGTTTGAAACATTTATGACATTCCTGTAAAGCAGTCGGTTCGATCCTGACTAAGCTTTTCGCTTCGTCGCTTATACAGTTTGCCTGGCAACTGCGGTCTTCCCGTCCGATTTTAATTTAGGTTACTTCAAGGCTAGAGTGAACGGACTTTTAATAAACTAGTGCACCTCACCATCAACGATTAAACTAGAGAGTTTGGTGGATTTTAGTCAGTAGAAACCTTCCACTCCTTTTTCATTCCTTTGCATTTCAGAAGCGTGGTAATTCTTTGAAGCGATCCAGAACTATGGCAGTCATCAGGTCTGGGTCCCGTCAATTCCACTAACAAATCTTTTAAGCGCGGTTAGCATACAACATACTACGCCTCATTGACCCAGGGCCTCATCCTTGTCGTACGAAGATCTATCCATTACTCGTCAACTACAAGCCCCAGTTCTATGGAGGTCGGTCAGATCTATGCAGCTTTGAGGCGTATACTATAGCGGTTGGGGCATGAAGATAGCATCTCTCTTACGTTTTCCGCCACCAGTTCTTCATTTACCATATAATTTGCTTATATGCCATCAACACATTTGTTGACAAGGAGTGAGACCGGCGCCTGGTGTGCATACGTAATAGCAATGGACATCCCTCGCCTTTTTGCTACTAATTCTGCTTGGCACCCGAAAATCTACATGCTCTGAAATAGGTTTCCAAAGTGCCTCATAGCACTCCAAAGGAGATGGCTAAACGGCTGCCTTGAGAACGTATAAGAATTTCACACTAACCTTTAGCATTTAAATATTCATTCATGAATTATTTAGTATTTAATAATTTCCTATAACTTTCGTGAAATAATAAACTTAAAAAAGTTTCTTAATTGTTTTTATGCTTTGTTTTGGTTTGACATGTCAAGATCAAAACTAGAATACCGCAATCTAGGGATGAGACAAAACGCATTTTCAGAATGTCAAATCGAAATAATCGCTCTAACATCGATTTTTAATAACGTTTATCAAAACGATTAATTTCAGAAAACAACATAATTGTAACTAGATAAGTATATTACTAACACTTTGGGCGCATAATATAAATGTAATAAACATATTTTGTGCTTGTCGTGGTTGACAAACACATTTCTTTTTTCATCTCTTTTAATTAATTAATCGATTAACAAAATCGATTATTTGAAGTCCGATCCATCTCTACTCTATCTATGAAAACAAAAACAAACGTCGTTTGAAGTAAACGCTCTGCCGTTTACTTGTTCGTTGTGCTTTTTAGATTTGGATTTTGGATTTTCAATGACCCTCGCTTGTTTATTGGACTTATTGTTTGCTCGCCTACCTACGTTACCGCCTAAGTTGTTTACCTTGGTTCTCAAAATACATAACTTAGCCACAAGGGACCAAAAAGACTTCTTGTAATGTTACGACGAAAACAGACCGGTAGGTAACCTTAGATGACTGTTATTTAATCAAACCTTTAGGTTTTCATAACTTATATATTATGGTACTAAGTATTATGGTACTTAATTCACATTTGTTTTTTTTTT
Organism: Mythimna loreyi; assembly: GCA_029852875.1. Classification (NCBI taxonomy): domain Eukaryota; kingdom Metazoa; phylum Arthropoda; class Insecta; order Lepidoptera; family Noctuidae; genus Mythimna; species Mythimna loreyi. Next base: position 7,440,394 of record CM056801.1, on the reverse strand, counting down.
TAGGCTCCTAGGGATGCCAACATTTGTCATCCTTGTTATGAATTACTGAATTCGGAAGCAGCAAATGATGGTCGTTTAATTGGCCATACAATGGTGTGCATAACTTGTGGTTGTTCTGTGAGAAGTGTGCAACGTCATGCAGTGGAAAGAACTGATTTGATGATGCAGGATTTACCAATGTCACATCCAGCTTTCCATCAGGTAATTATAGTGATATATGAATACAATAAATTGCTTTATTTATTTATTTATAGCAGGTTACTCTGCAGTATCAGTCAAAACTAACTAAGAGTCCACATACAATGGTCTACACAAGACTAAATGCGGAAACCATACTCAGACATAACATAACTAAGAGTCATTTTTATGTCTATATACTATTTGTACTGATACTATAAAGCTGAAGTTAGTTTTTTTAGTTGAACTTGGTTATCACCGGATCTATTTCGATGCCTCCCACGTAAGTTGTTGTAACCCACAAAATGGCGATTTTGGTTTTTTTATGTAAAAGTGTCTAATTTTATGTAATCTATCCTACAAAAAAACAAAAAGTCCAAAAAACCTATTATTTAAGGTACTTTTGAAACGTATAATGTTGTATATTTCGAACGATTCCGGCGTAGACTGTAGTATTTATTACTTACAATGGTTTACAACGGGGAAAAGCGCACGTGCGTCCGTTGTATGTAACACATATCACAGATTACGCTGGAATTCGCTGCCAGTTGCATCTCTCACGCAATTTTTACGTCGTTAATTTAATATTCTAATAATTACTATTCCGTTTAATCTTATCTTTAACTAACATGATAACCATTTAAAATATGGTATTGATCCCATACAACAATTTACGTCGCTAATTTTAAAATTATTTTATGTTAAGTGATACGTAAAACATTTTACTTCGATGCTAGATATGTAAAAGTAAGTTGTAACATCACATACAATGATTTACGTCGCTATTCGTTTGAAATAAGTACGTTGTATGTATTTTTCAGGCAGTGTTTTATGAATATTACTGAAGTCAGAGTCACTCTAGGCAACCATTTTCAATGAATCTGAGAAGTTTTAAATGACTAAACTAAAAGGTAATGGCATATTCGTAACTTTGGACCTTTAAACAGCTCACTTACTCGTACTACATAGCTGTGTAGTACAATAACCATTTGGATTACGACTGTTATAGCCATTTTTGTTTATATTATATTATTATTATTCTAGCTAGCCTGTGCTGTCTTACTGCTGGGCAAAGGCCTCCCTCCATTCTTTCCAGTTATCTTAGTTACTCGCTTTATCGTACCAATTCTCAAGGAAGGCATCCAGGTCGTGTTGAGTAACTGTGGGCCTGGAACACAAAAGGCACCGAAAAATTACATGTGAGTTTTAGTCAGTAAAAGCCACTTTTACTGATTAAAACCCACTAGGACTTTCCTTCTTGCTCGTGTTTATTGCTAGTTTCCCAAATCAGAAAACGTTGTTCGTTACTTTTACCTTAGTCACCACCTGCATGTTTCTGCACTGTTGAACTCTTTAAGCTAAATCCACTGTCAGTTATTTGATTGAATAAAGTATCGTTTGAAAAAGGTAATGAAAAAAATACACATTTACAGACAAGAGATTTTTCAAAAAGGACTAACAACGTCAAAGAAAACCTTTCTAGTAAAATATCAAAAACAGCCAGTAGGAAAACTGGGCTATTGAGTTTGCTGTAAGCACTATTTCAATAAATTAAACTAAAAAGGTGACAGAGAAAACGATGTATAACTATAATTTAGTTATAGGAGAGCCAAGCTTAGAATTTATGCTGATACTATTGTGAAACATAAAGTAAATAAGAATAAATTGCCTGTTGCCGTTACTGAAACTTCAAACTTCAGACGTGTGTAAACAACAGTTTTCCCATTTCTATAAGTGATTAAGTTCTTAATAAGGTGTTAGTTAAATTTGATATACCAACAGCAGTATTAATCCCCGATCAAAAAGGTATTTAGCAGCCTGTGAAAACGTCTGGTTTGTCAAAACTATCGTTTGTGACCATTTCATGTCTTTTCAATTGCTTGCAAGTTGAGTCACACTATGTTTGTCTAAATTAATAATGTTATATTAAGACAGAGGCTTATACTTTTAGTGTATATAGTAATAACGTATAACTTTTGCCTAAAAGGTACACAGAGAAAACAAGAAAATAAAAGAGGTACCAGTTTGTTCTGAAGATTCAATATTAATTTAATGTTTTATCAGACTTTAAGGTAACCTTAAGATGCCAAAATGCTGATGATATGAATACACCAGTTAGGTGCATGAAACTAGATTTTTGGGATCGGAGAACAATCCCTCTATTGTGTGTATTACGAGCAAAACTTAATATTTGCAGGCTTTTCTAGATTCAGTGTAAGTTATTAAACATTACTTATTTACCTATCGTTTGTCTTGGATAATTATGCTTATGAAAAGAAGAAGAATAAAGCATTTTACAGAATGAGCTATAAGTATAGTCACTTGAAAAAATGGAGAGAGGAAAAGTTTACAAAGTGATAGTGAGACTGTTGATACGACCAAATGGAAGAATAAGCTTGTTTCACCGATTCCAAATCACATTGGACTAAGATAGGAACATGACGATTTACCTATTTTTAAATCTCATTGGTTACTAGAATTTTCTTAATCATTTTGGTTACGATACTTTTTTGAGTTTTGATTATTTAAACTATAGTAAAAATTTGATTAAAGGACGATGTAAATAATTGAAAGTATAATTTAAATTTAAAAAAAGCTTAAATTTTTATTTTCAGATTTTTTTTAATGATTTTTAATCTTAATCTTTTTCTAATCCTTAAAATATCGTTTCTTATTCTAAACCCTAAAATGTAAAATTTTGATAAACTTGATTGAAAATATTCAGCTTTTTTATGTATTTCGGTAACGTATCAACGAAAAGGTATTGTCCTAAATGAAATTAGGCTGAAAAAACATTGTATTTATTTTATTATATCAAGTAATGATACACATACCACACCTTTTTTTATTTGTAATCGACGTAAATTGATGTAAGTATCAGATATGCTCCAAATCGGCTCGTGAACTCCCGTGTATAATAACGTAAGTGATAGTTACAACATTTTGTGAGGACCTCATGTCGCGGTAAACAGTTGTAACAACAAAATTTTTTTTTTTTTTTTTTTTTTTTTATTGGTTATAGGTTTGCGCTTGACCGCTATCTCACCTGATGGAAAGCGACGAAGCGGTCGACGATGGAGCGCGCTTACCTAGAAGTAACCTATTCACTCTTGACTTAAAGATACCCGGATTGTAGCTATCAGGAAACACCGACTCCGGCAAGGAATTCCACTCCTTGGCTGTACGCATAATGAATGTGTTCCCAAAACGTTTTGTACGTATATGTGGGATATCCACCATGTACCGGTGGCGCAATGCCGTACGTCTGGTGGTCCGATGATGGAACTGGCTAGGCGGAATTAAATTATGTAATTCCGACGCACACTCCCCGAAATGCAACCGGTAGAAAACCGACAGGCTAGCAACTCGGCGTCGATGCTCAAGACTTTGAAGTCTCGACTCGACAAGTGCATCATCGCCAATGATCCTCTTGGCTCGCCTCTCAATAGACTCAAGCGCATCAAGTTGGTATCGGGCAGATCCGTCCCAAAGATGAGAGCAGTACTCCATAACCGATCGAACTTGCGCCTGATAAAGTTTAAGCAGCTGTTCCGGCGTGAAGTATTGTCTAACCTTTGCGAGGATTCCCAACTTTTTTGCAGCCAGTTGAGCTTTTGTTTCGATGTATGGCCCAAAATTGAGAGTAGATGTCAGCGTTATACCAAGAAGATCAAGATGGTCAGTTATCGGCACGGATACACCCCGGAAAGTTGGAGCAGGGCTAAACTGACTCCTTTTAGCGGAAAATAGACACGCCTGAGTTTTAGCAGCATTGAACCTGACCATATTGGCATCGCCCCATTCAGAGACTGCCTCCAAGGACAAGTTCAAGCGCCCAACCATAGCCTCTCGAAGAGACTGGATCTGTGACCCACTAGCTCGTGCGCTGGATGTGTAACTCTCAGCAACAGTGCAGAAACCGAAAATTCAAGAAACCGTTAAAATTATAAAGTAATGATATGTAGTAAACGATAACATATTAAAAACTATACTCTCATACCAAATTTCAAAAAGATTCTTTGAAAAATGTGGTTTATATCGCAAAAAGTATCTTTAAAACGCTCTCCTGTAAAATTGCATTTTTGGGGTTACAACAACTTACGTGGGAGGCATCGATTTGTCCGATTTGAAAAATTCTTTCACTGTTAGATAGCCCATTTACTGAGGAAGGTATACCGCAGGGTACAGCTAGTTATACTTAATATATCTTATATAAACAAAAATAACATAAAACACAATATAATTATCCAGATATTCAGTTTCTCAGCCTATTAACAGCCAAATAATCATTTCTTTTTTTATAACAAAGACATCATGCAACTAACATAAATTAACTTTTTTTAGGCTGCCAACTACGTGTGTCATCCTCGTTGGATAAGGCATCAAAGGCATTCAAATCGGGATGGAAATCGGTCAACCCTGCCTAGACCTGAACCTGTGCCACGAGCTGGACCAGAACCTGAGCCACTAGCTGGATCTGAACCTGAACCAGCACCGGGACTTGTTCCAGAGCCAGAACTAAACCTGCCAAACTATAAACGGGCTGTAAATACTTCTAGTCACTGTGTGTTTAATGAACAAAATGGTTGTATTAATGAACAACAGTTACATGTTGTTCCATCATTTATAAAAAAGATTCTTATTGGAACATATAATTTTTATAGCCCCCGCAGTGCAAGGGTATGTGATGTTCAATTAAACTTGAATGTTTGGCACTTGTTGCTTGAGAATAATAATATATAAAAAAATAAATAAATAGGTACATCACATTTTTGTTGTTTTATTTCATTTTTTTTTTTGTCCTTAGTTACTCAGTGTGTTTATGAACTAGATTAGGCAGAATTGTTTACTTACCTAACTTAATACAAAAATCACAAATATTTAACTCAGTTAATCTTTAGTCTCGGCTGCTCTGGGTACCGAGGTGGAAGCTGCCTAGGTTTGCAACTGGGACAAACGCTATGTTGATGATGAGCTCAGTTAATTAATCTTTAAGATCTATTTCAAGTAAGTACATTCACATCATTTTAATCAAAATGTTATTATGATAGTCTCATTTGGATAAGCAGGTTTTACAACAGATAAAAATTATATTTTTGTGATTTTTATGGAGCGATTAACCCTTAGTAGATATTTATTTCAAGTAATTTAGTGTAAAATCGCCAGATAAAAAACAATTATCATTAAAAATCGTCGCAGAGATACTAAAACGCCTACATAAAAGTTCATAGCAACGTCATTGTTCGAAGTTTTTGTTTCTTTGTCGTAGGAGTTACGCGATTTTATTTTCAGGATTGTGCAGATATGAAAAGTTCCTGAACTGTTATAATTACAAAATACTAATTTTCAGCTGTTCAGGATTATATATTGCTAGGAACCTTGTTTATACATTGCCAGGGCAGTCGTCCATACTTCAGTTTAGCCATGTCCTTTGAAACTGCCAAAAAACCCGAAAAATTTACAATATAACTATTTTGGACGACAAAGAGACGAGACAGCTTTGCATTGTACACCATAAAGTGTATAAAAAACATGCGACACATACCAGTGGAATTTACCATAAAAAAAATACGAAACGGCTTTTATAAAAAAAAAAATCTGTGATGAATTTTTATTTGAGAAATTCCTTCACTGTTCGACTATGTTAAATGGAATTCATTTATAGAACTCTTGAGCAAAATTGTTTGATAATAATGAATTTAAAATTCCAATGAGTTCTTGCATCGACATGTTCACGGGCCATACGCGTCTAAATACAGGCGATTGATAAGATTAAGATCCTGTCAGTAAGTCAGTTTTTCTTTTTTGTATAGATGACTTGCGTCATTTAACTAATTATAAAGTCCTACATTTATGACTGACTAAAGCACAGTTGAAACTACTAAGACTAAAAACGTAAAAATTTGCACAATCCTTGTATGATTTAGGCGAGTACTAAGAGAGAATATTCCAAAATAGTACTCGTATAAATGAAGCGAGAGAATGTTTCAAAACGCTACTTGCGTTGATACTTATGGGCCATCATATATTTTTAGCCCAAAGACTTTACGCTAGAACTGCCATCGAGATTTTTTTTTATATAAAAAAAACTTTTTTTTTTAATTTTTCCAGGAAAAAATAGAATTTAAACACAATTTACGACCGATCTGGTCAGGGTTGCTGGAATGTGATGGATGCGGCACGCACAGGACTGCTCATTGTGGCGATGCTTAGAGCCGACCTATGTCCTAAAATGATGATGAAGTTTTTTTTAAAGTATTTCCGTTACATAAAATAAGTGTTATCCTATTGTTCGGTGTGACAGTCGGACATAAACGGATATATCCGTACGTAACGACTACGCCTTATGTCAGGAGTCCTTTAACCATTTTGCCCTTTGATCCTTTTTCACCTGTCATAGGTCAATATAGTAATGCTCTTAGTATTATGAGAAAGTGACCTCACGGTAGACATTTTAAAGAAAATGTTAAACCATACAACAGTTTGAGTTTTTGTGGTAATTCGTGATACTATTTTCGAGGAAAAAGCCGCACCCGCGAGCAGTGCGGGAGATAGAATCAGACTTTTATTTAATAAAAATCCAATCCTGTTCCTTCTTTACCTTCGTTCCAGAGCCCTGGGTTCCATTTTCACATTCTTCATAGCCTTAGTAATTCGCTATTTTTCCAGAGCTCCGGGTTCCAGATAATACATGGCACTGGACAGTGTTAATTTGAGAACGGTTTAAATATAAGTGGGTCATATAACTCTATCGAAAACTGAGACATCATTTATTTTAGATCAAAATATAATTGAAGTAGTAAGATCTAAACTTTTAATTGAACTTTTTAATTATCCAAAAGATATCTATTCAGAAAAAAAAGACGCCAATAGTACATACAAAAGCATGTGTCTTTATTGAAAAGGACGTGCAAGAAAGTCTATGACCGTAATTTTTTACAATCATATTATGAATTACAAATACAGTCATCGACAAAGGTCCTCACCTTTATTCCTCATAGAAATTGATGGTTCTTGATTGTAGCCGGGTGGTAGCCCGAGTCTGTCGGATACGGTGGTGCTTTGCCCAAGCGGGTCTCGCCTTTACCGTAAGCTCCACCGTGTGCTCCGGGCTTTCCACATAAAGATGCCAAAAAGCCAAGGCGTTTGTTCCGCATATAATAACCTTCCGAAGTTAAGTCCGGTAAGGACCTGGGTCATGTTGAAGGCAAGGACACCGCGACGTTTTCCGGCCACTTCTCAAAGAGGGAACTTACCGCCATAATTATGGTGTCTCTAGCATTCAAAATGCATTTCAAAATGAGATTTCTCTGAAACTTTGCCTACCTTGTCGTGACTTGTAGCGGCAGATTTCTTTCTTTTATTAATTTTTTGACATGATAAACCGTTTTTGTTGTTCAAAAATGCACTTAACTAATATAATTTAGCATTCAGAAGTTGTTTCTTTCGAACCTGCACGTCTATCGTTCCAATTTATACTTTATCACAATAACATAAGATTTACTTGACATTAACTCGTAAATTGCAAGGTACCAAGGATGTGTATTCAATTTATTAAGAGCACCAAACACATTGAATGTCTGTTTTCTTTTCATAAGAAAATGGGAGCGAAAACGAGGTTGAAAGGAAATTCTATTAAATCTTCAGATGGTGCGAACAGCAATTCCTTAAAAGACCTCTAGTATACAGCATATATGTACATTGTAATATCAAACATTTAGTAGTTAAAAGCAAGTCTCTTTCTTAATGTTTCGCTGTCAAGTTGATTAAAATGTGATGATTGTGCACGTAATAATTATTTATTTCTATCTAACATGGTAGACAGCGAACTTTTAGCAATAGGGTCCTGTTTTTAGGGTTCCGTAGTCAACTAGGAACCCTTATAGTTTCGCTAAGTTTGTCTGTCTGTCTGTCCGTCCACGGATTATCTCAGTGGCTGTTAGTACTAGATAGCTTAAATTTGGTACTAATATTATCTAATAATCTACCACGTCAAAAAAGTGGTAAAATAAAATCTGGATAAGTATAATTTCAACTCTACCGTGTGATGCGGCGACCTCTCACGCCGAGCCTTGGTTCAGGCCATGGTCCGCAGCGAGGAGGAGTGCCAGGCGGTCGGCTCCTTTTGCGAAGCAGTAATGCTCGTAAAGGAGGAGGCTGACCGCATAAGGGAAAGGCAACGGCGCACTCGCCGTAGCAGTCGCCTCCGTGATCCTGCCGATATCCGGCCACCGTAGACACTGGCTTGCGGACGGTGAGCAATGGGTAGCTCGCCGTCCGGTCGTCTGGCAGTCCAGACCGAGCCCAAGTCGTCGACGGTGCGCTCCGTTCCCGCGTGCCTCAAGGAGTTGTCAACAAACCGTAGGGGCCCTTCAGGGTCGAAGCCTCCCAGAGCTGAGGGTTAGTGAGAAAGCGTTACACCGTGGCTCTGGGAATAAGGCAAGGAAGGTACGGGGTAGATTCTTTAGTCAGTAAAAGTCTGACACTGTTTCCCGCTCCGCCCAAGAGTGGGATTCGTCATTCGATGATTTTTACCTACCAAAAAAAAACCTACCGTGTGATATACTGTTATTTAAAAATGAATAGTTTAGTTAGAGTGAATTGAAAGTGTGAAATTAATTTATTTTTCATTACTCATACTCTGAAAGTAGGTGTAAAGTTGCCTGCGGACAGGGTTGGAAGAAGTACTTTTACTCCCTAGGGAGTTTTACTTTTCAACTGACAGCTGTCTAAATATAAAAAAAAAAACTAGTTATATTTTGACATTTCTATTGAACCGTGACCCGAATTTATATACTGCCAGTACAATTGAAATAACACAAAAATAGAAATAATTTAAGAATACTTTTTTTAATGACTTTATTTTAATTTACTATTTCATTTAAACTAATATATATTTGAGAAAAATTTTGACCAGACCCATTTATACAATGACATAATGAAAAATATTGACTGAAAAGCCAGCCAGCCGAACACTGAAAAAAAAAATTGGCGGGTAAATGGTAGTCTCTTTATAATCTGTGGCCGATGATCTTCCTTGATTTTTTTTTCGAGGTGTAGAGTTTTGTTTACATTTTGCTAAATCTCTGTTACAAGAAATTTTTATTAACACGATAAGTTCATTAGCTTCAGTTATAAATTTAACGCAAGATTCTTAAGAGAAGAAAACCGCTTACCGCCTAAATCAAAAGAAATATACCTACCTAAAAACATACGAAGACCTTTGACGACGACTCAGGTTTTAATATTTTTATTTTCCTCGTATTCGTAATGAAAAGCACAGTGTTTACCTCGGGTTCAAGAGTTATTTAGTCCCTCGAACTATTAGCGACCTCGCTCTCGCTCGGTCGCCAAGAAATTTCTCGGGACTAAATCACTTGCTTTCATCCCTCGTATAACAATGTACTATTAATAGAACTGAACAGCTATATTTTACAGAAGGCTTTCCGCCTAACAAACGGTCTATAACACAAAGAGTGTAATATTAACAAATAGAAAGTTACAAAGCAATTTTATTTATTTTATAATAGCTCTGATAAACCTATTTGCAAAAATAAATATCATTTATCATTAATATTTGTTATATGTGTCAATATCTATGTATATAGATATTTAAAGTGTATCTACTTGTAGATCTCAAACCAAAAAACAATGAGATCAGTTATCTAATTTATAATTTATTTTTTCTGGTTTAACTATCTCATGACCAAATTCAACTAACACATCCTCTAATTTATCAGAAGGCACTAAAAATGGTTCCACATCCTTATTTCTCCATGCTGTTGGAATTTTAAAATTTAGAACGAACTCGTTCATTCTTCTGTAAGTTATACAGGGTCCCGTTCGCTTCATTTTGGTAATATTGATGCATCTTAAGACGCAAGCGTTGAAATATGTTTCTGTGTCTTCCCCACAAGCTGGCCAAAAAACTCGTGGACAAGTGCAGTTGGTTAAGTATTCAATGTCTTCTATAAGAGGGTGTTCCAAGGGTAGTTCATAAGGATCAAGGAGACTGAACGACGCTTTGACCTCGTTGTAATTTTCCATTTTCAATGGAACTCCATAAGCTGTTGATATAGAAACAAAATATTATTCCAATTATTTACCTATAAAACATATTAAGTACATCTACACTAATATAGGAGGATAGGAGGAGGAGGCCTGTGTCCCTGCAGTGGGAACATTAAAAAGGCTGGTAATGATGATGATGATGACACTAATATAATAAAGAGGTAAAGTTTGTTTTTTTTTGTTTGTAGGAGGTAATCTCTGGAACTACTAGTCCAATTGGAAAAATTTTAGCAACAATAGAAAGCTGCTTTACTCTTGAGTGACATAGGCTACATTTTATGAACGTGGGCGGAGCCGCTGACAAAAGCTAGTTTTTAAATATTTTCTTAAAAAGCAACATAAAATAAAACATTTTAAAATATGAATAACTAGCTTTTGCCCGCGGCTTCGCCCGCGTGGTATTAGGGTTGGGGTTGGGGTTTCCGGGATAAAAAGTAGCCTATGTCCTATTCCGGAGTGTATCCTATGCCTGTGCCAAATTTCATCCAGATCCGTCCAGCCGTTTTGGGGTGATTGAGTAACAAACATCCAAACATTGTAACTTTCGCATTTATAATATTAGTAAGATGGTAGTCCACCAGCATCGAGTCAGGGTCCAAGCTACCGGTGGTCAGGGCTCCTGGTAGAGGAACCTCCTAAAAATACGCTCTGTGTCCAGGAGTACTGCCTTCTGAATCAAGCCCTTGATCCAACTGCCTAACGAGAGCCTGCTCAGATGTTGGTCGAGGCTCTTTGCTATTAAGCTATTAGCCGTTAAAACTATCGGCACAATGATTGCTGCATCCACTTTCCACATGTCGACAACCTCGCGAGTCAAGTCAAGATACTTAGAAACCAAATATTACTTGTTATTTTTTTGGTGTACAATAAAGTATTATTCTATTCTATTCTATTCTATTATTATTAATCAGGGACAATAAATATTAACAACGTAAAACTGTCTCATACACACAGACATTTCTTACGAGTAGGTATAAATGTTTTAAGCGTAGGCTATGTATATTGTCTACTACTGAACTGAGGCTTCCCAAATATTTTTCTAGTACGATTTGTGTCTGATCTTAAGCGAATCTATCAGGAACGAGTCCAGGTCGTTACGTCAGTATATACTCTATTGTGAAAAATATAATACAAAGAGCCATATAACACAATTATAATATTACAATTGTTATATAATAAATAATTATGTTATATTATTAAATTATATTAAATCGTTGACTAATTATACATGTTATTTTGAGTCCCTTTTTGGTTTCCAGAGTCTGTTTTTTTAAGTGGGTTGTTTATCTACACTAATATAATAAAGAGGTAAAGTTTGTTTTTTTGTTTGTAGGAGGTAATCTCTGGAACTATTGGTCCGATTGGAAAAATTTTAGCAACAATAGAAAGCTGCTTTACTCTTGAGTGACAAAGGCTATATTTTATGTCAGTACGCGAGCGAAGCCGCTGACAAAAGCTAATAGTTAAATAAAGTAGCTTGCTCTAGAGTAGTGTCTGGAGGCGTGATAGAATTTTATTGACTAAGTCTACACCAGCTGTGTCCCTCAAATGTTCTTTGCGTTCTAAGATCGCCGGCTTTTCCTTTGAGAAATTCCTAGCGGCTTCAGCGGACATTGACCCTATTAGACACTTATACTCGATCTCTTTAGAAGAAGAAGAAAGAAAAAAACATGTTGCACCGACCCCAAGTAACATGGGATAAGGGTAGGATGATGATGACTCGATCTCTTTAGATCATCATCATCATCATCTCAGCGTTAGTCCCGGTTGCTTCCTTGGCTTTCACCTCGGTGCCCGGGGTCCGCTTTCCAACTTAAACGCCTCCACTTCGCTCGGTCTTTCGCGTCCTTTGCCGTAAGCTCATTGGCACGCCTATCGTCCCTTACGACGTCGATCCAACGCCTCTTAGGCCTTCCTCGTTTTCCGGGTCCCGGCGGAGGCGGCATGGCGAGGCATCTGTTACCAACGTAGTCTGCCGGTTTTCGTAATACGTGGCCATACCAGCGTAGGCGACCCTCCTGCAGTTTATCCGCTATGTCACGGACCTGAAGGCTGCCCCGGATGCGGGAGTTTTTAATGCGGTCTTTCCGCAAAACTCCCGACATCCAGCGCAGCATATTCATTTCCGTGACACGCAGGCTCTGCTTGTGCCGCTCAAGTACAGGCCACTCTTCACTGCCATACAAAAGGACAGGCCTAATGATGGTCTTATAGACCTGTCCTTTGAGCTTAACCGGCATTTTGGGGTCACAGATAACCCCCGCCACCTCACGCCATTTCGCCCAGGCCGCCGAGATACGTGACTCGACGTCGCAATCGACAACCCTGGACTCGTGGAGCACCGATCCCAAGTACCTGACCTGTTCCGTGCGACTGTGTCTTCGCCAATGCGAACAGGAGCAGCGTTTGTTGTGTTACAGGCCAAGTACTCGGTCTTCGCCGCATTAATTTTCAGACCGCCGTTTTCCAGCGATTCCTTCCACGCTGTCACACGTCGAACCAAGCGCCCACTGTCCGAGTCCGCCAGCGCGATGTCGTCTGCATACATGAGCAGCCATGGCGGCTGCTCATGTAAGTCCCTGATGTTGAAGGACAGCACGTCCAGCACCACGCTGAACAGAAACGGACTAAGGACAGAACCCTGGTGAACTCCGACGGTGATGGGGAAGGGTTTCGTATCGCCAACAGCGGTCCGAACCACAGAACCGGAGTCTCGGTACATATCTCGGATGATGTCAACATAGGTCTCGGGCACTCCTTTGGATCTCAGCGCCCACCAGATCACCTCACGGGGGACACAGTCGAAGGCCTTCTGCATGTCAAGGAACAAGAGGTGCAGAGGCGTATTCTTTGATCTGTATCCCTCCATGGTAACCCTTAGGGCAAAGATGGGATCCATGGCACCATGGCCTGGTCGAAACCCATATTGACATCCCGAGACGGTGCACTCCTGTCGGATCCGAGAGTCAATCACCCGCTCGAAGAGCTTCATGGTGTGGGACATAACCTTAATCCCCCGGTAGTCGCCACACTCCTGCACTGATCCCTTGCCTTTGAAGACTGGAGTGATAATACTCAGTCTCCATTGACTCGGGATCTTTCCGGTGAGGAGCATGCGGTTAAATAGGTGGGTTAAGATGCCCACACCACGAGGACCCATCGCCTTCCAGGCTTCAATGGGGACTCCATCGGCACCGACAGCTTTCCGGTTCTTCATGCGGCGAAGAGCCACATGCACTTCTTCAGGCGTAACCAGGGGCACAAGTCCCTGATTTGGAGGGAGAACCGGAGACAGCACCTCTTTGTGCTGCTTGTTCAGCAGCTCGTGGAAGTACGAGCGCCATCTCTCCTTCACCGCGAGCTCCTCGCATAACAGATTGCCCTCAGGGTCTCTTACACAGCGGCACTTAGTGATATCCAGTGCCGCTTTGACCCTGGAACGTGCCAGCTTATATATGAGCTTCTTCCCCTTCAGAGGATTCCAACTTATCATAAAGTGGCTGTAAGTAGTCTCGTCTGGCTCTGGCTACGGCCCTCTTGGCGGCACGTTTTGCAGCTCTGTATGCGTCGCGGTCTTCGGGAGATTTGGAAGCTTGCCACGTTTTGAAGAGAGCTTTCTTCTCTCTGATCTCCCTCTGGACTGTGTCATCCCACCACCAAGTCTCCTTGTCACACTTGCGGCCGCCCCTGGACAATCCGAGCACCGACTTTGCCGCCTCGGTGATGGCAACCTTTAACTTACCTAAACGTTAACAATCTTGATATAAGTATTTAATAAAAAAAAATCGTATAGAATATTTAAATTTAGTTAATCACCTCACATTGGTTTATTTTTATGGTGGAAAAAATCATCTAATGACGAAACCATAAAAAAGCCCCTGGGCGGAGTGGGAAGCAGTGTCACACTCTTACTGACTAAATGACCCATGGCTAAATGACCCACCCCTTCCTTCTTAGCCCTCATATCAGGGTCGGACCTAATTTCTGCCTCTTTCAGAAACTGGACCAGGGTCCCTTTAGGCTTCGGCCCTACAGTTGGGCCTCTGCATTTGCTGACAACACCTTGAGGCGCGCGGGAACAGTGACCATCTGACATCGGTGTAGGTAAGTAGCTAATTGTACACATCTTACTAATATTATAAATGCGAAAGTTACGATGTTTGGATGTTTGTTACTCAATCACGCCAAAACGGCTGGGCGGATCTGGATGAAATTTGGCACAGGCATAGGATACACTCCGGAATAGGACATAGGTTACTTTTTATCCCAAAAACCCCAACTCTAACCCCAATACCACGCGGGCGAAGCCGCGGGCAAAAGCTAGTATTTATATATTTTTTTCAGTTAAAAGACATTGTGAAGATTGTTTACATTTAGTTATTTACCCAAACAGTGCAGTATAAGGTTTTATTGGCATCTTTATGAGGCGCGCTTGGATCATTACGCACCGTCAACTAGGGATTGAACCGAAAGGCCGGTCGACGAGCTATACAAATTACGATAACTTTATTAAATGCTCAGTAAATGGTGTTGGTGAAAAGTCATAATCATAAAAAGATACTCACGTATGAACCAAATAAGAATACAACCTAAAAAATTAACAAAAAGTTTCGATGAGCATAATTTTGTAAAAACCTCTTTAGGCGTGTATTGTGTCATTATTCTTTTTTATCTTTCAACTGATTGCATGATGAATCTTAGTTAATTGCATTACGAATCAATGAGCAAAATTTCTAATTCTTTTTAATCTTTGTGCAGGACATACAATGCGATTTCAATTATTCTCATTTACGACGAACTTTCTTTAAAGAACGTTCAAACTCTTAATATTTATTGAGTTAAAGTTTTAATATTTATTGTTTGATATATTTTTTATTTTATTTATTTAGTATAAAACAAAGCCGCCTGTCCCTATGTATGCTTAAATCTTTAAAACTAAGCAACGGATTTTGATGCGGTTTTTTTAATAGATAGAGTCAAATTCAAATTCAAATTCAAAGCATTTATTTCAAATAAACCTTTACAGGCACTTTTGAAATGTCATAAAGTCGGTCTGTCAGGAAAAAATGACGCTAATTGCACATTCCAAAAAGTAGGTCTCAATGGAGAAGAATGTGCAAGAAACTCCATGGACACTCTTTTTAATCATGTTGTGTTTTACAGATATATTGGTTACATATTTTTGTCGCTACTATGATGTGAGAACAATGTGACTAAAATGATAAAAAAAAGTACATGATCTAAACAAATTAAAATAAACCACTGACAGCTAAGAGATGACCAGTCCCAACTGACAGCGCCCGTCCACGGACATGACGCGTATATCAGCACCACTCAGCTCAACCATTATGAAGGGAACCGAATGATCCAACACACGCGCCACCATCAGCGAGACATTTGAGTGAGCATGACAAACTCTCTACTGCCATGGTCATTTACGTCAAACAAGTAAAATATTAAGTGTTGCAAGAGGAAGGTTTATGTGCTTAATACATGCATAAATATATTCAATATCAATACTTGTGTGAAGCTGGGGCGGGCCGCTAGTTCTTTATATATTCAAACACAGCTAAGCGATTTTGTGTAATTTATTTCATCACCACTACTCTCAAAACAGTGAAGGAAAACATCGTGAGTGAACCGACATGTCCTAGAACCAAAATTTCGAAGCCAAGTGACATCCACCAATCCGCACTGGGCCCGTGTGGTGGATTATGGCCCATTCCCTCTCCTGGAGAGGAGGTCTGTATTACAACAGTGAGAACTTTATAAGGCTGATGCAATAGCATGCAATATATATACTTATTTAAATTATTTATAATTTTGTACACTGGCAACCCTAAATATTTTTCTTTCGATTAGTTCATCCATAGGTTGTCTAGTAGAAATTGCCCAGTCCAATTAGACCACCTATTGTACACTTATTTTTTTATTAATGTTTGTTCTGTGATAAGCTAAGGTGTGCAATAAAATTACAAATAAACTATCTTTTGTCCGCGGCTTTGCCCGCGTGGTATTGGGGTTGGGGTTTCCGGGATAAAAAGTAGCCTATGTCCTATTCCGGAGTGTATCCTATAGCTGTGCCAAATTTCATCCAGATCCGTCCAGCCGTTTTGGCGTGATTGAGTAACAAACATCCAAACATCGTTACTTTCGCAATTATAATATTAATAAGATAAAAAAAATAAAGTCAAAACGTAATAACATTTGTGGTCCTCAAGGAGGCAATTGAACTTAAAGGGCAACTGAAAGGCGTAGGTTTGGTTTTATTAGGTAAAAGCCTTACACGCCTACCCGAGTAAGTATCTGCGGATAAAAACCATATCTGCGGGTCCAAAAAAGAACAATTGCGCAGTAATTCGAACCAGCCACACAAATCCGTCTGGTCGGTAGATCTTCCTTTTTAACATCGTCATCATTTCAGCCGAAAGACGTTCACTGTTGAACCCAATTGACGCTATAATGATCGGTCCTGTGCGTTTTGCTTCCATCGCATTCCCGCCTCAACCCTACCAGATCATCGGTCCACATTGTGGGAACCCTTTCAATGCTGTGTCTTCCGGTACGTGGTCACCACACAATAACCTTTCTTCTCCTGTTTGAGCTCAAGTCGTTGACGCCTCAAGGAGTTGTCAGCAAATTGTAAGGGCACAGCAGGGTCGAAGCTCCTTAGGGCCATAGCTAATGTTAAAATGAACACTAGGCCCTGGAACGAAGCCAAGAAGAAACAGGGTAGGTTTTTGGTCAGTAAAAGTCTGATACTATCTCCTACTCCGTGTAAAGGCTGGAGATGTCATTGGATGATTTCTGCACACCATTAAAAAAAGAACCATTCGGTCACTCTGCAATGGAGCCCAATGCTAAATACTCAATACTTTATTGCATTCCATATTATGTACTCAGATGGTATTTCAAGCTGTGTGGCTTTATATCTAAGACCTTAGCAGCTGTTATCATTTAACCAAGATCTGCTCAAGATCAGAAGCCATCAATAACATTAATCCTGGTAGATAAAATAATACAGCTATCAGATAGGCATAAAATGTGGCAACCTTTTACTGCCATTACGTTAGGTGTTCGATAGATAAATGGTATCACATTTCAAAGGATATTAATCTTGCCGATGTGTAAGTTATTATGTGCCCTTACCGGCTAAAGGCTCTTCATAAAATACGAGAATATTTGCGTTTTCATTTCTTTTTTTGATTGGCTGCGATCCCTCCTGATGGGAAGCAAGCTGTAGGAGCCCGTCAGGGTCGAAGTCTTCTGGAGCCGAGGGTTGGTGCGAAAGCGTTATACTGGGGCTCTGGAAATAAGGAAAGGAAGGAACGGGGTACTTGCTTTCTTTAGTTAGTAAAAGTCTGACACTGTTTCCCGCTCCGACCGCGAGCGGGACTTGACATTGGATGATTTTTAACTACCATAAAAAAAAACCTGATGGGAAGCAGTTATGCAATCGTTGATGGTGAAGCGCACATTTCATTATAACTCTATTGGTTTTAGCCTTGAAGGCACCTAAATTATAAATGGACGGAAAGATTGCAGCAGGCAAATTTCTACCAGACCTTCGATGTACCTACATGGTATAAACGATGCGGCAACCGTTAAGAAACACTTAGCCTGCACCTTAGAGGTGTTAATGTTGTGTACCGCTTACCATCAGTCATTCTTCTTGTATTGAAAAAGTATTAAGAAAATTCAACCCTATATTTGAAAGTTATCCATATTTAATTACCTCTTTTTAGAATCAATTCTCTTTATGATTACGCATTCGATTTGTTTTGTGAGGAAATCTATACATATTGTCAATATTGGCATAAATTGATCAATTCATTTGAAGTTTTATTTATTTATCAATTAATAAACTGTTTTTTGTCCCTTCTATAGTATGACATTCGACATTATACTACTTTTTTAAGTGGGAAATCATTCAATAACTTTCCACGCAGTAGGACGGAGCAAGAGGACATATCTGATTTCGGCTGATGAAAATCCCGCTATATTTCTTCTTTTCTTTGCATTTCGGGAACTTTGGATTGTCTTTTCAGCAGGAAACTAATGTTCCAACTAGAATCGCATGAACATTTTTTTTTATTTTTATGGTAGGTAAAAATCATCGAATGACGAATCCCACTCTTGGGCGGAGCGGGAAACAGTGTCAGACTCTTACTGACTAAAGAACCTACCCCGTACCTTCCTTGCCTTATTCCCAGAGCCCCGTTGTAACGCTTTCGCATCAACCCTCAGCTCCGGGAGGCTTCGACCCTACAGGGTCCCTACGGTTTGCTGACAACAATCGCATGAACAGTGGCAATATGATCGTATGAAGTGGCGCTAACTTTCAGCCTAGACTAGGCTTTATCCGCAATAATACTTTCGGGTTTATTAACTACCCACACTTTTATTTGGGACATAATCTTCTCCTATCGTTTCTGTAATAAACATTTAAGATATCATGGTTGTTATTCGAAGAAACAAGATGAAGCAATGTGAACTCAGTTATGATAAAAGTGATGATTAATTTTATAATCACTGCATATTATTAAGTCGCTTTCCGCTGTCTGTTAGATCTGTAGCCTAATTCTCGTAATCAAAATCGTAGCGATATCGTAGCGACTTTGACATTTTCGTATTCACATCCATTAATCGAGTTTGAACGACACTGATTTTAAACTTGTTCGAGAGTCGTTGAAGCGTATTCAGCTATTTCAATCGTCTTTCAATCGTTGTCGGATAGGACGTCAACTGCTAAACGTCAAATATTGTGGTTCAAATATCGTGAATACCGATTTTGGATAGGACTACAATCGAACGACAATGAAACGACAATGTAATTGGGATTGTTTAATTTAACGTGATTTAGATCAATGCTTAGATCTAAAACTAAGCAACGGATTTTGATGCGGTTTTTTTATTATATAGAGTGATTCAAGAGGAAGGTTTAAATGCGTATATTCTATTGCATTGCATTACTATTGCACCCTTGCGCTGAGGCGGGTCGCTAGATACCTACGAGTATGTATACACCGTGAAATTTTGGTCGTTATAATCCCGCGGAAGGTCGATCCAGTACATAAAACACTATATATTCATAAGATAAAAAATAAAGTGCTTTTTTCCTATAACTTAAATTAATTTCTTTAACTAAACAACACCTAAGTGGGTTGGATGACCGTAGGTAGTGGTCGGTCTGGAACTACCTACGGTCATTGAACCCGCTCAGCTGTTGTTTACTTAAAGAAATCAATTAATAGTGTATACTACAATATTATAATGAATATTGAAAGACTTGTAATTAATGTTGGAAAATTTGTAGAACGTTCGTAAACACATACCTACACACTCATGGAATGCTTAGAACTCATTTTAATGGCTTTGTCACTCAGGGGTAAAAAATTGTAATAACTTTAAGTAAAAAAAAAAATGAAATAAATTTAATTTGAAATATCGGTAGACGTAAATTTTGCAGAAACTCAATTTAAAACCCAACTCATAATTTTGAACTAAACGAATGTATTTTAAACATTTTCATTACATTTATTAAGATCCAATCTGAAATGAGATGTCCCTTCATAATAAGGTTAAATTAAAGTAATGTCGTTGTGTAAGTGAGAAATACTTAAAATATATTTCAAGTCTCTCAGATTTCAGATCTATTTCTTTCGAAATATATTTTTAAAATCCCAATATGAGATGTAAATACAACATGCGATTTTATGATTAAGATTCAGATATATTTATTTGTTATCTCTACAAATATTTGCATTAAACACCGGGCCCTGGAACTAAGGCAGGAAGGAAAGGTGGGTCGTTTATTCAGTAGAATACTGACACAGTCTTCCGCTCCGCTCAAGAGCGGGATTCGTCATTCGATGAATTTTCCCGCCATAAAACAAATCTGCATTACAATGAACGGGGTCTCACATCCATCGGATTCCCGCAACCCTTACCAGGACATCGGTCCATCTTGTAAGAAACCTTCCATTTCATCCTCAGGTACGTGGTCGCCTTTCCAGAATCTATTGGCCCCAACGGTCATCTGTTCATTTCTCACGCTTTAGGGTTAAGCAGGAGTGCGTGTCAGACTTTTGATGACTAAAACGTCCTTTAAAAAACCACCGATACCTTCAAAATGTTCAGCTAAGAAGTGGAATTCTCTTCTGGAGTCTATGTTTCTTGATAGCTACAATCCAATGTTCTTTAAGTCAAGAGTGAATTCCACACTAACAAGTACGACCAGGTGAAATACTAGTTCTATGGTCTAACAATAATAATAAAAAACCCTTTCGTACAAAAAAAAGGATTTTGCAAATCCGTCTGTATATCACGGAGTGAGTTATGCCCGAACATAAAAACGCAATCATTGGCATTGATGATCCCATCCTTTTTGAAGTCATTTAAAAATAAAAAATACTACGTTGATCAATACAGACCTACACCAATTAAAAGTATCTACTCTATCTTTATTTGACGTTGAAAGAGTACATTTTACGAATATTTGGTCACACATAGTATAGGATCTTCGTTAACAAAGAAAATAATTCATGTCTGACCTCCGCTCCGTCGAATGTCGTCGACCCATCACGCCAACACGTCCCACGCATTTTTCCAGACCATTGGATACCAATGAACAGGAAAATTTATAGGTGAGTAAGGCCAGATAAAAAAAGTCCAAGATTGCATTAAAACTTTTAATGCCTTCAATAGCACTTACTCTCAGCAGAACTGGCCAGAAAGAATTGGCCAGAAAATGCTTTGACAGAAACTTGGAACAATTAATAAAAGGGAGGAATGAAATGGCAGTGCAAGGAGAGCGTATAAAAAAGTTTTCCCGCCGATGTTCATAACTCATTCTAACACGAGCACACACTAGTACCCTTGAGAGAACCGGGCAGACCTTCGGGGAAAATTGTGCGGTGGCGCAAAAGAAGAGAGGCTTGATGAATGATATGTCCTATTTCAGAATAAGGTTAATTTGGCAATTGAGTTTTACTAAATTTGTATCTTTTTTCTTTCGCCCATTTAAACGTGAAAAAATATTAAACATATAAACTCATCAATTACCATGAACTCAAAATTGTATAAAAAGAATGATATAGTACATTTTGATACAAGTGCAGGAAGTTTGTCATTGCGACCGAGGTGAAATTCGCACGAGCCGTAGGCGAGTGTGTTATGGAGCCGGGGGCTGCAATGACAAATCTGCACGTGTGTCAAACGACGTTATTCAATACACTTACGACTTGTGAAATAAAGAAAGAAAGAAAAAAAATTAATCGTATCTCAAACATACAGTAGAAATATAAGAAATATATAAGTATAGCATTCAAATCTGCTGTGGTCTGTTTCTAATTTCGTGGGGTCGTCCAGCGACTCTGGGGGACGCCTCGCGCCTGATTCGATAAACTAAGAAAAACAAAATAATCACCCGTGAGCGTGACGATAAGGAAGGAATAAAAAAGCCCTTGTTGTGATAAACTCAAAAAAGCACTTGGGTGATATACATGCTATATTGAACCTAAAAGGAGTGCGATAAGAGGCAGTTTTCGAGTAAGTGTATTGAAAAAGAATTTAACTATTGGGCGATACTGTATCCAGTCCTGCCTCTCTAACCAAGTTATAATCGTTTCGTTTAGAGTTATCGCTTGTAGTTAGTCACGCCCTCAATTTTTTTGTTTGGACGTCATTTCAACAAAGGAATTGGGGACGTGGCCAACTATAAGCGCTAACTCTAAACGAAACGATTGTAATTTGGCTAGGGGGGGCTTAACAAGTTATAGTAATATTACTATAACTTGTTTAATGGCAGTCGTGTAAGGGGAAGCCGGGATGGAACTATACACACTATAATTATTATAGTGTTATAGCTGCATTTCTTTTACAGCTCGGTTTAGGTTGTAAAATGAATTGCATTAGAGCCCTTGGTAAAGCGCTTGCCTGATATTAAAATCCGAAGCCCTGGCGAATGACAAACGACAAAAATCTAGAATTTTATTAGTAACAACCAATAATTTTCTAGTGTTCCACTTTAGCTTTTATCTGAAAGTTTCGTAAAAACCCTAGTCATTTTATGACATGTCTGAATTATTTTTGCGTAAATTTATTAACGTCACTTTATTAGGTCAGATCGAGTGATACAAACAAAATTAGATTTGGATTTACGTCAATAATACGGTTCGGAAGTTTGCGGTGAGTCAAACTAATTAATGTATTTCGTGATCCGGAAATAGAATTCAGAAAACAGCTCATTGCAGATATATGTCAACTTATACCTATAAATGAATATGTAGGAAATTAGAGCATCATGGTTGAATTTGTACCATTAGGTAAGAACCAAAACATTTGGTTTGGAATGAAAAATTAATGCTCCGTTGATGCGGTTTATTTTCCTGTATTTTGTATTTTGAAGTTGTGTATCGGATATTTGTAGAATCAATGCCATTAGTAAGCCAAGCAGATTAGTAAATACAGTTTTTATATTTTAATGTACAAACCTTTTGAAAGAGATGGCGCGATGAGCTAGACAGATTCCATCCGAACTGGCAAGAGGAAGTGCGGGCCCGCGATGGATCGAAGAAGTGGAGGGAGGCCTTTGCCCAGGAGTGGGATACAATAGGCTAACAAAAAAAAAACCTTTTGATGTCGTTGATCAATGTGTTATGTTAACTTACTAAGCTTTATACTATTGGATTTATACCTCTTTCAAGAAGTAATTTAGGTTTGACATAACCTCATTTCGTCTAATATCTTCATGTTCTGAATATAGTTCAAAAATTGATATGAATATGGTCCAAAAATGTATATTTTATTACATTCTGTTCCGTCCTATTCCACTGTATTTCCTTTTATTCTATTCCATTCTATTTCCTTCTTATTAATTGTATTCTATTCTCTTCTATTCTATTCTACTACGTTCTTAAGTCTTCTTTGTAGGCTTGACTAGTTGGATTCGAAGTTATGTACCTTGGCTTGCGGACGGTGAGCATTGGGTAGCTCGCCGTCCGGTCGTCTAGTAATCGTCCGGATCAAGCCCAGTCGTCGACGGCGCGCACTGTTCCCGCGCGCCTCAAGGAGTTGTCAGCAACCGTAGGGACCCTGCAGAAGGGTCGAAGCCAATTAGGGCCAAGGGTTTACGTCTGAAAAGGAAGGCTCTCGCCCTGGTATGTATGGCAATGTAGAAACGGGGTAGGTTGTTTAGTCAGTAAGAGTCTGACACTTGTTTTCCGCTCCGCCCAAGAGCGGGACTCGTCATTGGATGATTTTTACCTACCGTAAAAAAAAGTCATGTACCTTAGCTTTTTTCTTGGTCGCAGTTTTTATGGCTAATATTGCGACTGGCCAATCCACGTAGTACATTCTACGTAGTATAGTTATCATTTTTAATATCAAGAGGCCATATCACAGCAATATTATCTTTCTATCCGCTAGTCTCTTCTACCTTGAGCCTTCCGTTCTGTGGTCCCGCACACATTATAACTAGGTCACCTGCGCTATTTATGTATAGACCATGAGACAGTTTCTATGTTTGTGTCAAAATTATCAAATTAAATAATAAACAAGGTACTGGAGAAGTTTTTTAGGTAAAATAATTATTTTTTATTCAGTCAGCTCTGAAAATATACAGGTAGAGAAACGAATGTCTCTGTAATGTGAATTTTGCCGGTAGAGGAATAATTGCAGCAACATCAATTATTCCTCTACCGGCAAAATTTAGCTGAATAATAGAAGTTTTACTCTACAAATATATCGTTGTATTTGTATCGTTGTTTTTTATATCTATAATATGTATCTATTTAGAAATATATAAGTATGTTTATCAGTTGTCTAGTACCCATAACACAAGCTCTGCTTAGCTTGGGACTAGATGGCGTTGTGTGAAAGTTGTGGAATATATTATTATTATTATATTTGCTTGTTATTTAGCTTATACAGGGTGACTTATAATTAGAGACCGATATTTAAACACGTTTTTGTAGTCATGACAACAAACAACTTTTACTATGAGACCAAACATGAAATAGCGAAAAAAAATTGCCGGTCAGTACATTTATGTTCGCCTAACTGGTCAAAATGTATGAAATTCAAATTCATATCCTTTTAATCAATTGAGTTTATCAATAATTGTGTTCGAAATCCATGTTATTGGAGTTAACATTCCAGTAAAATCGGGGGTTTTTAAATAAAGTGTATAGTGATTGAGATATTGTTAGATGTATGCTGCCAACGTATAATTTAAATGTTAGTATTTTTTCGTTATTATTGCTCGTTATTTAATTTTAGTTATAAAATACTGCAACTAAAAAGATTTTTTTTTTGCTAAAAAATGTTGTTAACATTTCTGATTTTATTACTTCGTTGTTTGACATCAAATTCCAAATTTAAAGTTATATTATTTTTTTTAGAAGTCGATTTTTTTTTATAATGTCTGACCTTTTGCGATAGAACTTTAAGGCCATAAATCTGATAAAACATAATTAAAGCTTAATGTTTTTAAACGATCTTATCCAGCAATGGGACAACTGGATAAAGCCTAAAAAGAACTCCCGAATTAAATCAAAAACTACAGTTTGGCCTAATTTAAATGGCTGTCTGTATTTAAATACTTTATTTCAGTAAAATGTCTTGAAGATAAAATTCTTTCTACTGCAAGGAAACGAGATTTAATTAAAGAATTTATTGGATTTCAGGATTCAGCGAAACTTGATTACAATCGCACACGAGACGGATTTTATATGAAATTGCAGCGCGATTCGAGAAATAAGATTCTGTGTCCATTGGAACGAAATTACAGCTGTAACTTTTTATAGATTTGACAGATATTTTTAGTAATTTAGTGCTAGTGTGACTAGTGACAGTTTTGAATGAAACAAAGGAACGTTTTACCGAAACAAATAAATACAGAACAAGGGTACGAAGAAGTAAATGAAGTGTGTTTTTTTCACCTAAATCTTCACAAACACACGAGCAGAAAATATATTTAAGTAACGATATAGTTAATGTTTTGTATGTTTATTGACATTTCTGTAATATTACCCTTTACAGTAATGTAAAAAATAAAGTTTAAAAACTAACACCCGACTACTTAAAAACACGCTCTAAAAAGTACGAAACAAGAAAACAAGAAAGCCGTGGTCGTATACCACTTTTTTTAATTTATTATTCTTATGGCATACGACCACGGCTTTCTTGTTTTCTTGTTTCGTACTTTTTAGAGCGTGTTTTTAAGTAGTCGGGTGTTAGTTTTTAAACTTTATTTTTATTTAACATATTTTGGAGTTCTAAATAGGTTAATCTTGGGTTCATTGATTTCTCAGCCCATGAATACAG
Source organism: Mythimna loreyi (assembly GCA_029852875.1). Taxonomy (NCBI): domain Eukaryota; kingdom Metazoa; phylum Arthropoda; class Insecta; order Lepidoptera; family Noctuidae; genus Mythimna; species Mythimna loreyi. Next base: position 7,414,819 of record CM056801.1, on the reverse strand, counting down.
GTAAAGTCACAAGCAAATGCTAGTAATATATATATATTCAAAATGTACAAGTAAAGCGCTTTCAAATGATACCAAACACGGCATATTTATCTTAACTTTATTTTTTTATTTCGTATGTTTTGTCTGCTAGAGGGCGCCACATTAGATTTTGTGAAATCTCATATAGCCTATAACCAGCGGACAATTAAGACGCTTCTAATGATATGTCATTTGTCGAATTCTGATAAGTAGTTTAGAAGTTACGAGGGAACAGATGAACATCCATACCCACATACATACATACATACATACAGGTCAAAATCATAACCCTCCTTTTGCTTCGCCGTAGTCGGGTAAAAAGTACTGGATCTGATTAATACAATTTTTTTCACTGTCAGTAATTTTTTGGAAATGAAAAACAGTTTCTAAAAGATCAATTTGTACTTTGAAATTAGCGGAAAATTTAGTAATCGGTTTGACTATAATTTGTTCAGCCTTAACAAAGGTGGATACCCGAATAGCACAGCATATCATCAGCCTTATGATGTTCCCGCTGCTGGGACTCAGGACTTCTAATAGTGATCCACATAAATAAAACATAAAAAAAAAAATAATAAAAAAAAAAGTAATTATTGTATGATTTTTATTATATTCATTATATCTTATAAATTTATTTTGTAATAACATAGTAATAAGCAAAAAAAGAGTCTGAGGTGGACTCGCGTAGTTTTTAAGGTTAGTTATAAGTGTGATGAGGGCATGACGAATGCCATAAATTGTAAACAAAAAAGTATATAAGCAATTATTGTGCATATTATAGAAAAGTGCGCGGACCACCATATCTGCGGTAAAATATATTAACAAAAAAAAAAAAATAGTGATCCACCACCGAATTATTATACTATTATTATTATACCCAGCCTGTACTGTCCCACTGCTGGGCAAAGGCCTCCCTCCATTCTTTCCAATCATCTCGGTCACATGCTTTGCCGCTCCAATTCTCAAGGAAGACATCCAGGTCGTCCCGCCATCTCCTTCGTGGTCTGCCGCGGCCCCGCGTCGCTGTGTCTGGGCACCACCGAATACTCTTACTAAAATATATAAATGTTAACATGAATCAATAATTAAACCACACCGATATAACCCCAATTAAGTTTAAATTCAAACAGTTTGCAGACCAAAGGCCAAATTAGGTCCAATCACACCAAAAACCGTCTTCAAATTTAGTTAGAGCACTTATCCCTCAGATTAATCACTCAACTAAAGGCGATTTATAAGTTTTAATGTATGAAAATCCTCTTATATTAATTTCCGTCTTATCCCTTATCATCGAACTAATCTCATAGTTGTTCGCCTTGACACGACATTCGTTCTCATCAGCCATTGGTCTCTCTCAAACTTGGTACATTAATCTTCGCAGAGTCGATTCGAATTTATCTTTGTTTAAGCAAGTTTCCAAAATAAATTTAGCTCCCCCTCCATTGAAAATGCGAGTTACTTCCAATTTAGAAGGGTCTAGACGAGCGACTTTGTGGTGCAATCTAGGTTTTTTTTTTTGAAGAATTCGAAAGAGGTTTTTTATTGTTTTAAATTTGGAGTTAGTTAAACCGCTTTAAGACCGAAAGTTTACCCTTTTTTAGTTGTGCTTTGGTTTTTAGGATTGTGAAAAATTCGTTTCGTTGTAAAACTTTGCTTAAATATTACCAAGGTCTAAGGTATAGTTAATTAGTCTGGACCACATAGTCTGTGACTTTTTCATACAGATAAAATACGCGACAGTCGCAAACTATGGTCGTGGTATGTAAAAATGTTACGTATTTTGTCTTTGAGAGAAGTAGACATTGTGTCGCAGTTTGTATTAAGTATATATTAAGCAGTGGATTGCTATAGACTAAATTAAACAAAATTATTAGATCTAGTAATCAAATATGAAAGAACTTTTATGTACCTCTATCAACGACGAAGTGAAAGTTTCAAAACTACTTACTACAAGTTTCACATTGAAGTCAATGTGAAACCTTTTTTGTAATCATCTTTTATTATATATCATTAGGTATTTCCTGATGACCTAAAACACTAAAATTATTCACGAAGTAAGGTTTGCACAAGTATAAATATAAATCTAAAGACTGTCAAATAGTTATAACACAAATAAAACCTTTTTTCGATTCGAGTATTGAACTTTTTGCGTTAGTTTGTTCGGAGGTTCGCCTTTGCCTAGTTTTTTTTTTAATGCGATTCCTAACTGTCAAAAGCAGAAATAAAAAAATATAATTTCCTGATTCCTGTCTCCCGTCTATTCCATCCTTCATATACCGATATTCCAACTTAAAAATTGACAAGTTCGTGAAATATGATATCCAAGATTTCCGTCTGTCGTTAATGCTTCCATTATAAATGACTTTTCTCGAGTTTTATGCGATTAATTTCTTTAATATTTCTGCCATCAGCTAAGTGGCAAGTTTTGAATTGATGATGTGATATTAGAAAGAGATCTGAGTATTGTGTTTTTGTGAGTAATGTGAAGTATATTGAGAAATGGTGTTAGGGTTTCGAAGAAAAATTCCTACAGCTTTTTTATTTCTAATGTTTATCGCCGGGTCCCAAGAACCAAATCTTATTAAAAATAATGACGCATTGGGGTCCGAGTGCGCGTCACCTCTTCAAGGAAATTTCACTTCGAAAATAATAAACACTGCGTGATCAGAGGGCTGGAACTTTCTTTGTTCAGAGAATTGGCATTGCCATTCAACGTGGCAATGCTGCCAGCCTTCTGGGCACATTTCCGGATGACAGCGATATGGAGGAGTACTTTGACGCCTAAGTGTATTTTGTGTGTTTTTGAATTATATTTAGGTACATAGCTAGGTTTAGTATAAAAGCTTTTTATATGTAGTTATGTATAACCGTTTTAATGTAAATGAATAATGGCGCATTGTACTTTATTGTTTACAGTATGGTGCAATACTAATATATTACGCATGGATCATACTTACCTAACTAACCCTTCCTCATGAATCACTCTACTTATTAAAAAAATGTCAAGGTAATAGCTAAAATATTATAGAAATGAACTCAAACTAAAAAATCATGAAAACAAAATGTCCGTCCTAAAAAGTCTATAGTGAATGCATTTCTAATCAGTTTGACAAAACTTTTTATATTTCTATGGACACAAGTAAAGTTTTTACCACGTTTTGCTATTAAAAACTTAGTCGTCGTGACCTGCCAGCAACATTTGCTCTCTATTTTTCGAATCATTGAGATTTTATTTAAAAGTTACTGCATTTAATAGAGTTCTTAACTATGTGGAATGTTCGGTTCAATTTGTGTACGTAATCTCACATAGATAATTTTATAGCCAAGCTTTAAGGAGTAGCTAACTAGTTGTTAAGCCGTTTTATCGGTTTAATTTTAATATGAATATTTCGATAACCGTATTTTTAAAGATCGTTAATCGTTAAAAATACGGTTTTGCGACATAAACGGCAGTATGCAACTGCAGACCTGAGTATAGATAGATAGATAGATAGATTAAACTTTATTGTACACCAAAAAGTTACAGAACTTAGACAGAAACTTAAATCTATGGGTACAAAGGCGGTCTTATCGCTAAAACAGACAAACAGACACACAGACAACATAGTGACCCTATAAGGGTTCTGCGTTTTTCCATTTGATATACGTAACCTTAAAAGCATAGCTTTGTTACTAATTTGTGTCGAAATCTTTAAAGTATAATGATATTATTCATACTCTGAATATACGATATTTCCTGATACATACAATAATCGTTATTGTTAACCATAATTGCTTGTATTCCGTGAAATTTGAAATGATTAACAGCATTGTCATTATGTAATATTTACAGCACATTATCAGGATAATAAAAGATGGATGAATTGATGCAATATCATCGTGCAATGGACATATTGAAATAATTATATCCCACATGACAGGATAACCAACATTGAGGTTTTTTTAATGGTGGGTAATCATCATCAGAAATCGTCTAATAACGGATCTCACCCTTGGGTGGAGCGGAAAACAGTGTCAGATACTTACTGACTAAACGACCCACTTCATTCCTTTTTAGCCCTCATACTGGGGTCGGACCTTCCTTTCAGAAACTGAACCGGGGTCCCAGTAGGCTTCGGCTCTGCTTCAAGAGAGACCCAACTCCTCTACATTACCGGGTTTGGGGTTGTAATCAACCGGTTTTTATAAAGAAAGGTTCTCGTTTGACCACTATCACACCTGATGGTAAAAATGATTGTAGTCAACGTTTTTTTTTTTTAAGGTGGGAAAAATCATCTAATGACAAATCTTGCCTTTAGCCGGAGCGGAAGACAGTGTCTGCCTTTACTGATTAAACGACACATCCTGTTTCTTTTTTGCTTTGATCCCAGGCTCTAGGTGTTATGCTTTCGCATCAACCCATGGCCCCAGAAGAGATTCTTTGGATGGACTGAAATAATTTAAAATACTATAATAGTAGATTTAAAAGTATTGTTCCAAAAAATATAATACATAAACCTATAGGTATATATAATATGCAAACATTTTGTGTATGTCACCCTTTGTTATAACTCTTTCATATATATTTTTTTAATTTTGAGATTGTCTTTATTTATTTATTTTCATAATGCGATAAATGAGCTTATCCTAACTAATTATAAATAATGCAATCCTTGTGAATTCACACAGAGTACAACAAAATAAGTCTGTCTCTCTGTCGTCAGCAATCAGGTTGATCGTGTTAAGTGCGCGCGTATGCAGTGCCTCCCTTAAAAGATTAATCCATGAACACGACTCAGCTAACAGGTTCAGCCAACATATCATGTTCTTATTCACCAAATTCGGCAAAAGCAAGCAATAAAGTAATTCGAATCATCCTTTACTTGAAATCCAAACAAGCACTTAGTTTCTTTCACCCCAGAATATGAAAAACCTTTATAAAGAGCACAGTTAATCTATACTAATATTATAAAGCTGAAGAGTTTGTTTGTTTGTTTGTTTGTTTGTTTGTTTGAACGCGCTAATCTCAGGAACTACTGGTTCGAATTGAAAAATTCTTTTTGTGTTGAATAGATCATTTATCGAGGAAGGCTTTAGGCTATATAACATCACGCTGTGACTTATAGGAGCGAAGAAACAATGGAAAATGTGGAAAAATATTCATCTTTGAGGGCTTCCGTTGCGTGCGCTGCGAAAACGGTAGAAGATACCAAAAAAATATGTATGAAAGAATTATTCCTCTTAAAATGATCTAAAAAAATGTCCGCGACAGTATATGTCTATCTTTTAAGATTAACTCACTAGAACCGTTTTTATGGGAATCAAATTTGGCCAATTTTTACCGATTATTTGTTAGAGTTGTATCAACATAATAATATAATCTTTATCCAAATAAATGTGTTGTTGATTAAGAGTATGTAATTGTGAACAAAATTGTCTTTGTAATCACTTATTTTCAATGAATACCTTAGAAGATATTACAATTTTAAAATAGTCCGATATAAAATTCACACAAAATATGACGCTGCGCCTGGCCGGCCGGCGGGCGAGGAAACGGGTTGTTTGCGGGCGGCGCGGAGGGGTTTTTTTATGGTAGGTAATAATCACCCAATGACGAATCCCGCTCTTGGGCGGAGCGGGAAAAAGTGTCAGACTCTTACTGACTAAACAACCTACCCCGTTCCTCCCTTGCCTTATTCCCAGAGCCCCGGTATAACGCTTTCGCACTAACCCTCGGCTGCAGGAGGCTTCGACCCTGAAGAGCCCCACAGTTTGCTGACAACACCTTGAGGCGCGCGGGAGCAGTGCAGGCCGTCGACGACTTGGTCTCGGTCTGGACTGTTACCAGACAACCGGACGGCGAGCTACCCATTGCTCACCATCCGCAAGCCAGCGTCTACGGTGGCCGGATATCGGCGGGATCGCGGCGGCGACGGCTACGGCGAGGGCGCTTTTGCCCTTGCCTCCTCCTTTACGAGCATTACTGCTTCGCAGAAGGAGGCGACCGCTTGCCATTCTTCTTCGCTGCAGACCATGGCCTGAACCAAGGCCCGGCGCGAGAGGCCACCGCCGCCGATCACCTCCACGAGGACACGGCGATTCTCTTCTCAAGCGGGGCACACCTCCACCGTGTCTTCCATGCTGGCCACACAGTGGAGACACCCGGGCGTCTCTTCCGCACGAATCCGGCGCAGGAATCTCCTGAACTTCCCATGTCCGGTGAGAACCTGCGTCATGTCCTGCGTGATGTCTATCCAACCACGCCTCAAAGAGGGCACTTACCACCGAGATTATGGCGTGCCCAAGTGGAGAGTGTAGCTCTATGAAGTACTTTTAGATAATTATCTAAAAGTACGTCTAAAGTCTAAGTACTAAAAGTTCATTTAAAAACTAAATTGTCTAAATTAATAACAGAAATTGACACGGGCAAAGTCGTGGGTAACAGCTATAATTTATAAAGCTGCCAAAATAAATATGATGCCCAAAATAACTATTCCACGCGGACGAAGTCGCGGGCACAGCTAGTAAATTATAAATGTACGGCTCAAATTGGATGTCGGTCCGGTCTTTCGTCCCGAACTTATAATGCAATAAAAATTCACCAACGTTCAACTTCAGTAATGATATGCACTCGAGTTCGTTATTCGAATACATTTGCTAACTTTGTTTGTTCAGAGAAAATTTTATGAAATTTTTAAATATGCTTCATTTGTTTCAAAGATGACTTCAGCATTGAAATTTGCCTATGCTCGTAGATGTTGTGTTAACAAGGATAACGTTTCCAGTAATAAAAAATAGGTCAATTTACAAGTTAGTACTTATGGTCACAAGTTAGAACTTGTAGTCATAAGTTAGAACTAGTAGTCACAAGTTAGAACTTGTAGTCATAAGTTAGAATTTGTAGTCACAAGTTAGAACTTATTATCACAAGTTAGGGCTTAAGATTACACGTTAGGAACTGGTGCCTAGGGTAAACCCTAGGCGGTTAGCTTTGTATTTTTGGTTGTCCTCTTTAAAAACGCCGAAGAAATTTGAATTGAGAAAATCGACATTTTTTAGAATCAAAACATCGAATAAATTCGACAGCTACTTATTCTTACTGATTCTTTTTTTCATGTTCTTTCAATTGCCTTTTGCGTTCTATGGTAATGGTGACTCTAATAACGAGACTTTTAGTTTTATCTGTAACATCGAAGCTTTCGGACATTTTTCACTGCACCTACGTAGTGAATCATTGTCATCATCATAGCATAGCATCAGCATGGCCCAGTGCGTGTTGGTGGATGTCACATGTCTTCGAATTTTGTTTTCTAGGATATGTTGGTTTCCTTACTGTTTTCCTTCATCGTTTTACCTACCATGACAAAAAGTTGTCATCATCACATCGGCCGACAGACGTCCACTGTTAGACATAGGCCTCCCCCAAGGAGTGATCACAACGAACGATCCTGTCCGCCTAGCATCCAATGGATTCCTACCACCCGAAACTAGACTGCTGACCTTTATATAGTTCCTATCGTAGAAGCCTCCTAGCATTCGAAAATTATGGACTAAATTCGTAAAACGTGGCCTCAAACAGACAGAAATGTATTAATCTTAAGATTAGACAACCTCAAGATCAAATCAACATTTTGCTAGTGTGAATGTAATTACATTTAGCGAAACGTATAAAATCTCTTTAGTTTAAAGTTGCTGAAAGTCGAGAAATGTACAAGAAAGACTAGACTAGAAATGTGAAATTAGGGAACACTCTAGCAGAGCATTTCAAATGGTTTTGCCATTAGTATTAACTTTGACGCTTTCTTGATCTTTGTACGCTTCGGTTTTGTAGATAGAACGTTTTTTTTTTTTAATTTTAAACTAATGTAATGTAACATCTTTAAAGTTAAACTGTTTCATTGTATACAATATAATAATTTATAAAATTGAGAAATTTTTGCCACTTCGAAAAACTAGAAATATTTATATATTTAATCTTCATGTACAGTAGTGGTACATGCAACAAGGCATTTTTTACCAGTCAAGCTTTGGGTTAAAAAATACAATACTGTGGTAAGTGTGCACAATAAATAAATATCAGATAATAGATATAATATGAATAGGACCTACGTAACATCAAAATTTTATTAATGCTAAATTGCGAATATTATCGAAAAAAAAAACCAATTATTCGTTCTTTTTTTTGCATAATTTATGTTTTTGAGTGCCTCACGCTGATAAATATAGAACAAAATCGATTTGATTTACACATTTTTGATGGATTATCAGGTAAAGTATGTAATGGGCAATAATATTTCATGCATGGCTGGTTCGCCCCTGACATTCACATACATTGCGTAGGTAATAATGATGTAGAATGCCGAATTATACAGATTACCGGTAACATATCTATATACCAAATCTAAAAAATCTAGATGGTGATATAATAAGTATCTAATCAGCATAAAACTTATGGACCAATAGCTTTTTTTAGGGTGGGGAAAAATCATCTAATGACGAATCTCGCCCTTGGGCGGAACGGGAAACAGTGTCAGACTCTTACCGACTAAACGACTCAACCCATTCCTTCTTAGCCCTCATACCAGGGTAGGATCGGGATGAACCAATCTTCATGTGCTTTCTGAGGCACAGAGAAATATTTTAAAAATTCTCACCAATCCTACAACTATGCTCGAACTATGAATCGAGTTTAACTTCGGAAATTGACTCAAGCGCCGGTTATAACATAACCACAAGCTCCTCGAAGAATTAAATATTTAGTCAAGTATCACAATATTCAATCAAACGGGTTCAATGAATGAATTCCGATGGGAATTAGATTTATATCAGGCTATAATCTAATTTTGTGACTTAGTCGAGCTATGAAGAGATGACGCGGCATTTAAATCTGTGACGTAATTCATTATAAGTGAGAAATGTTGGTGTGTTGTTTGGTTTTGCTTTGACTGGACTGTCAGTCTTAGCAGTAGTTGGAGACCCTTACTGCTATTCCGTATCCGTATTTTGTTTTTTGTATTCCTCCGTATCGTTGGTTTTATGGAAATATTCTCGCAAACGAAGTCACAAGGAAAGTCGTAGGGACTCTGCAAAGGGGTCGAAGCCTGCTGGGGCCCAGGGTCTCTTTCTGAAATGAAAGCTTGACCTCAGTGCGAAGGCCATAGAAGGAACGGGATGGGGGTTTAGTCAGTAGGAGTCTGACACTGTTTCCCAAGAGCGGGTTTCGTCATTGGATGATTTTTGCTCACCATAAAAAAAGTCACAAGGAAAGTGCTTGTCCTTATATGCTTATTTATAAATACCTATATAAGTATCTTATAAATCAAAATACCCTCTGAATATCTCGATTCTTGGCCAGAAATTACCTAAGATAGAGGAGTTTGAAAGAAAAGAAACGGGGAAATTTGTCCAACATCGGGGCTCTAGGATTGAGGCAGGGAAGGAACGAGGTGGGTTGTTTAGTCAGTAAGAGTCTGACACTGTTTCCTGCTCCGTCCATTTACGAGATTCGTCATTGGATGATTTTTACCTACCATCATCATCATCAGCCTTTTTAATATTCTCACTGCTGGGACACAGGCCTCCTCTATGGGAGAGGGAAAGGGCAATGATCCACCACGCGAGCCCAGTGCGGATTAGTGGATGTCACATGTCTTCGAATTTTTATTTCTAGGACATGCCGTATTCCTCACGATGATTTCCTTCGCCGTTTTACCTACCATTAAAAAAAATGAGACATAATATTTTAGGCCAAATAAAAATATAATAGTCTCCTCTCTTTTCTAACTTCGTAGTAATTGTTAATGTTGTTTCAAAATCGATTAAACGTTTTCAGTTCCTGAACTTTATATAATGTTACTCGTGTGTTTAATTTGGGAACTTACAATTTTGTTCCCCAAGGCGTATTTAGTTAGGTAGTAAATTCCAAGCACGTGTATTGCTTTTTGCTTTTAAGGTCAGTTTCCTCAACAGATGACTACACCTGACTATTTATTTGAACGACCTTTTAAAAAAAACTATATATTGACTATTTTTAATGACCCGGTGTCATTAAAAATAGTCAATATAAAGTTTTTTTTTGTTCTTTTTGGGCTCGCGCTTGACCTCTATCCCACTTGGTAGTAAGTAACGATGTAGTCGACAATAAAGCACGCTTGTCTAGAAGTGACTATAAGTGGGGTCATTGAAGTGGGGGAGCTGCGCTTATATAGAAAATGGTTCCCCGTAGCAAATGATTCAACTTATTTTCCGAGTTGCTGTGTTATTGTTCTGGTGTGCAGCTAATTCTATTTTATTATGTTCTATAACTTATAATATTCTCAATTTAGACTGGCCTGATGGTCTAGCAGTTAGTGATCCTAACGGCTACGCTGGTTATCACTGATTCGATGCCCATTCAGGACAAAGGTTTCTGTGATGAGTATGATTATATTTTTTTCTATGTCTGGTTGTAATTTGTCTATAATTTGTATGTATTTAAAAATATATAAGTAATTATGTTTATCATAAAATAAGCTCTGCTTAGCTTGATACTAGACTGTATTGTGTAATAGTTGTAAAAAAAAAACAATATTTTCTGCAATCGTTTCCATAATTTCCACTGGACAAGTTAGTTTCCTAATTCTATTCTAACTTAACTCATCCAAAACCGCTTTATAGATTACACCATCTACGTCCTAGCCAAACTGCTTAGAGCCTGGCTTGCACAAATTCAGCGGTATAGTTGCCGTCCCGAGGGATTTCATTTAGCAAATTATGGACGCCTCAATTGTGGAGGTACTCTGGTAATTCTATAAGACATTCGTATAGTGCAGTATTTGTTATGATAGGATTATCTTTTCATTTACGCCAACAATAATATATTTCCTCTTGATCCCCAAGCGAATCCGGCGTTCACGCAAGATTTCGCGCCATTCGGTTGAACAACAAGCTTTCGCATAGATTATAAAATATTGAGCGTTTTTTTTATATAGTTAATTTTTGTATTTACCTAAGAACGTAAATAAAGTTTTTCATAGACTAATAAATTTAAATATGGAAAATTAGCAAACCTTTCCGTAAGCGTCGGCGTTTGCGATCAAAAAGACTGCTAGTACTTTTTTTATGGTAGGTAAAAATTATTCAATGACGAGTCAGTAAGAGTCTGACACTGTTTCCCACTCCACACAAGGGCACGATTCAGCATTCGTTGATTTTTACCTACAATAAAAAAAGACGTTATGAGGCGGAGCGGTTAAGAGCAGTTTTACTGCCTAAAACCAACTCCTATGTACATAGGAGTGCGGTAAACCCCAGTTCCTAGAACGCAAGGCAAGGAAGGATCTTTGGCCTCTTGCCCACAGCGTTTTTTGTAGTGATGCTGCAGTTTGTTCGTTTCGATACATTCGCGATATTGTATCGCGTTGTCATCTTTTCTATAGTGCGTGCAAATGCGACTAACACGCGCTGTGCGACGCGCACTGACGAAAAGCGCTACAGAATCGCTACAAAACGTGGCCATAGGTGAGGGACCTTAGTATTGCGTTCCAGAATCCCCGGATTCCCCTTACAAAAGCCTACCCACAGCCCCAGTAGGTTTTAGTCTTGCTAGCTTCCTGTTCATACATACAATATAAGAGAGAATATAATAAACTTTTGTAGAAGGAGGGTAGTTTGGTAAAAACTTTGCCCCACACTTGGTATTACTTCTATAATGCGGGTGCGTTCACAAAAACTTTCATATACAATACACTCAGATGCAGAACCACCATCTGTAGGCTACACAAATATTTGATCAGTGCGAAAATGAAACTCGTGACACGGAGTGCAGTAGCTAGTCGGTCAACCATGATTATACTCGTACCATACTATACAAATGAAATACCGACGAACGCTATCCCGACAGATCGCTTCCCCAACCTGCAGTAGACCGACAGAACACTGAGTCGATGGAATTTATCTCGACTGAACGCTATACCGACAGTCATTTGTCAGTCGACAAAACACTACATTGATTACTACTACTACTATTACTATTGGCTGAATGAATGTCATCGTACAGTAATCCGACAGAACATTTATTTCGCCGCTGCTACTAAGAATGCTGTCAATAAAATATGTACTTAAGGTAAGCCTTCCTCACTCGCCTATCGTAGACATCACGCATGGTTTAAAAGCTTGTTGCTTCATTTAACGCAATCCAAAGTGATGTTTGATACAAAAGTAATGCGAGAAAAGAGAGGTAAAATCTGAAAACTCTTGGCATTCGGTAATTCTACGATTTACTTCACAAAACTCAGTATAAATAAATAAAACTCGTTCCAGGAAAGACATATTTTTATTAAACCATTACGAATTTTGAAAAAAAAAATGACCTCACTTAGAATCACGATTAAAGGCGCAAGGCTTCTATAGAAGTACATTTTATAATTTTTTTTTTTTTTTTTTTTAACTTGCAATAAACTAGTGCTTGACTGCGATCCCACCTGATGGTAAGCAGTGATGCAATCGTTGATGGTAAGGCGCACTAGTTTATTAAGAACCTATTCACTCTAGCCTTGAAGACACCCAAATTATATTCGGACGGAAAGACTGCAGTCGGCAAACTGTTCCAATCCCTCGATGTACGCGGTATAAATGACGAGGCAAAACGCTTAGTCCGGGCCGCAGGTGTCTCAACAACGTAAGGGTGGATACTTGCCGCTTACTGCTATCTTTAATATAAGAGTACATCATAGAGAGTCAAAGTTCACGTAAAATAGCAGACTTTCAGAGGTCTTTACTAGATTACTCTTACACAAATTTATGTTTTGGTTTCTATAGAAGCCTAGATAATATCGATAATATATGAAGAGAGATTTGTAATAACATCATAAGTAAAGCCGCTGCCTCGAGTCTTGCGGGCAGCGGGGCGGCGGCGGCGGCGCATCTTATGCGTGTAATCAAATGGAGCCGCCCTCGAAAACAGCGGCGCGGCAGCGGGGCGGGCGCGGGCAGCGAGCGGTGTACTTTAGTCGAGCGGTGACCGCCCGCGCCCACAATAAATCGAGCATTAGGAATAAATTTGAATTAAAAAGATGTTGCCGCCATTGTTCAGACATTTATTTTGCGAATAAAACAAATATCTCGACGATACAATAATGAAAACAACACTACGGGGCTAAAATGACGCGCGATCTGCCCGCTAGTTTCGAGAACGGGTCTGCGACGCCCGCTCCGATCCCGCGCCGCCGCCGCCGCACCGCTGCCCGCAAGATTCGAGGCAGCGGCATAAGAGCGTTTGTATGAAAATGTACCTCGGGTTGGCCGCTCTTAAATACTTCACATCGAATTAAATCATAGAAATATGAAGATAAAATATTTAACAATGAAACTCAAATTAGATTTCAAAATCAAAACAGGTAGATACTTATTGCCAAAGTTCACTGAATCCGAACAAAAATCATCGAATTTAATGTTCGTTCTTCAAAATGTTCATCCAACCATACTTCGATTAATACCTCGGCATTGCGTTAAATATTATCAGGGCAGCTTCATTGTCATAGAACAAGAACTCATTGAAGAGAAAGTGTACGAAACTGTCTGACTTTAATACCACGTAATTGACAAAAAGTGCGAAAATTTAAGTAGTAACAAACATTGCCTTAAAGCAACGTATGGCTTAGTCGAACGTTGTGAAATATAACAGCTTCGGAACTGTAAGGCTCTAGACAGACAGACCGCAATTCAACTGCAATCCAACTGCAAATTACAGTTTGGATGCAGTTGACACGACTGCAACAGAACTGCAAACTAAATGTGTAGTCCGATTGCAGTCCAATTCCAGTCGACGGTGCAGTACAATCGTGTAAACTGCACACCAACTGCAATTGAACTGCACGGTTGATTTGCAGTTCTATTGCAATCGTGTCAACTGCATTGAAACTGCAATTTGCAGTTGGATTGCAATTGAATTGCAATGCCTCAAGAATTATCAATTAGGCTCTAGAGCCTAATTGATAATTCTAGCCTAATTGATAATTCTTGAGGCATTGCTTAAAGGAAACTACACGATTTTCGGTTCTACGAGTTTTTCTTAATCTGTGTCAATGTCTGAAAGTGCGTCTTCTGCGATTAATTTGCTGGCAACCCACGATTTGTCTACGTCGCTCACTGATTGACGATGCTTTACCACGGCGGTACTGATTCTGTTGTAGTTACATTAATTATGTACGACTTTAGCTTGTTTTTGGGATGTAATTTTGACGATTTGATGTAGCAAATTGAATTGCTATTGTAGCCACAAATTGAAGACGCAATTGTTAGAGAAACGTCAAATTTTTTGCTATTGGTAGTTTAGCACTAGGTCACTATGTCACATAACTTGAAAAAATCAATGAAGGAAATTGCTTGCCTAGAAGTAACTTATTCACTCTTGTTGAGATGAAGATTCCAGGTTAAATAATTAACAGAAAATTACTAAACAAAGTATACCCTGTAGGAACATTGAATGTGTACTTAAAATGATTTTGTGTAGGATGGACGTCTCTTGTACAGGTGGGACCGTAAACAGGACGGGCTTAACAGACTTAAGCTATGCAATTTCCTGAAATGCAATGGAAAGACTAGCAGCCGAGTGGTAATGGCCTCGACTTACGACTTTAAGACGCGAACGAAGTACTCTTCGTGTTATTTATTTCTCCACCACAGCTCTCATAACGGTGAAAGGAAAACATCGTTCTGTAACTTTTTGGTGTACAATAAAGTTTAATCTATCTATTGTGAAGAAACTGGCATGTCCAAGAACCAAAAATTCGTAGACATGTGACATCTACCAACCTGCATTGGGCCCGCGTGGTGGATTTCAGCCCATCCTCTCCCCTAGACATGAGGCCTGAGTTTCAGCAGTGGGAACATTTTAAGGCTGATGCTATTGTTAATATAGTCGGGGCCTTTACTACTCAGCCACCATTGCTTTCAATTCTAACAATAACAATCCAGAAGCCACTCCAATTGATATGCCAGTGGCTAGCAACATTAACGAGATAAACCGGATTGCCTTCACAACACAAATGCATTTAGCCGTGTCGTTCGCGCCAGTACGTGCTAACGGAGTGCAAACTGTGCGAGAACTGGCCCGATGTAGCTTCGTGCCAGTAATCCGATGATTCTGTCATAAATGTTGGGGTTAGAAGTTATTTTTCAACGGGTTAAAGTGAGGAATGCTGCGCTCCATGACGGGCATAATAGACGTGGGCAAAAAGGCTTAAATAGGAATGGGCGGGGCACGTCAGTCGCATGCAGGGGGACCGTTGGACAAGCATCGCCACATAATGGGCATAAGCAGGAAGAAAGCGTCGTCGAGGCCGACCTAGAAAGAGGTGACGGGATAACCTAGACGCGTACCGAGAGGAGTGGTCCGAGATGGCACAGGAAAAGAAGACTTGGAAGGACTTGGGGGAGGCCTTTGCCCAGCAGTGGGACAGTAAGGGCTCCTGAAAAAAAAAGTGAGGAAACAGTGAAATGGTTTTAAAGTTGTGGGATCTTTTCCTTAAGGAAAATTTCGAAACCTCTGTTTCTGAAGCTACAATTACATTATACCGACCCATACGTCTAGCCAGAGTGGCCAAACCAAGGTACAATTTCATACAACTGCTCTTACGTGATTACGATATTATTACACATCTTTCTTCAGATATTTTGGATACACACATATCTTGTGGATATTATCTCGGCTTCTACAGAAATCAAAACATAAATTAGTGTAAGATTAATCCAGTAAAGAGCTCTGTAAAAGTTGTTTTAAAACAGTAGTGTTTTATGTGAACTTTGACACTCCTTAGTGTACTTTTATAGAAGCTTTGCGGATTAAATCGAGATTCTAAAAGATGTAATTTTTTCAAAAATCTTTAAAGGATTAATAAAAACACGTGTTTCTTGGAACAAGTTTTGTGAAACATTCGAGTAAATCGTAGAATTACCGAAAGCCAACAGAGTTTTCGGGTATTATCACTTTTTTAGCATAACTTTTGCATCAAACATGACTTTAGATTGCGTTAAACGAAGTAACAAACTTTTAAACCATGCGCGACGTTGACGATAGGCGAGTGAGGAAGGCCCACCTTAAGTCCGTCTATGTACCACTACCGTACATAAATGTTTATAAATACGAGTATATCAATCGTCAGAGATCTGTCAGTTTGTAGTGTGTATTTTCAACAAAAAAAAACAACTAAAATAAACGTGTATTTCCTAGTGTTTTTTTTTAATAAAAAAACGTTATACATAAAAAACGCGTTTTTTCTACCTGTGTTACATAGCACAAAACTCTTTGTGTTCAGTTGCACTCGGAATTAGCCAGTTTTTTATTAGTTTTTCTGAAAATAACACGTGTGCTGTTGGTTCTTTGTTTAAATAGTGAAAATAGAGTTTGAAAAGAATTTTTGCCAGTACAGACGTACCAACACTATTTACGAGTACTAGGGCTACTACTAGTACTAGCCTCATCACTGATTTCATAATTATTGAGTTTGTCAAGTTTAGTAATTTACTATTTACTAATATAATGGCGTCATTATGATTTTCCAATGATCAACCATTGAAAAAAATTGAATGGAATGGTAATCTTGTACATAATGACAAATCAATGTCTGACTTATGTGGTAAACGGCTGTAATTTTAACAGTTTCTTTGATCAGTGAACTAGGTACCATTAGAACGTCATTATGCAGCCATTGTTTTTAATTCGGTAAAAGACAGCCTGTACCACAATTCTATAAGGAAACCGCTGGCCGACCAATTACATGATGGGCCATTATAAATTAACAGATTACAAACTTTTAGCAAAATGACAACATGAATTACGATATTATGAAAATAGCAAACTTAGACCCCAGATAAATTGTAAATTGGGAAATAACTTTTATAAAATCTATTTTCGAAACAAGAATCAACCCAAACGTAAATAGATACATAGGTAGTGAAACGTGCCATTAACATTGTTAAACACTCAAATGCAAGTTTAAAATAAATTTACAATTGAATTTCGTCGAAATCTCTAGCACCCTAAAACTTCCCAAAATTGCGGTTCCCTACAAAATTCAATTAATTGGTTTCCTGCTAGTATGCAAACTCAATATTTCCTTATTTGACCTTTTGCCATTTAAATGGCCAAGTAAAATTAGAATATGCCAAACATCACACGAAGCTTGTCACACCTACACGGTGAGGAGGGCTTTTCCGTGTACTGTATAATTAATATTTAATAATTTTGTGAAACTTCATTTATGTTCAAAATGTGTTTTTCGTTAAAGGTGATGTGATTATGTCAATAAAATTGGCAGCTAGCAATTACTGAGTACAAATAACTTTTTACAAAGAAAGAAAGAAAAGTATTTTATTTGACACACATCATTCATAAAACAATTTAGAAACGATGAGTACAAGAATTTATTAAATTTCACCTGTCCTTGGTGGTTGTGATAAAATCTTGTAAAATTAAATTGAATCCACATCCAGGTTATCGATTGAGCTGAAATTTTGTATGCATGTGGCAATCAGATGACAATACAAAATTTTTGTCGTGGATCATAGAACCAGAAGTTGGCCATAGGAACTCTGTAACCCTATCGAGTTTGGGCTCATGTGATTCATCTTGACGAGTTTTGAATATTTGAGTATATATACCGCGCTATAAAAGCTTACTATGAAAAATATTTTAATTGAAAACTTGTTTAATATTCAACAGATTTTACACAACGCCACTGCATACTGTTCAACTGTTCACTGTTATTTTTAACGCTGTTGACACATTCGAAATAATCCTTAACGTCAAACCAGTTGTGCCTAAAACCCTCGAAAAACCATTAACAACAAACAGTCACAAAGAAAATCCACGTTTTATTTTTGTTTAATTATTTTTCCTTATCTCTGCTACCCGGAATATCTCAGCCCTAAACATTTTTCCGTTGCGAAAAATCTATTGTTCCCGTTCCCCCTTCGAATTTGAAAAGGCAAAATGGCGGATACGATTTTACGTGCTGTTGGCTGACTGGTTGCCCCGACAACTTAAATTCGTTGCAAAATAGGCTTGAACGATAATAAGTATGCGAGCGGACGGACGAATTTCCAAAGTTTTTAGCTAATATTCTTGTTTCTCAGAAATGTTTTGTGAGAATTTATTTCGCTGGTACAAAGATAGCGGAGACTTCCTGAATTGTTTTTGAATTACCAGAAGGTCAAAGGATTTTGAAAGCTTATCTGAGCTTGCCGTGTTTAGTTTAGGAATCAAGACACTTTTTGCCTGAGGATATAAATTGTTGTTGTAAGGTGAACGAACGATAAAGTAATACTATAGAAATTTTGACTGTAACCTTGAAGGAAGAAATGAGAGAAGTACTGTCATAAGGAAAGTTTTAAACACGAAAGTGAATAGTAATGGCTATAAAAGAAGGGTCCACCATATCTTTGATCTCTTCAAAGATATTGTGGATAAATGGGATGTAACGACCAATGAAAAAGTATTAGGTACTGTATGTATTGTAGGAGATATTTAGATATACTGAATACGAATGTTAGAAAAGAATGAGAGGATAAAGAGTGTATAAAAACTCAAGTTTTTTAACTTGTTGAAATACCCATGGGTGACCTCCACCCTGGGGTACATGCAGAGAATAGTCAGAGTCTTATTGACAAAAACTATACATAATATTCTAAAGTTGTTTTTCGCTAAGATTCTCGAGTATTTTCATGTTACTTTACCTTAACATGGTATTTATTTCAATCGGAAAACACCACTTGCCTTTTAATTATTATTATGTTTTTGGTTTAAAATAACTGTTTTTAAAAGTTTCATGGATAATTTTGTGCGTTATTGTTTTTCTTTTTCAAATATATGTTCGAAATATGTGACATTCACCAATCCGCACTGGGCCCGCGTGGTGGATTATGGCCCTTTCCCTCTCCTAGAGAGAGGAGGCCTGTGTCCCTGCAGTGGGAACATTAAAAGGCTGATGATGATGTTGATGATGATGAATTGTGCATCTATTTCAATTATTTCACAAAAATCCTTCCACATTTCCAAATCCACAACTCTCAAATTGTGCAAACTTTCCAAACACTTATTCAATTCTGAAACTATGCACCGCATTTCCGCGTAATAAACCAACAGAAAACATTATTAAAAACTTTTTACACACGAGTAATATTGCAAGAACAAAATATTGACAGAGCGAGGTGGTGTTGTATCCAAGTATTAATGAGCACCGCTGTTATGAACATCATTCAAATGCAGAATAGAAGGTACAGAAGGTAGGTTGATCAGTGCCAGTATCCATCAAAGCGGAGAGGAGATGATTTGCGAAGCTGGCAGGTTATTTCTGCCAAGAAGAGGAGATGTGAGCTTTGTGTAGCGGGGATGTGAGCTGTAAGAGAAGTGGTGTGCTGACAAGGCTGTGGGGTGTAGGCTGCATGAGTGCGTACCACCCAAATACAAACTTCTTTGACTAGACATTTCTCGGACTCCACACAGAATCCTACAGAATAATAATAAAACAAAAAAAACTTACAATAAAAAAAAAAAAAACAAAACAAAACACACACAAAAAAAAAACAAAATGAAACATCTCCTCTCCTTTCCACTTGATCCATTTCCACCAAAGCTAAGAAATAAAGCTAAGAAGAGATGTAGAAATAACAAATTCTAATTCTGATTTGTTATTTCCACATCTCGCTTCTCTTCGCTCGCTCGTCTACTCTCCTCCTCGCTTTAGTAGAATGCCGGACTTATTAAACAAATACCGAACTCTCGATCGGCATTTGTTTCAGACGGTTTGCGGCAACCTTTGCATTTGCTGCACGTAAAACTTGTCTTTGTGTGCGTACTTTTTCAACACTTGCATAGAATGCACCTTCTGTGTATTTTCTGTGATACAAATATGGATAAAATTCACTTGTTATATGTTTGTTTTAATTGGATTGCTGCAGTTTATTAATTACCGTACATCAGATTACCATTTTATGTCGAGTATGAGTATTTTGTACTTAACTAGCGACCTATTTTGATTCATTTAGTAGGATAATTAATTGTTCCTGTCGTGCTTTAAAAGTTTAATTGGTCCATGATGGTGAAAATTTGATCGAAATAGCCAGATTTTTTCATGTCCACTACGTTGTTTTTTAATTCAAACTATAGTTTTTTATTTTTTATTTTAATAAATATATAATTTTTGTGTAAACATTCTTATGAATGAATTCGCTAGTTAAATGAAAGTATGTTTATAAACGCATTCACAATATAGAAATACTTTTTAGTGTGGGACACAGTTAAAGAGCTTTAAGATACATAAAAAAAATTCTATGTTTCTATATATAATAAAATTTCTATCATCATCATCATGTTCCCACTGCAGGGACACAGGCCTCCTCTCTCTAGGAGAGGGAATGGGCCATAATCCACCACGCGGGCCCAGTGCGGATTGGTGGATGTCACATGTCTTCGAATTTTTGGTTCTAGGACATGCCGGTTACCTCACGATGTTTTCCTTCACCGTTTTGAGAGCAGTGGTGATGAAATAAATTACACAAAGTAATGCGCCTGGCTGGATTTGAACCCGCAACCTACGACTCATAAGTCGGGGCCGTTACCACTCGGCCACCACTGCTCTCAAAAATAAAATTTCTATACATTAACAAAATTTGAAAGGTAAAAAATACCAAAGGCACAAATCATAACATTCTCATTCTTATAGTTCGCCAATAGATAGATTGCTTCGTGGGCCCCGAAGCTTAATCGGATTGATTCGGATAATGACGTCATATCCCAAGGGGCGTAAATCCTAGCCCATGTTGTCTTATTGTTGGTCTTGAATTATTCAGTTTGGGAGGATGGGTGAACGAATGATGAGTTCTTTGACTCAGCTGTGTTTAAAATGTTGCTGTCTGTAGGATAAAGAATGGACTGTTGTTTTTACTTTTTTTGTAGCTGAGTGATATGTTTATTGTTGGTATTGATTTTATTTAATTTGTAGAAGAAAGCGACTTTGATACAGTAAGATACGTTTTTTGAGTTATCAAGTTTGAAACCTTTAGAAAAATCCAATTTATCCCGCCCCAGTTTATCCAGATCACAATTTTATTACAAAATATCAGTTTATAATCCGTGCATTTTAAGTAGTGCACCTAAATACTAATCGTCATGCGCTAAACTATAGAGCACTAAAAATCATACTTAATTGTGAGGAGGTTCCTGTCTCTAAACCATACTGTACTGTGAGGTCCTGTCTCTGGAGTCTTACAAAAAATACTATAAAAATATATTACACAATTTGTTAGTGCATTAAATAAATAATGAATTAAATTTAGTACTTTAAACAGCACGAAAGAAAAGGAACAAAAATTTAAAAAAATCTGTGGTAATTGTATTGTATACTATCTTTATAATATACTGAATAATATTGTACAGTCAGATATACTCGCATCGGGAAATATTAATGTATGTGTAATGGTATGGGCCGCCTTATACACCAACGCAAAATATTTTTTTAGCTTTTTAACATTTTTGTTATAGCTATATTGGATGTATTCCTATAATATGAGATTCAATATATCTTTTTTTTAATATGTGCTTCACTGTGATCCCACCTTATAGTAAGCAGTGATGCAATCGTTGATGATGAGGCGCACTAGTTTATTAAGAGCCTATTCACTCTAGTCTTGAAGACAACCAAATTATAATCGGACAGGAAGACCACACCAGGCAAATTGTTCCAGTCTCTTAATATACGACAAAGCGAAACGCTTAGTCTGGACTGTAGAAATTTCAACAACATAAGGTTTGAGATTCAATCTTACTAATATCATAAATGCGAAAATTACGGTGTTTGGATGTTTGTTACTCAACCACGCCAAAACGGCGGGACGGATCTGGATGAAATTTGGCACAAGCACAGGATAAACTCCGGAATAAGACATAGCATATCATCTCGGAAACCCCAACCCCAACCCCAATACCACGCGGGCGAAGCCACAGGCAAAAGCTAGTACGAAATATATTGAATCTATCACTGAACAACAGAGTAACAACAAAGCAAGTTTGATCGTGCATACGGTTTTAGTACAGTCTAACCAACTTTAGCGTTCGGCTAATCTAATCGTACGATCCTATGCAATACGATAAGTCATCTTGACATACAGTCTTAAGCCTCTAGACAATGATTTACATGTAGCGTCTAAGTGTTTGCAATCTAAACTATTGTATGGGTTTACGTAGTTAGTGTTATCTCGAAGATATACAATATTATTGTTTGATAGGACTATTGCAAGATGAAGGTCTCTGCACACTCAGAGACAATAACATATTGAGCATTTATTGTCTTGTTATAGAATGAAGATATTTAATTTTAGATTTTAACAGGGTAAAAAAGAAAGAAAGGAAACGTTTATTTAATCATCTAAAAAGGGCAGATGAAACTCAAGTTACGAAAACAGTTATTAGTGTACCTTTTTTTTATGGTAGTTGAAAATCATCGAATGACGAAACCCGCTCTTGGGCGGAGCGGGAGACCAGTGTCAGACTCTTACTGACTAAAAAACCTACCCCGTACCTTCCTTGCCTTATTCCCATAGCCGCGGTAACAGTTTCACTCAAACCGGCAGCTCCAGGAGGCTTCGACCCTGAAGGGCCCCTACAGTTTGCTGACAACTCCTAGAGGCGCGCGGGAACGGGGCACGCCGTTGACGACTTGGACTCGGCCACGTGTGTGGATCGAGACGTGAAGAAAAGATGGGTGGATTATGTGATGAAAAAAAGAGGAGTAATAGGACAGAATGGAAGAAAAAAAAATGAAAATCTCTAACCCTAAATAATAACATCCCACTAAACTTGATTTGTTGTATTTGTTTTTTTAACAAACTTCAAAATGGAGTAAGTTCTATGTTCAGCTGTTTGCATGTTTTGTAAGTATTTTAATCGATATTTCGGTCAAATATGGACCGGTTTTGAAAATATTTGTTTTGGTTGAAAGATTATACTTTCAAATTGGTCCCATAAAAATATTGTTTGGTTCTAAGCATGTAGGTAATATTTTTTGTTGTTCTTATTTCCTTTCTGTATATCTTTTATTAAATTGCACCGGCCATTTTATGTTTCTGCGTCATCCTAAGGTCGAGTGGTAAAATATGCTTAAAGCATTCCACCTTTGTACAATGTTTTATTAGTGTACAAAGTTTTAAATAAATGAAACTACTAGCATTAAAAATATCATATTGATAGTGAATTGATATGGAATGTCTTAATTAACTGTTTGTACATAAAAATCTTAGCTTGTTGTATTAAATATTACAAACAACAATGATGTTGGAAAATAACATCATATGCAGATGTTTAATTTGTTTTGATGTTTGTTACTTTTTTGGTGTGCAACAAAGTATTATTCTATCCTATTCTTGAATGAATGAGAAGGCAGTAAAATAGTTTTGATTTGGTAATTTTTTTTATTGTTGAAATATATTAAATTAATTGTTACCTAAAGTCGCTTTGGTAATCTACCCAAAATTAAGGTTTCAGGAAACTTCTACTATCCAGACTAAGCAAAGGCGTTTCGCCTTGTCGTGTACATCGAAGGATTGAAATGGTTTTCCTGCTGCGGTTTTCCCGTCTTATAATAATTTAGGTGTTTTCTAAGCTAGAATAAATCTAAATAAACTTCGTCGCCTCACAATCAACGATTACGTCACTACTTACCAACTTATCACACTCTTTTTGTTTTATATCTCTCTATCTTTACTTACGATTTTAGAAATGATTGAAAAAAATTCTCAAGAACTCAAATTTTTGTTAAATTCCTTTCTAAAAAATACAAAAAAGAATTGATTTTGAAAACCAAGTACGACAAACAAACTTCCCTCAATCAAAGTATAATTATGAGCAATAATTTTAATTAGCTTCAACACCAACAAACATAAGCGGTTAAGCGGCGAACGGATAATGCATTCGGGGTCATGCCCCGCGCGTGATATCTCATTTAGTTTCAACCACGACGTTTAATACCTGAGCTTGTTTGGGGAAGCGAGAGATTATGATATGATTCTATTTATAATGCTTTTGTTGGTGTAATTATGATGAGGAATACAGAAAATTCTAGGCGTCTATAAATTTGGAAATTATAGGGTTAGTAAGAGCCTAAATGCCAAAATCGAAAAACTAGGACAATCTATCTTTGGGCCTATGAGTAATGTGCAAGTGAAAATCGGGGCCCTAGAATGAAAGCAATGAAGAAACAGGAGTAGTTTTTTAATCAGTACAAACGTGACACCATCTTTGCCCAGTGCCCAAGAGTGCGCAGATGTCATTGGATGATTTTTATACCGACAAAAAAAAAGCCAAGGACAGACGGTCCTGGCGCTAAATTGAAGGGAGACCTGACCCCAGAAATTGGGCGCAGGGACGGATTAAGAAGAAGAAGGAGGAGGGTTAGTAAGAGGAAGTCTGAATATGGTATCGGTAAATAAAAAGTTGTGTTAAAATCAGTTGTCGATTGTTTGAAGGAGTTTGGTGCTAGAAAGCAAAAGATAATTGAAGCTACACAGTAACAAATAAATTAGAAAGCTGCATCAATTGTAACAAATAAGATTAATCTCGTTAAGAAACTGTTACTCAGTTTGGTGTGTTTCCAACATCTTTAGTTCAAAATAAATTATTTATTTTGTTAGATTTTTAACGTGAACTTACGTCATAGACACAGGCTTGCGGACAGCGAGATATAGGTAGCTCGCCATCAGCTGGTAATCGTCCAGACCAAGCCTAGGCGTCGACGGCGCGCACTGTTCCCGCGCGCCTCAAGGAGTTGTCAGCAAACCGTAGGGACCCTGCAGAAGGGTCGAAGCCAACTAGGGTCAAGGGTTCGTGTCTGAAAGGAAGGCTCTAGCCCTGGTATAGATAGCGACGTAGGGACAGGGTTGATTTTTTAGTCAGTAAGAGTCTGACACTGTTTCCAGTTCCAGCTAAGGGTGGGATTCATTATTGCATGATATTTACCTAACATAAAAAAGTGTACCTACTTACGAGGTCATTGATGAAAAATAACACAAAGTATATTACTGTAAGCCTTCAAAATACTCACAAAACTGCGGCCCCTATTGCGTGCATAAACAAACTTAATCGTTGAAGGAATCTCAGTGAGTTATTCGCAGCGGTGCCACTATTCCACCCAACCATTTATCTTCGGTAAGAAAAGTTGCAAAGATGCGAACAGCATTTTAACTTTCTGACTATATTTTTCTTCAGAGCCACTTGGAGCAGTCTGTTTTGCGTCAGTTTTTCCTTGAAATTAAATTCGTTGACGGTTTTCAAACAATTTTAATTTATCTTGGAATATTTGGAGGGAGTAAGTTTTTTGTTTGCTTTATTTATGTTGTCATTTACCTTATTAAGTATATTGTTTATTGAAATTGTTTTTGAGCTCCACCAGCTTCATAAAGTGGTTTTGAAAAGTTAAATGATCACGTACTTCGTTTGTAAAAGTCGAAATTTGTTTTTTGTTTACGTCGGCTGGTCAAAATTATGTGTGACCGGAAGGCTGGCTTTTTTTTTCTTTGACCAAAGAAATAGAATTACCATTCAACGTGGCAATGCTGCCAGTCTTCTGGGTATAATTCCGAATGATAGCATTTTATTATATGTACGTGTATGTGTGTGTAGTTAGGTTTTAGTATAACCTCGTAAGGCCCAACCTAAATTTACGTCGATATATATTGCGGCCCAATGTACTAAAAATAGGTGCAAGTAGTTGCGGCCCAGAACTTTGATTTAGGACGGTGATTTAGGACCTCAAAAAACTCTTTTATGGGGTATTTCTTATACCTAAAGTTAACTATTTCATGCAAAAAATATTTTGAAATAGTCAAAATTAAACATGCGTTCAAGATTAATAATTTATCGACGGTAGATTTAAATTGGCGGGATTATTTAAACAAAAAATACGTTAAAATATCATGTCATAATTTTAGGTCGCTGGGCCGTAATTTAATGTTTTTAAAAAGTGTCTTGGGCCGGAGTGTTAAAATTGTTTTTGTCATTAAATTAGGTTGTTGGGCCTTACGAGGTTAAATAGTTTTATTAATTTTAAAAGGTTATGTACAAAGTATTTTAAGGTCTGGTATATATTAAAATTAAAATTTGTTTTTTTTTTTTAATTTTAAATAACTATGTAGGTAATAATACTGGTGGTTCCGATAGGCTTTTTCCTGACGGAAAATCAGTTATTTATTAAAAAAAAAATATTACCTGATTACAGCGCTATCTATCGGTTCTAATTGAATTTTCCTTTGAAATATGTTAAAATTTAATTTAACTCGGTCAAGTAGTTTGGTGGATCAACACATTTGAGAATGTTCAAAATAATATACCAAAATGTGTGTCCATTTGTTTGTTCGATATAATCTAGCACCTAGTCGATTACAAAAAAAAAAAAACTGATGAGTGAAAACTGCACTTTTGGCGAGCATCACAGGTTATTATCTATCCCGACCAAATTCAAGGTTTCTAGGATATAACGAAGTAATTTGTTATGATTTTCCTGGTCCCATGTCCGGTAATTGAGTGGTTCTCTGATTTCATTTCAATTTGAAAAATATACGAGAAATTTTATATTTTGAAGGTTTTGTGGGCCGAAAATATGACAGCTTACAAATACTGTAAACAATTATTTTTTTATTTTATGAAAATGAATACTATGGTAACAGTAATTACTGGTTATTACTTCAAATCAGATGCAAATTAAATTAATTACATTTTTTTTTAATAATTACGTAAAACAAAGTATTTTTCATTTTGTTTAATGTTTTAAAACTACACATCGGTTGTAAACTTATAAATAAAGAAATAACAAGGAATACTCAATCTAAGTAAATCTAAGGAATCATTTATTTCATTCAGTCACATTTTCTTTTGTATTATTTTGTATGTTTTAAATCACAAATTACGAACACTTCTTAATTACTCCCAAAATGTAAGTATCTATTTTTTATACAACCAGACATAGATTAGTAAGAAATCAGAGACTCTGCCTCGTTTTCGCTACCCATATGTTATTACAAAACAATTTTGCAAATTACTCTGTAAAATTTATATAAGCCAAAATCGTGATTGTATTTACCAAACAAACAATGACATTATTAAAATTAAAGTATCAACTTGCATAAATTTAGCTTTCTGCAGCAAATATAAACTTGAATTTTAAACTTCGGTCGTATATTATAATGTGAGTATAAACAAAATAATATTTCATGTCATAGAGGTGTAGTGTATCGATATTTACTTCGAATTGTATTTCTTCAAAGTTCGAAGTACTTCACGAGTTTTAAGGTGGTATCTTCAAGTAGCTATAAGGTCATCATCATCATCATCATCAGCCTTTCAATGTTCCCACTGCAGGGACACAGGCCTCCTCTCTAGCAGAGGGAATGGGCCATAATCCACCACGCGAGCCCAGTGCGGATTGGTGGATGTCACATGTCTTCGAATTTTTGGTTCTAGGACATGCCGGTTTCCTCACGATGTTTTCCTTCACCGTTTTGAGAGCAGTGGTGATGAAATAAATTACACAAAGTAATGCGCCTGGCTGGGTTTGAACCCGCGACCTACAACTCGTAAGTCGGGGCCGATGCCACTCGGCCACCACTGCTCAAGCTATAAGGTATGTTAATCTAAATATCTTGTTTAGTTAAACTTTTAGAATAACACATGGATCGAGAGGCTTTATTGGCAACATTTTGTCATTTATCAGATTTAGTTTAATAAAGCTTCATAGTTTGTAAGGCTTCTTTAATCATTTTTTTTAATTGTTGTTGTGTTTCACTTTAAAATACCTTTTATTTTCTTTATCAAGGTTCAAAAGGTGGAACGGGATAAAGTTTCAGATTTGCATCAAACACTAAAAGGCCTATTTTGGGATTTTTCATCACGACGACATTATTTGATAAATAATATTATAGAATACTCGCAATGAAGATATCCGCAAGAGAACCGAGGTTGTCGACATAGCGAAAAAATTGCCAAACTTAGTGCCTTTACCAGGTTATCGGGTCACCTTGTCCTTCCTACGCTGCGTCTTCCGGTATGTGGTCGTCACTTCAGAACTTTTCGACTACAATGGCCATCTGTTCTGCGTGTCATGTGCCCTACCCATTGCCACATAAGTTTAGCAATTTTTTGTGCTATGTCGGCAACCTTGGTTCTCTTGCGGATAGCTTTATTTCTGAGTCTATAACGCGAGAAAACTCCAAGCATAGCCCTTTCAATTGTACTTTGCGTGATTTTGGACTACATTCTATTTAGACAAAAACGCACTGTCCTGGAAATCACTCGCCCCAGAGGCCCCAGATATAAATATGACATAGTGATCCTTTTTAGCCTTCTATTCCATAAAAACCATCCCCTACTTCCGGGAAATATCACAATCACACTGACGGTCACATAAATATATCTATTATGAAACGTTATTCTCATAATTCTGAAACGGAATTAAGTAAAAAAACCATTGTAAGTTCCCTACCTACTATTCTTTTCCAAAGAGATCGTGGGGATTTCTAAAAAAATGACACAAAAGAGACGGGAAAACATTCATATAATTATTTGAAAGGCCGAAAAAATACATTTTCTTGTTCTTTTATGGGGTAAGTAAAGTCTATGCCACAATACGTCGCGTTACTAATTGGCTTTTGTCTTTTTTTAAGCTCATAATTTGGTCGATGTTTTCAAAATGGAAATTAGAACGATTTTGTTTTTTTTTCTTGTCTGAAGGAGGTTTTGTAATTAATCTTTATCCGACCATCTGTTATAAAGTAATTAACCTGGCAATTTGGCCTTGTATTTTCTTGGTTAGTCGTATTTGTAATATTATGGGCTGGTAAAGAGATAATTATGATAACCTTTGGAGCTAGTCCTAAAGAAGGCGAACTCACACACCAAGGATTTTATCTTGTAAATAGTTCAATTCCCGAATCAAGTGTCGAAGATTTTTCCGAATCGAAAAAGTTTTTTTTTTCTAACACACCTACAAAACATTCCTATACCTGTATGAGACCTTGCTTCATGCTAAATTTCTTGATCTGATGATGAAACTGAAACGCAGGCACCCAATTTTTTTCAAAATTAATTGTCATAGTAATGATTTGATGAAGGAACCGAATTACAGAAAATATCTGTTAAATTTTGCTTGAGGAGTTTCTTCTTCTTTTCAAATCAGTAATAAACTTGTTAAACTGATGGGACCCAGTAGGTGGTTACGTTAACTGCAGCCTCGGCGGCCCTCATTAAATTCTCCATAGTGCAGGTATATGGGCACTTAGAGCAAATGTGCCCCTTAGAGCAAGAGATAATTTCCCACCAAACAGATTTTTTCACAACGTTCTCTATACAAAATCATCGATGTGAGAGTAAAGTTATCAAAATCATAATTATTTGTTTGTTTTGAAATTACATAAAGAAACAAAAAGGATAAAACAAAATCTGGAAACAGCCATTGTTCCAAACGATCAGACAAGATGATTCCAAAAAGTTTTCAAAGTTCGAAGAAGGAAACAAAACCCCTAAAGGGTAATGAACATTTTAACGCTTTTGTAAGACAAAAGTTTATTCTTTCTCTATTATTTTATTCTTTCGTAATCCAATCACAGAGGTGATTGATTCCTTACTTTGAGTGAAATTCCGAACTGTATTCTATAACGGCAGCGTTCTAGCGCCGGGCCTTGATAGAGGTCATGGATGTCCTTTCCAGTAGACTTCATTTGCTGACAACTCCTTGAGGCACGCGGGAACAAAGTGCGCCGTCGACGACAGGCTTGGTCTGAACCGGACGGCGGGCGAGATAATCATTGCTTACCGTCCGTTAGCCTGCACCAACGATGTCCGAAAACCGGTATTTGAATCGCGGCGGCATCTGGGGCGTGAGCTCCGTTGCCTTATGCGTTGTAAAATTTCGGTGTGACATGTTTATTCCATTCATTTCCTTCTTTTTAACAATCGTTTTCACTGATAGTAGGTCACATTCTCTTGATTTGGTTATCATAATAGAGTCATACAAAAATCGGGTCAATGACTTTAACAATTCGTTTTTATCAATTATACGTTTCAATACACAAACCTGTTCTACTTCAATAATTACGAATTCATCTCCAAAATTCATTTAAATACTTCTTTTAAACCTTCCAAAAAGTTTTGCAAACAATTCTATTTTCATTCATATTTTTTTCGCTTCTGTCATTACACGTTTCAAATTCCTTCCTCTCTCACGAAAAGTTTTAATTGTTTTGTACTTGAAAAATAATAAAAAAAAACTGGAAGGATGCCTCGATTTTACGACAAAACACGACCCTCTGGTAAAGAAAACGGTAGACGCAGAAGGTTGGATTGATACAACATGTGAAAATACACTAACACACACATAGACACTGTTCACGAACTAGTGGAAGCACTCACACGATCGGCATTTGTTTGACATCGCCGTGGAGATCCAAACAGTTGGCTCTATACAACGTGCAAAAACACACGCATATATATCTAGATCATCACTTCAGCCCAAATACATTTACTGCTGCACATAGGCCTTCCCAAACGTCGCCACAAGAACGGTCTTGTGCGTCTTGCATCCATTGGATTCATCCGCAACCTTAACCAGATCATTGGTCTACCTTGTAGGAAGCTTTTCAACGCTGCGTCTTCTGTAAGTCCAGAACCGTTCACCCCAACGGCCATCTGTTCTGCGAGCAATATGCCCTGCCTATTGCCACTTTAATTTGGCGATTTTGATGAGGCCCATTGTAAGAGACTACGTTTCAGGGCTACATGTCATCACTGGTAACACGCACTAGTCATAGGCTTTTGTCTTGAGACACTATGGTATGTTGGATGAGAAGATACCGCGCGGCTTACCCAACGCTGCCCAGCCGACCACCTAGATAAGCTTACATACAGCGAAGCGCAAATGTATGTAACGTGATCGGCATTTGTTTGAGATTGCTGGACAATACGGCTGTCAGACTCGCCAATATCCGACGGTTGTACTGTACGAACTCGTCTATATGCGGGTATATATTTGTTTATTTATTATTATGTATTTTTATACACTTTATTATAATTATATCGAGACTATAATATACATGAAAGGAAACCTTATATTAAAAAAAATACTATTATATATAGACAGTGCTTTTAGAAGTATATATGTTACCGGCCAAACCCGATTTCAGGACAAACTAGTTTGGCCTAGGCTAAACTAGTTCTTCCTATTCGCGATAGGATAAACTAGTTTAGCCTAGTCCAAACTAATTTGTCCTGAGCCCGATAGGATAAACCAGTTTAGGCTAGGCCAAACTAGTTGGTCCTGATATAAATGCGCACACTCTAGGATAAACTGGTATGGTCTAGTCTAAACATTCTAATATATCTAGAAAGTCAAAATAAATAGATAAACTGAATAAAATACTCCGTAATTGGAAAAATAATCAATTTTATTAAACTGTAATGATTCGTTGTTAAAAGTTATGTTTAAACGGTAATACCAAGGGTAATACGAACAATCATACTATAACAAATAATACTCTTTTTTTTCAATAGAAACAAAAATCAATTATTAAAATTGTTATTTATTTTTACATGGTTTGCTTTGGTGGCACTTAGAATTGCAGAGTATCATTGCCTTCTTGCACTGGCATCTGTTTGTGGAACAGTTTTTGTTGCAGCTGCATCTCACAAAACTTTGGCCTGATCCAACTGAATGTTTCGTAGCTGCAGTTCGTAACGATATTTCAGAGGTAATATCATTTGTTTTTATAGCTTACTTTGTGTCCCACTGCTTGGCAAAGGCTTTCTCCTTCCAAACTTCTCTGTCTTGGGAGATCTCCGGCTAAGTTTGCCCCGCGAACGTGATTAGATCATCACATTACCTTCGCCGTGGTTTGTCGACCTCGACGACGTCGACCTCCCTCAGGCGTCCAGTGAGTGATAATCTTCGCCCATCTGTCTGGATACATTCGTGCGACGTGGCCAGCCCACTCCCACTTCAGCCTGGCTTTTTTTGTCTCCGACATCTTTTATTAGGGTTATGGAACGCAGCGTGGTGTTCCTTAGGCGATCTGATCGATTTTCAGACACAACCCAATGGACATTTTAAATTTATTATTGTTTAACAACGAATCATTATAGTTTAATAAAATTGATTATTTTTTCAATTACGGAGTGTTTTATTCAGTGATTTATCTATTTATTTTGACTTTCTAGATATATTAGAATGTTGAGACTAGTCCATACCAGTTTATCCTAGAGTGTGCGCATTTATATCAAGACCAACTAGTTTGGCCTAGCCTAAACTGGTTTATCCTATCGGGCTTAGGACAAATTAGTTTGGACTAGGCTAAACTAGTTTATCCTACCGCGAATAGGAAGAACTAGTTTAGCCTAGGCCAAACTAGTTTGTCCTGAAATCGGGTTTGGCCGGTAACATATATAAATATACTATAACAGGCAGTATTTGCGCACGTTTTATTGTCATAGGCAGCACATTCCACAGAGTGGCCTGGACAGAAAAAAAAGAAAAAAAATAAAAATAAAAAAAGAAAGTTAAGAAGAAGAAAAAAGGAAAGTATTAGAACAGATTTGCATTATGAGTGTTAAGTTTAACTTTCTTGTTGCATGTAGCTGACCTTCGGTACGCTTCTTCGTGTTTCAGGGTTTTTTATCTTTCTGTTTACACCTCTACCGTGAAATTTATATTTTTTATCCCTTCTTTGTTGAATTTTTTAAAGTCTTTAGCATCAACCGTGGCTATTTACACCCCTTCGGTAAATATTGTTACATTCTTTTTTATTTTATGTGTAATAAACCAAAGATAGTACTGTGGTGTCTCCAAAGAGATTATATGACTTACTCACGAACGGACTGGCTTGTTAGATGTTTTGAAACATGTTCGCAGTTCTAGAATAGATTTGAAAATCGAATATGGAAAATTAGTATGTGGATTTAGGAAAGTTAAAGGGCGATCTCTGAAGCGTAAATACATGTATGAAGTCTGAACCTCTTTTTATTTCTGCTAATGAGGTTTCCAGCACCCAAACCCTGCCGAGCTAGTCCGCCGACTTACTTCAGTACTAAGTTTGTACTTTTTACTATTTATAAAATATTGGCTATACCTTGGCAATCTACACTAATATAATAAAGAGGTAAAGTTTGTTTTTTTGAAAAAAGAAAGCTGCTTTACTCCTGAGTGACATAGGCTATATTTTATGTACGCCGGCGAAGCCGATGACAAAAGCTAGTATTTTATAAGATTATTATGTAAGGCAACTAGTTCGTCTAAGTTTTTGTTAGTTTTTTTATTACCTAGGGCAAAACGAGACCCTATTATTAAGACTCCGCTGTTTGTCTGTCTATCACCAGGCCGTACCTATCTCATGAACCGTGATAGCTACACATACAGTAAAAATTTTCACAGACTATGCATTTTTGTTACTACTATCAAAAAAAGTATATAAAAAACATTTTAGTGAGGCTCCCATACAAGAAACATATTTTTTTTGCCGTTTTTTTGCTAATTACTAATTGCTTATTAGTATGAAACGATTCGTGTACAAATCTGAATCACTTTTAACCAGTGAATTATCATATTCATTATTTTGTTAGTTCCTCTCACAAGTTTTTAATAAAATTTGTTTCAGCAATATTCTGGTTTATACCCACAAAAGTTTTATTTTTATTCGCAGACATATTCTGTTTTTCTATTACTTTTAGAATCCGTAAATGGTTGATAGAAACGGCTGTTTATTTGTCTACCCTAAGTTAATACGTGTGTCATGTGAGGTTAAAAGGAAAATTCTTACACGAGTGGAAAGTTCTTACACGACAAGGCCAACAAGGTGCGTAGGAACTATACAAAGTATGTTTTCATATTGATTGTAGTGCCATCTATGGTGCCGCAAAAGAACTACAAGAATCCTGCATGACGCAATCAAAGTTCTCGTTGATATGTTAATCAGACGGTCAGTTTCTCCATTTATAATGTACTAGCGACCCGTCCTAGCTTCGCACGGGTACAATGGTGACATTAAATATATCGTATTATACATATAAACCTTCCTCTTGAATCACTCTATTTATTTAAAACAAACCGCATCAAAATCTGTTACGTAGCTTTAAAGATCTAAGCATACATAGGGACAGAGCAACTTTGTTTTATACTATGTAATGATACCATCTTACTTTGAATAAATGCGACAAAATGAAATGGGAGTTTCAGCTACAGTAACATATACATAGACTGTTTTTTCTTCAATCTAAATCGTATAAAAAATTCATAATTCTTTTTTTAAAATAGTCTAAAAAATACCGAACACGTGTTGCCTTGTACTTTCCAACACTAACAGCTATAGTCTCATAGAAATTAAGTTAATAAGTAAAATTATTGATGGAAACTTCTAGTAACTTCTATTTCACTACATCTCGAGACTTTAAAAGATTATAAAACTTTAAATCATTGAGAGTTTAGTTCTGAAAATGACAACTTTCAACATTCTCGATATTCACAAAACATACTTTCACTATATAAGCGCAAAAGACATAAAATAAACAGTTTATCTAGACCATATTATTAAGAGTGCACTTTACGGCGAGTGGCGACAAAATGGCAACTATAGAATCTTCTATATTTTATAACAAAGTGAAGATACGAGGACCGATGGACACGTACCAACACGGTGAACCCATTAACCTTAAGTTTTCTATGCACACATTTTAAGGCAGCTGGTTCATTGGAGCGGAGAGGACCAGATAAATATAGTGGTAAAATAAAGATCTGAGAGCAGTGGCGACCGAGTGGTAACGACTTTGATTGGCGCATTACTTTGTGTAATTTATTTCAACACCACTGCCCTCAAAACGGCGACAGAAAACATTGTGAGGAAACCGGTATGACTTTTGAACCAAAAATTCGAAGACATGTAACATCTACCAATCCGCACTAGACCCACGTGATGGGTTGTTTCCCATTCCCTCTCCTAAAGAAGAGGCCTGTGTCCTAGCAGTGGGAATTTAAAAAAAAAGGCTGACAATGATAGAGGTATTGGAACAGATTATTAAGCTCCACAACCTTCATTGAAAAGGAAGCATTCGACAAATGAGTGTTAAAATCAAATCAGAAATAAATCAATCTAAAAAAAAAATATATATATGTACAATATTTGTCATAATATAATACTCTTCTCCTTCCTTCCTATATTTTATGCCTTACCGCTCATGAGCTTATGCCTCGCTCAGCTTTGGTTTATAAGAATGAAGCCTGTCTCGTTCCGCTCCACTGAACAAGCGGCCTTAAGGGACTATGTTTGCGAATAATTTTATGTCTTCACTAGCTTTTACTTCGCTTAGGTGGACATGAATTTTATGGGCAATAATTTTAATATTATGCTACCCGTGTGTGAATGGGACTTCTGCTTAATGTATCATCATTGTCCCTAGCCCAAGTTACTGTAATGTTTCTCTTACATAATTTCGTGAATTTTGGTAGATCTTTTGGAAAAATTTAGTAAAAACTATGTATTCCATTTTTTTTATAGTGGACAAAAATCATCCAATGACGAATTCCGCTCTGTGTCAGACTCTTACTGACTAAACACTCCACCCCATTCCTTCTTTGCTCTTCGCACTGGGGCCAAGCCTTCCTTTCAGAAAGAGACCCTGGGCCCTAGTAGGCTTCGACCCTTTTGCAGAGTCCCTACGACTATATTATATTCCTTAGTAAGAATTGATCGTCTTTACATAGTATAAAACAAAGTCGCTTCTCATGTCTGTCCCTATGTATGTTTAGATGTTTAAAACTACGCAACGAATTTTGATGCAAATTTTTAAACACTCGTAGATAGAGTGATTCAAGAGGAAGGTTTATAATTCATACATAATATATTTAATGCGAAGCTGGGGTGGGTTGTTAAATATAAACGCGTAAAATCCGTTTTAAATGAGAATAGGATCGATGGCAATGTTGTGACGTCACGTCGAACTGTCAAATCGAAGAAATTAGGTAGAGTGAACAAAAAAAGATGTTTAAAAAAAATAATTTACGTACGAATCGTGAATGAAAAAAGTTTTCATCAGAATACAGTTTTTCAATTTTGTTTATCTCTGTTTCACTGTGTGATGTGTCTGAGTAGTGGTAAATAGAAAAAAAATGGCGAATTGTTTCTAACAATGAAAATAAGAAAGAAAACAGTTTTTTCTTGTAAACTATTTATAACTTAAAACAATATATTTGGCAAATATATTATATTAAACCCTAACGTTTTTACTTCAACTAGAATTAACTAAAATTTAGTAATTAAAAGCAAAAAAAAACTTTTTATTGATACGCAAATAAGATTTTTTTGCAAACCGTACACTTTTCACTCAAAATTTGACAGATCGAGGTTATTGACTTTCCTGTTCTTATTTGGAACGCATAATATAAATGAAGACTGTCACAACTGTCTTTAAGCCACATAAATATTTGATCCGTTCATCAATCGAACTTATGATTTTTAGCGTTAGCGAATTTCTCAGATATTGCACCAACTGTGTCTTGCATCTAGCTAGTGATGCATGTACATTATTTTTATTGTCAATGCATGTAGTTACTTTATCTAGCTTTAAATAAAGAAAAACTGACTGACTGACATATGAACGTACAGCCGCAACTACTTGAATTATAAAAATTTAATTCGTACCAAAATTTTGAAGATGTATGACTCTCCTAGAAAGTACAGTACCCGGCAATAAATATTGCACATCGACCTTTGGAAAGAGACTATCGGCTAATTTCGACTTTGTGGAGCGTTATCTCTGTCGCACACTACCTATGTGACGTTTGTCAGTCGTTGTTCAAGGTGATTGGTGAACAACGACTGACAACTGACTGACTGTTTGTGGTTAGGTAGTGTGCGACAGAGATAACGCTCTACGAAGCCGAAATTAGCCGATTGTCTCTTTCCAAAGGTCGATGTGCAATATTTATTGCCGGGTACTGTATGCCTGAGTCCCAGCAGTGGGAACATTATAAGGCTGATGCTATGCTATCTGTTTTGCAAAACTACCCCTCGAAACATTTTAGGGGGTGTCAAAGGTTGTATGGGAGAAATTAATCCTTGGATAATAAACTTGGAACTTGGCATTAAGTCAAACCGAAATCGATAATAAAAACTAACAATATGAACTTTTCAAAACTACCCTGGGGCCCTTCAGGGTCGAAGCCTCCTGGAGCCTAGGGTGGTGCAAACTGTTACCTCGACTCCAGGAATAAGGCAAGGAAGGTACGGGGTAGGTTTTTTAGTCAGTAAGAGTCTGACACTGGTCTCCTGCTCCGCCCAAGAGCGGGTTTCGTCATTCGATGATTTTCACCTACCATAAAAAAAAACCCTTGAATTAAGTTTAAAGTCGTTTCATTTTTTATAAATAATCTTGCGAACAAAGTCACTGTCAAAGTGCTTGTCCACACTAATCTATACTAATATAATAAAGAGGTAAGTTTATTTTTTTGTTAGTTTTTTTTTTTGTTTGTAGGGAGTAATCTCTGGAACTACTGATCCGATTGGAAAAATTTTAGCAACAACAGAAAGCTGCTTTACTCCTGAGTGACATAGGCTATATTTTATGTACGCGGGCGAAGCCGCTGACAAAAGCTAATATCTTATATTTTTCTATTATTATTTTCTTGTTCAAAATGTTTCTTTGTGATTGTTATTTTGCCATCAAAACAAAAAAGGACCATAGCAAAGAATAAAAACACTTTTACTCGAGCACAATGGATACAAACAAAAAAAAAAAACACCAAAAAATTTGCTGAGTGGTCTGTTGATTGTTTATAAAAAACTAACTTTTGCCTGCGGCTTCGCCCGCGTGATGTTAGCAATATATAGGCTATCAGCGGCTTCACCCGCGTCTGTGGTTACTGCTCCGCCCAGTCATAGCGTGATGTTATATAGCCTATAACCTTCCTCGAAAAAAAAAATGGACTATCCAACACAAAAAGAATTTTTGCAATCGGACCAGTAGTTACAGAGATTACCTCCTACAAACAAAAAAACAAACTTTACCTCTTTATTATATTAGTGTAGAAAACAACAAGTCCTTGTAAATATCTCTTTACAAGGACTTGAATATTTTATGGAGCATTAGTAACTATAACACCAACCACGTTGGACTAGTGGTTGTAAACCGCAAGCTGAGTATACATCTTAAGGGCTTAGCAGGGTCTAAGCCTACTCTAGGGCCAGTGTCAGTTTCTAAAAGAAAGATTTGGCCTCAGTATGAAAGACAACGGTAAGACAGAAACAGTGGGTTTTTAGTCAGTAAAGTTCTGACACTATCTCGCGCCGCCCAAGGGCGTCAAAATGTAATTGGATGATATTCTATGTTTTTTTTTTATGTTTTTATGGTACCTAAGTAAAAATCATCCAATGACGAATCCCGCCCTTGGGCGGAGCGGAAAACAGTGTCAGACTCTTACTGACTAAACAACCTACCCCATTCCTACATCATCATCTATACCAGGGCTAGAGCCTTCCTTTCAGACACGAAACCTTGGCGCCAGTTGGCTTCGACCCTTCTGCAGGGTCCCTACGATTTGCTGACAACTCCTCGAGGCGCGCGGGAACAGTGCGCGGGTTGAGTCTGTGAGACTCACCCTAGCATCCGTGTAACACTTTTTCAACCCCGTGACCCCAGGTTGAATAAATAAATAAAATAACACGTTTAGAATCAAAACCAGGATCAACGAAGCCATAAATCATCATCATCATCATCTGAGCGCCAGTCCCGGTTGCACACCTTGGCTTTCACCTCGGTGCCCGGGGTCCGCTTTCCCACAAAGTCGCCTCCACTTCGCTCGGTTTTTAGCGTCCTTTGCCTTAAGCCCATAAATAATCCTGTTTAATTTTAATACCCATTTAAACACTATGCTCTACTAACAGAATATATATGTATAACAAAACAAACTGACAAGCCTTATCAAAGGTAGTAAAGTTTCGTACCTACCCACTTTTCCGGCCGAAAAAATTCCGTTATAGTTATCCGATGTCCGGTTTCTCTGTTAAAATATAGAATTTTCAGGCCACAGCTATTGGTTGCACTTGGATAGTCCAGCTTTTTTAGTTTTCCAGTAAAAATTTTTAGCAGCAAATATTCTCGTAGAGAATTTTGCGGTGTGTCGCAAGAAAAAATTGCTTTAACATTTTTGATTTCTGTTCTGTTTTAAATATATTTGTTTGTAGTGATAAAATGTTTAGGGGTTATGAGGGATTTTTTTCATCATCATCATCATCATTTCAGCCGAAAGACGTCCACTGCTGGACATAGGCCTCCCCCAAGCGCCGCCACAAAGACCGGTCCTGTGCGTCTTGCATCCATCGACTTCCAGCAACCCTGACCAGGTCATCGGTCCACCTTGTGGGAGGCCTTCCAACGCTACGTCTTCCGGTACGCGGTCGCCACTCCAGAACCTTTCGGCCCCAGCGGCCTTCCGTTTTTTCGTTTTTTTCGGATTTTTTTATATTTATTTAATCTTTTAAATACCGTAATTAGAGACATAATATAAAGACAATAGGTGTGGTATAATATAAAAACAATAGGGCTAATGAGTTTGATACACTAGTGGTAAATTCTTGAGCCCCACGTGAACGCTGGCGTTTGCACACCTGTGTGGTAACTGTAGGGGCCCTTCAGGGTCGAAGCCTTCTGGAGCTGCCGGTTGGTGTGAAAGTGTTACCGCTCTAGGAATAAGGCAAGGAAGGAATGGGGTAGGTTTTTTGGTCAGTAAGAGTCTGACACTGTCTCCCACTCCGCCCAAGAGCGGGTTTCGTCATTCGATGATTTTCACCTACCTAAAAAAAAATACAGTAGTGGTACATGGGTGGACTCAATGCAACGAGGCATTCTCTAC
This sequence comes from Mythimna loreyi, assembly GCA_029852875.1. Lineage (NCBI taxonomy): Eukaryota > Metazoa > Arthropoda > Insecta > Lepidoptera > Noctuidae > Mythimna > Mythimna loreyi. The sequence continues at coordinate 7,374,914 of CM056801.1, read as the reverse complement.
CAGTCAACCTTTGTATATTTTGTGGTCTTTTGGGAAAATTTGAAAATTAACTAGTAGTAATTTTCGAAAGTAATGGTTTTTTCTTGTTTTATTTATTTAGATAACGGCCCCAACTCTTAAGTTGCCTGTTCGGTTCAAACTCAGCCAATAGGCGAATTAATTTATGTTTTTTTTTTATATCCACTGATCTTTTAGGCTTAAGTTCTTTTTTTGAGGAGCGACAGGAAAGATCTCACGGTATCCTGACCTTCCGCATGGGGCAGTTCAAGATAAGTTCGGGAGGTTCTTGTATCGAACTGATGCGATTGGGACCTCATGAACACCGCCGTGTCCTCTTGGGGCGATCGGTGGCAACAATCTGTCGCACCAGCCCTGTACCAAGACAGGCTATGGTCAGAAGTCAGAAGAAATGACAGGCGGTTGCCTCCTTCTGCGAAGCAGTAATGCTAGCAAAGTTGGAGGCTGCATGCGTGATGCATCGGCCCCCACACCCCGGTTTCAAACAACCGTACGCGCGGACGCGGGATGGCGAACGGCGGGCAGCTCGCCGTCCGACCGTCCGGTAATCGTCCAGATTGGGCCTAATTAGCCAACCGTGCGTTTTGTTCAGCGCGTGTCTCAAGGAAATGTCAGCAAACCGTAGGGCAACTACTGCAGGGTCGAAACCTACTGGGGCCCCGGTCTGGTTTCTGAAAGGAAGGTCCGACCCTGGTATGAAGGATAAGAAGGAATAAGGTGGGTCGTTTAGTCAGTAACAATCTGACACTGTTTCCCGCTGCGCCCAAGGGCGGGATTAATCATTAGATGATTTTTCTCACCATAAAATGGTTCAACTTATCTGCCACGTGTTATATCTCATTTTTTTAACCTATCAAAACGTGTGTTCAACTGCAACCATCTAAACCAACTCATCCAGAAGCGTGGACGCGCTGAGCTAATCCCCAAATTGCCACGACATGATATACGGCGGCTCGAAGTTCCTAACTTGCGTCTTTGTTTTGGACATCCGGGCCCAAACTCCGTCCATTAGCCTGTAATTGGTCGAACCCTTTATAATGACTTTTTCAAAAAAAATTGGCCAGAGTTCAGCGAAGTTTGTACCGCTAGTTGAACTGGCGTTGGTAATTTTATACCGTCATCATTGATGCTTTTACTAACTATGTACGTTGAAATCAGTTGGCCAACTTTCATTAGTAAATTAATGAGTTTATTCAGAACTAAATTAATTGGTGATTTAGGATCAGTTTCTATTGTTTTTAACCATCACACTCATTAGTGTGATGGTTAACTTACTACAAAAAACATTTATTCAAATTCAAATTTCAAATTTAAATTCATTTATTCATTTTGTGAACATAGGTGATTACAGATGTTTTTCAATAACAGTACAGATGTTTTTATAACAGGTTAATATCTGTAGATATATGTACGTGTGTGTCTGTGTGTGTACGATGGTAAAAATAAATAAATATTTGTTAGCAATATTTTTTAATCTATTTTCAGCCATAATTTACTAATATTATCAGACTTTTGAATAGTTAGAATAGTTCTTTTCAAATAATTATCTACTAGTCATATATTTTTAATGCTATTTTCAACTGTGTTTTACAAATAGGTATGTTAAGACTTGTGAAATACATAAAGAGATATTTTTTAAGGTTGACTGGTAGAGAATGCCTTGTTGTTATTAAGTCCGCCTATGTACCACTACTGTACATGAAAATTAAATAAATAAATAAGTATTCCATTGATTGGTATATGGAATTATGGTTTTCATTTTTACCGTTTAAACTAGGGAGGATTTAAACGGTTTAAACAAACCGGGATATTAAAAATATTTTGAGACCAAAATCGGCTAAATCGGTTCAGCCGTTGTCGAGTTTTAGCGAGACTAACGAACAGCAATTCATCTGTCTTTTATATACATATAAAATGAGAATCTGACTGACTGACAAATCAACGCACGGCTGAAACTACTGGGACTAGGAGAGTGAAATTTTGCACTGAGCTTCCTTTTATAACGTAACGTAACGCGAACACTAAGAACGGATATTCCAAAATACACCCACTAAAGAAATGAAATGCATGTCCAAAATTTGTGCGATAATCTACTTTCACAAGCTATATTATATTCATATATATATAGCAGCATAAGAAGATTTATAATGGCTTAAAAGAGCATTCTTAGAGTTTCTTGTATTTTCCATATGGTTCTCCATAAAAATCGACAATTTCATTGATTAAACTAAAAATATTCAAAAATAAATGGTTTAATTGAAATAGCTTTGAATGCAGAGAGAAATCTACGGATGGAAAAATCCGATAAAAGTTTATAAAACCCTAGAGGAATCGAGTTCAAAACTTTATTCTTAGCAATGGCACCAGCGATCATTACACCAACGAGCCAGTAATTGAGTCAGTAAGCATTAAGAGGGCTCTTCCTGACTCATCTATTATCAACCTGAGCAAAGTTTAAATGCTTGTTGATTCATCCTACGCTATGTTAAATAAAGAGGTAACTCGAAAGAAGAGAGACTACACCTGAATGCTCTGTCGACATTGAAAAAAATTTCAAAACTTGCTCCTATAAATACGTCGTGGTTTTTTTTTCACTCTTAAAAATGTTTGCGACAAATCTTTGTTATGGTTGGTCTTATAGTTATATTTTCTTAATTTATGAGATTATTATAAAAGGTAAAATTTCATGCGAAATAACAGACTTTCGTAGCTCCTTGATGGATTATTTTTCAAAAAAAAATGTAATAGGATTTTAATAAAGACATAAAATATCAATCCAAACTATCTAGAGTAGTGTAATAACATCATAATTACCTAGAGCAGTTGTGTAAAAAAAATAATAATTATTATTTTAATAATTTGATTATTTTAATTATTTTAATGAATGTCATTTCAAAAATATACTTAAATTAATTTATTTAAATATCGATTATGCTGTAAGAATATTTAACAGAGTTCCTACGGGTTAATATCAGATATAAACGTTTAAAAAAATGAAACCGTATATTGGGTTGAACGCTCTTAAACATACCTTTTTTTAGGCGCAAAATCATCCAATGATTACTCCCGCTATAATAATAATAATAAATCGTTTGTTTCAGAGTAGACTCGTATGCATATGAGTCCAATACTCCAGGAAAACGCCGTCCAACCTATCCCCAATCACCATCAGGATGACATTGGCACTGCCACGAATCCTGCGTAGCAATGATGTCGTTCTTTTCCTCATGACTGCTGAAAAACTATCGGTAGCATATTCAGCGAACATGGTTGACGCGCTACAGAATCGCGGTATCGCAGTATGGCCATAGCAGGCATCAGATCAGATTTTTACTGACTAAATCAGCGTTATGTACCACGCTAAAGCATACTGCGGTACAAAAAGCCGATACCAAAAGAATGCAGCAAATATCCGCTAAACCCAACCAGATCGATTCCACGTATAACCATTTATCCGAGGGCCGTCAGTAATTTGACTGCGTAAAGCCGAACGATTTTGGGCACATAACCGATCCGGTCCACATTACGACTGTTTATATCGTAACTTTGTATGCTTATTACTATAAACACGACTTTATCGTGTTCAGGAGTTATGGGTTCTTAGATAGGATCGGGGTAAAAGTTCATATTTTGTTAGAGGTGACATTGAAGGACCCCTTGAGTTCTTCAAGTGCTTTTGAAGTCTAGGGACTTCGGAGACAGTTGTTCGAAGAGGTCATAATTTGATTTTAGAATGAAATAAGCAACACTGAATTCGGTGATCGAAAAAGGTTAGTCTGTGGTTTAATACGTTTTCGATTAAATTTTTCTGAATCATATTCAGTTCATCTCAAAACAAATTTTATTTTTGAATATAATTTTTTTATAAGTTGAAAAATACATCAAAGCTTAAAGTTGAAATATGCATCAAAGGATAAGCCTCGTGTGTCTAGGTAAGCTGCCCAAATCGCTGTTTCGTTTTTATTTCACCCCCAATTAAATAAGACTTAAAACAAACTAACGATATATGGATGCACTAAAAATGTACAGACTATAAAAAGCTAACTTTAACGGGATTTTTTTTTTCACCGAATTGTATAGGCCAAAATACACACAGAAGCTGATTTTTCTGTAACAATAATTTAATGTATGCCATTAGTCAACTACAGAGCAGTGGTGGCCGAGTGGTAAAGGCCCCGACTTACGAGTTGTAGGTCGCTGGTTTAAACCAAGCCAGGCGCAATACTTTGTGTCATTTATTTCATCACCACTGCTCTCAAAACGGTGAAGGAAAACATCGTGAGGAAACCGGCATGTCCTAGACCAGGGTTGGCGAACTAATGGCACGCGTGCCATTGACGGCACGCGACTTAATATTTTGGGCACGTTGTCGATCATAAAACATTTGCAGCAACAAAAATCAAAATCGAAAACAATCTAAAATGTATCTCTTTTGTTTATTTTCTTTAATAGAGTTTTGATAGTATTCATTATTATTATTTTCCAAATAATCAGTTAGTCAAAATAATTTGATGGCACCTCAATGACCCCATTAAACTTTTTTTTTGGAAAAAAATGGCACGTTGATGCAAAAGGGTTCGCCTACCCTGTCCTAGACCCAAAAATTCGAAGACATGTGACTTCCACCAATCCACACTGGGCACGCGTGGTGGATTATGGCCCATTTCCTCTCCTAGAGAGGAGGCCTGTGTCTCAGCAGTGGGAACATTAAAAAGGCTGATGATGATGATTAGGCAACTACAAGGATTTAATGCATAAAATAGATAGATAGATTAAACGTACCTACATCAAAATAATTACCAAATCTTTTTGACTGACTTAAATCTATTAGGAACAATGTTTTCTCACTTATTACCGATATCTACCAGACAACCTTCGAATGGACTGTAATAACTTTAACTAAAAATAATAAACTATTTCTATTTAGTAGTTATATTTAGAGACATACAAACTTGATACGACAATACGGCTTTCTATTATGTCTCTAGTAACGGTTTTCGAAAGGTTAAGGAAAGCCCATCATTCTGTCGTATCAACATATAACGACAAAATTATTAACTACATTGAATTGGCAACGTAGATAGATAGATAGATAAACATCAACATCAACATCAACATCAACATCAACATCAACATCAACATCAACATCAACATCAACATCAACATCAACATCAACATCAACATCAACATCAACATCAACATCAACATCAACATCAACACCAACATCAACATCAACATCAACATCAACATCAACATCAACATCAACATCAACATCATCATCAGCATCATCATTTCATGTAACTTTCCGTAAAAATGCCTATACACGACACTTGGTGACCAAAATTCACGCCAGCCTTTTTTTTTATAGTGGTTTAAAATCATCCAATGACAAATCCTGCCCTTGAGCGGTGCTGGAAATAGTGTCAGACTAATGGTGTCTTACTGACTAAATGACCCAGCCGTTCCTACGTTGCCTTTATACCACAACATTCCCTTCAGACGCGAACCCTCGGCTCCAGTAAGCTTCGACTCTTCTGCAGAGTCCCTACGGTTTGCTGACAACTCCTTGACACCGAATTGAGCGGATCGGTGCATAGCGTTAATAGCATAGCATCAGCCTTTATAATGTTCCCACAGTTGGGGCTAAAGAGATGCCTTATCTCTAGGATAGACGATTGGGCCGCCATCCAACACGCGGGCTCAGTGCGGAAGTTACATGTCTTCGATTTACTTATTAATTAGTAAATAAATAAGTAAATCACGTATTTTAAAAGTATGTAACAATAATATTATAATGCCTATACGTGAGGACTTTTAATTGTCTTTCTAATGTTTATAGATTCTTTTCTTTGTCTGCTTTTATTAAGTCGTCTATGTACTAAATAAATAAACAAGAAAAATCTTTCAATTGTCTTTCCAGTGTATCCAAACATTTCCAAAACTTTCCAGGAACTTAAATCTTTAGAAAGGGGCGATGGTTAAAATATTCCTTGATCATCACTAATTACTATTCATCCTTGGTTTTCCGAAAGAGCTTTAATTTGTTCAGCCTTTGTATAACAATTTAATTTAGTCTCTTAATATAATTATGACGAAAATGTTAACCGCATTGTCTTTGTCAAATGAAATTCTAGGTTTTCGCTTTAACGCCTACATAAAATTTAATACCTGAAGAGAATTAATCTGGTTTGAATTCATATTTTGAGATACAGGAATTATTACAATACAATTACTGTTGTTAATGAAATTGTAAATTTGAGGCGACGCCCTAGGACATAATCTGGGTTTCTAGACGTAATGGTTATCTCTAGGAGCTTTTGTAGAATTCAATATTACTGTGGAATAATTTTAGCATAATATAGCGTTCCACCAATCCGCACTGGACCTGCGTGGTAGAACATAGCACATTCCATCTCTTAGAGAGGAGGCCTGTCTCACAGCAGTGGGAACATTTGAAAAGGCTGGTCATGTCATGGCGTTCTAAGGGGTTTACATAATATATTTTTCTACAGCATTCACACAACGCCATTTAGTCCCAAACTAAGTAGAGCTTATGCTATGAGTATTAGACAACTGATAAACATACTTATTATAATTCTCAATACATCCATATTATAAATAAATTACATAAAGTCACAGTGCAAATGCTTATCAGCCAGTCAAATTAGTATTCTTCCATTATCTATACTTTGCTCGTCTAAAATAATTGATTTTATGTACAAGTTTTGATAAAAAATTTGACGGAGGGCTTTCTTAGGTTATTCACGATATTAAAGACACTTTAAATTCATTAAGAACAGAGGGGTATGGGAAATTCTTTCAACAATCCCTTAGGCCGTAGGTAATCCTATTGAAAATATTAATCCTGATCAATGAAATGTCTCTGTTTCGATGGACAGTTTTAAAAGTATCCCTTTACATTTTTGAAAAGACACAAAAGCTGCCAAAACAATTCAATTCAAAATCAATCTAATTTTATAGATCCTCAAGCAAACTTTCATCCTCTTCAAATACGACAGTGATGACATTACGTTCGACAACCGCGTCATTTCGGTGTGAACATAACTTACGCAGACAGGATAAACCCGGAACTACAAAGTCATAAACCCAATTTGACAAGTTTGCCAATCTTGTCCGAACTTGTTCGGAGCTTCCTTGAGGAGGGAAAGTCTGAAGCGAAAGATACGCGAGGATATGCAATGTTTTAGAATTTACTAGTAATGGGGTTTCATTTGCCGATACATTGATGGATGTCACTTGTCTTGGAGTTTTTGGTTCTAGGACATGGCGGTTTCCTCACGATGATTTATTTTGAAATTTTGACAGAAGTGGTGATGAAATAAAATGCACTATAATTACATAATGCATTTTATTTCATCACCACTTCTGTGGTGATGAAATAAACGCCTGGCCACTGCTGCTTAACTGCTGGCACTGCTGTGATAATTTACTGCTTTTTAGCTCTCTTAGTAAGGAAGCCTGATGCTTGGCAATGGGAAGATTACAAAGCCGATAATGCGTATTCTTATGCTATCTTCTAGTCGCAAGAATCAAAGAACTGATAGATTGAAGTGGTGATATCTGATTGATTGCAGGGAATTCTGCTAGCTCTCTCATTCGATGATTGTAAGTTAAGCATTTTTTCTTTGTATAATGCTACAATGGTCTGAACCGAAAGAAAATACAATTTCGTACTATATGAGTAATTTGAGCACCTTAAATTGTTGCCATGTCAAGCTCTGGTTTTCATTAAGCATTCCGTTTCAAACTCCAAAATCTTAAGCAATTTTAGTTCGAGGTATGTTTGATACAAGGCTTAATTGCGATGTATTGTTGAACAGAATGTAATCTTCGCACGCTGTGTGCTTAAAATAGACGTCGGAGATTAAAATGACTATTATATACAAAACAGCTTTTAGAATGTTTTCGTCTGAAATATCGCAGACAAAGTCTTTAATGGTTTCAGATTGAATTCACAGTAAATTCCATCTAAAAATAAAACCAGCCAAGAGCGTGTCAGGTCGCGCTCACTGTAGGGTTCCAGAATTTCCTGCCTATCACAAATGTCTCACAATGTACCAGAACTCTTAAACTACGAGTTTAGTGCGAAGCAGCCCATGCATAAGTTAAGAACTAAATTTCCCGAGAGATGGCGCTGTACCCGGCGGTAATTTTGTATTGTGTGAACCGATTTTAATCTTTTTGTATTTTTATTTGAAAGATGACACGTTCAATATAACGGAATATGTAAAAAAGTAAAAAAAAAATGCCTACATAATATACGGTTAAATTACAATTTTAGTTCAGAAATTATTTCTCATTTTTTTTTATCTGTTTATCATATCAAGTTCGAAATAGTTTTCCTAGAAAGGTTTTATAAAGTTCTACTTTTGAGAAAAATGTTAATATTTTCGATTATTTCCGAAAATATTAACATTAAAAAAAATAATTATTATGGAACCCCTAAAAATTTGTAAATTCATAACACACGTTAGGGTAGAAATGAAAACAAAAATCACTTCCTAATTTACGTGTAGGAGAGAGAGGAGAGAGATTGATAAACATATTGGTAGCAAATTTCAGCTTTCTAGTGCTAACGGTCGCTGAGATATCCGCGGACAGACAGACCGACTTGGCAAAACTACAAGGGTTTCTTGTTGACTACGGAACCCTTAGAAGTGTAATATTTTAGGAACACAAATAAAATAAATACAGTTTAATTTACGGTAGAGTACCAACAAAATATAGGTAGAGTTTTGACCGCGGGCCCATCAGATTTATATTATGAAAGCGAAATTTTGTAAATATTTTTTTTTTAATTTCAAATTAACCACTTTAATTGATCCAAGGTACTAGACTTTTTGAACGGCAAAACGCCGGCAGTAAAGAAAGTGAAACTAAACTGCTCGTTTCAAAGTATAGAGCTACATAGAAGGAAAAAAACATGCCAAAAACTCTATAGACACTCTTTTAAATCATTTATTATGAGTTACAAAAGTCTTGGTTACATACACTTCTCATCAAAAAAAATCGAAACACCTTGCAAGTTTACGTTTTGTCAGGATTATCAGAAAAATGTGTACATTTAGGAATAAATGTTAAATGTCGTTTAATAGTGAGTAATATGAGCTTATCAAATCTTAATGTTAATGTTCTAAATTTAAATGAATTTTTCATAGGTTTCGTATTTTGTTAAATGAGTCATTTTTATTCCGTATGGAGTATAAAGGAAATGGATAAAACAACACACGTAAATGAAAAAAAAAGCTAAAAAACGTTTATTTAATAACTTGTATTCCCTCCCCGAGCTCTAATTACTGCTTCCATACGGTTCTTCATCGATCGGATGAGAGTCACGATCACATGCTGTGGTATATTGTCCCATTCCTCTTGGATTGCATCTTGCAGCTGGCTAAGTGTTTCTGGGGCAGGATCTCTTGCTCGAATTCGTCTCTTTAATTCATCCCATAGATGTTCAATGGGATTCATGTCCGGGCTTCTTGCTGGCCATTCCATAATAGAGATATCGACTTCGTTAAGATAATCTCGTACGACGCCCGCGGTGTGAGCCCTAGCATTGTCGTGCATGAATATGAAGCCGTTGCCAATAAAATGTGCATAGGGCATCACATGAGGCTCGAGACACTCTTCGACGTACCGATGACAGTTTAGTGCAGGCAGACGTGGCCCAGACACGAAAGCAAGCTCTGTCTTACCGTCGGCGCTGATTCCTCCCCAAACCGTCCACGAACCGCCACCATAGCTGACCTTTTCTTCAATGCAGCATTGTGCATAGCGTTCTCCGTCTCTTCTGTAGACCTTGTTCCTTCCGTCGTTACCATACAGCATAATTTTACACTCATCAGAAAAGAGAACTTTGCTCCACTGTAGGTATGACCAATTTAGGTGCTCACGTGCAAAGTTAAGGCGCGCTCTTCGATGGTCTGCAGTTAATTTCGGCCCATTTGCTGGCTTATGCGGTACCAGTCCACGATCCTTCAACCTTCTTCTAATTGTAGAGTCACTTACAGCCACCCTTCGTACAACACGAAGCCGCTGCTGCAGTTGAAAAGCGTTAAGGCGTCGATTTCTTAAAGAAGTTGTTACAATAAATCGATCATCTCGCTCAGAAGTGACCCGATTCCTGCCAGATCCTGAACGGCGCGTGAACAAACCAGTCTCCCGATAACGTTTATAGACTCTATGAACAGATGACAGGCTTAGATGCAGTCTTGCAGCCACAACACGCTGACTAAGGCCAGAATCCAGCAATGCCACAACTTGGGTGGCTTCTGTGGGCGAAGTATCCATACGTTTTAGAAAAAAAACCTTTTTTCAGACGTCCCAAAGTCACAGTATTGAAATAAAAAACAAAAAGTTTAAGGATAGGCGCCAATTTTTAGTTTTTAAACGCTAAATGTACTCCAACCCTAAACACACATTTGTCTCAAAACAGTGATTCATTTCGTTTATAAGATAAACAAATGAAATTCTAATTTTGAATTTAGAATTTTCGCTTATTACTGTAATGGCCAAACTGCCAGCTATAATATATGTATTTTTTTTTCATCGTATGAATTCTTTTTTGTGTTAAATTCGGACAGAAACAATGAAAACGGAAGTGTTTCGATTTTTTTGATGAGAAGTTTATTTAATATCCTATCTATACCTATTTCGACATACAGAAAACTTTAAGCTTTAGATATTATAATAAACTAGCTTTTGCCCGCGGCTTTGCCCGCATGGTATTGGGGTTGGGGTTTGGGTTTTCGGGATAAAAAGTAGCCTGTGTTCTATTTCGGAGTGTATCCTATGCCTGTGCCAAATTTCATCCAGATCCGTCCAGCCGTTTTGGCGTGATTGAGTAACAAACATCCAAACATCGTAACTTTCGCATTTATTATACTAGTAAGATAAGATTAATATGTTAGCTGTAAGTTTTCCGAATAAAATGAAATAAATAATCTATATTACGGTATCTATATTGGAGATTGCTAGCAATAGCAATATTGCTCGCCAGCAAAAGGTGCAAAACGGTATACTCAGGAAAATTACAAAGGCATGGTTTACGAGGAGCGACAAAATCCATGAATACTTAAGTACTACAACAGGGGTCTCAGGAATAGAGCACTATAAAAGGCAACAAACAGATCGTCTTGCCCGTCAAGCCAATCTCTCTTACGCCAGCTCTGATTTGAAAGAAACAAAAAAACATTTATTCCTGCCTCACACAGTAGAATTAAAAAATAAAAAAGAGATAAGGATAATGTGGCATTATAATCTGTGCAAGGTTAATAAGGCCCCTAACTAAGACTGAAACGAATAAAAACGACTAAAAAGAATGAAACGGATTTTGATGCGATTTTTTTTAATAGATAGAGTGATTCAAGAGGAAGGTTTATGGGCATAATACATGCATAAATATATTCAATATCAGTACCCGTGCGAAGCTGGGGCGGGTCGCTAGTTTAATATAAACTAATGCTTAATTGCGATCTCTCCAGATACTAAACGTGATGCAGTCGTTTATGGTGAAGCGCTCTAGTTTACTAAGAGCTTATTCACTCTAGCCTTGTAGACACATAAATTATATTCAGATGCGAAGAGGGGCAAAATTTTTAAATCACATGTATAGGAAAATTTTAGATATTTTCCTATGCATGTGATATAAGACTCTCTTCTAGTCCAAGAGGGAGTACTCTAAGAATTTAGGCGGTTTTTTGCGACATAAACAGTTGTATCTTTTTTCCATTAACTTAGAAGTTTGATTTTTTTCACAGCCTCAAGACTGGCTTGAGTATGTTTTAAATTTCTAATTGATGTCACAACACACACGTTCCCGAGATAAAAGTCTTGACAGAAAGATGGAAAACGAAGTAGACCTGTAAGAGCTTTTATTTTTTCCTTTTTAGGTTTTAAAAAGTTGTAAAAAAAGAAAATAAGAAATAAGTATCTGGCAGCTAAAATGTGATCAGTTAGTTAACCAGTTTCAACTGACGCACTCACAGCACGGCGCATACATTAACCTATGAGTCCAGTTCAATAATTTTTAAAGAAAATTGAATGACAAAACTTCACGTCCCACCTTCACGATCAATTAGATTGAAGTGACATTTGGCTCCAAGGGTCTACCTTTGAGCCAAATGTCACATATCCTAGGATAAATAAGATATTTGTTGATGCTAGAGCATATTCTCTTGGGATGATTCCATCTTTTAAGTGGCAAAACCGCTACTAACTAGCAGTATATACATTGATCGAGTTCAAGACGTAAACTACAGAATAAAGTATCAAAACGCGCCAGCGACGGTAGAGATGCCATAACTTATGGCGGCTTACGTTAATGCCGTGAATTGACACGCAAATTAACGCCATGAATACACTGTACAAGTCTTACCCCGCATAGACACTTCTCAAAAACCGTCCACATACACGTTCACGCCTGTTTACTGGGCTTCACGGCTGCCATAATATTCGTGCCCACGCAACAAAATTTTAGATTGTCATACACATAATCTGAATAGTCACGAGGCATTATTTTGAATTGGATCAAGTGATGGTCCTCTTGTAGTGGTCCCGACTTGAAGTGGTGATTCCGTGGTAAAGGCTTAATTGCAAAAGGCACCAATTGCTAGACTGAAGGTTTAAATTCATCCAGATTTTTTGCAATTTATTTCATCATAAAGGTTTTTTTTTGTAAGCCTTTTCTATCCCACTCCTACGCAAAGTTGTTCTTCCACTCCTTCTATCCATCGCGGAAACGCGCTTCCTCTTGCCAATTCGGGAGGAATTTGAAAGGGGTTATGGTGAAAAAAATCGAAAAAAGAAAGCCATCTTTATCACTTCTAATATTTCACGTCTCAAAATGACAAGGTTCTAAGTTTGATCTAGATTTTCATAAATTAATTTGTATACAGTACCTATATGTTTATCATTTTCAGGGATTGTGCACTGACTAAACCGTTTTGTCTACAACAATCAATCATTTTGGTCCGTTGTTGGATGAAAGGCTTTGCTTAACTGCGTTACTGCCTCCCGTAATCTTATTTGCCTGTCATTTTTCATGGTAGATTATGGAAATTTTTGTTCACCGCAAATGTAGCCGACATTCTTGAAAAGCTTTTTTTTGAGGTAAGTAATCGACTAATGACTTCTGAGGGAGGGCATGTCAGGCTTTTACTGACTAATGCCATGCTTGTTTTCTTCAGTTGACATTTTCGTTTAAGATCAATAGGTTTCCTTTTGAAATATTTCCTGTGGTTCTTGAGTTTATTAGTCCTGCTGAGTCCACACTAGTGTAGCAAATATCTCTTTGAGGTGCGAGTGGATTAGACCGCCGCCTTGTGGCTATATTGCCGAAGCCAGAGTGTCTTGTGTTGTTACCGGGGCATGAGGTTGTGTGTTCCTTCATGCTTGTACCTCCATGAAGACAAGGCGGTGTTCAGTACATACACAAAGGTGATACTCGGGCGTTTATTCCCTATGAATTCAAAATAGGAACCTTCCAAACTTACCATGTCTAGTGACAATATGATGATGATATGCTCAATTCTCAAACGCTTGGTAACTGATGTTTTTTTATGGGATGTTTTGTACAGGGTGTAATTTATTCTAAACGGAATTAATTCTGATTATAATATTCTCTGCCTACTTTAAATATTATGTCTAGTGGTAAGCGGTTCTGATTGTTATTATACTGGAGGTGGTGTTAAATTCCCAGCCAAGACCAAATTGTTTGTGGTCACAATGATTTGTGTGTGTGAGTTATGTATAGATATGTATGTATAATATGTATATGCCTAGAAATATATATTCAATAGTTATCTAGTATTCATAGCAGCTCTACTTATGAATTTTGGACTGAATGACATTGTATGATAGTTGTGAATTATAATTATTAATTTTAGAAACGAAGACACAGATGTTTTTTCAAAACTGACCTTCGTTCCTTCCACAATAATCCCAAAAAGCGAGCTTACACACACACCAATATTTTGTATACAGCTTCACCCTCACCAATATTTTGTCCAACACCTGTTGCGACCATGCACCAATTTTGTGACAAAAATGATGGATAGTGTGAACGTAAACCGATATATTCTCGGCTACAAATAGCCCTATGATATACAGACTTGACGTCACTTTTAGAACTGCGTTTCCGAAACAGTTTTGGATGATAAATCTGGACCTAAAACTGGGGTGTGTTGATTTGTGAGTGTGTTTGTGAGAGATAAACGTTTGGCCACTAGGCATTTGATTTTTTGCGTACTGGATTGAATGATTTAGAGGATTCTGAATTGCAGCAACGCGCTAAATAAACTGGTTAAATGGAAAACTGACTACCACAACGCTTCAATTTCTGCTGTTGCATTATCTAGCTGGCCATTTGGATTTCCAAAAGCAATCTTGTTTCACAGAATACAACAGAAGTAAAAACATACACAATTAAAAATTCGCTTAATTATAAGAAGAAATATGTGGTCATTACTTCAACCTTCAACGTTACCAAAAGCCTGCAGTTGATGTCTGCTAGCAAGCTACAAAATAAAGTATTCTAGGAGTTAAAATCACAGCATGCCACTATCGATCCGAACAAAGGCATCCTCTGTCTGGATACCGAATAACAAGAACTGCTGATGCGGTAGACATAGAACGAGATGGCGAGAAAATGATATTACTACTGGTAAATGCGAAAGCGTGACACCAAGCCCTAAGGCAAAGAAGAAGGCGGGAGAGAGAAAAAAAAAAGAACAGAAGTAGCTATCGATAGTGAAAAGTAGAAGAAAGAAAGAATTTAACCCTTTAGTGGAACCCAAAATACTCATAAAAAATATATTAGTAAAAGACAATTTTTATTTTTATAAAAAAAAAATAGGCTAGATTTTTTTTATTTATACTAAATTTATTTCGATCCGATACATGAAAATTATTAAGAGGCAATGAAATAGCTAATGACAATCCAAAAAATACCTCTATTTTAAGACAATATTATTATCTCATAAATGAAATCAGAAACTGGAGAATTTGTAAAATTAGCGAAAGCATTACAGCTACTAAGACCATTAATTTACCGATAAAAGTCAAATAAATATTTCTTCAACAGAAATATTCATTTTATATCCCCTCTCATTATATTCGATAATATCTTTTTAATGTCGCCTAACGATCATATAATAAAGAAAAATATATAAATATCGACGACCGTAAGTGATTTTTCTTGTATTGTGATTTGGACTTAAAAGATTCTGAATGTTCCTTTGATTACGAAATATTTGGGTTAATGAGAACCTTTTTGTGAAGCTTGGACCATTTGCTGACGTGAATAAAATCCTGGCAATTCATAAATTTGTGATTCAAATCCATGACAACTGTTTTAATTTCGTTAAAATGTTTTTCAAAAGTTTGGGAAGTATTTTGTATGTTGTACCTACAGTAGGCTCGATTTGGTTGCTTACGTTATTCTAAAGTAATCATTATAATTGTAGGTACTACGCACTAGATTAGGCGGATCGTGCAGTCACTTTACTTGACTTAGGTGATCTGCAAGCCATACGCCTTGACATTGATGACATTAGTGCAGTTTTGACATTCACGCAGTGTGAGAGCGCTGTAAGTTTCAAATGTTTTGTTAGATGACATAAATGTCAACAAAACGCTACATATAGTTGTCATGACTGTGCTTGTCTATCGATAAAAGTCGATACGGATATAAGTGGATGAAATAAATAAACAACATTGTTCATCATCACTTCCATATATTTGAAATATTTGTTTCAATCAATTCAATTAACTGGATAATTGGTTCTGGAATATATATATTTAGTACATTTTGTATATAATATATGAGAGTACTTTGTTGTTAAACTGTGCTCCTTACTAGTTTTACATGTTTTCATCCCGGTAGGTCCGCGCCCATGTACCGAAAGACGGTACAAGATGAACCGATGACCTAGTAAGGGTTGCGGTACGTTCATGTGGCGTTTGGGGGAGGCCTATATCTAACAGTAGACGTCTTTGCGATAAAATAATAAGGATGATGATGATAAGTTTTCATCCTTGATATTTTTTATTAAGATAAAAACTTTCCTACTACTTTTTAAGTCAAGTTAAATTTGGCAAAATACTAAGTCGAAACCTCTTTATTATATTTTCAATGCTTCTCTAAACAATTAAGCAATAGTGTTGTCATTTCTATTGACCTTTCTAGTTTATATAGAGACATCTCTAGAGCTAGGACTATATGTATGTTATAACATAAGAAACCTTTTTGTACAGTAAGTTCATCAAAACCTTGTACCAAAACCATTTACGATCCACCTTTCCGCTAAAACCTACCAAGCTCTGACCTCACCGGAACATTTTTTCCCCGACACTCCCTTTCATTAGTAAGGGTTTCCTTATCAAAGACGGTTGTAATTTTAGTTATTTATTACATAGCCCCAGTCACCGATCTGGCTTTGATAATGTCACCTTAGTTATTAAGTGCTTTTCCACTAATAACTCCGTAATATCAACGATTATGGTTTGTGTGTAATTTACGCAATAAAGATTACCATCGGTGATTCTCTACGTGTGTTAAAAGTGCGTAAAGTGGTAGGCGGGGAATGTAATCAAAATTAATTGGCTACCAGTGACTGTAGCTCGCAAAATATAGGATGTCGTAATTCCTGTGGGTGTCTCAACATTAATTTTAGAAGTCAGGTGGGCTGTGTCACTTTTACCGTAACGCGTGCCGTACCGACCGTAATATGTTTAATTTTGACAGGTTGAACAGTAGTTTTTAGGGTGTCCTATAATTTATCATCCGTGGTTATATAGTAAAATTTATAATTTTATTGTAGGTGGGTTTGTGATAGTTTATTTATTTAATAATAATATAATCCACAACTATCTATTCGCCGTCTAGTGTTAAGCTAAGTAGGGCTTGTGTTATAAAGATAAACACTTATACATTTCTAAATAAATACATATCATAGATAAATTACACTCAGATACAGAATAAATGATAGTGCTCAACCGGCAAACATTTTTTCTGGGTGGGAACCTAACGACCTCCGACATAGTAGTCAGATTCGCTAACTACTAGACTGACAGGCCAGAAAAATATATTAGATTCTGAATATATTAGAGGAAGTTTGAAAGTTGCGCCAATGACTGAAAAGTTGAAAGGAAATCGTTTGTCTTGGTATGGTTATGTGAAGAGGAGGGTCGAAATGGATGTTGTCTGTCAATGTGTCTGGCTGGGTTTGAACACGTGGCCTACAAATCGTAGGTTGGGGCCTTTACCATTTTCAAATTGAACACTTACGCTATGTGTTGTACAATTACTATTTCTGTGAATAATAATATTGTTTTAAAATGCCTATAGTATTTGGCAAATAATTTGAACCATCTGTCATGGTTACGTTTAGCCTCCTAACTCGAAAATCGACTCAGTCACACAAATTAAACCATCGTGGTTGTTGACAAAAAACAAAACTGCATCTCGATATACAAGGTGCATTTCCTCCGCAGCAGTTTTTTTTTCTTCGGTGGGTTAATTTCTTCCAATGACATCTCTCGACCTTGAACAGTACAGGAGATAGTGCCAGACTTACGGACTAAAAAACCTACCCTGTTCCTACGTAGCCTTTACCAGGGCCGAGCTTTCCTTTCAGAAGCGAACCCTTGGCCCCAGCAGATCTTCATTTCAGTTGACTTTATTCGCGTGACATTACCAAAATACCCTTTACTAATGTTGATAAATAAGAAACTGTCACTTCCAATTTGATTGAGGCAAATGGAAGAATACACTTCCAATATAGGGATATGAATTACAAATTACCATTAGGGAAGACAATGTTTTGAGCATCGGAATTCGTATAAAAAATAACGCGCAAGAAATGGCCTGAAAAAATAGTCCACTAAGTGGAACAAGACAATTAGATTGGGCAGACTTTTTTGCGTGAAAAGAAACAAAGGAAAAACACCTGTATTGCCAGAGTCTTAGTGGTGATAACAGTACTGTTGTATTTCTTTGTCCATAGTGTTTGAAGAAGCAGCGATGGATTCACATGCCTTATTTAAGGTCAAAGGTAAACTCATTCCAGCTACTTATGTATTTCTAATATGAAACATTTCAGGTAGAAACCTCGCAAAAGTGACAGGGTCAAACCTAATAAGCTATTTATATGATAATTCCTCTTTCAGAGCGGATATTGGAGATTAGACTGGCTTTTTTATTAAACACGGTGGAAAAAATCTAATTTGACAATTTTTTTTATCAGAAAATATCTTATTATATAAAAGATAAGGTTTAATTTTGCGTGGCAAGTTGTAGGTCACTTAGTATGCGACATTTATTTTAATGATTCTGTATAAGGCCCGCCCTGTTATGTATTGCAGGAATAACTTTCTACTGAATTTAATATTCTCGAAAGTATCACCTGCGTGTATCAATATTTATTAGTTTTGGTTTGGGCTTTTAGTTTTGTATTTTGGAAACTGAAGGTAGTACGTATATTTGTGTAGTATTGGAATTTCTGGTTATTTATGTAAACAGAGAATTTAAACTTGAAGTTTTTCATGATTTGTGGAAGTATCTACACTAATATAATAAAGAAGTAAAGTTTGTTTTTTTATTTTTTTGTTTTTTTTTGTTTGTAGGAGGTAATCTCTGGAACTACTGGTCCGATTGGAACAATTTTAGCAACAATAGAAAGCTGCTTCATTCCTGAGTGACATAGGCATATTTTATGTACGCGGGCGAAGCCGCTGACAAAAGCTAGTAGTATATATTTTTTTAAGTCGGTAAATACAAAATGCTAAGTTCTGACTTGCTCGTTGACTTATTAATGCATACCCTAAATCCTTGTACAGAATTTAATCAAAATTTCAGCGTTTTGAGGACATTTATGATGCACATATGCAAAGATCAGGCATTGGGTGGCTTGTTGTCGTCTCGAGTTCCTGATCCAGCCTGAGTCATCGACGGCACATATTGTTACGTATACCTACGTATTGTTTTGCGCGTCTCAAAGAGTTACTAAAACAATACATGCGGGCTTCTACAATTTACTGACAACTGTCAGCAAACTGTAGAAGCCCACTAGGAACGAAGCCTTCTGAGGTCATGGATAAATGTGAAAGTGTAACACCAGATCTCTGGAACCTTAGTTCCAGTTTGAGTTTTAGTTCCTTGTCTTAACAAGGAAGGAACGGGCTAGGTTTTTAGTCAGTAAAAGACTAACACTATCTCCCGCTCAAGGGCGGGAGATGTCATTGGCTGTTAGGTCTCTACCATGTATCGCCACACGATTCTGTGCAACTCGCATTGGTACATCGCATTCCCGCGATTCTTACCAGGTTATCGGTTCATCTTCTACTCACACCTAAATTTCCATTTAGTTTAGTAAAAATTGCAGGAATGCGATGTACCAATGCGAGATGCACAGGACCAAATTCTCCTGGGGCCGAGGGTTGATGCGAAAGCATTACACCGGGGATCTAGGACCTTAGTCCAACAAACTTAACTTAGCTAAACAACCTATCCCGTTCCTTCCTTGCTTTAGCAAGAAAGGAACGGGGTAGTAGTGGTTTAGTCTGTAAGAGTGTGACATTGTTTCCCACTCCGTCCAAGAGCGGGATTCGTCATTAGATTTTTCCCACCATAAAAAAATCTTGTGCCCGTACCAAATAAAATAATGTTATACAAAAACCAACCCTAGAAGTTTCGAAACTTATGATTACGTTTCAACACTTATCAAATGATTACGCATCATTTTCGATACCCATTTTATGTGTAGTTAGTAATTTACTTCACGTTTTCACAACCGTCACAATGTCGTGACTATCCTACATCAAGAAGTCGGCCAACTCAGGTTTGATGATGTTCTGTTTTTAGGCGGCTATAAATAGGACGATGTGACCCTATTGGTGAACCGTAAAACTACTTAATACTCTATGTATTAAGTTTTTTTTTTGACTTTAAAGGGGTTATTCATTTATTTATTTTATCATTTTTGTACATAACAGACGAAGATACATCATTTTAAAAATATTTTTTTGTAATTTAAACTTATAACGCTTTATTCCAAAACACGATCTAAATAGTTCTTTAGATTATTACTATGTTTAGCGGGTATTAAATCTAGTATTAGTCTCGAAATACATTAATTAGATCATGTTCATTTATTTATTTAAACTTCATGTACAGTAGTGATACATAATTAGGACTAATACTACAAGGCATTCTCTACGAGTTAACCTTTCGGTTAAAAAAGACAACACTGTGGTAGGTGTGCACAATAAATAAATATAATATTCGACAACTATCACACAACGCCGTCTAGTCTCAATCTAAGCAGAGCTTGTGTTATGAGTACTGGACAACTGATAAACATACTTATATATTTCTAAATACATACATATTATAGATATAATTACACCCAGACACAGGACAAATGAACGATCATTTGTCCTGTGCACGAACTCATCATACAAACATTTGTCCTGGATGGGAATCGAACCCACGACCTCCCGCATAGCAGTCAGGGTCACTAACTACTAGACTGACAGGCCAGTCAAATATCTAACAGATATTTTAAATTGATTGAAGTATAAATAAAGTGAATTAGAATAATAAAATACGTATATATGTTATGATAAATATCAAATAATTATTAATTAACAGAACTTATTTTTTTTTTGTCTAATAGGTTTAAAACTTATTAATAGTCCCAAAAACTACGTTAAGGTCGTGTTAAATTATTATTAAACCTACTAACATTCTCGGAACTATTTTAAATCGCGTATTGGAATCATCATCATCATTTCAGCCGAAAGACGCCCACCGTCAGACATGGACAGGCCTCTTCCAATTGTTGCCATAATGAACGTTCTTGTGCAGCCAGGTCATCGGTCCACCTTGTTGGAGGCTTTCCAATACTGTGTCTTCAGGTACGCGGTCGCCACTCTAGAACCTTTCGAACCCAACGGTCATCTGTTCTGCGAGCAATGTGCCCTGCTCATTGCCACTTAAGGTTAGCGATGCTTTGGACTATGTCAGCAACCTTGATTTTTCTGTGGAAATCTTCATTCTTGATACAATCAAGTAAACTCCGTTTTAGAATAAGGTGAATATATATTTTTTAATTCTAGATAGGCTCGCATTTGACCATAATCTCACCTGATGGTAAGCGATGATGTGGTCGACGATAGAGCACGCTTGCCTAGAAGTAACCTATTCACTCTTGACTTAAAGACCCCTAAGTTGTAGCTATCAGGAAACACCGACTCCGGCTGGGAATTCAACTCCTTAGCTGTACGCATAATGAATGTTCCCAAAATGCTTTGTACTTACGGGTGGGATCTTCACCATTGTTTTTTTAAATATGCCTAGTTATTAAAGCAATCACTTCATGTAATAAGTTGACTTAGAACAACTAAAAACTAAACCTTCTATTACTGCTTGCATACGGCCGTCGATGGCGCGCTCTGTTCCCGCGCGTTTTCAGCAAAGCCTTAGAGACTCAGCACAAGGGTCGAAGCCTATTGGGGTCCAGGGTTTCTTTCTGAAAGAAAATCTTGGCCTCAGTGCGAAGGAACTGGGTGGGGTGTTTAGTCAGTAGGAGTCTGACACTGTCTCCCGCTTCGCCCAAGAGCGGAATTCGTCATTGGATGATTTTTGCTCACCATTAAAAAAAACCTTTTACTATACCTAATCTTACATAACCTAACGCCTACAAAAGCCTGGGGTACCTCATTCAAACCGCCCGGGGAAACAAAAGACGTACGATAGTACCCTACCTATCAATCCAAGGATAACCAAAAGGTATTAGGCATGACTTTTATTTATTTCATGTATCCCTTACCTACGTAGATATCAAATACGCACATGAACTTTGTGTAACCATTTTTGCCTTTTATATCGTCGTAAAACGTAGATTTTGGTGGTCGATTTGTAAAGCCCGGTGGGTATTGCCAATGCGTTAGCTTTTATGAGTTTTTCATGTGGCTTGTAAGACCTATGTTTTATGTGGTATTGGTTTTAAAGTAAATGTAAAAGGGATATTAGTTTACAGATTTTAATGTAACGTTTTGGTGAGATTCACTGTAGAGTTGATGGGCTTTTTGTTGGTTTATGTGAGTGAAGGAAAAGGGAATTTTTGACTGGTAGTCAGTCTAATAGTTAGTGACCCTGACTGCTATGTTGGGGGTTGTGGGTTCTAATCCCACCCAGGACTAATGTTTGTGTGATGAGCATGATCATTTGTTCTGTGTCTGGGTGTAATTTATGTATAAACTGTATGTATTTAGAAATATATAAGTATGTTTATCAGTTTTCTAGTACTCATAACGCAAGCTCTGCTTAACTTGAGACTAGACGGCATTGATGGATACCTAGTTTTCTTACTTCCATAGAATAGGATATTCATAATTAGCTTTATAGTATTCCCATTGCTAGGATTCCTGCCTACTCTCTAAGAGAGGGAAGGAGCCGCATTTCATCATACCGTGGGTACGGATTGGAGGATGTTATATATTTTCGTGTTTCGATTCTGGGACATGCCGATATCCTCACCAATGATTCTCTTTAGCGTTTTCATATCGATGATAAAATAAGTTACACGTACGGCGCAATTAGTTTGGAGTAAAATTATGCAGTTGCGGTTTTTTTATAAACATCGAATGACGAATCCCACCCTTGGGCGAAGCACGAGCCAGTGTCAGACTTCTACTGACTAAACGACCCACCGGTTCTTCTTGCCTCTGTTCCAGGGCCCCGGTGATCTGCTTTCGCAACTACCCTAGGCCCCAGAGCAGGTGCGGTTGAGTACTAGTTTTGTATGGAACGACTAAGCAGTCGCTAAGGAGGTGAGAGAGACATTAGCCCTCCACAACCCAGTTACCAGACAACATCTCCTTGGATAGACCGATGATTAAATTTTCTGGGGTTTAACTACCTGTGACGCCTGTCAAAAATCTACGTATGACAACCAGGACCAACGCCTTTATTTGTTTTTTGAGGCACGTAATATCAATCATGTCCTAGAACCAAGGGTTCGTGTCTGAAAGGAATACTCTGGCCCTAGTTTGAATGGCAACGTAGGAATGGGGATAAGTTGTTTAGTTAGTAAGAGTCTGACACTATTTCCCGCTCCGCCTAAGAGCGGGATTCGTCGATAAAAAAAAATTACAATCATGTCCTACCATAAAAAATAAAGTTCTCTTCTCCTTCGTACTCCGCGTCACACTTCCAGCCGCTACGAACTCTATCCCACATTCCCTTCGTGACAGCCCATCTCTGGAGGTCTTCAAAAGGAAAATTAAAGAGCACTTCCTTTCATAACTGACATAATATTTATTTATTTATTTATTTATTTATTTATTTATTTATTTATTTATTTATTTATTTACTTATTTATTTATTTATTTATTTATTTATTTATTTACTTATTTATTTATTTATTTATTTATTTATTTATTTATTTATTTATTCGAAGGAGAACCAACAGCTATAGCTAAACAATAACAAATGTATAAGCATACATTGAGCTAATTACCCAATATTTGTATTTATGTACTAGTATGTACGTCTATTTTTATATATTCGACTTATTTATGTAGGTTTATATTGTGCACTTGATTCTACCCTAGATGGTTTTCTCTCTCTGTTATTCAAAGGTTTGCTGGTAGAAAACTCATTGTTGAGTAAACCTCGCCTTTGTATATGAAAATACTAACTACTGTGTACCATTAAATGTTTTGTGTAAAAAAAAAACAATTTCAAATGGTGACGTAAGTCTCTCCCAATAAAGGAAAGTTCAATTCAGTGAAAACTGCATTAAATTGAAGACGAACAATTTGCTGACAATATTATTTTATAACGTCCGTGATTCTAGTCCACGTCAGTGCACGTGACTCTCTCCAATAAAGACAGGCGAGAAACTTTAAACGTAACTCTTAGAATACTTTATTTGTGTTTGTCTGTCTGTTTGTTTGAAAGAGGTGAAGAAAATTTGAGTGATTTGGTAATATTTCTAAAGCAGTTAAATAGCAGTAGGCAGGGTGCATAATAATATATTCCACAATGTCGTCTAATCCCAAGTAAAGATAGCTTGTGTTATGTTTGTTTCGGTGTTTCTTCTTAGGGTAGTCAGCTAGGAAACATCGGACTCATCTAGCATAAAAAAAAACGTCGTGTAAAAGTGTTTTTTAAATCTACTTACAAAATAAAGATCATTTATCATTTATGGTTACTAGACAACTAATAACTTATATATTTCTAAATACATAAGTACGTGGTTGTGCTCATCACACAAACATGTGATCTGGGTGTGAATCGAAACTGCAACCTCCAGCATGTCTGCCGCATGTCAGAAGAGTGGTGTGGGCTAAAAAAGCTACTTATAGGTTTCCAATAAACGGAAAACATCACAGCAGACTAAGGCGAAGGTGGAGAGATGAGCTGGACAATTACTAGAGCCACTGGTCCGCGATAACCGAGGATAGACATCTATGGAAAAAGGAGATCGAGGCCTTTGCCCAGCAGTGGACATAATGGACTTTTTTTATGGTAGGTAAAAATCATCCAATGACGAATCACGCCTTTGTGCGAAGCGGTAAACAGTGTCGAACTCTTACTGACTAAACGTCCTACCTCGTTCCTACGTCGCCATTAATATACCAAGGCTAGAGACTTCCTTTCAAACACGAACCCTGGGCCCCAGTTGGCTTAGACCCTTCTGCTGGGCGGCTTACTAACTAGCTGATTTTTTTTTATTAGTGTTTACTATAGTTTACTACAAAATAATATACATGCAGCACTTGTACTTTTATCACTGAGTATATTTCTATTTTTCTTGAAACCGACCATATACCTTCAAGCATAAAGTATAAAACTATCATTTTAGTGCGATACCTCGACAAACCGCTGAGATGGGATAAAGTTACACTCATTCAATTTTAAAACCTCACCCATTTCTTAGCTCTGAAATGTAAGGCAGGTACTATAAAGCCAATTTTGAACTCACCTAGTTTACGTGTTGAAGAATTTCAGATAGAAAAATTTAGAGCAATAAGATCATTTTAGTGTGTCATGTTCTACTCATACATATGTGGTGATTTTATATCAGAATGCATTAGTTACGACCTCTTCTTCTCAGAAAATTGATGATCAACTTGTAGAGGCCTCCCTCACATTCTTTCCAATTATCCCGTTTAAGAAGACATCCAGGTCGTCCCGCCATCAAGCTACCTTTCTTCCTCCATATCCCACATCTGCAATCTGTCAATCTCAACAGGAGTTTTTCCCCAGGCTTTTAAAATCGCTGTTATCAAGCCCATCCATAAGGCCGGAAAAAGAGACTGTGTCAATAACTACCGTCCCATTTCTATTCTTCCAGCTCTGTCTAAGATATTGGAACGCCTCATAAATCAACGCCTAGTTAAGTTTCTAGAGGCAAACAATCTTCTTTCATCTTCACAATTTGGCTTTAGAACAGGAAAAAGTACCAATGACGCAGTACATGAGTTGGTAGACTCTATTGTAGTCGGCCTAGATGACAGAAAGAGATGCATAACGGTGTTTCTTGACCTCGCAAAGGCGTTTGATACAGTCTCTATTCCGCACCTCCTAAAAAAGCTTGAACGACTTGGTATCAGAGGAATCCCACTGAAATTACTAGAGAACTATCTTACTGGTAGAAAACAACGAGTAAAGATAAATGATTCACTCAGTGATGAGCTCCCTATCAAATTCGGTGTACCACAGGGTAGTATTATTGGCCCAACACTTTTCCTGGTGTATATAAACGACCTTTGCCAACTTTCTCTCCAAAAGGGGAAAATCATTACATTTGCTGATGATACTGCACTTTTCTTTAGTGGTGATGAATGGGAAGAGGTTTTTTATGCCGCACAACTGGGTCTAAATCGTGTTAGTGAATGGCTCCAAGACAATGTATTGACTCTTAACGTTTCTAAAACGAAATACATCGCATTTGCTCAAAAAGCTAACATGCTTCCACCATCGACTCTAAGAATTACTGCTCACACGTGTGGCACTGACTATACCCAGTGCTCTTGTTCTTCCCTTGACTCGACCGACAATATTAAATACCTTGGAGTCACTATAGACCAATATCTCTCATTTAAACCTCACATAGAAACCCTAGTGACCAGATTACGTAAATTAATCTACATTTTCAAAACATTGAAAAACTCTGACAATAAGACTATTAAGATGGTTTACTACGCATTATGCCAATCACTTATTGATTACTGCATCACATCATGGGGAGGTGCCGCGAAAACACATCTTATCGAAGTTGAAAGGGCTCAGCGTGCAATACTCAAAGTCGGAGCTGGTCTCCCCTTTCGTTTTCCGACCACCGACTTATACAAAGTATGGGATACTCTAACCGTCAGACAAACTTTCATATTGCACATACTTCTAAAAAAACATTCTCAAATGCAATTTGACGCTGAACTACTCAATAACAACCGGCGAAAGGGTAGAGTTTGTCCCTCAACTCAATTCAAGTCCTCACTCCCTAAAAGATTTTATTGCTTCCTTGGCCATTATCTTTACAACAAACTAAATAAATTCTTAAACCTATATCCGAAAACTCGTTCAAGCTGTATCAAAGATATCAAAATGTATCTCAAAACTTTAGATTATAGTAAAACCGAAGATCTTTTGACTATTCTTAGATAACAATAATTTTTGACCCATAACTAATCCTCTCCTTCTTGATAACAAACTCTCCGATACTACCTACACAACATACAATACAAAACACACAGACAAAACACTTACACACAACTTCACATAACTTCTGCAAAACGATAGTTAGTTTTTGTATTTATTATTTTAATTTTTTTTCTCCTTTTATTTTTCCTATTTTTTGTTAAGCTACTTTTAATTATTGTTCATTTTCGTCTCTTGCACGATTACTTTTTGATGGCTAGTTCTAGCTGTGGAAGGGGCCTGGTGACCTGTAACACAGGTTTTTTTTTCCAAAAACCCATAACAGGCACCAGTCTCTCACAGAGTTAGAATATTGATGATTGTCTTACCAAATTTAACTTTAAGTCAGCTTTGTGAAGAGAGAATAAATGGCTATTATTATTATTATTATTATCTTCTACATGGCCGCGGCCTCGCGTCGTTATGTCCGGGCACCAAATCAAGGCATTAAGGTGGGCCTTCCCGACTTGCCTAGAGGATGGTTTAAAAGCTTATTGCTACATATAAAGCTATCCAATGTGATGTTTGATGCAAAAGTAATGCGAAAAAAGAGACATAACACCTGAAAACTCGGTTGGCATTCAGTAATTCTACGATTTTCTCGAATATTTCACAAAACTTGTTTCAGGAAATACGTGTATATATTAAACCCCTAAGGATTAAAAAAAAAGAATCTCGAATAAATGTGCCAGGGTTCTATTGAAGTACTTTTTTATATTTTTAATATACACATATTTTTAATGTACATTATGGAGAGTCAAAGTTCACGTAAATTAGCAGATATTTAGAGGTCTTTACTGGATTACTCTTACACAAATTTACGTTTTGATTTCTATAGAAGCCTAGATAATATCCACAAGATATCTGTGTATCCAAAATATCTGAAGAAAGATGTGTTTATAACATCACAATCACGTAAGAGCGGTTGTATGAAAAAGTACGTCGAGTTGTCCGCTCTTAAGTCTGATATTACAATAGTGTCAGAATAGTCGATCCTTGGTATCATAATTGTTGATTTTGACAACTTTGGTTATCTACTAATTGAATGGCTTCATTATGACTTTCCAATGATCAACCAGTGACACTTAATTGAAAGATTTTTTTTATTATGGTAATCTCGTACATAATGACAAATGAATGTTTAACATATGCAGTAAATTACTTAAATTGTAACATTTCCTTTAATCAGTGACTTACGATTAGAATGTTATTGTGCATTAATAGTTTTTAATTCCATACAAAACAGCTCGTTCCACAATTCTATTACGAGACCGCTGATCGACCAATGATCAGCCATAATTCCGAATTAACAGATTACGAATTTTTAGCAAAAAGAATTGGATCGTGTTGGAATGACAATATTTTGAAAATAGCAAACTTGGAACCCAGTATTTAACGGGCATATATCTTGTTAGACATGCGGCAGATATGTCCTATCCAGTCTCATTTAATTTGGGCTTCCTTTGATTGAGTTGTTGATTGATAAGGAAAAAACCTTCAAGGTAAAGCCTCTTTTATCACGTCTATAAATATCGTACATTCCTAATTATATTCGTACACTCCAGTGCCAGTCTCATCCAAGTTTTACCAGTAATGGTAATCTGTCGGAAATAGAAAATACTTATTTACAACTCTTCTGCCAAATACCTTTTTTAACAATATTTCAAACTCGAGTACATTCTACTAAACATTATAATGATGTTCATGATTCTTTGTACGTGTGTCCAAGTTCAGTGAGTTTTATGGTCACGTTTTCAAATAAAAACGTTTTAATAAAGAAAGTATTTCAGAAAGTCTGACTAACAAGATGACAGACTGATGTTTTAGCTGTCAACTAACATCATAATTAAATAATTACAATGTATTATATTATTAACTAGCGACCCGCCCCAGCTTCGCACAGGTATTATACACATGAACCTTCCTCTTGAATCACTCTATCCAAAAAAAACCCTCAAAATCCGTTGCGTACTTTTAAAGATCCAAGCATACATAGGGACAGCGGTAAGCAACTTTGTTTTATACTATGTAATGAACTATCATTACATAGTATAATGCAAAGTTGCATTGACAGACTTATAAGACACCCAAGTATAATTTCAGATATTCATCCCCATTTTCACACCCTACAACCTTAAAATAGCTAAACTAATTTGTATCACACATGTCTAAGAATAATTGCACATGAGTCACCTTTAATACAAAAAAAAACTAAATTGAAATCGCTTTATCTGTTCAGGAGCTATGATGCCACAGACAAACAGACATACTTTTTTTCTGTGGGGGGCTAATAACACCCCTCTTTTCCGTTGCGAACTAAAAAATGGGATCTTCAACAAACAGGAATGCTTTCTCTACATATCTTCATCCAATTTTCCCAAACACACCCCTAACTAGAAGTACCATCCGAACAATAAACACGTAAAGGACATTCAACCTCAAAGTAAAAATACAAAAAAAAAACTTTTCCCCAAACACAACGACAAAGACAAACGTCCACAAATCCCCGGGATAACAACACACGTATCTTTTCTTTACAACAAAGCGCTCATTCCGAATTCCATTCGATTCAAAGATGTAAAATCTTCCACTTCATTTGGCTGACGTAGAATCTTCGCCATTAAGACATTCAAGAAACAATTTGGCAGACTTGGGTTCAGTTTCGATTTACAAACTTATATTTATTACTCAAATTGTTAACCCACCACTTTAATACGTTGAGATAAAGTCTAAATTAGTTATAGATAAGTGCATAAAACAGTAACGTGAATGCAAAATGGGGCAATGTGAATGTTCGCCAATTCTGTTCACTTGAATGTTTACATGTGTGAGTTCGAGCAACTTGTAAACGCTATTATGCTCTAATTACTATAATAGTCTTTCAGTTAACTATTTTGGGTAGGAAATTCGAAACTAATCGTTAGCTAAACTCGGTGTATGTAGGTAACTATAAGGTGATGATATACCTGAGCAGTCACTTGTATGAGCATTTTAGTGGATGTTATATTAAGGTAGGCCTTCCTCACTCGCCTATCGTCAACGCAATCCAAAGTGATGTTTGATGCAACAGTAATGCGAAAAAAGAGAGATAACACCTGGTAATTCTACAATTTACTCGAATGTTTCACAAAACTTGTTCTAAGAAATACGTGATTTTTATTTATTTTTTTGGATTTTAGAAAAAAAAATTACATCATTTAGAATCTCGATTAAATGCGCAAAGCTTTTATAGTAAGTATTTTTTTTAATTTTTAACAAAGTCAAAGTCAAAGTCAAATCATTTTTATTCCAAATAAACCATTTACAGGCACTTTTGAAACGTCAAGTCAGTTTGTCCTAAAAAATATGATGCTAATTGCACATTCCAAAGCGTAGATCTCTATGGAGAAGAATGTGCAAGAAACTCCATGGACACTCTTTTCAACTATGGTAAGTATTACAAATATCTCGGTTACATGTTTCTTGTTGATACTAGCATGTGAGAACAATGTAAATAATAATAATAAACACAAACTATGCTAAATATAGATATTAAAATAAACCTCTGACAGCTAAGAGATGACCAATCTCAATTGACAGCGCCCGTTCACGGACATGACGCACATATCAGCACCACTCAGCTCAACCATATTATAGGGAACCGAATAATCCAACATACGCGCCACCATCAGTGAGACATTTGTGTGAGCATGACAAACTCTCAGCTGCCGAGCTCATTCACGTCAAATCAAACAAGTTCTATAGTGACCTAAAACCATAAGTTGTTCCATGGTACTCACATTTACAAACTTTGAAAAAAAAAAATGCTTCTACATTATACAATTCTAAAATAAAGAAAAATTACCCACTTTGAAAACATAAAAAAATATATGTATATATATTTCAAAGCCAATCAATTATTACGCCCTGGTGGTAGTGGAGCTGGACCAGCATTAAGCCAAGCATTTTTATCTAGAATATAATCATCCAATTTATAATATGCCTGCCTGCATAGTGTGCGTTTAATACAAGATTTAAATTTCGTTTCATTGAGTTCCAATATGTGGGGAGGTATTTTATTATAGCATTTTAAACAGTACCCCATGAAAGAAGAGGCCACTTTAGCCAGTCTAAAGCCTGGTTGAACTAACTGATCCCTATTTCTTGTAACATAATTATGTCTATCGCCTCTTTTGCTAAAAAGATGAAGATTTTTTTTAACATACATGATGTTTTCGTATATATATATTGACAAGCCATCGTCATAATATTAATATTTTTAAACAGTTCCCTTAGAGAATCGCACCGCCGGAGATTATAAATGGCTCTAATTGCTCTTTTCTGTAGTATAAAAATTGATTCGATGTCTGCAGCCCGTCCCCATAATACTATGAAAATAACTAAAATAGACTAGTCTAGCGGTATCAACATCTGTTAACTGGCGAATTTTTCTAACAGCATATGCAGCTGAGCTAAGCCGTCCTGCAAGAGATTGTAAATGAGGACCCCATTGCAGTTTCGAGTCGAGCGTAATCCCCAAGAAAACCGTTTTATCTACAAATTCCAGTTTCTCATTATTCAATATTATGTCACAAACTCTTGACTCTCTTGACATTTGGTAAAGAAAACCTTATGCATTTAGTTTTTTTCCCATTTAAAACTAGATTATTAGCTGTGAACCAGTTATGGACCTGTAATAGGGCGTTATTTACGTCGTCGAAATTGGTAGTCCTCCTATTTATCTTAAATATCAAAGACGTATCATCGGCAAATAACACCATATTAAGTTTGTTTTGCAATAGATGGGGTAAATCATTAATATAAACCAAAAACAAAAAAGGACCTAAAATTGAACCTTGCGGTACCCCCATTTTTACATTTAACCCTGAAGAATTCACACCGTTTATCTGAACTAATTGTTGTCTATCATTTAAATAAGATTTTAATAAGCTTAACGAATTTTTACCTAGTCCGTAATGTTCAAGTTTCAAAAGCAACGTTTCATGAACCACACAATCAAACGCCTTAGACAGGTCGCAAAAAATACCAATAGCATCCTGTGCCTCTTCCCATGCATCAAAAATGTGTTTCAGTAAGGAGACACCAGCGTCGGTGGTACAACGTCCTTTGGTGAAACCAAACTGTTTATTGTGCAAGATATTATTTGAGTTAAAATGAATTAGCATTTGATCCAACATCACCTTTTCAAATATCTTGCTGAAAACTGGCAACACAGATACTGGTCTATAATTATTTGTATCTTTACTGTCCCCAGACTTAAAAAGTGGTATCACTTTACTAAATTTCATTAGGTCCGGAAAGATTCCTTGATCTACACACAAATTGAATATTAATGCTAAGTACGGTGCTATTGTCTCTATAATTGAGGTGCAAACTTTGACAGACATACCCCATAGATCTTCAGTCAATTTTATTTTAATTTGTTTAAACGCTTTAATCACTGTTATGGGATTTATGTGAATTCAGTCGGGCAGGCTGGAACATTCTCTTGTAATAAATCAAAAGCAAGCGATGGCGATGAGTTTAGGGATTCAGTAGTTTTAATTGGTATACTAGTAAAGAAATTTACAAATTCTTGCGCAACTAGTTTATTATCACTAACAATACCATGATGAGTCTCCAATGTGTAATCATTATTATGTGTTTTGTTCCTATTAGTTTCATTATTTAACATAGGAGTACATTATGGAGAGTCAAAGTTCACGTAAAATAGCAGATATTATGAGATCTTTACTGCATAATACAAATAAATGTTTTGATTTCTATAGAAGCCTTAATAGTATCCAAAATATCTGAAGAGAGATGTGTTACAACATCATAATCACGTAAAAGCGGTTGTTTTTAAAATGTTCCTCGGGTTGGCCGCTCTTAAGCAAAGTAAAAAAGCATTGTAGCGAGTATTTTAGCAAAAGGACAGTTTCTTTAAGATTATTGCTGAGCATAACAATTCTTTCATTTGTTTTTTTTCCACTTTTTTGTTTTATAGTGAAGCGCACTAGTTTATTTAAAACCCAAAAGTTTAGAATATATTTTTACAAAAGCATTCATATTAAAATGTTAGAAGTGTTGGTGGACGTATTTTGTTTGCTGTTTACTGTTTGTCAGTTTTAAAAAGGGAAAGATTTTGTTTTTAATAAAAAAAAATATATATGGTGGGAATAATCATCTAATGACGAATTCTGCCCTTGGGCGGGGCGGAAATCAGTGTCAGACTCTTACTAATTAAACAACCTATCTCATTCCTTCTTAGCTCTCATACCGGGGTCGGACCTTCCTTTCAGAAACCGGATCGGGGCCCCAATAGGCTTTGACCCTGCAGTGGGACCTCTACATTTGCTGACAACTCCTTGAAACGGCGAAGGTTCAATGCCCTGTTGCAAGTAACTTCAGAAGTCTAATCTAGTTTATAGAGACGTTTAAAAATACACTCTAATCGATATCGATTAGATATCGTTCTGACGTCATCTAAATGCTCAATCACCTGGTCAGAACAAAGGAATCGGAAGCATGGCCTACTCTAGGCGTTCGACGCAAGTGTAACGAAACAAAACGGTTGTAACTCGGCTGGGGGCTTATCTTCTAGATTGGGAGAAGAACTAGATTTTTGAGTTTCCTCGGATTCGAAACTCGAAAAAATTAACTGTGTCTTTTTTATGTTTGACGAATATTATCCAATGACGAATTTCGCCTTTGGGCGGAGCTTAAAACAATGTCAGGATCTTAATAACTATACAACCTACCCCATTCCAGCGTCATCAACCACTTTTTGTCATCAGACTGTATCTCATTACTCGTGTATTTCTGCAAAATATAATAAATACTATGTGATTGTTTGTTGTTTTTGCTAAGAACTATACGGAACTCTTTGTGGGCGAGTTCGACTCGTATTTAGCAAGATATTAATGATTTGAAATATAGACAAAATAGTGTATTTTTGAACCACATTCCATAACCTAAAGATTCTAGAAAGTCGTCTCCTTTACACCTGCAGTTGTAAATTTCTAAAAGCTCGTGGCTTAGTTTTAACTGCCACCGAGTCAAACTTCGAGGTTAAGCTCCGCTAGCCGAGATGACCATCCATTGTGTATCCATTGTGTGTTCTCGGGAGGCACATTAAGCAGTCATTATAACATCTTTTGGCAATTGTTACGGATAGTCAGAAGGCAGAATATCAGACACTAGCCAAGGAGTATCCCATTAACCAGTTAATGGGTTATGGTAGTTTTTTTTTGATAGACAAAAATCGTCCGAAGACATCTCCTTGGGTGGACCAGGAGATAGTATCAAAATTTAACTGACTAAAACCCACACCATTCCTTCTTATCCTACCATACAGGGGCCGGACTTTAATTTCAGAAATCTCTTAGCTCCAGTAGATTTTGATGCTGCTGGGCATCTATAGTTTACTGAAAGCTCCTTGAGGCGCGCGGATACAGTACGCGAAGTCGACAGTCGGACAGCGAGCGATGTGGGTTATGGTATTTAGATTGGCAGTCGTTTATATAATACGCTTGTCTTTGCTGTGCCTGGTTAGATCGGAAGCCGACCCCAATATCATCATCATTTTAGCCGAAAGACATCCATTATTGGACATTAGCCTCCCCCAATTGATGCTATAAAGAGCAGTTCAATATATCTAGCATACTTTGGTGGGAATTTGACAGGTCCATATTGTAGTACCCACTAAACGACTCATCCACTGATTAATGTACTAAAAGAAACGGTGACGCTTAACTCGACTGAGACATGACCACGAGTCACGACCATTTTGCTAAAAATGCACAACTACTTCTTAATTGTGCATTTTAAGCAATATTGTCATCAAAACGAAATCGCGAAGCTTTAATAAAATAAATTAATTTTAATTAAAAAAAAAAACAAGTTTCCCACATATAAATATTATTTCACTAAAGTCCGTGATAGTAAAACTGAACACGAAACATACAAAATTATTAACTTGAAAAAGTAAAGTACGTTACTAGTACCCTCATGCCTAGTTTGAACAACCTCAACAAACTCATGCATGAGAAGTGGGCCGATTAATTTCCAGGTCATTGCAAAACACATATGGTTTTAAGGGGTTATTCCACCACCTAGTAATAAGCACTATTGCATTACTGGTGATTTTTTTATGGTAGGTAAAAATCATCTAATGACGAATCCCGCTCTTGAGCGGAACGGGAAACAGTGTCAGACTCTTATTGACTAAATAATCTACCCCGTTCCTCCCTTGCCTTATTCCCAGAGCCCCGGTGTAAGGCTTTCGAACCAACAGGAAGCTTCGACCCGCATTACTGGTAATGGGATTGCAGTTTACATTATAAAAAAAAAAAAACACCAAACATCATTGAAAACTTACAATCAATTTATTGATCTCTTTTACTTATAGTCTTTATGGAGGTGATTAATGGTGGGGAGCTTTCACATCGTGTTTTGGTTCATGGCCATTATTTGGAGTGAAAAGCGGCCTTTTTCTGCGAAGTAATAATGCAAAAGAAAGAAACGACCGCAACCATAAGAGAACAGGTATTCTCAAATCCCAGCCGCTGCCGAACGTTACGTTTCGGCTTGGAAAGTTGCAGGATAATTTTCGACTATCGTTGGCGCGAGTTTGTAAATGAGCAATGGGTATTGGTAAGGATCAAGCTCGAGTCAGCGACGCATGCGGTTTTACGGGTGCCTGAGAGAGATATGAGCAAAAATAAAGGAACTTATGATAGCATGACCATAGTCCTAGAATGAGTAGCGACATCTATAACGCCACATAAGAACTACAAAAATTGGAAATCCTGCATCTCGTAATCAAAGTTCTCTGCGCAATTTGAACACAATATACGACAGCACGAAATCAATTATCGGGCAGTAGCCCATCAGATGTAATACTTGCCTGTCTGGTTGAAGGATTCTCCAATTTCAACGGACATTTGTGGGACTTCACTTCCTGTTCCGCATACTTCCAAACAGGTGATCCCGTAAAGAGGGATTCAGCTAGTTTACCGTCTGACACGTTTTTTCATTCCATCCTGAAGCTAATTTGATGATTTCCCGTCCAAAAAAAAGCTCTGTAGTAGGTTAAGCACTTAAGAAGAATTTGTATAAACTTGTACGCTAGACGTAATGTCATAGTGATTCCGTATATTGCTGAAAACTTCGCTCTCACACCGAAATACGCTTTAATATAACCTACGTGTTTTCAGTGCAAAATTATTCTCATCGCAAAACATCAAAATAGCAGCATTTGGACTCAAATTACAAGCATGCTATGCCTGAACGGAATTTTGTTGCAAGCTGACATACGGCCACAGTGTTACTGGAACGTAAAATTTTGCGTAATGAATGTGACGAATGCGAAGCGCGCATTTACTGCTGTGATTGGTTAAATGAACTGTCAACAGCCAATCGTATAGACTGGAATTTGTAGCACGTTTAAATTTCATTTCAAGATTGGTAATGGAATGCGGAAATATACAATCCTTAAATTTTTTTCGAACGCTTTTGAAACACTCCAAAATATAAATTGTTGACGTAGTTCAGTAGGCTGTTTAGCTATAGTGAGAATGGGCTGGACTTGTCTGCCTTTGGTGATCGAACGGTGGGTGGGTAAACATACCATCGCATGACGGGGTCGCAGCAGACGAAAAAAAAGAGATCGCGAGAAGACTTAGTCGTCTTTCTGCAATAAGTGGCTAAGAATCGGGAGCACTTGAAAGAATGGGAGGCTTTTGACCAGCAGGATACTATAGGTATGACTAGCTGTAATGTTCCCCGCAACATCATCCGCGTTTAGTTCGTAAAAATGCGTAAATGGCGGGATTGTTTTTGTTTTTTAATAAAAATAAATATAGACACTTATTTTTAATGTCACAAAGAGTCATCTCATCATCAGCCTTTTAATGTTCCCACTGCAGGGACACAGGCCTCCTCTCTCTAGGAGAGGGAATGGGCCATAATCCACCACGCGGGCCCAGTGCGGTTTGGTGGATGTCACATGTCTTCGAATTTTTGGTTCTAGGACATGCCGGTTTCCTCACGATGTTTTCCTTCACCGTTTTGAGAACAGTGGTGATGAAATAAATCACACAAAGTAATGCGCCTGGCTGGGTTTGAACCCGCGACCTACAACTTGTAAGTCGGGGCGTTTACCACTCGGCCACCACTGCTCACAAAGAGTCACAAAGAGTAAATGATGATAAATATACAATGAAAATAATTCTTCACCACGTATGTTGTCCATCTACGATAAATTCAAAAACTATTGGACCGATTTTTTTGAAAAAAAGAAAAATATTTTATTTGGCACGCATCATTCACACAGTATCGAAACAACATGCAGACTTGTATACAAAATTAAATAATACCTAATAAGAAAACAAACAATGAGTGTTTCTCGGCTGCTGCGCCAAATAGATCCCGCTCAGTAAGAATGCATGCCAGACAGCTACATGGTAGTTATCTGGCTGGTTTTCAACTGAACCTATTTGTTGCAATTTGCTCCAATGAACAGAATTATTCATGAGACATAAATTATATATATGCATACATTTAATACACGCATATGTATAATAATAATAATATTCGACAACCATCACACAACACCCTCTATTATCAAGCTAAGCAGAGTTTGTGTTGTGAGTAATAGACAACTGATAAATATACTTATATATTTGTAAATAATATTTAGGTGTAATTATAGATAAATTACACCCAGATACAGAACAAATTAATGATCGTGCTCATCACACAAACATTTGTCCTGTGTGGGAATAGAACTCACGACCTCTGGAACAGCAGTCAGGGTCACTAACTACTAGGCTGACAGACCAGTCAATAATACATGTATATACTTAGAAAAAAAGCCGTGAATTTATACTTGAATTGGTTTGTAACACCTGGGCGAAACTGGGGCGCAACATAAGTATCGATTATTAGGTGCCTTCAAGGCTAGACAGAATAAGCTCTTAATAAACTAGTACGCTGCACTATTAACGATTGCATCGCTGATTTCTAACAAGTGGAATCACAGAAAAGCGCTGGTTTATATAATTAAAAATAAATCTACAATTAATATATTTTTTTCAGACAATCATTGTCTGTAGTTAATAAGACAACGCAAGGTTCTTTAAAACAATTAAATACAAGGTTTCTGTTATAACGTATACTTTGCAGGACTAAATAGTACCTACCGTACATACAGTAAATGATGCTACCAAGTGTTCTTCTAAAATTAAAAACGTGTCTTTAAGGCTAGAGTAAATCATCATCATCATCATCCTACCCTTATCCCATGTTACTTGGGGTCGGTGCAACATGTTTTTTTCTTCCACTCTGTCCTGTCACCCGTCACACTATCATTAACTCCATTTTCTTTCATATCACTCCTCACACAATCCATCCATCTCTTCTTCGGCCTCCCTCTTCCTCTCTATCCATCTACGTGTAAACTCAAAGGCTAGAGTAAATAGGCTCTTAATAAACTAGTGCACCACGCCATCAACGAGTCAGTGCGTCACTGTTTACCAGGTAGGATTGCAGTCGAGCACTATAAAAAAAATATCTGTTGTTTTTTGATTTTCAGTTTTTTTTAATGATCCAGATCATTTATAGCCAATTTGCAAACTACTTACGACATCACCGTATTCAGTACTAAACACATGCAACTATAACCAACTCTTATGAAGGTAGGTAAGTACATCACATTACATAGCAAGATATGCGGCAACTGTTTGTTAGTTACCAAAACATAAGCTTATGAAATAACTAAACCTTGGGCAAACATGCCAGAAACACTTCAGAATCTGGGAAGCCTAAAAAAGTATAAACGTTTTTTTCTTTTTTTAAACACTAGCAACGAGCATGAAATGTTTCTTTGAATACATTCAACCCACGGGTCACTGGCGTAAAAATTTTGACAAAAGGTCTTGAATAACGTCGTCGTTTTTACAATACTTTTGTATTTAGTAAACTTGTGAGCAAATAACATGTTTGCCCTCTACAGCAAATGCCCTTTTTTACAAGCTTTTTATTAGCTTGCAATGTAATTATGTATGTTCGGCTCAAATCTTGCATCTCAATTTTGAAGCAGGTATCTTCAATCGGTTGAGCCGTAATTTTGCATGCAGGTGTAAATCACATGACAATGCAATATTATGACATGACATGGAGCTGATCTGATGATGGAGCTAGAAGGTAGCCATAGGAACTCAGCCATAAAACGACATAAGACCATCGAATTTGAGCTCCTTTAATGCGTATTGACACGATGCGTATTGACACGAGTACTTTGATTTTATATGATAGTCAGGGCCTGATGATGGATCCGGAAGGCGGCCATAGGAACTCTGTAATTAAACGACATAACCCCGTCGAGTTTGGGCTCGTGTGATTCGTCTTGACGAGTTTTAGTTAAATAAATATTTAGGTATATACCGTCCCACAAAAGCATGCTATGAAAAAACTTTTTCATTAAAAACTTGTTCAGGTAAAAATTATCCAATGACTTCTCCCGATTTTTACGTTATAAAATCATACCTGTGTCTTTTAATTACTTTTGCGTTCTAGGACTGCAAATTTCTTTCTCGGAAAATTTCCGTAGTCCTAGCGAATATCGGTCCTAACGGGCCCATACGGTTTTGCTGGATTTTATTGGAAGGATTGGAGCTCGAGTTACCTATTGGTTGTCGTTAGTAAACTCGCTCCTACGATGGCCGAGGATTGCCCTATAACTCGATACCTGGAGCGTTTCTTGTTAAGGCAGCTGTAGAGTGATGGTAATTGTACCATCACGTTTGCTAGCATTTCTGTTTCTAACAAAAAGAGATAACCGGGTCCCATTCCTTTTCGTCTCAAACCGTGGTTTGAATCAGAGCCTGGCGCAAAAAGGCATCGCCGCCGATACAGCAAACGTTCTGCTTTCTCATTCAATATTCATATCATTTTGAAAGAGAATGCAGAGCGTAAAGACTTCATTGGCAATTATACTGCTATCTCTATCTTCCAAAAAGGTTTACACTTGTGAAACGGTAACAGGAATATTATTAATTCGGTTTGCAGTAGCGTTTGCTAATTTCATAGTGTTGATTGATACAATAAAAGTGATCGGATTAGTGGCTTTTAGAGTGCCAGTGATGGCGTCGTGGCTGTGGAAAGATTTGCAATCAAACAGCTGTGTACATTACTAATGCTCTAATGGTTTCTAGTTTGTGTTTAAAATTACTGTTCTGTGTTTATGTATCTGTATCTGTATATTTATCTGTATATGTATCTGTAAATGTATCTGTATCTGTCACGTACTGTGGTGTCTCCAAAGAGACCATATAACTTACTAACTAACGAACTGGCTGGTTGGAAATGTTGATGGATGTTCGCAGTTCTAAAATAGGTTTGAAAATCGAATAAGGAAAAATAGTATGTTGTTTTAGGTCAGTTGAAATGCGAACGCTGATTATAAAGTTTGTTTTACTGGTGCTACTAGGATTCCAGTACCGAAGTCATGCTGAGATAGTCCCCCGAGTTTTACCACTACTTTTTATTTGACTGAATGACTGTTTGACAATTCAAAAGAGCTTACAATTTTTTTATTTGGAATAAACGATTTAATTCTTCATTCATAACAAGAAGAACACTATCAAAACTTGCAACAACACAACCTAACATCACATTTGGCTTCCACCCAACAAATCCGTTGCCTATCCTAGTAAACGGTGTGTGTATACAATCGTGATATTACTGCGGTCGTAACAGCTGTTACACAGACGTGTCGTGACCTACTGCAGTTAAACATTGATACTCATATTGCAAAATTTTACTCAAATCCCAACCTGTTCGATGGAGAATTGGAGTTTGGATGGAATTGCTTTATTTGTTTGTTCTAGTTCGATTTTGTTTTGTTTTAAAGGGTTATGGGGCTTTTGACTTTTGGAGACGTTGATAGCATTATCGTTTTTGTACGCAACGTTAAAAATATTTACCTCTTTTGGGGTTTTACCGCAATTGGGTGGATAGAAAATAAAAAAGTAATTTAATAAATTTTTTTTACATTCATGTTGCAATTTTACATGTATGTTGTATAATAACTTTTAAATGCAATGATCTGATTTTATTGTTTTAATGCTAGTGGAAGATTAGTTCCAGTGAATCGAAACCGAAGTCCGCATAGTTCTCGGTGAGTCGTAACTGTCTGCGGTGATGCCCCAGTGAGTCGGGGTGGTGCTATTCCAGTGATTCGGGATGATTGCTGCAGGTTCCAGTGAGATGGAATAATGCTGCTGGCTTCAGTGAGTTGGAGCGGTGCTGTGCGACGTATGACTTGACTGCTGGTCTCGACCAGAAGAGGTTCTTCAAGGCTCTTCTAGTGACTGGCTGAAGGTGTAAATGCTTAGTCAAGATAAGATCGCTGATGAGGCTGAGGGTGATGACCAGGAATAACCAGGAACTTATGCTGGTGGTCAGGATACCCATTATAGTCGTGGGAGCTGGCTGTATGTTCGCTGCTCGAAAGCTTGAGGAAGTGATGATGACGTCACGTCTTTGTCGAGGGTCCAATTTGGAGGTATGCGGAACAGAGTGTAAAGTCCATCTGTGTCCCGCTATAGATGGTGCTACACTAGCAAACCTTAAGGTTCATTATTTTAATAAAAAATGAATAATTAAACACTAACTAAGCATAAAGCAAACAAGTAATAAACTAAAAGATTTACAACCTACTATAATATTTTTAATGATAATGGTAAAGTTACATACAAAGTATTTGTTTTAATAGCTAATTGGTGGTAACACAACATTTGCGTACAACAATATAAGAACAACATCATTCTATTATGTAAATAAGTCTGCTTTGTCAACTATATAATTTTATTATTAAAATAATTTCATTTTAGACTCTACACTTAATCTCAGAACTAAATTATATTGTGAAAGTTTTCATTCGAATGGCTTACGATTATGTATTTATAATATAGCATAGTATTAGCATGGTATTAGCCTTATAATTTTCACTTCGCTGTGACTCAGGCCTCCTTTCTAGGAGAGGGAATGGGCCGTAATTACCCAATGACGAATCCCGCTCTTGGGCAGGGCGGAAAACAGTGTCACACTCTTACTGACTAAACGCCCCACGCCGTTCTCTCTTTGCCTTTCGCACTGGGGCCAAGCCTTTCTTTTAGAAAGAAACCTTGGGCCCCAGTAGGCTTCAACCCTTTTGCAGAGTCCCTACGGTAAGTGTTTATGTGAAGTACGTCTGTGTTGTGTGTATTTTTATTCGTTGTATAGAGCTGACTTTGTGTACTTATTTTTTTATGGCACATAATTATTTATTTAATTAATAAAAAAAAACAAAATTAAACTAATTATTCTTAATGCAGCCATAATAGTAAACATCATTGTTTTAAATTATTGAACAAATAAAGGCTAATTAAAAGTTCTGTTAAATACTTTTATTTTGCTTGCAATATTATTATTATATGCATGGGTTGAGTCCATAATCATTTAGTTTCGCAACATGTGAATACAATTTGAGAACTTCTTTTGAAAAAAATAATTAGTTATTTTCTTCAAAAGCAGATCACAGTTATTACGTAAAATCTCTCCTCAGTTATGAATAAATCATTTGACAGATATGAATAGCTAAATATTTCATCAGATATAACTAGCTTCTACCAGCGGCTTTTTTGGACATAATATTAGTATTTATTTATATTTAATATGTATGTACGTATATTTTTATATATTAGACTTTTTTATGTACGTTTATAGAGGTATAGGTTTATATTGTTCACTTGTTTCTACCCTTGAATGAATATGCTGCGCTGGATGTCGGGAGTTTCGCGGAAAGACCGCATTAAAAACTCCCGCATCCGGGGCAGCCTTCAGGTCCGTGACATAGTGGATAAATTGCAGGAAGGTCGCTTACGATGGTATGGCCACGTTTTACGCAAACCGGCAGACTACGTGGGTAACAGATGCCTCGCCATGCCGCCTCCGCCGGGACCCAGAAAACGAGGAAGGCCTAAGAGGCGTTGGATCGACGACGTAGGGGACGATATGACGACAATGGGCTTAAGGCAAAGGACGCGAAAGACCGAGCGAAGTGGAGGCGTCTGTGTGGGAAAGTGGACCCCGGGCACCGAGGTGAAAGCCAAGGTGTGCAACCGGGAATGACGCTAAGATGATGATGATGATGACTTGTTTCTACCCTTGATTGT
Source organism: Mythimna loreyi (assembly GCA_029852875.1). Taxonomy (NCBI): domain Eukaryota; kingdom Metazoa; phylum Arthropoda; class Insecta; order Lepidoptera; family Noctuidae; genus Mythimna; species Mythimna loreyi. The sequence continues at coordinate 7,331,966 of CM056801.1, read as the reverse complement.
TGTTTCTCTCTGTTAAGGTATGCTGGGAGAAACAACAATCAAGGGTAGAAACAGTAGAGCAGCAGCAGAGCTTAACAACTCGCCTATGTACGTGCATTGTCTAATTACTGTGTACTATTCAATGTTTTGTGTACAATAAAGAATAAAGAAAATGAAGCAATATTAAAAAAAAAATATATTAAAAAGATTTGTAGATTTTTTTTTATTTAATCCCACCTTAATTTGTAGGAAGAGATGCAATCGTTAATAGTGAAGCGCACTAGTAGTGGTTTTAAAACGAACGTCTGTCAATTAGTTCATTGCAATCAATGTTTTACGATAATTCAATTTTATACCACGCAATAGTCATGCACCGCGAAACAGGTCTAATAATTATTTCCAACACTATTGTTTCAAAATATTGATTTCGGGTCAGACATTCGTCACTTCAGATGTATTGTTTATCGAACATGAAAGTGTATTGTACATGCATTTGTGTTGCCGGTCAATTGTAGTCGCGTCGCATTATGCGGAATCACGGAATGTGAAGGCAGCTTTGTTAGGTAGCGGACATGGGAAGCGTTAAGGGCCGGTTGTAGGCACTGCTTTTTTTGTATGTCCTTTGCTTGGGTCTACGTCAACATCGTGACCCTGCGAGGCTCCTTAAAAAAACAGGCTTCAGTTTTTTATTGCAACTTTCAAATATTTCCTTAACCTAATTCTTTATTGTACACCAAACAGTATATAAAAAAGAGGATTACAATAATTATGTACAAAGGCGAGCTTAACTCAAAATTGAGTTTTCTTACAGCAAACCTGACCTATAAAATAGAGAGAGGTCAAAAATTTTGGGTAAGATCCAGTGTACAATTTACAACAATAAAACAAACAAAAAAAGGAATTAAACAATACATAAACATACTTACATAAATAATCATACTTATATATATTAAATATCTATATATAAATACTATGTCATTGTGAAAGGAAATGCTCTTTAATCCTCCTCTTGAAGATCTCCAGAGAAGGACTGTCACGTATGGAAAGTGGGAGAGAGTTCCAGAGACGCACTGCAGTAACAGAAAAGGAGCCATCGTATCGGCTGGAAGTGTGAAATGGAGTACGAAGGAGAAGGGAATTTGCAGTGCGACAGGGTTTACCCCTAGGGACAAAGTACTCAAACCGTTCACGAAGGTATTGAGGAGAGTTCGGATTGTGCAAGACAGTGTAGAGAAGAGATAGGATATGAGTGTCCCGCCGACGCCGAATCGGCAACCACTTCAATTTGAGTTGCCCCATTTGTAATGGGATAACAACAGGTACATCATGGTTAATTGTCAATGTATTTCGCTCAAAATCTAATATGCAATTAAATCTACTCAAGAAATCTTGTCCTAATAAACCATCCGTTCTACAAGTAAAGTTCTTAAGTACATAAAACTTATGCCCGAACTCATAATTATCATAACTTAATTTAAGATAAACAAAGCCATCACAATACACATAACCACCTATACCGCGTATTTTAATTATCTCTTTATGGAAAGGAACGTGCAGGCTCTCTAATGCCTCCTGCCTAATTATGGACATAGACGCGCCGGTGTCAAGTAACCAACTACGCGACACTTGATTTACGTTTAAATTAATAGAGTTAATATTATGACAATAATAATGTTCATGCACGAAAAAACAAGTTATCATTTAGAGTTGCAGTCTGCACTTCTGAATTTTCTTGTTTACACCCACTACCACTCGACTCAGCTTGCCTAATTTGGTGTTGTCGAGCCGGGCGACGGAACCTTGTGTGGCCACGAAAACCACCGCGACCGCGATAATTGGATGAACTATTAAAGTTACGTGCACGATTGGGACAATTGTAATAACCACGACTGGGATTATTATAATTTTGAGAATTAGAAAATACTCTAGACGCACCCCGGTTAAAATTATTATTATAATTACGATGAGCGCGGTTTGACCTACCTCTGGTATGATGAAAACTCATCACCCGCTCTTCACCTCCACTCGATAGTTTCTCGTCCAATGCACCCTGGATCGCGTCCTTCAATGTACTATAATTTCTAGCTGCAATTATTGTGCTAAGACGACTATTCCTCAAACCATCAGAAAATCGTTTTATAGCTATCCGCTCGTTTATTGGCTTCAAAGTTTGGTAAAGATCAGTATTTCCGTTGGCCTGAGTAATAGTCAGATCGACGAACAACTGCTCTAATTCCTTACCGTAATTCTCGATACTTTTGTCGTTCTATTTCATATGCTGCAGCTTGCTGTGGATCGCAGTATCGGATTTTTTTGGTAGTAAGGTACTACGCATGTCTAGAATCTAATCTGCAACAGACGAATAAGTATTACGCATGCGCAGTTTAGCGCTTTCAGATAACCGTGACTTCAAAACGAATTGAATGAGTTGCTTTTTACTCGTATCATCTATCATAGACTCATACATCTCGATGTTTGAAATTAATTGTTTGGTGATATTTTCATCACCCGTCATTATTGGTAACAAAGCAATCGCAGTTTTCAACTCGAACTTTTCCATGGTGTTTTCCGTATCCTCTGTACTATCAGAACAAAGTTGAATTATTTTAGAATACAATTTATTAATACTATCAAATAAGTTTGTAATTATTTGAACTTCACTATCACCAATTTCTTTATTTTTTATTTGAATTTCAATAGCTATTTGCAAGGAACAAAATTGTTTATATAAAATATTTACTTCAGTAAGTTTTGCTTGTCTTACATTAATTGACCTTCTACTTGGACCTAACTTTGTAAGGTAATCTTTAATGTACTTCAATTTATCAAATATCTCTTTAACCACACTAGCCATAACATCATTACATAAAGTTGCGTATGATTATTATTATATTAGTGATCATAATTATACACTGAAATGTGCCCTAAAATTATTTATAATAATACTCTAATACTATCCTATTTAATAAACTTTTAAATGCGAGTAAATACATGCATAATGTTTAAAATATAAATGGTGTAAGTTATACTTGTACAATTACCGTATCTTTTTCCATACCGTTTTTCGTGGCGCACTTTATCGTGGAGTTTCCGTACTTTTTATTATTTTATCACAACACTCACACCGGTGAAGTTCCTGTAGAAGCTGCAAAATTGGCCTCCCGTTGCTGACGACGGAACAAGCTCATCGACCTCCGCAGATCGAAATCACGAACACCTCTTTCAATCCATTTTCCATGGCATTTCCTGTAGTAGCGCAATAGCCATATAGCGCCTCCAATAATCAGTATAACTGCGATAGTGATCAACATATAGGATATCACACTTGTATGCTGCAACATCTGCTCGGCCCCAGCCGAATTTCCTGCGCCGTTCTGTGCTATTATAACTTCCTGGGTCTTAGATTGTTGTTTGCCCATTTTGGAATTTGATTGTTATTAATTGAGGAACACGGGAAAAGTCACAAATTGATTTCACAATACACGAACCTTCACTTGGTAACGTAACGAATAATAATCGAGCCATCGTAATAAGTCTTCAAAACCGTCCAAGCACTCAATGTTTATATTAACCGCGCCTTTTACGGGACATTCCACTGAACTGGCAGGGTCGCCATATAAAGGTTTGGTTCGGGAGAGAATTAGAACACGTCTTTACAGTAACGAATATGATTTATTACTCCTCTATAATCGATATTACATTATTTAATATAGTCTTAGAACCTAGGTATAGCATGACATCATGACATGGGTATGCTTCCACTATAGCCCGAAACTCCGACACATGGTCGTATTTGCGAAGGCCAAAAATGAAAGGGATGCACAAGTTCTGCAGTCGCTCGAGTTTGTTTAGGAGAACCTCCGTAGCATCCAAAAAACAGACATCCGCATAGTCTATAAGCGGTAGAAGAAGAGATTGCGCAAGAGTTACCTTAGTATGAAATGGAAGAAATTTTTGGAGCCGTTTAAGGGACTGAAAAGAGTAGAAGACCCTCTTACTAACGTCAGCTATATGTACATCCCAAGAGAGCTTTGTATCTATGTGGACACCAAGATTTTTAGCACTTTTCGAATAAAGTATGGGCACTGAGTCATATACCACTGGTGGGAGAGACTGGTGATCCAATTGGCTAAGCATGTATCTGCCACCAACAATAAGCGCTTGAGATTTAGTAGGATTCAATAAGAGTCCAAAAGACTTGCCACAGTCTCAGCTAGTTCACCGACTTTAAAATGACGATATAACTGCAAGTCGTCCGCATAGAGATGATAATTCGAAGTTAGGACCTTAATGATGGCGTTTATAAAAACTGAGAAAAGAAGAGGAGAGAGGACGCCACCTTGAGGAACACCCGCAGCCAAGTCACACCAATCAGAGGAATCCTCATCAGACCGGACGGACTGCGAGCGCCCCCGAAGATATGACTTGAACCACTCAATTGCTGGTGCAGAGACATTAAGAGAGGATAGGATACCTAAGAGGATGTCAAAGTCAACAGAGTTAAAAGCACTACTGAAGTCCAATAAAACCAAAATGGTTAGACATTTATTTTCCATAGCCAATCTTATATCATCGGTTATCTTGACAAGGGTTGTTACTGTGCTATGGCCAGGTCTGAAACCAGATTGGTAAGGACTCAATAGGCTATTAGAAGATAAATAATGAGACAGTTGCTTCTGAACAACACTCTCGAGGACTTTGGAGAGGATTGGGAGGATGGATATTGGTCGAAATTGAGATGGGGAAGTGGGATTTGAAACTTTAGGAAGCGGTAGGACGTGAGCTTTCTTCCAAGCAGAAGGAAAAGAGTTAGTGAAGAGTGAAAAATTTACAATGTGAGCTATGATAGGAACTATTTCACTCAAAATAGGTAGGAACATTTGAAGCTGCAGGCCATCGTCACCGACCGCCTTAGAGGATATGGATTGGATACATTTCTTTATATCTTGCTCAGCAATTGGGTGGAAAGAGAAAGAATTATTAGTTGGCAAAGGAAGATTAGAAAGATCTTTAAGAGTTGAAGATTTAACATGGTCATCGAGTATAACTGGTGACTTGGAAAAGTGCGCATTAAGTGCATTGAGGTCCATCTTTTCAGAAGAACTCTTACTAGAAGCTTTGCCTAAACCAAGAGACTTTAAAAATTGCCAGACCTGTGTTGGGTTACAGTTGTTAATTGAATTGTGAATGTGGCGCCTTTTCGCATCTCTACACAGACGACTGCAGTGGTTTCGCAGCTTCTTATAAAGGTCCCAGTTTTCCTCGGTGGGCTGCTTCCTATACAAACGCTTAGCTTTATCCCGCTTCGCCATCTGGTTTTTAATTGTTGGGGAAAGCCACGGTGCAGGAAGATGCTTAACTCTCACCTTTTTAAGAGGTGCATGCACCTCATACAAATCCAACATAGTCCTATTGAAAACTGACACCATTGTGTCTATATCTTCGCAAGCGAGTACAGGAGACCAGTCGATTCCACCCACATCAGCCCTTAAACGCTCCAAATTTACGTTTTTAAAACTACGAAGAAAGAGAAATTTGGCCTTGCGTTTAGGAGGTCGAATCTTATAGGAAAGGTAAATGAGGTCATGGTAGGAAAAAGGAGCAGGAAGCTGTCCATGTGTAGCTACTTTATTAGGGTCAGAAACAAGAATAAGATCTAAAAGGGAAGGAGTACAGTGAGGGGCCCTGTGTGTAGCATTGAGTGGAAGTAAGTGCATATTGACAGAAGAGACAATTGATTGGAGTTTGCGGCTGCGTGAGTCTCCCTTGAGCAAACAAGTATTGAAGTCTCCGAGTATAATTGTGTGGTCGTACTGAGAGGAAAGATTTTCTAATTTCGCTTCAAAAGAGGAAAAATAATCAATTTGAAGAGACGGACTATAAAAGACACCCAGGAGCATCTTTGTGTGCTGGAAGTCAATTTCAAGAAACAGATGTTCAGCACATTTTGAGTAGACACTCGGAGACTGATCAATAATCTTGTAGGTGATATCACCCCGGAGATAAATGGCAACCCCTCCACATCCTTTGCCCGTTCTGTCATTGCGCACAATCTTGTATCCTGGTAGAGAGTATTGTGTGGAAGGAAGAGCAGGCTTGAGAAACGTTTCAGAAACAAGGACAGCGTGGATTAGATCTGAATCGAAGGATGATAGCAGATCAGAGTAATGAGAAGGAATGCTTTGAGCATTTATGTGGACGGCATTGAAAAATTTACGACAATTTGAAAACGTAGAAGAGATTAGATCCCGAACATTCAGAGCATTGTCGTCACTAAGAGCACTATCAAAGCTTTGATCTGAGATAGAAGAGGAAGAGCATAGGAAGAAGCTTTCATCAATGACATCATATGACATAATAGGTAAATTATAAACAATATAAATTAAAATAAAAGTAGTTAACAATAATCTAAGAAAATAAAAAAATTACAAACAAGTTTAGTACAAAAACCTCGGTTCACTCGACGGTAACATTGATCAAATACAATATTTAGCCAGATGCCAAAAGCCAGTAGGCCAGATAAAAAAATAAAATAAAAATACATTCGGTGACATTGACAGTCCAATGAATAAGTCAAACCCAAAACAAAACAAAGGTAGAACTAAATGAAATACTTAAATGAAAAATGAGTAACCGACATAAAAACAAAAATAAGGAATACCTAAACACACACACAGGAAAATAGATTTATTAAATCGTGATGGAATATTACGATTTAGCCGGTTTGCGAGTCCTCTTCTCGGTCACTGGTTTCGAAGATACGGCAGCGGGCTCTCCAACAGGATACTGGACCAAGAGTTCTCGTAATTCCAAGGGGGATTCAATTTTCCTGCGTAATTTGTCAGAGACCCGGACAACAATCTTCCCCTCTGACGTCCAACACTTATGCACTCCATAGTGCTTCCGAGCATTCATGAAGGTGTCGTGTCTAGGCTTCGTGAGGAACTCGGACAGTGTCAGACCAGATCCCTTAAGTTTGGTCTTGTTTCGCCACACCTCATTCCGCACAATGCGACTTTCAAACCGAACCAAGAGAGGACGAGGCCTGCTGGTGTTACTCCCGAGCCGATGACAAGCTGTTAAATACTTCGAGGCGACTTGTACCATGTTTAGATGCTCCGATACAACAGCAAGGAAACCAGCGGTAGGATCAGTATTTCTGTCTTCAGACAGGCCATGCAATAAAAGAATCTTACCCCGGGATGCCATCTCATGTCTGTCAAGACCCAGAACCAGCAACTCCATCTGAGACTTCAGTGAGCCCAGCGTTTTCCAAACTAGGGTCTTGAACTCGGTGAAGTCCTTGGAAAGGCTGGCAATAGTTTTATGAGCAGCTTCACCACTGGCGTTCTTCAAATCTTCCTCATATTGCGTCATCCTTGAAGCAAATGTAGAAGAGAGCTCCTCCACACAGCTTGACAGTTTGGTGTACAGGTCCATTTTAATAAAGTGCAGTGCTGGCAAGAAAAGTGTTGTGAAAGGAGAGATGATGATCCGACTTAGTGCACCAAAGGTTTATGTACAACTTTAATAAGTTTCTTTCATGAAATAGATGTTTATACTATTATTTATAATTAAAAATATAAGAGCTAAAAATTTATGTGTGTAACTTGGAACTACCCACAGTTGGGAACGAAACCTATTTCGAAATACAAATACAAATTAATTTATTGCTTATTACAGGTTAGATCACCCCCTTAGTCTCTTTTGTGGCGACTCTCTTTCTACTATCGAAACGCCCCAGCATAGTTATTGTTAAATATCATAAAACTACAAAATGTAGCTATGATCACTGTAGAAACGATTCGACATTTCATTCTGTAATTTTGTTCGATGTGAATTTGTCTATGAATTTTATTGATATGTGTAAACCAACTGTTACGTCAGGATGGTCACAGTAAAACAAGGATACTTCTCATTCAACAAGTTTATAATTATAATTCAAATATTACAGCAGCGAGTAGTTTTCTCATAATATTATTTGCTTAGCAACCGTAACTAAGGAGACTTAAGAAAGGAAAACTGTCAACACAGCGGCTTTTATAACACACACGAATACATTACTATTAATTTACAATTGAATAATCTAATAAAATGGCTCCTTAAATATTAAAGAATAATGCACAATATAATAACTTTTACTAATTATTTGATGTACCGGAAGCTGACAAGCGGAAGGCGCTATAATCGTTTATTTATAATTATTCGCGTCAATAGACCAAGAAGTTACAATGTCAAGTATGTACTAAGGAGTTTTCATGTCGAGCTGGTATATGACGAACCCGAAGTCTGTAACATTCGGCCATCCTGCGAATGCCGTGTCCCACGGCGATCAGCACCATCATGTCTATCGCTGCTAATTGGCACCTGGAATACAAAACAATAAGGGCAGTACATTTGTTCATGTAATTGATTGATTTGGTGAAAATGCAAAGCTGCTGCAAATTGCTGTTTCACATAATTTTTACTTGTGTGTTATATGTTCAATTGTGTTAATCTAATTATTTTTCACGCAATTTTTATAACATAATCAATTATTACGAAATACAGCAATAAGGCCTATGTCCATCAGTAGACGTCTTTCAGCTCAAATGATAATGATGATGATGATGACAACAATAATTAAGTCATGCACCATTAATTACTTTAAAGCCCTACGGCCTTAATTACTTCTAAGTCACAGAGACGACTGTGAATTCACACAGTTTGATTATTGATGATTCAGACGATTTTAATTATTGACGAGTCACACAGCTTTGACAATGACGAGTCACACAGCTTTGATATTGACGAATCACACAGCTTTGATATTGACGAGTCACACAGCTTTGATATTGACGAGTCACACAGCTTTGATATTGACGAGTCACACAGCTTTGATATTGACGAGTCACACAGCTTTGATATTGACGAGTCACACAGCTTTGATATTGATGAGTCACACAGCTTTGATATAGACGAGTCAATTATTATAATATTATCAATTTTAACAATAAAATCGGACATTCTCAATGTATTTGAGTATACTCCATCAAACCCGTCATAATACCTAACCGAAGAAAGCATGACTTATATTTTTATGCAATAGCATTGTATTTTGTTTATTCACAGTGTCTTGTTTGTGTAGGGGCTATGAAAATATTGTAGATTGTAAATAAAACTGTACTTCTAGCAGAATAGTTATTCACACAGATTTATCCGTTGCATCACACAGTGTTTACAGCAGATTAATTATTTACACAGATTTATCTGTAGCATCACACAGTGTTTACAGCAGATTAATTATTCACACAGATTTATCCGTTGCATCACACAGTGTTTACAGCAGATTAATTATTCACACAGATTTATCCGTTGCATCACACAGTGTTTACAGTAGATTAATTATTCACACAGATTTATCCGTTGCATCACACAGTGTTTACAGCAGATTAGTTATTCACACAGATTTATCCGTTGCATCACACAGTGTTTACAGCAGATTAATTATTCACACAGATTTATCCGTTGCATCACACAGTGTTTACAGCAGATTAATTATTCACACAGATTTATCCGTTGCATCACACAGTGTTTACAGCAGATTAATTATTCACACAGATTTATCCGTTGCATCACACAGTGTTTACAGCAGATTAATTATTCACACAGATTTATCCGTTGCATCACACAGTGTTTACAGCAGATTAATTATTCACACAGATTTATCCGTTGCATCACACAGTGTTTACAGCAGATTAATTATTCACACAGATTTATCCGTTGCATCACACAGTGTTTACAGCAGATTAATTATTCACACAGATTTATCCGTTGCATCACACAGTGTTTACAGCAGATTAATTATTCACACAGATTTATCCGTTGCATCACACAGTGTTTACAGCAGATTAATTATTCACACAGATTTATCCGTTGCATCACACAGTGTTTACAGCAGATTAATTATTCACACAGATTTATAACAGAATAGTTAGTCTCGCAGATTTATCCATTTTAAAGAGAATATAATTATTATTATTCTTATAACCATCTATATTTTCCTTTATTTATATCTATTGTTTGTGTTACATTTTATTACTTACTTTATTTATGAATCCGTCTTAGTGTAGGAAGTGGAATTAGCCCTTTGAGTGCCCATTTCCTTATTAGTAGATATAAACTATACTTTAAACATATGTCACAGATGTCAAGGCACAAACTTCTTGTGATACCATGGTGTTTGTTTTAAATTTTAAGAATATTCTCCAAGCTTATTTGAGATGATAAATAAGACCTTTATTTATATAAAGTAGGTCTTTGATTACATAAAAATCACCCCTATCAATCTCATAATCAGAACCTGTAAAACTGTTTGTCAATAGTTATAGTAGTATTTTCTTGCACTATATTTCCTATATATTATTTAAATATATTTATTCTTAATTATGTCTTTTCTTACAGCCACTTTTATAACTGCCATAAATCAATGTATGATTTCACGTTGCAGCTACACACATTAAGTAATTACTCTTGTGGTCTTGATTTTCATGGAATGATCAATTACCATTGGAGAGCATGATTCTTATTTATCTAACTTCTCAGGCGAAAGGTGGCCGTGGCATTCCTGCAGGAGACTCGGTGGAAAGGCCGCAGGTCCCGGCTCATCGGGAATGGCTACAAGCTGATCTACACGGGTGCAGCCGGTGGGGAGAACGGGGTGGCCGTTGTACTCTCCGAGGAGTTTCAAGACGCAGTCCTGGAGGTGAAACGCTACAGTGATCGGCTTATGGTCGTAGGTGTGCTTATTGACGGGGTTGTAACCCACTTGATAAGTGCCTACGCACCTCAGGTCGGTTGCAGCGACACTGAAAAGGCTGCGTTCTGGGATCAACTCGGTGGGGTGCTTCGTGGCATCCCGTTGTCGCAGGGAATCGTTTTGGGTGGTGATCTGAACGGTCATGTGGGTGACAGGTGCAAGGACTTTGAGCATGTTCACGGTGGCTTTGGATACGGTAGCCGTAACGTTGAAGGGGAGACTATCCTCCAAACGTGTGCGGCTGCCGGCCTTGCCATCGTGAACACGTTCTTCAAAAAGAAGCCCGAACACCTGATTACCTACAAGAGCGGGAGGTACGCTACCCAAATCGATTTCTTACTCACACGGAGGCACCACATCAGTAAGGTGGCCAACTGCAAGGTCATACCCGGCGAGAGTCTCACTGCACAACACCGTCTCCTTGTCATGGACTTGCGCGTCAAGCCTAGGGTCAAGTTTGTTGAGCGCCAACAACGCCGAATACGGTGGTGGCGACTGGATGAAGCCACGTCCCAGTCGTTCGCGTCGGCCATCGGCGATAAGTGCGACGGAACCGATGGCGAACCGGTGCAAAGCCACTGGGACAGGATTCAGGTTGCCATCACTAAAGCGGCAAAGTCGGTGCTCGGCTTGTCCAGGGGCGGCCGCAAGTGTGACAAGGAGACTTGGTGGTGGGATGACACAGTCCAGAGGGAGATCAGAGAGAAGAAAGCTCTCTTCAAAACGTGGCAAGCTTCCAAATCTCCCGAAGACCGCGACGCATACAGAGCTGCAAAACGTGCCGCCAAGAGGGCCGTAGCCAGAGCCAGACGAGACCACTTACAGCCACTTTATGATAAGTTGGAAACGTCTGAGGGGCAAAAGCTCATTTATAAGTTGGCACGTTCCAGGGTCAAAGCGGCACTGGATATCACTAAGTGCCGCTGTGTAAGAGACCCTGACGGCAATCTGTTATGCGAGGACCTCGCGGTGAAGGAGAGATGGCGCTCGTACTTCCACGAGCTGCTGAACAAGCAGCACAAAGAGGTGCTGTCTCCGGTTCTCCCTCCAAATCAGGGACTTGTGCCCCCGGTTACGCCTGAAGAAGTGCATGTGGCTCTTCGCCGCATGAAGAACCGGAAAGCTGTCGGTGCCGACGGAGTCCCTATTGAAGCCTGGAAGGCGATGGGACCTCGTGGTGTGGGCATCTTAACCCACCTATTTAACCGCATGCTCCTCACCGGAAAGATCCCGAGTCAATGGAGACTGAGTATTATCACTCCAGTCTTCAAAGGCAAGGGATCGGTGCAGGAGTGTGGCGACTACCGTGGGATTAAGGTTATGTCCCACACCATGAAGCTCTTCGAGCGGGTGATTGACTCTCGGATCCGGCAGGAGTGCACCGTCTCGGGATGTCAATATGGGTTTCGACCAGGCCATGGCGCCATGGACCCCATCTTTGCCCTAAAGGTTACCATGGAAGGATACAGATCGAAGAATACGCCTCTGCACCTCTTGTTCCTAGACATGCAGAAGGCTTTCGACTGTGTCCCCCGTGATGTGATCTGGTGGGCGCTGAGATCCAAAGGAGTGCCCGAGACCTATGTTGACATCATCCGAGACATGTACCGAGACTCCGGTTCTGTGGTTCGGACCGCTGTTGGCGATACGAAACCCTTCCCCATCACCGTCGGAGTTCACCAGGGCTCTGTCCTTAGTCCGTTTCTGTTCAGCGTGGTGCTGGACGTGCTGTCCTCCACCATCAGGGACTTACATGAGCAGCCGCCATGGCTGCTCATGTATGCAGACGACATCGCGCTGGCGGACTCGGACAGTGGGCGCTTGGTTCGACGTGTGGCAGCGTGGAAGGAATCGCTGGAAAACGGCGGTCTGAAGATTAATGCGGCGAAGACCGAGTACTTGGCCTGTAACACAACTAACGCTGCTCCTGTTCGCATTGGCGAAGACACAGTTGAGCGCACGGAACAGGTCAGGTACTTGGGATCGGTGCTCCACGAGTCCGGGGACGTCGATTGCGACGTCGACTCACGTATCTCGGCGGCCTGGGCGAAATGGCGTGAGGTGGCGGGGGTTATCTGTGACCCCAAAATGCCGGTTAGGCTCAAAGGACAGGTCTATAAGACCATCATTAGGCCTGTCCTTCTGTATGGCAGTGAAGCGTGGCCTGTACTTGAGCGACATAAGCAAAGCCTGCGTGTCACGGAAATGAATATGCTGCGCTGGATGTCTGGAGTTTCGCGGAAAGACCGCATTAAGAACTCCCGCATCCGGGGCAGCCTTCAGGTCCGTGACATAGCGGATAAACTGCAGGAGGGTCGCTTACGCTGGTATGGCCACGTTTTACGAAAACCGGCAGACTACGTGGGTAACAGATGCCTCGCCATGCCGCCTCCGCCGGGACCCGGAAAACGAGGTAGGCCTAAGAGGCGTTGGATCGACGTCGTAAGGGACGATATGCGTGCTAATGGGCTTAAGGCAGAGGACGCAAAAGACCGAGCGAAGTGGAGAAGATTAGGCAGGAAAGCGGACCCCGGGCACCGAGGTGAAAGCCAAGGTAGCAACCGGGACTTACGCTAGGCTGATGATGATGATGAGCATGATTCTTATTTATATCCCAGAACAAATCTAAAACAAATCTGGAAACTGGAACTTTCTCAACCCTGGTATATTTACATTCAATAGTATTAATGACACAGTTTACAATAATCCTATTTTATTTTATGAACTGGACAGGAAACTGTTTATTTGTAGAAAAGGGACAATCTTTTGAAATGCGGCGTGTCTGTAATTATTTGGAGGTTGAAAGAATATTCTTGTTCTGAGCTCCATAAATATCCAGGATACAACTCTTATTTATTTTTATTCTTTTTAACTGGTGACTGCTCAAGCAATTTCAGTAAACTAAATAAATGTTGTTAAAATGTCTCTTAATTTATGCTGATTTTGAAACAAGATAATTTTGATTAAGTTTTAAATTAGTGTGGTGGAAGGTTCAATATATTTTTATGTAAATTTATACCCACAACTATAATAATATACCTTGTGGTAAGTCGATAATGTGATATTGTCAATTCACAAAGCTATTTCATAATTTATTTTATACTAATGTTAAATTGCTAATAAGTTTCAAACCAACTTTTCTTTGCTTAGGTAGAGTTCAATTCTCGAACCTCATAGGTGTATCACTGCTTACAAAATGTCATTCACCTTTACCTGTACAACTTCTTTTTCTTAGTTGCATAATCAATAGGTCCTGTACGACTTATAATATGGCATTCCTGATGTGGCTGCAATTTCCACTTCTATTAAATCCGTAGAACCAAAACCATTCTTATGCTACTATCAACAATATGTATACCAGGATAGGTATTTATTTAGTCTAATAATAATTTTATTTAAGGTAGCCTTCTTCTATATCACTAACATAGGTATCTAAATCATAAATTCTAATTTTGATGCATGTGAACTGCTTGTTGTTGTTATCCCTTGGAGTCATATCTATCTACTTTCTCAGATTATTTTGGCACCTGTATAGTATGTTTTATTAGTCATATATAATACAGTACAATCATGTGTTGATATCAAATAAGAAAGTACCTGTGTCGGTTAGTGGTATCCCAATTATGTGTAGACACATGTGTACCTCTGCGCTTGGACACAACTGAAATTCAATGATCAAACAAGGATGACGGTACTTTTGGTCCTGCCTGCTTGACATACTATTTACTTTGATTTTTCTTCTCCTGTCTCAATTTCATATTTGATATTTAATAGTATATTATTTTGTATTGTACCTATGTACATATTCATGTTATTATATCTTATTAGTATTATTTCTAATAATTGTACACTGATAACTCTAAATCTATCTCCTCTCATTCAGTCCATCCAAAAGTTGTCAGTAAGAGATTGCCCTGTGCGATAAGACTGCATATTGTACCCTTATTTTTAATAATGTTTGTCCTATGAATAAATTGTATTTGTTGTTAATGCGGTGTACAATATAGTATAATATTTTTTTGTCATTTATAATTTCACAATTTGAGCGGGTTTATCAGGTTAAAACCCAAATAATAACAGGCTGGCTGCAACTAATTAATATTCTGTGAAGGATCATGTTCGTTATCTCAGTATTGAATTGTATTTGTAACTTTAGATCATCGGTAGTTTAAGAACGTTTTCTCTAATAAGTTTATTATCTGACTATCAAAACCTCTCATAATAATTGAATGGTAACATAGACAAGTACTTAGTCGCGATTATTCCATTGTTATTGTTGTAGTTATAGTAACACGCATCAACCTAAATGTTCAATCGCCTCAATCTACTAATGAACAGTCGTTCTCGGTGCAAGTCTGATATCGTTTTTGTAGTATTGTAATAAACATGCTGTACCTGTTGACATCTTAGTGGTGGCGCCGGCGCATCCCGCTAGCTACTGCAGGTGTAGGCGGCCTGTACCCGGCGCTGATAGACCTGGGGCCCAAGTCTGCTATTTTCAAAATATTGTCATTCCAACACGATTTCACTGTCATTTTGTTAAAAGTTCGTAATCTGTTAATTCATAATGACTGATCATTGGGCGGTCAGCGGTGTCGTAATAGAATTGTGGTACGAGTTGTCTTGTAACGAATTATAAACAATAACTGCACAATAACATTCAAATCGTAAATCACTGATTAAAGGAACTGCCAAAATTTTTATAATTTACCGCATTATCATTATGTCAAATATTCATTTGTCATTATGCACGAGATTACCATTGTAAAAAAAAAGGTCCTTCAATGAAGTGTCAGCTTAATGCGTTCAATGTTTGATCATTGGAAAGTCATAATGACGCCATCATGTTAGTAGATTACCAAACTTGTCAAAATCAA